>CM077671.1:404317752-405589586 GCA_039707655.1 Elymus sibiricus
CGGTGCGAAGAGGGATAAGAGAAAGCGGCGACACACAGGGGAGGAGGGGAAGTGGCAGCGCACCGATGAGGACTTGGCCAACTGTCATCTAGGTCATGAGGGGATGAGAAGAGTGTGTGGGGTCTGGTGGAGGAATAAACCCTAGCTATTTAGGAGCGGGAGGGCCTGGGAGGGGTTATGGGCCAAATAATCGGGCTTTGTTTGCCCATGAGCTAGTGGGCCAAGAACTATTAATCGGCCTAACAACCGATTAACCGGTCACCAAACCATTTAATCGGTCTGGTAGACCATTTAATCGACCCGGCAAGTTAACACGATGAATAGGTGTTATTCGATTCGGTCACCTGATGAGTAGAGATTAACTGGCCAATTAACTGATTAATCAGATGAATTCTTGAACAGTGTTGAGATGTCCTTACGGCCTTACATCAGATAGCACATGTGCAGAATATAGTCCATGAACCTTACAAAAAATATAGTTTGAAAAGGTACCTTACAAAAAGTTACTACTATATTAGACAACGATAGAAGAGCCCATATTCCAAATGAAGAAATGGAAACTCGAAAAGGATAGAATGAGGGGCAAGGGGGGGGGGGGACGCAGCTATTTTCTTTAACAACACGTCATTCAACAAAGTGTTTCAAAAGGCACTTGAAATAGCCGAAGCTAACTTGAGTAAAGCAGAGGGTACGAAAGATTTGGTTGAAGCTAAGCTCGCTCTCAGACGAGCTAGGATACGAATCGAGGGGCCGGGGGGGGGGGGGGGGGAGTTCTACATACTTTTCCATACTTTGTATCTGGCGTACTTCAATTTTATGGGGTACCTTTCAAGTGTACCAAAAAGTCCTTTGTTAGTAGATAAGGAAGTTTTCTATAACCTTGATAAAAAGGATAAAAAGGTAGTTTTAGTTTATGACTCCGATCAAGAGCGAGAAATCCTTGATTGGATTTCCGCTTGCTCGGTGAATGTCTTGCTAGAAGATATAATTTCTTGGAATTGAGCTGTTTAGCATGTTCCTACCAGTATCGAATAGAACATGCTGAACAAGATCTTCTTCATGAAAACCTGCTCGATTTAGATCGGGAATTTCTAGATATAGTACTCAAAAGAATCACCACAATACACCCGGCCAATTAGAATTCAAATTTTTTTTGTCGTTATTGTCGCAAGCATACGACTCATCACGAAATAAACCTTTTCGAGTTTCCATTTCTTCATTTGGAATCTGGGCTCTTCTATGTTCGACTTATTTTTTTGGCTTTATTCTTTATTTATTTCATTTCGATTTTTCCCTTCAGCTATTAGTGGATAGGTTTTTTCTGCTAACATACAAGAATTTTTGAAGAAAGAAAAGACAAAAATACCCAATATCTTGATATTAGACAACAACTGGAATCGCCATCAAGGAACTGAACTTTCTGGGAAATTAAACCCTCGACGCGGCTCCAACATGTGTTTCTACTCTGTAGAGGTGTTGGCAAGCTAACAGCACAGAAGCGGTATTATCTAGTCCACCTGTCGTGTCACTTGTACCTCATTCAGTCCTTAAGTCGTTCAAACCACAACAATGGACTAGACGTTGGCTTGAGTGAAACTAAACTGATCGGGCCAGCTATAGCTTACCTCGCAAATGTACACGCGCGCTAAAGGACAGGAAGTGGAAAATTTAGTTAACTTGACCATCGGTGCATATGTTGCAGAGAATCACTTTGACCCGTAGCATAAGTACGCACACGACAGAGACTCCATTTTTTTTTGCGAGATGTTCATGGATAATGGATCACACGTCAGTCGGAGCTGTCACTGTTTTTTTTTCTTTTGAAAAATGTTCAAGAGCTCTCAGGAGCCGTTCGATCTGAAACCCAACGGCTCACAAGAGCTCGTATCACGGTATCACCTAAACACCGGTAGCACCTGAACGCCAGCGCTAGTGTGGGGCTCCTCCATGGGTGCTAGTTCATGTGGTCGTAGGTAACGGCCCGACGTCGGATGTGGACCTCGACTTTGGCAACCACTGGCGTGCGGTGGCGGTTTCGCTGCGAATTGTGGTGGCCATCGAAAGGTCTTCGTAGGGTTTCACTCGTCAGACCGGGTGGTTGACTTCGACGGGGTATTGAAAACTATGGACAATAGCTTTACACAAAGGGGTGATTATGCAGCTAGCATGTAGCTACTGGGATCGTGGAAATTTGGTGGCGATAAAATATAAAGGACATCGATGTGGTGCTACCTGAGAACCCGATCTCGAGATCTGGAGTGAAAGCATAGGTCTGACCCATTGGCTGTACCCGGTAATGACGATATTTTAAATCGTTACCTTGTTGAACGTATTGTTTGGATGTGTTCGGACTTGTTTTTCAAGTGGAGAACCTACATTCTGGCCTTGGGTGTTTGGATCCGGTGATGATGGCGCTTGGGTGTCGCTCCCTTCATGAAGGCGTTGTGGTTGAAGAACCTTGCCATCCATGTGATGTCATAAGATGGTGGGTGCGGATGTGGTCATTGATGTAGTTTGCCAAACACAAACCTGATTGCTTTGGGTGTTTTTGTTCCTTGCCTACATATAGATTTGGTTTTATATGACTTTGCTAGTTGTTGATGTGTTTTTATATGTGTGTTTTGATGTTAGCTGCGTGCATTCTAACTATGCAGAGACTGGGTGTGCGTTCACTGTTTTTGTATCCCCTTGATAATTTATTTTGAGTCGATAAAATTGTTCCTTTATCGAAAATAATAATAACGAATTACCGAAATGTTCTAGAGTGAAATTATGAAAGATTAATGTTGACCATTCAATCAACTATATACTAAACATCTTTAAAAAAACACTACGATTGACCATAGAAACTCTCTTAATAAAACAACATCTCATCGGGTAGCAACCATCTACCTGGCCGTTTTCGTCCCTCGCTTTTATCGCTGCTTTATTTGGTACACATCTCTAACTACGAGCCTACGATACATGTGCTAAGAGCAAGTACGTTAAGATATTGTAAGTAAATTGTGAGAATTAATTTTTTTGTTGCTGAGTTAGATGAGAGAAGACCAGAGAGAAGGGTAACGAGTTGCAGATTAACAACCAATTGCAGTACGGGCTTAAAAATATATTCTTAAATGATCAGTGCAACACATGTAACACGAAGTAACACAGTCCTGACGCTTTTACAACTAAAATTGATAAAAAAAACACTCAAAAAAAATGAGACTTACCATTCAAAGAGAAAGTTGTCATGCTTCACAATTAAAGTTGTCATCCACGGGTAATTAAAGTTGCCATAAAAAACGTCAGGGTGGAATTGCTTCGAGCCACACGTGTGGCACTTATCAGGGTCCAAAATATTATAAAAGTCTAAAGTGAGCCATGCATTAAAAAATAGTACCCTCTTCGTCCCATGATATAATAGCGTTTTTGACACCAGGGATGAAGGGAGTACTCCTTCCATTCTATAATGTAGTGCACCCGCACTTTTGAGATTTAAATTTGACCAGAAATTTAACCAACGTGGACGAATGCGGCGGGAGCAAAAATTATACCTTTGAATTCGTATTCAATTTTTTTTTTCAATTGTATAATTTTTGCTCCCACCACAGTCGTCCGCGTTGGTTAAATTTATGGTCAAAATTAAATCTCAAAAAACGCGTGCGCACTACATTATGGAATGGAGGGAGTATTACTTTTTAATAACTAGTAGAACGCCCGTGCATACGGGCTACAATGCATATAAATGAATCAAACAAATAATTATGATGGTCTTCAAGGTCGAAGTTCATTTCTTCTTCATAAGTCCGGCATGTCGGACATCAAAGGGGCGCCCAAGGCTCCCCAAAATTCAACCGTCTGGAGAGTGTGAGCTATCCCAAATCCAACGTATATGTGGGGGAGAAATGTGATTTTTCCAAACTATCTATCATGTTATCTTCAACACGCGGTCCCAACAAAAAAGCCCCACCGTATGACGCATCCTCCTGCATGACACTCCCCTCCCAGCTCGATTTCACGCCGTAGCGGGACATTTCTCACTGGAGCCGTCTCCTTTAAAACCGGATGATGCCCACCTCATGTTCGCCATGGCGCTCTCTGTCCTTCACATCGTACCTCCCCACGGACCTAAAGGAGATGATAAATATGTACGTAAAACTCAAAGGATATGATAAGAACCTAGGTAAATGATGATGTCCCGCCGACCAGCTGAAGTCGCGCTTCGGTCATGCGTTGGTCATTGGATCTGACTGGATCCAATAGATCTCGGGTCCTCCGCTGGTCCATGGGCTATGGGGCCCATTCATCGCTTATCCCCGCTCCTCCTTATCTCCTTATCTTCGTTGGCGAGTTTTGCTGGAACTGGTGCTCGTTTTTGTTGCGTACGGGTCTGCGACGTCGATGCTACAAAAAATAGACCTTAACCTTAACCTACACTTAGTTCACATGCAGTATTAAGACATAAACATTGTATAATTGACATGGCTATTGAAGAAGATAAGCACCGGCTTTATGTGAAGTTGCTACAAGGGTGCACATTGTTTAAACAAAGAACACATACAAGGGATATTCCCCTACTTCTATTACTATTAATAAGAAGAATCACATGGGCAACAATCTGAAGTAGTGAAATTGTGCAAATCCATAGGCATCAGCACGAAAAAAGGTAATACAGAGCGACAGTGGCTCGCTTGTGGAGATCCAACTGTGTTGCTTGCTGATTGTCCGTACAAAACACCTATATGTTCCTAGGAGCCCCTTAGGCGAGAGCTAGGTGCTAGGCAGAGCAAAATGTTCACTAAAGTCCCTGCGCTTAATTCTGTCTTTGGCATCTTCATATGTCATAGTTCGAGCGCACTTTCCCATGGGCCTCCATGTTGGCACTAGCTCTAGCAGCACCCCATCAACACCTCCGACACCAGCTTCGGCAACGTCCCTTCATGTCAACGCTCAACTTGAGCAGCTTGTTGTTCAACAATCCATTCATTACTTCAAGATTTTGTTTAGATCCAATGTAGGAATTAGCAAAATCCCGGAGGCAACAATGTAGAGAGGCAAAGTAGGAGATATCCTCTCCAATTCAGTTAAAAATGCACAAAAAGGGAACAAACAAAATAGTAATTGCTATGTCATGCCTTTACAAGCCCCTACTACAAGTATTCAAAACATAGTAAAGAAAGACAAATATAACGAATTTCAATTCAAAGTTAAAGATCCATACACTTTAGTGTCTCATTTATAATTCATGAAACAACGATTGCTAGTCGATCAATTAGTCACCCGATTTGAGATAGCTTTGGCTAGCTACTCTCCTACTAGACTCCATCCATCTAAGTTTCAGAAATTTATATATGCTAGTGGTTCATATAGCTTGATCAAGGAGCATCCAAGTATCCTTCATAAATTTCATAGACATATCACGTAACACGAACATGTTTCAGAACATTCTGTCCAGGAACATGAAAAATTAAATAAAAAGAAGAGTCGTTGTCTATCAGGCGTTTTTCCTATTCATAACTACTGATTTCTTTCTCAATTATTTGGGGAAAATTATAGATCTGGCAATTCTCAATATGTAGTGCTTACCACGGTTTAAATGAACACCGCCATCAAACCTATGTGCAATAAAGCTTTTAATATTAAAATGAACTGGGTGCGAAGAACATGAAATGAATTTTGTTTTTTTGATTGAATTGGATATGCAAGAACAATGTCCGATTAGAACGTACACCAAATCCAAGACTTCTTGTGATGATAAAAGAAAAAAAAATCAGCTAATACTGAAGAGGGGTTTATTGCAGTACTAAGACTGCATCATGTATATACATAGCCCAAGGAGTTGGAAAGAAGCAAAAGCACGCGTGAGAATCTGGTGCTATGTTGCAACAACTTAAAGCAATTATCGATGTCAGCACAAAAGGCGAAGTGGTCTATGCAACACAAAATAGTTGTGCTATAGCCAGCAATTCTATTTGTTCTAATTCATCACCCGTGACACCACGGCGGAGTTCATACTGCGGGATTTTACCATTGAGTAATGCTTCAATATCTGGCTGATAATCCCCAAGTGCAAGGAATCATCGTAGCAATTTCCAAAGGTGGAAGTGATAAGTATGGAGTGTCGAACCCACAAGGAGCTAAAGGTAAGATCAATATTCTCTCAAGTCCTATCTGCCACTGATACGACTCTACGTACGCCGAACGTTTGCTTCCAACTAGAAACGAGAAATAAAACTACGTTGTGGGTATGAAGAGAATAGCTTTGCATGATATCGGAGAACTAAACTATAAAAATAGGTGCTGTTATCATAAAGTTAGAATATATTACAATATATTACAAATAGCGAGTGTGGAATAACAATGGGTCGGTGCGCGGAATTGTCCTAGGCAATTGTTAACAAGATCGGTAATCATTATTGCAATTTTATATGAGGGAGAGGCATAAACTAACATACTTTCTCTACTTGGATCATATGCACTTATGATTGGAACTCTAGCAAGCATCCGCAACTACTAAAGATCATTAAGGTAAAACCCAACCATAGCATTAAAGCATCAAGTTCCCTTTATCCCATACGCAACAATCCCCTTACTCGGGTTTAAGCTTCTGTCACTCTAGCAACCCACTATAAGCGAATCATGAACGTATTGCAACACCCTACAACGGGAATCCTTCACGTGTGCGCGGCACGGAAGGCACCATAGGACAACACCAAAGTAAAACATACAACTCAAACCAATCTAGATCATCAATCAACCCAAAGGACAAAAGAAATCTACTCAAAAACATCATAGGATGGCAACACATCATTGGATCATAATATGTGGCATAAAGCACCATGTTCAAGTAGGGGATTACAGCGGGGTGCGGGAGAGTGGACCGCTGAAAGGAGATGAGGATGGTGATGAAGAAGGTGATGTTGATGAAGACGATCACCACGGGGATGGTTCCCCCGATGGCACTCCGGCGCCACCGAGAGAGAGGGGGAGAGGGTCTCCCCCTTGTGCTTCCTCCTCCATGGCCTCCCCCCTAGCTGGGAAGAGGTTCTCCCTCTGGTCCTTGGCCTCCATGATGATGATGGCCCCTCCGTCTTCCTCCTCCATGGTCTCCGGTGATGGTGACTCCCTCCGGCAGGGTGCCGGAGAGGGCCAAGATTGATCTTTCGTGATTACAGAGACTTGCGGCGGCGGAACTTCCGATCTAGGTTTCTTTCTGGAGGTTTCTCGATTTATAGGAGTACTTGGCGTTGGAATCAAGTCAGGGAGGTGCTCGAGGGGCCCACAAGCCAGGGGGCGCGCCCTAGGGGGGGGGGCGCCCCCTAGGCTTGTGGCTTCCTCGGGACTCCTCTCCGGTATCTTTTTGCTCCGGTATTTTTTATATTTTCCAAAAATATTCTCCGTAAATTTTCAGCCCATTCCGAGAACTTTTATTTCTGCACAAAAACAACACCACGGTAGCTCTGCTGAAAACAGCGTCAGTCCGGGTTAGTTCTAATCAAATCATACCAAAATCATATAAAATTATTGTAAACATGGCATGAATACTTCATAAATTATAGATACGTTGGAGACATATCAGCATCCCCAAGCTTAATTCCTGCTCGTTCTCGAGTAGGTAAATGATAAAAGAAATAATTTATGAAGTGTGAATGCTAGCAAGTGCACAAGTTTGATCAATGATAATTCCAATCACTTTTTCTAGCATCAATATAAACCATAAACAGTAGCTCATCTCATAAAACTTCTCATGATCAAGTAACAAGCTATTCACATGTTAAAGTATAGACCAGAAAGTTTCTTGAAAACTAACAAACCATATTCCTAGTCATCGAACAATTGCAATTCATTTTATTTTCCGGAAGGGTCTATGTAAGAGCTTTGATTTAGCAAATTCCACATACTCAACTATCATATAGTCTTCCATGATTATTGACACTCAAAGCATATTTTTAGAACAAATAGCATCCATCGAACACAGAGAAAGATAGGGGCTTAATGTTTCGCCTCCCAACTTATTTATCATATAGATAATTGTCAACAATAATAATTCATGATCAAATATATTTGTGCGGATATATATGTCTAGATCATTCCCCAACACATGACGCTTGCCAAGAGAAAAAGGCGAAATATAGGAAGTGGTGAAGATCACCATGACTCTTGCATGAAGGTAAGTACTAGAAAGTAAAAGATAGGCCCTTCGCAGAGGGAAGCAGAGGTTGTCATGCGCTTTTTGTTTTTGGATGTGCAAACCCTTAATGCAAAGGAACGTCACGTTGTATTGCCCTTTGTGATAGCAACCTTTATTATGCAGTCCGTCGCTTTTATTTCTTTACCATCACAAGTTCGTACAACGCTTATTTTCCCTTACAATAAAAGATCATACATATTTAGAAGCAATTTTTATTGCTTTTTGCACCAATGGCAACTTACTTGAAGGATCTTACTCAATCCATAGGTAGGTATAGTGGACTCTCATGGCAAAACTGGTTTAAGGGTGTTTGGATGCACACGTAGTATTTCTACTTGATGCAGAAGTTTTGGCTAGTATAAGGTAGAAGCAAGCACCACATGTTGGAGGATCCATAACAATATAACTTCTATACAAATATACCCAAACATAACTCATTACGTTGTCTTCCTTGTCCAATTTCAACTACTTTGCTCAAGTTTGAAAATAATTAATGAGCTCACAATCATAGAAGATGTCCAAGATAGTATATTTATATGTGGAATCTCTCTTCCTTCAATATTCTTTCATGAATTGTTCAAGTGACCAATGCGGTGTTTGCTAACTTTCAATAAATTTTACCACCTATACTTATTAGGTGTGAAGTCATTACTCCCCATGGGATAGGTATATGAAGCATATTTAATTTCATATTTATGATATTCAATTCATTCAACCATTTACTCATAGGGTATAAATGAAGCACGAGAATGAATAACAAACTACTCCCGAAAGATATAAGTGAAGATCAATGCGTAGTCAATTAGTTTAAATAGCCATGTGAGGACTCTCACTTATTCAAAATTTCAGATCCAATGCTTTTATTCAAACAAAAAATAAAAATGGCACTCCAAGAATAGCACGCATCATGTGAATGAATAAAAATTTAGGCTCAACATAGGCTAACCGATAATTGTTGATGAAGAGAGATGGGATGCGTAGTATCCCCAAGCTTAGATGCTTGAGACTTCTTGAAATATTTACTTGGGGTGCCTTGGGAATCCCCAAGCTTGAGCTTTTGTATCTCGTTCAATCCTCTCATATCATGGTTTCACCTATTCTAAAAAAATTCATCCACACAAAACTCGAAAAGAACTCGTGAGATAGGTTAGTACACACTATAGTAAATCAACTCTTTTTGTAATGCCAAGACAAGTTGCATAATAATTTAAAACATCATCTACTTTTTTACTATCATCTCCACAATTTATATCTACCAATATAGGCTATGGAAACTATAGGATAAGTAAATAACGAAACTATGACAGCAATCTGTCCAAACAGAACAGTCTGTAGAAATTTATGAAAACAGTGTACTTATGTAACTCAAAAAAATATGAAAATTTAGGACATGCTATAAAATTTATATGAAAACACTGTGTAATTTTTTTAGAAACTTTCCACGTTCCAGTAAAATATGAAAATTCAAACACTACAGCAAAAGTTTCTGTTTTTACACAGCACACATCAAACATGCAATGCAAGCATCCTAAAGGCAATTCTTGGAACTTTTTATTGAAAAACAAGATTATAAATAACACCTAACAGAAAATAACAAAATATAATGACGCTCCAAGCAAAACTCATATTATGTGAAGAATAAAAATATAGCTCTAAGTAAGATATACCGATAGTGTTGAAGACGAAAGAGGGGATGCTTCCGAGGCATCCCCAAGCTTAGACGCTTGAGTCTTCCTTGAATATTACCTTGGGGTGCCTTGGTCATCCCCAATCTTAGGTTCTTGTCACTCCTTATTCTCCTCATATCGGTGTCTCACCCAAAACTTGAAAACTTCAATCACACAAAACTTAACGGAACTTCGTGAGAAGGGTTAGTGTAATAAAGATAAATCATTCACTTAGGTACTATCAAGACAAGATTCATAATTGTTCCCACATGATACCTACTGTATTATATCATTCCCATAATTTATACCGCTAAATATAAGCTATGGAAACACTAAAACAAGCAAACTATGCATGCAAAACAGAATCTGTCAAAAACAGAACAGTCTGTGAAGATCTGTAGTGTAACCATATTTCCCTGTCTCTAAAAATTCTGAAAAATTAGGACAACCTGAAGAATTTGTATATGAAGACTGTGTAAAAATTTCATATCATTATCACGCTCCAGTAAAAAATGAAACTTCCTGTACTGGAGTCAAAAGTTTCTGTTTTGGTTCAGCATCAATTCTACTCATCTTGTGAGTCATCCCAAAGGCTTTACTTGGCACTTTATTGAAATAAAAGACACAAAACATTATTAATACAGTAGCTTAATCATGATAACACACAAAAACAGTAGGGGTAAATATTGGGTTGTCTCCCAACAAGCGCTTTTCTTTAATGCCTTTTTAGCTAGGCATGACATTTTAATGATACTCTTCCAAGCCTAATTCCGATCATAATTTTATTCATACTCTAAAAGATATAAGTGAAGTTCATAGAGCATTCTACAATTAATATAGATTAACCAATATCCAAGCTCAAAATATATAAGTGAAGCACACGAAGCATTCTATAAAGCCATACTCAAAAGATTTAAGTGAAGCACAAAGAGCATTCTACAAAGCCATACTCAAAAGATTTAAGTGAAGCGCATGAAGCATTCTATAAATTAATGAAGGACTATATCATACTAGAAGGGTGCATAAAAGGAGAAGAAAAACACTAAAGACGCATATCATGTGAACAAAACAAAAACCGAGGTATACCGATAATTGTTGAAGAATAAAGATGGGATGCCTTCCGGGGCATCCCCAAGCTTAGATGCTTGAGTCTCCTTGAAATATTTACTTGGGGTGCCTTGGGCATACCCAAGCTTAAACTCTTGTCTCTCCGTATTCTTCTTATATCGATACCTCCTCGATCTTCGAACACTTCATTCACACAAAACTTAACAAAACATTCGTGAGATCCGTTAGTATAATAAAGCAAAATACTACTTTAAGTACTGTTGTGAACTCATTCCAAATTCATATTAGCATTATATCTACTGTAGTCCAACTTCACCATGGTTCATATCCCCCGGTACTACCCATAGATTCATCAAAATAAGAGCACAATGCATAGAAAACACAATCTGTCAAAAACGGGACAGTCTGTAGCAATCTGGAAACTTCGTATACTTCTGTAACTCAAAAAATTCTGAAAATTTAGGACAAACTAAACAATTTGTATAGCAGTACTGTGTAAAAATTTCAGAAACTTTTGACGTTCCAGTAAGAAATGTAAATTCATGCACTACAGTCAAAGTTTCTGTTTTTGCACCGCACAAAGCAAACAAGCAATCTAATCATCCTAAAACCAAATCTTGGCACATTATTTTTATAATACAATGGATATATACAAGGGGATAATTATTTTTGAGAAGCTTCCATGAAAAATTCTACATTGTTTCCATGAGCATGAACACAAGTGTTCAAGGTCGACCCTCACTTCTCCAATGCACAACCTTCCAATCACTTCTCTTTTTGAAAAACTTCTTAGGCATAAGAGGCAAGTAATTCTTTTTGTATTTTTCATTATTTAATTTTGTTTGTTTGTTTCACCCACAACTAAAGTAAGCAAAAATGGAAAACAAAATCTACTTAGTGAAGAAAGCAAACAAGCACACACGAGAATATCAACCCCACGCTATTGCTCCCCGGCAACGGCGCCAGAAAAGAGCTTGATAATCCCCAAGTGCAAGGAATCATCGTAGCAATTTCCAAAGGTGGAAGTGATAAGTATGGAGTGTCGAACCCACAAGGAGCTAAAGGTAAGATCAATATTCTCTCAAGTCCTATCTGCCACTGATACGACTCTACGTACGCCGAACGTTTGCTTCCAACTAGAAACGAGAAATAAAACTACGTTGTGGGTATGAAGAGAATAGCTTTGCATGATATCGGAGAACTAAAATATAAAAATAGGTGCTGTTATCATAAAGTTAGAATATATTACAATATATTACAAATAGCGAGTGTGGAATAACGATGGGTCGGTGCGCGGAATTGCCCTAGGCAATTGTTAACAAGATCGGTAATCATTATTGTAATTTTATATGAGGGAGAGGCATAAACTAACATACTTTCTCTACTTGGATCATATGCACTTATGATTGGAACTCTAGCAAGCATCCGCAACTACTAAAGATCATTAAGGTAAAACCCAGCCATAGCATTAAAGCATCAAGTCCCCTTTATCCCATACGCAACAACCCCCTTACTCGGGTTTAAGCTTCTGTCACTCTAGCAACCCACTATAAGCGAATCATGAACGTATTGCAACACCCTACAGCGGGAATCCTTCACGTGTGCGCGGCACGGAAGGCACCATAGGACAGCACCAAAGTAAAACATACAACTCAAACACATCTAGATCATGAATCAACCCAAAGGACAAAAGAAATCTACTCAAAACATCATAGGATGGCAACACATCATTGGATCATAATATGTGGCATAAAGCACCATGTTCAAGTAGGGGATTACAGCGGGGTGCGGAAGAATGGACCGCTGAAAGGAGATGAGGATGGTGATGAAGAAGGTGATGTTGATGAAGACGATCACCACGGCGATGGTTCCCCCGATGGCACTCCGGCGCCACCGAGAGAGAGGGGGAGAGGGTCTCCCCCTTGTGCTTCCTCCTCCATGGCCTCCCCCCTAGGTGGGGAGAGGTTCTCCCTCTGGTCCTTGGCCTCCATGATGATGATGGCCCCTCCGTCTTCCTCCTCCATGGTCTCCGGTGATGGTGACCCCCTCCGGCAGGGTGCCGGAGAGGGCCAAGATTGATCTTTCGTGACTACAGAGACTTGCGGCGGCGGAACTTCCGATCTAGGTTTCTTTCTGGAGGTTTCTCGATTTATAGGAGTACTTGGCGTTGGAATCAAGTCAGGGGGGGTGCTCGAGGGGCCCACAAGCCAGGGGGGCGCCCCCTAGGGGGGGGGGCCTAGGCTTGTGGCTTCCTCGGGACTCCTCTCCGGTATCTTTTTGCTCCGGTATTTTTTATATTTTCCAAAAATATTCTCCGTAAATTTTCAGCCCATTCCGAGAACTTTTATTTCTACACAAAAACAACACCACAGTAGCTCTGCTGAAAACAGCGTCAGTCCGGGTTAGTTCTAATCAAATCATATAAAATTATTGTAAACATGGCATGAATACTTCATAAATTATAGATACGTTGGATACGTATCACTGGCTAGTAGCCCTTCTCTCGTCAGGTAGCCCACCATGGCTGACATGACCTCAAGATGCTGTCTTTTGTTCATCAAGTTCCATTGCATATACCTAGTATAGATATGATCATGTCATCAGATCATCAAAAGGCGGTAGAACCCGCAATAGACTTAGCAGGTGCAACAACTGATTTTGATGTCAAAACATAAACCTACCATGAGTGCGCAAAAATTGATTCAGATTAAAATATTTTACATTTGCAGCGCAAGTCATGTTCATTCATCATCATAATGTGCATATTAAAAAACATGATAAGAAGTACCTCAAGATCAGGGCATCGGTAGAATAAGGAATCTCGAGCATCAACTACAAATATTAGCCTCATAGAAGAAAAGAAAACGATAGTCGGTAATTGTACTTGATAAATGCAGAAAGAAAATAATGAAGAAGTGATTATATACTTTTTTAATCACTTCTTCATTATTTTAATCAGTTTTAGAAAACAAATAATGAAGAAGTGATTAAAAAAGTATAGAATATTAAATGCATAAAGATGTTATTTGTTTTCTAAAACAACTTGCATTTACGGGAGATCTTTTGTATGTTAGGAAAGTGTAGTTTTAGGAAACGTGCGTGAAATTAAATTTTATTATTTAGTAACGTTCTATCGCTGCCTACCCGTTTGTAACGTGTCTCGTTAGGAACGTTTGAAAATGTTAGCAAAGTTTTTAATGGGACGGTGAAAAAACCAATGTGAGAAGATGATGGTGAGACGTAAGACAAAAATAGACTAGACAAAAATAAACCGAACAAAATAAACTGTGAAGGCGAGACTATCGACTGAGACTTTAAAAGTAAAGACTGGTTATTACACATGTTGGCTGTTAAATGACATGACAACTTCCTACAATCAATTATTGGCTAACTATGCTCTAAGTGCACCTACTTCCAAGTAAAGTACTGCATTTTTTTTGACAGTTCTCCAAGCAGCTAGCAGTGCATTATTTGCCCACACACGTGGCAGGTGCTGTCCGTATTACTCCCCTGTGAAACACATGTACAACAACTTGATTTAAGATTCCACGGTCCAAAAGCCCGTATCACCGTAGCATATGAAGACCACTATCATCTAAAACTTAACCGTCTCCTACCTCCGTAGTATAATAATAATAAAAACTCTGTTGTGGAGAGACGTGCATTTCATTGTCTACTTACATACATCATGCAAGCATTAGTTTACGTGAGCATGGACGATTCAAAAGGAACGTGCGACCAACAGCTCGCGGAGTGTAAAACGAAATCATCGACAGTGTGAACGCCCGACCGCCTTCTGTTGCGAGTCAAAACTACTCCATGATCACTCTCCGGAATATTTGGCACTCGTCGTCAAGCTAAACTATCCGCCGGTGGTCAAGTTAACTTATCCTGCACCTGCCTGCCTGCCTGTCGTTAGTCGAGGCGGAGAACGATCAAATAATTGAACCGCGTGTACGTTTGGACTGCAAACTTTGCAGAGCTAAGCTAGCCGGCCACTTGTTTTTCAGTGAAACTAATCAGTGGAAACACAGCAGTGTTATGGTTTGAATGAGTGACCGTAGACTAGTTGACTGAATGCATAAGTTGCTCAAGCAGAGGTGAATTCATAAACAGAGCTGGTGGCCGGTGCTATAGAATGAAGACATCGTGCATGTGTGTGTGTGTGTCGCCTTCTAGAACGCGCTGGAAAGGCCGAGCTTAACTTGGTATTACGTGCTAGTTGCAATTTGTTTTTGAAAAAAACTTAGTACTGGTTTGGCCCACGATGCAAGTCGTTAGAGCGTCTACAGCCGGGCACCCTGAACTCCCCTCAAAGTCCGGGCGGCCGTTCCGATCACGAAATTTCGATTCAGAGGGGCGCCTCAAACGGGCTTTAAACGTCCGGACTGACCGGTACACCTCATATTCAGCCTAAATATTGGACGGATATGGGGCGCCCGGACGCGTCCGTCTGGCCCGCGCTGGCTCGCAACAACCCCACATATATTGTCCCCATTCGTTCGTCGGACCAAACCCTAGTCACTTCACACTTCACTCCCCTCCACTGCCTCCGTCATCCAAGCTCACCTCCGGCGATTTTCGTCCGTCTCCAACATGGCAGGCAACGGATCTGACTTCGACCAGTCCGGATCCATCGACTTGGGTGTCATCCCGTGCGGGTTGGAGGAGGCAATGGTGGTTCGCATTGCGCTCCGCCGCTCCAGGGAGGACAGTGCCCGACCGACGGAAGGATATGGCCAGCGCGACTCCATAGCGTGGGCTCAATGGGCGCTCGGGTCCTTTGGGGCTGGATCATTGAGGTCCCGGCAGCCGGAAAATATCTCCTTCCCCATCACCGATCGGGCAGACTATGAGTCCCATCGGGAATGGGCGGCCCACCATGGGAAGGAGAGGATAAGGGCCGCAGAGGCCTGTATTGCGGCGGAAATGGCGACGGCGGAGGCGGCTGATGCAGCGGCACGGGCGGCCTCATAGGAGGACGCCATCCGCTCCCGCATTGTGAAGAAACAACAGCGGAGGAACACGCGCGCCCTCGCCCAAGAGCAAAATCGGGCGGTCCATGCAATGGCCGGACTGCCACCGAAGTAGGAGAAGGAGGACAACGACGGCGAGGACAGCTCCGGTGACGAGCAGATTCGACTCGATCCCTACCGCACCTTTGACCGGTACTTTCGCGAGAAGGACGACAAGGGCGTCAGGAAGGGCAAGCGCAGCTGTGGATGATCTCCACAAACATGCCAATTTTTTTAAAGCCCACCATATATTAATTAATTTAAAACATTTCTACAATCATTCATTACAAATATTGCCACGCAGGGCGGAACAGAATTAAAAAGAATACCCTCAGACGTATTATCAAGACTAAACTATGCAATCTCGTGAGCCACCATATTGGCCCTCCTGTTAATCTTGGATATTAGATACATTCAACGCCTCCTTCTTTAGGTCTACCAGAGTTGACCTGTCAACACACTATTTTTCAAACACAGAAGTCACAAAAGAACAGTCAGTTTTCAAAATGATGGGCTTGTAAAAAATATACCGATATATAGCCTGGAGAGGGTCACTCTTAGTTCCGCTTCCTCATCGCTATGGCAAGCTCCAATGTAATCCCAAGAGTAGATGATAACTCGTCCATAATGGTCTTTGACGACCACCCCCACGCTCGCAACTTTGATGGTCTCCAGAAAATTTGCGTCGACATTAATCTTAAAAGAAAACCTGGTCGGAGGCTTCCAAGAACAACATTCCTCTCCATATTAGTGGTTACCTGGATTTCTTTCATCACTTGCTTAGCTTTGTTGCCTACCGCCCCCTGTCAAATATGTCAAATTTTGATAGTCCGATGACATGTTAATAGTGATCGAGTAGCCGAACGTATGCATGTAATGCATCGACATAGTTGCATAAGTTTATATGGATTTGAGATATGATACTTGAGGTGTCCGGTTGTGAGAAGGCAAATTTAAGGTTTGACCGATCAGTGTCCGGACGGGCGTTTGAGGGGCTGGCTAGGTCTCGATGCAAATCCAATATTATATTAAGCTCTTGGCAGAAGGCATTGTATCACCTCAATACAATACTAAACCCACTCATTTCAGCGACAGTAAATTTTGAAAGAAAGGAGTAGAATATTACTATCAGATTAAACATAATGTATGTCACGAGCGAGAGCACATGTGCGCACGTACTGGGACGGTGGTCACCGTGCATGGATCGCCTCCGTTGCAAGCATCTGCGCAAATAATGCGTTGCAAGCAGCTACGTTGTCGTGTCATGCATGGCTAGAGATGGGAGTATCGGAATCAAATCATGATGCAGGCCCCGGCCGTCTCGCCAAAATCAGGCGATGGTTTACGTATATGCATGTCAGGACAACTTCCGGGGTTGATAATCGTTACAGTCAGTCGTGTCAGTGTACGTAGGTCGTTCGTTCGTTTCCATCGAACCAGAGGTCCACCTCTCGATCCCACCCTTCCATCGAATGAGAGGTCCCCTGGATCGATCCCAGTACCAGCGGTGTTTTTTTTTACTAACCGAGCCAATACCCTAAAAAAACAAACGACATGATCCTTTCCATACGATGGGATTCTTTCCGTCTTGCATCTACGTGCCCCAAAAAAAAAAGCTTTCATAAACAACAAAAATCAAATCGCATAGCAATCAATATGTTCGCCTTTTCCATGTCACACCTCCAATGGCCAACAACAATAATATCACAATCTTCCATATACAACATCAATAATATCAACTCTTTCCATCTCACACCTTTCATATACAATAGCAATAATATCGCAATATCACAATCATATCAACAACAAACAACAATTTTCAAATTGTTTCTTCAGATTGGGGCGGGCGAGGCCTGTTTCTTCATGCTTCCAAGTTTGCCATCGGAGCGGGCGGGCGAGGCCTATAGGTATACATTCAACCCTTTTGTAATTTTATTACGTCAAGCCATGTCGATCATCTCTCCAGCATGAGTATTTTTTTGATATACAGAAGCTTGAATTGTTTGTACTGGACCACATTGATAAAATGATGCACTTGTAAAATTGATGTACTGGACCATGGGGGAATTCATATATAGCAGCAACTACATCAAGAGACAATATAGTACCTATCATTCGCGTGTAAACCATGGGAGAATTCATATATAGCAGCCATGGGGGAACAAAATCTCTACTCCTAAAGTCTCAGTACGTAGGTCGTTCGTTCGTTTTGTTCGTTTCCATCAAAGGAGAGGTCCACCTCTCGATCCCACCCTTCCATCGAATGAGAGGTCCACCCCTCGATCCCAGTACCAGCAATGTTCCCTTTTTTTAACTAACCAAGCCAATACCCCAAAAAACAAACAACATGATCCTTTCCATACGATGGGATTCTTTCCGTCTTGCACCTACGTGCCCCAAAAAGCTTTCATAAACAACAAAAATCAAATCGCATCGCAATCAGTGTGTTCGCTCTTTCCATGTCACACCTTCGATGCCCAACAACAATAATATCGCAATCTTCCATATACAACATCAATAATATCAACTCTTTCCATCTCACACCTTTCATATACAAAAGCAATAATATCGCAATATCACAATCATATCAACAACAAACAACAATTTTCAAATTGTTTCTTCAGATTGGGGCGGGCGAGGCCTGTTTCTTCATGCTTCCAAGTTTGCCATCGGAGCGGGCGGGCGAGGCCTATAGGTATACATTCAACCCTTTTGTAATTTTATTACGTCAAGCCATGTCGCTCATCTCTCCAGCATGAGTATTTTTTTGATGTACAGAAGCTTGAATTGTTTGTACTGGACCACATTGATAAAATGATGCACATGTAAAATTGTTGTACTGGACCATGGGGGAATTCATATATAGCAACCATGGGGGAATTCATATATAGCAGCAACTACATCAAGAGACAATATAGTACCTATCATTCCCGTGTAAACCATGGGAGAATTCATATATAGCAGCCATGGGGGAACAAAATCTCTACTCCTAAAGTCTCAGTACGTAGGTCGTTCGTTCGTTTTGTTCGTTTCCATCGAAGGAGAGGTCCACCTCTCGATCCCACCCTTCCATCGAATGGGAGGTCCACCCCTCGATCCCAGTACCAACAATGTTCCCTTTTTTTAACTAACTGAGCCAATACCCCAAAAAACAAACAACATGATCCTTTCCATACGATGGGATTCTTTCCGTCTTGCACCTACGTGCCCAAAAAAGCTTTCATAAACAACAAAAATCAAATCGCATCGCAATCAGTGTGTTCGCTCTTTCCATATCACACCTTCGATGCCCAACAACAATAATATCGCAATCTTCCATATACAACACCAATAATATCAACTCTTTCCATCTCACACCTTTCATATACAACAACAATAATATCGCAATATCACAATCATATCAACAACAAACCACAATTTTCAAATCGTTTCTTCAGATCGGGGCAGGCGAGGCCTCTTTCTCTACACTTCCAAGTTTGCCATCAGAGCGGGTGGGCGAGGCCTATAGGTATACATTCAACCCTTTTGTAATCTTATTACGTCAAGCCATGTCGCTGATCTCTCTAGGGTGAGTATTTTTTTGATATACATAAGCTTGAATTGTTTGTACTGGACCACATAGATAAAATGATGCACTTGTAAAATTGTTGTACTGGACCATGGGGGAATTCATATATAGCAGCCATGGGGGAATTCATATATAGCAGCAACTACAGCAAGAGAAAATATAGTACCTATCATTCCCCTGTAAACCATGGGGGAATTCATATATAGCAACCACGGGGGAAGAAAAATACAACAGCCATGGGGGAATTCATATATAGCAGTAACTACAACAAGAGAAAATATAGTACCTATCATTCCCCT
This sequence comes from Elymus sibiricus, assembly GCA_039707655.1. NCBI lineage: Eukaryota > Viridiplantae > Streptophyta > Magnoliopsida > Poales > Poaceae > Elymus > Elymus sibiricus. The sequence goes on from CM077671.1 coordinate 404,337,543, forward strand.
GTAAACCAGTAGTTTAATGCTCGCATAATAGTCTGAATGAATTCCACTGTTGCACGATTCTCGAGAGGTATCCTAACCATGGCTGCATATTTGTCAGGCCTATAGTTTTTCTCACATTCTACCCAATTTATAAAACAAGGAAATGGCTCAGAGAGGATAATTTGCTATATATGTGATTTCTAATCAACAAGCATCGCTACCAGAGTAATAGCAGCACGAATATCCTTGTGCGGTTTCAGATTAGCTCCATAGCGTTCCTTTTTTGAATTATCAAGAGCTTGTTTTTTCATTAAAATTATGAAGAGCTTGTATTTGCAATCACTCTGTTGCACACAAATCTCATTGAAACCATTGGCTACATGGTCATCCCATTTTTAGCTTTGCTCATCTGCCTGATTTTTTCTACTGTCTCCATCTATACAAACAACACATATAGACCATTATTTATCTAATAGAGTTTGTGCTTTTCTGGCTGATTTTTTCTACTGTCTACTATTTTTTTTGCTCTTCTTAATCCAGACCAGCCGAGGAAGACGAAAACTTGAATCAAAGTAGTTAATCCATTGCACAACTCGATCCATTTCAAATTGTGCAGATATAAAGATAATACTAGAAGGAAAGTTACCTTCCTTTGGGTAGGACAAGAGGCTGGCCAACGCCACCTTGGTGCCTTGGCTACTCATCCTGCGGGCTTGGGCTCAACGACGGGATCTTGTACAGCCAGCGGACGTACAAGGCGGAGCAGGAACCGTCATGCTGGGGCGGCTCAAGTAGACAGTAGTTCTCAAATTATGTTTCCGATAAAATCACTCAATATATACATAGTTTTAATATCTCTAACCGCTGCGTTATGAAACCTGTAGCAAGCAATGCATTAGATGACAATGCTAGTTATTGAACAGAAAAACTGTTTAGAAGCATTATTGTAACAAACATGCCAAGAGATTACATCCTTGACATCATCATCCCCACCCCTCTTCCTTTTATCCCTTTGTACAAATGTTACATGACTGCATCAAATTTAGGACATACTTTACTTCTGTTCATTGTAGATTGAAGTAGTTTAAATATAGACATAGACGGTACTTCTTGATCTGTTTTTCCAATGACAATTGTCTGTGATAGTGATGTCCTCAAACGACTTGATCCCATTTGGTTCTCGTTGTGAAAGGGTGAATCTTGCTAAGCAACACCTACAACGACAAATGGATGCGACAAATGGGCTGCGACACCCTCTTGGTGATATCACCAATATTGATAGACTCCCCAAAGAGGGTCCAGGTATATGGAATTTGATAAATAATTGGTTTTGCTAATTTGGCTTCAATATTGCTTTTTACTAATTTGAACAATCCCTTTCGCAAGCCATGGGATCTGGTCCACAACCATCGAGCGGCTTGTTTATTCATGAAGCAACAATCCCATCTCCCTCGACCATGGAACTCCCCAAAGGGAGTCTAGGTATAACTCATCAGCAATATTTAAATGCCTTCGATATTGGTCTTTAGTAATTTGAACAATCCCTTTCGCAAGCCATTGCATCTTACCGACAACCATCGAGTGGCCTGATTATACAGGAAGCAACAACCCCCTCCGCGTCAACCATAGAACTCCCCAAAGGAAGTCTAGGTACAACTTCCGAACTCACAACTCCTTTGAATTTCTCAAAATATTGTAGCGGTAATAATATCCATCTCACGGTTCAACTTGCGAGTAATCTGGTTTGGTTATAATTAATATATTGCAGCCCTGATGGTGCATGGTTGTAGTGGTAAATACAATTACTGTTCTAGCTCCAGTCAACTGTGAGATCATTGAACTTGCTTGTTCCGGTTCGGATGCTAATGTGTATAGACCTACATAATCAGCAGGTCCAACTACGAGGGGCCGTGATGGCCAACGTAAAGGGACCTTATCAACGAAAGAAAGGCATGTCATAAACACACGGAGAAGAGCAGCTTATAAAAAGAAAAATAAATAAGAGGAAGGGTACCAAGAACAAATCGATGTTGAACACACAAAGACGGGAATCTTACCGGAAGAAGAGACAAGAAGAACACGAACAACGACAAATGGCCTCCGACACCCTCTTGGTGATATCACCAATGTTAATAGACTCCCCATAGAGGGTCCATGTATATGGAAATTTTCCATATTGGTTTTTAGTAATTTGGCTTCAATATTGTTTTTTACTAATTTGAACAATCCCTTTCGCAAGCCATGGGATCTGGCCCACAACCATCGAGCGGCCTATTTATTCGTGAAGCACCAATCCCATTTCCCTCAACCATTGAACTCCCCAAAGAGAGTCTAGGTATAACTCATCCACAATCTTTAAATGCCTTCGATATTGGTTTTACTAATTTGAACAATCCCTTTCGCAAGCCATTGCATCTGACCCACAACCATCGAGCGGCCTGATTATACATGAAGCAACAACCTCATCTCCCTCAACCACTGAAATCCACAATAGGAGTCTAGGTATAACTCATCCACAACCTTTAAATGCCTTCGATATCGGTTTTACTAATTTGAACAATCCCTTTCGCAATCCATTGCATCTGACCTACAACGATCGAGAAGCCTTATTATACATGAAGCAAAAAACCACTTTGTGTCAACCATAGAACTCCCCAAAGGGAGTCCAGGTATAACTTCCGAACTCACACCTTCTTTGAATTTCTAAAAAAATTGTAGCGGTAAATTTAATCCATCTCACGGTCCACTTGCTCATACTCTGGTGTGGTATATAATTAATATATTGCAGCCCTGGTGATGCATAATTGTAGTGGTAAATACTATTACTGTTGTAGCTCCGGTCAACCATGAGATCATTGAACTTGATTGTTCATGTTCGGATGCTAATGTGCATAGACCAACAACAACAGGTCTAGCTACAAAGGGCCATGATGGCCAATGTAAAAGGACCTTATCAAGTTCTATGCACATTAGATTCTCTTTCAGGGCCTATCCGAAAGAGAATCCAGTACCTCTTGGTCCTGAATATCAGAATAGGACGAACGAACCGGCCTCCGCGGATATCTTTGCTTCGGAACAAAACCCTGCAATCAAATAGATTGTCCCAAGGGGGCCATATTCTAGGGGCCCAAGTTATGCTATTGAAAATTCGTTCCTCTAGTAGTTCCGGTTTGAGCATTCCATTCCCTAAGAAGAAGGAACAAATAAACACACAAAGACGGGAAACATCTCAGAAACATCGAGATAGCTTAACAGCAGAGAAGAAAGTGGAGATGAGTGCTCAACGCCGACAACGGGAGAAAGCTATCTGGAACACCCCTTGTGCTGAATCCATTGCGATGCCTCGTCCTGATTTAGCAACCTCAGCTACGCCGAGCACATGTGGTCACCCCTTCAATGTTGGGGAACGTTGCTTGGGAAACAAAAATTTTCCTACGAACACCCAAGATCTATCTATGGAGATCAACAGCTACGAGAGGGAGAGTGGATCTACATACCCTTGTAGATCGCTAAGCGGGAAGCGTTAAGAAACGCGGTTGATGTAGTCGAACGTCTTCGCGATCCAAATCGCAATCCGTCCCGCGATCCAATCACGATCCGTCCTGATCTAGCGCCGAACGGACGGCACCTCCGCGTTCAGCACACGTACAGCTCGATGACGTCTCCGCCTCCTCGATCCAGCGAGCGAGGTCGGAGTAGTAGATGAGTTCTCCGGCAACACGACGGCGTGGTGGCGGCGGTGGTGGTGCTATCCCGGTAGGGCTACGCCTAGCGCTACCGAAACCGCGAACGGAGAAGAAAACGATCTAGGGAGAGAGAGGGGCGCCAAGGGCTTCGTGTGTGCTCTTGGGGCGCCCCTCCCCTCTATATATAGGTGGAGGGGCGTGGAGATCAGTCCCTCCAAGCCCTAGGGCGCAGCCAAGGGGGAGGAGTTGGACTCCTAGTCCAATTCCCTCCCTTTCCATAAACAGGTGGACTTTCCACCTCTCCCAAGCCACATGGGCCTTGAGGGACTTGTGCGCCTGGCCCAATAAGGCCAGGGCGCCTCCCCTCAGCCCATGCAAACCCTTGGGACGTGGTGGAACCGTTGGTGGACTTCCGGACTCCCCCGGAAGTTTCCAGAACCTTCTAGAAGCTTCCCGGTACAATACCAAAAAAACCCGAAACTTTTCCGGTAGCCAAAATATGACTTCCCATATATAAATCTTTACCTCCGGACCATTACGGAACTCCTCGTGACGTCCGGGATCTCATCCGAGACTCCGAACAACCTTCGGTCACCAACATACATAACTCAACAATACCAAATCGTCACCGAACGTTAAGTGTGCAGACCCTGCGGGTTCGAGAACTATGTAGACATGACCGAGACAACTCTACGGTCAATAACCAATAGAGGAACCTGGATGCCCATATTGGTTCCTACATATTCTACGAAGATCTTTATCGGTCGAACCACGATGTCAAGGATTCAGACAATCCCGTATTCAGTTCCCTTTGTCCATCGGTATGTTACTTGCCCGAGATTCGATCGTCGGTATCTCCATACCTAGTTCAATCTCGTTACTGGCAAGTCTCTTTACTCGTTCCGTAACACAAGATCCCGTGACTAACTCCTTAGTCACATTGCTTGCAAGCTTCTTGTGATGCTGTGTTACCGAGTGGGCCTAGAGATACCTCTCCGTCATACGGAGTGACAAATCCTAGTTTCGATCCACGCCAACCCAACAGACACCCTCGGAGATACCTGTAGAGCACCTTTATAGTCACCCAGTTACGTTGTGACATTTGATACACACAAGGCATTCCTCCAGTGTCAGTGAGTTGCATGATCTCATGGTCATGGGAACAGATACTTGACATGCAGAAAACTATAGCAATAAACTTGACACGATCATATGCTATGTTTATAGTTTGGGTCTTGTCCATCACATCATTCTCCTAATGATGTGATCCCGTTATCAGATGACAACTCATTGTCTATGGTCAGGAAACCTTGACCATCTCTGATCAACGAGCTAGTCTAGTAAAGGCTTACTAGGGACACAGTGTTGTCTATGTATCCACACATGTATCTGAGTTTCCAATCGATACAACTATAGCACGGATAATAAACGATTATCATGAACAAGGAAATATAATAATAACCAATTTATTATTGCCTCTAGGGCATATTTCCAACAGTCTCCCACTTGCACTAGAGTCAATAATCTAGCTCACATCGCTATGTGATTTACATTGTTATGAATCTAACACCCAATGAGTTCTGGGGTTCGATCATGTTTTGCATGTGAGATAGGTTTTAGTCAACGGTCTGCAACATTCAGATCTGTGTGATCTTTGCAAATCTATATGTCATACTGTAGATGCTGCTTCCACGCTCCACTTGGAGCTATTCCAAATGGCTGCTCCACTATACGTATCCGGATTACTACTAAGAGTCATCCGGATTGGTGTCAAAGCTTGCATCGAAGCAACTCTTTACGACGAACTCTTCATCACCTCCATAATCGAGAAACATTTCCTTAGTCCTCTAGTTACTAAGGATAATTTTGACCGCTGTTCAGTGATCCACTCCTGGATCACTCTTGTACCCCTTGACAAATTCATGGCAAGGCACACACTAGGTGCGGTACACAGCATGGCATACTATATAGAGCCTACGACTAAAGCATAGGGAACGACCTTCGTCCTTTTTCTCTCTTCTGCCGTGGCCGAGCTTTGAGTCTCACTCAACTTCACACCTTACAAATCAGGCAATAACTCCTTCTTTGACTGATCCATTTTGAACCCCTTCAAAATCTTGTCAAGGTATGCACTTATTGAAAGTCTTATCAGGCGTCTTGATCTATCTCTATAGATCTTGATGCCCAATATTTAAGTAGCTTTATCCAGGTCTTCCTTTGAAAAACACCTTTCAAACAACCTTTTATGCCTTCCAGAAATTTCTACATCATTCCCAATCAACAATATGTCATCCACATATACTTATCAGAAATTCTATAGTGCTCCCACTCACTTTCTTGTAAATACAAGTTTCTTATAAACTTTGTATAAACCCAAAAGCTTTGATCACCTCATCAAAGCATATATTCCAACTCCGAGATGCTTGCTCCAGTCCATAGAAGGATCGCTGGAGCTTGCATACCTTTTAGCATCCTTAGGACCGACAAAACCTTCTGGTTTTATCACATACAACCTTTCCTCACGGAAACCGTTAAGGAAATTCTGTTTTGACATCCATCTGCCAGATTTCATAATCAAAAAATGCAGCAACTGCTAACATAATTCCAACAGACTTCAGCATCGCTACGGGTGAGAAAGTCTCATCGTAGTCAACTCCTTGAACTTGTCGGAAACTTCTTTGCGACAAGTCGAGCTTTATAAATGGTGACATTTACCATCAGCGTCTGTCTTCTTCTTATAGATCCATTTGTACTTAACGGCCAGCCGTTTCATCGGGCAAGTCTACCAAAGTCCATACTTGGTTTTAATACATGGATCCTATCTCGGATTTCATGGCTCCTAGCCATTTGTTGGAATCCAGGCCCACCATCGCTTCTTCATAGCTCGTAGGTTCACTGTTGTCTAACAACATGACCTCCAAGACAGGATTGCCGTACCACTCAGGGGCGGTACGATTCCTTGTCGACCTACGAGGCTCGGTAGTAACTTGATCCGAAGTGTCATGATCATCATCATTAACTTCCTCTTCATTCGGTGTAGGTGCCACAGAAAACATTTTTCTGCGTCGTGCTACCATCCAACTGAAGTGACGGTTCAATAACCTCATCAAGTTCTACCTTTCCTCCCACCCAATTCTTTCGAGAGAAACTCTTTCTCGAGAAATGACCCGTTCTTAGCAACAAACACTTTGCCCTCGGATCTGAGATAGAAGGTATACCCAACTGTTTCCTTAGGGTATTCTATGAAGACGCATCTGTCCGCTTTGGGTTCGAGCTTACCACGTTGAAGTCTTTTCACATAAGCATCGTATTCCCAAACTCTAAGAAATGACAGCTTAGGTTTCTGCCAAACCATAATTCATACGGTGTCATCTCAACAGACTTTAGATGGTGCCCTATTTAAAGTGAATGTATTTGTCTCTAATTCATAACCCCCAAAATGATAGTGGCAAATCGGTAAGAGACATCATAGTACGTACTATATCCAATAGAGCACGGCTACAACGTACAGACACACCATCACACTATGGTGTTCCAGGCGGCGTGAGTTTGTGAAACAATTTCCACATTGTCTTAAGTTGCATACCAAACTTGTAACTCAGATATTCACTTCCATGATCATATCATAGACATTTTATCTACTTGTCACGATGATCTTCAACTTCACTCTGAAATTGCTTGAACTTTTCAAACATTTCAGACTTGTGTTTCATTAAGTAAATATACCCATATCTACTCAAATCATCAGTGAAGGTAAGAAAATAACGACATCCACCGCACGCTTCAACACTCATTTGGACCGCATACATCAACATGTATCATTTCCAATAAGTCACTTTCCCGCTCCATCATACCGAAAATGGGGTCTCAGTCATCTTGCCCATGAGGCATGGTTCACATGACTCAAGCGATTCAAAATCGAGTGAGTCTAAAGATCCATCAGCATGGAGTTTCTTGATGGGATTTACACCAATATGACTTAGCGGCAGTGCCACAAGTATGTGGTACTATGATTATTAACTTTGCATCTTTTGGCATCAATATTATGAACATGTGTATCACTACGATCGAGATTCAATAAACCATTCACATTGGGTGCATGACCATTGAAGGTATTATTCATGTAAACAGAACAACCATTATTCTCTTGACTTAAATGAATAACCATATTGCAATAAACACAATCTAATCATGTTCATGCTCAACGCAAACACCAAATAACAATTATTTAGGTTCAACACTAATCCCGAAGGTAGAGGGAGCGTGCGATGGTGATCACATCAACCTTGGAAACACTTCCAACACACATCGTCACCTCGCCCTTTAGCTAGTCTCCGTTTATTCCGTAGCTTTTATTTCGAGTTACTAACATTAGCAACTGAACCGGTATCTAATACCCCGGTGCTACTAGGAGTACTAGTAAGGTACACATCAATAACACGTATATCAAATATACTTCTGTTGACGTTGCCAGCCTTCTTATCTGCCAAGTATCTGGGGCAGTTCCCCTACCAGTGACCGTTCCCCTTATTATAGAAGCACTTAGTCTCGGGTTTGGGTTCAACCTTGGGTTTCTTCACTGGAGCGGCAACTGGCTTGCCATTTATGAAGTTTCCCTTCTTGCCCTTGCCCTTCTCGAAACTAGTGGTTTTACTAACCATCAACACTTGATGCTCCTTCTTGATTTCTACCTTCGCGGTGTCAAACATCGCGAATAGCTCAGGGATCATCTCCATCCCTGGCATGTTATAGTTCATCAAGAAGCTCTAGTAGCTTGGTGGCAGTGATTTGGAGAACTCTGTCAATCACTATCTTATCTGGAAGATCAACTCCCACTTGATTCAAGTGATTGTTGCACTTAGACAATCTAAGCACATGCTCATCGATTGAGCTATTCTCCTTCATCTTGCAGGCAAAGAATCTTGTTGGAGGTCTCATACCTCTCAACACGGGCACGAGCCTGAAATCCAATTTCAGCTCTTGGAACATCACATATGCTCCGTAACATTTCAAAACGTATTTGGAGCCTCAATTCTAAGCCGTAATGCATGACGCACTAAACTATCAAGTAGTCATGAGGACGTACCTATCAGATGTTCACAACATCCACATACGCCGCTTGAGGGGGTGGCGCACCGAGCAGTGCATTAAGGACATAATCCTTCTATGCAGCAACTGAGGACAATCCTCAGATCACGGACCTAGTCTGCATAATTGCTACCAACATCTTTCAACTCTATTTTCTCTAGGAACGTTTCAAAAACACAGTGGAGCTACAACGCGAGCTATTGATCTACAACATAATTTTGCAAAGACAACTTTAGACTATGTTCATGATAAAGAGTTCAATTAATCATATTACTTAAAGAACTCCCACTCAAATTGACATCCCTCCGATCATCCAAGTGTGACATGATCCAAATTCACCAACCCAAGTCCGATCATCACGTGAGATGAGGTGGTTTCAGTGGTGAACATCTCCATGTTGATCATATCTACTATATGACTCATGTTCGACATTTTGGTCTCTTGTGTTCCGAGGCCATGTCTGTACATGCTAGGCTCGTCAAGTTTAACCCGAGTGTTCCGCATGTGCAAAACTGGCTTGCACGTATGTGAACGTAGAGTCTATCACACCCGATCATCATGTGGTGCTTTGAAACGACGAACTTTCGCAATGGTGCACACTCGGGGAGAACACAATTTTATCTTGTAATTTTAGTGAGGGATCACCTTATAATGCTACTGTCGTCCTAAGCAAAATAAGATGCATAAAAGGATTAACATCACATGCAAATCATAAGTGACATGATATGGCCATGATCTTGTGCTTTTGATCTCCATCTCCAAAGCACCGGCATGATCTCCATCGTTACCGGCATGACACCATGATCTCCATCATCTTGATCTCCATCAACGTGTCTCCATGAGGTTGTTGCGCCAACTATTGCTTCTACAACTATTGCTAACTCACAGCGATCAAGTAAAGCAAAAGAAGGCAAAAATAATTAAAGACAACCCTATGGCTCCTGCCGGTTGCCGTACTCATCGACATGCAAGTCGTGATAATCTATACAAAACATGATCATCTCATACATCACATATATCACATCATGTGTTTGGCCATATCATATCACAACATACACTGCAAAAACAAGTTAGACGTCCTCTAATTGTTGTTGCATGTTTTACGTGGCTGCTATGGGTATCTAGCAAGAACGATTCTTACCTACACAAAACCACAACGGTGATATTCAAGTTGCTATTTAACCTTCTACAAGGACCGCCTCTTCGAATCCGATTCAACTAATGTGGGAGAGACAGACACCCGCCAGCCATCTTTATGCAACAAGTGCATGTCAGTCGATGGAACCGGTCTCTCGTACGTGGACGAGTAAGGTTGGTCCAGGCCGCTTCATCCCATAATACCGCCGAATCAAAATAAGACTAAGGAAGTAAGCAATCTGAATAGCAACGCCCACAAACTCTTTTGTGTTCTACTCGTGCATGTTATCTACACATAGACCTAACTCTGATACCACTGTTGGGGAACGTCGCATGGGAAACAAAATTTTTCCTACGAACACCCAAGATCTATCTATGGAGATCAACAACTACGAGAGGGAGAGTGGATCTACATACCCTTGTAGATCGCTAAGCGGGAAGCGTTAGGAAACGCGGTTGATGTAGTCGAACGTCTTCGCGATCCAAATCGCAATCCGTCCCGCGATCCAATCACGATCCGTCCTGATCTAGCGCCGAACGGACGACACCTCCGCGTTTAGCACACGTACAGCTCGATGACGTCTCCGCCTCCTCGATCCAGTGAGCGAGGTCGGAGTAGTAGATGAGTTCTCCGGCAACACGACGGCGTGGTGGCGGTGGTGGTGCTGCTATCCCGGCAGGGCTATGCCTAGCGCTACCGAAACCGCGAACGGAGGAGAAAACGATCTAGGGAGAGAGAGGGGCGCCAAGGGCTTCGTGTGTGCTCTTGGGGTGCCCCTCCCCTCTATATATAGGTGGAGGGGCGTGGAGATCAGCCCCTCCAAGCCCTAGGGCGCAGCCAAGGGGGAGGAGTTGGACTCCTAGTCCAATTCCCTCCCTTTCCATAAACATGTGGACTTTCCACCTCTCCCAAGCCACATGGGCCTTGAGGGACTTGTGCGCTTGGCCCAATAAGGCCAGGGCGCCTCCCCTCAGCCCATGCAAACCCTTGGGACGTGGTGGAACCATTGGTGGACTTTCGGACTCCTCCGGAAGTTTCCAGAACCTTCTAGAAGCTTCCTGGTACAATACCGGAAAAACGCGAAACTTTTTCGGTAGCCAAAATATGACTTCCCATATATAAATATTTACCTCCGGACCATTCCGGAACTCCTCGTGACGTCCGGGATCTCATACGAGACTCCGAAAAACCTTTGGTCACCAACATACATAACTCAACAATACCAAATCGTCACCGAACGTTAAGTGTGCAGACCCTGCGGGTTCGAGAACTATGTAGACATGACCGAGACAACTCTACGGTCAATAACCAATAGCGGGACCTGGATGCCCATATTGGTTCCTACATATTCTACGAAGATCTTTATCGGTCGAACCACGATGTAAAGGATTCAGACAATCCCGTATTCAGTTCCCTTTGTCCATCGGTATGTTACTTGCCCGAGATTCGATCGTCGGTATCTCCATACCTAGTTCAATCTTGTTACTGGCAAGTCTCTTTACTCGTTCCGTAACACAAGATCCCGTGACTAACTCCTTAGTCACATTGCTTGCAAGCTTCTTGTGATGCTGTGTTACCGAGTGGGCCCAGAGATACCTCTCCATCATACGGAGTGACAAATCCCAGTCTCGATCCACGCCAACCCAACAGACACCCTCGGAGATACCTGTAGAGCACCTTTATAGTCACCCAGTTACGTTGTGACATTTGATACACACAAGGCATTCCTCGGTGTCAGTGAGTTGCATGATCTCATGGTCATGGGAAGAGATACTTGACATGCAGAAAACTATAGCAATAAACTTGACACGATCATATGCTATGTTTATAGTTTGGGTCTTGTCCATCACACCATTCTCCTAATGATGTGATCCCGTTATCAGATGACAACTCATTGTCTATGGTCAGGAAACCTTGACCATCTCTGATTAATGAGCTAGTCTAGTAGAGGCTTACTAGGGACACAGTGTTGTCTATGTATCCACACATGTATCCGATTTTCCAATCGATACAACTATAGATGGATAATAAACGATTATCATGAACAAGGAAATATAATAATAACCAATTTATTATTGCCTCTAGGGCATATTTGCAACATTCAAAACGTACGGTATTTCGCGCATGTGTACTCAACATCTTATATTTGTGTGCATTATACAAATATTTACTTGCTCCGTATCGGTGCAGCCGCCTACATTTGTAGTACGATGGATGATAATATCATCATGTTGGATCCTGGGCAACAATCCGAAAGTGAACAAATAGATTGTGCTCCTACCGTCATGTCGGGCCCCACATATATTCGCAACATCAAAACCGATGGTAGTTATCCCATCAACGATCAGCTTTCATTTTGTAATCATTCAACAATTATTTATGATAATTCGAAAATGTTGCAGGTGCCTACCTAAGCAGAACCATGGGTGATGGTGCTGTAGAGGGCAACCTCATCGAAATCAATGAGCACCTAAGAAGTGCCGACCAGCAAACTAGTGATCCGCTAACAATAGCGGATAATGAAGCTGAAGAGCTGAGGCATGAGTCGAGAGCTCAGCGTAGGACGAGAGAGCGAGGTTGCAAGGGAAGTATGTCGGCGAAGAAGTGCCAGGAGAAAATTGGCAAGCGGAAATCATGTACCCACATACCACGTGGTGAGAGGAAGGCTCTGCTAGATCGTCGTAATGAAAGCTTTGCAGATAGGGTGAAGCCCCCAACCTTGAGGTCCATCGCCATATCGGGAATGAGCTCAACGGGACAACCTACCGGAGTTGAAGCACACGGTGCCTCAACCTCATCTAGCATGCCAGAGTACACAATCAGAACTGAAGGTAACACTCCCATCCTTACTCTCCTTCTTGCGTCCCTTGAGACTGAACCATCATTTATTGGTTTGGCATCGGAGTAGACGACTGATACGTCTCAAATGTATCTATAATTTTTGATTGTTCCATGCGATAATATTATCATTCTAGGAAGCTTTTTGGGTGATTATTTACCAATTCATATTATTTTTGAGCACTAACCTATTAACCCAGTGCCTAGTGCCAACTGCTGTTTTCTGCATGTTTTGGCTTTTCAGGTTTACAATACCAAACGAAGTCCAATTGCCCCTAATCTTTTTTATGATTTTTTTGGACCAAAAAAGACCTGGAAGCTTCGGAAGGAGACCAGAGGCCGCACGAGGGAGCAAGCACATAACAGGGTGCGCCCGAGGGGGGGGGGTGGCCGTGCCCCGTTATGTGCTGGCCCCCTCAGGCGTCTTCTGATGCCCCTCTCTGGCCCATCAATTCTAATAAATCCCCAAAACCCTAGAGAGCCTCCCGAAACACTTTTTTCCGCCGCCACAAGTCTCTGTTCCGCCGTGTGCCCATCTGGTGCCCTGTTTCGGTGCCCTGCCGGAGGGGGGCTCAATCGCTGAGGGCCTCTACATCAACCTTGGTGCTCGCATGGTGATGTGTGAGTAGTTTCCTATAGACCTACGGGTCCATAGTTAGTACCTAGATGGCTATCTCTCTCTCTCTTGATCTTCAACACAAAGGTCACCGCATCTTCGCGGTGATCTATTCGATGTAATCACTTTGTGCGGTGCGTTTGTTGGGATCAAATGAATTGTGGGTTTATGTTCAGATTATTCATGAAAAAGATTTGAGTCTTCTCTGATTTCTATTATGATTCTTATTTTCATGATTATTATAGCTTCATAAATCTCTCCGATCTATTGAAATAGTTTGGCCAACTAGATTGATATTTCTTCAGTGAGAGGGGTGCGTTGTAGTGGGTTCAATCTGGCGGTGCTCTATATCCAAGTGACAGAAGGGGACAAGACACGTCTTTGTATTGCTGCCACTAAGGATAAAACGACGGGGTTAACTCATATTGATTGAGTTTTCTTTGTCTACATCATGTCATCATTCTCCAAGCATTACTCTGTTTGTCATGAACTTAATACTTAGAGAGGCAAGCTTAGAAGCGCCCTCGACGTGGAGTAATAGTAATAGGTACAGGCAGGAGTCGGCCTATTTGTTTATGGATGTGATGCTTATATACACATGATCATTGTCGTGAATAAATATTGCATAACTATGCACTTTTCTATCAATTGCCCAACAGTAATTTGTTTACCCACCGTATGCCTACTACATGAGAGATGCCACTAGAGAACACTATGGCCCCCGGGTCTATTCACTTATATATTTACAAAAGCTTTCAATACCTTGCTGCCATTTATTATATTTTATTTTATTTTGCAATTTAATTTATTCAACTATCATCTACACACTTCACTTGCTTGAAAATAATGAGTCCAAAGGGATTGACAAGCCTCTTGCCCGCGTTGGGTGCAAGTGTTTGCTTCTTTGTGTGCAGTCGCTGAAGATGGGGGTTGTGTGCTACTCCTATTGGTTCGATAACCTTGGTTCTCACCGAGGTAAATACTTATCTATACTGTGCTGCATCACCCGTTCCTCTTCACGGAAAACCCAACGCAGACCACAAGTATCAACGACATGTACACTTACCTTAGAGGTCTCATGAATGATAATGCCAGCCGTGACAATCTCTTTGATGATGAGTATTACATGTTTGCTGGTGAAGGTATGTACACTTGCTTGAGCAAGATCCACGTTGTTACCCTTTAACATTCACGTCGGGAGTATCACACTAATTAGAAACATCGCTTACATGCCCGGACGCTGATGACATGGAGCATGACGAAGTGGAAGACTCAAGTAACAATACCTATATGGACCATGATCCATTCGAATATGTCTACTCAAACCTTCCAGCCAGCACACACATCCTAAAGCACGCCGCGAACCATGACCACTACAAGGCCAAGAAGTTTGAGTCCGAGACCGATGGCTTCTACTTTCGCAATGGGCAGATCGAGCTCAAGGAACCAGATCCCATCCCGGAGCTAATGAGGCTTTGGTCCAGCACGGATGGACTCTAAACACTTTCGGGAGAATATATGGTTCTCCAACGGCCACTTCTCGTTCACAACCTTGGGCGTCAGCCTCGATGAAAACTACACAAACATGAAGTCTGGGGTGTACACATTCAGTGCGCATGACACCATCTACCACAACGTGCATTCCTTTGGGCCAAGCTCCCATCCAGAACATCTCCAGTTGTACTTCTACAACGATGACCCTAACCTAACCCATCACAAGGCTGCCACCAAGCAATTGGACCAGAATGTCGTCAAGAAGTTAGTGGACATACTCCGGGGAAACCCGTACTCCCAGCAGTTTAGGAGTTTGGGTGCACACAAGGAGAGCCTAGACGATTACATGATAGACCTAAACACCGACTAGAGGATTGACCAACATAATAATAGACCGGTTTCATCTGAGGTCGCTGCAATCTGGGTCGAGGGCACTGACCTAAAGAAAAGGTTCGATCAGAGGATTACACTTTGCGGTAACGACAACCAGAGGCACAGTATACATGTGACTGATGGCTCTTATGACCCGCTGTCTTATCCCCTCTTCTACCCAAGGGGGGAGCTCGGTTGGCATCCAAAACTGCCTAAACAGAAGGTGCCTTGGGAGGTGGTACAACAACCAAGAGGGGGCCGTGATGATGATGAGGATGCAGGTAGGCATTTTGCGTGTGATGTTATTTTGATAATGTCGGCGTCCTGGGAATGGGGCTACCCAGAACTGCCTGCCTGCGACCCAGGGCGTGGCCCACTTTGACGGCCTGGTACGGCCCGGTGCAGGATCGCTCAAGAACAAGGCCCTCGCGGGAGCCCCACCCTCGCGACGGGGACGACGGCAAGACCCCCGGAGGGAGGAGGCCTCCCCAGGTCGCCTCCCGAGGGGCGGAGATCCCTATGCTGCACTCAGCCTCGGGAGGTCGGGGGTGACGCAAGCAAGGCCAGGCGGGCGCTAGCATGCGCAGAGGAGACAGTTTCCTCTTTGGTGCAAAGGAGTCACATGCGTATGCAGGTTCCCAAGGCACCCCCAAAGGTTTCCATTCCGGCGCAACGAGACCAAGACCACGAGCCCCGCAGGACGGACGTCATCGCCGAACCCACCTCTGCATTACCACCGGCTACTTTGCAGGCGAAGACCACCTTTCGTCAGGATAAGATGTACCTCCTGTCCCCTTTCGAATTTGGCCGTTGTGGGATCCCTTCCCGCCCTTGCGATAAGGGAAGAGGACCCGGGTCACTATAAATAGAGGCTAGGCTGCTCCGTAGAGAGGGACGAACGGAATACCACCCGAGCACCCTCGCGAGGTTACTCACCACTGTACTAGTTCATCCACAAACCTCCTCGTGAGGCAATCCACCAAAAGCAGGAGTAGCGTTTTACGCTTCGCAGCGGCCCTAACCTGGGTAAATCCTCGTGTGCTAGTCTTCTTCCCCACGATTGTGTGAGTTCGTTGGGCTAGGCTGTCGAGCTGTGAGCTTGAGGACGAAGCTGGTAGGGATCTTCGCACACGCCCCTGAGTTCGAACCTCTTTGGGTTTTGTGGAGCCCGAAATCCGACATTTGGCGCGCCAGGTAGGGGGCGTGTCGGAGTCTTCCACAAGCTTCCTTCGTCCCCGGCGGATCCACCTTCACCAACCTCGCCGCTACTACCCATGACGCACGCCCTGGCAGCTCGGTGCTGGGCGGTCGTTATCAGGCCACCAGCGTTGTCTCCACCGCCGTCGCTACTCATGCCGGCCAGGCGCGCGGCGGGCGTGTGGTGCCTGCGGGACCGACATCACCCTGTACACACGGGGGAGACCTCAACGCGCATGACGCGCTGCTGATGGTGAGTGAGCTGCTTCGCCATCGCCCGACGCACGGGGGCTTCGACGCCTGGGCTGACCACATCGGCGAATTGGTCACCGTCGCGAGGAGGGCCTGGGTTCCGCACCACTCCTCTTGACCCCCGACACTGGGCGCCGGGGGCTCGCTCGCCGTACCACTCACCTCATCGGCAGATGCGTGCCCACCCCTTGTCCGGGCGGGCCCGTGCAAGGCCCACCGCATGCCGTGCTCCTTCTCCTCCGAATCCCAGTGACCGGCTTCGGGGCGCCGGTCAACCCCACCGGTGGTGCCTTCGAAGAAGGTGACGGGACGCTCCTCACGCGCCTCAATGCACACACCCATATCCCGATGGATCATCAACAGCCTGGGTCATCCCGGCGTGAGCGCGCCAACCGGCGCAGGGACCAGGCGGCTCAGGCTTCCGAGCAGGCAGGTAACCATAACGGAGGCATGGTGGATAACCAGGGAGGCAACCCACGTCAAGACGCGTGAGACCAACCTCGCGGCGACGGCAGAGGTAAGCAGCTTCGGGCGGAGGCTCGGCGCAGGAGGGTCTGTGGGCCGCGCGTCCAGAGCGGCGTCGCCTTGCCGCCTAGGGAGGCTGCCCATGGGGCGCGCGGAGACGGTTCAGGAGGAAGCCAAGGCCTTTACACAGAGGCCCATGTTCCGAGGAGTATCGTACCTGCGGACGGTGCTGTGGATCGCGCGCCCCCCCGCGGGTGCCAGCATCCTCCCGGAGTAGAGAGATGTCCCGGACGCCCTCTCCAAGCCGGGCCTGGGGGCTTCCACTGAGGAGGCACCGGGCCAGTTTGGTGCAAACGAGGGTGTCCCGGGATGCGCGGGGGCGCGACGCAGCCGCTGCCCTCACGAGCAAGCAGCACGCAGCCGAGCCCTCTAGGCCGTAGGAGCAACCACCTAGGGGGATCAGCAGGATACAAGCAGCACGGGCCACGCGCGGCAACGGGGGCGCCGGCACGGCCCTCAGGAGGCAGGGCCTTGCGAGGTCCTCGGGTCGTGGTCTGGACGGTGCCCCGACACCTCACGAGGCGGCTTCACCGACACAACACCCCTATGGCTGCGTTGGGTGCATTGTGCTCATGTTTGGGCCGCGGGAGCGCAATCCCGCGGCTACGCGGGGAACAATGCACTCAGGTTTGGGCTGTAGGGGCGTGCAACCGCGCAGAAATGCGCGGGATGGCTCGTGACTGAGTTGGGAGCACCTAGGCCATGCGCCTGGGGGTTTGCCCAGCTATCTTCGGCCGTGACACTCTCACGTAATAATGAGTGGGCTGTATACACCCGGAGCCCCCCGAGGACGCGGAGGGGTTCCATCCCACGCCCAAGTGGAAGCCCCATGCTCCGCGCTGGCGGACAACACTGTCCTCCAATGACTATGCCCACGGCTAGTGGATGCCCTATGCTCCGCGCTGGGGGAAGACGAAGACTAGCCTAGGTGCCGGACACGACTGTTCTTTGCTTTTCTTGTATTCGAATTTGCCATTTTTCTGGAATGAAACTCGAGGCCTTTCAACCGTATTTGAAAAAAGGGGGCATGAATTTTTCTCCTTGCAGTTTTCTATCTTGAAGTTTCTTTCTTCGGGTAAACACCTACCAGCCTCTCCCTCTCGCGCCCCGCGAGCGGGGGCTATGGGCACGGTGCGCACACCTCGCCAAGGCTTTGGCGTCCTGGTCCCCGCGTGGCGCTCTCGAGTGAGCTAGCAGGTGCCTGTCGCCTCACCCTCGCTCGGGGGCTTTGCCGCGGCCCGGCGCGCCATCTTGGAGCCTCTGGAGGCTCACACCTCTGGAGGCAGGAACCGGCAAATAGGTACGGGAACCGCTCGAGCGTCAAGGGGGACTCCTGAGCAATGCGACTCAGGAGCCTCACTGGTCACGTAGCCCCTCGCCCCTTGGTCTCGTCATGGTGATCCGGATGCCCCAACGGCGGTCGAGGTATGCGCGGGATTGGGCACCGCCGACGTAGAGCGCCGCTCGAGCGTCAAGGGGGACTCCTGAGCAACGCGACTCGGGAGCCTCACTGATCGCGTAGCTCCTCGACCCTTGGTCTCGTCCTGGTGATCCGGACGCCCCAACGGCGGTCGAGGTATGTGTGGGATCGGGCCCCGCCGACGTAGAGTGCCGAAAGGGCTCCCAAACCGCCTTACTCGCATGAAAGAGGAACCCCCCAAGACCCCCAAGCTCCCCAGGTGCCACTGCCAGACCTCACGACACAGAGGCCTGCCGCGGACGCATCAAGCTAAGTACCCTAATCACGACCAACAAGAAGTCTCAATTAACATTAACAGTAACACAGGGATCGGGATACATGACGAGAGTGCTAAAGTAAGGGCGCAAGCGTCGGAATTCATTACACGCCTAGAGGGGCCCTCCTTGATTCTTTGATTTTAGGGAAGAAGAAGGCGAAGGAGCCCCCCTCGGGGGCTGCCACTCCTGAGGCCCTGGCTCCGGCGCGCCAGCGCTCAGTCGGAGTTGTCCTCCTCCTTGACGGGCCCATGGTGGCGCGCCGGCGTAGCCGCTTCCCGGGCGGGGGAGCGGCGCCGTCGCGGCAGGCCACCCCTCGAAGTCCGAGCGTGCCGACGCGGTTGTGCGTCGTAGCTGTCGTCGCTCGGGCTCTCATCAGAGGAGGTGTCGCTGCCGCTAGAAGCACGACGGTCGTCGCCAAGGACAAGCTCACCTCCAAGGTCGCCGCCGCCGCCGTCGCCCTCCAGGCAGCACCCCAAGCGCCTGCCGTCCTCCCCGAAGATCCTGACGAAAAGCGTCGCGGCGCCGTCGTGCTTGAATTGGAGCGTGAGCCTCCCCTCCAGGCCGTGGGCGCGGGCGAAGGTCTGCCACCCGCGGCTCAAGAAGGCGTAGCCTGCGGGGGTAACCTCGACCTCCACCCACAACGTGCCGCTACAACAACCATCGGCTTGCAGCCACAGACCTGCGGGTTCGTCGGCCCGCAGCGTCTCCGCGAAGAAGCGCGGGAGCTGCAACCAGGTGACCGCCGGCCTCTCTACCAGCACCAGGAACTCCTGGCCCATATCAGCCGTGTGTGCCCGCGGGCGTGGTGGCCGAGCACCTACTGCGGGTCTCCCTCCTTGGCCACGGCCGCCGCGCCCGCCGCCTCCGCTTGCGCCAGCGGAGGCACCAGCCCTCGCGGAGGTACGGCCGCGCCCACGGGGTGCCGTTGTCGACGCCTCGGTATACTTGCGAGGACGGCCCCGGCTCCTCGTGGGAGGCTGTTGGTCCGGCCCCTCCTGGCAGGCTTTCCCCTTCTCGGCAGCAGAAAACCTCCTAACCGGCGTCATGATCAAGGAGGCGGAGGACGAAGGCGGGGGAGCGAGAAGTAGGAATGGGCTGGGGGCTCCGTCCCCTCCGCCCATTTATAGCCGGATGGAGGCCAACCGGCACCCCTCCTCATCCCGGGCAATGATGGCCCTGCGACGTGCGTCGGTTGCTGGTCAGCCGGGGCGGTTGTCGAGGCACCATGGGGAAGTGGAGGCGTCCGCGCCTCGTTATTTGCCATACGACAGGTTGGGCTCGCAGGCGATTGGGGCCCGCGGCGCTTCGGGCCATCTTCTTCGGCTTCGCCCCGAAGCCAGCTCGAGCGCGCCTTGGGCCCGGGGGCTACTGTAGGCGTCCTGGGAACGGGGGTACCCAGAACTGCCTGCCTATGACCCAGGGCGTGGCCCACTTCGACGGCCTGGTACGGCCCGATGCAGGATCGCTCAAGAACAAGGCCCTCGCGGGAGCCCCACCCTCGTGAGGGGGACGACGGCAAGACCGCCGGAGGGAGGAGGCCTCCACAGGTCGCCTCCCGAGGGGCGGAGATCCCTATGCTGCACTTAGCCTCGGGAGGTCGGGGGTGACGCAAGCCAGGCCAGGCGGGCGCCAGCGCGCGTAGAGGAGACAGTTTCCTCTTTGGTGCAAAGGAGGCACAGGCATACGCAGGTTCCCAAGGCACCCCCAAAGGTTTCCATTCCGGCGCAACGAGACCAAGACCACGAGCCCCGCAGGACGGACGTCATCGCCGAGCCCACCTCTGCATCACCACCGGCTACTTTGCAGGCGAAGACCACCTTTCGTCAGGATAAGATGTACCTCCTGTCCCCTTTCGAATTTGGCCGTTGTGGGATCCCTTCCCGCCCTTGCGATAAGGGAAGAGGACCCGGGCCACTATAAATAGAGGCTAGGCTACTCCGTAGAGAGGGACAAACGGAATACCACCCGAGCACCCTCGCGAGGTTACTCACCACTGTACTAGTTCATCCACAAACCTCCTCGTGAGGCAATCCACCAAAAGCAGGAGTAGGGTTTTACGCTTCGCAGCGGCCCGAACCTGGGTAAATCCTCGTGTGCTAGTCTTCTTCCCCACGATTGTGTGAGTTCGTCGGGCTAGGCTGTCGAGCTGTGAGCTTGAGGATGAAGCTGGTAGGGATCTTCACACACGCCCCTGAGTTCGAACCTCTTTGGGTTTTGCGGAGCCCGAAATCCGACAGATAAATAGTATAATTCTCATATGAATCCTAATTTCCGCGTTACTCATCTGTTTGTAGAGGGGAATAGCAGGTTATGCGTCTTCGTGAGAGACTACTACTGTTATAGGCTGCAGACACGGGCTGCGATATTCAATCCCATACTTTGTGGAGCACGATTGCTCCAACAATGGGGGGTCGACATGTACATCAAGATTGAGAGTTATAGGCTGAAATGGTACAGGAAGAACCAAAAGAAGATCTGTGCCGACCTGTATAAAGGAGTTGTTGATGCGATCAAATCCCGGGTGACGCGAGCAAGCGCTGTTGGAGTAAGGATAGTCCTCCCTGGAACGTACCCTGGTGGCGACCGCGACATGAAGCGGAGGCATATAGATGCCACGGAAATTGTCCATACATACGGGAAGCCTGGCATCTTCTTAACAATGACCTGCAACCGTAACTGGGAAGAGATATTGAATGAGTTGTTTCCTGGTCAAACAACACAAGACCGACCTGATCTTGTTGCTCGCGTGTTCCATGGTAAGCTAGAGGCTATGAAAGATATGTTGTTGAAGAACCATATCCTGGGTGTTGTTGTTGCATATGTTTACGTGTTCGAGTTCTAGAAGAGGGGCCTCCCCCACGCACACTTTCTGTTGATCATGGATTCGATGTATAAGCTCCTTGTTCTGGAACAATACGACTGACTCATTTCTACCGAGATCCCAGACAAGCAGAAGTATCCGAAACTCTATGCCTTGGTGGTCAAACATATGATGCACGAACCATGCGGTGCTCTCAACCCCAAAAATAGTGCATGCAACAGAACCAGTGCAAGTGCAGATACCCACGACCGTTCAATGAAAACACGGCAGAGGGCAAGGACTCATACCCAGTTTATCAGCGTAGAGACGATGGTATTCGAGCTAAGGTTCGAGGTAAAATGTTGGATAATAGATGAGTTGTGCCTTATAACTCTTACCTTCTACGGATGTTCAATTGCCACATCAATGTTGAGGTTTGCTCTAGCATAAAGGCCGTCAAATACCTTTACAAGTACATATACAAGGGCCATGATAGGGCTTCTTTTAGCATCGACCAGCCCGATGCCGATGGTAACATTGATGAGATCAAAAGATACGTCGATGCGAGGTGGGTTACGCCTTTGGAGGCGACGTGGAGGATATTTGACTTCCCCCTATGCGCCAACTTCCCGTCTGTCCTACAGTTGCCTCTTCATTTCCTGAATATGCACAGGGTGGCATTCAATGCACAAGATGACTTGACCAATGTCGTCGCCTCTGAGAATGTTTCGAAATCCATGTTGACGGAGTATTTCAAGCCTAACCAAGATCACCCGTGGGCTAGGCATATATTATACAAGGATTTTCTTGGAAGCTTCACATGGTAGAAGGGTAATAAGTATTGGAAGCCATAGGTGGTGCGTTATCAAATAGATCGAATCGTGTCTGCCAATCCTGCTGAGGGGGAGCGATACTATCTACGTGTGATGCTAAATCATGTTTTGGGCAAGACATCCTTCGAGGACCTGATCACCGTGGACGGCAGGCTATGTGGGAGCTTTCGAGAGGCTGCTGAGAGGTTGGGACTCATCGAGGCAGACAACATGCTCGACGATTGTCTTACTGAGGCAGAGCAGTGGGCAATGCCATGTTCTCTCAGGAGGCTCTTCGCAACAATCTTGGTGCATTGGGAGCCAGGCGACGTGCGCGGTTTATGGGATAGGCACCTCGTGCCTATGTCTGATGACTACCGTCGATCACACACGCGTCCGAATGAGGTGGAGCAGATGGTGTTGCTTGACATTAGGGGTATGTTGCAGTCCATGGGCAAATACATAGTTGATTTTGATCTTCCAAGCATCGACGATGCGTCCGGCCCAACCGGGGGCGAGGCCAGAGAAGTGATCAAGGAATCCACCATCGAGTTTGACGTGAACGATACTAATTTGGCATCATCGCTAAACTTGATGCAGAGGGTTGCATATGACGAGATACTAGCGGTGGTTGACCATGGCGATGAGGGTGGAGGGCAACATCGCTATCGCTACTACGACGTCGGGCGTCGCCGCTTCTATCATGCCTGGATGCAGGACTATCCACTCGAGGTTCAAGATCCCATTGAGCTGCGATGATGGTGCCTCATGCAGCTTCACCAAGCAGAGTGGGACCGCCAAGCTACTAAGGATGTCCTCATTGATACTACGGGACGAGGCCACCGTGACTAAGCGACAAGCGGTCGAGGCACTGGACAACAGCATGCGTGACATCATGGGAAGACGGGACCAACCCTTTGGAGGAAAGACTGTTGTTTTTGGTGAGGACTTCAGGCAGGTGCTTCCGGTTGTCAGGAGGGGGTCACGGGGTCAGATAATCGATGCAACCCTCCGAAGTTCTCATCTTTGGAAGGGTATGCACCAGCTAAGGCTTGTCACCAACATGAGGGCTCATAATGACACATAGTTTGCGGATTACTTGCTAAGGGTAGGCAATGGCACCGAGGAAGCTGATGATCAGGAAAACATACGACTCCCTAAAGATATTTGTGTGCTGTTTACAGGCGAGGTTGATGACCTGGAGAAGCTGATTGACCATGTATTTCCAGGTCTAGATGACAACATGTCTGATCTGAATTACATGACTTCTCACGCAATCCTCTCCACCATGAACGACAACGTCGACAAGATAAACATATGCATGATAGAGCGTTTTCAGAGAGAAGAAGTAATCTACCATTGCTTTGACAGTGCAGAGGACGACCCATATGTCTACTATGCTCCCGAGTTCCTGAACGGATTAACTCCCAATGGCCTGCCTCCGCATGCACTCAAACTGAAGCTGAACTGCCCTGTCGTACTTCTGAGGAACATTGATCCGGCTAACAGACTATGTAACGGGATGAGGCTTGTGGTCCGAGGTTTCGAGAGGAACGCCATTGACACACAAATCATGATTGGACAACACGCGGGTAGGAGGGTCTTCCTCCCTTGGATACCCTATGCCCGTCTGACAATGACATCTTTCCATTCAAGTTCAAGAGGAAGCAATTTCCTGTAAGGCTTAGCTTTGCTATGACGATTAATAAGGCGCAAGGGAAGACCATCCCGATTGTCGGTGTGTACCTACCTAATCCGGTGTTTTCTCATGGTCAACTCTATGTCGCGTTATCTCGAGCCACCGCGAAGCAAAACATAAAGATCCTCATTGAGAAGGAGAAGGAGAAGGACAAGAAGCAAAGCAGTAAATCAAAGAAGCGAAAAAGACCTGTTGTGTCCTTACAGACCTCGATGAAGAACATTGTCTATAAGTAAGTCCTTACAGGCTGAAGTCCGCACTTGGGTCATTTGTGAAGCTTGCATGAATATCGCCATGGGAAAGTGGTTATGCGTTGGTGGTAGTGGCTATGCAATTACTTCCCGTGCGTTAGTGTTATTAGTTGTAGGTACATTTCAAAGTCCTCTTTTATACCGTTGAGGAAAATTTCAATAATATATACCGTCGTGGCTGTGAGCCACATGTCAGCACCTATTGTCGTTTGACCGAGTTTAAACCATAGGTCAGTAACCTATATACAGCTTAGTCCGCAGAAGATCAGCAAACTGGAATAACTAATGCATGAAGAGAAATTAGACTGGCTTTTGCAACTATACAACCATCCAATTCAGGACATACTTTACCTTTGTTGGTAATTGGCACAGACAATAGAATTAATCACTGTAGCTCCTCCAATGCTTACATGTCCCCAAGAATGAATTAGTTCTTGTGTTGTAGCGAGCCATCGAACTATTAAAAATAAGGACAAATATGATATAAGTAACAAAAATGGGCAGTAAGTTGCGAGACAAAGTTTTTACATGACCAATTCTTGCATTCGACTGGCTTTGTCATTATTAGTTTTGTTGTAAAAGATGAAATACTGTATGTAGTAAAGCTCAGGCGACAGTAGACGATACACATATAATTGAATCAAATAATCTTGGTTATTGGTATTGTGTTGGTTCGCCTACTTATTAGCTCAGAGATTTAAGGGAAATGGCGCATCGAAGATGGTTATATGTAGTAATGCATGCTTTCATGTGAATTCTGAACTTCATATAGCTGAGTGTAAGGTATGGGCTGACCTTGTGAAAGACTGAACCATGTGGCATTGTTGATGCAATCATGGATGGGCGAAATTCATTTCACCGACGTGGTTGCAACATCAAACACTTAGAAGGCATATATACATCTGCAGTATATTAGTAATTTCTCCCATAGTAAGCATGTGCACTGCCGGTGAGTCAAGCACTATTAGAAAATTCAGATACAGGGAGTAAAGCTACAACCAAGATTAGAGATTTAGGATTTTTACATCTTGTCATGGATCTATCAATCTTCTTGGTGTTCATGTAACGACGAGCGAACATCGTATTACAGAATGCAATCTGCCAACAAAGAAGAGATCAGTCCAACTTGACACATAAGTTAAAGTACCGGATAAGTTGGGATTTTCAAAATCATGGAATGAAATAGTGAATCAAAATCTTGTTGTCCAATCACCTTTTTCTCTTCTGAAAAACTTTCTGTATACACTAAATTAACAATAGAATTCATAAAATAAAAAACACGAGTTTGTATCTCTCAAAAGAACAAAACATAGGTTTGTAGTTGTATCTCACTTGATTCAGATTACAAAGATGGAGCTCAAGCTTGCAGAGGAGGTCAATACCAGTATATTTTATGTCTCTATTCTTGGGATAGATGGCAAGCCTATACAAGGGTGTAGTTATGATATTTCAGTAAATAATGATCTTAAAGTTGCTTTTTATATTCCATCAACACTCCAATTTGCCGCAGTTGAAACATGAGAGGTGAAAGGGAAGAGAATCTCAATGTCTTCCCGTGTACCATACTCAGCAGCTAATTCTATTGGCAATCTAGCAAACTGTTGAGGAGCAGGGAAAGCTTTACAATAACAATATTCAACATATAAGAACTGTTCGAGAGACGGTCCATGTAGACCATATTAAATTACTAATTAACTACCATCATATTGTGTCAATGTAGTAATAGTGTGTCACATCTGTACATACCGGACCAAGTTAAATACATGGCACCAGGGGGCAAAACAATAACAAGCTTATGCATATAAGGCAACTTAGCACAACATTTTGTTTTTTCAAATAGCATCATGCAGGCACATTTACATCATAACAACATTTTCAAATATAAACATTTTGTTTCTCTTCTTCAAATACTCCCTCCGTTCATTTTTATAAGACGTTTCACACAATAGACATTGAACTGTTTTGACTGCTGTCTGAAATGGCTCCAGCGTCTTATAAAAGTGAACAGAGGGTGTAGTATATTTGTTGCGTATCAGTACATGTCTACTAAAAGTACAAAACTACAAAGCCAAACAAAACATAATAATATGTGATAGAAAGAGCATTGTTACCATGTGTCTGTGTCAAAAACATTTGGGTTTGCACTAGCTTCCAGCAAGCACTTGATAGCTTCCGTTTAGCCCTTTTCTGCAGCTGCGACTAGAAGATTATCACAAGGACCAGCACCACTCACATTAGCTCCACCCTATCAGATGAAAGTGAAGAAGAAAAGCCAATCATACAGGTGTGTGGTCATTGATACAAAGATAGCAAAATCAAACATCAGTTTTGTAGAAATTCTACATTGCTACTGTACTAATTTTTTATATATCAAATATAATACCATAGTTACTCACTACGAACTACATATCCATGAACCCACTTATGAAGCATATCAGAAAGTTTATCAAACAAACAAACAAAAGAATTAACTTTCAGTTTTAAAATACTCAAAATCACTTCAAGATCAAAGCTTCCCTGTTTAGCAGCTCATCTACAAGCATTTCAAACACTGAAAGTGAATCATCACTACAAGTTAGTCTTACAAATACTTTGTCATCATTGCATGAATCCACTAGAATGAAGTTTATTTAAGCATCATTGCATGAATTGCAAGTTAGTGTTCAAAATATCGGTGTACATTCATACATCACTATTAAATCCTAGGGTCGTTGATTGCAAGAACGTATACACCTACAACCTCAACTCTGTTCTTGTTATCTAACTTTTTTAGCTAAACTTATTTGACTAATCATATAGCATAACGTAGCCTTTGACCATCCTTCTGAACTATACTGCAAGTCTGGAAGGCGATATTTTGTTGAGCATGTATAGTGCCTGCTGTGTAGAGACAAGTTTTACCTTGCCAGACATTCGTTCTCATCTTCTATTTCACACAAATCAATTGCATCGGCCCAACAGATCGTTTGGCATTGGACGACTGTAAGAATTTCAAGTGGCTTTAATAAGTTCATAAGCAAAATGCAGAATTCCGGAATGAATCCATCATTTCACCACATACATGTACACTTGTATTAAAAATAGAACAATCTAAAAGTATACACGGCAGAGCCACACAGGGGCACCTAGCTAGACTGGGCATTACAGAATATACAAAATAAGTTTGCAACCGGGATGAATCTAGATGTACGCACATGCCATGAGATTGGGAGAAGAAGATCGACGAAGCAGTACTAATAGATCTGGTGTGGGTGCTGCAGTAGTCCATATGCCTAACGGCGCTGTCAAAGATGAGGATGCCGAGGTCCGCCTTGCAGAGCACGGCTAGCTCCTGCACCTTCAGCTGCCTGTCATTGCTGTTGCCGAAGGTGGCATGCCTGGAGACGTCGTTGGACTGTCCCAACTATTACATGGACGGCGTGGCCGGCGGCCGAATCCAGCTGCTCTCCGAAGAAGACCATCCCTCCAACTACGTGGCGGGCGCAAAGGATAACGGCGAGGCCTTCTGCACCTCCCTGTCGGCTGATAATCATGAGCTAACATACTTTCCGTAGTTGGATCATATGAACTTATGATTGGATCTCTAGCAAGCATCCGCAACTACTAGAAATCATTAAGGTAAACCCAACCATAGCATTAAACATCAAGTCCCCTTTACTCCCATACGCAACAATCCCCTTACTCGGTTGTAAGCTTCTGTCACTCTAGCCCCCCACTGTAAGAGAATCATGAACGTATTGCAACACCCTATAGCGATAATTCCCTCACGTTTGTGCGGCACGGAGAGCACCATAGGACAACACCAAAATAAAACATACACTCAAACCAATCAAGATCATCAATCAACCCAAAGGACAACATAAATCTACTCAAACATCATAGGGTGGCAACACATCATTGATTAATAAGATGTGGCATGAAACACCATGTTCAAGTAGGGGATTACAGCAGGGTGCGGGAGAGTGGACCGCTAAAAAGATATGAGGAAGGTGATGAAGACGATGATGTTGATGAAGACGATCACCACGACGATTGTTCCCCTGGCCGCACTCCAGCGCCACCGGAAGAGAGGTGGAGAGAGTCTCCCCCTTAGGCTTCCTCCTCCATGGCCTCTCCCTATATGGGGAGAGGTTCTCCCCTATGGTCCTTGGCCGCCATGGCTCCTAGAGGGGCGAGAGCCCCTCTGAGATTGGATCTCTCTCTCTGTTTCTCTCCTGTTTTCGCTGCTGTTTTCTGGCCCTTCATCGTTTCTTAAATATCCGGAGATCCGTAACTCCGATCGGGCTGAAATTTTGAGGGGATTTTTATCGGAAAAATATCTTTCTTGCGGCGAAAGAAGGGCCCCAACAAACTTAAGGGGAAGGCACAAGCTATCAGGGCGCGACCAGCCGCGCCCTGTTGGCTTGTGCCTCCCTTGGGCACCGTGTTGTGTTGATTCTTTTTTCCAAAATTCACATATATTCCAAAACAAATCTCCGTAAATTTTTATCGCGTTTGGACTCCGTTTGATTTGGAATTTCTGCGAAACAAAAAACACACAAAAAACAAGAACTGGCACTAGGCACTGGGTAAGCAAGTTAGTCCCAAAAAATATATTAAATGTGGCCAAAAGTATATGAAAGTTGTAGAATATTGGCATGAATACTTCATAAACTATCGATACGTTGGAGATGTATCATCGGCGGCCGGATCCGGCTGCTCACCGCATCAGATGTGCGGTCCTCCTAATGACCGGAGATACTCGCGATGGAGGGGATGGGAGGCGGTGGGGAGTGAAAGGGGTGGGAGGAGGCGGTGAGTGTGTAGGGGAGGCAGTAGATCCCAGCCACGACGGTAATCTATAGCGACGGCGACACCGTCGGGAGAGATGGCAACGATGGCAACATGTGCGGTGCGGGGAAGAGTGAGATGTGAGTGAGTGCACGTGGGGGAGAGTGAGATGTGAGCATGCCTCTGCGATGATAGAGTGAGAGCTGGATGTGTTGCATTTGCTCAAAAAAATCAAATTTTTTTATTATTATTTTATGAAAATAACCAGGAGACCACAAGAATATGTATATTATACATTGATCAGACAAATAAAGTTTTTTTCATAGTTATAAATTTAGTTCAGAATATCATACGAATAAACATAATTTTGAGAAAAGAAACGAAATATACTTTAATCTATTCAACACCATCTTCCTAAAAACCGGGTGTTGTAAATTCGCCATGCAAATGATTTGGTTTATGTTGGACTGCTTGCAATTGTTGAGATGTGTCGAACTCTCTATGCCTATATATAAATAACTTTTAAGGATTCAAGAAATTATGGATGACCGACTATTTTTCACATAAAGGGAATTCGTGTTTGCCCTAAAGAAATGTAACATATTTTAATGAAATATACCACATACGCTAAATAGTAGAGATTCCTGAGAATAAGCATCAACAAATGATATAAAGGTGAGCCTACAATTTATTAAAGTGGGGATGCCACTCACTCTACTACAAAGCACTATGCATCTCACTAAGTTAAAAATGAGATCGCTCAATCCTAGCACCTGACTAATGAATATATATATTTTACATATCATCATCTTAAAAAAAATCTAATTTATATATGTTTTCACCTTTCTAGGTCATGGAAAAACGGATAGATTTGGATGTTGCTTCGAAAATTTATGACTGACATAATATACATAGATGTAGCGATGATGGACCGGGCTAAAAACTCAACGAGTATTACACGACCGGAAGAGTTTTACACACGAGTTTTAGTTGGATCATCTCTCTCTATATATACATAGTCAAATTATCTTTTTTATCAA
The DNA here is from genome assembly GCA_039707655.1 of Elymus sibiricus. NCBI lineage: Eukaryota > Viridiplantae > Streptophyta > Magnoliopsida > Poales > Poaceae > Elymus > Elymus sibiricus. The sequence continues at coordinate 404,367,837 of CM077671.1, forward strand.
CTTACATTGTAAGTGAAGTGAATTTCTATTATTACCCGATTGTTATATTTTCTACACAAGTGAAATTTTAAAATGCATTATGTTTATGTATAACTCCAACAGAATATTTCAAAAGCCCGTGGCAACGCACAGACATTTTACTAGTATGCGTAGTTATTGCCTGATGCCACGTTGTTTTCACAAAAGAATCCGCATGGGTCGACATTTTCATGTAATATTTGTGGCACATCCTGGCTCTCCGCTAGGCAAGGCGAGGCAACGGCGGTCGCTTTCGATAGCAGCGCTCTACCCGTGAATGCTGGCTATGTCTAGGTACTGCGTGAAAGCGATTTCCCCTTTCACATTTACACATGGACCAACTTTTACCATATTTTTACCACATGAAAAAACTGGGCCATCTCTCTCGCTCTCATTCTCACACATTAACACGCCGTCTTTCTCTCGACGATGTAAGGTAGATCTCACGCGGTGGATGAACTGGTTAAACACAAAAGCTACGGGAGAGGGAGAGGATAAGATACGTTTGGATGGTACAAGTTTGGAGCCCGCGTATATGATGCGAGTTGGACATACATGCTGCCCAGAAAATGAAACAAGCTATCCCAAAGGTTTTATCAAAAACAAGGTATATCTCATATGATATAAACCTCCACAGAAAAGATAGTAAATTGGCACTTTTTAGTAAAAGATGACTTTGGTTGTAACAAAAGTTGTCAGAATCGAGAATCTAAATCGGATCGGAGCTCCATTGGTAGGATCGTGAATTGTAATATCATAACTATCAAGATCATAGAAACGTAGATTCTATGAGCAAAATCGTAGAATCGGAAGGGCTAGTTTGGATCGCAAGGTCGTAAGATTGTAAGACTTGAGTTGCGATTCTGACAACTTTGGTTGTAACACACAACAGATCAAGGGTAAGTGTAAATTTGAAGTGGTTGATCATTAAAGGTTTGCACTAAAAAAATAGTGCTATGTGGAGCCACCGTGAGTAGTCGTCCAATGCTCGGCCTAAGGCCAATATTGTAACATGGTCGACGGCTTTGTTTACCCTCACTTTTATGAATATATGATTGATACTTGTGATCTACGTTGGGTTTTTCGTGAAGAGGAACGGGTAATTGCAGCACAAAGCGGATAAGTATTTCCCTCAGTTATGAAATCAAGGTTTGTCGAATCAATAGGAATATCAATCCTCAACCGTCTTCAGCGGCTGCACACAAGTGAACAAACGACTTGCACCCAACGCGGGCAAGAGGGTTGTCAATCCCCTTGATCTCGTTATTTGCAAGCAAATGAGTTGTGTAGATAATTGATGATAAATGCAAAATAAATAAAAAGTAAATAAAGGCAGCAAGGTAATAATAGCGTTTGTAAATATATAAGTGAATAGACCTGGGGGCCATAGTGTTCTCTAGTGGCATCTCTCATGTAGGCAGCATACAGTGGGTAAACAAATTACTGTTGGGCAATTGATAGAAAAGCAGATAGTTATGCGATGTTCACGGCAATGATCATGTATATATAGGCATCACATCCATCAGAAAATAGGCCAACTCCTGCCTGCACCTATTACTATTACTCCGCTCATCGACCGCTATCCAGCATGCATCTAGAGTATTAAGTAAAACAGAGTAATGCTTGGAGAACGATGACATGATGTAGACACAGTAAACTCAAACAATATGAATGAACCCCATCGTTTTATCCTTAGTAGCAACAACACAAAAACGCATCTTGTACCCTACTTTGTCACTGGATATAGAAACTCGCCAGGTTAAACCTACCACAACGCACCACTCCCACCGATGAAATATCAATCTACTTGGCCAAAGCATAACAATAGATCGGAGAGCATTACGAAGCTATAATGATCATGCACATAAGAGATAATATAATTCAGAGGCATCTCAAATAATTTTCATGAATAATCTGAACATAAACCCACAATTCATCGGATCCCAACAAACACACCGCACAATAGGATTACATCGGATAGATCAAAGCGAAGATGCAATGACCATTGTATTGAAGATCGTAAGAGAGAGAGATTGCCATCTAGGTACTAGCTGTGGATCTGTAGGTCTGTGGTGAACTACTCACACATCATCATGAGGGCACCGAGGTTGATTAAGAGGCCCTCCGTGATCGATCCCCCCTCCGGCAGGGTGCCGGAACGGAGCTCCAGATGGCCTCGCGACGGAACAGAGACTTGCACCAGTGGAAAAAGGGTTTCAGGACTGCTTCTGGGGTTTTCACAATATTAGAGAATTTATAGGCCGAAGAGGGACGTCGGGAGGTGCCCGAGGGGGCCACCACATATCAGGGCGCGACCCCCCCAGGGCGCACCCTGATGTGTGTTGGGGCCCTCGTGTGCCTCCCGGCTTCCTTCCGAACCTTCTAGGTCTTCATATAGTCCAGAAAAAATCATCAAAAAGTTTCGTGGCAATTGGACTTCGTTTGGTACAGTAAACCTGCAAAGCAAAAAACACGCAGAAAACAACAACTGGCACTGGGCACTGGGTCAATAGGTTAGTGCTAAAAAATATTATAAATTGGTAAATAATGACCCAAAAAGTATCCTAGAATTATATTATATCAGCATGGAACAATAAAAAATTATAGATACGTTGGAGACGTATCATGCATCCCCAAGCTTAATTCCTGCTCGTCCTCAAGTAGGTAAATGATAAAAACAGAATTTTTGATCTGACATGCTGTCCACTATGTAATCTTATTAAGGTATGCTCATTGAGGAAAGATGAATCAACAAATATTAACATAGCAATATTCAAAGTGTAAGAAAAAGAATTGTTAATTCCTAAATGTATACGATTCTTATGAAATGTTTACCCCCCCATTCATCTTATTGTATTAGCAAGCCATGGCTCCATCTTCACCACATTAATACAAATGTTAAGCACCACGGTGTCCAAGTCAGGCAATTGGTTCGTACTTTTTCAATATGCATCAACTTTTTATTCTTCACGCAATACATGAGCGTGAGTCATTGGACATAGCATTTAAGTGGAATAGAATATGGTGGTAGATATCAAAGGGGTAGGAAGTGGAGAAGATAGTCTCACATCAACTAGGCGTACCAACGGGCTATGGAGATGCCCATCCATAGATGTTAATGCAAGGAGTAGGGATTGCCATGCAAATGATGCACAAGAGCTATAAGTGTATGAAAGCTCAAATGAAGCTAAGTGGGGTGTGCATCCAACTTGCTTGCTCATGAAGACCTTGGGCATTTGAGGAAGCCCGTCATAGGAATATACAAGCCAAGTTTGTAATAATGAATAAGTAATTCCCACTAGCATATGAAAGTGATATATCTTGAGACTCTCTACATGAGGAACATGGTGCCACTTTGAGGCACAAGTGTGGTAAAGGATAGTAGCAAAGTCTCTTCTCTCATTTTCTCTCATTTTTTTGAATGGATGGTGGGCTCATTTGGCCTCCCTCATCTCGACTTATGGGAGAATCATCGTCTCCATCATTCTTTCCTCACTGGGACAATGCTCTAATAATGATGATCATCACACTTTTATTTACTTACAACTCAACATGGAGAACTGATATGAAGATATGACTCTATATGAATGCCTCTGGCAGTGTAGCAGGATGTGCAATGATCTAGCGTGACATGTATCAAAAACATAATGAAGGTTGCTTTGCCACGAATACCATGTCAGCTCTATATGATCATGCAAAGCAATATGACGATGAACAAACTAGTCATGTGAAGTGACGATGGAATTTGCATGGCAATATATCTCAGAATGGCTATGGAAATGCCATAATAGGTAGGTATGTTGGCTGTTTTGAGGAAGATATAATAAGGCTTATGTGCAACATAGCGTATCATGTCACGGGGTTTGGATGCACCGGCAAAAGTTGCACTGATCCTCGAGGTGAGAACGGGCGATACACGGTACCGAAGAGGCTAGCAAATTATGAAAAGGTGAGATTGCGTATGTCCATGGTTTCAAATTAGCCATAAAGAACTCATATACTTATTGCAAAGTTTTATTTGTCTATCATAAATCAAAGTACTAATCGCATGGCCCGAGGGAAGAGGTTGGTAGGAGTTAACCATCGCCCGCTTCCGACCCGAAACAACACTAGAATTTTAACGAGGAATAGAAATGCTCACACATCATCATCATGCCTCTTTAATTTTTAGATGAACAAAAAGGTCAACCCCTCTTAATATCGACACTTCTACGGTTTAACAATTATGAACTCACACCTATTTCATATTACTACATCAATATCATTAACCCACAATTTCTTTATATGTGCTACATGATGGTTTTGATTATCAGTCTTTGAATACCTAATATTTTTGGACTAGTATGTATGACCCATGCAAATTACCGTCACTATTTATTAACTCTCAAACAAATATAAGTGAAGAACGAGAGTGAAATCATTTCTTTAAAATCTACACGCCACCATGCTCAAAAAGATATAAGTGAAGTACTAGAGCAACTGCTAAGCTCAAATGATATAAGTGAAGCACATAGAGTATTCTAACAAATTATGATGAAGGTGTGTCTCTCTTTAATAGGTGTGTCCAGCAAACAATGATTGTGGCAAATGATGGATTTGAGACGAAAGAGGGGATGCCTTCCGAGGCATCCCCAAGCTTAGACGCTTGAGTCTCCTTTAAAATATTACCTTGGGATGCCTTGGGCATCCCCAAGCTTAGGCTCTTGCTACTCCTTATTCCTTTGTCCATCAAGATAACACCCAAAACTTGAAAACTTCAATCACACAAAACTCAACAAAACCTCGTGAGATCCGTTAGTATAAGAAACATATGGCATACTCTAAGTACTGTTGTAAATTGATTAAAATTTCATAAATGCATAATAGGTACTGTATTCTAACTTCTCCATGGCTTATACCCCCCGATACAATCCATAGTTTAATCAAAATAAGCAACTATGCAAGCAAAAACAGAATCTGTCTAAAACAGAACAATCTGTAGCAATCTGTAGAGACCCTATACTTCTGTAACTCTAAAAATTCTGAAAAATTAGGACAAACTGAATAATTTGTATAGCAACACTGTGTAAAAATTTGTATAGCAACACTGTGTAAAAATTTCAGATCATTATCACGCTTCAGTAAAAAATGAAAATTCCTGTACTGGAGTCAAAAGTTCTGTTTTGTTTCAGCATCGATTCTACTCATCTTGTGAGTCATCCCAAAGGCTTTACTTGGCACAAACACTAATTAAAACACAAAAACATAATCATTACATAGGCAATAATCATGCTATTAAAAACAAACAGAAAGTTTAAAGCAAAAATTTAAAGATAACTATTGGGTTGCCTCCCAACAAGCGCTATTGTTTTATGCCCCTAGCTAGGCATAATGCATAGTTTCAAGTATTGTCATATTTGCTCGCAAGGGATCCACTCCCTTTCATGTCCTTTAAAACTAGCTCTTCTAAGATCTTACTTAATAAATTTCCTTTCTCAAATGTAGTGGAAGGGCTCAAGTGGTCAAAAGGATTCATAATATCATTACTGACATCATTATCATCATAGGGATCTTCATACAAAACATGAATTTCATCATTGATAGGTTCCCTAATAGTGTTTTCATGCCAAACTTCACTAAACCCTTCATTTATTCCTTTAGCAATCCACTCAAATTTATCACAAGTATGAAGGAATAAAGCTTGTGTTAATTCTTCGGGAGAAACATTTCTCCTCATATTCTCACTAAATCCTTCGCGATTATTGGATTCTATCATACGCAAAGCATCTCTATTATGTAGGATAACTTTTATATGGGGAGTTTCAGATTTAACTCTATAAAAAGAAAATATATCTCTTGCTTCCCGCACTATATAATCAAATTCATGCATAAGGATGATGGTAACAATTTTCTTAATCTTAGGATTACGAACTCTCAGAAATCCCAAAAAATATATTTTGGAGTATAGGATGGAGATGCACAAATTTTCTTTCTAGTTTCAAAATTAACATCGTAATAGCATCCACATAACAACTTGTCTCCTCAAGTATGGCCCCATTAGTAAAACGGATAGCTCCCGAGCACTCAAAAAATTCTTGTATAACATGTTTCCCAATGATGTTTCCACTACCCACTTCATAGATTTTTGATTTTAAAACCGTGTGGGTATTACTACTAGGGACTTGATTAGGAGGTTCATGAATAGCATCATCAATATTTATTCTCTCTTTTTCCGTGTCACTAGCACTATCTTCACTAGTGCTTTCAACAATAACTTTCTCAAACTCAGACATGATAGCTACTTCAAACAAGCAAAAAAACAAACTAGTAACAAGCAAAGATAAATATTTTGTATTTTTAATTTTTATGAGACAAGGTAAATCTAACAGCAAATAAAAAGGAGACGTGAATGCAAATTTGTGTGAAGTAACTTGGTAGTTGATGATGATATTCCCCGGCAACGGCGCCAGAAATCCTTCCTGATACTATTGATCTGCGTTGGGTTTTCCGTGAAGAGGAACGGGTAATTGCAGCACAAAGCGGATAAGTATTTCCCTCAGTTATGAAACCAAGGTTTATCGAACCAATAGGAATATCAATCCTCAACCGTCATCAACGGCTGCACACAAATGAACAAACGACTTGCACCCAACGCGGGTAAGAGGGTTGTCAATCCCCTTGATCTCGTTATTTGCAAGCAAATTAGTTGTGTAGATAATTGTTGATAAATGCAAAATAAATAAAAATTAAATAAAGGCAGCGAGGTAATAATAGTGTTTGTAAATATATAAGTGAATAGACCCGGGGGCCATAGTGTTCTCTAGTGGCATCTCTCATGTAGGCAGCATACGGTGGGTAAACAAATTACTGTTGGGCAATTGATAGAAAAGCGGATAGTTATGCGATGTTCACGGCAATGATCATGTATATATAGGCATCACGTCCATAAGAAAATAGGACGACTCCTGCTTGCACCTATTACTATTACTCCACTAATCGACCTCTATCCAGCATGCATCTAGAGTATTAAGTAAAACAGAGTAATGCTTGGAGAACAATGACATGATGTAGACAAAGTAAACTCAAACAATACGAATGAACCCCATCGTTTTATCCTTAGTAGCAACAACACAAAGATGCATCTTGTCCCCTACTTTGTCACCGGGATATAGAAACTCGCCAGTTTGAACCTACCACAACGCACCACTGCCACCGATCAAATATCAATCTACTTGTCCAAAGCACATCAATAGATCGGAGAGCATTACTAAGCTATAATGATCATGCACATAAGAGATAATATAATTCAGAGGCATCTCAAATACTTTTCATGAATAATCTGAACATAAACCCACAATTCATCGGATCCCAAAAACATACCGCACAGTAGGATTACATTGGATAGATCAAAGCGAAGATGTGATGACCATTGTATTGAAGATCATCAGAGAGAGAGAGATTGCCATCTAGGTACTAGCTATGGACCTGTAGGTCTGTGGTGAACTACTCACCCATCATCATGAGGGCAGCGAGGTTGGCAAAGAGGCCCTCCGTGATCGATCCCCCCTCCGGCAGGGTGCCGGAACGGAGCTCCAGATGGAATGGCGACGGAACAGAGACTTGCGGCGGCAGAAAAAGGGTTTCGGGACTGCTTCTGGGGTTTTCACGATATTAGAGAATTTATAGGCCGAAGAGGGATGTCGGGAGGTGCTCGAGGGGCCCACCATAGAACAGGGCACACCCCCAGGGCGGACCCTGATGTGTGGTGGGGCCCTCGTGTGCCTCCCGGCTTCCTTCCAAACCTTCTAGGTCTTCATATAGTCCAAAAAAATCATCAAAAAGTTTCGTGGCAATTGGACTTCGTTTGGTACAGTAAACCTGCAAACCAAAAAACATGCAGAAAACAACAACTGGCACTGTGCAATGGGTCAATAGGTTAGTGGTCAAAAATATTATAATTTGGTAAATAATGACTGAAAAAGTATCCTAGAATGATAATATATCAGCATGGAACAATAACAAATTATAGATACGTTTGAGATGTATCAATGATACACATGCTTGTGCACATTTTAGAATAAAAAACAGTGTTCATAACTATTATTAGTAGTTAGCAGTGCAAATGTTGCGTCATTTGTGAAAAAAATTACGGCAAGTAAAGTGGTACCTTTTATTACCAAACCTGTGAAAATTACTTCATTGTGTATTTTTTTATAATTTGTTTTATATAAGTTATGTACAAAAAGATAAAAATGCTAAGGTTGAAAGTGTACCTGAAAAATACATACAACAAAGGTCAAAGAGCAACTCTCATGGCATAGTGATTATTTGAACTCATGCACCCAATCTGGCAGCGCAACATATGGTTTTCTCTTAGCTCTATGGACCATCCAAGTGTTCCTCTTTGAATTTCTCATGCAAGCATATATATGTTGGGTCTTAGCCTCTCTAGAAGCAGTGCCTCCTATATTTATCAAACTCCAAAATAGTTCCATTAAGATTTTGAGATAACTCATAATGAAAATGGACAGAAAAGACAAGACGACATTAACCACCAAGAGCCTTCCATCATAGCTCAAATCTTTATAGAATTCGCTCAATAAAGCAATACATTATTAGCATAGATATGCTCAAAGGCTTCCCAAGTATGTAAATGAAAATGATCCAACTTGGCAATTTGAAATATCAAACAGGTTTTGGATGAGGCACGTTGATTGGAATCAAATTGGAATTCAGATAGTTTAATTTGCGGTCTGAACATGCGGCAAAATTATTGACAAGAAGCTTAAAGTAAGTCAACTCCAAAGGGCGTGATTTTAACCATAATTGGTGTGTCATCTGCATACTGGATCACATGATAATATGGGCGTGAGTGTCTGATGATAGGATCATCAATCTACATGTCTACATTGCATTATTGAGGATAGTTTAAAGGAAAGCAGCTACCATAACAAACAATAGTGGGGACAAAGGATCTACTTGTATTACCCCCCTCCTAAATTGAGACCCATGAGCTCCAATTAACATCACTACTGATGTAGCATAGGAGATAATTGAATGAACCTAATTGCACCATTTAGCACCAAAGTTCTCTTTCTGACGATGGCTATGATCATCTGATATTCAATTTTATCAAATGATTTCTCAAAATCAATCTTTAAGACAAGAGTGGATGCTTTGGATTTGTGGCCTTGATGCAGATACTCATAGTCCCGTGCAATGAAGTCTTGAATGTTCCTGGATTTGAGGAACCATATTGATTGATGTGAATCCATTGCTGAAAAGAAGCTATTGACTGAAGTAATTTTGAATTCTCACTCCCCAAAGTAACCCACTTAAGCTTGCCACTATGTTATCGGTAAATTTTCTGCTTATGGAAGATGAGATGTATTATGATAAACAAACTCTTTACTATGCCATACCAACGTATGGAATGAGGCCCAAAGTGCATCGCATGCTTAAAAGCAAACAAAGTTTCAGTATAGGTTGTAGTATTGCGCCCTTTTGAATAAAACATACGAGTTTGGTAGATAACAACTATCCAACTGAACAAAGTGACAACATATAATTAACTACAAATGGAAGCAGATCCTTGAACCCAAGTTAATCCTCTTGGAGAGCCAATCCATCCTATGGTAAAATTATTATATTATAGAAAGAAAGAAAAAGCAACATGTATGTCGTAAAGTAAGTACTTTGTAGTGAAAATCAGGGAACATGTTGTAAAATAACATTTTTGTTCTAAAATTATCCACAAAAAGTATTACAAAGAAGAGCTTTTAGGGTTATTTTTGTGGACAACCTACGCAGATTTGTTACCATCTAGTAGCATTTTTACTAGCACCTTCTTTATGAACATGTTTTGATATTTCTTATTATATTAATGTAGTTGAGTAAAAGAAATTAAAATATTATTACTTTTTATACGTGGTACCATCTCACGAACATTTATACACTCTACACTTTTCCGCAAATATCAAAAATGACTTTTTTTCCTACTTTTCTTCAATTAGTTTTTACATTTAGTTGGTTAGTAAAATAATTGGCATGTGACGCATGAGTTCCATGATTTGAGTCCTATAACCTTCGTTTTTATGAGATAAATAGATCATCAATGGTGCACGTTGCTGCGCCCATCTATTTTTTGATGTAATGATCAAGATTTCCATACATACAAGAGAAATGAAACATGGAGGTTCAATTACATAAACACATATCATTCTGCAATCAAAAGGGGTATTTTATGCTAATGTATTAGCAGTTGTGCCGAGGTTGGCACGAAAATATTAGAAGTACCAGAACCACATTGAAGGTAGGCCAAAACTAATGTATTGAAGGTAGGAAAAAACTACAGAACTATACACTTCTATTCTTATAAAGTAGTAAACTATATTAACAAAAGATGAGGAAAACATGAATGAAGTCAATAAACCAACAAATAAATAAGTAATCACAATTGGCACAAGATATACATGTTCTAACAATGTATGGTTATTCCCTCCACATTATAAAACTAAAAAGGAGATTCCCCTAATATTTGACGGTAAAAAACAAACAAAGGAGTATATTTAACATGAACTACATATTATTAAAATGGTAATGCTGATATTGAGTCCAGGGTTTGATAGAAATTGAAGAGTCTTGGGCAAATTCCAAGCCTCTCAGTTTGAAAATATGCATTCTACTCTGTTAGTATACTAGGAACTTTAAATAATCACAATATTTACCCCAAGTATGATTGGAGAACAGGGAATCCAAATGTCAACATGACGACAAACATATCAATGCAGTATATCAATTAAAATTAGCACATTATTAGCTTATAATAATGAATACATCACACATCTAAATTATCGAGCCGGACCATACCCATATAAAGTGGAGGAGTAAGAATATTTTAATTTGTTTGATTCTACCCAAAAGTATCAAGAAAAATCATCACGGAGCCACAATAATCCAGTATTAATCATCAATTACAAGACCATCCAATTTGTTGGAGAATAATTGTGTGCAATGTGCAAGATTACAAGATTAAATGTGTACCAGAGGTTCTTGACGACTAGCAAATAGTTCCATATATTGACAATATTTTCGAACAGTCTAACTCTATTGGCAAACCGCAATATAGTTAGATTTTTCTTTTGCCATTAGCAATCTGAATCGATGATGACATGATCACAAATATTAAGGGCCAGTTCTATTGGCAGCTTAAAATATAAGCCACCTCCTCCCCAGCTTTTTCCATAAGCCGCCTCTTATATTCATTGAGGCTTCTAAACTAGTTATGGGATAACTAATTTTGAAGTCTCGACAAATTTAACAGATGGCTTATTTTTTAAGTTGGGGAGAGGCGGCTTATTTTTCAAACCGCCCAAAAGAACCGACCCTAAGACTATGATGTGGGGGGGGGTGCGGAGACCATGTGGAGAACCCACCTTAGAGTCCTTTAATCTTTTTTACACAAGCAAGAAGCGACCAGATTAGTCCACCTTTCCGATATTAGGAACCTAAGGCTAAGAGCATTTATCAAATATATGCTTCTGTAAATAGCCAAGTATGATTCTTGAGCAAAACCACTGTTTGAAAACAAAGATACGGCATGAATCGAAGATAATAAAGTTCCATACATACCAGATGACATAATAAAAACAGATATGCATGCATTTGATACAAGATAGTAAGGCCCTTCAGAGCGCTCCATGGTGTACATGTGCTAAGCAAGCCACATAGGAAAAAAGAACCTGATGTGGCAAGGTAGTTAATAGGAGAAAGAGCAGTTTGGTGACCTAGGAAGAACCAATGCCAAGACGCAGACCTATGCAAAACAATGAAATGAAAAAAAGTTTTCCCTATGCATGAAAGGATTTAGTTGTTAAACAATTAAATGAAGGAAGATTAGAAATAAAAACTAAGCACTTATTGAGGACTTTAGATGCTAAACTTTTTAATACACCTAGCACCCCATCTAAACACCTATGCATTGAAAGAGGTCTAATAGAGTATGTCATAGTAAATAAAAGTGTATGCACAATGTGTGTCCACTATATTGAAAATTGTGTTTTAAAAGTACTCATGAACAAAAGCCGAAGTTATGATCCTTAGTGTTTACTAATGTTCATGCTTGTTGCATGCATGCATACTTGTGTGTGCTAGATACGACATATTAATATACAAGGGTATGTCTAAGTCAAATAAGGGTGTCTTATTTCGAATTTAATTGTGCTAGTCGTCTCATATAATCTTGACACCCAACTTTATAAAAGGGATGATGTTGGGAGGTGGATGACTACTAAGTGCATTGACTTGGACTTGTGAAATATCCTAGAAGACTTAAATTTAGAAAACCGGGTGAATAAAGAGGTAATTTTACATCATCGTTATGAATTTTTAGAATGAGCCGGCGGCTAATTTGTTTAGACAAGCGTCATCTTTTGGATAACGTAGAATTTTCTTGACTAATAAAGCATTTGTGGATGTTTGAAGAGACAAAATGACGATACACCAAATTTTCAAAAATAGGAAAAAAATCATGTATATAATTTCAAGATAAATTTCGCTGTATGCATGTGGCAAGAAATTACTAACTACAAATACCAATTGTTTTACTTTATGACCTACAAAGGTAAATAACAATATCATGAGTAGTGCAGCTTTAATGATTTTATAATTAAATTTGAGATCAAGAGGATTGGAAATTAAGGATTTCCCCATCTGTAGGTGTTCTAGCCAAGTAATAAATAAAAAGAGTTTTGAACAAGTAATAAATAAAATGTTTGTGAAAATGCACTTTCATCCATTGCATTCAACTAGATTGCAATGCGAGATAAAGTTGAACAATCCCTTCCCGAAAACCCAAAGTCTCATTTCTTTCCCACCTTTCTGTCTCCTCCTCACGTTGAGACTCACCTGAAGCTTCTTGACCTATCTCACGTCTTCGTCCAATGATGTCCCTCACCAATAGCAGGGTGGGAGAGGTAGGTGGATTATCGTTCTAGATTTAGGGGTAGGTTTAGTTCAAATTAGGTTTGCCCTGGTGGTCTTTTGCATCATGCCGTATCGCAGATGAACTTCGGTGACTATATGTGCCATCAATTGACGGTGGGGTGTTGCATCCTCTCGATGTCCATGTTGGCTGACAAAGTAGGAAGCAAGATCCATCATTGTCCCATGCGACTAACTTGTTGAGGTGATATACCAAGCGCATCCTACATACCCTCCCCTCCTTCTCCATTGTTGTGAAGGCGAAAGGAGAGATGGGACTAGATCCATGTTCTCACTTCTTAGCTCTGGCGTTCTAGTGGATCTAAGCTACCTTGGTCATTCATTAATTCATCGTCTATCCACTACATCAATCTCAGCCTTCTAGACAACAAATCAAAGACAAAAGTGGTCTAACGAGTCTTTTCCAACTTTTCTGGTGGGGCCCTTTATACCTTGCCCGACAATCGTGTGGATTCTGCCGGAGATGGTGTCAAAATTAGCTCTAGTGAAGTTGTCGATGCATGACTATATTGCAATCTACTTTATATTTTCAAGGTCTTGTTTGCAAAAGGGAGGACATGTATGTAATTATGATTCCTGTTTGGTTGTTTCTTAGGCATGCTTTGATTTACGGGAATTTTGTAGGAATTATATGGGATAGGATTTTGGTAGAAAAAATTCATTAGAGACCTTTGGTTTGCAGGAACATAATAATATTTCCATGCAAGATGATTCCTGTCATCCATATTTTAGGGGAAAGGAAACACTAGCTTAAACTCAATGCAAAAAAATCCTATCATATGGACCAAAAGACAACTCTTTTTCTATCCCGTTCATAAGATTTGATATACATGTCATCTCACTTATTATAATTTCCCTATTTTATGATATGTCTAATGAGGCCTTAGGGCATCCCCAATGCGGACCCTCAAAATGCTCGCAAACGTCCGAACCGATGTGTTCGAATGATGTAAGCCATCCAACATGCTTCCACATCACGATCGGTCCACGCACACGTCGACATGTTTCAATTCCTGCAAACCAGAAGCCACCACGTATTTTGAGACAAAACAACAACAACTATCTCTCTCCTGGCCAGTCAAAAGCCACCACGGTACCCTTTTCTCCTCTCCGTTCGCGCAAAATTTGAAAGAAGCTTGTTACTGCTTGGCAAAAGGAGAATCATTAGTGGCATGTATTTGGCGGAAGTTCATTATTATCATGTTTGCGTTTGGGAGAAGGTTAACTCCTAGCATGCCTTTTTTGTGAAAAAGCTTCCGATCTATTTATCTTCAATCATGGCAATACAATGAATAAAAAAAATAATATAAATTAAATCCAGATCCGTAGACCATCAAGCGATGACTATAAGCACTAAAGTGAGACTAAGGCGCGCTGCCGTCATCGCCCATTGCTTGCCGAAGCCGGGCAAAATTTGTTGTAGTAGACAGTCGAAAAGTCTTCTGGCTAAGTGAGGGAGTCCTGGACTAAGGGGTCCTCGGGCCGCCGGCCTATGTCCCATAGGCCGGCTTGGTAGGCCGCTCTCTGATTATCGCAGGAAGGGCCGGGATATGCGACGGCCCCGTATTCTAGAAGGAAACCTCCGAAGACGCGGCATGCACTCCAAGTCAAGATGAAGGGATCAGCGTCTTTACCTCCGACTGGAGACTTATCATGTGTAAAGCCTAGGTACCCCTGGTGTCTATATAAACCGGGGGTTTAGATCGTAGTGGGCAGACAAGCTCATCTAGGGTTTTGGCTACTTGATCTCGTGGTAGATCGACTCTGTGATATTCATACACATCAATACAACCAAGCATAACGTAGGGTTTTACCTCCATAGGAGGGCCCGAACCTGGGTAAACATCGTCTCTTTTGTCCCCTATTACCCATCGATCCTAAACTCACAGCTCGGGACTCCCTACCCGAGATCCGCCGGTTTTGACACCGACATTGGTGCTTTCATTGAGAGTTCCGCTGTGGGATCACAAGAGGAATTGATGGATCGCCTAATCATTAGCGATGAAGTCAGTAACGGGGGCTCCTTCGCCCCCGGACAGATTTCCGCCTTCGGCAGCATCGTGCTGCACGCCGACCCGACCGGCCACCCTGGTCAGATCGGGAATCTCGCCCCCGATCAGGAGATCAGATTCGGGAACCTAGAGTTCTCCGTAGACTCCCGGGGTGATCGTTCATTCGCTGGGCTCACGATCTCATCTGACGAGCCCGAAGTTTCTGAAGCCTTAACTTCGGATCTCCTTCTCGGCTCCGTCCTCGGGTCTATCCCTGCCGATAATCTGGTTCTTAGTCCGGATCCGGTTACAGTACCTGAGGGCCAAGGGTCGGCCCTTGCCGAACACGCTCTTTGTACGAACACGTTGGAGGTTAACTCCAAAAGTCCTAGGCAGATCGATCCGGTCGAGCTCTCGGCGATCAACGAGGCGCTGGTCCGGATCCTATCAATAAAAATCACAGACGACCCGACCTCGACCCATGGTCAGATCAGTCTGAAGGCGGGGCATGGGGAATTTTTCGACCCTCCCACCACCCACTTAGTAGCCACTATCCAAGACTTAACCAATATGCTGGACTACGCCTCCGAGGAGGCAGAAGACATGGGTGAAGAGGACGGCGCCCCCGCCCCTGTCAACACTGGGCGATGGACTGCCACCTCCACCTACGACGTCTACATGGTAGACACCCCCGACGATAAGGGCGATCGCACCCCTAAGAATGGCGATAAATCCGGTGAGGCATCGTCAAGGCACCAGAAACAGCGCAAACGATCTAAGGCAAACAAGGGAAGGGAAGCCATTGTAGGCACCAGGGAAAACGACACCCCGAAAGACCTTGGCGGCCCTGAAGTCCCCGAACAGCCACTGGAAGACCAGGAAAGGCCCGAAGATCGTCGCGACACCGATGATCTTAATGATTCCGAGGACGACAACTACCTTCCCCCTGTCGAGGAGGAGGACAGCCTGGAAGCCGAAGACTTCACCGTCCCCGAAAACCCTGCGGACCAGGAACGGTTTAGGCGCCAGCTTTTAGCCACCGCCCGAAGCCTGAAGGCAAAACAACAGCAGCTCAAGGCCGAGAAACACACCCTCAATGATAGATGGACGAGGGTCTTGGTAGCCGAAGAAGGGTACGGTACCGGTCTACCGGACCAACCCAGGAGCTACCCACGCCGGCGGCTTCTGGTGCAGTTCGATGACGAGGTCCTTGAACCATCGTCTCCCAGGCATACTCCGTACGACCAGCCAGACCGCCCTCCCCGAGGATGGTATAGGACGGCCGGCGAGGCCGAGTACAGACCTGCGGTACCTCGCAGGAGAGGAAAAGAGCTAGCAGGGCCTGAGGATAGGTATGACTTATGACAGGACCTGGATTATAGAGCAGGCCACACAAGATCCATCTACGGATCTAGAGGGTACTCCCCCGCTAGATGGGACGGGTACCAGTCTTGGCTCGACCGCAACAATAGAGGACGGGAGCAAAACTGGCCCCGATCTACCGCCGATCATAGGCATGACATAGCTCGGGTCAGAGGCGCTGCCCACCCACTGTGCTTCACAGACGAGGTGATGCAGCATCAGTTCCCTGAAGGGTTTAAACCCGTTAACATAGAGTAATACGACGGGACAACAGACCCAGCCGTGTGGATTGAGGACTTCCTCCTCCACATTCATATGGCACGAGGAGATGATCTCCACGCCATCAAGTATCTGCCCCTAAAACTTAAGGGGCCAGCTCGACACTGGTTAAACAGTCTCCCCGAGAATTCTATCGGGAGATGGGAAGAGCTCAAGGATGCCTTCCGATCTTACTTCCAAGGCACTTATGTCCGGCCACCGGACTCCTCCGACCTAAGCAACGTTGTCCAGAAAGCACGTGAATCAGCTCAGCAATTCTGGAATCGGTTCCTGACCATGAAAAACCAGATCGTTGACTGCCCGGACGCCGAGGCAATAGCCTCCTTCAAACATAATATCTAGGATGAGTGGCTAGCTCGTCAGCTTGGCCAGGACAAGCCGAGGACAATGTCCGCCCTTACCTCACTTATGACCCGCTTTTGCGTGGGTGAGGATAACTGGCTAGCTCGATGTGGCCATAACCCTGAAGACCCCGGCACCTCTGAAGTCCGGGATGGAAATGGGAAACCACTTCGTAACAAAAACAAACGCCGGCACAACAACGGCGAGGCTGAGGACACGGCCGTTAATGCCGGTTTCCGGAACCCAAAATCCGTACAGCAGAAGAAACCTTCTAAAGGAAATCGAGACGGACCTACCACGCTGGACAAAATCATGGATAGGCCTTGCCAGATCGACGGCACCCAAGACAAGCCCGCTACCCACACCAACCGTAATTGTTGGGTATTCAAACAAGCGGGCAAACTCGCAGCCGAGGAGCAAGGCAAGAGCCCATGCAGCGAGGACGATGACGAGCCCCGCGGTCCAAGCAATGGAGGACAAAAGCAGTTCCCTCTAGAGGTAAAAACTGTGAACATGATATATGCCATTCACATACCAAAAAAGGAGAGGAAGCGCACCCTTCGGGAGGTCTACGCCGTAGAGCCCGTAGCCCCGAAGTATAACCCATGGTCGGCTTGCCCGATCACCTTCGACCGACGGGACCATCCGACCAGTATCCGTCACGGAGGTTCGGCAACCCTCGTCCTAGACCCCATTATCGATGGGTACCACCTCACTAGAGTCCTAATGGACGGAGGAAGTAGCCTTAATCTGATTTACTCAGACACGGTGGAAAAGATGGGTATAGATCCGTCAAGGATCAAACCTAGGAACACTACCTTTAAAGGAGTGATCCCAGGCGTAAAAGCCCGCTGCTCGGGCACCGTGAATCTGGAAGTAGTATTCGGCTCGCCCGACAACTTCCACAGCGAAGACTTGATCTTCGACATTGTCCCTTTTCGCAGCGGTTATCACGCCCTACTCGGCCGCACAGCATTCGCTCGCTTTAACGCCGTCCCCCACTATGCGTACCTGAAGCTCAAGATGCCCGGGCCCAGGGGGGTCATTACTGTCAATGGCAACACAGAGCGCTCTCTCCGAACAGAGGAACACACAATGGCCCTGGCAGCCGAATTTCAGTACGGCGATGATAGGCCGGCGCCCAAATCAGCCATAAAGGCACGTCAGGATAGTAAACGAGCTCGGTCTCAACCCGAACTCCCGGAATCATCTTCCTCCCAACAAAAATAGGGATACGCCCCCCACAGCACAACCCTAGTTCCCGTAAAATATGTGCCAAGAAGGCACAACTTCGCGCTCAAAATACCATGGGCAGCTTTGGGGACCCACTATCAAAGGGAAAGTGTTCGGCTGGACCGAACTACTGCCAACACATGTCTTCGGACAAACCACAGGTACCATCTAGGACCTTCCAAGCATAAAGCTCATCCACACTGCAGCGACTTCTCAAGATCTTCTTCCCAAGGTCCGTTCGCCGATAGCAATCACCTTTAAAGGAACGCAACCCCCTCGGGAGCAAAGGAGCAGGCATGCGAGATGGCACATTGAGGATGTCAAGCCACCCATCGAATACCCCGGGTAAAACCTCTCCTTTGTAAACTTTATTTTTTATTTCAAAATACCTGTTGCTTCGGCATTTTGAGTTATAAGAGTTCATCAGAAATAAAGACCATCCTTTACGGCCTCCTCGCTGTATTTTATGTCACATACTCTGTTCTCTACTCATCGACGCCGATAGCAAAGCTGTTCGGTACATATTACGATGCGACCGGCTAATAGACCGGGGGCTTGACTATAAAAATCGCCCCAAGCATCACCCCGGCACTATTGTTTATGTGTTCGGCGTCTCGGATGTCGCGTTAAATGAATCGGTTCCGAATTATGTCTTGGGTCAATGGTTGGGTTGCCCGGCTCCTGTGTTTGCCCTCTTACGTTCCGCCCGTTCGGCTAAAAGGGTAAAGGGAGAACCACTGCGATTGTGCTTCCAGCTCGCCTGGTCAAGTACCTCATTGGAGAAAGCCGAAAACTGACTGTTATAATAAGCGAGAACCGGTCTGCAATCCGAGCATAAATGTCAAACTAAAAATCGATAGAGGTTATTCCATGTTATACGAGGGGTTTGTACGATTACAAACCATGTGATGCTGGTTTCAACCTCGGTGTATCTGAATATCACAAAACACTGGGGGCTCGTCATCAGCCCCCGCAGTCAAGCTCCTACGGCTAAGTGAAAGCACTAAAGCATCATAGTCCGATTGCCTTGTTCCCCTCGCACTACCGCCTTCGGGCACCGATACGTCGGCTAAGGGTCACAGTGTGGAGGTAGAAACACCTCGTGTAGTATCTACATGGGGGCTGAAGCCGACGACTCGCAACTTTCAGATAAAACGGCCACATAGGAGTCAAAATAATACACAGATTAAAGACATGATAAACCTTGCAACCGCATTATAAAGCGGAACAGTCATCGGATACATGGCAAAACGCTCATTCATAAATTACATCCTTAGAGCATTGGGCTTCTATCGCCCTAGCACCATCCATCACGATGGAAAAGTATTTCTCGGGGCGCCTATGCTCCTTCCCAGGGGGTGGAGGCGCGGTGGCCATCTCGATCGGCTTAAGCCTCGGCAAGTGCACCATGGTCCTTGCAAAGGCCATCCGAGCTCCCTCGATACACGTAGAACGCTTTAGAGCGTCAATCCGAGGTGCATCGTCGCACAGTTTCTGCACCAAGCCGAAGTAACTGCTCGGCAACGGCTCTTCAGGCCACAGCCGGATGCAGAGGTCCTTCATGGCCGGCTCCGCCATCCTGTGCAGCTCCATCAATTGTTTCATCTGCTTCCTCAGGAGGGGAGGATGGTCGGGGGTTTGAAACTGCGCCCAGAACAGCCGAGGCTCAACATCCCCGTCCCGAGAGGCGAAGTATTTGTTCGCGTCCGCTGCACTCCTCGGGAGGTCCGTAAAGGCGCCTGAGGAACGCCACACCCGGGTGAGCAAGGCAAACCTGTTACCACCAAAGGCACATTGTAGTAAGTACGACTTACCATCCGCGATCACCTTGACTTGGCGGAGTTCTTCTTCAAAGAACCGCCTATCAACTCGCTCCACTTTGAGCTCGGATTTCAGCATGGATAGTTCGGCGGCCTGGTCTTCGCTCTTTTGTTCAACGGCCTCGCACTTCGTGCTGGCATCCTTGAGCTCCAACTGCACCTCTACCACCCGGGCCTCATGCTTGTCGCTCACGGCTTTTAACGCCGATAGTTTGGCTGCCACTTGTTCAGCCGCCGCCTTCTCATCCGCGGCCTCCTGCCTCACCTTTGCCAACTCGGCCTTGAGGTTCTCGACCTCCGCGGCCACATCTGTGGTAACAATGAGTAAATAACACTTAGGGATAACAATCCGGATATCTCCTTCAATGAAGATAGACAGTAGCCCGAATGATACAATTCGGACTCACCTTGCGTCTCGTCGAATCTCTTGTTCAGGCGATCGAGCTCCTCATCGGAGCTCTTGAGCTTCCGGTTTAGCTCGGCAAGGTCCATTGCGTTGGCGGCCGCCGCCGATGACGAGGCCTACAAAACAACTTATGTGCATTAAAACTCCCGAGCTGTTGGATCCAGACCCTCTGCTAAGTACTCTTTGGAGCTCTTAGAATAATGAGGGACAAAGGGTGCCTTGAGCATCGTTACTAATTTTCGGACATTTGACCCCCGGGTGAGTTTTTCAAACTCACCCAGGGCTCGGGGGCTACTACACTTATAAGGATTGCATAGATTTGGTAAATTAACTTTTTCTGGAAAAATAAGTATTACGTGGCTCACCTTGAAGCCCGTCAAGAGACCGTTGAAGGCCTCTTTCAGTCCGCTATCAACGGACTGAATGCCTTGCAAAACCGCACCCATATGGGCAAGGTGATCTTCGGCGATGGAGGACCGGATAAAGCTTCCTCCATCACTGCCGACCACCCAGTCATGGGCGGCACCAGTGGTGTCCTACCAACCCTCCCTCCGGTGGGGGATTGGGCGGGCAGCTCCTGAGGCATAGAGCGCTCTAGAGATGTCCTCGGAGGGGACTGGACCGGACCTTGTCCCCCCTCTTAAGTAGCCAGGAGGTGTTCCTCCTCCTGGTCTTCGGCGGCCGAGGTTTTAACCTCAGCCATAACATCGTCGCCCCCGCCGCCGGTGTTCGGCTCAGAAGTAGCCTGGCGCGATAACACCTCCGCGGCCTCCTTCGAGACTTCAGGAGGCGTAGGGTGTGACGCAGTCCCACTTTCCGCCAAGTCGGCGGGCAGAGACTCCCCGTCCGAGATTTGGTCAGTGGGGAGATCGCGTGGCGGGCTGCAAATCTAAAGACGTTCGCCCATTTAGCATTAAAAGCTATATATAAGTGACCCAGAGGGTCTTCGGATTCATACCTCTGGGCTGGGGGCTTAACCCTTGGGTTCCTTCGAGGAACCTTTTCGAAAGCCTCAGACTCCTTATTGGAGTCCGAGCTATCATCGGCCAGGACTGCCTTTGTCCGGCATGTCCTCTTCGGGGCAGGAGGAGGTAGGTCCTCCGCGGCGTCCCCTGACGCCGCACTTTTCCTTGTGAGGGGGGAGTCGCCCTCCCCTTCGTCCTCGTGCTCTTCCTCGTGAGTGGAAGAGGCATGGGTCTCCTCGGACTTAGTGTCCGGAAGCCCCCTTAGACGAAGACCCTCTCGGGCCTCCTTCTTCTCCCCTTTCTTCTTCTTCTCCTTCTTCTCTGGCGCCGAGTATGGCGCCACGATGAGCATCTCCGTCAACAGATCCGACCGAGGGTCTTCGGGCTGCGGGGCCGGACAGTCAATGTGCATGGTCTTGCTTAGCCAATTCTATGAAGATGAGGAAGAAGGGGATTCAGCTCTTTATCAGAAAACAGAGCCGGAGAATTAAAGTTTCATCATACGTTTGTAGGAGGGGTTTCGGCATCAAGACCGGTGTCCTCCTCCTCGGCCGGCCAGCACTTCTGGGGCTTGAACAACACTTTCCATAATTTCTCGTGGGTAGTGCGGAAGAATTGACGAACGGTAGCCAGGTCCTCGAGCTGGTAAGCCCACATTGGGGAGGCCCGGTGCTGGCAGGGGAGGAGACGGCGGCGGAGCATGACCTGGATCACGTTGACCAGCTCGATTTTGGCCTCAATCATTGAGGAGATGCGCTTCTGCAGCGATTTTACCTCCGTGGACGACCCCTAGTCAAGGCCTTTCATGAGCCACGAGGTTAGCCTCGCGGGGGGTCCGGATCTGAACTCGACAGGAGCCGCCCAGTCCGCGCTCCTTGGTTCGGTGATGTAGAACCATTCCTTTTGCCAGATATTGACTGTGTCAATAAAGGTGTCGTCCGGCCACTCGACATGGGGGAGCTTGCTGATTACCACCCCTCCACAATCCGCATGCGTGCCCGCAACTGTCTTGGGCTTGACGTTGAACACTTTGAGCCACAGGCCGAAGTGCGGCTGTACCCGCATGAAAGCTTCACAGACGATGATGAACGCCGAGATGTGCATGAAGGAGTTCGGGGGGATGTCATGGAAATCCAACCCGTAAAAGAACATGAGGCCCCTGACGAAAGGGTGGAGCAAAAAGCCCAGTCCCCGGATGAAATGGGGGACGAACACCACCATCTCGCCAGGCTTCGGTGTGGGAACCACCTGATTTGCCTCTGGAGCGCGGTGGGCGATGTTGGCGGAGAGGTAGCCGGCGCGCTTTAGCTCCCGGATGTCGTTGTCGATGACGGAGGAGACCTCCCACTTGCCCGTGGAGCCTGAACCGGCCATGGCCGAACTCGGAGGGAAGATTGAGGAAGAATTGGATCTCGGCTCTCGGAGCTTGGGAAGGTTGAGGAGGCAAAGGGTGTGGATTTGGAGCGTGAATAGGCCTTGGGGGTTTTCTCCCTTTTATGGGATGCCGTAATACCAAGAGCCCCCCTTTTGCTGCACCGCAGGCCTCGCCACTTCCCAAAACAATCGTGCCGTTATGCGCGCGTGGGATAACCCAGGGCATTAAGCATATCCCGTAAGAAACGGGACACGATCTGCACGTCGATAAGATGTGCCAATGGAGAAACGGCCTCGAACTGCGAATCAAGTTTCTGTAACCGGCTCAGCGGTCGTGATGGGCCACGACCCTTCATCCGAAAGGTTGTCAGGAAATACTGTTCACACTTTGGCGTTTGGCCTTCGAGGTTAAGCGACTTATGGCGTCCGGATAATTGCATGTTCGGATAACTACATGTCATCGACGGTCGGACTAGAGCCAGCCGATCATAAAGGGGGAAAAGAACTCACCCCGCAAGCCGAAGACTCTGATCACGTGAAGCTGCTAGTGTCATGACCCTTAGCGTTGGGGGCTAGTTCGGGGGCTACTGAGGGAGTCCTGGACTAAGGGGTCCTCGGGCCGCCGGCCTATCTCCCATAGGCCGGCTTGGTAGGTTGCTCTCTGATTATCGCAGGAAGGGCCGGGATATGCGGCGGCCCCGTATTCTAGAAGGAAACCTCCGAAGACGCGGCGTGCACTCCAAGTCAAGATGAAAGGATCAACGTCTTTACCTCCGGCTGGAGACTTATCATGTGTAAACCCTAGGTACCCTCGGTGTCTATATAAACCGGGGGGTTTATATCGTAGTGGGCAGACAAGCTCATCTAGGGTTTTGGCTACTTGATCTCGTGGTAGATCGACTCTGTAATCTTCATACACATCAATACAACCAAGCAGGACGTAGGGTTTTACCTCCATAGGAGGGCCTGAACCTGGGTAAACAGCATCTCCTTCGTCCCCTGTTACCCATCGATCCTAAACTCACAGCTCGGGACCCCCTACCCGAGATCCGCCCGTTTTGATACTGACACTAAGGCCTCATAGAACTAGCGCACTAGAATAGCGACCGCCGTCATAAAAAGGCACGTAGTTCGAAAGGATCTGACCAGAAGACACATGAACGTAGACGAACAAATACCGGATCCGAGTATATTTATCAAAGACAACCACCGACCGAATCACGTGAGATGCACCGGAAAATATCTCCACACGCCCTCCAATGATGCTAGATGCATCCGTGGGATGGGGCTTGGCGGGAAGAAACTTATTTCATCTTTAGAGAGCCGCCATAGCCTCTCCTTCCTAAGCAGGACACAAACCCTAACGAAATTCAAATAAACAACTAAAACGGAGCCCTCCCACTAGCAACACTAGTAGAAAACATTGCTTTCATTCTTGCCGAATCGGAGCAATAGTCCCGGTCGCGTTACGAACTGGGACTAATGAGAGCATTAGTCCCGGTTCGAGCGGCGAGGACGCCGGACGGGGCTCGGCAGGCATCAGTCCCGGTTTGAATGGGACCTTTAGTCCTGGTTGCAGACACCAACTGGGACTGAAGGGGTTGTGGCAGGCGTGATACCCTTTAGTCCTGGGTTGTGTCTCCAACCGGGACTAAAGGTCTGTCTTCAGTCCCGGTTTTAAACCCCAACTAGGACTAAATGTTTTCCTATATATATCCTCGCCCCTGCCCGCCCTCTCCTCTGTTTTTTCCTCATAGAAGGTGGGAGGTGTGTGCTAGTTTGTTTTCCCTTCCTATGCACAAGAGGTGCTTGATGAAATGCCTGAGAGCGTGATGCCACTTGAGTTCATAGAACAAAAACATGATATGAGGTGCCCGAGCCCCACTTAAGCTTTCTCCTCTTTCTTTCCTCCTGGATTGAGGTTAGCAACTTTATCCCGTCATCTGTCATTGATACAATGTATGTGTCGATGTACACTAACCGGGACTAATCGGGACTAAGGGTTTCCTGCATATATGTCATCGTGCCCGAGCCACACAATCCATTCTTCTCCTCTGTTCTTCCTCCAAGCTCGACCTCCAAGCTCCTTTTTCCCCAAGATTTGTCTAGATTTGGCGGTTCACCAACTATCCAAGTGTTCTAAAAGGTTAGCAACTTTATCCTTTCATCTCTCATTGCTAGTTTAGCTCATTTCATGCTCTAGAAGTAGAGTGATTTGTGGGTTTTAGTGGAGGAGTGTATGTGGGAGTTTATTTGATTTAGATGCAATTTGAGCTCAAATTAACCTCTTAGTTTGCACATGGGTAAGTGTGGTACTGTTAATTAGGTATCTCAATTTTGTGGTTAGTGGTACTATTAGTGAGTTAGTGTGTTAGCTAGTGTTACTATTAGGTAGTGTGTGTTAGTGTGTGCTAGGGTGTGTCTTAGTGGTATAGTATTAGTGTGTGTGGTAGTGTGTGCTCAAATTAAATTCTTAGTTTGCATATGTGTAGGTGTGGTTTAGGGTGCCGTCCCATCCCCGTCCCCGTACTCACCGCTGTCGATCGCCCACACCGATCTCGATGCCGGCACCACCATGGTGAGCCTCTTGTTCTTATCTTTTTTTTGAAAAAAAATCTTACTTGTATGATTTAGATAGTTACTTGTATAATTTTCTTACTTGTATTATTGTTTGTTATTATTTAGTGCCATGGTTTTGATATCCGCCCCCGTCGGCTCTCGTCCGGTCTATGATTAGGATGTGGTATATTATCTTTTATAACTATTTGTTTCATTTAGTGTTTATGACAATTATGCCGACCAACTTGACATGGATATTTTTATCTAGGAAGTATGTGAACCGGAAATTCCAACCGACCCTCTTGTCGAGAGATTAAATTTAGTTGAAAAAGAAAACAATTATTTGAAAGAAAAATTGAAAAGAATTGAAGAAGAGAAGATGAAATTGGAGTTGCATGTTGCCGATGTCGTCGACCTACACAAGATCCAGATGGATGCAATGCGCTTGAAGATTAGAAACATTAGAAAATATGCCATTAATAAAGAGGCTTGGTATCATTATGTTGTTGGATCAATTATTACCTTAGTTGTGATTTTGATCGCATTTGTTGTTGCATTTAAATGTTTTACATAGTTGTATGTTAGTTTCAATGTATATTTTAGATGCTCTGGATAGTTGTATGTTGTTTTATGAGAACTATGTATGAACTTTATGTATTTATTTTTGCAGTAATAACATTTGATCACTACTGTACTTTGGTTTTAATGTGATGAACTTGTATTAATTTGATCATTTCTGTATTCATGATGTTCTGCAATGGTTTTTGATATACTTAATTATATAATGCAGATGAACCGGCAATGGATGTACGGTGACCGATGCACTGCCGAGTACATTACATGCCCGCATAATTTTATCGGCGTGGCTCAGGCAAACAGTTTGAATGATTTTATGTGTTGTCCATATGTTGTCTGTCAGAATAAGAAGGATTACTCTTCCTCGAAAATCCTTCACACCCACCTGCTTCGGTCCGGTTTCATGCCCAGCTATAATTGTTGGACCAAGCACGTAGAAAGAGGGGTTATGATGGAAGATGATGAAGAAGAAGAGGAGGATGGCAACTATCCTATGTTCCCTGAATATGGTGATACTGCAACGGGGGAAGCTGAAGATCAAGAGGCACCAGATGTGCCCGGTGATGATGTTCGTCAGGCCATTGTTGATGCACAGAGAGAATGCGAAAGTGAAAAGGATAAGTTGAAGTTGGAGCACAAGTTAGAGGATCACAAAAAAAATTTGTACCCAAATTGCGAAGATGGCAACACAAAGCTCGGTACCACACTGGAATTGCTGCAATGGAAGGCAGAGAATGGTTTATTTGACAAGGGATTTGAGAAGTTACTGAAAATAATGAAGAAGAAGCTTCCAAAGGATAACGAATTGCCTAACAGTACGTACAAAGAAAAGAAGGTTCTCTGCCCTCTAGGATTAGAGGTGTAGAAGATACATGCATGCATTAATGACTGCATCCTCTACCATGGTGAGGAGTACGAGAATAAGAATGAATGCCCGGTATGCGGTGCATTGCGGTATAAGATCAGACGAGATGACACTGGTGATGTTGAGGGCGAGCGCCCCAGGAAGAGGGTTCCTGCCAAGGTTATGTGTTATGCTCCTATAATACCACGGTTGAAACATCTCTTCAGAAACAAAGAGCATGCCAAGTTGTTGCAATGGCACAAAGATGACCGTAAGAAAGACGCGATGTTGAGAGAACCCGCTGATGGGTCACAGTGGAGAAAAATCGAGAGAGAGTTCCCGGACATTGCAGTTGACGCAAGGAACTTATGGTTTGGTCTAAGTATAGGTGGCATGAATCCTTTTGGGGAGCAGAGCTGCAGTCATAGCACCTGGCCTATGACTATGTATCTATAACCTTCCTCCTTGGTTGTGCATGAAGCGGAAGTTCATTATGATGCCAGTGCTCATCCAAGGCCCGAAGCAACCCGGCAATGACATTGATGTGTACCTCAGGCAATTAGTTGAAGAAATTTTATAGTTGTGGGGGAAAAAGGTGTACGTGTGTGGGATGAGCACAAACATAGCCATTTGACCTGCGAGCATTGCTTTTCGTAACCACCAATGATTAGCCTGCTCTTAGTAACTGATACGTCCATTCTGCATCATGATTTCTTATTCATATTTACGTTATTCTTATCCATTATTCCCTATTATCACAAAATTCTTATGCTCCTTCTCTCTGAATATGCAAGGTACATCACAAAGAGGGAATTATCTGGAAACTGGAGTTCTGGACCGGAAAACTGAGAAAAGGGCAGAAAAATCGCCAGACTCCAAATGACCTGAAACTTCACGAGGAACTTTTATTGAATATATAAGAAATTCTAGGCCAATAATATACCAGAGGAGGGCACCAGCCAGGCACAAGACAACAGGGAGCGCCCCCCAGGGCGCGCCCTGATGGCTTGTGGGGCCCTGGCTGGCCTCCCGAGGCCCCTCTTCTCCTATATGGTGTGTATTACCCTAGAAAAAATCATAAGCAACCTTTCGGGATGAAGCGCCGCCGTCTCGAGGCGGAAACCTAGGCAGAGGCCCTTTTGCACCCCGGCAGTCAGATTCTGTCGGGGAAATTCCTCTCCGAGAGGGGGAGATCGAAGCCATCGTCATCACCAACGCTTCCTCCTTCGTGGGAGTACGAATCCTCATCAACATCTTCACCAACACCATCTTATCTCCAACCCTAGTTCATCTCTTGTATTCAATCTTTGTCTCAAAACCGCATATTGGTACCTGTGGGTTACTAGTGGTGTTGATTACATCTTGTAGTTGATGCTAGTTGGATTACTCGGTGGAAGAAATTATGGTCAGATCCTTAATGATTATTATTACACCTCTGATCTTGAACATGTTGATGAGGTGTGAGAAGTTACTATTGTTCCTGAGGACATGGGAGAAGTCTAGTAATAAGTAATCATGTGAAGTTGGTATTCGTTCGATATTTTGATGATATGTAGGTTGTTACTTCTCTTAGTGGTGTCATGTGAACGTCGACTACATGACACTTCACCATGTTATGTTCCTAAGGGAAGTCATTGTGGAGTAACAAGTAGATGATGGGTTGCTAGAGTGGCAGAAGCTTAAACCCCAATTTATGCATTGCTTCATAAGGGGCTGATTTGGATCCACATGTTTCATGCTATGGTTAGATTTATCTTAATTCTTCTTTCGTAGTTGCGAATGCTTGCGAGAGGGGGTAATCATAAGTAGGTTGTTAGTTCAAGTAAGAAGAGCACCTTAGCACCGGTCCACCCACATATCAAATTATCAACGTAGCGAACGCGAATCAACTCAACATGATGAACATGATTAGACAGAAATTCCCATGTGTCCACGGGAGCGCTTGCTTAACATAAGAGTACTTTTCGGCCTGTCCTTTGCTATAACAAGGATTGGGCTACCTTGCTGCACCTTTGTTACTATTGTTACTTGTCACCTGTTACGAATTATCTTGCTACAAAACTATCTACAATCGTTACTTACAGCACTTGTAGAGAATACCTTGCTGAAAACCGCTTATCATTTCCTTCTGATCCTCGTTGGGTTCGACACTCTTACTTATCAAAAGTACTACGATTGATCCCCTATACTTGTGGGTCATCAGTAACCTTTTAGGACAGACAAACAAGGGATACAATGCATGCACACACTGTTTAGATGAGACTGAAGGTGCATATTTGGATAAATGTAAGAAGGTTGTGTACCTGGGGCATGATCGATTTCTTCCGACCAAGCATCCCATAAGAAAGAAAGACAAGCATTTCAAAGGTGAGGAAGATCACCGGAAGAAGCCTGGCCACCGTACTGGTGATAATATATTTGATATGGTCAAGGATTTAAAAGTAATATTTGGAAAGGGTCCTGGCGGTCAATCTGTTCCGAATGATGCTACCGGACACACGCCCATGTGGAAGAAGAAATCTATATTTTGGGACCTACCCTATTGGAAAGTCCTAGAGGTCCGCTCTGCAATCGACATGATGCACGTGACGAAGAATCTTTGCGTGAACCTGCTAGGCTTCCTGGGCGTGTATGGGAAGACAAAAGATACACCAGAAGCACGACAAGACCAGCAACGTATGAAAGAACTAGACAACATGCATCGAGAGAACGAGAAGGATAAAGGACGTCATTACTTAAGTCCTGCCAACTACGCTCTTACCAAAGCAGAGAAGGAAATCTTTTTTGAATGCCTAAGCAGTATCAAGTTGCCGTCTGGCTTCTCGTTGAATATAAAGGGTATAATAAATATGGCAGAGAAAAAATTCCAAAACCTAAAGTCTTATGACTGCCACGTGATTATGACGCAATTGCTTCCGATTGCATTGAGGGGGCTTATACGAGAAAATGTTTGATTAGCCATTGTGAAGCTATGTGCATTCGTCAATGCAATTTCTCAGAAGGTAATCGATCCAGAAATCCTACCAAGGTTATAGAATGATTTTGTCCAATGCCTTGTCAGTTTCGAGTTGGTGTTCCCACCATCCTTCTTCAATATTATGACGCACGTCCTAGTTCACCTAGTCGAAGATATTACCATTCTGGGTCCTGTATTTCTACACAATATGTTCCCCTTTGAGAGGTTCATGGGAGTTTTAAACAAATATGTTCATAACTGTGTTAGGCAAGGAAGGATCTCCAAGGGCTATGGAACAGAGGAGGTTATTGAGTTTTGTGTTGACTTTATTCCTGACCTTAAGCCGATTGGTGTTCCTCAATCGCGGCATGAGGGGAGACTGAGTGGAAAAGTCACGCTAGGAAAGAAAGCAATAATATGTAGGGATGGGTATTCTTTCACTCAAGCACACTACGCAGTTCTACAAAGTTCTACCTTGGTGGCCTCGTATATCAATGAACACAAGAATATTGTACGCTCCCAACACCCGGGGCAGTTTGACGACTGGATTACACTTGCACACCTGGCGACTTTCGGCGGTTGGTTGCAAACACATCTCACGAATAACACCACTGTTGGAGATCAGCTGTACTTGTTGGCCAGGACACCATCTTCGACTGTATTGACTTTCAAAGGGTACGAGATAAATGCGAATACATTTTACACGATCGCCCAAGATAAAAAGAGCACCAACCAAAAAAGTGGTATCCGCTTTGATGCAACAAACACCAATAGGGAAAAATGACACATATTAGGAGATATGGGAACTTGACCATGGACCTTCTTTTAAGGTCCCTTTGTTTCGGTGAGAAAAAAAAGAAAAACTAAAGAAATCTGATGCAAATAATGAAATAAAGGCGAGCCAGTAGCGCGACAATAAAGGCGAGCCGGAGCAACATCTCACAATGAACGAGAAATAGACCTGATTTGTTTTCATAGGAATTTGTTCTCGGCGACGATGCCCGACCCGCATCCTCGTCGTCGAATCGGCGGCGACAACCAGTTTAGGAGGCGCCATGTCCGTGACTGGGCTCCGCCGGGCTGGCACTGGGAGGTGCTACCTTCCGGGGCGCGCAGCTTGGTGAGGAATCAGGGTCTCGTTGTCGACCCGGAGCTTCTTTGGTGGTGGTCGCGTGGGCCACTATCGGTGCAGAGGGATCCGGCCCCCGAGGAGGTGGTATGTCGCTGTGTCAGGGAGGAGGACGAGCACGTCCGTCGCTACATGGTTGCATTGGACGTCAGGTTCTCCAATACCTGCCAGTTTCTTCAGGGATCTCACCCGAGCTATGATCCTGTGATGGTTCCTTCTCGTTGGGTGCTCACCGCCCGCGGCTTAGGAACCGCGAGTCGACATCCAGTTTGATTGGGCAAGATGTATTAGTGATATTATTGTTGCATTAACTGGATTATTCGAGACGTATTAGTGATATTATATGATAATATTATTGTTGCAACTGGATCATTCGAGATGTATTAGTCATATTATGTGAATTTGTTTTAATAATGTGATTTTTTTAATCGAGATGCAAAGAGACATGGAAATGTGAATTTGTTTTAATAATTTGTTTATAGCATTGAAATAACTTGCAAGTCTTTGTAGAAACTATGGAACACGACAGAGACGAAGAACAAGAAGACAAGTTGGGGGAAATAATCCGCGACGGAGATGACATCACCTCACAGTTTCTGACAGACTCTGATGACCCACAAGTATAGGGGATCAATCATAGTCCTTTCGATAAGTAAGAGTGTCGAACCCAACGAGGAGTAGAAGGAAATGACAAGCGGTTTTCAGCAAGGTAATTTCTGCATGCACTGAAATTGTAGGTAACAGATAGTTTGATAGCAAGATAATTGGTAACGAGCAAGTAACGGTAACGGTAAGTAAGGTGCAGCAAGGTAGCCCAATCCTTTTGTGGCAAAGGACAGGCCAGAACAATCTCTAGTAATAGGCGAAGTGTTCTTGAGGGTACACGGGAATTTCATCTAGTCACTTTTATCATGTTGGTTTGATTCGTGTTCGCTACTTTGATAATTTGATATGTGGGTGGACCGGTGCTTGGGTGCAGTTCTTACTTGAACAACCTCCCACTTATGATTAACCCCCTCGCAAGCATCCGCAACTATGAGAAAAGCATTAAGATTAAATCTAACCATAGCATTAAACGTTTGGATCCAAATCAGCCCCTTAAGAAGTAGTGCATAAACTAGGGTTTAAGCTTCTGTCACTCTGGCAACCCATCATCAAATAACTACTCCACAATGCATTCCCTTAGGCCCATGACTGGTGAAGTGTCATGCATTCGACGTTCACATGACACCACTAAGGGAATCACAACATACATATCATCAAAATATCGAGCACATATCAAATTCACATGATTACTTGCAACATGACTTCTCCCATGACCTCAAGAACAAAGGTAACTACTCACAAATAATAAGCATACTCAAGATCATAGGTGTATTGAATGGCATAATGGATCTGAACATATAATCTTCCACCAAATAAACCATATAGTAATCAACTACGCAAGGTAATCAAAACTACTAGTCACCCACAGGTACCAATCTGAGGTTCCGGTAGAAAGAATGAACACAAGAGATGAACTAGGGTTTGAGAGGAGATGGTGCTATTGCAGATGTTGATAAAGATTGGCCTCGCAAAGATGAGAGGGGTGTTGGTGATGACGATGGCTTGGATTTCCCCCTCCGGGAGGGAAATTCCCCCGGCGGAATCGCTCCGCCGGAGGGCAAAAGTGCTCCTGCCCAAGTTCCGCCTCGAGACGGTGGCACTCCGTCCTGAAAGTCCTCCTCTTATTTTTTCTAGGTCAAAAGTGATTATATACCAGAAGATGGGCACCGGAGGTGGGCCGAGGAGGGCACAACCCACCAGGGCGCGCCCTGGTGTCTTGTGCCCAACAGGGTGGCCCCCTCTGGTAGTTCGTCGCTCCAGTATTTTTTATTAATTCCAAAAATAATCTCCATTAAATTTCAGCTTGATTGGAGATGTGCAGAATAGTTATCTCTGATGTGCTTTTTTCAGGTCCAGAATTCCAGCTGCCGGTATTCTCCCTCTTTGTGTAAACCTTGCATATTATGAGAGAAAAGGCATTAGAATCACTCCCTAAAGCATTATTATTCAACAAAACATAATAAATAACAGTAGGAAATCATGATGAAAAATGGACGTATCAACTCCCCCAACCTTAGATCTCGCTTGTCCTCAAGCGAAAGCCGATATTGAAAAGCATGTCCACATGGTTTGAGAGAGAGGTGTCGATAAAAACAAAATACGGACATAGTAGCATCATGCTTATTATCATAACAACAACAAACTCTAACATAAAACTTATTCAATACATTTTTTGTTGGGGAACGTTGCATGGGAAACAAAAATTTTCCTACGCACACACAAGATCTATCCATGGTGATGAGCATCTACGAGAGGGAGAGTGAATCTACATACCCTTGTAGATCGCTAAGCGGAAGCGTTAAGAAACGCGGTTGATGTAGTCGAACGTCTCCGCGATCCAAATCGCAAGTCGTCCCTCGATCCGATCACGAACTAGTGCCGAACGGACGGCACCTCCGCGTTCAACACACGTACGGCTTGATGACGCCTTCACCTCCTCAATCCAGCGAGCGATGATGAAGTAGTAGATGAGTTCCGGCAGCACGACGGCGTGGTGATGGTGGTGAGGAACAATCTCTGCAGGGCTTCGCCAAGCACTACTGAGATTATGACGGGAGGAACTAGAGGGTTAGGGTTGCCGGCACACGGCTTGGGAAATCTCGATGTGTCACGTGTGCTAGCCCTGCCCCTCTATTTATATGTTGAGCCCTGGGGTCTAAACTTGGAGAGAAAGCCTCCACAAGGTCGGTTTTGCCCGCACAAGGTCGGTTTGGCCCGCACGGAAAGAGTCTAACTCGGATTCCAGCAGTATCGCGTACAAGCGGTAGTACCGCTCACGAGCGGTAGTACAGCTTCACACAAGCGGTAGTACCGCTTACACGGTAGTACTGCCTTACCAGCGGTAGTACCGCTTAAGGCAGCAGCAAAACTTCCTTTTGCACTTTCCAATACCTCGTGGGTTTTACCCCTTTGGCTCATATAAAATGTTGCTGCACCCGAACACTTCGGTAAACATCCGGAACCCCTTCCGGTGAATTCCGGAACCCTTCCGGAGATCAAAACACTATTATCACATATATCAATCTTTACCTCCAGACTCTTCCGAAGATCCTCGTCATGTCCGGGATCTTATCCGGGACTCCGAACAACCTTCGGTCACCAAGAAAATAAGTCAACTATACTAATCGTCACCAAACGTTAAGTTTGTAGACCCTGCGGGTTCGAGAACTATGTAGACATGACCGAGACACCTCTACGATCAATAACCAATAGCGGGACCTGGATGCCCATATTGGCTCCTACATATTCTACGAAGATCTTTATCGGTCGAACCTCTATGTCAAGGATTCAGTTAATCCCGTATGTTGTTCCCTTTGTTCTTCGGTATGTTACTTGCCCGAGATTCGATCGTCGATATCTCTATACCTAGTTCAATCTCGTTACCGGCAAGTCTCTTTACTCGTTCCGTAATACAAGATCTCGTGGCTAACACTTTAGTCACATTGCTTGCAAGGCTCATTGTGATGTTGTATTACCGAGTGGGCCCTGAGATACCTCTCCGTCACACGGAGTAACAAATCCCAGTCTTGATCCATGCCAACCCAACAGACACCCTCGGAGATACCTGTAGAGCATCTTTATAGTCACCCAGTTACGTTGCGATGTTTGATACACACAAGGTATTCCTCCGGTGTCAGTGAGTTGCATGATCTCATGGTCATAGGAACAGATACTTAACATGCAGAAAACAATAGCAATAAACTGACACGATCATATGCTACGTTTATAGTTTGGGTCTTGTCCATCACATCATTCTCCTAATGATGTGATCCCGTTATCAAATGACATCTCATGTCCATGGCTAGGAAACCTTCACCATCTTTTGATCAACGAGCTAGTTAACTAGAGGCTTACTAGGGACACAGTGTTGTCTATGTACCCACACATGTATTTGAGTTTCCAATCAATACAATTATAGCATGGATAATAAACGATTATCATGAACAAGGAAATATAATAATAACCAATTTATTATTGCCTCTA
Organism: Elymus sibiricus; assembly: GCA_039707655.1. Lineage (NCBI taxonomy): Eukaryota > Viridiplantae > Streptophyta > Magnoliopsida > Poales > Poaceae > Elymus > Elymus sibiricus. The sequence continues at coordinate 404,402,761 of CM077671.1, forward strand.
GGGCATATTTCCAACAGTCTCCCACTTGCACTAGAGTCAATAATCTAGTTCACATCACTATGTGATTTACATTGTAATGAATCGAACACCCATGCAGTTCTGGTGTTGTTCATGTTTAGCCCTTGGAAGAGGTTTAGTCATCGGATCTGCAACATTCAGATCCGTGTGTACTTTGCAAATATTTATGTCGTCCTCCTTGATGTAATCGCGGATGGAATTGAAACGTCGCTTTATGTGCCTGGTCCTCTTGTGAAATCTTGGTTCCTTGGCTAGAGCAATGGCACCAGTATTATCACAAAACAGAGTCATTGGGTTAAGCGCACTAGGCACTACTCCAAGATCTGTCATGAACTCCTTCATCCAGACACCTTCCTTCGCTGCCTCCGAGGCAGCGATGTACTCCGCTTCGCATGTAGAATCAGCTACCACGCTTTGCTTGGAACTGCACCAGCTAACCGCACCCCCATTAAGAATAAATACATATCCGGTTTGCGACTTAGAGTCATGCGGATCAGTGTCAAAGCTTGCATCGACGTAACCCTTTACGACGAGCTCTTGATCACCTCCATAAACGAGAAACATGTCCTTAGTCCTTTTCAGGTACTTCAGGATATTCTTGACCGCCGTCCAGTGTTCCATTCCTGGATCACTTTGAAACCTTCCGACCATACTTATGGCAAGGCTGACATCGGGTCTTGTGCACAGCATTGCATACATGATAGAGCCTATGGCTGAAGCATAGGGGATGACACTCATCTTTTCTCTATCTTTTGCAGTCATTGGGCATTGAGTCTTACTCAACTTCACACCTTGCAAAACAGGCAAGAACCCCTTCTTGGACTGAACCATTTTGAACTTATTCAAAACTTTGTCAAGGTATGTGCTTTGTGAAAGTCCTATTAAGCGTCTCGATCTATCTCTATAGATCTTGATGCCTAATATGAAAGCAGCTTCTCCTAGGACCTTCATTGAAAAACTCTTGTTCAAATATTCCTTCACGCCTTCCAACATTTCTATATTGTTTCCAATCAGCAATATGTCATCCACATATAATATTAGAAACGCTATAGAGCTCCCACTCACTTTCTTCTAAATACAAGCTTCTCCGTAAACTTGTATAAACTCGAACGCTTTGATCACCTCATCAAAGCGAAGATTCCAACTCCGAGATGCTTGCACCAGTCCATAAATGGATCGCTGGAGTTTGCAAACTTTGTCAGCAATCTCTGGATCGACAAAACCTTCTGGTTGCATCATATACAACTCTTCCTTAAGGAAACCGTTAAGGAACGCTGTTTTGACATCCATCTGCCAAATTTCATAATCGAAAAAGGCAGCTATTGCTAACATGATTCTGACGGACTTAAGCATCGCTACGGGTGAGAAGGTCTCATCGTAGTCAACTCCTTGAACTTGTGAAAAACCTTTTGCCACAAGTCGAGCTTTATAGACGGTGACATTACCGTCTGCGTCCGTCTTCCTCTTAAAGATCCATTTGTTCTGAATGGCCTTACGCCCTTCAGGTAATACTTCCAAAGTCCACACTTTGTTTTCATACATGGATCCCATCTCGGATTTCATAGCCTCTAACCACTTCTCGGAATCCGGGCCCATCATCGCTTCTCCATAGCTCGTAGGTTCATCGTTGTCCAACAACATGACCTCTAAGACAGGGTTGCCGTACCACTCAGGAGCAGTACGCGTCCTTGTCGACCTACGAGGTTCGATAGCAACTTGATCCAAAGCTTCATGATCATCATCATTAACTTCCTCTTCAACTGATGCAGGCTCTACAGAAACATCTTTCTGCGCTGCGCTACTCTCAGGTTGAAGTAAAGGTTCAACAACCTCATCAAGTTCTATCTTCCTCCCACTCAATTCTTTCGAGAGAAACTCTTTCTCAAGAAACGTTCCGTTTTTAGCGACAAACACTTTGCCTTCGGATCTGAGGTAGAAGGTATACCCAACTGTCTCTTTTGGGTATCCTATGAAGACGCATTTCTCCGCTTTGGGTTCCAGCTTTTCAGGCTGAAGATTTTTGACATAAGCATCACATCCCCAAACTTTAAGAAACGACAGCTTTGGCTTCTTGCCAAACCAAAGTTCATATGGCGTCGTCTCAACGGACTTCGATGGTGCCCTATTTAAAGTGAATGCAGCTGTCCCTAATGCATAACCCCAAAACGATAGTGGCAAATCGGCAAGAGACATCATAGATCGCACCATATCCAATAAGGTTCGATTACGACGTTCGGACACACCATTACGCTGTGGTGTTCCAGGCGGTGTCAGTTGTGAAACAATTCCACATTGTCTTAAGTGACTGCCAAACTCATAACTCAGATATTCTCCTCCTCGATCAGATCGTAGGAATTTAATTTTCTTGTTACGATGATTCTCAACTTCACTCTGAAATTGTTTGAACTTTTCAAATGTTTCAGACTTGTGTTTCATTAAGTAAATATACCCATATCTACTTAAGTCATCAGTGAAGGTGAGAAAGTAACGATAACCACCGCGCGCCTCAATGCTCATCGGACCGCACACATCAGTATGTATGATTTCCAACAAGTCACTTGCCCGTTCCATTGTACCAGAGAACGGCGTTTTAGTCATCTTGCCCATGAGGCATGGCTCACATGTGTCAAGTGATTCAAAATCAAGTGCCTCCAAAAGTCCATCAGCATGGAGCTTCCTCATGCGTTTTACGCCAATATGACCTAAACGGCAGTGCCACAAGAAAGTGGTATTATCATTATCAATTTTACATCTTTTGGCATCAATGTTATGAACATGTGTATCATTACTATCGAGATTCAATAAAATAAACCCCTCACATTGGGTGCATGACCATAAAAGATATTACTCATATAAATAGAACAACCATTATTCTCTGATTTAAATGAGTAACCGTCTCGCAATAGACAAGATCCAGATATAATGTTCATGCTTAACGTAGGCACCAAATAACATTTATTCAGGTTCATCACTAATCCCGATGGTAATCGAAGAGCGAGCGTGCCGACGGCGATCACATCAACCTTGGAACCATTTCCCACGCGCATCGTCACTTCGTCCTTTGCCAGCCTCCGTCTATTCCGCAGTTCCTGTTTTTGAGTTGCAAATATGAGCAACCGCACCGGTATCAAATACCCAGGCACCACAACGAGAGTTGGTAAGGTACACATCAATAACATGTATATCATATATACCTTGTTTGTTGTTGGTCGCCTTCTTGTCAGCCAAATACTTGGGGCAGTTCCGCTTCCAGTGTCCAGTTCCCTTGCAATGAAAGCACTCAGTTTCTGGTTTGGGTCCAGCCTTGGGTTTCTTCACGGGAGGAGCAACTTCTTTGCCACTCCTTTTGGAGTTACCCTTCTTACCCTTGCCATTTTTCTTGAAACTAGTGGTTTTATTGACCATCAACACTTGATGCTCCTTCTGAATTTCAGACTCAGCGGCTTTTAGCATCGCAAACAGCTTGGCGACTGACTTGTTCATCCCGTGCATGTTATAGTTCAACACGAAGCTCTTGTAGCTAGGTGGCAATGATTGAAGAACTCTGTCCGTGATAGCCTCTGGTGGAAGGGGCATCCCCAATTCAGCCAGACGGGTGGAGTACCCAGACATTCTGAGTACGTGATCACTGATAGACCCGTTCTCCTCCATCTTGCAAGCATAGAACTTTTCGGAGATCTCATACCTCTCGATCCGGGCATTCTTCTGAAAGATAAACTTCAACTCCTGGAACATCTCATATGCTCCATGACGTTCAAAACGTCATTGAAGTCCCGGTTCTAAGCCATACAATATTGCACATTGAACTATTGAGTAATCTTCAGAACGAGCCTGCCAGGCGTTCACAACGTCTAGAGACTCAACTGGAGCGGGTGGATCACCAAGCGGTGCATCAAGGACATAAGCCTTCTGGGAAGCCGTAAGGATAATCCTTAGATTACGGGCCCAGTCCACAAAGTTACTTCCATCATCTTTCAACTTAGCTTTCTCTAGGAATGCATTAAAATTCAGGGGTGCTACTGAGCGAGCCATGATCTACAACATAAATATAGCAAAGAAAACTTAGACTATTGTTCTAGATAATGAGTTTAGTTAATCATATTACTTAAAAACTCCCACTCAAATTGACATCCCTCCGGTCATTCGAGTGTAACATGATCCAAATCCACCAACTCAAGTCCGATCATCACGTGAGTTGAGGTGGTTTCAATGGTGAACATCTTCATGTTGATCATATCTACTATATGACTCATGTTCGACCTTTCGGTCTCTTGTGTTCCGAGGCCATGTCTGTACATGCTAGGCTCGTCAAGCTTAACCCGAGTGTTCCGCATGTGCAACACTGGCTTGCACCCGTTGTATGTGAACGTAGAGTCTATCACACCCGATCATCACGTGGTGTCTCGAAACGACGAACTTTCGCAACGGTGCACACTCGGGGAGAACACAATTTATCTTGAAATTTAAGTGAGGGATCACCTTATAATGCTACCGTCGTCCAAAGCAAAATAAGATGCATAAAAGGATTAACATCACATGCAAATCATAAGTGACATGATATGGCCATGAACTTGTGCTTTTGATCTCCATCTCCAAAGCACCGGCATGATCTCCATCGTCACCGGCATGACACCATGATCTCCATCATCTTGATCTCCATCAACGTGTCGCCATGAGGTTGTCGCGCCGACTGTTGCTTCCACGACTATTGCTAACTCATAGCGGTAAAGTAAAGCAAAACGGCGAAAATAATTAAAGACAACTCTATGGCTCCTGCCAGTTGCCGTACTCATCGACATGCAAGTCGTGATATTCTATACAACACATGATCATCTCATACATCACATATATCTCATCATGTAATTGGCCATATCACATCACAACATACCCTGCAAAAACAAGTTAGACGTCCTCTAATTGTTGTTGCAAGTTTTACGTGGCTGCTATGGGTATCTAGCTAGAACGATTCTTACCTACGCAAAACCACAACGTGGTGTAGTGATTGCTTTTTGATCTTCTAAAAGAACCCTCTTCATTGAAATCGATTCAACTAAAGTGAGAGAGACAGACACCCGCCAGTCACCTTTATGCAACGAGTGCACGTAGCGGTGAAACCTGTCTCGCGTAAGCGTACGCGTAATGTCGGTCCGGGCCGCTTCATCTCACAATACCGCCGAATCAAGTATCAACTAGTAACGGCAAGCAATATGTATACACCCACGCCCACAACTCGTTTGTGTTCTACTCGAGATCTCATCTACGCATAGACCTAGCTCTGATACCACTGTTGGGGAACGTTGCATGGGAAACAAAAATTTTCCTACGCACACACAAGATCTATCCATGGTGATGAGCATCTACGAGAGGGAGAGTGAATCTACATACCCTTGTAGATCGCTAAGCGGAAGCGTTAAGAAACGCGGTTGATGTAGTCGAACGTCTCCGCGATCCAAATCGCAGGTCGTTCCTCGATCCGATCTCGAACTAGTGCCGAACGGACGGCACCTCCGCGTTCAACACACGTACGGCTTGATGACGCCTTCACCTCCTCGATCCAGCGGGCGATGATGAAGTAGTAGATGAGTTCCGGCAGCACGACGGCGTGGTGATGGTGGTGAGGAACAATCTCTGAAGGGCTTCGCCAAGCACTACGGAGATTATGACGGGAGGAACTAGAGGGTTAGGGTTGCCGGCACACGGCTTGGGAAATCTCGATGTGTCACGTGTGCTAGCCCTGCCCCTCTATTTATATGTTGAGCCCTGGGGTCTAAACTTGGAGAGAAAGCCTCCACAAGGTCGGTTTTGCCCGCACAAGGTCGGTTTGGCCCGTACGGAAAGAGTCTAACTCGGATTCCAGCAGTATCGCGTACAAGCGGTAGTACCGCTCACGAGCGGTAGTACAGCTTCACACAAGCGGTAGTACCGCTTACACGGTAGTACTGCCTTACCAGCGGTAGTACCGCTTAAGGCAGCAGCAAAACTTCCTTTTGCACTTTCCAATACCTCGTGGGTTTTACCCCTTTGGCTCATATAAAATGTTGCTGCACCCGAACACTTCGGTAAATATCCGGAACCCCTTCCGGTGAATTCCGGAACCCTTCCGGAGATCAAAACACTATTATCACATATATCAATCTTTACCTCCGGACTCTTCCGGAGATCCTCGTCATGTCCGGGATCTTATCCGGGACTCCGAACAACCTTCGGTCACCAACAAAATAAGTCAACTATACTAATCGTCACCAAACGTTAAGTTTGTAGACCCTGCGGGTTCGAGAACTATGTAGACATGACCGAGACACCTCTACGATCAATAACCAATAGCGGGACCTGGATGCCCATATTGGCTCCTACATATTCTACGAAGATCTTTATCGGTCGAACCTCTATGTCAAGGATTCAGTTAATCCCGTATGTTGTTCCCTTTGTTCTTCGGTATGTTACTTGCCCGAGATTCGATCGTCGATATCTCTATACCTAGTTCAATCTCGTTACCGGCAAGTCTCTTTACTCGTTCCGTAATACAAGATCTCGTGGCTAACACTTTAATCACATTGCTTGCAAGGCTCATTGTGATGTTGTATTACCGAGTGGGCCCTGAGATACCTCTCCGTCACACGGAGTAACAAATCCCAGTCTTGATCCATGCCAACCCAACAGACACCCTCGGAGCTACCTGTAGAGCATCTTTATAGTCACCCAGTTACGTTGCGATGTTTGATACACACAAGGTATTCCTCCGGTGTCAGTGAGTTGCGTGATCTCATGGTCATAGGAACAGATACTTGACATGCAGAAAACAATAGCAATAAACTAACACGATCATATGCTACGTTTATAGTTTGGGTCTTGTCCATCACATCATTCTCCTAATGATGTGATCCCGTTATCAAATGACATCTCATGTCCATGGCTAGGAAACCTTCACCATCTTTTGATCAACGAGCTAGTTAACTAGAGGCTTACTAGGGACACAGTGTTGTCTATGTACCCACACATGTATTTGAGTTTCCAATCAATACAATTATAGCATGGATAATAAACGATTATCATGAACAAGGAAATATAATAATAACCAATTTATTATTGCCTCTAGGGCATATTTCCAACATTTTTATCATATAACTTCTCATGAACAAGTAACAATTCATCACAACATAGAAGTATGAAGCATAAACCTTATTGAAAACCAACAAACTATGTTCTCAGTCAACTTTGCAACTACAATTCAGCATATTTTCAGGAAGGGTCTCATGTCGGAGGCTTTTGGCAAGTCCACATACTCAACCATCATTTAGTATTCTATGATTGCTAACACTCACGACATACCCATGAGCAAAAAGTTTCAACCGGACACATAGGAAGATAGGGGCTTATAGTTTCTCCTCCCAACGTATTCACCTCAAGGGTGATGTCAACAATAATAACTCATGCCCACTCATATCCAACTGGATATATGTGCCTAGATCTTTCCTCACCACATGATGCTTGCAAAAGGAAAAAGTAAAAAGGAATAGGGAAGAATACTTTGACTCTTGAATAAAAGTAAATACATAAAAATAAAAGATAGTCCCTTCGCAGAGGGAAGCAGAGGTTGTCATGCGCTTTTTAGTTTGTATGCCCAATCCCTTAATGTAAAAGAACGTCGCACTATATTGCCCCCTATAATAGCAACCTTTATTATGCAGTCTGTCGCTTTTATTACTTTGCCATCATAAGTTCGTATAGCGCTCAATTTTCTCTTACACTAATTGATCAAAACACTTTTAGAAGCAATTTTTATTGCCTTATTGCACCGTTGACAACTTACTTGAAGGATCTTACTCGATCCGTAGGTAGGTATGGTGGACACTCAGAATTTGGGTTTGGGTTTTTGGATGCACAAGTAGTATCTCTACTTAGTGCGGAATTTTTGGCTAGCAAATATATTGAGCAAGCACCACATGTTGAAGGATGTATGACAATATAACTTCTATGTGGATATGAACAAACATAAATCATTATGTTGTCTTCCTTGTCCAACGTCAACAATTTTGACATATAATATTTGATGGGGGCTCACAATCATGAAAGATGTCCAAGATAGTGTATTTGCATGTGAATCTTCTCTTCCCTTATTAATTCTTTCATGAATTGCATCATTGACCAATGCTATCTTTGTCAATCTCCAATAAATTTTACTACTTATATTTTTCCTTATGTGATGTCATTACTCATCATAAGATTAGCATATGATTCTTTTCATTTATTTCTCTTTCCTTTTATTTTGATTGCAACAAGAAAGTAGAGAGGCAAAAACTCAAACTAAACTTTATTATATAACTCTCACTCGATTACCTAGATTGACAGGCCACGAAACTAACACACGAAAATAGATCATGCTAAACTTTTACTTAACTAAAGCAAAGTGAAACTAAAGATCGAACTAAAATAGGTAAAGGTGAATAAAGGTGATGGTGATACGATACCGGGGCACCTCCCCCAAGCTTGGCTCAAGCCAAGGGGAGTGCCCATACCCATGTGCTCAAGTCTCCTTTGGTGGTGGTGATGAAGAAGGTGGTGGTGATGATGTTGTAGGCTTGTCCTCCAGCTTCCATGGCAAGGGCTCCCCATCAAAAGTTGACGCAAGAGTCCCCAGAGTCCTGCATCTGGCAGCTAAACTCATACCTTTAAATCTTGCTTCATATTCGAAAACTTGGTTTTGAAGATCATAAACTTGGCTCTGTAGAAAATTAATTTGCTCATTGAGGGTGGAGATGATGTCCTTCATAGACCGTCCATCCACCATCTGATCACGGGTGAATTCCGTGATCATGGAGTGATTGGCACTAAGTCCACGCTCCACCATCTTCTGGCACTTGAAGATTTCCTGTTCCACCTCCTCGAGCCTAGCCTCCACGCTTCCGGTCTTCTTGGGTCCCTGAACATCGCGGATGTGGAGCACTCCCTCACGCATCTCAATGGCTTGAGGTTGCTTCATCACCTCCGGCAAGTTCGGGTTGATGACCTTCTCAAAGAATTTGTCCTTGGAGGAGCTTGGTGGAGCCATGGAGATCTAGATCCGATGAGAAAACAACAAGAAACAAGAATAGAGGATTTTTCTGCGATGCGGTCGTCAAAACAGTCGGGGGTATATATAGAGAAGTTTTATTCTTGGAAACAAGCATATGGAAGGAAAACGGAGTCGGGAAGGTGTCCGAGGTGGGCACAACCCACCAGGGCGCGCCCTGGTGTATCGTGCTCACCTCGGTCACCTTCCGGTTTATTTCTTAATTCCCAAAAATTTCTAATATTCCAAAACTGACAAAAAATATTTTTGCGGATTTTTCGGAGTCCGTTTACTTACCGTATCACGTACCTCCTATTTTTCAGAATTCTGGAGTGTTTCGGAAGGTTTCTTTTATGTGTTCCTCCGGTGTCATGGTTTGGATAACATTGCTTTCAACGTTAATAGGCGTACCTGAGATATAGTGCTTAATTCTTTGTCCATTGACCACCTTCGGGTTAGTACCTTCGGCGTTATTAATCTTGATAGCTCCAGAACGATAAACCTCTTCGATAATATAAGGTCCCTCCCATTTGGAGAGAAGCTTACCTGCAAAAAATCTTAAAAGAGTTGAACTAAAGAACATAGTCGCCTATTTTGAAATCCCGCTTTTGGATTCTTTTGTCATGCCATCTTTTTTACTTTTTCTTTGAATAGTTTGGCATTTTCATAGGCTTGGGTTCTCCATTCATCTAGTGAGCTAATATCAAAAAGCCTCTTCTCACCGGCAAGTTTGAAATCATAGTTAAGTTCTTTAATTGCCCAAAATGCCTTATGTTCTATTTCTAGAGGCAAATGACAAGCTTTACCATATACCATTTTGTATGGAGACATACCCATAGGGTTTTTATAAGCTGTTCTATAGGCCCAAAGTGCATCATCTAATTTCTTAGACCAATTCTTACGAGACCTATTGACAGTTTTTTGTAATATTAATTTTATTTCTCTATTGCTAAGTTCAACTTGACCACTAGATTGAGGATGATAGGGTGATGCAATTCTATGGTTAACGTCATATTTAGCAAGCATCTTACAGAAAGCACCATGAATAAAGTGTGAACTACCATCAGTCATTAAATATCTAGGGACTCCAAACCTCGGGAAGATAACCTCTTTAAGCATTTTAATGGAGGTGTGGTGATCAGCACTACTAGTTGGAATAGCTTCTACCCACTTAGTGACATAGTCAACAACAACCAAAATATGAGTGTACCCGTTAGAGGAAGGAAAAGGCCCCATATAATCAAAACACCAAACGTCAAATGGTTCGACAACAAGTGAGTAATTCATAGGCATTTCCTGACGCTTACCGATATTACCAATTCTTTGACATTCATCACAAGACAAGGCAAACTTACGGGCATCCTTGAAGAGAGTAGGCCAATAAAAACCAGATTGCAATACCTTGTGAGCAGTTCTATCTCCCGCATGATGTTCTCCATAAGCTTCGGAATGACATTTCCGTAGGATTTGTTCCTGTTCATGCTCAGGTACACAACGTCTAATAATACCATCTACTCCTTCTTTATAAAGATGTGGGTCATCCCAAAAGTAATGTCTCAAGTCATAGAAGAATTTTTTCTTTTGTTAGTATGTGAAGCTAGGTGGTATGTATTTAGCGACAATGTAATTTGCATAATCAGCATACCAAGGAGTATTTTGAGAAACATTTATTGCAGCTAACTGCTCATCAGGGAAACTATCATCAATAGGTAGTGGGTCATCAAGAATATTTTCTAACCTAGACAAGTTATCAGCTACGGGGTTCTCAGCTCCCTTCCTATCAACGATATGTAAGTCAAATTCTTGAAGCAAGAGAACCCACCTAATGAGTCTAGGTTTAGAATCTTTCTTTTCCATAAGATATTTTATAGCAGCATGATCGGTGTGAACAATAACTTTTGAGTCAACAATATAGGATCTAAATTTATCACAAGCAAACACAACTGCTAAAAATTCTTTTTCAGTAGTAGCATAATTTCATTGAGCACTGTCTAGAGTTTTACTAGCATAATGGATAACATTCAATTTCTTATCAACTCTTTGTCCTAGAACAGCACCAACAACATAATCACTAGCATCACACATAATTTCAAAAGGCAAGTTCCAATCAGGTGGTTGAACGATAGGTGCAGAGGTTAAGGCTTTCTTGAGTGTTTCAAAGGCTTCCACACAAATATCATCAAAGACAAAAGGAATATCCTTTTGCAAAAGATTAGTAAGAGGCCTAGAAATTTTAGAGAAGTCTTTAATGAACCTCCTATAGAAACCAGCATGACCAAGAAACTTCGAATACCTTTAATATCTTTAGGACATGGCATTTTCTCAATTGCATCAACTTTAGCTTTATCCACCTCAATACCTCGCTCAAATATTTTATGCCCCAAGACAATACCTTCATTAACCATAAAGTGGCACTTCTCAAAATTCAAGACAAAATTAGTTTGTTCACATCTCTGCAAAACTCGATCAAGGTTGCTTAAGCAATTATCAAAAGAAGTCCCGTAAATGGAAAAATCATCCATGAAAACCTCGACAATCTCTTCACATGCATCTTTGAAAGGTAGCAGGTGCATTGCATAAACCAAAAGGCCTACGTCTATACGCATAGGTTCCAAAAGGGCAGGTAAAGGTGGTTTTCTCTTGATCAGATTGTGACACACGTATTTGAGAGAAACCAGAATATCCATCCAGGAAGCAAAAGTGTGTGTGCTTAGATAATCTTTCTAGCATTTGATTAACGAAAGGCAGAGGGTAATGATCTTTTCTAGCAGCTTTATTTAATTTTCTAAAATCAATTACCATTCTATAGCCAGTGACAATTCTTTGTGGAATGAGTTCATTTTTATCATTAGGAACAACGGTTATACCTCCTTTCTTAGGGACACAATGAACAGGACTTACCCATCTCCTATCAGCAATAGGATAGATTATACCTGCTTCCAGAAGCTTTAGTATTTCAGTTCTTACCACTTCTTTCATCTTAGGATTCAATCGCCGTTGGTGATCAACAACGGGTTTAGCATCAGGTTCCATATTAATCTAGTGCTGACATAGAGTGGGACTAATGCCCTTAAGATCATCAAGAGTATATCCAATAGCAGCCCGGTGCTTCCTTAGAACTTTTAATAATCTGACTTCTTCATGTTCTGAAAGGTTAGCACTAATAATAACAGGGTATATCTTTTCCTCATCAAGATAAGCATAGTTCAAAGTGTCAGGCAATTGCTTTAATTCAAACACATGATCACCTTTAGGTGGAGGAGGACCTCCAAGAGTTTCAATAGGAAAATTGTGTTTCAGGAGAGGTTGCTGTTCAAAGAAAATTCGACCTATTTCATTTCTTTCACGGAAGTGCATATCATTTTCATGGTCAAGCAAATATTGTTCTAATGGATCAGTAGGAGGCACGGCAATAGAAGCAAGACCAATTATTTCATCCTTACTAGATAACGCTTTATCACGAGGTTGTCTACTAAACTTGGAAAAATTAAACTCATGAGACACACCACCAAAACTGACACCGACAGTTTGTTTTTCACAATCTATCTTAGCGTTGACGGTGCTCAAGAAAGGTCTACCAAAGATAATGGGACAAAAGTCATCTTGTGGGGAACAAAGGACTAGAAAATTAGTAGGGTATTTTACTTTCCCACACAAGACTTCAACATCTCTAACAATCCCAAGTGGTGTGATGGTGTCTCTATTAGCAAGTTTAATAGTAACATCAATGTCTTCTATTTCAGCAGGTGCTATTTCATCCATAATTTCTTGGTATAAGGTAAAAGGGATAGCACTCACACTAGCACCCAAATCACATAAACCATGATAGCAATGATCTCCTATTTTAGCCGAGACAACAGGCATGCCTTCTATGGGTCTATGTTTATCTTTTTCATCGGGTTTAGCAATTCTAGCAGCTTCATCACAGAAGTAGATAACATGCCCATCAATATTTTCTACCAAGAGATCTGTAACCATAGCAACACTAGGTTCTACCTTAATTTGCTCAGGGGGTTTTGTTGCTCTTATATTACTCTTACGAACCACAGCTGATACCTCAGCATGTTCCTTTATCCTAATAGGGAAAGGTGGTTTTTGAATATAAGCGGTAGGCACAACTGGATCAACATTATAAATGATGGTTTCATCTTTAGCAATGACCGGTTCTTTAATTTCTTCTTTAGTAGGGGGTGATAACCCACAAGTATAGGGGATCGCAACAGTTTTCGAGGGTAGAGTATTCAACCCAAATTTATAGATTCGACACAAGGGGAGCCAAAGAATACTTGAGAGTATTAGAAGTTGAGTTGTCAATTCAACCACACCTGGAGATTAAATATCTGCAGCAAAGTGATCAGTAGCACAGTAATATGATAGTTTGGTAGCAGTAGCAACAGTGACAGTAGCGGTAACAGTAGTAGCAATAGTTTTGTAGTAGTTGGAACAACAGCAGCAATAGTAACTTAGCAAAAACAATAAGTGGAAAGCTCGTAGGCACTGGATCGGTAACTCGTTGGATGATATTCGTCATGTAACAGTCATAACCTAGGGTGATACAGAACTAGCTCCAATTCATCAATGTAATGTAGGCATGTATTCCGTAAATAGTCATACGTGCTTATGGAAAAGAACTTGCATGACATCTTTTGTCCTACCCTCCCATGGCAGTGGGGTCCATAAGGAAACTAAGGGATATTAAGGCCTCCTTTTAATAGAGAACCGGAACGAAGCATTAACACATGGTGAATACATGAAATCCTCAAACTACGATCATCACCGTGAAGTATCCCAAATATTGTCACTATGGGGTTGACGGATCATAACACGTAATAGGTGCATATGAGGCAAGATCGGATCAAGAACATGAATATAGAGATGATAACATAAACGGTTCAGATCTGAAATCATGGCACTCGGGCCCTAGTGTCAAGCATTAGGCATAGCAAAGTCATAGCAACATCAATCTCAGAACATAGTGGATACTAGGGATCAAGCCCTAAACTAACTCGATTACATGATGAATCTCATCCAACTCCACACCGACCAGCAAGCCTACGAAATAATTACTCACTCCCGGTGGGGAGCATCATGGAATTGGCGATGGAGAAAGGTTGGTGATGACGAAGACCGAAGATTCCCCTCTCCGGAGTCCGAAACGGGCTCCAGATCTGGCCTCCCGATGAAGAACAGGAGGTGGCGGCGGCTCCGTATCGTAAAACGCGGTGAAACTTTCTCTCTGAATTTTTTCTCCAAAAATAGGAATTTATAGTGGCGGAATTAGGGTCAGTGGGGCCATGAGGTGGGCACAACCCACCAGGGCGCGCCCAGGGAGCCTGGCGCGCCGTGGTGGGTGCTGGCCACCCTGCCCCCCCTCTTCGGTGGATTTTGGCTCCAATAATTCACATATATTCTGAAATAATTCTCCAAAAAGTTTCTTTCCATTCCGAGAACTTTTATTTCTGCAGAAAAACAACACCGTGGTAGTTCTGCTGAAAACAGCGTCATTCCGGGTTAGTTCCATTCAAATCATGCAAATTAGAGTCCAAAACAAGGGCAAAAGGGTGAGGAAAAGTAGATACGTTGGAGACGTATCAACTCCCCCAAGCTTAAACCTTTGCTTGTCCTCAAGCAATTCAGTTGACAAACTGAAAGTGATAAAGAAAAACTTTTATGAACTCTTTTGTTCTTGTTTACATATATATGCTTAAGTAGCACCCAGGTTTTCAGCAAAGATTATGACTAACCATCTCAACAATAACTCTTAGAAATTATATTAACTCATAACAATAACATAAGCAACTAGCGAGCAATAATAAGATATCTCAAGCGCCATCACTTTGTCAAAACAATCATGATACAATATGACAATAGTGGTATCTCGCTAGCCGTTTCTGAGACCGCAAAACATAAATGCAGAGCACCTCCAAAGTTCAAGCAGCGACTAAACATTGTAATTCATGGTAGAAAAGATCCAGTCATGCTGCACCCAACATCAACTATACACAATGCATGAGGATGAAAATAGTGCTCTCAGGTCTGGCGCTTATTTGAGAAGGCGATGACTCAACATAAAAGTAAATAGATAGTCCTTTCGTAGAGGGAAGCATGGATTTGCAGCGGTGCCAGAGCTCAAAGTTTAAAACAGAGATAGATGTAATTTTGGGAGGTACACCCTTCCTGTCAAAGTCACGACCAAGAGTTATCAATATCTTCCATGCTAAACAAATTAGCGGCGGTTCCCAAGAGGTAAAAGTAAAGGTTTACTCCCCCTCCACCAACAATCACACTCCACGGCTGGCTGCATCCATGGGTACCGTCCAAACAAACAACATTCCTGGGGGAGTTTTGTTTAATTATTTTTGATTTTTGATTTCGCGACTGGGAATCCCTATTACCGCCCCTCTCGTATAAGGACGAGTGAATAAACACTCATCATGAGAATAACCCGCTTAGCATGGAAGATACTGACCGCCCCCTGTCGCTCCATGAACGGTCCAGGCACACAAAACAGATGTTCATTTGAATTTTTACAGGTGGCACATGCAAATTTACTTGGGAACGGCAGGGTAATACAGCATATAGGTAGATATGGTGGACTCATCTGGCATAAATTGGTTTAAGGGTTTTGATGCACAAGTAGTATTACCGCTTAGTACAGGCGAAGGCTAGCAATTAGATTGAGAAGCGGCCAGCTAGAGAGTGAAAACGGTCATGAATATGCATTACATATAATTAACATTGAATACTAGCATGAGTAGGATATGGACACCATGAACATAAATATCTTGAAGGCTATGTTGGTTTTCATTCAACTACATGCGTGAACATGTGCCAAGTCAAGCAACTTGAAACATTCAGAGGAGGATACCATATCATCATGCCGCATCACAACCATTTTAATGCATGTTGACACCAAAGATAAATCATTATCCACTCCTAGCTACTTAAGCATGGCATGAACAACTATAATCTCTAATGGTCATTACAAACATGTTTGATCATAATAAGTTGAATCAAGGGATACTCGGTTAAACATATTTACAAAAACAAAAACAAGTTGAGTTCATACCCGCTTTTCTCTGCCACAGTCAATTCATCAAATGTCATTATTATTGCCTTTCACTTGCACGACCGAATGATAAGAAAATAATAATAGTGCAAGAGTGTCGTGGATAAAGCTGGAATCTGCAACATTTTATTCAAGAGGAGAAGACAAAGTAATATGGGCTCTTTGTTAGATAAACAATAATGCAGATGAGAGCCACTCAACAATTTCATTGTGGTCTTCTTCTAGGTACGACTCAAGTAAGAAGAAAAGAATTTTAGAGAAACACACTGAAATATTTTTGGAGTTTTTGGTTTTTCTTGAAGCAAGCAAATTAAAGAGGAAAAACAAAAACGAGAAAAACTATTTACACGGGAAAGCTCCCAACAAGTAAAAGAAGAAGCGAGAAATCTTTTTGGGTTTTCTTTTGATGCTACAATTAAACTAAGCTAGAAAGTAAAACCAAAAAGAAGTAGGAAATATTTTTGGATTTTCTCAAAGTTTTTCAAACACACAAGAAGAAAGCGAGAAAACAATTCTAGCATGGATATTACAATGAAAAAGTGTGAACACTGAAAACTGGAATGAAATGTGTGAACATGAATGTAATGTCGGTGGAAATACGTACTCCCCCAAGCTTAGGCTTTTGGCCTAGCTTGGTAATCACCATCCGTAGTAGCCATCCGGTGCCAAGTTGTAGTGCGGAGGAGGCGGCACCTGAGCATCCACCCCTGGGGCTCCTCCTCAGCAGCTGCTAGGTTGTTCCGGTAGGCTATAATGTCATCTGGCATGATCCTGTATCCGTTCCTGGCAATAGAATCAAACAAAGCAGGTGCAGGCAACGGAATAACATCACGCGTTTCCTTGCTGAATACTAGGTTGTAATGAATGTCACATGGAAAATCGGTTACATCTAGGAATTGGTGAGCCTGCAGTGACTTGTCATCAAGGTAAACTCGGGATAAGAGAAAATCATGTGGGCGAAACTGAACTCTAAAGTGTCTCGCTAGACGAGTAGCATAAATACCACCATGTATCTTTCCCTTAGTTTTGTTAAGATGTAAGCGACGAGCAATAATAGCCCCCATACTAAAGGTGTGATCATCATAAAGTGCACGACGTAAAATAGCAAGGTCAGGGGCACTGAGTGCGCCGACCTTCTCCCTAGCGGTTAAACACTTAGCGATGACCAAAGCGAAATAATGTACAGAGGGAAACTGCAAGCTGGTAGCAGTGGCGCTCGACACGCCTCTATCCTCACCCACTGTCAACGTGAGGAGAAATTCCTCAAACTCAGATGGCCTAGGTTCTCTCAAGTCCCCATCAGAAGGGATCAAGCATATGTTGCAGAAGTCAGTTAACGGTATTTTGTAAGTTTCAGCATAAAGATTAAACTACACTTCAGGAGAGTTGTTTCTCCCTAGATAATAAAAGCTTTGCACAAAGGAATTTGTAAGGATGTGATATTGGTCACACTTAGCTGTGAGGAACTCGGTAAACCCAGCGTTTGCAACAAACTGAGTGAACTCTTGATGGAACCCAGCCTCCTCCATGAAAGGCATCATGCGGCCATTCACACGGCCGCACCTCCACCTTCCTTGGGGTGTGAAGGTCATTGTCCGATGATTCCCCAATGACTCCCTTGGCATTTTTCTTGGAGGAGAACTTCCTAAAGATTTGCATTTTATTCCTATAAAAATTCTGAAAATTCTTGGTCCACAAAAAATTTGTCAACAAAACTTTGTAAGATTGTTAGCAACTACTCCCAAGAATGCATAGAGGCCATATTGAGCATTCAAACTACTTAGAACTCAAAGAATTCAACATGCAAGCTCATCTACAGCAGCACCACGAGTAGCTAATTACTCTAAAAATTACCCACTAAAACAAAAACTAATTGGAGCAATGGAGGAGTCACATACCAAGTAGCAATCCCTCCAAAAAGTTTGAGAAACGGAACTTCGAGCAAAGAGATTGAAATCCGCGAGTTTGAGAGCAGGAACACGAGAATGGTGGCTGTGGTGATTTTTTTCAGGAGATAGGGGATGATGTGGGCTAAAGAGATAAGTGAGGGGGCCCACGTGGGGGCCACAACCCACCAGGGCGCGCCTGGGGGTGCTGGCGCGCCCTGGTGTCTTGTGGGCACCAGGTGCACCCCCCCTCTGGTATTATTTGCACCAGAAATTCATAAATATTTGGGAAAAAATCATGTTAAATTTTCAGGGCATTTTGAGAACTTTTATTTTTGGGTCATTTTTTATTGCACGGAGAAAACAGAAAACAGGATAAACATGTTTATTCTATTCAACTAACTAAAATAGAAAATAAAAAGTGGGAGCAGAGAGTTGTGCTTACTATATTCATCGACTTCATACCTCTCAAAAATGATCCATTAATAAGGTTGATCAAGTCTTATTAACAACCACTTCCGATTAGCATGAAACCGAAGAACTTTTGTAAAACACTAGGTTACCTCAATGGGGATGTGCATATCCCCGACAATAAGTATATCATATTTTTTTTGGCAGTAGGAAGAGGTAACTGAAAACTTCCAATAGTGATGGTCGGAGATTCTTCAATAACATTAATACCATTCACTTGGAATTGTTTCTTCGGAAAGTGCACCGTATGCTCATTACCATTGATATGAAAAGTGACTTTGCTTTTATTGCAATCAATAACAGTCCCTGCATTGTTCAAAAAGGGTCTACCAAGGATAATCGACATGTTGTCGTCCTCGGGCATCTCAAGAATAACAAAGTCCGTTAAGATAGTAACATTTGCAACAACAACGGGCACATCCTCACAAATACCGATAGGTATGGCAGTTGATTTGTCAGCCATTTGCAATGATATCTCGATAGGTGTGAGTTTATTCAAATCAAGTCTTTTATATAAGGAGAAAGGCATAACACTAACACCGGCTCCCAAATCACACAAAGCAGTTTTGACATAGTTTCTTTTAATGGAGCAAGGTATAGTTGGTATTCCAGGATCTCCAAGTTTTTTAGGTACTCCATCCTTAAAAGAATAATTAGCAAGCATGGTGGAGATTTCAGCTTCAGGTATCTTTCTTTTATTTGTGATGATGTCTTTCATATACATTGCATAAGGGGCCATCTTCAAAATATCAGTTAAGCGGGTACGCAAAAAGCTGGCCTAATCATTTCAGCAAAGCTCTCAAATTCTTCATCATCCTTTTTCTTAGATGGCTTAGGTGGAAAGGGCATGGGTTTCTGAACCCACGGCTCTCTTTCTTTACCATGCTTCCTAGCCACAAAGTCTCTTTTATCATACCGTTTATTTTTAGGTTGTGGGTTATCAAGATCAGGAGCAGGTTCTATTTCAACATCATTATTTGGTTCTTTATCATTACTAGGTTGAGCATCATCGTGAACATTTTCATTATCACTAGGTGAATGTTCACTACCAGATTGAGTTTCAACATCGGAAATAGAGACATCATTATTATCAGGAGGTTTTTGTGTCTCAGGTTCACTAGAGGTATGCAAAGTCCTATCATTTTTCTTTTTCTTTTTCTTCTTAGAAGGACTAGGTGCATCATGATTAATTTTCTAAGAATCTTGTTCAATTCTTTTAGGATGACCCTCAGGATAAAGTGGTTCTTGGGTCATTCTACCTCCTCTAGTTACTACTCTAGCAGCAAAATCATGCATATTATTATTCATTTCATCAAGCAATTCTTTTTGAGACTTAGCAACTTGTTCTAACTGAGTTTGAACCATAGAGGCATGCTTTCCTACACCTCTAACATCATTACTGATTCTAAATAGCAAGTCACTCAAGCGAGCAATCATATCGGAATTGTATTTCAATTGTTTTAGAACATGAGCATTGAAATGATCTTGCTTCATAATATAGTTGTCAAACTCATATAAGCATTGACTAGGATGTTTATTGTGAGGAATGTCACTTTCATTAAACTTTAGTAAAGAATTTACCTCTACCACTTGTGGAGGTGGTGGTGTGTCAAGGCCATGTATTTCTTCAATAGGTGGCAAATTCTTAACATCCTCAGCTTTAATACCTTTTTCCTTCAAAGATTTCTTTTCCTCTTGCATATCTTTAGGACTGAGAAATAAGATACCCCTCTTCTTCGGAGTGGGTTTAGGCGGTGGTTCAGGAAGAGTCCAATCATCATAATTCTTCAATATGTTATTCAATAATTCCTTAGCTTGTTCAACAGTTCATTCCCTGAAAACACAACCAGCACAACTATCTAGGAAGTCCCTAGAAGCATCGGTTAGTCCATTATAAAAGATATCAAGTATTTCATTTTTCTTGAGAGGATGATCAGGCAAAGCATTAAGCAATTGGAGAAGCCTCCCCCAAGCTTGTGGGAGACTCTCTTCTTCAATTTGCACAAAGTTAAATATTTCCTGTAAGGCAGCTTGTTTCTTATGAGCAGGAAAATATTTTTCAGAGAAGTAGTAGATCATATCATGGGGACTACGCACACAACCAGGAGTAAGAGTAGTGTACCATGTCTTAGCATCACCGTTTAATTAGAACGGAAATAATTTAAGGATATAATAGTAGCGAATTTTCTCATCATGAACAAAGAGGGTGGCTATATCATTCAGCTTAGTAAGGTGTGCCACTACAGTTTCAGTTTCATAGCCATGGAAAGGATCAGATTCAACCAAAGTAATTAACTCTGTGTCGACAGAGAATTCATAATCCTTATCGGTAACAAAGATAGGTGAAGTACCAAACTTGGGATCACATTTCACTCTAGCATTCAAAGTCTTTTCCTTATACTTGCGTAGCAATTTCTTAAGATCGTTTCTATCCTTGCAAGAAAGAATTTCTCTAGTTATCTCCTCGTCCATAACATAACCTTAAGGTATCTTAGGCATTTCAAACTTAGGACAACTAGGACTAGTAGGTGTTTCATAGTCATCATCAGTTTCATAAGCTTCATCAGTTTCAGCAATCTCATCAGTTTCAGTAGTTTCATTTTCTTTAGCTCTAGCAATTTGTTCATCAAGAAATTCTTCTAGTGGCACATTATCATCAAGCATGGTACTAGCATCATCAATAGCATAATTCATAGCAGAGGTAGCATCATCAATAACTTGCGACATAATAGGATTACTAGCATGTGGTGGAGTTGCATGGTTACTCATAACAGAAGGTGAATCAAGTGCAGAGCTAGTTGGCAGTTCCTTACCTCCCCTCGTCTTAGAGGGAAAAATCTTAGTCTTTGGATTCTTCAGATTCTTCATAATGATAAATTGATATAAATCCCAAGTGACTCAATAAATATTGTTATGCTCCCCGGCAACGGCGCCAGAAAAAGGTCTTGATAACCCACAAGTATAGGGGATCGCAACAATTTTCGAGGGTAGAGTATTCAACCCAAATTTATAGATTCGACACAAGGGGAGCCAAAGAATACTTGAGAGTATTAGCAGTTGAGTTGTCAATTCAACCACACCTGGAGATTAAATATCTGCAGCAAAGTGATCAGTAGCACAGTAATATGATAGTTTGGTAGCAGTAGCAACAATAATAGTAGCGGTAATAGTAGTAGCAATAGTTTTGTAGTAGTTGGAACAGCAACAGCAATAGTAACTTAGCAAGAACAAGAAGTGGAAAGCTCGTATGCACTGGATCGGTAACTCGTTGGATGATATTCGTCATGTAACAGTCATAACCTAGGGCGATAACGAACTAGCTCCAGTTAAACAATGTAATGTAGGCATGTATTCCGTAAATAGTCATACGTGCTTATGGAAAAGAACTTGCATGACATCTTTTGTCCTACCCTCCCGTGGTAGCGGGGCCATAAGGAAACTAAGGGATATTAAGGCCTCCTTTTAATAGAGAATCGGAACAAAGCATTAACACATGGTGAATACATGAACTCCTCAAACTACGGTCATCACCGCGAAGTATCCCAAATATTGTCACTATGGGGTTGACGGATCATAACACGTAATAGGTGCATATGACTAGGCAAGATCGGATCAAGAACATGAATATAGATATGATAACATAAACTGTTCAGATCTGAAATCATGGCACTCGGGCCCTAGTGTCAAGCATTAGGCATAGCAAAGTCATAGCAACATCAATCTCAGAACATAGTGGATACTAGGGATCAAGCCCTATCAAAACAAACTCGATTACATGATGAATCTCATCCAACTCCGCACCGACCAGCAAGCCTACGAAGGAATTACTCACTCCCGGTGGGGAGCATCATGGAATTGACGATGGAGAAAGGTTGGTGATGACGAAAACCGAAGATTCCCCTCTCCGGAGCCCCAAACGGGCTCCAGATCTGGCCTCCCGATGAAGAACAGGCGGTGGCGGCGGCTCCATATCATAAAACGCGATGAAACTTTCGCTTTGAATTTTTTCTCCGAAAATAGGAATTTATAGTGGCGGAATTAGGGTCAGTGGGGCCACGAGGTGGGCACAACCCAGCAGGGCGCGCCTAGGGGGCCTGGCGTGCCCTGGTGGGTGCTGGCCACCCTGACCCCCCTCTTCGGTGGATTTTGGCTCCAATAATTCACATATATTCTGAAATAATTCTCAAAAAAAATTCGTTCCATTCCAAGAACTTTTATCTCTGCGCAAAAACAACACCATGGTTGTTCTGCTGAAAACAGCGTCAGTCCGGGTTAGTTCCATTCAAATCATGCAAATTAGAGTCCAAAACAAGGGCAAAAGGGTGAGGAAAAGTAGATACGTTGGAGACGTATGAGGGGGATGATATTTAAACCACTTTTCTTTGGGGAGATCAACGTGAGTAGCAAATGCTTCGCGGAAAGAGGCTACTATCTTAGAGTCAAGTCCATATTTAGTGCTAAAGTTGTGAAAAGTATCGGTATTCATAAAAGATTTAACACAATCAAACTCAAGCTTTATACCTGACTCATTACCTTCGTCGAGTTCCCAATCTTCAGATTTGCCTTTATTTCTTTCTAAGAGATCCCACTTGAATTCAATAGTTTCTTCATATAAGAGCGAGCACAAGAAGTATCGAGCATGGATTGATCATTATGAGAAAGCCGAGCATAAAAATTCTGAATGATAACTTCTCTCGGGATGTCATGATTGGGGCATGAATATAACATTGAATTAATCCTCCCCAAGCTAGAGCGATGCTTTCTTCTTCACGAGGCCAAAAATTATATATATAATTCCGATCACGATGAACTAGATGCATGGGATACAACTTTTGGTGGAATTCCAATTCCAAACGATTCCAGTTCCACGATCCAAGATCATCACATAGCCTATACCATGTCAATGCTTTTCCCTTCAAAGATAAAGGGAAAACCTACTTCTTAGCTTCATCTCCGGGTAAACCTGCAAGCTTAAATAATCCACAAATTTCGCTCACATATAATAGGTGCATATCAGGATGTTCAGTTCCATCTTCTGCATTAGGTTTAGCAAGCAGTTGTTCTACCATACCCGAAGGAATTTCATAACCAATATTTTCAGTAGGTGCAGTAGGTTGAGGGGCAACTAATTGTGGTTCCGGTCGAGGTGAAGATACCCCAAAAAAAACCTCAAAGGATTGTTTTCCATAGTAGCAAGTAACAATAAATATCAACACGTAGTATGAGTTTTTCCTTACCGATTTCCACTTACCAAGAGCGCTTCACTCCCCGGCAACGGCGCCAAAAAAGAGTCTTGATGACCCACAAGTATAGGGGATCAATCGTAGTCCTTTCGATAAGTAAGAGTGTTGAACCCAACAAGGAGCAGAAGGAAATTACAAGCGGTCTTCAGCAAGGTAATTTCTGCAAGCACTGAAATTGTTGGTAACAGATAGTTTGATAACAAGATAATTGGTAACGAGCAAGTAACGGTAACGGTAAGTAAGGTGAAGCAAGGTAGCCCAATCCTTTTGTGGCAAAGGACAGGCCAGAACAATCTCTAGTAATAGGCAAAGTGTTCTCGAGGGTACACGGGAATTTCATCTAGTCACTTTTATCATGTTGGTTTGATTCGTGTTCGCTACTTTGATAATTTGATATGCGGGTGGACCGATGCTTGGGTGTTGTTCTTACTTGAACAACCTCCCACTTATGATTAACCGCCTCGCAAGCATCCGCAACTACGAGAAAAGCATTAAGATAAAATCTAACCATAGCATTAAACGTTTGGATCCAAATCAGCCCCTTACGAAGTAGCGCATAAACTAGGGTTTAAGCTTCTGTCACTCTAGCAACCCATCATCTAATAACTACTCCACAATGCATTCCCTTAGGCCATGAATGGTGAAGTGTCATGTAGTCGACGTTCACATGACACCACTAAGGGAATCACAACATACATATCATCAAAATATCGAACACATATCAAATTCACATGATTACTTGCAACATGACTTCTCCCGTGACCTCAAGAACAAAGGTAACTACTCACAAATAATAAGCATGCTCAAGATCAGAGGGGTATCGAATAGCATAATGGATCTGAACATATAATCTTCCACCAAATAAACCATATAGTAATCAACTACGCAAGGTAATCAACACTACTAGTCACCCACATGTACCAATCTGAGGTTCCGGTAGAAAGATTGAACACAAGAGATGGACTAGGGTTTGAGAGGAGATGGTGCTGTTGAAGATGTTGATGAAGATTGGCCTCCCAAAGATGAGAGGGGTGTTGGTGATGACGATGGCTTCGATTTCCCCCTCCGGGAGGGAAGTTCCCCCGGCGGAATCGCTCCGCCGGAGGGCAAAAGTGCTCCTGCCCAAGTTCCGCCTCGAGACGGCGGCGCTCCGTCCCGAAAGTACTCCTCTTATTTTTTTCTAGGTCAAAAGTGATTATATACCAGAAGATGGGCACCGGAGGTGGGCCGAGGAGGGCACAACACACCAGGGCGCGCCCTGGTGTCTTGTGCTCACCAGGGTGGCCCCCTCCGGTAGTTCTTTGCTCCGGTATTTTTTATTAATTCCAAAAATAATCTCCGAAAAATTTCAGCTTCATTGGAGATGTGCAAAATGGGTATCTCTGATGTGCTTTTTTCAGGTCCAGAATTCCAGCTGCCGGTATTCTCCCTCTTTGTGTAAACCTTGCATATTATGAGAGAAAAGGCATTAGAATCACTCCCTAAAGCATTATTATTCAACAAAACATAATAAATAACAGTAGGAAATCATGATGCTAAATGGACGTATCGAACTCCGGTGAGGGAATGGAGGGAGAAGATGACGTCTCCAGTGAGGGAATGGAGGGAGAAGATGACGGCTCTGGTGTTGGAACCATAATTATTACAAACTCCGGCGAGGTATATTAGTTAAGCCTTGATACGTCTCCAACGTATCTATAATTTTTGATTGTTCCATGCTGATATATTGTCATTCTAGGATACTTTTTTGGTCTTTATTTTCCAATTTATAATATTTTTTTAGCACTAACCTATTGACCCAGTGCCCAATGCCAGTTGCTGTTTTCTGCTTGTTTTTTACTTTTCAGGTTTACATTACCAAACAAAGCCAATTGCCACGAACTTTTTGATGATTTTTTCTGGACCATAAGAAGACCTGGAAGCTTCGGAAGGAGGCCGGGACGTGCACGAGGGCCCCACCATACATCAGAGCGCGCCCTGATATGTGGTGGCCCCCTCGGCTGCCTCCCAATGCCCCTCTCTGGCCTATAAATTCTCTAATATTGTAAAAAACCAGAAGCAGTCCCGAAACCCTTTTTCCGCCGCCGCAAGTCTCTGTTCCACCGCGAGGCCATCTGGAGCTCCGTTCCGGCACCCTACCGGAGGGTGGATCGATCACGGAGGGCCTCTTCATCAACCTTCTTGCCCTCATGATGATGTGTGAGTAGTTCACCATAGACCTATGGGTCCATAGCTAGTACCTAGATGGCAATCGATCTCTCTATCTCTTGATCTTCAATACAATGGTCATCGCATCTTTGCTTTGATCTATCCGATGTAATCCTATTGTGCGGTGTGTTTGTTGGGATCTGATGAATTGTGGGTTTATGTTCAAATTATTCATGAAGAGTATTTGAGATACATCTGATATATATTGTCTCTTAATTGCATGATCATTATTGCTTCGTAATGCTCTCCGATCTATTGATGTGCTTTGGCCAAGTAGATTGATATTTGATCGGTGGGAGTGGTGCGTTGTGGTAGGTTCAACCTGACAAGTTTCTATATCCCAGTGACAAAGTAGGTGACAAGATGCGTCTTTGTGTTGTTGCTACTAAGGATAACACGATGGGGTTCATTCATATTGCTTGAGTTTACTTTGTCTACATCATGTCATCGTACTCCATGCATTACTCTGTTTTACTTAATACTCTAGATGCATGTTGGATTGCGGTCGATGAGTGGAGTAATAGTAATAGGTGCAGGCAGGAGTCGGCCTATTTGTTTATGGACGTGATGCCTATATACACATGATCATTGCCGTGAAAATCACATAACTATCCGCTTTTCTATCAATTGCCCAAGAGTAATTTGTTACCCACCGTATGCTGCCTACATGAGAGATGCCGCGAGGGAACACTATGGGGCCCGTGTCTATTCACTTATATATTTGCAAACGCTATTATTACCTCGCTGCCTTTATTTACTATTTATTTAATTTATATTTATCAACAATTATCTACACAACTCATTTGCTTGCAAATAACAAGATCAAGGGGATTGACAACCCTCTTGCCCGCGTTGGGTGCAAGTCGTTTGTTCATTTGTGTGCAGCCGCTGAAGACGGTTGAGGACTGATATTCCTATTGGTTCGATAAACCTTGGTTTCATAACTAAGGGAAATACTTACCCATTTTGTGGTGCAATTACCCGTTCCTCTTCATGGAAAACCCAACGCAGATCACAAGTATCAGGAAGGATTTCTGGCGCCGTTGCTAGGGAATATCATCATCAACTATCAAGTAACTTCACACAAATTTTCATTCACTTGTTCTTCTTTTTATTTTCTGTTATACTTATCTTGTCTCATAAAAATAAAAAATACAAAAATATTTATCTTTGCTTGCTAGTAGTTTACTTCTTTGCTTGCTAGTTTACTTGTCTTGCTAGTTACTTTGCTTGCTCGGTTACCATGGCTCAAGATACTACTAAGTTGTGTAACTTCTCCAATACTAATAATAATGATTTTATTAGTACTCCTATACCACCCACCACAAGTGCGGAAGCTTTTGATATTGATGCTGCATTGCTAAATCTTGTCATGAAAGATCAATTTTCGGGAAGTCCTAATGAGGATCCCGCATCACATCTTAATACTTTTGTTGAATTATCTGACATGCAAAAGAAAAAGGATATGGATAATTATATTGTGAAATTAAAATTATTTCCTTTTTCACTAAGAGATAAAGCTAAGGCTTGGTTTTCATCTTTACCTCGTAACAGTATGGGAACATGGGATAAGTGCAAATTGCTTTTATTGCCAAGTATTTTCCTCCTGCTAAGATCATCTCCCTTAGAAATCAAATAATGAATTTTAAACAGCAAGATCAAGAGCATGTTGCACAAGCTTGGTAGAGAATGAAATTGATGATAAGAAATTGTCCAACTCATGGCTTAAACTTGTGAATGATTATCCAAAACTTCTATGCTGGACTAAATTTGTGTCTAGAAATCTTCTAGATTCTACTGCAGGTGGTACCTTTATGGATGTGGCCTTAGGAGAGGCCACAAAACTTCTGGACAACATTATAACAAATTATTCTCAATGTCATACCGAAAGGGCTCCAACCGGTAAGAAGGTAAATTCTGTTGAAGAAATTGCTACTTTGAGTGAAAAAGTGGATGCTCTTATGAATATGGTTGCTAGTAATAATGCTCATGTTGATCCCAATGATATGCCCTTGTCTACTTTGATTGAGCAAAATAATTATTCTATTTATGTGAACTTTGTCTCGCGAAATAATTTCAACAATAAGGCTTATAGAGGAAACTTCAATTCTAGACCATATCCCAGTAATTCCTCTAACAACTATGGAAATTCTTATGGTAATTCTTATGGAAATTCTTCTACAAATGCTAATAGGATACCCTCTGATCGTGAGAACAAATTAAAGAATTTATTAATTCTCAAAAGGTTTTCAACACTATGGTAGAAGAAAAATTGCATGTAGTTGACACTTTGGCTAAAAACATGGATATAATTGCTCATGATGTGGAAACTCTTATAAGTAAGGATTTGCCACCCAAGCATTATTATAATGATGCTATTAAATCTATCCAATTATCTGTTAATGAAAGTAAGGAGAGGACCGCTAAGTTGAGAGCTAAGCGGGAAATCTTAGAAAAGGCTCTTCCACCCGGTTTCATGATGAAGATCTTAAAATGATTGGTATTTCTCCTATTGAATATTTATTTACCTCTCTGAATATAAATGATAAAGGGACTGGATATGAGGCAACTTTAATTGAGAAGCGTCCCGTTTTCTTGGAGGGTGATGAATTTGATGCTAAAACTGAAAAACGTGGGTTTGGAGATGTCAAAACTTTAACTAGTGATGTGCCCACTATTTTGGATTACAAGGACTTTAATTATGATAATTGCTCTTTAGTAGAATGTATTTCCTTGTTGCAATCCATTATTAGCTCACCCAATGCTTATGAACAAAATAAAGCTTTTACCGAACATATAGTAGAAGCTATGATAAAAGCTTATGATGAAAAATTTGAGCTTGAAGTTTCTATTCCTATAAAATTGTATGATGAGTGGGAACCTACTATCAAGATAAATATCAATAAATATTAATGCAACGCCTTGTGTGAACTTGGTACTAGTGTTTCGACTATTCCTAAAACTCTTTGTGATGTGCTTGGTCTCACTAATATTGAAGATTGTTCCCTTAACTCACATCTTGTGGATTCTACCATTAAGAAACCTCTAGGTAGATTTAATGATGTGCTTATTATTGCAAAGACAAATTATGTTCCTGTAGATTTCATTGTGCTTGATATTAATTGCAATCCTACTTGTCCCATGATACTTGGTAGACCTTTCCTACGAACTATAGGTGCAATTATTGGCATGAAAGAGGGAAACATAAGGTTCTAGTTCCCACTAAAGAAAGGGATGGAACACTACCCTAGAAAGAGAATTAAACCACCTTATGAATCAATCATGACAACCACTTATGGGTGGAGTGTCAAAGATGACAATACTTGAAACTATGCATTATGCCTAGCTAGGGGCATAAAACAATAACGCTTGTTTGGAGGCAACCCAATAGTTATCTTTAAATTTTTGTTATAAACTTTATGTTTATTTTTGATAACATGATTATTTAATTTTTAATGATTATGTTTTTGTGTTTAAATTAGTGTTTGTGCCAAGTAAAGCCTTTGGGATGACTCATAAGATGAGTAGAACCGATGCTGAAACAGAACAAAAACTTTTGACTCGAGTACATGAATTTTCATGTTTTACTGGAGCATGATAATGATCTAAAATTTTGACACAGTGTTTATATACAAATTTTCGAGGTTTTCCTAATGTTTCAGAATTTTTAGAGTAACATAAGTATAGGTTCTCTACAGATTGCTACAGACTGTTCTGTTTTAGACAGATTATGTTTTTGCTTGCATAGTTGCTTATTTTGATTTGCTATGGAATGTATCGGGGGGTATAAGCCATGGAGAAGTTAGAATACAGTACATATTATGCAATTATGAAATTTTAATCAATTTATAACAGTACCTACAGTATGCAATATGTTTCTTATAATAACGGATCTCACGAAGTTTTGTTGAGTTTTGTGTGATTGAAATTTTCAAGTTTTGGGTGTTGTCACGATGGACCACGGAATACGGAGTAGAAAGAGCCTAACTTGGGGATGACCAAGGCACCCCAAGGAAATATTTTAAAGGAGACTCAAGTGTCTAAGCTTGGGGATGCCCCGGAAGGCATCCCCTCTTTCGTCTCAATCCATCGGTATGTCACTTAAAGCTATATTTTTATTCGTCACATGATATGAGTTTTGCTTGGAGCGTCGTTTGCTTTTGTTTGCTTTTACTTTCAGTTTTCCACAATCATTGTTTGCTGGACACACCTATTTAAGAGATACACACCTTCATCATAATTTGTTAGAATACTCTATGTGCTTCACTTATATCGTTTGAGCTTAGCAGTTGCTCTAGTACCTCACTTATATCTTTTTGAGCATGGTGGCGTGTAGATTTTATAGAAATGATTTCACTCTCGGTATTCACTTATATTTGTTTGAGAGTTAATAAATAGTGACGGTAATTTGCATGAGTCATAAGACTAGTCCAAAAATATTAGGTATTCAATAAGTGATAATCAAAACCATCATGTAGCACATATAGAGAAATTGTGGATCAATGATATTGATATGATAATATGAAATAGGTGTGAGTTCATAATTGATAATCCGTAGAAGTGTAGATATTAAGAAAGATTGACCTTTTTGTTCATCTAAAAATTAAATAGGCATGGTGATGACGTGTGAGCATTTCTATTCCTCGTTGAAATCCTAGTGTTGTTTCGGGTCGGAAGCACGCGATGGTTCACTCCTACCAACCTCTTCCCTCGGGCATGTGAGTAGTACTTTGATCTATGATAAAACTAATAAAACTTTGCAAAAAGTATATGAGTTCTTTATGACTAATGTGAAACCATGGACATACGCAATCTCACCTTCTCATATTTGCTAGCCTCTTCGGTGTCGTGCATTGCCCATTCTCACCTCGAGGATCGGTGCAAATTTCGCCGGTGCATCCAAACCCCGTGACATGAAACGCTCTGTTGCACATAAGCCTTATTATATCTTCCTCAAAACAGCCACTATACCTACCTACCATGGCATTTCCATAGCCATTCCGAGATATATTGCCATGCAAATTCCATCGTCACTTCACATGACTAGTTTGTTCATCGTCATATTGCTTTGCATGATCATATAGAGCTGACATAGTATTTGTGGCAAAGCCACCGTTCATCATATTTTTGATACATGTCACGCTATATCATTGCACATCCTGGTACACTGCAGAGGCATTCATACAGAGTCATATCTTCATATCAGTTTTCCATATTGAGTTGTAAGTAAATAAAAGTGTGATGATCATCATTATTAGAGCATTGTCCCAGTGAGGAAAGAATGATGGAGACTATGATTCTCCCACAAGTTGAGATGAGACTCCGGACGAAAGATAAAGATGGGGGAGGCCAAATGAGCCCACCATATATAAAAAATGAGAGAAAATGAGAGAAGGGACTTTGCTACTATCTTTTACCACACTTGTGCCTCAAAGTGGCACCATGCTCTTCATGTAGAGAGTCTCATGATATGTGACTTCCATATGCTAGTTCGAATTACCTATTCATTATTACAAACTTGGCTTGTATATTCCTATGACAGGCTTCCTCAAATGCCCGAGGTCTTCATGAGCAAGCAAGTTGGATGCACACCCCACTTAGCTTCATTTGAGCTTTCATACACTTATAGCTCTAGTGCATCATTTGCATGGCAATCCCTACTCCTCTCATAGACATCTATTGATGGGCATCTCCATAGCCCGTTGGTACGCCTAGTTGATGTGAGACTATCTTCTCCACTTTTTACCCCTTTGATATCTACCACCATACTCTATTCCACCTAAATGCTATGTCCAATGGCTCACGCTCATGTATTGCGTGAAGAATAAAAATTTGATGCATATTGAAAACGTATGATCCAATTGCCTGACTTGGACATCGTGGTGCTTAACATTTGTATTAATGTGGTGAAGATGGAGCCATGCCTTGCTAATATAATAAGATGAATGGGGGGTAAATATTTCTTAAGGATCGTATACTTGTAAGGATTAATGATTTTGCTTCTTACACTTTTAATATTGCTGTGTTAATATTTATTGATTCATATTTTCTCAATGAGCATACACGCGTAAGATTACATAATGGATAGCACGTCACATTAAAAAATCTGTTTTTATCATTTACCTACTCGAGGACGAGCAGGAATTAAGCTTGAGGATGCTTGATACGTCTCCAACGTATCTATAATTTTTTATTGTTCCATGCTGATATATTATCATTCTAGGATACTTTTTGGGTCTTTATTTACATATTTATGATATTTTTTTAGCACTAACCTATTGACCCAGTGCCTAGTGCCAGTTGTTGTTTTCTGCAAGTTTTTTACTTTTCAGGTTTACATTACCAAACGAAGTCCAATTGCCACGAAACTTTTTTGATGATTTTTATTGGACCATAAAAAGACCTGGAAGCTTCGGAAGGAGGTCGGGAGGTGCACGAGATCCCCACCACACATCAGGGCGCGCCCTGGGGGGGCGCCCTGATATGTGGTGGCCCCCTCGGCTGCCTCCCGACGCCCCTCTCTGGCCTATAAATTCTGTAATATTGCAAAAACCCCAGAAGCAATCCCGAAACCCTTTTTCCGCCGCCGCAAGTCTCTGTTCCGCCGCGAGGCCATCTGGAGCTCCGTTCCGGCACCCTGCTGGAGGGGGGATCGATCACGAAGGGCCTCTTCATCAACTTTGCTGCCCTCATGATGATGTGTGAGTAGTTCACCACAGACCTATGGGTCCATAGCTAGTACCTAGATGGCAATATCTCTATCTCTTGATCTTCAATACAATGGTCATCGCATCTTCGCTTTGATCTACCCGATGTAATCCTATTGTGCGGTGTGTTTGTTGGGATCCGATGAATTGTGGGTTTATGTTTAGATTATTCATGAAAAGTATTTGAGATACCTCTGATATATATTGTCTCTTAATTGCATGATCATTATAGCTTCGTAATGCTCTCTGGTCTATTGATGTGCTTTGGCCAGATTGATATTTTATCAGTGGGAGCGGTGCGTTGTGGTAGGTTCAACCTGACGAGTTTCTATATTCCTGTGACAAAGTAGGGGACAAGATACGTATTTGTGTTGTTGCTACTAAGGATAACACGATGGGGTTCATTCATATTGCTTGAGTTTACTTTGTCTCCATCATGTCATCGTACTCCATGCATTAATCTGTTTTACTTAATACTCTAGATTCATGCTGGATAGCGGTCGATGAGTGGAGAAATAGTAATAGGTGCAGGCAGGAGTCAGCCTATTTGTTTATGCACGTGATGCCTATATACACATGTTCATTGTGTAGGATCCAAAGTATGTATAGAGGGGGTGATTAAACTACTTGACCAAATAAAAATCTATCCTTTAACAAATTTTAGTTGTGGGCAGATTTTAGCAATTAGCACAAGTCAAGTTCACCCTACACATGCATGTCTAAGAGTATAGCAGCGAAAAGTAAAAACAAACACATGTAAGTAAAGGAGTGAGAGGAGATCAAACGCAATTGGAGACACGAAGATTTTTCCCGTGGTTCTGATAGGTGGCGCTATCGTACATCCATGTTTATGGAGACTTCAACCCACGGAGGGTAACGGTCGGGAGAGTCCACGGAGGGCTCCACCCACGAAGGGTCCACGAAGTAGCAACCTTGTCTATTCCATGTGGCCTACGTCCACGAAGGACTAGCCTTACTCGGGGTAGATCGTCACGAAGTAGACGATCTCCTTGCCCTTACAAACTCCTTGGTTCAACTCCACAATCACGAAGGAGGCTCCCAAGTAACACCTAACCAATCTAGGAGGCACCACCCTCCAAAAGGTAATAGATGTGCTAGTATGATGAACTCCTTGCTCTTGTGCTTCAAAAGATAGTCTCCTCAACACTCAATCACTCCCTCACAGATTTGGCTTGGGGAGAAGAGGTTGATTGGGTGCAACGCAACTTGGGGAGGCTAGAAATGAAGATCCATATGGTTGGAGTGGATGATCTTGACCTCAACACAAGGGAAGGTGGTTCTCTCTCAGAAAATTGGATATGCCAAGTGTGGAATGGTTCTGAGTGCTTCTCTTACGTGTGATAGGTGGTGGAGGGGTATATATAGGCATCTCCAAAAATCCAACCGTTACAACATTATTGCCCAACTCGGTGGAACCGAAACAAAAACTCAGTTGCACCGACTAGTGCAAAACGTGGCAACTTTGGCGTTTTCGGTGAGATCGATATATAAATCGGTAGGGTTTGGGAGGGTTCTGTCTGAGTTGAAAATCGGTAGGGCTGAGTGGAAATAGTTGGTGACACCGATTTTCCAAGTTTGGCTTTGGAAAGAATATTTTGTGTGGAAAATGAGTGAGTATTTTTGGTGGCTAACCTCTAAGCACTTGAGCAACCAGATCATCATATTTCCTCATCCCCTTTTAATAGTATTGGCTTTCCGATGGACTCAAAGTGATTTATCACAAAATGTAAATGTAGAGTCTTGTAGCTTGAAGCTTGGCCAATCCTATTGGTTCTTATTCTCTTCATCTCCTTGGGGATTCACCACACACATCAATTTGCCAGCCCAGCATTGAACTTTTTCCTGAGATATACTTAGTGGAAACATTAGTCCAATGAAATATATCTTGTTATTAATTACCAAAACCACCTAGGGAGAAGTTGTGCTTTC
The DNA here is from genome assembly GCA_039707655.1 of Elymus sibiricus. Lineage (NCBI taxonomy): Eukaryota > Viridiplantae > Streptophyta > Magnoliopsida > Poales > Poaceae > Elymus > Elymus sibiricus. The sequence continues at coordinate 404,437,362 of CM077671.1, forward strand.
AATCTCCCCCTTTTTGGTAATTGATGACAACATATAGATCAAGCTTTGATGAGAGATATAATCAATGAATAGATCCGTCGCTTTGAGAAGTATGTGATAAGCAAGAGCTCCCCCTAAATTTGTGCATTATTTTAAATTTGCGTTTGAATCCAAATGCACAATCGATTAGGATTATGGGTCACTTTTCCATGTCACAGACAACTTGGTGGTGCGCAAGAATTAATATGAGTGTGTCGGTGCACTAGTACAGGGGTACCCAGTGCCCCTGACTTATGCACAGGCGGTAGAAGCAAAAACCCGGCGAATGATCAAGACAAGACTACAGCAAGCTCAGCGCGGCAGCCCAAGCCTGGGCTGCAGCGCGCCCGGCGCGTCCCCGACGGTTGCAGGGGACCAAGACGTGCACACCTCCCAGAAGACCCGGCAACCCACTCCCCGACAGGCGCGAGCCAACCAGGCACCGCTCCACCGCATCGCTACGCCTGTCACTTATCGATGCGGTGTCGAGCCCCCAGGCGGCTAATCAGCTCTCGCTAAGCACATGGCGACACATCGGAATGCAAGTTACGTTCGGATGACACCCGCCCTACAGCGTGTCAAGACCATAAGCAACGACTGGCCAAGCGGTGGCAAGAGCTTGCCGGGGATGCATCCCCGAGCGCCACCTAGGCAGGTAATAATTGCATTTTGTCCTAAATACCAGAGTTAGGTATGATAGCTCTGCTTAGCTGTCTAATCGATAGATAATGACTATTTTGCCATTGTGGTAACCCTTTGCACTATAAAAGGAGGCCCAAGGCAACCTAGTTCAAGGTTGACAATTCGAACCCCCGAACACTTGTACTCGCATAGCCGCTCTTTCCCCGACAGCAGTCCTTGCCGGGGTTACGCGCTCTGCGTTCTTCGTGTTCCTCCAGTCAATCCACCAAAAAGCAGGAGTAGGGTTTTACTCTTAGCAGCGGCCCGAACCTGGGTAAAATGCATGTGTCCTGATCGTCGCGCCGTCTCATGCTCTCCGCTCTTCGGGCAACGTGACCCCCCTTGCCAAACCACAAGGGACATCTGGTCCCATAGGTGATCATGAGCATCCGTGCCCAGACATCTTTGGCGCGCCAGGTAGGGGGCGTGCATCATTTGCGCGAACCCAAGTTCGTGAACGGCGAATCGATCTTCATCACCATCTTCTTCAACAATGCCTCTGAAGAAGAAATCCGGCGCGGCCACACATCCCTCCACTTCGAAGGCTCCCTCACACGCTGCCGCCGGTGACGTAGGCGCCGCGGCGGCTGCGGGCGAGGCGGGCATCGTGGACGACGCGGTCGGCGCGGGCGACGCCCCCGTCCAGCCCTTCGTGGCCGGAGATGGAGCAGGAGGCGCCGGAGAGGAGCAACTACAACAACAACATGGCGAGCTCGGCCCCGACACCACAGGCGGAAGGAACATCCGTTCATCACCTCCCCGCCGCGCGGATGGCCGAGGCCGCCTCAGCGGTGCCCGGTCGGGTGCGAGCCGTGACCTTCCGGCCGCACCCGTCACCAGTGAGATTGTTGGGCGTGCACCTCGTGTGGAATGAGACGGGGCACCCAGCGGAGCCGCAGCCCCGCAGGATCGGCCCGCAGCCCATCAGAAAGCTCCAGCGAGTGGCGCACGGCATCAAGGACGCGGCGACGCTTCTCTTGGTCCTACCAAGAGTCGAGCCACGTCGCGGTCCGCCTCTTTCGCCATGTCGGGCACCACAGAGGAGGCCATGGCGCGAGTCTAGATGCTACTCAACTTCATGCCAGCGGCTGATAAGATGGATGAATGGTGAGCCACCATTCAGAGTTTGATTTCTTTCGTTGAAGCCAACAAGACCCAGCATGCAGAGCCATCGCGGCGTACGCGAACAGCAGCGGCGGCCCGGGGCGGTGAGCGCGTTGAAGGGGCCACCCCAACAGTGCAGTCCCCTCTGCGACCACAAGCCAAGAGGCAGCCGCAGCAAGCTTCGCATGCTGATGAGCACGACGAGGCGTCCATAGTCTCGTCTGGCCCGCGCAACAGCCAAGATTAACATTGCGTCCTTGAAGACCGGCGGAAAGAGGACGCGCGCATGACCATCGAGCGATGCCGGGAAGTGCACTGTCAATCCGACAAGCGCAACGATCCAGACGTCGGCGACCTCGCGCCTAGTGCTGGTGGGTACCTTCCTTATGAGCTTGGTTGCCCTGCCTTGACTAGCGAGCTGTGACGGGTCCGCTGGCCGTCGACCCGAGCTTTCAAGCCTGAGCTACCTGAGAAATACGACGGGAAGCTGAACCCTGTGGAGTTCTTGGGCATTTACACGATAGTTGTTCAAGCTGCGGGAGGAAGAGATGAAAAGGTGCTCGCCAACTATTTCCCTTTGGCGCTCAAGCCAAATGTGAGATCATGGCTGATGCACCTGCCGGAGAATTCCATTTCGTCTTGGGCTGATCTACGAGTTCGTTGGCGCCTTCACCGGTGGTCATCAAGAACCAGGCCAGCCCAGCGATCTCCAAGTCCTCCCACAAAAGGATGGAGAAACCTTGAGAAAGTATATCCAAAGATTCAGCCGAGTGCACCGCAACATCCCAGAGATCCACCCCGCAGTGGTGATTGCCGCGTTCCACTCGAATGTGCGCAACAGGAGGATGCGAGCCAAGATGAATGTCAAACTCCCCAACACTGTTAATGAGCTTTACAGCTTGGCGGATAAGTGTGCTCGAGCGGAAGAAGGAAGACGACTTCCCGGAGAGGAGGAGGGCCTCGAAGTGGACTTTGATGATGACGACAACGCCCCCGACCCGAAGGGAAGGAGCAGGAAGCGCAACAAGAAGCGTAAGGGAAAAGCAGTATTGGCTGTCGAGAGCTCCGGAGACCTCAGTGCAGGCAAGAAGGCGAAAGCGAAACCCCCGGCAAGGGAGCTGCCGCGTGCGCTAATTGCCGGGAGGCTGCTGCCGCTGAGAAGGCCGGGAAGTCCGACGGGCCGTACTGCAAAATTCACCACACCAAGGGCCATGATCGCCAAGAATGCTGACAGGTCGAGCAACTTGTTGAGAAACAGAGGGCCGAGTACGAGAAACGCGACAAGGAAAAAGGCCAGGACGATGCTGCCGGGAAAGGCCATGGCGGTAGAGGAGGTCGCCGCGGAAAAACTCCGCAGCAAAAGGAAAAACCCGCGAGAGGCCGAGAGAAGAAGGAAACAGATGATATGAGTGAAGATGAGGATGATGATGAGGATTCTAGCGACAGGGAGTTCCAGAAAGCAACCGAAGCCATGTGCGTTGACGGGGGTGCGTCCTTGCATTCCTCTCACCGCCAGCTCAAACAGTGGGCACACGAGGTCAATGCTGTGGAACCGACTGCAGAATCTAGGAAGCCACACAGATGGTCCCGCACGCCTATCATCTTTGACGAAGAGGACCATTCTTATTGTACCACTACGGTCGGATGTTTGCCATTGTTGGTTTCCTCGACAATCTGCAACCTCAAGGTGTCTAAGATGTTAGTTGACGGCGGGGCCGGATTGAACTTGATCTCTCCTAGAGTGGCTGAGAAACTGTCAAGACCGGTTTTCCAGGATATTAATTTCCCAGTAAATGGCCCTTGTGCTCACCAGCCCCAGGATTACTGTTAGCTGATGAGACACAATCTTGATACAGAAATCCCAAGCAAAAATACAAAGTCTGAAGTACAAGACCATTGTGGTCTATGAGTACAACAACAGGTTTCTAGTGGTTGATGGCGGAAGCGGTTTGCGGTTCATCAGCGTCTATGGGACTCCATTTCCCACAGGAACAGCTGACCTGGATAACTCCTATCTTCGCGAGGCTGCTATCATCGTTGCCTAGGTTCCGGGCTGTCGTTATTGCGCTCCTCTCCAAGCAAGAAATCTGGCCAAGACAATAGCCAGGGACAAGCCAGTGAGTACTTTGAATGTACTCGCAAACATTATGAACACAAGCATAATATAACAGATGATAATCATGCACAGAAATATTCAATGATCACTTAGTTAGTCATGAAATAAAATTCATGACGCACGCAAGCAGGTTATTCATATAAAACATGAATAAGCAATCAGAGAATAGAAATAAAATAAACCGATCGGGTGTCTGAAGCGACGCCTCGAAAGGATAATAATATAAGGCATGCCTCAGTCGGGCGTCTGAGCGACACCACATAAAGGGCTTATAAGGAAAATAAATAACAAGCATGCCACAGTCGGGCGTCTAAGCGACACCACATAAAGGGCTTATAAGGAAAATAATTAACAAGCATGCCACAGTCGGGCGTCTGAGCGACACCACATAAAGGGCTTATAAGGAAAATAAATAACAAGCATGCCACAATCGGGCGTCTGAGCGACACCACATAAAGGGCTTATAAGGAAAATAAATAACAAGCATGCCACAGTCGGGCGTCTGAGCGACACCACATAAAGGGCTTATAAGGAAAATAAATAACAAGCTTGCCACAGTCGGGCGTCTGAGCGACACCACATAAAGGGCTTATAAGGAAAATAAATAACAAGCATGCCACAGTCGGGCGTCTGAGCGACACCACATAAAGGGCTTATAAGGAAAATAAATAACAAGCATGCCACAATCGGGCGTCTGAGCGACACCACATAAAGGGCTTATAAGGAAAATAAATAACAAGCATGCCACAGTCGGGCGTCTGAGCGACACCACATAAAGGGCTTATAAGGAAAATAATCACAACGAGTATCCAGGAGGTAGAACCGTCCCAAGGATACAAATATTAAAAATGGTTAGTCCACAATAATAATAGTCATAATCATCATTTGTCACATGTCATGATCAATGTTCCGGTTTAGAAGTTTTTCCTCCGAAGACCGACACTAAGACCGACACTTGACCCATCCCAGACTGTAGTCCTTAACCGCGGACACGGCTATTCGAATAGATATAAACTCTGCAGAGGGTGTACTCTTTACCCACAAGTAACAGATTCCTTTAGTCCACCGGGACTAATTCCGATTACAGTCTTTGAATTGAAAACACACCTGACCCGCACACACCAGCTTCACTTACCGGAGTCTGGAATCACCCATGACACCTGTTAAGCAAAACTCTAAGTGGGGAGGCTACAACCTCGACTAGCATGGGATCACAAAATTTATACCGCGCGCAAACTAGGGGAGCTACCCCTTCGGCTCCAACTGAACACCCATGCCCCCGGACCAAGTGACATGCCTACCAGGGGCCACTGGTATCTTTCACTATGGCCTCTCTGTACGGTGTGTGCCAAGAAAGGGGTTGACAACTTACTCGACCGTACCCTACCTGCGGCAGGGACAAGTGGTAGTACGGAACAAGTATGGGGGTTACTGGAACAAGACTCGATCTACGGTCGACTCAGGAGGTTTATGTGTTTCCTGCATGATTAGCATAACAAATATATTTCACTCCAACAGACAGAATCACCACTCATCCTACCTCACCATGCCTTACTGATCATTCTCGTTTTCAACGAAATATCAGTATCACGTTCCTGTCTACCCGGGACCGAGACTTCTTCGGATTCCTTCCGGTAGACATGAAAGGCATACGAGGGTGAATACTGTCATAAGCATTTAGATTCCAACAGCAAGGAATTTCTATCATACACTCAAGAGCATAATCACAACGTCACATAAAATAATGCATGCTTCAGGTTAACTTGGTGTTGTAGTCACATTAAACAGCACCAAACAAATATTATACCAGGGTTCAGAATGCTTGCCTTCAAGTTGTGGAGAGGTAGAGTGCATCTTAAAACTTTCGAAAGTTTTCTCCTCTCTATAATTCCTATTTTGAGAAATATTCAAATTAACACATATATTGAAAACAGTACAAAAATTTGTCTCGGAAAATTATCAAATAAATATGAAAATAAACTAGATGAAAGTGGAGAGAGGTAGGAAAAAGAATCAAATAAATCGGAGTTTTATTTTAAAAGATATAGCCAGTCAAAGTCTGGTCAAAATTCTGTTTTTATTTAAAACAGAAAAAAGGAAAACGGCTCGAGGGGGAATACGCTTTCCAGAACAGAAAACGTATCCCAAAGAAATATGCTTGCGCGAGGAGAAAATGGTTCAGAGCTAAATACGTTAGCGAGAAGGGGAGACGTACTTCTGCGATTACGCTTTCACTTAAGCCAGCGCGGGCCGTCGCTGGGTCACTGACAGTGGGTCCATCGGGCCCACTGGTCAGGTTTGACCAGTCGCTCGCGCCTCCTTCCTCCTGTGGCAGAGACGGGGCGCGTCTCCGGTGATCGTCGCCGGCGAACGGCGGCTCCCCACGGGGTTCCGAGGGCGGGGATGGATCAGCGGCTCTAGGGCGATCCTCCCGGTGGTCGAGAGAGTCGCGGGGGCGAAGGGGGTCGCTGGCGGCGAGCTCTGCGGCGGACGGCGCCTTCGGGAGCAGATGGGTCTCGGCCTATGCTGGCTCCCAGTCGAAGCTGAGAGGTAGGGCTGCTCTGCAAGGTCAAGGGGAAGCGGATGGCGGCGATGGAAAGACTAGGGAGGCCCTGCTCACTATGGATTGGACCGGAGTGCGGCGGCGGCCGAAGCTACCGGAGGCGGGGAAGACGGCCTCCTCCAGTCGATTGCTTGCTATGGGGGCTCTAGAGGGATGGCATGAGGTTGTCTGAGGGTCTGCTTGAGCTCGGGGGTCCCTATTTATAGCGCAACTAGGTCGGTTTCCGCGGCTGCGGATAAGAATGCCGGCGAACCGCCATTCTGTTGCTAGCTAGGCGACGCGGCGCTGGTCGGCGCTAACCGACGAGCTTGCGGATAAGACCGCGCTGTGCAAAGGGGCAGCTGGCGAGCTGGGGTGGCCGGGGCGGCGCTGCCAAGGCTGCGGCCATCCGCTAGTTGCCATGGCCGACCTGACGGCGGCGCTGCGGGGCTCCAGGAGGTGGCCAGGGCGGCTCTGCGACGAGAGAGGGGGTCGGGGCGCGTTGGCTGCGAGCGAGAATGGATCAGGACGAGCGCGGGGAGACGGCAGCGGGACGCGGCGACTCGGGCGCACGCACGTGCAAAACGCGTGTTCTGCTCGCGCCCAGAGCACACACGCGAGGTGCTCGGCAAAATGCCAATGCCTGCCAGGGGACTCCTCTGCCCACGGGGCTCTACAGGGGTGGATTGTTGGCCAAGGCAAGGCTAGAGGACAAGGTGATACAGCCAGACAAGCTAGTCCCTAATGCAAAACTAGGAGAGTGTCAAAACAGTTCATGCACTCAAGCTGCTCGACAAAATGCTAAGGGCATCCAGAAAGTTTTGCTAGTAACCAAAATTTCCAGATCAAAGTCTCTTTAGATCCACCAGAAGATGGCAAGGTTATCTTGGCCAAAGCAGAAACTTCCTAGTGCAAGTTTTTGAGAAAACCAAATCTGGACAGAAAAGAAAGGCTATTATTGCATGTTCTTAAAATCTTCTAATGGGTCTGATCTCCTGGACTTAAGATTTTGGTAGGGTTTACTAAAAGCAGGAGAAAACTCATGGGCAATAGGGCACGATAAAATGGGGTTGCAGTAGAAACTTCCAAACTGAACCAGAATGAATATGAGGATGGTTTGCTCAAATTTTCCAAAACACAAGGCTGTTTCCTTGCATAAAAATGATGTAGGAACCTCACATGTCTTCTACAAATTTTTGTAGAATTTTTAAGTGAAGTTACTAAATGGTTGTAGTGCAAAATGAGGCTCTAAAAATATGAGAAACCATTTTAAAGAAGTAAAGCTTAGGAAAAATAATTATAGAAATATTTCCACTGATCATATATAATGAAAATGAAATGCCCTTGAGTATATACTCAAATCCAAAAATATTTTTGAAAGGTTTCTATCAGGAGGGAAAACTCCATAACTCAGACTAAAAGAGTGATTTTGAAATCAATATCTGATCTAGAAACCAAAAAATTAGTCTCCTGCCAAAATTTTAATTAATAAAATATGGTCAAATTTTTGGGGTGTTACAACACTACCCCCCTTAAGAAAAATCTCGTCCTCGAGATTTGCTAAGAACGGTTTCAAGAATATTACTCCTACTATTAAGCAATAAGAGTCTGAAAATCAAAAATCCTGTTCACGTGATATGACGAAGCTACAGTGAGTGGACAGATAATTGGTGAACTATAGTGGGTACTGGTGAAGAAATCTACGACTGGGGAAACCGAGAGATTTCTACTATTGGCTATGGTAAATTTAGAATAAATTTCCAAATTTCCATATTACGCTAGTCTTACCCGAGTGCACCGGGTTCTCTCTGGCTAACAGGTGGACCCAGGGCCCACTGTCAGTCTCTTCTTCTACCTCTGGCTCTCCTCTTCCTTCTCTCTCTCACGCGCGTCTGTGCTTTCTCCACCTGCGGTGTCTAGCGAGTAGGGCACCTAGGGCCGTACTGCGGTAGTGCGCGGCGTGCTAGCTGCTGGCGCAGCGTGCTCTCACCTCGCGGGCCAGTGCGCTATCGGCACTGCTCGCGGATTCGCCTCCGAACACCGGCGATCGAGCGACGAGTGGCGCTGGTGGACTTCGTTCACCGTACACCGATCTCGAGCTATAAAATGACCGCGGTGCTTCCCTCTTCTCCCTCACACCTGGCCTCGTTTCTTCTTCTCCTTCCTTCCTCTCCATTTTTGTTTGCAGGAGCATCGAGACGAGGCCCTAATGGCGGAGGTGATGCCGGACTGGTACATGATCCTGATGTGCGGAGGGTTGGCGGAAATGCTGGGGTTCTCCGTGCTCTTGTGCGTGATGATCCTCGATGATCGTCGTGACGCTGCTGCTCGAGTGTTGGCTCTTCGCGGCGGCGGTGATCACGAGGATTAAGTGTCAGTGTCAGGTGCTAACTGCTACTGCTGTCAGTGTGCTGGAGGCAAGCTGCACTAGAATAATAACCCACAAATTTCTCTTTCAGAAATTGTGGTGTGTCAGTGCGGTGGTCAGTTAGGTGCAAAATGTGTATGCGGTTTTGCAATTAGTGCATGTGGTCGAGTGGTTGTGGCTGTGAGCCTGCTGTTGTGGTGCTGCGTGAATTTAAATTTATGCCACGGAGAAATGTTTGTTGCAAAAACTCAAGAGAAAACCCTCCTTGGAAATTACTGAGGGCGAAAACAGTTTGAAAAAGAAAATCACAGCAGTAAAATTACTCACATTAATTGAAACCAACCAGTTTATTCATAGCACAAATTTAGGATAGAACACATAAGCTGCAACACATAAATAAATGCTAGGATAACAAACACAGAAGTGGCGTCTACAACGTAAACGAAAAATGGGTTGGGCCCTGAGAAAATGTCTCCGGCACTGGGACACATTCTTCTTCTACCGGAGGAAGCGGATTGACCAGTCGGAGAACGCGCCTCTCCTGGTCTGGCCTCAGGGGTCTGCCAATGGCGATCTGAGGATTTAAATCAGCGAGTCTCTGGAGATAACTCATTACTCGCTGGGTCAAATGCTCTTGTGCGATGACGTACTGGGCAAGATTGGCCAGTACTGGGTCCCTCTCTATTCGTCCACCGGGAAAAGAGGCTACTTCTCCGGGTGCTGCACGACTCGGAAAGTAAATATACCCCCTTTCGCTGGCATAGGGTACTGCGAAGCGAAGACGAGCAATTGCTTCGTACGCAGCAGCTTCTATGGCCATTTGCGGAGTCGGCATAGATCTCCCCACGAAAGAGACTTCCGTGGGATCTTGGTTTGGGTTTGCGGGAGGGATGTGTACTACTGCCCAATATTTCGTGGCGGATGGGGTGATCCTCGTTTTGAGCAGCTCGTACTGGGGTGAATGGGTAGAACTCATGGTACTGCAGGTGAAATCCCACAATATCTTAACAAAACTGCCTGGAGTCGCATCTGGAGTTCTCAGATGAATACTAGGGCTCGGCATGTCAAAAGTGGCTGCGAAGGCTGTGCACAAAGTGAGGGATGCCTGGTAAGGTCACGGAGGGCCTCTTATAAAGCAGTGGAGCTGGGTTACCGATCGCGGTGTGGGGGCAACTAGTTTGTCGGTTCTGCTCTATGGGGGTCAGGGTCAATGCCACAGATATACATATCTCACAAAAGTGACGTATTACTGTGGGTATCGTTTGGGGTGGTTCTCGGTAGCTTCGCCCGGGATTTAATATGCAACCATACGCCAACTAACTTATCCGTGGCTACTATACAAACAAAGGCACACAAGCAGACTGCATTCATTCAAGGCGGTTACAAGGTCACACTAATACATGGCGTAGAATACTAAGACTCGGTACTACTCGAGTAACTTAGTCTACCTCGTTAATATCTAAATGAGCGTGCCTTGTGGACGTCGAGGCTTCTCCATGGGCCTCATCGTCGGGGTTTGCTGGATGGGGTTGAGGAGCTGCAGGGTCGGGGTAGCGATGATGACCATCGCGGGGATTGGTGGTCACAATCCCGTTGGAGCGTGTCCCTAAAATGCGACGAAGCTCCTCCGGGGATGCAAATGCATTCCGGTCGGCTGCAGGAGCAGCCCTAAAGGACTCGATCGGCTGTCCGAACAGCACGACTGGTTGTCTGCGTCGGGCACATCTTCTCCTCTCGCCGGGGCTCGACGGACGAGTTCTCCACGAGCTGCGATCAGATCCAGAGTGACCTGATCAAACAATGCCTCTAGTGCACTTACATAGCGCACCAGATGCAGCAATGCAGGGTCCGTCTCGTGGTCTCCGTTGGCAACCTGGGGTGGCCTACTATACCCATCACGGCTGGGATAGTAGTAGAACGAGCGGCAGTTAACTCTTGGCGACAGGTGCCGGAGTTGAACTATAGCCTCTCGAGCGGCCAGCTGGATGGCTTGCGGCTCAAAGGAAGTTGTCCTTCCGGCGAACCTGTAGGGGCGTTCTGGCGCCATACCCCTACCATAGATGTGCACCGTGGCCCAGAATTGACGACTCTCACCGCTCCTGAGCCCTTGGTACACCACATATTCTGGGGGCTCTTCTATTGCAAAGGCACGATGGGTGAGGTTTGCTAGCACGGTCACAAAACCTCCTAGGTTGGTTGCTGTGGTCTCATTGTGCACAATGGGGCCAGGCATCTTGGCTTGGTTCTGGGATAGAGGTTGTGCTGTGCTGGGTTGGGGCTAACGTTCCTTTTATAGAAAAAGGGAACGAAGTCTTCCGTCGCACGCTTGCGAATGGGACAACAAAGGTGTCGGTCACGGGTGCGTGATCGACGGGCTAGGCTGATAGGTTAGGCAGCGATTGCCAAAAGGTGTCGGGGTCACTGTGTGGCTATCGTATTCGAGAAGCTTGGCTGTGGTTAGGTTAGGGCCTAATGGGTGGGTTAACCTACGTTTATCGACCTGGCTAAGATAGGATTAGCCAATGGTCAGCCTGGCTCTGATACCAAGGTTGTCAGGACCGGTTTTCCAGGATATTAATTTCCCAGTAAATGGCCCTTGTGCTCACCAGCCCCAGGATTACTGTTAGCTGATGAGACACAATCTTGATACAGAAATCCCAAGCAAAAATACAAAGTCTGAAGTACAAGACCATTGTGGTCTATGAGTACAACAACAGGTTTCTAGTGGTTGATGGCGGAAGCGGTTTGCGGTTCATCAGCGGCTATGGGACTCCATTTCCCACAGGAACAGCTGACCTGGATAACTCCTATCTTCGCGAGGCTGCTATCATCGTTGCCTAGGTTCCGGGCTGTCGTCGTTGCGCTCCTCTCCAAGCAAGAAATCTGGCCAAGACAATAGCCAGGGACAAGCCAGTGAGTACTTTGAATGTACTCGCAAACATTATGAACACAAGCATAATATAACAGATGATAATCATGCACAGAAATATTCAATGATCACTTAGTTAGTCATGAAATAAAATTCATGACGCACGCAAGCAGGTTATTCATATAAAACATGAATAAGCAATCAGAGAATAGAAATAAAATAAACCGATCGGGTGTCTGAAGCGACGCCTCGAAAGGATAATAATATAAGGCATGCCTCAGTCGGGCGTCTGAGCGACACCACATAAAGGGCTTATAAGGAAAATAAATAACAAGCATGCCACAGTCGGGCGTCAAAGCGACACCACATAAAGGGCTTATAAGGAAAATAATTAACAAGCATGCCACAGTCGGGCGTCTGAGCGACACCACATAAAGGGCTTATAAGGAAAATAAATAACAAGCATGCCACAGTCGGGCGTCTGAGCGACACCACATAAAGGGCTTATAAGGAAAATAAATAACAAGCATGCCACAGTCGGGCGTCTGAGCGACACCACATAAAGGGCTTATAAGGAAAATAAATAACAAGCATGCCACAGTCGGGCGTCTGAGCGACACCACATAAAGGGCTTATAAGGAAAATAAATAACAAGCATGCCACAGTCGGGCGTCTAAGCGACACCACATAAAGGGCTTATAAGGAAAATAAATAACAAGCATGCCACAGTCGGGCGTCTGAGCGACACCACATAAAGGGCTTATAAGGAAAATAAATAACAAGCATGCCACAGTCAGGCGTCTGAGCGACACCACATAAAGGGCTTATAAGGAAAATAAATAACAAGCATGCCACAGTCGGGCGTCTGAGCGACACCACATAAAGGGCTTATAAGGAAAATAATCACAACGAGTATCCAGGAGGTAGAACCGTCCCAAGGATACAAATATTAAAAATGGTTAGTCCACAATAATAATAGTCATAATCATCATTTGTCACATGTCATGATCAATGTTCCGGTTTAGAAGTTTTTCCTCCGAAGACCGACACTAAGACCGACACTTGACCCATCCCAGACTGTAGTCCTTAACCGCGGACACGGCTATTCGAATAGATATAAACTCTGCAGAGGGTGTACTCTTTACCCACAAGTAACGGATTCCTTTAGTCCACCGGGACTAATTCCGATTACAGTCTTTGAATTGAAAACACACCTGACCCGCACACACCAGCTTCACTTACCGGAGTCTGGAATCACCCACGACACCTGTTAAGCAAAACTCTAAGTGGGGAGGCTACAACCTCGACTAGCATGGGATCACAAAATTTATACCGCGCGCAAACTAGGGGAGCTACCCCTTCGGCTCCAACCGAACACCCATGCCCCCGGACCAAGTGACATGCCTACCAGGGGCCACTGGTATCTTTCAATATGGCCTCTCTGTACGGTGTGTGCCAAGAAATGGGTTGACAACTTACTGGACCGTACCCTACCTGCGGCAGGGACAAGTGGTAGTACGGAACAAGTATGGGGGTTACTGGAACAAGACTCGATCTACGGTCGACTCAGGAGGTTTATGTGTTTCCTGCATGATTAGCATAACAAATATATTTCACTCCAACAGACAGAATCACCACTCATCCTACCTCACCATGCCTTACTGATCATTCTCGTTTTCAACGAAATATCAGTATCACGTTCCTGTCTACCCGGGACAGAGACTTCTTCGGATTCCATCCGGTAGGCATGAAAGGCATACGAGGGTGAATACTGTCATAAGCATTTAGATTCCAACAGCAAGGAATTTCTATCATACACTCAAGAGCATAATCACAACGTCACATAAAATAATGCATGCTTTAGGTTAACTTGGTGTTGTAGTCACATTAAACAGCACCCAACAAATATTATACCAGGGTTCAGAATGCTTGCCTTCAAGTTGTGGAGAGGTAGAGCGCATCTTAAAACTTTCGAAAGTTTTCTCCTCTCTTTAATTCCTATTTTGAGAAATATTCAAATTAACACATAAATTGAAAACAATACAAAAATTTGTCTCGGAAAATTTTCAAATAAATATGAAAATAAACTAGATGAAATTGGAGAGAGGTAGGAAAAAGAATCAAATCAATCGGAGTTTTATTTTAAACGATATAGCCAGTCAAAGTCTGGTCAAAATTCTGTTTTTAATTAAAACAGGAAAAAGGAAAACGGCTCGAGGGTGAATACGCTTTCCAGAACAGAAAACGTATCCCAAAGAAATACGCTTGCGCGAGGAGAAAATGGTTCAGAGCTAAATACGTTAGCGAGAAGGGGAGACGTACTTCTGCGATTATGCTTTCACTTAAGCCAGTGCGGGCCGTCGCTGGGTCACTGACAGTGGGTCCATCGGGCCCACTGGTCAGGTTGGACCAGTCGCCCGCGCCTCCTTCCTCCTGTGGCAGAGACGGGGCGCGTCTCCGGCGATCGTCGCCGGCGAACGGCGGCTCCCCACGGGGTTCCGAGGGCGGGGATGGATCAGCGGCTCTAGGGCGATCCTCCCGGTGGTCCAGAGAGTCGCGGGGGAGAAGGGGGTCGCCAGCGGCGAGCTCTGCGGCGGACGGCGCCTTCGGGAGCAGATGGGTCTCGGCCTATGGTGGCTCCCAGTCGAAGCTGAGAGGTGGGGCGGCTCTGCAAGGTCAAGGGGAAGCGGCTGGCGGCGATGGAAAGACTAGGGAGGCCCTGCTCACTATTGATTGGACCGGAGTGCGGCGGCGGCCGAAGCTACCGGAGGCGGGGAAGACGGCCTCCTCCAGTCGATTGCTTGCTATGGGGGCTCTACAGGGATGGCATGAGGTTGTCTGAGGGTCTGCTCGAGCTCGGGGGTCCCTATTTATAGCGCAACTAGGTCGGTTTCCGCGGCTGCGGATAAGAATGCCGGCGAACCGCCGTTTTGTTGCTAGCTAGGCGACGCGGCGTTGGTCGGCGCTAACCGACGAGCTTGCGGATAAGACCGCGCTATGCAAAGGGGCAGCTGGCGAGCTGGGGTGGCCGGGGCGGCGTTGCCAAGGCTGCGGCTGTCCGCTAGTTGCCATGGCCGACCTGACGGCGGCGCTGCGGGGCTCCAGGAGGTGGCCAGGGCGGCTCTGCGACGAGAGAGGGGGTCGGGGCGCGTTGGCTGCGAGCGCGAATGGATCAGGACGAGCGCGGGGAGACGGCAGCGGGACGCGGCGACTCGGGCGCACGCACGTGCAAAACGCGCGTTCTGCTCGCGCCCAGAGCACGCACGCGAGGTGCTCGGCAAAATGCCAATGCCTGCCAGGGGACTCCTCTGCCCACGGGGCTCTACAGGGGTGGATTTTTGGCCAAGGCAAGGCTAGAGGACAAGGTGATACAGCCAGACAAGCTAGTCCCTAATGCAAAACTAGGAGAGTGTCAAAACAGTTCATGCACTCAAGCTGCTCGACAAAATGCTAAGGGCATCCAGAAAGTTTTGCTAGTAACCAAAATTTCCAGATCAAACTCTCTTTAGATCCACCAGAAGATGGCAAGGTTATCTTGGCCAAAGCAGAAACTTCCTAGTGCAAGTTTTTGAGAAAACCAAATCTGGACAGAAAAGAAAGGCTATTATTGCATGTTCTTAAAATCTTCTAATGGGTCTGATCTCCTGGACTTAAGATTTTGTTAGGGTTTACTAAAAGCAGGAGAAAACTCATGGGCAATAGGGCACGATAAAATGGGGTTGCAGTAGAAACTTCCAAACTGAACCAGAATGAATATGAGGATGGTTTGCTCAAATTTTCCAAAACACAAGGCTGTTTCCTTGCATAAAAATGATGTAGGAACCTCACATGTCTTCGACAAATTTTTGTAGAATTTTTAAGTGAAGTTACTAAATGGTTGTAGTGCAAAATGTGGCTCTAAAAATATGAGAACCCATTTTAAAGAAGTAAAGCTTAGGAAAAATAATTATAGAAATATTTCCACTGATCATATATAATGAAAATGAAATGCCCTTGAGTATATACTCAAATCCAAAAATATTTTTGAAAGGTTTCTATCAGGAGGGAAAACTCCATAACTCTGACTAAAAGAGTGATTTTGAAATCAATATCTGATCTAGAAACCAAAAAATTACTCTCCTGCCAAAATTTTAATTAATAAAATATGGTCAAATTTTTGGGGTGTTACAGAAACTACAGATCCTTGATGAAGAGCTCGAAGCCACGGGTACATTCCAAGGAATCAACCCCAGCAGGAGCTGACCCAAGGGAAAGATCACCCTGCCTGTGACATTTGGCGGGGAGTTGAACTTCCGGACAGAGAGGATAGTGTTCGACGTCACCGAAATCCCACTGCCTTACAACGGAATCCTCAGTCGCCCAGCTCTGGCAAAGTTCATGGCGGCATCCCACTATGCCTACAATACCTTGAAGATGTCAGGGCCCACTGGGGTCATTTCCATCCCATCCGACAAGGAGAACGTGGTTATCTGCGTGGACCATATGTATCGCAACGTGATAGCAGCTGAAGCCACAGAAATCCTAGCTCCCGCCAAGGACACAAAGAAAACAAAGAAGACTGGCAAGAACACCGGCAAGGACTCCGGGAAGCGCGCCTCTTCGCAGTGCGCCGCACCTGACGATGACCTACCGGAGAGTTCCGCTAGCAAGAAGACCAGGGTCGCCTATCCTGAGACGAAGAAAGTTCCGGCAAGGGAGGATGGCACTGGTGGTACCTTCACCATCAGTGCTAC
Organism: Elymus sibiricus; assembly: GCA_039707655.1. NCBI lineage: Eukaryota > Viridiplantae > Streptophyta > Magnoliopsida > Poales > Poaceae > Elymus > Elymus sibiricus. The sequence continues at coordinate 404,453,793 of CM077671.1, forward strand.
CCTTACTGACAAATAGGGAAGCGCGCTCGTTACCTTCCTGCGGGAGAATGTCGATGTGTTTGCCTGGCAACCATCTGACATCCCCGGTGTTCCCAAGGAGGTAATTGAGCACCACCTTGATGTCTGTCCTCATGCCCGGCCCATCAAGAAAAAGGTTAGGAAACATGCCTTGGAGCGGCAGCAGTTCATTGCCGAGGAAATCAGGAAGCTTGAAGCAGCTGGTTTGGTCAGAGGGGTACTGCATCCAACTTGGATGGCAAACCCGGTGGTGGTACGAAAGGCAAATGGGAAATGGAGGCTTTGCATAGACTTCACTGACTTGAACAAGGCTTGCCCGAAAGACCCTTTCCCCTTGCCGCGCATAGATCAAATTGTTGATTCCACCTCCGGATGTGACTTGCTCTCCTTTTTAGATGCCTACTCCGGCTACCACCAGATATTTATGACCAAGGAAGATGAGGAGAAGACCGCATTCATAACTCCCTGTGGCACGTACTGCTTTGTGCGTATGCCCTTCGGGTTAAAGAGTGCTGGTTCGACCTTCGCCAGGGCTGTTCAAATTGGTTTTGGACCTCAGGTGCATAGAAATGTGGAAGCCTACATGGATGACATCGTGGTCAAGACCAAGGATGAAGCCACCCTCATACAAGATCTGGAGGAAACTTTCGCAAACTTGCGCAAGATCAACCTGAAGCTCAACCCTGAAAAGTGTGTGTTCGGCATCCCATTCGGCAAGCTGCTTGGGTTCTTCGTATCTCAGCGAGGAATAGAAGACAAACCCGACAAGATCAAGGCGATCGAACAGATACAGGCACCCAAGACCATCAAGGATATCAGACGCTTGACCGGATGTGTTGCCTCGTTGAGTAGATTCATCTCCAAGTCCGCTGAGCGCGCCTTGCCATTCTTCGAAATCTTGAAGAAGGCTGGCCCGATGAAGTGGACCCCGAAGGCAGATGCAGCGCTGCAAGACCTGAAGAAATACCTATCCTCTGCTCCCAACTTGGTCGCTCCTAAACTGCAAGAGCCGTTGCTGCTATATTTGGCAGCAACGAATCAAGTGGTTAGTGCAGCGCTGGTGGCGCAACGGGGAGTGGATGGAGATTCGACAGCCGCTGCTGATGCTGCCGGGAGTGGGAAAGAAACATCAGTGGCAGGAATTGACACAGACCAAGGGGGATCTCAGCAAATGGTTGACAACGGATCTGAAGAAGTGGCAAAGAAGAAAATGGTGCAGCGGCCCATGTACTTTGTCAGTTCCCTACTACAGGGGGCTAGATCAAGGTACTCTGGAGTACAAAAGCTGATCTTCGGCCTCATCATGGCCTCGAGGAAGCTGCGCCACTACTTCCAAGCCCATGAGATAACAGTTGTCACCCGTTTCCCGTTGCAACGCATACTGAGAAACCCCGAAGCCACTGGCAGGATAGTTGAGTGGGCACTGGAGTTGTCAAGCTTCGGATTAAAGTATGAGAGCACTTCTACCATTCAAAGCAGGGCGTTGGCCGAGTTTATTGCAGAATGGACACCCACGCCAGATGATGAAGCTCCGAAGACAATCATCCCCGGCAAAGAAGCACCCAAGGATTGGATCATGTACTTTGACGGTGCTTTCTCACTCCAGGGCGCTGGAGCTGGCGTGCTCCTCATCGCCCCGACCGGAGAGCACCTCAAGTACGTCATCCAGATGCACTTTCCCCGGGAGGAAGCCACCAACAATACCACTGAGTACGAGGGGCTCCTTGCCGGACTCAGAATCATGGTGGAGTTGGGAATAAAGAGGCTGATCGTCCAAGGAGATTCTCAACTTGTGATAAAGCAAGTCAACAAGGATTACCAGAGCCTGCTAATGGAAGCCTACGTGGAAGAAGTGAGGAAATTGGAGGAGCACTTCGATGGGCTGCAAACAGAGCATGTGCCGCAAGCGGAAAATAACATTGCTGACCATCTATCGAAGTGCACTGCGCAGAAGCTTCCTGTGGAACCAGGAACCTTTGTTCTCCGCCTCACTCAACCATCAGTGTCCCCATCAGCGATATCCAAGAAGAGAAGAAAGCTGAACTCCGGCAAGCATTTCCTGGTAGAGCTTCCCGAAGCCGCTGGTAGAGAAGCTACCGTGGAAAATCCCGTTTCGGTTAACGAGCAGCTCCCTCCCGCAGGACCTCAGAGCCTAGCGGTTGAGACAAGCGCTCCCGGAGACGAGGAGATGCCTTTAGTCCTTGTTGTCGAGCCACAGGCTCCAACCTGGGCGCATCATATAGTCTATTTCCTTCAAACAAGAGAACTCCCCGATGAGTAAGAGGAAGCCGAAAGAGTAGCCCGTCGGTCAAGTATGTACCAGTTTGTCGATAACACCCTATACATAAGACGACCGAACGGTGTGAAATTAAGGTGTATCTACCGGGAGGATGGACTGAGGCTGTTAGCAGAGATTCACGGAGGAGTATGTGGTTCCCACATTGGATCAAGGGCCCTTGCCGGGAAAGCTTTCCGGCAGGGTTTCTATTGGCCCACTGCCCTCCAGGACGCTACTGAGCTAGTCACCAAATGTGAAGCCTGCCAGTTCCATTCCAAGAACATCCATCAACCAGCACAAGCCCTGCAAACAATTCCTCTATCGTAGCCATTCTCGGTCTGGGGGCTCGATATCTTGGGCCCCTTCCCCCGTGCTGTCGGGGGCTTTGAGTTTTGTTCGTGGCAACTGAAAAGTTCACAAAGTGGCCCGAGGTGGAACCAGTGAGAAAGGTGACCGCACAGGAAGCTATCAAGTTCATGAAAGTACTGGTGTGCCACTTTGGAGTGCCTAACAGAGTGATCACCGACAACGGCACCCAGTTCATGAGCCTCGCCTTCACGCAATATATCCAAAACCTTGGAAGCAAGGTCTCCTTCGCCTATGTTGCTCACCCGAGAAGCAGTGGGCATGTCGAGAGGATGAATGCTGAAGTGCTGTGAGGACTCAAGACAAGGACTTTCGATAAGCTGCGGAAGAGCCGCAGGCGCTAGATAGATGAGCTGTCGGTGGTTCTTTGGTCCCTCAGAACAACACCAAATCGAGCTACCGGCCAGATGCCCTTCTCCCTAGTGTAGGGGGGTGGAAGCAGTGCTCCCCACGGAACTCATATACGGGTCACCTCGAGTGCTTGCCTACGATGAAGTAGAGCAATAGCAGCTACGGCATGACGATGCCACGCTCCTCGAGGAAGACCGTCTCCGGGCTGCTGTGCGTGCAGCACGCTACCAGCAAGCTCTGCGCCGCTACGATAGCCGCAGAGTTCATGCCGGAGCCTTAAGGAAGGCGACCTTGTCCTTCGGCGTGTTCAGTCTGCCAAGGGTACAAACAAGTTGACGCCGAAGTGGGAAGGCCCTTACCGGGTAGTACGAGTCACCAGACCTGGCGCAGTCCGTCTGGAGACCGAAGATGGCACCAAGGTGCAGAACTCATGGAACATTGAGCATCTTCGTAAGTTCTACCCGTAAGGCGCGGCTGCCGGGCTCAGTCCCCGGCAGCCACCTTTTGTACAAGCCTTGCCGATGTTGCATGTAACCCTTTGTACAAAGCCAGGTGCAGACCCTGTGCAACAATAATAAAGCTAGGCATTGCATCATATCATCATCTTTACATGCTCATTACGCATTTTTTATGACTGCAATGTTATCGCTTTTAAGTTATAAAGAACTGCTAGAATACTTGATGAAACCGTAATCTTTGTTACTGTTCTCACCCTACATGCTTTACCATCGAGAAAACAGGGAAGGGGAACAAATAAACAAGGATGGCGGCCCATCACGCTCAAAAAGAAGATACTGCTTGGAAAAGATAAGTATATCGCATGTTTCCAGTTCAGTACTTCTCGATTTTCTCAAGGGAACCCTTAGTATCTTACTTACTGCGGGCTGTGGAGTCATCCACGTGGTGAAAACCCTTGTCGTGACGAGTCGTCCCCCTGTCTTTTTTATAAGGGTGGCAGCGCTGATACCGACAAGGAGCTCTGCCGGGGAACAACGCCAACCTGTTGTCGGGGGCTCGTTTGCCCACCTTGGCACTCGTGGTTTGAATGATGACCCAGCAAGTAGCTCCGTGCGGCAAAGACAAAACATACTAATGCAGTATAAATAAGGAAAGGAAAAGGATAGTACTTGCAGGAAGAAAATGGTGCTTTATTCTCATTCATTTTCAATACAAAATGTGTAGAGATTACATTATGATTCATTAAAACTTGGCAAGCGCCTACATCTTTTGACATAAAAAAAGATAAGTGCCCCGCAATCCCTTTCTTGTCCCTCTCCTCTTAGGGATTAGGTAGAGAAGGAGCAGAGGGCAAAAGGAGCGCCTGGCTGGGATTCGACGCTTCCCAGCCAAGACCAGAGGGACGCGACCGGCGAGCAGAAGGGCCCTGCCCCGGCAGGGCGGACGAAGCCGACGGAGCTGACAAGACCGACAAGGGGAAAGAAGGCGAAGGGCAGGTGCAGATGGTGGCGCTGCCGGGACCCAGCTGGTGATGATGGTGCTGCCGGGGAACGCGACGCGTCGGAGACCTCATCCATGCTCCTGATGCGTCATAGATCCCCGACCGCCATCGTCTTCCTCATCGCCACCGCCTGAAGAGAAGCCCCCGCCATCGCCCAAGCTCCAGGCATGGTGGCCCGGGGACCCCGCAGAGAGCATGGTCGTCCCCGGTGGCCAAAGGCGGGGAATTCCGTCCCCCGCCTTAGAAGAACACGCGAAGATGAAGAGCTCCTTCCCGTACGCTCCATCCAAAGTGCTGCGGGAGGAGAGCTTCACCGCGGTAAATGACGACGCGCGGCTGCAACCACACGCACGCCCACGGTGGCCGTGTGGGCGTTTTTTCTCCATCACCTTGAAGAAGGAATGCGGGAACCGCGGACCGCCGCGACGCTGCACCTCCAACATAGATCCTGACGCGATGTCAACCGCGTGGAGCTCCGTCAAGACTAAAGAAGCGGGCAGCGCGGCGGCAGGTGTTCCACCGCAGCCGTCCCTGATACAGCCACCATGCTGCCCGCTCCCCCATCCGAGGCTTCCCCGACCAACCTTCGGTTCAGAACCGTACGCCCATGACTCTGCAAACATGCTCGCTCGACCCCTCCCCCTGAGCATCGGGAGAGCGAGCGCAGCTCAAGGCAAAGAAGCAGAAGGGCGACCTCTGTGGGTTTGGACTCAAGGAGGAAGAAAGGATGGATGAGCATCGCCCTTCGCGACCCCCAATTTATAGGGGAGGGCGCGGGGGCTGGCTCTCCTCAACTCCAAGGGTCGCCGCCCATCTCCACCAATTCCATCGCCCACGATCATGGGCGAACAGGTAACCGCCCCATTGCTCCAATCCATGGCGCTGCGGTTTCTGCCACGATCAGGACTTTAAGTCACGCGCGCCCGTCGCTAACTCCCCGCTATGCATGCGGCGCGAGTGGCGGAAACGGCCTGAGGTGGTGGGTCAGTGCTGACAAATAAATTGGCAGTTACTCCCTCACATTGCGCTCCTGTGCATGAAATTTGGGCCTGACCCAACGGCACTTGGCGAGCGCGTGTGGGCCAATCCCGGGGGCTCCTGTCGGTGCACTAGTACAGGGGTACCCAGTGCCCCTGACTTATGCACAGGCGGTAGAAGCAAAAACCCGGCGAATGATCAAGACAAGACTCCAACAAGCTCAGCGCGGTAGCCCAAGCCTGGGCTGCAGCGCGCCAGGCGCGTCCCCGGCGCTTGCCGGGGACCGAGACGTGCACACCTCCCAGAAGACCCGGCAAGCCACTCCCCGGCAGGCGCGAGCCAACCAGCCACCGCTCCACCGCATCGCTACGCCTGTCACTTATCGATGCGGTGTCAAGCCCCCAGGCGGCTAATTAGCTCTCGCTAAGCACGTGGCGACACATCGGAATGCAAGTTACGTTCGGTTGACACCCGCCCTGCAGCGTGTCAAGACCATAAGCAATGACCGGCCAAGCGGATGGCAAGAGCTTGCCGGGGATGCACCCCCGAGCACCACCTAGGCAGGTAATCATGGCATTTTGTCCTAAATGCCAGAGTTAGGTATGATAGCTCTGCTTAGCTGTCTAATCGATAGATAATGACTGTTTTGCCATTGTGGTAACCCCTTGCACTATAAAAGGAGGCCCAATGCAACATAGCTCAAGGTTGGCAATTCGAACCCCGAACACTTGTACTCGCATAGCCGCTCTTTCCCCGACAGCAGTCCTTGCCGGGTTTAGGCGCTCTCCGTTCTTCGTATTCCTCCCATCAATCCACCAAAAAGCAGTTGTAGGGTTTTATGCTTAGCAGCGGCCTGAACCTGGGTAAAATGCCTGTGTCCTGATCGTCGCGCCGTCTCATGCTCTCCGCTCTTCGTGCAACGTGACCCCCCTTGCTGAACCACAAGGGACCTCTGGTCCCATAGGTGATCGTGAGCATCCGTGCCCCGACAGAGTGAATAACAAGCACATCACACCAAACATTAAGTGAGTGATCCTCAAGGTATATCTCAAAGATAGTAAAGCAGTAGCATCACACAAGAGTATATGATCAAACAAGACAAAGTTTGCAACACCAAACGATAAACCACATGTTTTTTAAAAGCAGAGAGGAATCAAAATGCAACACACACTCTCTCTCTCTCTCGAAGCCCTATGATCTACAACTTCTCCCCCTTTGGCAACAAGTTAGCAAAAAGTTCGAAGCTATAGAGCTAAGCGTCGCTCTGGGCAGGATCTCCTCCATGACATGATGAAGCTGCTCCTGTAGCTGTCGATGGAGTTGAGAGAAGAGCATCTGCACAAATTTATGCTGAAGTCCTCTAAGGTGGTGGAGTCGACACTGGAGGTGCAGGAGGTGCTGATGGAGCTGTGGCAGGTGCTGAAGAGGTAGGCCTGATCTCTGGTGCTGGCACAGTGGGAGTCCTCGACTGAGTCTTGAACTTTGTGCTTGGCTGAAGAACTGGACTCTCCTCATCATCATCAGTGGTATGAGGGCTAGGCACTGCATCCACTTCCTTCTTGAGCTCGTCCACAGTTTTTGTCAGCCCATCCACCTTGTTGTTCAGTGTGGTAAACCTGTTATCCATGATCCTCACAAGACTGTCTTGATTCTTTAGGAGTTGCTTGATATCCGTCTGCATGCTTTGCATAGTACTGATATTAAGTTCCATTTGCTCAGCCTCGGATCTAGGAACTGGAGCACTAGTGGCTCTGGCTGCTTCACCTGCTGCTCTTCCAAAAGATGAAGTGGGATGATCTGGATCCATCTCCACAACATTATCCTCCAAATCTGGCAAAAGTGGCAAATGAGGACGATCAAGTGCATATACATTCTTTTCCAACTGAGAGTTGATAAGCATCTGAATGTATGGTGCATATCCACATGATCGTTTTTAATCAGCAGCAGTCCTCTTCACGGTCTCTACAATCAAATCCATCACTCTTATCCTAGTGTGGGAGTCTATGTGATGCAGCATGTTGATGGAGTACCCCCTTATCATCTTATCATCTCCAGATTTGGGCATCAAGGTATGCCTCAAAATGGTGTTAGTGGTTGGTAGTCCTGCTTGCAGGAAATAGACAGACCCAAACTTATGTGAATGCACATGTGAAGCAGGGATTTCCTTGTACATATTTGCAATGGAGTTGTGACTCATCTTGGATTCATCGTAGACATCCAAATCTCCCTCTTATACCTGTGGAGCTCCTAGGATGGTAGCCCACTCATCAACAGTTGATTGGTACCTCACTCCTTCAGTCATCCAAATAATCCTGCCATCCGGATAAAAGTGTGCAGTGGAATAGAACTGCATGATCATCTCATCATTCGAAGCTGAAAACTCTCTGCCAACAAAGTTTGCAAGATCAATGCACTTGAAGTTGTCTCTGACACTGGGAAATAAATCTTCATTGTCCTTGATGTAATCCCACTCGACATATCTCATGTCACTAACACCTGGGCTCTTGTCCAATAGGACAGTCTCATCCTGTTGTTCCTTGGTATAGAACATGTCATCCATGGCAGTCCTTCTCCTGGAGGCATAAGGATCAACAGCTCTCCACTTCCTCATCCCTGAGTCTTTCCTCTTCTTCATATCTTCTGCAACTGGGTGAACATCATTATGAATAGGCAAGTGGGGCCTCAGCTTTCTCAAAACAGATATGTCCTCCTCTTCTTCTACCATAGTGGATTTCTTGTTCTTAGCAGCACTTGGAATGTCTCTGGTAGACTTCTTTGACTTGGAGGCTGCAGCAGACTTCTGAGGGGCAGACTTGGTGCTCTTAGCTAGAGCATCCTTAGGCATAGCATCAACCAACAATTTCTTCTTCTTAGCTGGAGGGGCTTTGGCAGCTGGTTTGTCCTCTTCCTCCTGTTCCTCAGCTTCTGCTGGATCTTCATACATAGAAGTTGCTCTGCCAACAACGTGTATAATTCTCTTCCTGATCCTCTTCTTCTCTCCTGCCTTCTTAGGCTTAGAACTCTTTGCTGGCTCAATAGAAATAGATGTGTTAGCCTTGGCACTCTCAGGTGCCCTCATGGCATCAACACTGGCATAAACCTTCTTGACAGGTTTCTTGGAAGTTGTAGCATCTGTAGTTGTGCTCTTGCCAGCTTTCTCTTTTTGCTTCTTGGCTAATTCCTCCTCTGGCACAAAATCAACATCTTCCTCATCTGAGTTCAACTTCTTCCTTGCCCTGGTGGCAGCCTTGGGCAGGTCAGGTGAACTAGGCACATCGTCATAAGAAGATGAACTAGCCTTAGGGCTAGTGCCTGAACTCATGTCCACATCTCTTTCTCTGAAGTTGTTCTGACTGTCATCTGATCCAGACATGCTGACCCTGTGTATAGAGTATAGAAGAGCAGAGAGGTTGAGCATCACAATATACTGGAGATTTTCAAAAGTTTGAACTTAGAAATTTAGGTTTGATCTACTGCAAAATGTATTTCGGTTGCACCGGGTTGAAATTTTCGGAGTCACCGAGACAGACCACTTGCATTAACAGAGACTTGGGCAGTCTTTTCGGTGTCACCGAAAAGAACTGCTCGGTCTCACCAAAGTGGTTCTCAGAAACTCTAAAAACTAAATCGGTAGAACCGATTTTATCAACTCGGTGTCACCGAGATGCATGTTGCGGGAGGTCAGATCCAAAATTTCTTCGTTCTCTAATCTATAAAAGTACTTGGTGGGATAGGAAGCTTTCAATCTGTGGCAAGAATACGGAGCAACCCTAATGCGCTTGAATTAGACTTTGGAACGCAAGAGGGCATCGAAACCATACCCTAACTGTGCGATGGTCCGACTACGGCGGCGATGGCGGTGATGATTTCCGTCGACGGCGAGGATCCCAACGGCGAAGGCGCTCGGGGAGACAAGGGCGACGACCAAGGGGTCAGGTGCGGCAGCTTAGGGTTGGAGACTCGAGCGTTTGAAGATGAATTTCAAAACGTCAGGTCCGACGGGATTAAGTACCCTTTACTGTCGATGACGCCGTTACTAAAATTTCGGTGCCACCGAGTTACACTACTGTCGGTTGACAGGGAAACTCGGTGAAGCCGAAATTATGGGATCGCTGTTACCGAGGTGCAAAAATAGATCAACCCTGAGCATTCAATGAAATTGAGAATTTTTGATTGGTTACACCGAGTTTCACTTTAGGGAGGTTTTGGAAGTCAGCCTTGACGAAACGGACCTCCGAGTGCTCCTCACACAGAGGGTTCGTTCAAGTTTTGTGATGAAGCAAGAATAGACCTTGTGACAAGAAAGCATAGATAGCTAGAGAGGAGTTCTAGGCATTCTTGTACATCCAATTGGCAAAAGAAAAACAATAACCAAATAGCAACAATTGGATGTCCTCGAATGAGAAAAAAATGCATTCCAACATGCTCACACAATAAGATGTCCAATGAAATCATGGCAAACATGCAAAACCACTCTAGCATCTAACAAGCACTTTGGCGATGACAGAGTCATCTATATATGAGTATATTGACTTAGGAGTCAAGTAAGAATACTTGATCATAGGTCATACTCATCGTTTAAGCACAAGTGGGGTTACCACTTTTACATAAAGCATTTAATGTTGTCACATTCTTAAGAGATGCTTTAACTCAATTCTTAGAGTAAAGCTCCCCCTTGATGTGACATCCCCCCTAAGAGGGATAAACTAACATTGGGTTTTGTCGTAGAAGACTTCATGTGGGTGATGTAGTGGTGGATGCTCATAGTTGATCAAGATCATCTTGAGTTGGGAGCAATCCTCATTGTTTATTACTCTTTTCACCTACATGGGTTAGTCCCAAACGAGAGACACATACAAGGATATCTATGGACATGGAGTGCAATGTATACATGATGATGTCCATGGATTCTTTCATTACCTTGTCTTTTGCTTACCTTTGAGGGAATGTGTGACTCCTTGAACTATTGCATAAAGTTGGAGTTGATTGCAAATAGTCCTTGCCAATAATGAATATGAGTGAATTTCATTGGCGGAGTCACCCCTCAAGAACTTCTCTAGTTCTTCTTCTTGGGGACCCACATCAAGTTGATGGGAATCCTTGGTGTCGAAGTAGTATTAGTTGAAGTAGAACTTGGAGTAACCTTGGGAACCCACTGGACCATAGCTAGGGAATCATCTTCAAATGTGTCAATCTCCTCTTGAAGCTTGTCCTTGCCCTTGAGCTTGTGGTCTTGTGGGGGAAGGTCATCTTGAGCTTTTGTTACCTTGGGGAGAGTATGTCCATACTTCTCCCTTTGAGGAACAAACTTGGGCTTAGGGTATTGACCTTCTTCCCATTCAACTCCATTGGCGTTGAAGTAGCCAATGCCATGGCTCTTCCGGTATCCTCCATGCTTGCGTACAATCTCCTCAAATTGTTTACATCTGGCAAGACTTTTGTAGACACCTTTTTCTATAATCCCTTTCGATAAGTCATTTTATTGCTCAAGTGTAACTTGGCTAAGAGAATCGTTAGTGGAATCAATAGAACTACTAGAAGCAATATCATTAGATTTATCATTTTTATTGCTACTAGTTGAAGAACCTTTCTTGCCTTTGTTACTAGATTGCTTAGTCTTAACTTGTGGAATAAATGTAGACAAGAGTAGTCATTTGGCTAGATAAGAAGAAGTCTTCTTTCGGAGATCGTCATTGATTGCTTTAAGAAACTCATGTTCTTGCTCCAAATTGAGCTTCTTGAAGCGTAGCTTCTCATGAGTCCTTACAAGCTCTCTATGATCTTCTAAAGTAGATTCATGGGCTAACTTAAGAGTGTTTAATTCTTTAGTTAGTCGTTCTATTTATTCTTATCATCATCACACGACTTATCTTGACTAGCATGATCATTGTCTAGCTCATTTAGGCTAATATCACTAGTTTTATCAAATATCAAGTCATCATCTCCAAGTAAGTCATCCTCATCACTATTGAAGTCAATGTATTCAGGGTGTGATACCTTGGGGCCTTTAGCCATGAAGCAACTTCCACTCCCTTCATTTGGTGAATCAAATATGTCGTAGGAGTTGGAGGAAACGAGTGCAAGTCCGGCAACACCTTCATCTTGACTATAGTCGGAGTCGGAGTTATAGCTTCTCTCGGATTGCTTGTCGGATTCGGAGCCGGAAACCCATTCACCAAGATGAGCTTGATGTCTTCTTCTTTTGTAGCTCTTGGTGTACTTGTCCTTCTTCTCCGAGTCCCTACTTCTCCTTGAGGGTCTTCGTTCATAACGATCATCTCTACTCCTTCTCTCTCTTCGAGGTGACTCATGTCTTGAGCTTTTTCTTCTAAGCGACTCTTCTCTTCTCTTGTGGGGGGCCGTGCACTCATTGGAGTAGTGTCTGGGCCTTCCACAATTGTAACAATTCCGGTCATGACTAGATGAACGCTTCTCTCAATATCTTGAATTGGAGTTTCTCTCTTTGCCTCTACTCTTGTAAAACTTCTTGAATTTCTTGACCATGAGGCTTATCTCTTCATTTGTTACAAGGTTGTCACTTGATGTAGCGGGAGTGTCGCTTGACTTGGTGTGAAGTTAGTCCTTGTCTTTGAGTGACATATCATGAACAACAATCCTTCCAATCACTTCCGTAGGCTTGATATCTTTGTAGTTTGGCATCATTTGGATCAATGTGCACACGGTGTCATACTTTCCATCCAAGGCTCTAAGGATCTTCTTGATGATGAATTTGTCGGTCATTTCTTCGCTTCCTAAGCCGGCAATCTCATTGGTGATGAGAGCAAGCCTAGAGTACATTTCCGCAACTCCTTCACCATCCTTCATCTTGAACTTGTCAAGTTGACTTTATAGCACATCCAACTTAGATTCCCTGATGGATTCGGTACCTTCATGCATATCAACCAAAGTATCCCAAATTTCCTTTCCATTCTCAAGACGGCTTAATTTGTTGAATTCTTCGGGGCATAGGCAGTTGAATAGAATGTCACATGCTTGAGCATTGTATTGCAACATCATCAATTCTTCCGCGGTCGCTTCATGATCCGGTTCCTTTCCATCACCAAAGAATTCACCTTGCAAGCCAACACGAACAACAGCCCATATGTCGGGGTTATGACCAAGAATATGCATTTTCATCTTATGCTTCCAACTAGCAAAATTTGTACCATCGACATATGGACCTCTACGGTCATAGATTCCTCACTAGACGCCATACTCTCCTAGGTTGTGAAACCAATGCAATGGAGACCAAAGCTTTGATACCACTTGTAGGATCCAAAGTATGTTTAGAGGGGGGTGATTAGACTACTTGACCAAATAAAAATCTATCCTTTCCCAATTTTAGTTGTGGGCAGATTTTAGCAATTAGCACAAGTCAAGTTCACCCTACACATGCATGTCTAAGAGTATAGCAGCGGAAAGTAAAGACAAACACACGTAAGTAAAGGAGGGAGAGGAGATCAAACGCAATTGGAGACACAAAGATTTTTCCCGTGGTTCCGATAGGTGGTGCTATCGTACATTCACGTTTATGGAGACTTCAACCCACAGAGGGTAACGGTCGCGAGAGTCCACGGAGGGATCCACCCACGAAGGGTCCACGAAGTAGCAACCTTGTCTATTCCATGTGGCATGCATCCACGGAGGACTAGCCTTACTCGGGGTAGATCGTCACGAAGTAGGCGATCTCCTTGCCCTTACAAACTCCTTGGTTCAACTCCACAATCACGAAGGAGGCTCCCAAGTAACACCTAACCAATCTAGGAGGCACCACCCTCCAAAAGGTAATAGGTGTGGTAGTATGATGAACTCCTTGCTCTTGTGCTTCAAAAGATAGTCTCCTCAACACTCAATCACTCTCTCACAGATTTGGCTTGGGTAGAAGAGGTTGATTGGGTGGAAAGAAACTTGGGGAGGCTAGAAATCAAGATCCATATGGTTGGAGTGGATGATCTTGACCTCAACACAAGGGAAGGTGGTTCTCTCTTAGAAAATTGGATATGACAAGTGTGGAATGGTTCTGTGTGCTTCTCTTACGAGTGATAGGTGACGGAGGGGTATATATAGGCATCTCCAAAAATCCAACCATTACAACATTATTGCCCAACTCGGTGGAACCGAAGCAAAAACTCGGTTGCACCAACTAGTGCAAAATGTGGTAACTTTGGCATTTTCGGTGAGACCGATATATAAATCTCGGTGGTACCGACAATGGGGTAACGGCTAACCAGAGACTTGGCCATCAACTTGGTGAGACCGATTTGCAGAACTCGGTGGGACCGTTTCTGAAAATCGACCTGACAGAGAGTTGTTCACGACTTCGGTGAGACCGAAAATGAAAACTTGGTTACACCGAGAAGATAGGGTTTGGCAGGGTTCTGTCTGAGTTGAAAATTGGTAGGGCCGAGTGGAAATAGTTGGTGGCACCTATTTTGCAAGTTTGGCTTTGGACAGAAGATTTTGTGTGGAAAATGAGTGAGTATTTTTGGTGGCTAATCTCTAAGCACTTAAGCAACCAAATCATCATATTTCCTCATCCCCTTTTAATAGTATTGGCTTTCCTATGGACTCAAAGTGATTTCTCACAAAATGTAAAATTTAGAGTCTTGTAGCTTGAAGCTTGGCCAATCCTATTGCTTCTTCTTCTCTTCATCTCCTTGGGGATTCACCACACACATCAATTTGCCAACCCATCATTGAACATTTTCCTGAGATATACTTAGTGGAAACATTAGTCCAATGAAATATATGTTGTTATTAATTACCAAAACCACATAGGAAGAAGTTGTGCTTTCACATTGCCGTGAAAATCGCATAACTATCCGCTTTTCCATCAATTGCCCAATGGTAATTTGTTACCCACCGTATACTGCCTACATGAGAGATGCCGCTAGGGAACACTATGGCCCCCGGGTCTATCACTTATATATTTGCAAACACTATTATTACGTCGCTGCCTTTATTTACTTTTTATTTAATTTATATTTATCAACAATTATCTACACAACTCATTTGCTTGCAAATAATGAGATCAAGGGGATTGACAACCCTTGTCGTCGTTTTCTCACGACAGATGCCATGGGGTGGCTTATCGAGAGTGGTTGGGGCCGAAGGACGCCGACGGGCTCCGGGAGCGGGATTAGGCATATGCGGTGGTAGACACACGATGTACCCAGGTTCAGGGCCCTCCGTGGGAGGTAATACCCCTAGTCCTGCTGGTCTAGTTGGATTGGGAGAGGTGTTACAATGATGCTCCTTGAGTTGTTTGTCTGGAGCTAGAAGAAGGAGCAGCCGGCTCCTCTTCCCCTGCTTTGTGTGAGTCAGATAGAGGGTCGAATGCCTTCGTGCGTGTCCTCCCTGCCTGCTACATGGGGGCTCCGGGGGGTTTTATAGGCCAACCCCCCGGTGTACAGTATCCTTAAGGTATTACAGGGGGGACCCGGCTGGCAGCCTCTCCAGCCGGCCAGGAGGCCCGCCGGTTGGTTCGTCTCGTCGCCCGTAGGGCCCGCCGGCTGTGCGGTCCCATCGCCAGCTGGGGCCCGTCAGCCGGCTCTCCTATTGGTCCGCGCTTACCTGCCGCGGCACGGGCCACCCCGCCCGGTGTCGTCTTGTGCTAGCCGGCCGAAGTCAGTGGTACGGCCGGCGACGCTGTAGCCACGCCGGGGCAGGTAACGGAGTGGACGGCGGTGCAGAGGTACTGTGGCTCCGCCGGGTCCCAATCAGTCCTCAGTCAGCGGTACGGTCAGCCGGACTGTAGCCATGCGCGTCCGTGCGTCAGCGTCCGCTGTAGCTACATCGAAGTTCGTCGTGGGGGTCGCGTCTTGTCAGCGTACCCGGCCGCAGTAGGAAGGGACGGGTACCTGCCCGCCCGGAGGTCAGCGGGCGAGCTAGTCGCGTAGCGGCCAGGCGTGCCGGGCCGGGGGCCAGACGGCCGGCATCCGTTCAGCTGGCCGTGGGCCAGCCGGCCAGGGGACCAGCCGGCACCTCACTGCCGGTCGCGGGCCAGCCGGCCAGAGAGGCAACCGGCCACAGACCAGCCGGCCGTATAGTTTTTGCTTCGAGGAGGAGCCGAAACTACTTCCCTTCGGCATACCCAGGGGTAATAACCCCGTCAGTAGTCCCCGAAGCCGGCGGGGGCCCACGTTCGCCTGACGAGGGGCAACCGGCGGTTTCATCCGGCCACGCCCGCCGGTCGTGCCGGGCCGGCCGGGCGGCCGCGCCGGCCATCGCCTCCGATGCCTCGGGTCCCATCGCGCTGCTTCGAGCCTCGTGCCGGGCCGCAGTGCGCCACGTGGGGCGTAATGATGTCATGGGCCCCACGCCTGTGGCCCGACGGGACGCCTTCCCGGGCCTCGTCCGATAGGCCGCGGGCCTAGCCTGGTAGGCCTCGGGCCGCAGGCCGGGATCCTCTGCGCCTGGACGCCAGCGGCCACGGCACACGATGCTCACGTCCCGCGGGTTTCCCGGGGGAGTGGGCGCAGTTAATCCCCACGTCCCCCGGGCGCCGCCCCGTGTTTATAAGGGGAGGGGGAGGGGCGGAGGCAGCTCACGCGCCCCTCTCCCCTTCGTCTCCCTTCGTCTTCCTTCTCTCGTGTTGTTCGTTGCTTCGGTTCGCGTCGCTGCGCCGCCCACCTTCTTCCCCGCGCTCGGTTGCCGCGGAGATGGCTGACAGACCTCCGGTAGCTGGGACGGGTCAATCATCACCGATGAGGACATCGCACGCCTCCGCCGCGCCCGGATGCTGCCGTCATAGGACTGCGTCGCCGCCCGTCCGCCGGGCGGCGAGGTGACCCCCGAGCCCCAGGAGGGGGAGTTCGTGGTTTTCGCCTGGCATTTCTCGCGCGGCTTCGGATTGCCGGTGAGCCAATTCTGTCGCTACTTCATGGATACATTCGATCTTCAGCCACACCACCTCGGCCCCAACTCCGTCCTTCAGCTCTCGAGCTTCGTGACGCTCTGCGAGGGCTATCTCGGCCTCCTCCCCTTCGTGGAGTTGTGGAGGAAGCTCTTCTACCTCAAGGGCCTGAGGAACGAGGACGAGCCGTACGCCTGCGGGGGTGCGGTGATATGCGTCCGGGGCCCTTTGTTCCCCCGCATCAAACTCATCGAATCCGTCAAGGGGTGGCACCAGACGTTCTTCTACGTGAAGAACGTCGACCCGGCGCGGGACTACATCCGGCTGCCGGCCTTCGTTAACGCCCCTTCCTCCCGGATCAACTGGACGGGCGACGGGCCGTTTGCGGACATTGCCGCGGAGCTGGCCCGGCTCAAGATCCTGAAAGCCGGCGAGGGGCTGGTCGCGGCTGATCTGGTGGCCGCCTTTATCGACCGCCGGGTGTTGCCTCTGCAGCAGAGGCCGCACCGGATCTGCGACATGTCTGGCCGGCGGGACCCCTGCTGGCTGTCCACCTTCGACCAGCCGTCGTCCCAGGTGGCGAAGCGGGTGAGCGCCATCACCAATTTCAAGCTAGCGCCGTGAATTTGGAGGTTTGGCAAGCTGCCATACAGGCGGCACGACCCGGCGCCCCTGGTACGCCCTGCCGTGGTAACTTTCTCCCCTCTTTGACTCTTCGGCCGGTCCCTCCCAGCTCACATTCCATGCTGACCGCAGCACTCCATGCGACAGAACACGCCAGACGGCCCGCACCCCCAGGTTTTCCAGGCGGAGCGTGCCGAGTCCGACCCGGAGGACTTCGAGCCGGGGGGCGGCGTCGAAGAGGGGGCCGATTCCTCGGGAGAGGTCGAGGCGGTCGTCGCAATGGGAGACCCGGGAGCCGGCGGGTCCAGAGCGGCTGGTGAGTTCCCCTCCGGACCCTCCATCAAAGATTGGACTGACGATGATGATGATGATGATGATGTTCGGATCCTGGACGCGCCATCCCCCGCAGCTCGGCGGGAGACACACGGACGGAGCGAGGAGCGTCCGGCTCGTGGTCAGACGGCCGAGGCTTCACGCCGGGAGAAGAGGCCGGCCGCGGGGCAGCCGTCAACCCAGCCGCCGGCTCGCAAGAGAGCGCGAGCGGCCGCCGTGAAGCCGTCGGCCCGGGCCAAGCGGGTCCTGCCCGTTGTCGCCGGTGCTTTTTCTGGACTTTTACTGGTTTTCTGGTTTGGCAAGCCGGCGAGCACCTGAGGCTCTGTTTCTCTGCCTGCTCCAGCGACGCCATCGAGCTCCATGATACGGAGTCGACTGCTGGCCCGACGGATGCCGCCACCCTGCAGGCGCGGGAGCATGCGGCCACGGCACGGGAAGAGAAGAGGCGGCTCGCGGAGGTGCTGGCCGCGAAGGCAGGGGCGAAGGGCGCGCCCTCGCGCTCGGGGGCCTCGAGTGTCGCGAGGCGGAGGCGGTCCGCCGACCCGGAGCGTGCGACGGACTCCGCTGCGGAGTCGACGCGGAGGTCAAGGCCTTTGTCGATCGAGCCGCAAGAGCCGGTCGTGGAGACGTCCGGGGCTCCACCCGTGACGGAGGTGATCCAGCTGGCAGGAGCGACCTCCGAGTCGGCTGCGGAAACGGCGCAGCGGGTGGAGGCGGTGGTGACCCCTCCCGCCATCGAGCCGGCCGCGGGCGGCGAGCCCGTTGCCCCGGCTACGCCGGAGGCGGCGCCGGAGGCACCTGCCTATGGGAGGAGTGAGCCGGCCCTGCCGGCAGTCGAGCCGGTCCGGCAGGTGGCGGAGCCGGTGGTGCCGGTCGTGGAGGGGCCCGAGGCCGGCTCCCGTGCCTTGGTGGTCACCGCCAGTCCTCCACCGGCTGCTGCTGTCGCGGACTCTGGGTCGAGCGGCGGGTCGAGCCGGTCGGCGCGGACCATGCTGGACGTGATCCGGGACTGGGAGGCGCCGGCCCTCGTCACGGCCGCTCCGGCCCCGCCAGCCGGCGCCCCGGCCCTCGTGCCTGGGGAGCCCGGCCGCATCATGGCGCACTGCCGTGAGGGGCTGGCTCGGTTCGCGGAGGCTGTCGAGAGCAACTTTCGGCGCGTGGAGGCGGCGGTGGAGGTAAGACTCTTCTATCCTGTGTTGAATTATCAGTGGGGGCGCGCGAGCGCACCCACTGGGTGTAGCCCTCGAGATTCGAGCCGGCTGCGCGCCTGCTTAGCAGCCGGGCCGGATCTAACCCTTTCTTGCTCGTCTCACTTTGGTCTCGTGGCGCGGGCAGGCCGAGAACGCCAGGCGGCAGGCGCTTTTCAATGAGGCGGTCCGCATCCACAACCGCGGCAAGGCTGGCTACTACCGGGTCCAAGAGGAGTTGAAGAGAGCGCAAGGTATGCCTATTCCAGTGGGGGCACGCGAGCGCACCCACTGGGTGTAGCCCCGAGAGTCGGGCCGGCTGCGCGGCAGCCGGTCCGGGTCTTCTGCTTTTGAGTGGCTGATGCTTGGTTTTTTATGCAGAGGAGCTGGTCCCGATCTGGCAGAAAAGGGATGAGCTGGCCTCCGAGCGGGACCGGCTGGGGCAGGAGCTCCAGACGGCCACGTCGGAGCGAGGCCGGCTGGGGCAGGAGCTCCAGAAGGCCACGTCGGAGCGGGAGCGCCTGACCGCGGAGCTGCTGCGGGAGGTGGCGTCCCGGGAGGACGCCGTCAAGCAGGCGGCCGACACCACCCAGCGGGCCGCCGCTCTTCAGGTTGAGGTGGATTGCCTCAAGGGGGAGCTCGAGACGCGCGGGGTTGCCCTTGCTCATGCGGAGGAGGCGCTGGAGAGGGAGAAGAGCGCGGGCCTCCAGTTCGCCCTCGAGATGGATGAGGCTTTCCAGAGTAAGCTTTGTTTGAATCTTTTCTTCCTTCGCCGACTGCTTTCGACCTGCTTTCGTCTTATTCGTTGATTCTCCTCTCTCCCCAGACCGGTTCCCGGAGACCCAACGCCGCGCTGAGCAGGCTGTGGCGGATCACCGGGAGTGCCTGCGACGGCGTGGGCAGGAGATCGAGGAGCACGCCGGCTGGGACGTGTCGGAGCTTGCGCTGGCCGTCGAGAACCGGCTGCTTCACGTCCGGCGCTGCATGGACCGGCTCCTCACGGCCGGCAAGGAGGTGATTGCGGCCCTCTGGACGGGTCGTGGAGCCCCAGAGGGCCGCGTGGCGCTGTGGCTGGAGAACGCGGTGGCCCGGCTCGGTGTCTGGAAGGACTCGGCGGCTAGGGCCAGGGCGCAGATGGCACTCCGGTTCGTTACGTCGTGGTACACCGGCGTCAACCTGGACCGGCTGGCCACGATGCGCGAGGTCCCCGAGGCGCAGCGGCTCGCCCGCGAGGATGCCCTCGTCCGCCGGGCCAACGAGCTGGCCTCGTATGTCGACCCGGACGTTCTCCTGCCGGCGCTGGGTGAAGACGGCGAGCCGGTTGCCGAAGACTCCTTTGGCAATCCTCAGGGCCCCGAGGACGACGAGGTTGCTGACGAGAGCACCGATTCCAGCACCGGCAGCGACACCGAGGCCACGGAGACCACGGAGGCAGATCCGAAGGCCGCGGCTTCCCCTGGGCGAACTGTTGAGCCGGCCGGCGACGCCCCGGCGGTATGAGCGATCCTGCGCGCTTCGTTCCTTTTTCTTTTGCCAACAAACTCGTTTATTTAAGAAGACGCATTTCCACCCACTGGGGGTGTATTGTAATGAACCCTTGGCCGGCGGCCTTTTGTTTATGACTCTGTTTGATGTTTAAAGCATTTGCGTGCCGGCTCCTCCCTTTCCCCTTTGCCTTTCGACTCGTATTTCTCGCACAGGTTCCTTCTAGCTTCCGCCCCGCCTGTCAGCCAGCTAGGAGCCGGTCTGGGACAGGGACGGGGCTTCGTCCTTAGGGAAAACGCGCGGTCCTTAGAGTCGTCCAGCTAGGGTTGGGGCGAGCCGGCAGAGGCGGTTTTTTAAAGGAATACGGCCGGGTTGGGCCTGCCCGGCTGCCACTCTTTAGGAGGCGTTCGCGTGGTAAGTACTTTTTTACCCCGTGGTTCCGCCAGCCAGACAGTCAGGGGCCGGTCTGGGACTGGGTAGGGAGGGTAGGAAAAGGTTGCTTGCCCACGCTACTTGTCTGCTTTAGAGAAGAGCCGGCGAGCCCCCGGGCCAGGGAGCCGGACCCGGGAGCCCTACCTAAGAGGATGACGAGCCTTCGAAGGAAATGAAAAGTGGGCGTGCCCCAAGTGCCGGCTTGGGGCACCCATTGCATTCATAAGGGAAGATACATACATACATGGGTTTTTTTCTTAACAGTAGAACGGTCGGAGGAGTGCTGCGTTCCATGGGCGTTCCGTTTCTTCGCCGGAGGCATCTCTTTTGCGCTTCTGTGATTTCTGGGCATCTATCAGGTAGTATGCGTTGTTGTGCAACGCCTTACAGACGATGAACGGGCCGTCCCATGGGGAGGATAGCTTGTGCTGGCCAGCGGTTCGCTGGATCCGTCTGAGCACCAAGTCCCCCTCGCGGAAGGAGAGGGGCCGGATCCGCTTGCTGTGGTAGTGCCGGAGCTTCTGCTGGTAGATGGCCGTCCGGTTCAGAGCCAGCTCGCGTGCTTCTTCGAGTAGGTCGACGCCGTCTTCTCTTGCTTCCTTTGCGTCCTTCTCCGTGTACAGGGCGACTCGAGGCGAATCGAACTCGACATCCGTGGGGATGATCGCCTTGGACCCGTAAACGAGAAAGAAAGGGGTGTAGCCAGTCGACCGGTTAGGAGTGGTCCTGAGGCTCCAGAGGACTGCCGGCAGCTCGTCAACCCAGCAGCCGGCTGACCGTACGAGGGGAGCCACGAGCCGAGGCTTGAGGCCGGCTAGGATCAAGCCGTTTGCCCTCTCAGCCTGGCCGTTTGACTGTGGGTGGGCCACCGACGCGAGGTCGAGCCGGATGCCCTCTTGGGAGCAGAAGCGCACCATCGCGCCTTTGGCGAAATTCGTTCCGTTGTCGGTGATGATGTTGTGGGGGACACCGTAACGGACCGTGACATCCTTGATGAACCGGACGGCCATTGGGCCATCCAGTTTCTTGATGGGTCTGGCCTCGATCCACTTGGTGAACTTGTTGACAGCCACCAGCAGATGCGTCATGCCGCCTCGGGCGGTCTTGAAGGGGCCTACCATGTCCAGCCCCAGACGGCAAAGGGCCACGAAAGTGGGATGGTCTGGAGGGCTGTGGCCGGCAGCTGGCTCTGCGTGCTGAAGCGTTGACACCCCTCGCATTTGTCGACCAGTCGCTTGGCCTCCTCCAGGGCCGTCGGCCAGTAGAAGCCGTGGCGGAAAGCCTTGGCCACCAGGGTTCTATAAGCGGCGTGGTGCCTGCACTCGCCCTGGTGGATGTCGAGGAGGATTTCTTGTCCCTTCTCCGGCTCGACGCAGCGTTGGAACACGCCGGTGGTGCTGCGATGTACCAGCTCGTGGTTGATGATGTTGTAAGCTGGGGCGCGGCGCTGGATCTGCCGGGCCTTGTCTTCGTCGGGAGGGAGCTCGCCGCGCAGTAGGAAAGCAAGGATGGTCTGTGCCCACGAGGGGGCCGAGACGGGGGTCGGCTCGAGCTCGAGTGGGACGTCGGGGGGAACCGGAGCCGGCCCGTCAGTCCCCGGGACCGGCCCGCCAGCCCCCGGGACCGGGACAGCGGGGAGTGCGGCGAACGCTGTCAGGACGGCCGTAGGGACGGAACCGGCCGCCGCGGGGGTGCCGGAGCCGGCGGAGTTGGTGCCGCTGCTGGGGCTGTTGGGGCCGGCGAGGCGGCCGGAGCCGGCGGTGCCGGCAGAGCTGCCGGAGCAGCCGGTACGAAGATGGACTCCGATTCGGGGGAAGGCTTGATCGAAGGCTTGAGCAGCCGTTCGAGGGAGACGCCGGCTGGGATGGCCTGCCGGGTGGAGCCGATTTTTGCCAATGTATCGGCCGCCTTGTTGTCCGCTCGAGGGACGTGGTGGAATTCACAGCCCTCGAAGGAGCCGGTGAGCTGCCAGACGAGGAAGCGATAGCTGGCCATGTTGGCGTCCCTGGCGTCCCATTCGCCAGAGACCTGCTGCACCACGAGGTCGGAGTCGCCAAAGCAGATGATGCGCTGGATTCCGATCTCCTTGGCGAGCCGGAGGCCGTGGATGAGCGCCTCGTACTCGGCGACGTTGTTGGAGGCGGTGAAGAGGATCTGGAGCACGTACTTGAGCTGGTCCCCCTTAGGGGACGACAGGACGATGCCGGCTCCCAAGCCGGTTCACATTTTCGAGCCGTCGAAGTGCATGCGCCAATGCGTGGAGTCCGGGGGAGGCGGCACGAACTGTGTCTCGGCCCAGTCGACGAGGAAATCCACCATGGTCTGTGATTTGATGGCGGTGCGCGGCTCGTACCGGATCTCGTGGTCAGCGAGGGCAATGGCCCACTTGGCGATCCGGCCGGTGGCGTCCCGGCCGCTCATGATCTCGTCGAGCGGGGTCGTGCTCACCACGGTGATGGTGTGCTCCTGGAAATACTGCTTGACCTTCTGGGCGGCGAAGTATATGCCGTAGCACATTTTCTGGTAGTGGGGGTAGTTCTGCTTGGAGGCGGATAGGACCTCGCTGAGGTAGTAGACGGGGCGCTGGACCGGCAGTGTTTTGCCCTCTTCCGGCCGCTCCACCACCAACACGACGCTGACCACGCGGGTGGTGGCCGCGATGTACGCGAGCATCGGCTCCTTCTCGGCCGGCGCCACTAGGATGGGGGCGCTGGAGAGCGCGCGCTTGAGGTCGCGGAACGCCGCGTCCGCCTGGTCGTTCCACTCGAACTTGGGCGACTTCCTCATGAGCTGGTAAAGAGGCAGCGCCTTCTCGCCCAGCCGGCTGATGAACCGGCTGAGAGAGGCAAGACAGCCGGCGAACTTCTGAATGTCGACGAGCTTGGCCGGCTTGTGCATGCGCTCAATGGCTCTGATCTTCTCCGGGTTAGCTTCGATGCCGCGGGTGGACAGGAAGAAACCCAGGAGCTGGCCGGCTGGCACGCCGAACACGCACTTCTCCGGGTTTAGCTTGATCTTGTATTCGCGCAGGTTGGCGAAGGTCTCCCGGAGATCGTCGAGGAGGCTGAAATGCTTCTTGGTCTTGACGACGATGTCGTCCACGTAGACGTGGACGTTTCTGCCGATCTGCGGCAGGAGGCACTTCTGCATGCAGCGCTGGAAGGTAGCGCCTGCATTCTTCAGGCCGAAGGACATGGTGATGTAACAGTAGGCCCCGAAGGGGGTAATGAAGGAGGTCTTCAGCCGGTCGGCCGGGTCCAGTTTGATCTGGTGGTAGCCTGAGTAGGCGTCCAGAAAAGACAGCAGGTCGCAGCCGGCCGTGGAGTCGATAACTTGATCGATCCGTGGCAGGGCGAACGGGTCTTTGGGACATGCCTTGTTCAGGCTCGTGTAGTCGATACACATGCGCCACGTCTTGTTTTTCTTCAACACCAGGACTGGGTTGGCCAGCCAGTCCGGGTGGAACACTTCCATGATGAAGCCGGCTGCGAGCAGCCGGGCGATCTCTTCTCCTATGGTACGCCGCTTCTCCTCGGAGAAACGGCGCAGGGGTTGCTTGACCGGCTTTGCATCCGGCCGCACATGAAGTTTGTGCTCGGCGAACTTCCTCGGTACACCCGGCATGTCTTTTGGAGACCATGCAAAGATGTCCCGATTCTCACGGAGGAAGTCGACGAGCTCGCCTTCCTATTTGCTGCTGAGGTTGGCGCCGATGGTGACGCACTGCTTGGGGTTGGCCGGGTCGAGCGGCACCTGCCTGGTGTCTTTGGACGGCTGGAACGACGCTTCGCCGGTTGTTTGGGACGGGGGAGCCGGCACGGCCGGCACGTTGGAGGCGTGCGCCACGAGCCGGTCGAGCTGCCGCTTCTCCTCCGCTATCTCCAAGGCCTCGGCTAGCCGGCTGCCGTCACGAGCGCACTCGAGCGACATCTTGTAGTTGCCGGTGATGGTGATGATGCCCTTGAGGCCCGGCATCTTGAGCTTGAGGTAGGCGTAATGGGGACCGCCATGAATTTGACGAGGGTCGGCCTGCCAAGCAACGCGTGGTAGGGACTGTCGAGGTCCACAACCTCGAACCATATCGGTTCGCGGCGAAAATGGCTCTGGTCGCCAAAGAGGACGTCGAGCTCGATCTTGCCGATGGGGGTGCAGGACTTTCCCGGCACGATGCCGTGGAAGACCGTATGGCTTGTTCGCAGGTCTTTCTCCTTGAGCCCTAGCTTGATCATCGTGTCGCGATAGAGGATGTTGATGCTGCTGCCTCCGTCGACCAACACCCGCGAGAAACGGCAGGTGCGCCTCTCGGAGACGATGGTTGGGTTGAGGACGAGGGCGTGGCTACCCGGGTTTGGCATCACGGCCGGGTGGTCCGCCCGGCTCCAGGTGACCGGCTTCTCGGACCAGTGCATGAACTGGGGGACCGAGGGGGCGACGGCGTTCACCTCATGCCGGCGCTGGCGCACGCTGTGTTTGTCGGTTGCTTCACTGGTGAAGACAACGTAGGACCCGTCCTGGCGAGGGAACTAGTCGTGGAGGCGGCCGTCATTGGCTGCCGGAGCCGGAGCAGGCGGCGTGGCCTGGGCCGGAGCCGGCTTGCGGGGAGCCGGAGGCGGAGGGGCCGGGAGGCCCTCGCCCTGGGCCAGCCGTTGGGAGAAGCTGCACTGCCGGAGCGTATGGGTGGCCGGCTTCGCCCCGGAGTGGTGTTTGCAGGGTAGGTCGAGCATCTGCTCGAAGGTGAGCTTGGGCTGCCAGGCGGCCTTGCTGGTGCACTGGCGCTGGCTGGGGGCCTGGGCAGCCGGCTGCTCTTCCTCGATAGTGGCGACCTGCCGGCTCCCGTAGCGGGGATCCGGCTGGTCGGACTTGCGTTTGTTGTTCTGCTGCTGCCGGTTGTCGGCGGCCGCCCGGGGCGCGGCGGGCGGCGGAGTCGGCTTGGCTGGCGTGGTGACCTTCATCCGCATGGCGGAGTCGGCCGTGGCGTATTTGTCAGCCTTGGCCATTAGGTCCGCCAGGGTGGCCGGCTCGGAGCACAGGAGCTTGTGCTTGAGGTGAGTGCCGTCGCGGCAACCCTCGATGAAGTACTGGATGGCTTGCACCTCGTGCACCCCCTCGCAGGAGTTGCGAAGCTCGGTCCAGCGCGTGAGGTAATCTCGGAGGGGCTCCTCCGGCCCCTGAACGCACATGGCCAGCTCGCGGGGCCGGCCAGGCCGTTTGTAGGTGCCGGTGAAGTTGCGGACGAATGCTTCCTCGAAGTCCGTCCAGGTGTTGATGCTGCCGGCCGACAGGCTATTAAGCCAGGTCCGGGCCGAGCCGGTTAGCATTAGGGGGGCGTAGCGCACGGCCACGCGCTTGTTCCCCCTGGCTATGCCGACTGCGGTGGTGTAGTCAACCAGCCAGTCCTCTGGCTTGGCGGAGCCGCTGTACTTCGGGGTGTCGCGTGGGAGAGTGAAGCCGGCCGGAAACGGCTCGTTGCGAATCCGGGGGCCGAAGCATGCAGGGCCGATCGAGCCCTCCTCCTCGAGGAGGGCCGACTGCGCCAGCCGCTCGATGCGGGTCCGCGCGTCGTTCTCGCTCCGTGGGACACGTGGGCCGAGCCGAGCGGCGAGCTCGGGGCGAACAGTTGGGGCAGGAGAGCGGGCACGCTCCTGCCGCGGAGGCGGGGTATGGTCCCAGCTGCGTCGGCTGCCGCCAGCCGGCGCCTAGTTGCGGTGGTTGCTGCCAGCCGGATTGTTGCTGCGCCGGCTATTCACGGCCAGCTGCTCGTTCCCGCGCAGCTATGAACGCCGAACGTGGCTTCCCTCGGCCCGCCGGCCGGAGGGGTGAGGGGAACTGGAGTGCTGGGTCGGCTGACGGCCAGCGGCCCCAGTGCCCACGCCCTCGGGACGGGGAACCTCGGAAACGGCCCCGCCGGGGGTGAGGCCGGCTTGTTGCGCGTTGGCGGTGTCGATAAGATCCTTGATGTGTCGCTCGCGTGCGGCGCGCTCCTCGCCCACCAAAGTAGCCAGGTCCTCGTAGGCTACCTTGGCAGCCCGCAGGTTAGCCGCGGGGGTGTCGTAGACGGGCAGGCGGCCGCTGAGGATTTCCGCGACCACGCGGCCGCGGTTGCGGACGTCACCACGCCGGCTGGGCTCGTTGCCGGCGGGGGTGAGGCCGTAGGCGGAGTTATACTCGCGCTGCGCGGACTCCATCTGGCGCTTGGTGGCGGCAAGCATGGTTGCCTCGTCGAACAGCAGCCGGTGAGTGGCCTCCAGCTCGGCCGTAGCCGTAGCTGGGTTCGTCGTCGGTGCAACAGGGGTGCTGAGGCCCCGAAGCGTGGCGCCGAGGGGGTCGGAGGTGCCGGCGCGAGCGGCCGCGGCGGCCGCGTCTGCCTCCGCCCTGGCACGGCCGGAGGTCGTGGATGAGCCGGTGGCCATCACCCCCGCGCGGACGCGGGAGTTGCCGGCCTCGCCCGAGGCGAGCGCGCCTACGGACGAGGGCGGGTCAAGGCAGTCGAGCACCTGGCTAGGGTACTCGTCGGCAGCTGGCGCGTCGGCGAGGCTCTGCTTACCGAGACGCTCGGCCAGCGCGGCGGCGTCGAGCGCGAGGTCGCGGCCGAGGCGCTCATCGGAGAGGTCGGCCGCGTCGCCCGCAGGACCTGCCGGAGCAAGCCCCACGAGCATGCAGTTCCGCCCGGACGCGGGGCGGCCGAGGGAGGTGGTGAAGGGTCCCGCCCGGAGCGTGACTCCGGCCGACGCCGCGTTGGGCCCCACGCTGGGCGCCAACTGTCGTCGTTTTCTCACGACAGATGCCATGGGGTGGCTTATCGAGAGTGGTTGGGGCCGAAGGACGCCGACGGGCTCCGGGAGCGGGATTAGGCACATGCGGTGGTAGACACACGATGTACCCAGGTTCAGGGCCCTCCGTGGGAGGTAATACCCCTAGTCCTGCTGGTCTAGTTGGATTGGGAGAGGTGTTACAATGATGCTTCTTGAGCTGTTTGTCTGGAGGTAGAAGAAGGAGCAGCCGGCTCCTCTTCCCCTGCTATGTGTGAGTCAGAGAGAGGGTCGAATGCCTTCGTGTGTGTCCTCCCTGCCTGCTACATGGGGGCTCCGGGGGGTTTTATAGGCCAACCCCCTGGTGTACAGTATCCTTAAGGTATTACAGGGGGGACCCGGCTGGCAGCCTCTCCAGCCGGCCAGGGGGCCCACCGGTTGGGTCGTCTCATCGCCCGTAGGGCCCGCCGGCTGTGCGGTCCCATCGCCAGCTGGGGCCCGTCAGCCGGCTCTCCTATTGGTCCGCGCTTACCTGCCGCGGCACGGGCCACC
Organism: Elymus sibiricus; assembly: GCA_039707655.1. Taxonomy (NCBI): domain Eukaryota; kingdom Viridiplantae; phylum Streptophyta; class Magnoliopsida; order Poales; family Poaceae; genus Elymus; species Elymus sibiricus. Next base: position 404,481,460 of record CM077671.1, read on the forward strand.
CCGCCCGGCGTCGTCTTGTGCCAGCCGGCCGAAGTCAGCGGTACGGCCGGCGACGCTGTAGCCACGCCGGGGCAGGTAACGGAGTGGACGGCGACGCAGAGGTACTGTGGCTCCGCCGGGTCCCAATCAGTCCTCAGTCAGCGGTACGGTCAGCCGGACTGTAGCCATGAGCGTCCGTGCGTCAGCGTCCGCTGTAGCTACATCGAAGTTCGTCGTGGGGGTCGCGTCTTGTCAGCGTACCCGGCCGCAGTAGGAAGGGACGGGTACCTGCCCGCCCAGAGGTCAGCGGGCGAGCTAGTCGCGTAGCGGCCAGGCGTGCCGGGCCGGGGGCCAGACGGCCGGCATCCGTTCAACCGGCCGTGGGCCAGCCGGCCAGGGGACCAGCCGGCACCTCACTGCCGGTCGCGGGCCAGCCGGCCAGAGAGGCAGCCGGCCACAGACCAGCCGGCCGTATAGTTTTTGCTTCGGGGAGGAGCCGAAACTACCTCCCTTCGGCATACCCAGGGGTAATAACCCCGTCAACCCCCTTGCCCGCGTTGGGTGCAAGCCGTTTGTTCATTTGTGTGCAGCCGCTGAAGACGGTTGAGGATTGATATTTCTATTGGTTCGATAAACCTTGGTTTCATAACTGAGGGAAATACTTACCCACTTTGTGTTGCAATTATCCATTCCTCTTCACGGAAAACCCAACGCAGATCACAAGTATCAAGCCTCTGCTGACTAGATGCATTAATTGATTTGTATATACATATATTAACGCTTCTTTCTTATTTTAGCCCTCTGGATCGAGCCAGTCTTCTATAAAGAAACGAGGCCCGAAGAAAAGGTTGGGCGATGATGAAAGGTTCAAGATCGAAGAAGTTGCTAAAGATGGCAAACCGATTGGTCCCGCGCAGAACGCAAAAGCATTTGTAAGTCAGTGCGGAGTTATTGTTAGGGACAACATCTCGATCACCATTCGAGAATGGAATAAGCCAAAGGTGGATGGAATTACTTATGTCGACGATAGATCCAAAGAAATGCTTTGGAATACGCTCATGACAAATTTCACCCTACCGCCAGAGGTGGATCCAAATAACAAAGTTATAGAGCGAAAAGTCAAGGCATGGACTCTTAAGAAGATGGCCGCACAATTCTGCAACTCGAAGAAAAGATTGCACCAAGACTATATCCTGAAAAACAAGACTCCGACATTCACCAGAGCATATGAGAAGATAAAAGATCACTGGGACGCATTTGTGGAGTACAAGACATCGGATGAAGCTAAGAAAAGGTCAGAAATAAATAAGAAAAATGATGCAAAGAAGGAATATCCCCATATTATGGGGTCAGGTGGCTACAAGGTTGCCAGGCCTAAGTGGGAGAAAACTGAGAATGACCTGATTGATAAAGGGATTGATCGAGAGACATTGGAGTGGGCCGAACGGGCAATGACTTGGTTCTACGGGCATGGGGGAAAGTTCAACCTAGAAATAGGGAAGTGTATTTTTACAAAGAACAACTTGCAACACCCCTCAAAGCCCTTAAAGCTGCAATGAAGGACGTGCAGGACGGGAAGTTCCATCCCGACAGAGAGAACGACGAGCTGACACGTGCCCTCGGGAATGCTGAACACTATGGACGAACACGAGGCACATCAGGCTCCGTTCCGTGGAAGATTGGGTTTCCCGACTGCAGTGACACTTATAGAAGACCGGGGAGAAAAAAGAAACAACATACAGACCGGCTGTAGCATATATAAGAAAAATTAGCGTGACAGCAGAAGCAACTAGATGCACTTACCAGCCAGCAAGCTACCGGCCCATCTCAGCGGCAAGAAGATCCTGCATTCGATACTACCGGCCAACCATCTCAGCGGAAAAGCAGTGTGGCATCCACGGAGCTCGTTCGGCCCATAGATGATATCAGGTGGATAAGCGGAAGAGAACCGTCGCTCCGGCGGCTAGTACCACAACTGCGAAGAAATCCTCAGTAGGTACAAGGAACAACGTCAAGGAGGCTCTTTCCAAGTTCCATATGAACTGACTGATGAGGAAACCAAGATGGTCGTGGATGCCGATGTGAAACGTTAGCTTGCACCAAAACGGCTCGAGCCAAAGGAGAAAATAGATCTGACAAAAGCGAAGCACTTTTTGGAAAACCTTACGCGACCACCGCCTTCGCTGTCATCAAACTATGACCGCTCTATTATGAAGTCACATAAAGAACATGTGCAGCGGTCAGGAAGTAGTAGTGCAAGGGGGAAAACAATTCCCCGGCTCGGAGAACAGAAAAACCAATCGTGCCCCCCACTCAACGTGTTTTCCGATATCGATTATGATCCGGAGGTAGCGGCCCATGATCTTGGTTTGACTCTTGCTCAATACTTAGGCCAGGTAGTAGAGTTCCCCATGGGTGATTTAGCATACCGATACCAGCACGGGAAGCTTCTCGTCAGACCTGAGGAGGTCCGGCTTCTACCAACACAGATGCGAAGATTGCATGAGTGGTACATGCAAGCCTCAAAGGAAGGGAGCAACTGGCTCATGGTGGGAATTAGAAATGAGCATTACTTCCGTGGAAACGACGAGATAAACGTTGAATTTGATGAGTTATTTCAGTTATACAATCAAGACGCCATCGACAAATCTATAGTCAATTGCTATTGTTTGTAAATATTATTTCTGTAATTAAGTCTCTAGCTCAGCTCGTTCATTGCATGTATAATTATCCTCACTATATTATGCAGAATGAAGATTCTCGAATGCAAAAGAGGACAAATCTTTGACATTGGGTTCATTGACCCAAATAACATACATGCATATACGGTAAAAACGCCAAGAAAACAGAGGATAACTTGCTAAGGGCGTTAAGGAAACAACAAACCAAAAGGAAAATACTATTTCCTTACAACTTCACGTGAGTGTTACTGTCTTGTACACATTCTGTTTCGCTTACTCGATGTTAAGTATAATTAATGAGTTATGCATGCGTAGGTTCCACTTTATTCTGCTAGTCATTCAGGTTGACGAAGGAGTAGTACTTGTCATGGACTCGAAACGTAAAGACCCTAAGATGTGGGCGGCCCTGAGTGAAATGCTCCAGAGGTAATTTCAATCATTATCGCACTATATCGGCAACTTTCATTCATTTCCTGATATCAAGTAATTAATAAATCATTTATTCATTTTCTTTGCTGGGCAGGGTTTGGAAACGGTTCACCAAGAAGGTTAGGGGTGAATGGAAAGAGGATCTGCAATTTCGACAACTCAATGTAAATAGGACTAGCTAGGTCCGCGCATCTCTTTGATTCTAGTTTCAATATCATTATCATGCTTGATTATTATTTTGATTGAACTCTATTCTCATAAAGTGCTTGAGGCAGGGAGACGGGAATAATTTATGTGGATACTGCGTTTACGAGTTCATTCGCCAGACGACCTTTGAGAAGGGCAGAATTTTAGAACAACTTCGAGTACGTAAACAATATTCACAATTTTATTTTATTACCATCAATTGTGTTGAGTTTCATTTATATATTGACCCCTTTCTTTAAATTAGATCGAACGGATGCGGGACGATCTCCTACCAAAGGATCGCGTACGAGCAATTCAAGAGGAATTGACGGGATTCTTACTTGAAGAGGTCATATCTAAAACCGGAGAATACCATCGGAAATTTATAGGGAATTGGTAATTAGATATTAGGGATCGTAAGAGATATTATATTGTATATATGCATGAACGTGTACTATATGTAGTAGCGTCGAATATATATACGAAAACTTCTTGTTCGACCAAACACGGAGAAAGAGGTCACTTCTCTATATTCATGACGATGTTGTGTAATGGTTCATTCATTGTTATATGTAGTAGCGTCGAGTTGAATGAAAAACATAAAATAAAAATGAAAACCCTAAATGAAAAAAGAATTGAATGGTAAACACAAAAAGAAAAGGGAAACACAAAATGAAACACGGCCCCTCCAAAACCCTAAACCCCAGCGCTTGGCAGCGCCTGACGCGTGACGGCCTTTAGTCCCGGTTAGATCCTCCTGCCTGAGCGCTCCACAGCGGCCACGTGGATCCCCTTTAGTCCCGGTTCGTAACATAACCGGGACTAAAAAGGGGGCCTTTAGTTCCGATTCTTTAGTCCCGGTTGCCCAACCAGTACTAAAGGCCCTTACGAACCGGGACTAATGTCCCGTTTTCTACTAGGACGGGGATCGACCACGCCTCCATGGCCCTAGAGCCACCGGAGACGAGGCGGACCGACGACGGCGCTGACTGGAGGTGGAGGAACCTAGACTTTTAGGTGGAGAGGCCAATAATGCTGGAGCTACCTGATTTACTTATGCAAACTTATGTTCTTTCCTTTCGAAACCAATCAGACCCCCCCCCCCCCCCCCCCCCCCCCCCTTCTGATTTTCACGGTGTGAGCCTGTGCCTAATTTTGCTTCCAACCAAATTAGGCCAAGTGAGCTTTTACATAAGTTACGTAACAACGTTTATGCAGGTGTAGCAAAGTCAGGCTTAATCTAGTAAATCATGGATGCATGTTTTAGCGGAAGGCTTGTTGATTTGCATGCATGTTTTGGCGGAAGGCTAGCTGCATGTATTACTCAATAATCACGTACTCCATGTTTACCGGCCATTCAACTAGTATAAATAACTCTATGTTTGACTGACTGCTGGTATTTGGCGAAGGAAACGTTGTTACGGAAGACTGTTGCTATTTGATGAAAGATTTTTTTTAATTAAATAGAGCCGGACATTTGAGGTGTATCATACGTTTGAGGGGTCCAGGTTGTGGATGTCCTTTTTTTTTTGAATAATTTAAATTGCTTACCACATATGTCATGTGGTAGGTTGTGGATGTCCTTAGTGTTGTATCACTTTTGACTTAGGATGACACATATTTAGTGGGTCTCCTTCGTTGTAAAACAATGAGATGTTTTTTAAGATTTAATCAGGGACGTGTTCCACCGACGTCACGAAGGTGACGCAAACCCAGTTTAGGGTCGTGAATCTTGATGCCACGCTACTAAGTTCTCAGCAGAATGTATCATATCTCCTCAATCACTGGATTAAAGACAATGTATTTCACGAGAGTGAACACATGTGCATACACGTGGTACTTACTACGATGGCGATCTGCGTGCGTATTACCTCCATTGTATGTATCTGTGTAACTAATGCTTTGCATATCAGAGTCAAATCCTGGCGCGGTATACGCGTGTCAGGGATGATGCGGTGATTTTTCAGAAAATTGTCCGTGTGGGTTGTCGTTTTCTATTTCTTTTTGTTTTTGAATGCTTTATTCATTAAGTAATATCAGAAGAGTTTAAATTTTCCTGGCAAAATAAAAGAGAAAGAGAGTTTAAATTGCCAGTTCGTCACGGTACGAGAAGCTAGCTCATACGCAGGTTCTGGAAGATGGCTGAACTAGACATCATCTACACCCTGATTCCTAGCTAGCCAAGCTAGATGATGAGCTAGAGTATCTTTTATCTCTTATCGCTTACTAGGTGCCATGGGCCTTGTGCCATTTTTGTGTCGTTCTCTCTGGATTTTGGATTTTGGAGGTCCGTTGATTCCTTCCTGGCCGAAGGATGGGTTCTGTGAAGCTAGGCTCCAAGTTGGATGCTGCTCTTTCATGAGGCGAAGCCAATCAAATCATGCTAGCTAGTTCCTTCTGCCGCCCATGGTTGCCACTTGACTACTTGAGAGTTGAGACATAAATGATTCATGTACGTCAAATTGGAAGCTTCGTAGCCGACATTAAATAGTTGCATATAATTCTCTCACCCTTTTGTATTCGATCGATGAAGAGGCGTATTTCATTGGGTGAATTGTTGAGAATTTAGATTCCTGTTGCAAACAAGCCTGTTTCATCTTCCTCTTTTTTGTATCTATATATTACTCTCTTTTTTTCTGAGGTTCTGAAGAAAGAAACTGCAAGTGTAAATATGGTGTTGGCTGCTTTCTAGAGGCATATGCAAAAAGCGGGGAAACATTAGAATCCTCTAACAACAGAGTGTTACGGCTTACTATATACATCATCGGCTCATTTATAACAGGATTTTATGATGGATGCATAATTATTATGTACTCTCTCCTGTCTTTTTTACTGCATATAAGATTTCTCTGAAGTCAAACTTCGTAAAGTTTGATTATATTTATATGAAAAATATCAACATTTACAACACTAAATTTATGCAATAAAATTAGATTCATGACGCATCGAATGATATTAATTTCATATTGTTAATATTGATATATATTTTCCTATAAAGTTGGTTAAGCAGAGTAAAAAGGATCGGAGGGAGTACGTCAAGAATGTTAGAAATTGTTTATATTGCACCTTGTAGTATAGCTGGTACGTTTGTCCCGTGCACTTCCTATATGCTTACACGTTCTTCCAAAGAGTTCACAGTCTTCAAATTTATATGCCTATATACCTAATTTCCACTTGCAGTATGAAACCATATGGATGCATGCATATGCATCTATATTATATATATATATATATATATATATATATATATATATATATATATATATATATATTAAAAAAAATTGCGAGAAACTTCCAATCTATTCATCTTCAATCATGGCAGTACAAAGAACAACAGAGGTAATAAAAATTACAACCATGTCCGTGGACCACCTAGCGACGACTACAAGCACTGGAGCGAGCCGAAGGCGCGCCGCCGTCATCGCCCCTCCCTCACCGGAGCCGGACAAACCTTGTTGTAGTAGACAGTCGGGAAGTCGTCGTGCTAAGGCCCCATAGGACCAGCGCACCAGAGTAGCAACCATCGCCGATGAAGAAAGTCGTAGATCAGAAGGATCAAACCTGTAAACACCCAAACAAAGACGAACGAAGACCGGATCCAAACAGATCCACCGAAGACCAGCACCGACCGAATCCCGCGAGATCCGACGGAAACAAACCTCCACACGCCTTCCGACGATGCTAGACACACCATCGGGACGGGGATAGAACGTGGGAGACATTATTCCTACTAAGGGATATCGCCGCCGCCACACAGCCCCAACCAAGACGCTGAATCTAACCAGAACGAGAACGGGGTCCCTCCCACCGGCGGGGGGCCAAGATCCTCCGCACCTCCATGGCCTAGGTTTGGGTTGGGGCCATTGGACCACACAATAGCGAAGGAGTCTATTTGACCTTACTTGCGGTAACACTATATACTACTGGTGAGCGAGTTTGGAGAATACAACGTTGCACTAACCATCACGTGGTGTTAGCAAGTTAACAGGTCGCTCTAAACTAATGCCCCGCACCATGGAAAAAAAAGAAAAGAAAAAAAAACTAATGCCCCGCATCACGGGCAGCGTCGCCATCGTGACGTGGGCCAACCCGTACACGGCCCGCTGATGATGCTAACAAAATTTCCACTTGCGCCCCCCATCGCCACTTGCCCCTGCTCGGACAATTTTTTCTTTTAACCTCTCGTGCTAACAAAATCACGAATTGACCTCGTTTACAAATAAATTTTTAATCTGATCATTTTTTATCACGCTAACGTCCCTGCGTCCAACTTACACGGGAAACGCTAGGGACCCTGACGTCTGGTCCCTGGCCTGCACGACCTGGCCCGTTGACCGGCCGACATGGCAATGGGCCAAACGCCATGCACCCCATCGTCTGGTTCCTGGCCCGCACGACCCGCTGGCTCATTGACCGGCTGACGTGGCAAAGGGCTAAACGCCATGCACCCTGGTGTCTAAATGAAACGTCATGGTTCATGGCGTTTGGCCCTTTGCCACGCCAGCTGGTTAACGAGTCAGTGGGTCGTATGGGCCAGGGATCAGTCCCTGACGTCTTTCGTGTAAGTTGGACGTCAGGGATGTTAACGTGATCAAAAAGGACAGATTCGAAATTTATTTGCAAATAAGGTCCGTTCATGATTTTGTTTAGCAAAAAAGGTTAAAACAGTAATCCCCCTCCCCTCATGGACTGCTATATATACCCCTGCCAGCAGCAGAGCAACTCACACCAGTCACCACCAATCACCACCAGCACTACCTCTACCAGTGCCAATCATTGACGATAGCCCTAGCAAGCTAGCTAGCTGCTGCAGAGCTAGTGAGTGAGCTTTGGTGAGCGCAGGCATGGACGAGCTCTACGTCCAGTCGCTGGTGCTGGCTGCGGTGGCGGTGGCGCTGCTGCAGGTGCTGAAGGTGTTCCTGAACCCTGTGAGGGAGAGGGCGCCGCCGGGGCCGTGGAAGCTGCCGGTGATCGGCAGCATGCACCACCTGGTGAACGTGCTCCCGCACCGCAAGCTGAGGGACCTGGCGGACGTGCACGGCCCGCTGATGATGCTGCAGCTCGGGCAGACGCCGCTGGTGGTGGTGTCGTCCAAGGAGACGGCGCGGCTGGTGCTCAAGACCCACGACACCAACTTCGCCACCCGGCCCAAGCTCCTCGCCGGCGAGATCGTCGGCTACGAGTGGGCAGACATCCTCTTCTCCCCCTCCGGCGACTACTGGCGCAAGCTCCGCCAGCTCTGCGCCGCCGAGATCCTCAGCCCCAAACGCGTGCTCTCCTTCCGCCACATCAGGGAGGACGAGGTAATTATTAATTAACTGAACGTGGCAACAAATAATTGAACGTACAAGTACTAGTCAAGTACAGTAGTACTAGTACACAACTACACCTACACGGCCGAAAAGTTAAGTACGTATCAAAAAAAAACGTGGTTAAAGGTGGAAGCTCCACAAGTACTTAGACATGGGTCTGCTCTGTGCGAAATTATTTCGATCAAGATGAGACTTATGAATGAACAGTGTTTCATTCGTCGGCTCGATTCGTGTTGACGCATGCATGCACACATGCAGGTGATGATGCGGGTGGAGCAGATTCGCGAGGCGGGGCCGTCGACGCCGGTGAACCTCAGCGTGATGTTCCACAGCGTGACCAACAGCATCGTGGCGCGGGCGGCGTTCGGGAAGAAGCGGAAGAACGCGGCCGAGTTCATGGCGGCCATCAAGTCCGGCGTGGGCCTGGCGAGCGGCTTCAACATCCCCGACCTCTTCCCGACGTGGACCACCATGCTCGCCACGATCACCGGCATGAAGCGCAGCCTCGAGGGCATCTACACCACGGTGGACGCCATCCTGGAGGAGATCATCGACGAGAGGAAGGCCGCCCGCGCCGAGAAGATCAAGGCCGGCTCCGAGAACGTGGACGAGAACCTGGTGGACGTGCTCATCGGGCTGCAGGAGAAGGGCGGCTTCGGGTTCCACCTGGACGACAGCAGGATCAAGGCAATCATCCTGGACATGTTCGCGGGCGGGACGGGGACGTCGGCGTCGGCGATGGAGTGGGGGATGTCGGAGCTGATGCGGAACCCGCGGGTTATGAAGAAGCTGCAGGGCCAGATCCGGGAGGCGTTCAAGGGGAAGGCGGCGGTGACGGAGGCGGACCTGCAGGCGAGCAACCTGCAGTACCTGAAGCTGGTGATCAAGGAGGCGCTCAGGTTGCACCCGCCGGCGCCGCTGCTGGTGCCCCGGGAGAGCATCGACCACTGCGAGATGGAAGGGTACACGGTCCCGGCCAAGTCGCGCGTGGTGATCAACGCGTGGGCCATCGGGCGGGACCCCAAGTACTGGGAGGCCGCCGAGGAGTTCCAGCCGGAGCGGTTCGAGGACGGCGCCGTGGACTTCACCGGCAGCAGCTACGAGTTTCTCCCGTTCGGCGCCGGCCGCAGGATGTGCCCCGGCTTCAACTACGGGCTGGCCAGCATGGAGCTGGCCCTCGTCGGCCTGCTCTACCACTTCGACTGGTCGCTGCCGGAGGGCGTGGCGGAGGTCGACATGGAGGAGGCCCCCGGCCTCGGCGTGCGCCGCCGCACCCCGCTGATGCTCCTCGCCACCCCATTCGTCCCGGCCGCCGTCGCGTAGCCACGTTTGGCTGCATGCATGCATGCGCATGCTGGCTTCTCGTACCGACCTATCATGATGCAATGACCTATGTGGTGTGTGGAGTTCGGTGGTGTGTGTGTGTCCGTCGGTCCGTCCCCACCTACTATCTGCTACCCACGCGCGCTGTGGTAGCAGTAGGGTGTGTATCATTTGAGTACGTTGCTTGTGTTGGTGTGTGTGGTGTGAGTGCGTCACGTGCAGTGTAACCATGGAGGCCTTAATAATTGAGGCCGATCGATCCGCGATCGAATGATTGGATTGATATCGCTCTCATATGTGAGTTGAGTACGTCATACTACTGTTTGATGCTCAGTTTGAGACTTTAACTTGTTCCTCATTTTGTCCGGCCGGGCTCACATCGCATGTGTCACTGCATTATTAACCTGGCCGGCAACGAGCTAATTAATTGTCAAGCGACTGAATAAATTGACTGAGTTTTTAAAATATCGGTTTTACTAGAACTCATCTAGCTGAGTTTTAGTTATGTCTCATTCACCTCTATAGACATTGGATGATATTAAAGGTGCATGTGTGCTGACCTGGGTTGTAGTACTATTTTGTGTCTGTTTTTGTTTTCCAGGTAAATAAGACCAAATTATATCTCATCTAGATGAGTTCTAGGCACTCCCTTAAAATATAGTATACCTGGCAAATAGGTGGCCTCATTATTCCAAGGTGTTTGCACTAACCAGTACTCCGTCCGTTCACAAATATAACATATTTTGAATAATTTATAATATGCGCTACATGCCGAAATGAAAGAACAAACACATTAAAACTTGTCTCTATATACATTCAATTCAAAAGAGAAAATAGGACACTTTATATTTGTGAATGGAGGGAGTAGCAAAATTATAGCATTGCACTGTCAAAATTTACTTTGTTTCCGTCAAATTGCCTCAGGCAGCCATGCGCTAGCTCGAGCTCTTCATGGAGTACAAGCTGACGTTGAAAGGATCCAGGGTATTACGTGTCACGCCTAGTTCATCCTATACACGGTTTCTGCGTTAGCATTTCTGCGTTTGCTAACGATCAGCTGCCTGAAAAAGTAAAAGTCTTGCTAAGTCTCGGTCGATACTATATCCACAAAATTTTACATTTAGATCCGTGCAAAAAAATAATTTTTTTCTTTTCTTTTTTTGTATGTTATGTCATTTGACAGAGACTTGATAAGATCTCAGTTAATTGGGACCTAGCCACATCCAAAAAGAAATTAGGCATTGGCCGAGTTCGTTGCGAAAGGAAACCGATAACTTGTAAGGCGAAGAGTTAAATGTTGTGGATCTGGGTGCGGGGCTGGGTTGCATGGCGGTGACATGGTGAGGTACATACGTGTAATATTTCACGAAGTGACCATATCACCATGATCAGAGCATCTACAACCGGACCTCTCAAACCCGTCTCATACGTCCGGGCAGGCCGCCCGGTCACTGCCCGGTCACTTTTTTTTGACCCAGACGGGCCTCTCAAACGGCCCTCAAACGCCCGGGCTGACCGGCACCCCCATATCCAGCCCAAATATGGGGCGGATATGGGGGCGCCCGGGCACGCCCGCCACGTCGGACTGACGAACGGGGCCCAGCCGGAAACGCCCGCCAACCCGGCGGTCCGAAGGTCGTCTCCTCCGCCGGACCGGTCACGCCGCGTGTCGCAGCTCCAGCGGGACGCATAGTGCATTGCCCGGCTATTTAAGTGCACCGGCGGACCCCGAAACCCTACATCCACATCTTCCTCCTCATCCTGTCCGCCGCCGCCGCCGCCGGTTTCCACTCCACCCATCCGCAGCCATGCCCCCACGCCGCCGGGTGAGGAGCCAGCCGTTCCTGACGCCGGAGCGCCGGCTCGAGCTCCTTGAGCGGATCCTGAATAGGCGCGAAGCCCGGATCGCCGCGGGGCTACCTTCGGATGTAGTGGATCCGGAGGAGTTGGAGGTGAAGGAGGAAGAGGAGGAGGAGGTGGAGGTGGAGGAGGAGGATGAAGAGGTGGAGGAGGAGGGGGATGAGCCGGGGGAGGAGGATGTGGGGGACGCTGGCGACGGGGATCTCCGGGCGGAGCAGCAGGCCATCCTCGATTCCCTCCGGTCGGAGTCGGATGCGGATGCAAGACGCCGTCGCCGGCAGGAGATGGAGGCGCAAGAAGCCGCGGAACACGCGGAGTGCTTGGCCTACATCGATGAGATGGAGCAGGAGGAGGATGAACCGGAGCCCTCCTCCCCGCCCGTCCAGCCGGCGCCCGGCTTTGTCGTCGTGGACATCACCGACGACGAAGAGTAGCTAGGGTAGTACGTAGGATTTACTTTGCATGCTTTTGTATGGATGTAGGGGATGAAATTTGAGAGATACGGATGCAGATTGAGCAATTTGAGAAGTGCCCCGTCAGTGCCCGCGGACGCATCCGGACGCGTCCGCGGGCGTTTGAGGGGCCGGATTTGTCAAGTCCGGCTGTAGATGCTCTCATATGGTCATATGTTCAGAAAATTCGGATACATCACCTAGGATTCATGCACCACAGTGCTCGATTTGTCGTTTTAATCAAACAGATAAGAACCTACGTACTGACACTGACATAGACGCTGCACCGTGAGAACTAATCAGTTCACGTGCACTTGGATCAAAACTGAGACATCTAGTACACGTACGAACAGAAAGCCGCACATGTACAAACAGACCGATTCTCCCTTGTTGCAACGGCCTACCTTTACCCGCAAAAAAAAAAAAAAAAAAAGGCTTACCGCGTGCTGTAGCTTTCACCCCATTTTTTCTTGACACATTCATCTTAGCTGAAAGTCACGCAATAGGCTTTCGTCCCGCTATATTTATATAACAATCACATGATACAACATGAAACCATTGTTGGGTCAAACAGCACAACCACACTCAAAAGAAAAAAAAAGAGAAAACAATGTCAACACCGGCGGATTAACGAAAACAACAATGACTCGCAACCGTTGCGTCCCCTTCGGAGCATTCCCACCACGACCCTAACATTCTGATTCATCGCGTACCAAGCAGCACTTCCAAGAAGGATAGTGACGGCGACGACACTGCTACCCGGACAGGTCCTAGAGTTTCCCACGGTACGCTCCAAGGAGAGGGGAAGAGGTACACCCGACGCCCTTCAGGAAGGAAGGGTGGCACTCTCAAGCGTCACCGTGTCGGTGTCAAAATGACATGGATTTCTCCCGATACCCAAAACACCACCCCCCCGGACAATCAGAGGCGCTCCACCAAGCATGCCAGCCATCAACATACGCCACCACGGTCTTGCAATCACCATCGTCGTCTCACCATGGCCAACGTAGCAAGGCCGGCCAGCCTGAGGCGAAACAACCGTACACAAGGTCCGACAGGAGGACAACCACGCAGGAGGGAACCACCTCCACCGTCAAAGACGGTCGCCGTCCGGACGCGACGACAAGAGCACACCGAGCCATTGGAACCGGAGGGCGGCAGCAGAGCAGCCACCTGGAGAACATCCTCCACCGTCATCGGCGGGTGCCGACAGGACACAGCAACAGGGACACACCAGGCCAAACAGGCCCGACCGAGCCCCGAGGCTCGTAAAGTCCCCGCCGCCGTGCTGCTGCACGTAGGCCGCCGCCGCCGCTACCCTCATGATCAGCCCAAAAGCTCAACGGGACACAAACAGGCCTGTGAAGCTCCCATCACCACACTGCAGCGGTATGGCGTCAACGCTGTCATCTCCTACGCGAGCCGCGCAGCAGGCCAACCGAAGGCAACGAAGCATGTCCGTTCTGACCCAGATCAGGCCCGAGGGGCCCAGATCTGGGCCTGCAGGACCGGAGCACCACCACCGCCGCCCAGCCACCAACGACAGCACCTCCACCACCCAGGCCACCCACGCCGCACCAGGGAAGTCCCGCCGCCGCGCCGGACCGTCGCTGCCGAGGAGCACCACCTGGTCCTGGGCTGCCCCGCGCCACCCAAGACCAGGAGGTGAAGGGCCGAGGGTCCGCCGCCATCGGGGCCGCCTGGCCAAGGGCCGACGCAGCACACCGGCGACAACGGGAGGGAGGAGGGAAGGGCGGCGCGGGTTGCGGGAGGGGGAAAGGGGAGTCCAGGTTTGTTAGAAGCTTGTCTTAGCTGAAAGTAACTAGGAGTACGATGAGAAACATACGGTCGACCGGGGAATCAACATGCATGCAGACGTGGGCACATGGAGAGGTACAGCCCTGGCTACCTAGTTCAGTCATGGACCTTGCGTGCATGCAGCTGGAGCAGGACAATCACGAGGATGCATGGCCAGCAAGAGTAGGAAAATCATGCAGCATGGCCACATGGGCACATGGATATCCTATTCATGGGGATTTCGTAAATATCCCATTTCAAAAATTGAAACAATCGGGACTTTTCGGAGATTGGATGCAGTTATTAATTCATGATCTGGCATGTACAGAATGAAAACTTCATTCTCGATTCTACGAGAATTTTTATGAAAGCGTTTCATTTGCTTCTCTTCAATGGAACTTTCATTTTCCCAGAATGTATCCTAATTTTTGGCCTAATTCTTCTTCTGATGATCGATTCAACCTCTGATCAAAAAGATAGACCTTGGTTCTATTTCATCTCTTCAACAAGTTTAGTAATAAGCATAACGGCCCTATTGTTCCGATGAAGAGAAGAACTTATAATTAGCTTTTCGGGAAATTTCCAAACGAACAATTTCAACGAAATCTTTCAATTTCTCATTTTATTATGTTCAACTTTATGTATTCCTCTATCCGTAGAGTACATTGAATGTACAGAAATGGCTGTTATTCGTATTAACAGCTACTCTAGGGAGAATTTTTTATGCGGTGCATGAATGCCTTTCTCCTTCTTTTTGGTGACGTCGGATGCACAAAGTGCCACATATTGACATATACCTGGGTGTTACACTGTTGCTGTAGGATTTTGGCCTTTTGTATTCGCCTCTTTCAAGGATACGAGATACCGTCCACTTTTGCATTGTTGGGCATACCGGTTAGAGCATCTATAGCCGGACCCTTTAAACCCGCCTCAAACGTTTGGATAAGTCACCAGGTTACTGATCGGTCACAAAAAATCGATCCAGTCGGACCCTTCAAACGGACGTCAAACGTCCGGACTGACTGACACCCCTCATATCAAGCCCAAATATGGGACGGATATGGGGGAGCCTGGACGCGACCGGGCACGCCCGCCTGGTCCGCACTGGCCCGCGCTGACCCGCATCGACCCCACATATATTCGTCCCCATCCGCTCGTCGGATCAAACACTAGCCACTTCGCTCCACTCCCATCCGCCATCCAAGCTCACCTCTAGCGATCTCCGACCTTCTCTGGCATGGCGGGCAGCGGATCCAAGTCCTTCACCTCCATCCGTCGACCACGAGCTCATCCCATGCGGCCCCGAGGAGGAGATGGCCGACCGGCTTGCGCTCCGCCGCTCCCGGGAGGCGGCCGCCCGACGACAGCGCTCGGACTCACAACGTTGGGAATCCATTGCGTCGGCACAACTGGTGCTTGATCCGGCGTCGCTGCCTCACTAGAGGCAGTGCGGTCCGTCTGGCGTCCGAACGTTGTGGCAGAAGCGCAACCCCTTCGTTGGCGCACCGAGCACGAAGCATGCCGTCCTCGGACGTAAACATGGCGTGGCGTCGGGCGCGGGAGGCGGCGGAGGCCCTCGCGGCTGTGGATGTTGGAGAGGCAGAGTCACACTCTCCGGCGCCACGCAAAGCACGGGTGCGGCCGCCGCAACTGCGTCGTGGTGGACATCGGCTCCTCCCAGGAAGGATCCGTCATCGACCTCACGTCCACCGACACCGTTCGGGTTACAGGCTCCGACGAGGAAGAGCAGGGCATGGGAGACCGCGGGAGTTCGACTCCCGTGAGCCGGCTAGTGTCCCATGTCCTACTCTACCTCGCCGGCGGCCGGACAGACACTATGAGGGGCACAGCCAACCGCCGGACGGGCTTCGCTTGTATTAGGTTTACGTTGCATGTAATAATATGAATTTAAGGTTTTTAATTTGAGGTAACTAGTTGTATAATGCATTATTTAAGGCATGACCGATCAGGCGTTTGAAGGGTCGGATTTGCAAGTTGTAGCTGTAGATGCGCTTAGAATCCACACCCAAGAGGCACTCTGAAATCATTTTCTTAACACTGTATTCTGGAGCCTGATTCATTGAAAGGGGTTCGCTTAACTAAGGAAAATCCAGATGAAAATATAGGAAACGCTGGCCGATCTACCCACAAGACCCGCACACATCGCTTAAGAGGGTTCCACTCTGAAATCTTATTTTAGACCGGTAAGTAAATAGAAGGAACCCTAGTTGCTGGTTGGGTCGATCGTAGGTGGACGTAAGGGACATTATTACTATTTGACTGATCGCAACCGATGGAAGACGATAACACCGGATATCTACAGCTGGTTTAGATGACGGTCCTACAATATGATAGGTGCCAAAAAAAAAAAGGTGGCTAGGCATCTAGTTTTATGGTTAGCCGACTGTGGCTTTGCGATATCTCCTTGGCCTTATATTTATCTTCAGATGAGACTTTATATAACATTGCACACATATGTTAGATGTTTATTTAATAATATGGCTGCATGCAACATTTTGATGCAGAGCCCAGGGTATTTTTACTTTTCAAAAAAAAAAATTATAGTACTACAGCGCTTCCGGAGAATCATGCATTCCTGTCTCTGAAATAGACTCTGCCTTAGCTGTATGGACAGCAGACAGTGCCCCATCTGTAATGCGTGCAACTACAAACTTTCTGTCTAAAGGATCGGCTTATACTATGCGGTGGTGCCCAGCGTCCACATCACAAGAAATAATCGTAATTCTCTTTTTTTTCGCAAGCGAACATATCTATTAATTCCTATAGTCTATATTTGGTACTCCCAGCGTGCGACATGTCTAATGATACCAACATCTAAATAATATACAGTGGTATCGATTCAACTGTGCGGCCGGGCGAAACCCTAGCCGCCGCCCACCAGCACCCCTCCCCCGCCTCCCCTCCTCCTCGCCGCCACCGGAGGGCGCCGCCGGGCGAAGCCCGGCCGGCGTCGGTGGCGGCGGGGCCACCTTCCCTCCTCTCCCTGGTGGCCTGTGGCGCGAGACGCGGCTCGCGGGTGGGGAGCGCGGCGCTTGCGCGGGGCGGGGCGGGGCGGCGGTGACTCCGGCGGCCGTGCTGCGGCGTGGCTGTGCAGAGGAGCGGCGGTGGCTGCGTGGACCTGGTGGCGGGGCGTGCCGGTGCTGCGGGCGGCGGGGCAGCTAGCTCCGGCAGCGGATTCGTCAGATCCGAGCAGACGGCGACGAGGGCTGCGGCGGCGTGGGCTAGGGGCGGCTCCTGGCTTGGCTGGGCTGGCCTCTGGTGTGGTGAGGCGTGCGCGGTGTTCTTCCTGGATCCGGCGTTGGGATCGAGGGGAGCGGTGCGAGATGGGCAGCAGCCTGGCATGGCTGTTGCTCCGGTCGTGGGCGGCAGCGCGGGGAGGTCCGACGGGTGGTGGCCTCCCGGTGGCGCGGCGCTTCACGGCGGCTCGGCGGCTCTGCCCGCGGCGACGGCCGGCCCTCTCCGGCGTCAGCTCGTCTGCGGCTGGACCGTGTTGACCTTCGCATCATCTCCTCGACGCTCGGGCACTACTTCTGTCGATGGGCTGGCCCGCTCCCAGCTGCGGTCCATCTCCCGTCTCGCGCTCGGTGCGGCAGGACCGGCGCATCTCGCGCATGGCGTGTGGGACCGAGCTCGTCTCGTGCACGGGGCAGCAGGACCGACCTCGTCTCACACACGGTGCCGCCGGACTGCGCTCGTCTCGCACCCGGTGCTGCAGGACGCGGCGATGGAGGTCAGTTTTGGCCGGCCTTTGGGTCTCGGCGCTGGGGGCTGCCCAGGGGTGGAAAAGGCGGCTCCTTTTCGCTCGTCTCTTTGGTTGGGGTAGCGACGGATCTCGGGTGAGGTGGTGTCTAGGTCTTGGATGCCGGGGCGGCGGCCCTGGAGGTGGTTGCACTGTGCTCATGGGCAGAGCTCGTGGCTTGGTGCTGCCCGATGGCCATGGCCGTGTGGGCGGCGTGGTAGTCGGGGTGTGGCGATCGGTGGCGGTGAGTGTTGGCCGGGGTGAAAACCTGCTCTATCTTCGGACGGACCGGCGGCGGCGAAGCTCGTTCCCTTCTTGAAGGCGTCGTTGCGGCTCTCATCGCCCGTCGTGCTGCTCCAGGGGAAACTCTGATCCTCGGATCCGGCGGTGACGGCGCTCCGGTGTCGTTTCCTTCCTGAAGGCACCGTCTTGGAGCTCACGATTCGTCGTATGCGGCTTTATCTCTTCGCGGTGGCATTCCCGGTTGAGTGCTTCAAGTGATGTTGCTGCGATCAGCACCGATGTATCTTGCCTTGGGTGTGTGTGTTGTGTTGGCGTGCGGTTGTATCGGCTTGTTGTGGATCATTGCTTTATATATAAAGCGGGGCAAAAGCCTTTTTCGGTAGGAGTATAAACGATAACGAAAAATACAGAAATTTGGCACAGACGCAACATGGCATAGTATATATACTTGAACCTAGACAAGCAAAAGAAAAGAACACGTTGAAAAAGAAGAGGAAAAGATGTATAGTAGTATTCACAGTATATCCTGAAAATGTGTATATGCATTGCATTTTCATAGAACCAGGTATATATACATCCTGTTTTTATTTTATTTGTCTCGTGTTTGTTTTAATATCGTAAAATTAGTTCATCATGCCATACTTTAGGGCATCTTCAATGTCAATCCTTAAACCCTCCGCATATGTTCGAACCGTGTTGTCCAGACGTATTGTGCCATCCAAATACGTCCGGACCGCGTTGTTCATAAGTGTTGTGCCATTCAATGCGGGCCTGTATCGGTCCGCCGAACAGTTGTAATGCGATTAACGTCCATGTTGTAGTGCCCCCGTCGACGTCGTCCATGCGATCACCACACTCGATAGGTGTTCGGTGAAATGCCAGTGAGCTTATTTTCGAAAGTCATCTCGTTTTTCAGAGTACGAAGGATGACGGGGTACTCGACCATGAAGGATGAGTTATTGTGTGATGTGTGGTTGGCCGTATCCACAGATTTCATAGGCATGAGCAGATGGGGTCCCTTCTAGCAGTGCGTGCATGATTCATTTCACGTGCGAAATCACATTGCGCGCTACGACATGCACATCATCCATCAACGTAATATGAGGTTGTTGGTGTATCGATGGTACGCCATCCAAACCTCCGTCACCAAGTTTTGTGATGTTGTTAGTCGGCTGGAGGGAAGGTGGCCATTACGCACGGCAGAGGAGGAGATCGTAAGTTTTGCTTCTTCTTGCTCATCTTGTCGATTGAATCATTCATTCACTCAATGTTGCTCTACACATTGTGTAGCCCATAGGCGTTGACGTAATGTACCACATGATAGAGGGACGGCCTTTTAGGTACATAGACTGTTGGATGAAGCTGAAGAGGCAGTATGTGTGGGACGACAGGATTC
The DNA here is from genome assembly GCA_039707655.1 of Elymus sibiricus. Lineage (NCBI taxonomy): Eukaryota > Viridiplantae > Streptophyta > Magnoliopsida > Poales > Poaceae > Elymus > Elymus sibiricus. Next base: position 404,500,878 of record CM077671.1, read on the forward strand.
GTTCATGAAACCCTTGTTGAACATCGGGTTATCTCGTTATTTGAACTATTGATGTACTCCGTCCGTTCATAAACATAATTCGTTTTAGAGATTTCAATGCAAACTACATACGGTGCTAAAATGATTTATATTTAGGAATAGATGGAGTACTAGACTTATTTGCCTGCTATGTATGGATGACTTTTACTATTTTCTATCTGGATTTTGATGAAATCCATCGTGTTTGCATGAATCTCGTCTGGTTAGTTCAAACAATGGTTGAACTGTATGGGGGCAACATTGAATGGCCGGCTTCCGCATCAGTGTTCATGGACTGGTCCCCCCGTCCGCGGATGTTTGTCGTCACAAATTTACGGGTCAACATTGAAGATGCCCTTATATCACTGTGTTTCCTAGAAAAATATCATTTATCCCATAATTTTAAGATGGTATAATGGTATGTTTCATTCTTTGGTACCGCCAGATATGTTTTCCAATGCATATACATTTCAATTATTCAATTGGAAAAAAAGGCAGCTAAAAGAACCGACCACAAGACTCGATGAATCGTGTGTGTTTATTTCGCGCGCGTGTGTGTGGTGTCCACCCGGTCCAAAGCAGCATATTCAATTGTGATTTTCTAACGTTGTAAATGAACGTGATTGGACGGAAGAATCATGTGGATGGATCGAATATAATCATCGAGTACTGTTCTATATAGTATTTGGCAGTGGCGAATCTACAAAGAAAATGAAGGGTAGGCTCGATTGCCTGTGTAATGTGAATATATGTTGGGCTGGGTTGATAAATGGCTGGGTTAGGCCTTTAAACTAGTAGTAAAAACTAACTTTGCAAAGCTGGAGGGGGGGGGGGGGGGGGGGCTTGAGCCTGTTAAAAACCCCTAGTAGATTCGCCACTGGTATTTGGTGATGCTGATGCACATGGAGAGTGCACATTGATTATTTCCATCCACAGTTTAAACCAAGTACACGTTGCGCATAAAGAAGAAAAGGTGCACGTTGCGCACGCGACAGTACAACACTTCGTGTATGATGAGTAGGAATACATATTCTAAAAAAAGGTACGAATACGTACGTATGAGGTGCGAGGCCACACGTAGGCGGTAGTGTTTATTTTTTGATAATCGTGGAGGGAATTGAAGTATGCACAATTCCTTTTCACAACAGTGTTGGGCATATTTCGAGTCTCTACAAGTTACAGCTAAAATATTCTCACCGGAGTGTTACCCTCCTGAGTCAGAACTTGCAGTTGATGAGTGTCAAATAGCCTTGAGAACTGTGTTTGTTGATGCAATGGAATATGCAATCGGAAAACACGTAATTTTTCTACATAAAGTTAGTGGAATCCTTGAAACTAGGGTAAAGGACACTGAGTGCTCACCATCAGAAGGTCCTGTAGAATCCGAAAGCAGACCTATTGATGGTGAAGAATTTGGTGCGAGTGATGGTGACGATGAAAATGATGATGATCGAGTTGGGAGCAGAAGCAGAAGAGAGGAAACGACAAGAGAATGACGAGATGGAGTATATGATGGTGATATTGGAGAGGAAGATTGTATGAACAGCAAGGAAAAAAATAGCGCGCTATACAAAATAGCGGTGTCCCTGAAAATATGCTATTAGCGTGCTATAACGCGCTATAGCGTGCTATTAATGAGACATTATACATATATCAATTTAGCGAGACGATTCTTAATATGCTATAGAGTGCTATTAGCGGCGCTATATCGCGCTATTTTTTTCACTGATGAACAGTGACCCTGAAGAAGAGGCAAAATATGAACTTGATAATTAGGGTGATCTAGTTGAGTGTGGTGCAGAATCAGAAGGGAATACTGAAGGACATGTGTCAGATTCTGTTAACAAGACATGGAAATTAGAAACAAGGCTTGCAGCTGGTAAACTCAAGAAGGACAAAAATGAAACAGTGGAAAACTTGGAGGAGCAGAAGGCACATATAACCCAGAAACGCAGCAAAAAGTTAAAGCTGACTGTTCATGTTGAAAGCGCAGATTTGAATTTTGAGGTTCACTACATCTTGCGCAAGGAACCACATATTTTACTATCCCAGGTATCTCATCATAAACAGAACACTATTTTGCTTTTCTTTCAGATGGGTAGTAATTGAATACGACATAACTATTTTTTATTAATTCCTCTCTGAACATGTGTTGATCTGACTATACTATAAATCCATGGGGAACTTGTTTCATGCCCACCGTATGCTTATGGTCTAAACTTTTCTCATGCTGTTCAATTGTGTCACGGCAAGCACTGCTGGTGCCACCTTGTAAGTTTAGTCGTACATTGTTCTAATGACTAATGGCATAGTAGTAATCCATCTATGCGTCTTAGAAATGATACATGCATTTGATTTGTAACTAGGGAAACTGTATGATTTTCTAGGGGCATTAGTATTGATTAAGATTATGGTTGTGTTTTGGATTTAAAATTCTGTAGGAAATTTCAATCAGTATTTGAGAGAGTTAGAACTCGGACCAGGCTCTCTGCGATTCTCTGGGATTAATAACAGGGTGTTTTTAAAAGCTGACCCTTGTGACCCATACAAGTTGGCTTGCATTTTCTGTCATTTATATATTATAAAACTTTGGACATAAGAAAATCTGATAGAAGATGCATTTAATTTTGCTTTTCCAGATTGCCCAGAAGACATTGAGGTCCCTATTTGTCACTGGATCCCATAACAAAAACATAGGTCCATGTAATGTTATTTGGCCAGAGAAGAAAAAGAAAGGGCCGTGCTACGCGTCGGCCGGCGGATTAAAAAGATCCGTCGTCTCGCGAGCCGTCCGATTGTACGAGGTGAGCCGTTCTTTCTTCTTCTATAATTTTCTGCAACAATGTCGTTGTTGCAAATTCTCTTCTTCTCTAACTTTTTGCAACAAAAGCCATGTTACAAAAAAAATTCTTCTCTAATTTTCTGCAACAAGACCTTTGTTGCAAAATCTTCTCTTCTCTAATTTCCTGCAACAAGACCTCTGTTGCGAAACTTTTTCTTCTCTAATTTCCTGCAACAAGACCTCTGTTGCAAAACTTTTTCTTCTCTATTTTTCTGCAACAAGACCCTTGATGCAGAACTTCTTCTCTATTTTTCTGTAACAAGATCCCTGTTGCAAAACCTCCATTGCAATAGGACCCAACATCTCCAGCCTCTTCTATGGTTCTTGCAACAAGACTGTTGTTGCGAAAACTTGCAAGAACTCCGACCGCTACAATGGAGAGAGCACCCCGTGGTCTTTGCAGCACCCGCGTTTTTACAATGGAGGAAGTACGCCAGCGGCCGCCGCCAATGTGGTGGGGTTGCAACAACGTGCTTGTTGGAGAAGAGGTGGGTATGAGATCCATGGATAGAGGCAGGGGATGGAGAGATAGAGGTAGGAGGTGGGAGGGTCAATGTGAGAATGTGTGGTTGTTCCGGTATGCCTTTTCGAAACAGGTCCCTAGTTGCAAGAACTGGAGTATGGAGTGCTCTGCGTGGTAAGATGAGATCCAGAAAGAAAGAGGTTGCAGGTGAAGGTTGGAGTCAACGCATGAAGAGGAGATATAAATATATACGACCATTTCTGTGAAGATAGGGATGAAGGAGAGAATCGATGCGCTGGCCCACTAAGACGCGTGTCAAGCATATAATGTGGCGGATGTGAGAGAGAAGATCCGCCGGTTGACCATTAGCTTTTCCCAAAAAGAAAGGTGAAACCGAAACCAAACAAACAGAGAAAGAGAGGAAAGATGCCTTTAGAGGGCTGCAAAAGGCAGGACTGGACTTTGAGGTATTCTGGGATCTGCAGGACTTCCTGGGAGTCCGCAAGCTTACATCTAACGACATACACGCTATGTTGAGGACATACGGGGTGGAGGCTGTCAGGGCCACCATCATCAACGAGGTGAATGCCGTATTTGAACCCTTTGGCATCAAGGTAGACTCGAGGCACCTGAGCCTAGCCGCTGATTACATGACCTCGGGAGGCTCCTACCGACCGATGAACAGCCTCGGGATGGCCCGGTTCTGCATGTCGCCGTTTGGCAAGATGAGCTTCGAGCAAGCCACGAGGTTCATCATGGAGGAGGCTTACCATGGGGAGGTGGACAACCTCACCGGCCCTTCGGCCACCGTGTCCCTGGGGAATCCGGCCAAGACCGGGACCGGTGCCTTCGGTCTGCTGCAGAATATCACCCTGGAGGAGCGGGCAGTGATGTAAGAGCACCCTACTCCGACCTTCCTTTGGCATGGCTGGTGCTCATATCACTCGGTTTCGGTCCAAGATCAGTTGCTGCGTTTGAACGAACTAGTCATGTGAATAACATTTTTGTGCTTGCTACGAGCGAAGCGATGTAATTCTCACATGTTTGTGTCTACTACTACTCATGTAGCTTAACTTTCTATCTATTTGGTGGGATGGATGCATCTGTTTCATTGGACGTGGATTTTTGAAGCTCGGGTTTCTGGACACCCCTTATCCTCACCCATCAATGTTGCTTTAAGATCCGTGCTAGACAACTAAGTTACTATATCATATTTTCTCTTTTTTGTTTTTCCCACATAGAACAACATTTGAACTTCAAACTTTGCAGCACAACTAAACATTCTAACTAGAATGTGGGAAAAAACTTTTAGATTTTTTGGTCCAACATAAATGTACGAAATCAGATTTTTAAGATTAAAAAGTGTTATTTTTAGTATTTAGGATGCACGAAAAAATCCGAAAGTTTTTTCTCACATTCTTGTTAGAATGTTTTGTTGTGCTGCAAAGTTTGAAGTTCAAATGTTGTATTGTGTGGAAGAAACAAAAAAGAGAAAAGTGTTCGCACTAATCGCGATGCAGAGTTAGATGGCTAGATAAGGGGGTGTCCATGAGCCTAAGCTCCATAATATGTTTTCGCTGTTTCATTGCAGTTTGCTTAACTTTCTTTCTACACCTTTCTAACTTTATTTAACTGAATTCATGGTCTGCAGATCTCCTCTCGTTCGATAGTTGTACTGTCTTAGTGGTGTCATTGTCGGCTGCTCCCTGTTTTATCTTACAACACAAATAAGTGTCCTCTTTGTGAATGGAATATTTTCTGTTGACCCGAAAAAACTGCCTATTATGCTGTACACTTTTCCCAGGCTAACATTATTCTCTTGTAACTGTTTTACCTTATCTTTGGTATACCCATCTAGAGTACATGCCTATGCGACAGCCAGTGAAGCGTCTCCCCCACAGTTCTTCGACAGTAAGTGGTAGTGATCTGATCAGTTCTTTGTTATGTACCCTTTCCGTTTCTAAATATAAGCCTTTTTAGAGATTTCAATACAGACTACATACAGATGTATATAGCCTCCATTTTTAGATATAAGCCTTTTTAGAGATTTCGATATGGACTACATATGGATGCATTTAGTTGTATTTTAGAGTTTAGATTCACTCGTTTTGCTTTGTATGTAGTTCATATTATAATCCCTAAAAAGAGCTTATATTTAGGGATATTTTACGGTGCATTGCAATACACGAGAGCACGTGTATTATATGAGCGATCCAACGGATGACATTAATTGGGCCTTATTAAAGCCCAAGGACATTTTCGACCTAAAAATTAATAAAGTTTAGGGTGGCCCAATTAAGTCCAGGGGTATTATTGTTCTAAACTTTTGAATTAAGTTAATTGCATTAACATAGCACTTAATTATTTGTTAAAAAAACATAGCACTTAATTACTAAACGACATCGTCATCGTGCGTGGTCATTTGAATTTGCCTTAGAGCGGTTCCTCAGCTCCTCTCGAACCCTAGCCTCCGGCGAACACATCGCCGCCCTCGGTCACCGCCGATCAGCGCCGCGTGCACTCGTCGAGCCACTCCCTCCTCCTCCTCCTCGTACCCCTTCCTCGCACACCACCCCCCTCGGGTAATGGGGAGCCAGATCTTCTGAGGAGCCGCCTAATCCCCTCCTTCCTCGATTGGAGGCCCCTTCCCTGACGCGAGGCCAGATCATCGTCATTGCCGTCCATCGCGTCGGATCTTCGCAACGACCTCTCAGATGTAAGTGCCATCGCGATCTCTCATCTTGTCTGGTCCCTTCTGCATAGTACCGATATGATCGGGTTTGATTAGGGTTTAGGATATGTAATATGAGAAAGTTTTGAGTAGATTTCGATTGAAAGGAAGTGTAATTCGGATTTATTTAGGACGTCTTTTGGACTTAGTTTGGGTTATGTGGCATGAGAAAGTTGTCAGCAGATTTGGATTCAAAGAATTTGGACTTAGTTTGGGTTCTGTGGCACGAGAAAGTTGTCAGCAGATTTGGATTCAAAGGAAGCGTAGTTTGGAATTGGGTTATGACATATTTTGGATTTAGTTAGGAGATATTTTGAATTGAGTTTGGAGTTATTTTGCATTTAGTTAGGAGATATTTTTGAATTGAGTTTGGAGATATTTTGGATTTAGTTAGGAGATTTGATCTATGAGGGTGGATTTATCAGGGCGTGATTAGTCACGGCATTTGAAGGATTAGTCACGGCATTTTGGATTTAGTTAGGGCATATTTCATACTTAGTTAGAGCTTTTGAAGGACTAATATAGGTACATGAATCCGAACTGAAAAATTGTTTCAATTATTTAAGCAGAGTAGTGCATAAATATTTTGTATGCTATCCATTTGTAACATTGTCTATGTGTTTTCGTTGGCAGCATAACGGCATGGATGATAAAGGCAACGCGGGCGAAAACATGGGCGATAAAGGCAAGGATAACAAGGAGATGGGTGATAGAGGCAAGGAAGGCAAAGAAATGAATGATAATGACAATGAGGATGTAGGCATGGACAACAAAGGAAGGAATGATAAAGACATGGATGATAAGGACAACAAGGATGCAGGCAAGTATGTCATAGACATGGATGGTAAAGACATGGATGATGTAGGCATGCAAGGCGAAGGAATTGATGATAAAGGCATGGGTGCTACAAACGTACATATAGACCTGTTATTACTCCCTCCTCGAAACAGGCTTTCGCCCCGCTTTATATATAAAGCGACCACAGAACAGGGTACACGGCAGAACGATACAAGATGATGGGTGGCCCTCAAACAATAATTCCGATCCTACACCGCCTGTATCACGCAGGACACGACTGGAATACCAAAAGAGAGCCCAGGATAATCTGAATGCAACGTCACGCAAAGCCCTAGAGCGCCTAAGCTCCACGACAACGCCCTCAGGAGGGATAACGGCGCTAAGCGTCGCCACTGCTGAGTCCAGATGGATAGGGGTTTTCACCCGGAACCTTGACACGAAGAAGAGCACCTCGACGACGTCTTCAAGAAGAGAGCGGTGCCCACGAGCGTCGCCGTCGTCGGCAACAAAGCGCAGAGATTTCACTCGGCAGTTGTACAGTGCCACCATGAGGCCTCCAGGACACGTGTGACGAGAGCAGATCCCCAGTTTCAGATCGGGGTAACGCCACTGGCAAAGACAGAGGACATGCCCGAGCCACCCGCCGCCACCCCTCTTGCCGCCCGCACGACCAAGAAGGGAAGCCATCACCGCCACCATGGTGCCTGCCGGAGATCCAACCATGCAGACCGCCATTCGAGGCTGCCACCCCGGCATCCATGTCCGAGACCCCATCCACCGTTAACATCACGGAGCACCCACCAAGGCAGGAGGAGTAAAAGGTGACTCCTTTCACTCCTAGCCCGGCATCAGCCGCATAATCTGGGTCGGCACCTCCATAGTAGGAGGCGCCCACGCCTGCGTCCTCAGCCAATCCTGGTTGATAAGGGGGGACACGATCCCATGGCTACCGACGGCCGCTGTCGAACACGCTCGCACGACGCCATGCCCGTGGCCGTCGACACCCCTCTGCCTGACAGAGGAGCTTGATCCCGACCACCGCCATCGACCACCGTACCCGCAAGGCGAGCTAGGGACCTCATTGCTCATGGGCACCACCCGGACCAAGCCCACCATCGCCTACCTGGAGCCAGAGCTCTGACCTGCCCCGGGCCCCAATCAGATCCGCCGGAGCACGGGCCCCAAGTCCTGGCCATCTCCACCGTGCGAGCCGTCCGCGTTGCTGGCCCGAACCTAGGAGAGGGGACGAACTACCACCACCCGCGCCTCGCAGCCGAACGACCGCGACCACCAAAGCCGCTGCAACCGCCTCAAGCACGAACGCATCCACCACGCGACGGCTGACCAGATCACGGCAAGACGAGCTCGCCCCCACCTAGAACCTGCCCAGAGCCCAGTAGATCCACACCTTAGGCATCCAGAGGAGGCCGTCAAGCACCTCACCGCCGGGCGGCCAAGGGAGGCCGAGGCCGCGCCCGTAGGGCCAGATCCGCACCTACGCCGCCACCCCTGGGCCAGCCCCAATCCGACGCCCCGCCTTGCCCACATCGTGCAACCACCACGGCCAGGACGTCCTCCAGCACCACCGCGCGGCCAAGATCCCCGCCGCCGCCACGTCCCACACCAGCGCCACGCCCACGCCACGCTGCCGCATCTCGCGCTGCCGCCACGAGCCGGGAGGGAAGAGGGACCTCGCCGCTGCCGCCGCCCAGGCTTCGCCTGGTGACGCCCTCCGGCGGCGATGAGGGGGATGGGGTTGGAGTAGGCCGCCGCGGGGTGGAGGTTCGGTTCCGCCGGACGTCGCTCGCGAGAGCGACGCGGGGCGTTTTTTCATGTTGTTACTCCCTCAGTATGAAAATAGAGTATAAGACGTTTTATATTTTTACACGGAGGGAGTATTTGATAGTGGTTCGCACATGCAAAACTGTGAGATGAAGCTTCTTTCCTTTGTGCAGCTATATACAGCGGCGGAGCCAGGATTGGAGCAAACCTTGGGCCTAATTTTTTTTCGTGATGAGAGAAAAACTTAACGTCCATAAGGCTTTTAGATCTCTCAAAATATACTCTACAAAAAATATGGCTCAATTACAAAAAAATAGAATTTAAACTCAATGCTTAATGATGCAAAAAAATAATAATACAAGTATGACAGAAACTACGAAGAACAGTCCGTGATAAAAAAGAGAGTACCAAATCAATGGTTTGCTTCATCAATGCCTTGCATAACCTCATCAACGGTGGAAGAAGAATCAACACCTTCAAGACATCAAGAATAAAATTTCATAATAGAAGGCATAAACATCAAGTGAAACAATTATCATTAATAAAAATTTAAAAACATACCACTTGGATGAGGTAAAAGCCCTTTGCGTGACCTATATGATTGAAATCGATATACAATATCATCATCATTAGTACTTGCAAATACATCTTGCTCAATATAGCAAACCACCCTATAATTCAGCCAATCATCACACATCCTGTTCCTCAACTGAGTCTTGATAATACTCATAGCTGAGAAAGCTCTTTCCATCTGAAACTATAGGTATAGACACCCCCGTTGCGGACACCGGTGAAAATAATCTCTTCATCGTCTCTTTATACAATATGTAATGAAAATGACAATTACATCAATTTGAGTTCAACAAAAACCTAGATATATGTTTGGATACAAAGGAACATGGTATAAATTTCAGTTCAGAGCAGCTTGTACACTGATAGAACATGCCAACATGGACGCATGGTAGATATAAGTAGGAAGCATAAAGGGGGAACACAAGGCATCAAAGAAAATTACAATATGCCGCAGCCGGCAGTGAAGCAGCGCAACGCGGGGTCGTGGCCGAACGACGAACACGAGGGGGGCGCCGTGGGTGGGCCGGACAGCCAGGGGCGGAGCCACGGCGGACGGCGGCGCGGGCGCTGGAGTCCCTGCTGCTGCTGCCTGCTGGAGATCGATCGTACTTGGCAGCATGCGACTCGGCGGCGGCCGCGAACGTTTCGTCTCTTTCTTTTTCTGACCAATAGCGATGCGTTTTCCTGTGCCTCGTGAGTGCTAGAGAGGTCCTATTGGACGCTCGTGAGCGGCAAACAGCAGAGCATTCGCTGAAGAGCGCGCTAAACGGGCCGGCCCATTTTCTGTCGCTGAATGTAAAAACTCCTGAAAATTTTAAAAAGTGCTGTCGTAACGACTCGAACTTGCAAACTCCTTCCGGTTAGCTAGTTCCACTTGCCAGCCAAGCAAGTAAGCACACCTGACAAATTCATGGCGCGAACCGCTAAGTATGGAACCGCTTTTGAATTTTTTCGAAATATACGCGTTGAACATTTTGTAATATCCGTTGAACATTTATTAAATACGATGATGATTTAAATTATACACGATCAACATTTTTTAAGATACGATGATCGTTTAATATATATAAATATATGCGTTGAACAATTTTCAAATATGCATTGAACATTTGTAGTATACGTTGAACAATTTTCGAATACACATTGAACATTTGTGTATACGCATTGGACATTTGTAGTTTATGTTGAACAGTTTTTAAATACAGACTGAACATTTTTTGGTATATGCTGAACAAATATTTAAATACACATTAATCATTTTAGTGATATATGCTGAACAATATTTAAGTACACATTGAACATATTTTTCAGTATAATTGGACAATTTCAAAATACATAATGAACCTTTTGGAAAATATCTTGAGCATTTTCTTAATATAGAAAACATTTTCTTAAAATACGATGAACATTTTAGTATATAAAGATGCAATTAACTGATATAATATGCAAAAAAAAGATACAAAAAGAAAAGGAAAATAAAATAAAATAAAGGAAACAAAAACAAAAAATAGAGAAATCAGGAAAAAGAAGAAAAAGCTGAGCGACCATGGCCCGGCCCAAACTGGGGCGTCGGGTGGCCAGGCTTCAGCGAAGCCACAGCCTTTTGACGCCTGCGGGCGTCAAATAGGATTTGCCGAGTGCTAGATCGTGGGGTGGGTTGTGCTGCCTGGTGCGTGCACGCGTTTCTGGGAAGACAGCCCATCAAAAGCAAGGCCTTCTTTTTTTGACTGGGCTGCGCCTCGGGCCTGAAAAAACCCCTATATAACCGAAATCACTAATTGACGAGTACACCTTTCAAAGATCACTTTCATCCTTTAGGTTGCGACAAATGGCGCACTGCATGTGTGTCACTTGTTGCAACCTGAGAGTTTTGACTTCTTTTGTAGATCCGTATTTTCAAACGTTTTATCTCTTAAAACATGCGTGCAGCCGTGCCTCTCGCGAAAGCAAAACCGTGCCTCTCGCGGAAGCAAAATCGTGCCTCTCGCGAGAAAAAAAATCACATTTTTCCCTTTCCGAGAGGCACGGCCGTGCCTCTCGCGAAGGCAAAACCGTGCCTCTCGCGAAAAACCCCCGCGTTTTTTCCCTTTCCGAGAGGCACGACCGTGCCTCTCGCGAAGGCAAAACCGTGCTTCTCATGGAAGCAAAACTGTGCCTCTCGCAAAAAAAAAACAGAAAATGCGTTTTTTTCCTTTCCGAGAGGAACTCGCGAAAGCAAAACCGTGCTTCTCCCGGTAGCAAAACCGTGCCTCTCGCGAAAAAACGCGTTTTTCCGCGCAATTTTGTTTGTAAAAAAATTCGACCAAAAGCTAAGAAAGACCGGTGAAAAACCAGAACACCAAAAAAATCAATCGAAAACGCGTGCGAAAAAATAAAAAAAATGAAATTCAAAGGAAACGCTCAAAGCGCGACACATGACGGTGGCTGAGAACGCGCCAAGTGGTGGTGCGTGGGAGTGATCGTTGGAAGGCTTCCGAAGGACTGCTCGCTAACTAGTTGATCCCCTATATAACTATAGCCCATTATTATTTTTCCACGCCTCGGGCCTGGCCCTGGGTGCCTGGGGACCAAATGCTACATCGACGGGGTTAATACGGGCCTTTCACGGACCCTTCCTTTCAACTAAACTTTGCCCCCCTGATTTTCAGGTGGGTGGGGCCCCTCCACCCCCATTAGTCCAATCACACTTTGCCAACTCAAATTCACCCTGTAAAACGTCCGTAAGAGTCCGTTGATGTAGCATTGTTGAGCTCCGCCCCTGGCTATATATTCCACCATTTTGGACGTTACAGGTAGGGTGGTGTCCCGCCGTCAAATATATAGATGATTGCCGATATTGCATTGCATACGCACATTTTCCCTTGTTCCCCAGAGAAATGATAAGGGAAATCTGTTGTCATCGTTCGTCGAGACAAAAGGTGGTAGAATCTTTTTACCTAATAATAATAAAGCAATTAGTGCTTCTGGTCGTCCGTCGAAAAAACTACCCCCGAACTTGGTATAAATTACCCACTATGCCACCCGTAAGTAAAGAAAACGATTCGGTTATACTTTCCAAAATCGCGGTTGTGCTTCGTTATTTCAAAAATGTGATACCATTACAAACCAGAGATGCATCGGCAGCACAATGGCTAACACATCGGTATACTAGCGAGGACACCAGGGTTCGATCCCCATGTTGCACACTTTTTCCATCACTTTTCTCACTCACGTCGTTCCCAACGCATATTTTCATGGGCCGGCCCATGTAAGGGCTTGACTCCCCTGTTCTTTTTCATTTCATTTTTTTGTCTTTTCTTCCTACTTTAAACTAATTAGGAATTTCAAAGTTGATAGTTTACGAAAACATGGTTCGAGAAATCATAAAATGTATGTGAATTCAAAAAGTGTTTGCAAATTATTAAAAAAATCACTGTTTGAAAAAAATGATCGTGTATTCAAAACATATTCGGGAATATAATTTTTTTACAAAAATATCTATGAAATTTTACAAAATTTTCAAAGAAATAAAAAACACAAATTTTGAAATATGTTTCTCAATTTTTTAAAAAACATTATCGGTTCAAAAATATTTGTTGAGTAAAAAATGTTCATGAATTCGAAAGCTGTTCATGCATTTAAAAAATGTTCGTGATTTTTTTGAGGAAATTCAAAATTTCAAAAATAATGTCAATTTGAAAAAACTGTTCACAGATTCAAAAGTCTTTATGTTTACCGTTTGAATAGTTTTTGGAAGTCTTTATTTGTCTAGGCATTGGGAGTAGTTCATTGTCGATGAGATTTGTTTCAAAGTTTTAAACATTCCCTTGCGCAACATAATGACAAGTGTGGCGTGCAGTGACAAGCTCATAGACATCGCGACCATCACGTCGAATGCATTGTGATCACGTGGACATCGCGGCCATCATCAGCGAGGGTGGGAAGAAAATAAGTGGCAACATGACGAGCCACGGTGTTGAAATAGAGGACATTCATATGTGAGGGTATGAGTCATACTTATTTGGCTAGCGCATTTTTTTTTGTCTCCCGTTGCAACGCACGGGCATATTTGCTAGTCATGACCTATTCGGGTTGGTATAGCTACGCATCAGCTCGACAGCAGCCATTGTCAGGTCTCAGGACGTGACCAAGCTACAGGCACTCGCAACACGGCCCAAAAACTAAACTGCGTGTCACAAGAGAAAATTTCCTTTCATCACGTGAGGTACAAAGGGATATTCTCTCTTTCTTCTTTGATACACTCCGAGAAACAAAGCTAAGCATGAGCAATTTGTTTGTAGCAAATGTAAACTCATTTATCGCCGATATTCCTCACGGCGCATGCGTATCCTTTTGTCTGGAAACACCACAATCTCATTCTACTGACAAAGCCGCTTATATAGGGCTTTCAGAAAAATGCTTACCTAGCTTAACCTTCTCTAGACCGGCCGGCTCCTGGCACAAGGTGATCCAAAGAAGCTTCTGATCTCAGCGTCTATAAGGCGGAGCTCTAACCCAGAGCTCTATAACACATTGATTTGCTGGGGCAAAAACAAAATTATCACAAACACGGGAACAATTGTGTGCAAATTCTTGTCATAACTGTAAACCAAAAATGTAGCCATGGTAGCGTTTTTTCAGGTTTTTGTCGAGCAAGTCTACTGATATCGCTAACCACTTTCTATCGCTCCCTCTCTCTTTACGTCGTCCAAAAAATAGAGAGATGTGCTTGGCCGACTGATGGACGACGAGCATGAGCAGACCATAGAGACTGAGGGGCTAGCAGCAAAAAGGACTTGGATGCCGGTCTAGCTAGGTGCTGCAATGGCATGGGAGGGAGGCTGTTTTCTTCGTGCAGCAAAGTGACTTGGACGCCAGGCACCGCTGGTAGCAGTGGCGGAGGACGGACAAAAGTTGAGGTAGGGCGGGCTCTGGTCATTCGCCACCGGCAACGCCGCCGCGCCGATGCGCCACCTTGCGCCCTGCCTGCGCCGGACAAATCAAGGTAGGGCGGCCGCTGGCCCCGCCCTACCGGCTCCTCCGCCCATGGCTGGTAGCCCAGCTCCATCACAAACTCATTCGCCGGAGCTCCCACCAGCCTCTGGACCTTGTTCTTCGGCTTGCGGCTCAGCCACTGCTTGAGTAGGCTATGCAGTGTCGTCGAGGTGCAGACCGGCTTGCCATGGCATAAGATCTCCACCTGCATTTCACACAAGTATACGTACATGGGGTTAGGCCAAATAGCACATTCAAGATTGTCCATATATATGCATACATACTTTCTCGGCTTGCACACTTGACAACAGGAAAAATGATAGTAACTGGGTAAATAAATCGTACTATATATGCCACCATCCAAATCTACAAATGCAGCAAGGTGGTGGTTGCTTTAACGGGAAATCGGTGGAGGCGGTGGCCCCTTCATTATTTATGAATAATAAAATCTACAATGCAGCAAACTGGAGATTTATTGATGATCTAATTATAATGCTTGGAAGCAAGAACCTTGACAAGAGGCCCTAGACAAAAATCAAAATCAAAGCACAAAGACATCTAAAATGCTCACCTTAACATCACTTGCTAGCTCAAGTTTTTTCATAATGAGCTTCAGGATGGAGGAGACCTGAATGGTTCCATCTCTGAAACAAGAAGAGAAATCCATATTAAACAGAATGTATTAAACTCTTGGAATCGAGTTACATGTTAGCTGAATTGCTGGACGGGATGAACGAAAAAAACCATGCAGGACTTTTGAATGAAACATCCTCTCCAATGCTGATAAAAGTTGTTATTCTAGACACTTCACCTTCATTTTGAAATGAAGGAAAGAAGTCTTGCTAATACCATAGCACAGTATCTACTAGTAGGAAACTTAACATGAAAAGGGTTATCAGCGCACTGCACCATCTAAAATTCTAATGCTGGGAAAATACCTGCAGCAATTTATGCTACGAATAAGAGGATGCTAAGTGAAGTATGAGAGGCCTCTATCATTGTTGACAAAGAAACTTGAAGACTAAAGGAGAACTCACTCAATTCTGTAGAAATTCTTTACTAGCTGAGGCAGACGTTTAGCTTCTACTCTGCAAAGCAGTTTTCATTTTGATGTGAGGACACAAAAAACACATTCATCAGAATTAGTACAAATATTGAATATGCTGCAATCTTACTGGTTCGGTGAAGTCACCAGTGAAAACCAGACTGGGGTAGTTATTCCATCATGCGAGTCTGCTTCTGGGCTGTCCCTCGGACTATCCTCTGTGGTTGTTCTGTTTTTCCGACTTTCCCTCAGACAACTTAATTTTTGCGACTTCTTCGTGCTTGCCCCGACTAAGCTCCATAAGGGATTATGAAGCTCTTCCTTGTCAATCGTCTCGCGATTCTTTCCATCTTCAGAATTATCTGCACTATTCTGTTTGGGATGGAAGTGTAGTTAGAATAAGCAAATGTTACAAGGCAATTGGCATCAAACTTGCATATGAAATTATGTGCTGATAATACTTTAGAAGTACCTTCTTTTTGTTTGCAGATGTTTTCATCTTGGTTGATTTTGGTGCTGAGGCCATCTCAGTCTTCTGATCATGGTGTTCAGATTTATTTGGTAATTTACCGACAGAAAACAAATGGGACATACATTTCCTTCTTGCAGCGTAGGTTCTCTGTCCTGTAAGAGTAGGTTGTGTTGCCATCTTTGGGGTTTCAACCAAGGAAGAAATGGACCTCTCTTTTATCTTTGCTGGCAGTGTAGTAGTTGGAGCCACAGAAGCATCAACTTTTGTCTCAGGTGGAAACGCCTTGTCCCTGATAGCCTGAATTTGTGGATCATCCCTTCAAACAAGGAAAAAGCATATAGCAGAGTACCTGAGTCGAGATCGCAGAAAAAAAAAAGAATAAGTGGCTGGGATTCTAAGCTCTTGTTTCACAAACTAAGAATGTATATATAGTTATATACGTAGATAGTTTCTTCTATAGTTTCGCCAAAAAAAAATGTTTCTTCTGGTCATTAGTGAGAGTTTACACTTGTATTGCATAACTCCTCTGGTGTACTTATACAAAGATTTAAAGAAATTGAGAATTGACAAGTTGAAAAAACAATGTTGTAGTTAACTATATAGATAACCTTGGTATTTTAACAATTACTTACCTGAGTTTCTCTTCAGGAGCAATCCCAAGAGCAGCGTTGCATACAGGGCAGGATTCGATCCCATGTTCATCTATTTCCTTCATGATACAATCCCGGCAAACTGCATAAAAAAGACGGTCACAAGAGGAACTCCACAGGCAGGCATGCAAGTTTCATGCAGAGATTTGAAAGAACCGAAGTTTACGTGCTCGGCAAATGAAAACAATATTAGGAGTAAGTTAGCTATTAGCAACAATACAACAAGACTAGATACTTGACTTGCATCCAGATTGAGAGCGCAAGTAGTGGTGCAGCAGTAGCATCCAGATTGAGGCTTATCGATCAAGTGGTGCAGCCACATTTTATTTAAGAATGATCATCCCCAAAGTGGGACAGCATGTGGTGCAGCCATTTTGTCAAAGAAAAAAGCGGGACAGCCAGATTTAGTTTAAGAACGTGAAGCGTGGCTATACCAAAAACATAGAACTGAAATACTTCCCCAATACAAATAACTATAGGAGTGCACGCCACTCGGGCTCCGTTCTGGTCGGCAATGGTGAGCGGGGGTGTGATGGATTTGGGCCCCAAAGCCCAGATTTGATGGTGGCTGCGGCGGTAGTCCTGTGCGAGTGCGAGGGGCTGTCGGCTGCCAGGCAGGGGGTGATGGCGGTGGTCTGACCGGTATTGGCTGCGGCGGTAGGCGGTGGCACTATGCCGGGCTAAGGCCTTCCTTCGGGTTGTCGCCGGGGTAGACGAGGACCATGCCCGAGGGGAATTCACTTCCTTCTTGAAGGCGGCGTGCTCGCTCTTCGTTTGGGACAACAACTCCGGGGGAAACCTCAGATCCTCTAGGGAATCGGACGGTGACGACGTCAATACGACGGTCCTCTTGGGGCATCGTCTTAGGAGTGGTCACTGGTTGGAGTGACCATTGGTAGGCGGTGGTCGGTGTTGTTGGTGTTGGGCAGATCGGTTCCGAGTTCTCGATCTTGTGGTGGGCAAGTCAGACGTTTGCGTTTGAAGTCGGGTTATTAGTGAGTGTGATCCTTCTCATACGACACCCCTGTGGTCAGGTGGCAACCAGACGGCCAACATCCCGCATTGTTTGGTTAGATGATGATGGAAGCCGGAGACCTCCCTCCTCCTATCGAATCTACCCTTGGTGATCTTTGAAGCTGGGTTCTTCTCTTCTAGAGTGTGGTGTTGTTGTGGTGCTGTTCTGGTGTGATGTTGTTGTGGTGCTGGTGTGGGTTTGTGTGCTGTGCTCAGTCTTGGCTTTGTAACGTGTCTTCTACTTCATAGATGAAATAAAATGCATGCAAGGCCATGAATACCGTTCTACTAGGCAGAAGCTTCGATCAAACGGACACAACATTTCTGATCACAGCCAGTGTACGTAGTGCAGAATGCCACACCATCTACATCGTCGGGACATGGAATGGAGGACACTAATTAAACTTCCAAAGAAGAGAGGTGGCGACGTTAGACCGATCGAGAGCAGGAGAGCACGGTATCGGCTCCGGATGGACTTGTGCGCGATGACATCGGCGACAGTGCTGCGTGCGTCTATCGTGTGCTTGGGCGAGCCCATCGTCAAGGACACCGCGGCGTGTACCTACCAACTCCCACTCGTCTGGTTCCGCGAGCCCACCGACGGCGCCGCGATGGCCACCTCTACAGGCATGTCCTGGTCGCGCACTGCACATAGGAAACTAACTCGGTGCCCGCCTCGGCCTGTTAGCGAACGTTCACTTGGACCACGGTTTCTCCGGAGGAAACGTCTCCGCCACGGCCAGACCGCAGCGCAGCGCAGGCAATCAACCAGGCAAGCACCGACCGAGAGACAGACGGGAAGGCAGCATGAGCGTGACGCGACGGCGACGCGAGGATAGGGGCGACGGCGACGGCGACCGAGAGACTGACTTGACTAAGCGGTGCAGACGCGAAAGAGTAGAGATAGAGACCTTAGGGCGGAGGACGGAACCATAGAGGCGGAGGCGGAGAGAGAACTCACATGTGTGGCCGCACTCGGCCAAGGCGTTGGCCTCCCGGAAGTATCCCTTGCAGAGCGGGCACGTCAAGCACGCGGCGAGCGCCGCCCGCGACACGCGAGATACCCCCGCCATCTCTCCGCCACCTTCTCCTCTCGTGAACAGTAACCTTTTTTAGAGACCCCGAATTTGTTTTTTTTGCCGAGAGCTTCTCAAATGTTCAAATGATACAAAAATTGAAGCGAACCTCACGCATGAAATTATGTACCACCCAAAAAAAAATTGGAATTGTTTGAATTTTTTTAGTATTTGTTTTGATTTTTTTACTCAGCGGGGGTGCAGATGAGCCCGGGCTCAGAAATGGATTTTCGGAAGTTTAGTTCTTTCCTATTCTGCTGTGCTCTTTTTGTGGATAGAAATAGAAGGCCGTGGGAGGGACGCGGTTTCAGATTTGTATTTGAAACGCGGTCTTCCTGTTTTGTCAAGAAAAGAAATCTGCTCAAAACCAGGCTATTTTTTTTTTAAATAATACATTTTTTTTAATAAATTTGAAAAATAATACGCAGTTTGAGTTATTTTCAGAAATAATACACCGTCGGCCTAGCCTAGACCGACTGGAGCTTGTCGTCCTCCTCAAGGCCGACTAGCCCTTGTCGTCCTATAAGGAGCCGACAAGTGTCAACTATGCCGCGTGGCAGCCGACCATTGGCCGGGCCGCGTCACTCGGCCAGGCGGGCAATCTATCGGCCTCGCACAGGCCGACAGGCGCCTGTCGGCTCTCCAGTGGCCGAGTGGCCTCCAGTCGGCTCCGCCGAGGCCGACAGGGAGCAGATAAGGCCGCAGCGCTCCTTCTTCCTTCCTCCCTCCTTCCTTCTTCCACCTTTCTTCTTTTCTACTCTTCTAACCCGAAACTACACCGAATTAATACCCATTTTCTAGCCGATTTCTTCCCCGTTTTCCACCGTAGTTGCATTGTAGAGGGTAGGAGGAGGCAAGGAAGACCTCGATCTCGCGATGGGATAGCTCGTGGTGGTTGTGGTGAGCATTTTTTAAGAGGTGGTGGAGGTGAAGGTGGTGGAGGTGGAGGTGGTGGAGGAGGGGGTGCTGCACGTGGAGGAGGGAGTGCTGCACGTGGAGGTGGTGGTGGTGCTCTCCGGTGATTGAGGGCCGTCGTTCGTCGTTTCTTCGCACGCTTGAAGGGTATAATACAAGTTACATTTTGTGTGTCATATTACTTGTGCGATTTTCTAGTTGGTTTGGTAATATATCTTAACATATTTAGTTTGTCTGATAATATTTTGTTGTCAAGTATTTACGTGTCCTTTAATATTTAGGCGTCTGGTAATATATAGTTGTCTGTTAATATTTAGGTGTCCGGTAATATTTAGGTGACCGGAAATATATAGGCGTCCGGTAATGTAGAGTTGTCCGTTAATATTTAGGTGTCCGTTATTATTTAGGCGTCCGATAATATATAGTTGTCTTTTTATATTTAGGTGTCCGGTAATATTTAGGTGACCGGTAATACGTAGGCGTCCGGTAATGTAGAGTTGTCCATTAATATTTAGATGTCCGGTAATATTCCGGAATATTTTTAGATGTCTGATATTTTAGTTTATGAATATTTTTAAGTGCACCGATAATATCCCATAATATATTATAAGTTTGACTTGCTGCTTAATAGTTCTCCATGTTGAATATTTTAGGTCGGCAGATATGTCAGATGTAGTGAAGTTCACTTTTTTCTACGGTCATGGTACTGTCCAAACAAATCAGTTGGGAGTTGATCTTAGTGAGTTCGAGAACATAGTGGTGCCAATTAGTGCCCCTCAAACATGGTCTGTTAGTTAGCAGCGGGAAAGGAGTCTATCTATCTGCCTAGCTTTGGTAGATTTCCCCCAACGCAATTCAAAAACGGAAATTCCACGAATCCCTGAGGTGGATAAGTCCGACGACTCAGCAGCAGTGCAGAATTGAGTTTCTGGTCCAGTTGACAGAGTGGTTGATAAGATGTTTAGGGTATAATACTGAAACTCACACCGTCGGTGTTCATGCATTGTGGAGCCGGTCAAGTTCGAACATTTTCTTTTATTTGAGGCCAATCGAGCGGGACTCTCAGTGGGTGCGCTGATTGCAAGGATGTGCAAAAAGGATAGTAAATCCTTGCGCCTTAGTGCTTCCTGTCCTGAAGGAGGTCAGTGCCCCTGAAGGCGAGGGTGGTTATGATCTTGGCCAGAGCAGTGCAGGGATACATTTATCTATGTTAGATGTTCCGTCAAATGCTGGATATGATGGCCACGAATCAGGGCAGAGTAGTCAGGTAGAAGGAGGAAATGCTGATGGTTATGACGTTGGCCAGGCTGATGCTGACGAGGTAGATGGCCAAATGCAAAACCTGATGGAAGATGAAGATACAGATGTTGATATTGGTCATGCTGATAATTCTGACGAGTCGGATGAAGATGAGAACGTAGAGGTGGTGCCTAATCCTGTAGCATGGAATCATGACTTCTCATCTGCAATGACCGTGAATGATGGCCATGATTCTGCCTGGCAATATCACCAGAACAACATTGCGACGGGTGGTATGTACCCCAATAAGGAAGCTCTGAAGGATGCAATCACTCAGTGGGCAATGTCCACGCAAAGGGTTTTGAGAGCTGCCGTGTCTAGTCAGAAATTTTTGACAATGGTATGCAAGAACGATGATTGTCCCACGAGGGTGCATGGCTATCTCCCAAAGTATGGCACAAGTTGAGTGATCAGTGACTTCGTACAGCACACATGTGTTATTCCGTATATCCCTCAAGATCATGGTAACCTTTCGTCCACGCTTATTGCTCGATTGCTTTACAGCGAGATAGTGGAGAGCAAAGCGATGGAAGTGAAGGCTATCCAGACAAAAGTCTTCGTCAGGTTCAATTACAGAATTTCTTATGGCAAGGCTTCGAGGGCTAAGCACATGGCGCTTGAGAAGAGATTTGGTTCGTATTTCGATGCATATGACTGTGTTGTCCGTCTCCTCCGCACACTGCAGTACCGGAATCCAGGCACCTATGTTGACATCCAAGACTTGGTCATGCCGGAGTTCCCAACTGTGATGGTGCTGCATCGATTGTTCTTCTCTTTCGGTGTATGCATCGAAGCTTTCAGTCATTGTAGACCGGTGATATGTGTAGATGGCACATTTCTCACGGGCAAGTACAAGGGTCAGATCCTCACCGCCATTGGTCAAGACAGTCAAAATCAAGTAGTCCCACTAGCATTTGCTTTTGTGTAGAACGAGAATATTGAAAGTTGGACTTGGTTCTTGAGGCAACTAAAAATAGCAGTTGTGAAGGATAAGCCGAATGTGTGCATCCTTCATGACAGGCATGCAGGTATACTGAGTGCGATAAGGACACTGACAAACCCTGGGCCTGATGAGCCAACTCCATGGCAGGACCTGCAGAGCCGTTGGTGCATGCGTCACCTGGGGGCCAATTTCTTCTCGCAGTTTAGAAATAAGAACCTTATGAATCTATTCAAAAAACTCTGCAAGCAGAACCAGGAATGGAAGTACATGAAGATACGTGAGAGACTTAATGTGTGCACTCTGAGACATGTTAGGGACAGGAAAGCTGCAAGGGATGCAGCTGTGAGGGCACATGTAGAAGCAGTGGCTGCACAGTTAGCAACAGGACCAGCGGCCGAGGAGGAAGAACCTGTTGGGCTTTGTGATTTGCCAGGATTTGACCCACCTGGTACTAGGAGAAGGCTTGGCAGGACGATTAAAACATTTGAGCAGTGGATAGAGCATGAGCCTCTGGAGAGGTGGTCTTTGCTGCATGACACACATGGAGCAAGGTATGGTGTCATGACTACCAACCTAGCTGAAACTTATAACTTTGTCCTCAGAGGAAACCGTGCTTTGCCACTGACAGCAATCGTTGAGGGTATTTTCTATGGCACGGTGAAGTATTTCAGAGATAGACGTCAAGCAGCAGAGTTGCATATCACAAACAACCCGAACACACGTTATTGTGAAAGGGTTATGAAGTACATGAATGATAAGATGCGGAAAGCTAGGACTCACACTGTAGTCCCCATCGGAAATCAAGAAAGAAGGTTTGAGGTCCGATTAGCTAACAACAAATTCGGATGTGGAAATCAGGTGTTGACGCATGAGGTGAAAATTGGCAATGAAGTCAGGCCAACGTGTGAGTGCACATGCAACAAACCGAAGTTACTTCATCTACCTTGCTCTCATGTACTTGCTGCTTGCGGGCAGCTAGGACTTGACACAATCTCTTTCGTGTCTCCATATTTCCTGAAAGAGTCCGTGGTCAATACCTGGACAGGTGAGTTGCAGGGATTTCAATCAATGGGTAACTTCACCATTGTTAACCCTATTGAAAGGCGGTACATTCCGGACCCACGGAATATGCGTACAAGCAGAGGCAGACGTTAGTCTCAGCGCATCCAGAATGATATGGATGAATCTGAAGCCGGAAGGCCAACTATTCAATGCATTCTATGTAATGAATTTGGCCACAGGGACACTAATTGTCCCACCTTCGTGACTGGGCGTGGACGAGGAAACCGGGGACGAAGAGGAAGAAGAGGGAGAGGAGGGAGAGGAAGAAACTAAGTGTGGCACTCTGTTTAATTCTGTATTAAGTGTGGCACTCTATTTAATTCTGTATTAAGTGTGGCACTCTGTTTAATTCTGTATTAAGTGTGGCACTCTATTTAATTCTGTATTAAGTGTGGCACTCTGTTTAATTCTGTATTAAGTGTGGCACTCTGTTTAATTCTGTATTAAGTGTGGCACTCTTTTTAAATTGTATTAAGTGTGGCACTTTGTTTAAATTTGTATGGTGCGTGCAACTGTGTTTTCATAAGTGCAGGAATGGAGGATGAACGCCCTCCATTGATTGATCCTTTCATTGATAGTGGCCATCGTGCCACGATGTTAGATGAACGCCCTCTGTTACCCCTAGTCACTCGCACTCCTAAGCATGACTGGAGGATACACCCAGATTGGACTGAGAGGTACGGGTTTTATTAATTTTGTTCTTTGTTAGGTGTTTTTTCCAATAACAACTCATTGAACCTTTGTGCTTTGTTATACGCAGGTTGAAATGGGCTGGGCTTTTACCTTTCGCGCGTCTTGTTGAGGCCACAGATGGAGGCCGGAGACACGTCGCCATTGACCACTCTTTGCTCACGTGCTTAGTGGACGATGGAGGCCGGAGACCCACACGTTTCACTTCCGTTGGGGAGAGATGGCTCCTACTCTGGAGGATGTGTCACTTTTGCTGGGACTACCCTTGTCGGGTCATGCCATAGGACCGTTGGAGGCACCGGATGGTTGGGAGCAGCAACTTCGTGCACGTTTCCAGAATCTCTACCCCGGTGCTCCGGCATTAGCCGCGGAGAAGCACGGACCTAAGTTCGATTGGTTGGGGAAATTCGAGGTTTGTTCATCAATCACAGATCTGTCGCTTGTCTTGCATCTTTCCCTTGTCTTGCATATTCTCTATTTACTAATTGTCCATCTTTACTTATTGACTACAGATCCAGAAGTTTCCGGGGTATGGACAAGTCCCCATGACTGCGATACAGATCACTAGGAGCCTGGAGGCATACCTATTGTGGCTTCTCGGGAAGGTGATGTTCACAGAGAATCATGTCACCACTTGCACCGCGCGATACATCCCCATTGCATTAGAGATCACTACAGCTACGGGCCCGGAGCAGATCACACAGAGGAGTTGGGGTTCTGCGGTTTTAGCGGCTACATACCGAGCTCTGTGCAACGGCTGCCGACTAGAGGGGAAGAAGGTGGCCCTTCTTGGTTGCCCTCTATTTTTACAGCTGTGGTCCTGGGAGAGATTCTCTATTGCACGGCCGAACATAAAGGTGGACGAGGCTTGGCCTTCGAACGAGCTTTTCGATGCTGAGGGCATCGACATGCCTACTTTCGGTATGATCTGGACACGTCGCCAGGTATGTGTCGTGTAAACCATGTCCTTATGTACGATATGACACGGAAATAACTTCTTGTTCGCGCAGAGAAGCTTCGCTCATGAACAGACTAGGCGAGCCTACACTGCATTGAACGAGCAGTTCGATGTGTACACTGGGGTGATCTGGCAGCCGTACACGCAGGCAGCCATAGATGCTAGATATCCCGGCGGTATTTCCGAGCTATACACAAGAGATCGGGATTACTGGATGACAAAATCGAAGATCATCTTCGATGTATTCGTCGAGGAGATGGCCCAACAAAGGGTCATGAGACAGTTTGGTCTTCGACAGTTGGCCCAGCCCCCACCTACTGAGCGTCGGCTGTTAGACGATGTCCACAGGTATGTCTAGTATTTCAATGTTGGTTGGTCTTCACATTTCGAAATACCAAAGGATTACTTAATCATTGCACACACAATGCAATTTCAGGAACACGAGGAAGGGGATTAACAGGACCATGGCTCAGTGGCTGGCACGTGTTCAGATGTATGTTGCAGAGTGGGAGACTGCGACGACACGGATTTGGGACGAGGATCGCGCGTTCGATACGGCTGATTTCAATGCCTATTGGAATCGGTACAGTGATATGACACGGTTACGCATCATTAACCACCCTCAGAGACAGGAGATACCGGCCCCTGCTACGAGGGATACGTACCCGAGCTATGATACTTCGGGCTCTAGACAGAACGTGGTAACATATACTGAACTTATCTAATGCATCTAGTTCTTACATACTTTGTCGTGCGGACGTAATAATCTTCGAGTTCATTTCAGGTTGACATGACACTTGAGCTTCACGAGGAGGTGGCCAGCTATACACGGCAACTATCGTCTACTGCTCTTCTAGAACCTCGTCCAGTGCACTCCTTCTTTACGCGCATCGAGGGGAAACTACGAGCTATATATCAGGCTATCATGTGCACCCGCTCTACAGACGTTGTTCTCCAGCAGCCCCAGGTACGCCCGCCTCGTCACTCAACGGGCCAGCAGCAAGAACCCACACAGCACCGACATCAGCCGCGTCCACGTGTAGACCATCAGTGGGTGAGTAGGCCACCACCTCCTGACCAGGCCGGGAGTTCAGCGTGGCAGCATCACCATGATCCCACTTCGGGCTACGGGTTTCGACCACACCCACAACAGCACGGTCCACCGCCGAGCTTCGTGATGCATCAACATCCTACAGGTATGTTTGTTCATATCTATTCTTTTCAATATCAGTTGGAACTACCTGTTTCTTAATTACTTATGTGGCCTCCCTGTCGCAGGAGCCTACGGATATAGGGCGCCTATGTCCGGACATGAGGCCTCCCATTCCGAATCCACGTTTGACAGTGCTCCGGAAGGTGGGCACAACACACAGGATCAGGTGTCGCAGCACATCACCAACTGGATGGACACGTATTATTCTACTCCTCCACCAGATCCCACATAGCCCACATAGCCCACGCAGGACACACAGTATGGCGAGGACGGGTCTTGGATTCCTCTTCGTAACGTTCGGCCACCGAACAGGTATGGGTGGTCGATGCCCCCTCCACCACAGCCACGCCGCGGATGAGGACGACGTGGCTGATACTTATGTATGCGAGGGACGTATTTGTATGTGAGAGACATATTTCTACCTATGTATGCGAGAGACATATTTCGACCTATGTATGCGAGAGACATATTTCGACCTATGTATGCGAGAGACATATTACTATTAATTCGCATTGTTATTCGAGTTACATTTCCACACTGACTGCAACACAACAAATTACTAAGATAGAAGTACATCTGAATTAAACGGTGCGACTAAATACAGCTTACAAACTACATGAAGTCATCGTCGTCATCCTCCGTTGATGCAGCACTCTTGCCCTTCGACGATGCGGTAGTCTTCGACTTCGACGATGCGGGTCTCTTGGCCTTGGTGCTCGGCATGAAAATATCATCTTCGTCCTCACTGTCTTGGCTCCATAACCAAGTATCTTCTACTGCAGCCCTTAGGAAAGATGCACTCTTATGTTGTACTTTCTTCCACCTTCCATCCAACCTGAGAAGTTCTGTCCGTATCTCCTCAAAGGTCCTTGCAGGCCACCCGCTCCTACTTAATTGGTGAGCCAACTCATTCATGAAGATGTCACTACCGACGAGTTCGTCCCATGGAACTATCATGTTGTCTATCTGGGAATTGGCGGCTAACCTCAGAAGTTTTTCGGACATACTGGGGTGAAAACAACTACGATCGAAAGGATAACCAGTTTTGGACATCTTCACGAGACTATACTTGCCTGCTTACCCACCTTAGTGTGGAGGGGTTTTTATAGGTTCAGAAGAGAACATGGAGGGAGAGAAGATGGCGGGAAGGAATGGCGGGAGAGAATGGCGGGAAGAGAATGGCGGGAAACAGTTGGCGGGAGAGAATGGCGGGAAGGAATGGCGGTAAAAGATTTGGCAGAAAAGAATGGCGGGAAGTACATAAGCGGGAAAAGTTGGAGCCATGCAGCAGTCGGCTTAGAGTAAGCCGATTAGAGCTAATCGGCCTATAGTAAGCCGATTAGAGCTAATCAGCTTACTCTAAGCCGAATGATGCATGTGGTGCTGGCCGAGAGGTCTATCGGCCAAGCCCAAGACGATTGAAATCCAGTCGGCCATGGCTAGGCCGACTGGAAGCTAATCGGCCTATAGTAAGCCGATTAGTCCCAATCGGCCTACCACTGGCTGATGCTGTATTATTTTTGCAAATAACTCAAACTGCGTATTATTTTTCAAATTTATTAAAAAAATGTATTATTTAAAAAAAATTAGCATGCAGTTTTCATTGCTTCCATACTATAGGTAAAGATTCATCTTTTGTGCGGATAAATATAAAATTCTTACAAAAAAAGGGACGTTAAAAAGATAAGCGAGTTCAGATGGGATCGAGACCGTTGTGTAGGTGGAGTGCGCCGGAAAGTGGAAAGTGAGTTTGGAAGAAAAAACCTTTGTGTAAGTGAAGGACGCGGGAAAGACAGAGGTGAGTTTTGTTAGAATGTTTCATGTGTGGAATACGCGGGAAAGGGAGGAACCGGCGAAACCATTTTGTATGTGAATGCTTTGGTTTATTTTCTGACATGCGAGGGAAGTGCAAAACCCTGGAGACACCATACTATTTATTGCACTTAATGAGTACCAAAAAGAGTTTTAACTTTTTAAGCAATTACATTATATGACAGCTCATGACAACCCATTTCACTAATAATTACTTTATGATAATGATGATGAATATTTGGTTGTGCAGGTAAATAATTATTTTTGACAATTCAGAATGTAAGAATATCATATTTTGCACGAGTAAGTAGCAAATTAGGCAGAAACGAGATAAATATGTTCGGGCAAGACCATTGTACATGTGAAGCGTGTGTACCTGAAGTACGCCGGAAAAATGATGGGATAGGTCAGGCAAGACCGTTGTATAGCCATGAGACACTAACAGTCAATCTTTACATACTAATAAAGGGGCTATTGATTTTGGCCGTTCGTCATGAAAATTGCCCTGAAGTTATCAATAATTACCCACCATGCCACCGGAGAGTGGATAAAAACGATTCGGTATTTCCCTTGACACTAGCAGTCAATTGTAACTAATGAAAGCTAAATATAGATCCAAACACGTTTAAATCAGTACAATAAATTTGACTTTATAATAGTATATTTTTCCGACAAAAGTGGTATTCGTTTAATGAGGTGCCTCATTGAGGATTGATCTTTTACTCTCTTTATTTCTAGGGATACCCCCCTTCTCGCGACACTCTTGCGAGCAATGATCGATCTTTTACTCTCTTTTTTACTACGGATCTCCCTCCCCCTCCCGCGACGCCCATGCGAGCGTCCGGGAGGCTAACCATAGCGCCGCCACCTTCCCTCCTCCCCCTCCCATGCCGCCGCCAGAGGGCGCAAGCGGGCGAAGCCTGGTCGTCGGTGGCAGCGGCGGCACCCCTTTCCTCTCCTCGCACGGGGATGCGAGACGTAGGCCGGGACGCGACGCTCGATGTCGGGCACAGCGGCGCTCCGAAGTGGGCTAGCGAAGGAGGCGTGGCGTTTGTGCGACGGGCGGCATGGTGGTCGCGCAGGCTGTCGTGTGGTGACGGTGATGGCTGCTTCTTGGCAGTGCCTCGGAGCTGCTTCTGGCGATGCGGGTCGCGGGCGGCCTCTCTCGCCGTGGATCTCTGGTGGAGGGGCGGCACGGCAGCGATGGAGGTGGGCGGCACCCATCTAGTCAGGCCCATGCGGCTGGACGTCGGCGCTCGACTCGGGAGGACCTCCCGTGGCTGCGGCGACGACGGTTCTACCCTCCCACCCTTTCGGCATTGGACGGTGATACGTCCTAAATGTATCTACTTTTCAAAACACTTTTGCTCTTATTTTGGACTCGAATTTGCATGATTTGAATGAAACTAACCCGGACTGATGATGTTTTCAACAGAATTACCTTCGTGTTATTTTTGTGCAGAAATAAAAGTTCTCAGAATTGGACAAAACTTTACAAAGAATTTTTCTGGAATATATAAAAAATACTGGTGAAAAGAGCTACCGGAGGGGGCCACCACCGAGCAACAAGCTCACGTGCCCCCCCCCTAGGGCACGCCACCTGAGCTTGTGGGCCCTTGGGCACTCCGGTTACCCTACCTCCAGTCATATAAGTTATGTTTTGTACAGAAAAAATAGAGGAAGAAAGAATCATCACATTTTACGATACAAAGCCACCGCCACCTCCTATTCTTCAACGGGAGGGGTGATCTAGAGTCCGATTTGGGCTCCGAAGAGGGGTTTTCGCTGCCATCGTCATCATCAAGTCTTCTCCATCAACAATTCAATGATGCTCACCACCGGGAGTGAGTAATTCCTTCACAGGCTTGCTGGACGGTGATTGAGTTGGATGTGATTTGTAATGTAATCCAGTCAATTTGTTAGGGCTTGACCCCTAGTATCCACTATGTTATGAAATTGATGTTGCTATGACTTTGCTATGCTTAATGCTTGTCACTAGGGCCCGAGTGCCATGATTTCCTATTTTAACCTATCATGTTTCAATGAATATGAGAGTTTTTTGGATCATATCTTGCAAGTTATATGCACCTACTATGTGTTATGATCTTCGTACCCCAAGGTGACAAGAATTTGGATTCTTTTCGGTGATGACTGTGGTATAAGGAGTTCATGTATTCACCATGTGTTAATGCTTTGTTCTGGTTCTCTATTAAAAGGATGCCTTAATATCGCTTAGATTTCCTTATGGACCCCGCTACCATGGGAGGGTAGGACAAAAGACGCCATGCAAGTTCCTATCATAAGCACGTATGGCTATATATGGAATACATGCCAACATTGAATTAATGAATTGGAGCTAGTTCTGTGTCGCTCTAGGTTGTGACTGTTACATGATGAATCTCATCCATACAATTATCCATCGCTGAGAGAATGCCTACATTTTCCTTATATTGCCTTTATTTAGTTACTACTGTTGTTACAATCACAACAAAATTGCTACTGTTACCGCTACTATCAAACTACTATGCTACTAAATACTTTGATGCAAATAATATCATTCCAGGTGTGGTTGAATTGACAATTCAACTGCTAAGGCTCATAAATATCCTTTGGTTCCCCTTGTGTAGAATCAATAAATTGGGTGAAATACTACCCTTGAAGATTGTCGCGATCCCCTAAACTTGTGGGTTATGAAGACCTTTTTCTGGCGCTGTTGTCGGGGAGCATAGCTTTATTTGTTGAGTTCACTTGGGAATTATCTCTCTGTTGGTTACTATGAAGAAACTGAAAGACTACAGAACCAAGATTTTTCCCTCTAAGATGAGGGGAGGGAACGAACTGTTAAACGGGCTCAAGAATTATTTGATAATATATAGAAAAATGTCGATGATTGGACACTTCTTGAACCAGCACCCGAACCTATTCTTAAGAAAAGAGGCATTGTACTCGTCAATCCAGAAGATATGCAAGAGACAAATAAATCTATGCAGGATAAGGGGAATAAATCTGAAGATGTTAAGAATTTACCACCTATTAAAGAAATACATGGACTCGATGCCTCGTCACAGGTAATAGAGGTAAACTCTCTTTGTAGATTTGATGAAGGTGATATTCCCTTTAATAAACCTCCTAGACAAAGCTTGGACGAATTTGATGATTTTAGTCTTAAGAAAGAAAAATTTACTAGATACGTAAGTACTCAACTAAAACGTAATTCTATTATAATTGAATGCTTGAGTGATATGAAGTTTACAATTGCAAATTATGTCAAGGGCTTATGCAAACATTCATCTATGGTTCATAGTCAACTAGAACAAGTCTCCAAGTCACAAAGTGATTTACTTAATGAGATGAACAATACCTTGAATGATCATGTTGTTAGAGTAATGACTAGAGGAGGTAAAATGACTCGGGAACCTTTGTATCCCGAGGGTCATCCTAAAAGAATAGGCCTTTGCATACTTCCAGCGAACCTACTTTAGAAGAACCTCCTAGGAATCCTAGTAAATTTTCTATTTCTGATGCTGAAACTCAATCTGGGAATGAGTATTCATCTAGTGATTCTGATAATGAAAATAATGATGCTAATGATAATCAGAACAATACTCACATAGATAATGATAAAGAATCTGACAATGATGTAGAAATAGCACCTGCGGTAGAGCTTGATAACCCACCTCCTAAAAATAAAAGGTATCACAAAAAGGACTTTGTTGCTAGAAAGCATGGTAAGGAAAGGGAACCTTGGGTTAAAAAACCTATGCCATTTCCTAGCAAGTCTGTGAAACATAAAGATTAGGAGGCTTTTAATCATTTTGTCGAATGACTGAAATTATGAAAATGCCTCCATATGCTAAATACATGAAAGATATTTTCACCAATAAAATGAAAATACTGAGGCTGAAATCTCTATTGTGCTTGCAAATTACTCTTTCGAAAGAAAAGTACCTCAAAAACTAGGAGCCCCAGGAATACCTACTGTACCATACTCCATAAAAAATGACTTGTGCCAAAAAAACGCGGTGTCACGCCGCGCCCATAAGAGCACACATCTGAATCTGTGTTGCTCATTTGGTAAAATAAAAGGAAGAGGAAGTGGAGCGAAGAGGTTGATTGAGTGACGGTTTTTGTTCGGTGAATAGTTTCATGTAGGTCCTTGTGTAGTTTCTTCTGATTGGGCATGTAGTACATTCTTTTCATTAATTAATCTATTATTAGTACATTCCTTGTTCATTGGTACATGTCGAGGGGTGATATCAAAAGAAGCAAGAGATGATTTAATTTTCGTAAACTACTAAGAGGACTCATCCAACAGTTGATCCTGAAGATAATGTTTAGCACTTCACATAATGGATTACCGAGTGGCAATGACACTTTATATGCTATATCTTGATCTATATTTGGCCATACTCCATGGAATCCTTGGACAAAATTGCAGTAACTCTTTGTTCCTATCTATATAAGGGGTCATCTTCACTATCTTATGCTTTGACCTACCGTTCTCCTACAAAGCCATGGAAACGGACCCCATTTAGTAGGAATGTCTTTTTTATTATGGACACTTAATTCTCACTCACAAGGAACTCCCGATCGAATAAATAAGAATTTAGGTGGTAAGGCTTTTCATCAATTTTGTTATAATAGGATTATCGAGTTGTCAACTTTGAAGTAAAATGTAATTAAGCATTTTATGTTGAAAGAAGATATACAATACACTATTTTGTTTGGACCAATTGTCCAAAAACAGAATATATACATAATCAATTTTTGCTCTGTCTTTGTCCATATAATATTTACTAAGGGAGATACAATTTGCAGTGAATAGGAAAATTATCACTTTTCCCTCGAATGTATGTAGAAAAGAAATGCATAAGACAAAACAAAATTTTATTGACTCTTTAGAATCTTTAATAGGGCATCCCACCAAACGTTATCAAATTTCAAAATCTATGTTGCGGTGATGTAATTACAAAACAACTAAAGGTCAAATCAAGAGAAGTTTTCTAACCTAGCAAGATGAGGTACTATGAACGCTAAAAGAATTATTTGAAAAAAAAAGATAAAAATATTGTGGGAGGTAGCTTTCATATGACACAATGCAAATTGGTAAATGTGTCATGTTTAGATGCCAACACGTGATATTTTTAGTACCGAAGTATTTGAGACCATTTCAACAATATACTTATTTGTGTACATTTTTAACCACTTCTTGAGGGTTCGTACAGAAGAGAGGCTAAAAAATGCCATATACCTTATGTTTGACACGAATAGAAAAGAAAAACAAATAGCCAGGACTTACCTTTTTTTAGTATATTGTTAAAAAGATTTTAAAAAACTGGACACGGTGTCTCTCAAATGACCATCATTTACGAACTTATACTTTGCTGCATGGTAGTCTTCCATGTCATGGTCTTCGTTTAGCTAAGTGGAATCCATGCGTTACTTTGTTGCTTGGCAAATTGCTCCATTCTTTATTCTGGGGTAAACGGACCCACGACAGGTGTAACACACCCCACATAGTTTCTCAATAGTAGGTAATATATAAAAAATTGAAAAATGGAGAAAAATAATCCTTAATCGCTTTTATAAAAATATCTCAAGTTTTTATTTTTTGTATTTTCCTTGGATTACTATTCACGTGGATGCACTGTGATGATATTGTTCCAGTTTACATTTCATGTACTGTTCATACGGAATAGTGTTCTGATATTTTTCGAGGGTGGTATGGGTATATTGCAGTTTATTCGATGGACATGGAACCACTGGTCACATAAAGCACTGTTGCATACAAAGTTATTTTTCCGAAAATAATGTTTCATTTGTTCGAGTTAACTGTTTGGGCTTATTCGGGTTACTGTTCTCCAAAAATCAGATTTCACTGAAGCCGGTAAAGGGAAATAAAATCATGGAGCAACAGTCTATAGGAACGAACCAAAGGAAAAATAAAATAATAAACACTTTTTAAAACAATAAAAAAAGATTGGCACCAAAGATGCTATACTTTTCGTTGGATTTTGGCTTCGTAGTAAAATTGAAGTGAAAGGACAATCAGTAATAGCAATGATAATAGTTCAAATTAATAATCACATAATATGAAAATAGATCAGATCAAACTTATTGGTATTATTAGACCCATTTTTCTGCATGTGGTGTTTTTTAAGTAATCCCTTAGATCTATGAGTATTTCATTTGAGGTAATTATCTATAAGTAAGTCCAAAAGAGATACCGACATAATGTGTTAGAGGCAACATCGTAAAAAGTTTGCAGAGCGGGAATAATAATAATAATACTATCATAGTACTTGTATGTGTAAAAGAGAAATAAAACATACATGATGATCTTCCTTTGTGAATATAAAAACCTATGATGATATTTAGTATGTAAATAAAAGCCATTTTTCTGGAAATATTGTTTATAAGTCGGTCTCTCTCTTTCTGTGGAAGATAGAAGATGGAATCCCAACCATGTAACTGAATGTACTATTCACGCATAGTTATTGTTACTTTCGGCCACGTAGATGAACAGTAAACATAATAAAAAAAGTCAAAAAAGGAGAAAAATCGAAGGCTTGCCGCTTTAGTATAGTAACTTATTATGTCTGAACTGCTTTATGTGATTTGAGAGATGGTGTAAGCGTTATGCCTTTCTCTTTATATAGAAGACTTGATTTGAGTAAGGTGACACCCACTGAAATCTCTTTTTAAATGGCTGATAAATCAACCGCTTTACCTATCGGTATTTGTCAGGATGTTCCCGTTGTTGTGGAAAATGTTACCATCATAACAGACTTTCTTATTCTTCATATGACCAAGTAAGACAATATGTCGATTATCCTTGGTAGGTTGTTATTGATTGCAACAAGAGCAAGGTCACATTTAATGTCATTGGTAAAGAAAACATGGTACATTTCTGAAGAAACAAAACCAAATGAATAGTATCAACTCTATTGAAAGGATTACGACAATAACTATTGGAGATTATGAATTCCCGCTTCCGGTTCCCGAAAGCGAATATCAAATTATTACTATTGGAACCATGCATATTCCGGTTGAGGTAACTTAGTGCTATACAAAAATTCTTCGGTTTTATGTCAAAAGAAAGCAGTTCATTAATAAGACCTGATCAACCTTGTTAATGTATTCCTTTTGATAGGCATATTGTCGATGAATTCTGTAAGCACAACCTTCTGTAACTTTAGAATATTTATGTTTTATTAGTTTAATAAAGTGAAAAGGCCATATTTAGTTTGTTTTCCGAATTTTCTACGGAATAAAAATACCCCGAAAATAAAAGTCGTCGGAATGTCCTGAAAACTTAGTATGGTATTTTCTAGAATATTTACAAATTTTTGGCACTGAGCACACCCCAGGGGGTGCACCTATAACCACAAGCTCACACGGCGTGCTTGCCCCCCTGGGCGCGCCATGTGAGCTTGTGGGTCCCATAGGGACCCACTCACTTAGTGCACTTGACCACTGCTTCACCTACCTCCAGAAAAAATAGTGTTTGCCTCCATTCATGTGTTCTTGCTCATTTTAATTAGATTTTTCGATCTCTTTGCTCAGAGCTCCATTTTCAAAACTGTTCGAAGGAATTTCTCCTTGGTATGTGACTCCTCCAATGCTCCAATTAGTTTTTGTTCTAGTGGATTATATTTTGAGTATTTTGCTACTATGGGTGGCCAAGAATATGGTCTTGCATGTTGAATTTACTTGGTTCTAAGTAGTTTTGACACTTGATATGGCCTCTGGGAGCTTGTGGGAGTAGTTGCTATCAATCTTAATGAGTTCTATTCGCTTTTATTTCGGGGACTAGAAATTTCAGAAATTTTTCAGAGAAGAGATAATGATTAGAAGGTTCTTGAGAGTCTCTTCTAGCCGTGGTTCCACCGAAAATTTGGAGGACAAGCCCAAGTACAACCTTCCTCATGCAGCCGAAGTGTGGTCGTGCAAATGCCCGTGCGAGCCATTCTTCGGAGAAGCGGGTCTCCTACAAGATTTCTATCACTTGGTCGAGAATCCTGGACTCACTCCATTCCTCGAAGATAAGTGCTATCAATATCTTCTCCTCACTAATACTTTCGTGCAAAATTTGTGATTCATGTCTATGTACGACCCTGGTTTTCGGTCCGTTTTTTCCTTTGCGGGATTTGACTCCCGTCTTTTTTCTCGGTGTTATCGGATTTCTCTAGCTCTTCGGTATATGAAGATGGTCATCTAGCCTTGCTTTTCCCATCCAACCAGAGATTATCTCCAGTCCCCCCTTGCCACCCAAGATCCATCTCAGGACTTTGTCATCAGAACCCTACCTTCCGAGTTGCCGGAAGGGAAACCCTGATCCCTCCAGTTACAAAGGAACCCCAATTTCCTTTGATCTGATGACTTCCAAATTTTTCCCAGAGACCATCCTTCATCTATAAACCCTGGATATGCAAAAATATTGCCAAGTCATTTGCAATATTTTTCATTTATAATTAATTCCTTTTTCTGCCAGTTAGAGGAATTAAATCCAGGAAAATATCTATACATCTCTAAAGTTCATGAAAACTTGTGGAGATATTCTTTGTGATCATATTGAGCTCCCATAAAAATATTGTCCATAATTAAATAAGGGAAATTGCATTTTCCTATTTAATGCCAATATTGCATTTTGGGCACTTTCTAAAGGAACTACCATTTTGGTAGCCAGGAAAATCCCAAATAAATTGTGGAGCTTCTCATATCCATATATTCCCCATTTCCATCAAGATCCCAAGTTCCATAGTTCAAATTTTGAGCACCACATCAATTTGAAGATTCTGTCCAGTTGGGCAAGCTGCAAAGGAAGTGCTCTATTCCTTTATCTATTTGAGCTGAAACTTTTCATGGTGGTTAACATTGCTAAATCACTCATGGATACCAAAAATCAGCTCAATCCCTCTACCCATTCATCCACATAAATTTTTCCAAGTTCCTGTCCATTTGAAAGCACTGTGAAGGAAGTACCATTTTGGTGTACCCAAATGGTATGAAATTTTACAAGTGCCATCATACACCTAAATCATGACTCTCCACCAAATTTCAACTCATTTCATCCAGTCATTTGAGCACAGCTCCAAGTTCTAGTTTCTGGACCAATTCTTGGTTTGTGAAGGAAGTGTATGCAAATGAGGTCTAAATGACTTCAAATTTTGCAAGCATATACTCCTTCCTACCCTATCTAATTGTGACAAAGATCCAGCTCCTCTCCTTCATCCATTTCTCTAGAAACAACCACAAACAGTTTGCTGTCAGAACTTCTTCTGCAAGCTTCTTCCACCCCAGAGCCACCTAGGTACTTCCAGTCATTTCTCTCATCTATTTAAGCAGTGAAGGACCTGTTGGACAAGGTGTGACAAGCAGACGTGGGCCAGAGCGCGTTGTGTCCATGGTGACCAAGCAATGGCCATGCAGAAATGGTGCTCTGCATTTTGTCAGCCCCGTTTGGTCACCTCCGGCCAGTCTTTGCTCGTCCGGCCATGTCCATCGGCTCCGCAGAGTCCACCTGGCCCCTCTCCCATAGCTTCCCCCTCCGTTCTCATCTCCAGCGCGTCCCGACAAGCCTCGCCGGAACTCTGTTCGCCCATGACCCCGAGCCGTCACCTCTGTGACGCCCCCATTCTCGTCCGTACGCTAAACATACAGGCAATGCGTACGACCAAGATTAGGGACTCACTGATTGATATCACAACACAACACTAGACACAAATTAAAGTCATACAGCTTCATATTACAAGCCAGGGGCCTCGAGGGCTCGAATACAAAGCTCGACAAGCACGAGTCAACGGAAGCAAATAATATCTGAGTACAGACATAAGTTAAACAAATTTTGCCTTAAGAAGGCTAGCACAAACATAAGCAGCGAATCGAAAGAGGCGAGGCCTCCTGCCTGGGAACCTCCTAACTACTCCTGAGCGTCGGCACTCTCCACGTAGTAGTAGGCTCCAGCGGTGGTGTAGTAGTCGTCTCCGGCGTACTCCATCTCCTGGGCTCCATCGTCTGAACGCAGAATCGTATCGAGGAGGAAAGAAAATGCAAAGCAGCGGTGAGTACTCATCCAAAGTACTCGCAAGACTGACATCAGAACTATGCTAAGTATGCATCAGTATCAAGGAATGGGTTTATATCTGGACTGACTGCAGAAAGCAAGAGTAGGGGGAAGGCCTAGTCCTATCGAAGACTAGCATCTTCAGCATCTTGCAGCATTAGAAGAGAGTAGACTCGTATCTCATATATAGTCGTATTATTGTAGCAATTTTATTAAGTAACCATGCCCAGAGATTCTTCCTCGACTCCCTGCGAGGAAGCAATCCCGGAGCCAACATTCATTTCAATTTAAAGTCACAATTATAGTTGTATAAGGTCAAGGTACAACTCCAAGTCGTCCTGTTACCGTGGACACGGCTATTCGAATAGATTAATCATCCCTGCAGGGGTGCACCGCATCTCCAACACGCCTGATCACCTCTGGCCGGACACACTTTCCTGGGTCATGCCCGGCCTCGGGATAGCAGCACGTCGTCGCCCCACCTAGGCTCAACGAAGAGGCCAGCCCGCCGGTCTAAATCCTAAGCGCGCAGGTTCGTGGGCCCACTTGCCCTTGCACTCCTACATGATGCGAAGGCGGCCGGAAGAAGACCTAGCACACTCGAGTCCAAGAGCTGTACCGTCCAGTCCAATCCGGCGCGCGCCGCTCCATTGCTGATGTCCGAAGAGCTTCGGCTAATACAACGACGCTGAGTGCCCATAACTTTCCCACGTGATGGTTTGGTGCGCAATAAGGCCAACGACCAACTCAGATCAAATACCCAACCCATTAGAATTTTATTAATGCGGGGCAAGCGCAATCCATAAGGTGCGGTCCCGTCACCCCGACTCGAGGATGTGTGGCAAGGGCCTCTCCTGCCCGTCCACGCCTCATCATCATCAAACCGTGGGTACCCCTCAGGGCCGACGCATCACCAGCATGTTCCTGTAACCAGGTCATAGTAACTGTGTGTATAAAACATCAAGACGGAACCTGAGGAATCACCCTCAAAGGGCCCCGCTCGATGAAACCGTCAAGGTGGACTTAGAGGAATCACCCTCGAGGGTTCCACACTTGAGGGGTTGCACGACAGAGTCATCGTCGGGAGTGGTGAAGGAGGAATCACCCTCGATAACCACGACCGACTAGCTGCACTACAGAGCTAGCATCATGAGTACTTCACGAGGTGTCACCCTCGGTACTCGATAGTAGCGCTGCAGAGTCGTGCAACTAAGGGAAGTGCGGTGATGTGAGGGGCCTGGCTTGTCGGTCGGTTGACCGAGTCTTCGAGTCGTCGAGTCGTCGATGAAGAAGCAGGGGCAACTGGGACTAAGGGGTCACTGGGGGTTCATTGATCAACCTATACTAAGCAGTTGATATGATTGCAGGTATTGTAGCAGTTTATCAAAAACAGGCTATGCATCAGAATAGGAGCTAACTAATACAGTAGCAAAAACTAATGCAAGAATAAGAGGGAAGAATGGGAGATATCGAAATGCTCAAGGGGGGTTTGCTTGCCTTGCTGCTCTGCGGAAAAAGGCTGATCGTCAACGGTGTAGTCGTACCCGGCAGCAGCGTCAGTCTCGGGGTCTACCAGAGAGAAGAAGGGGGGAAGAAACAATAAATATAAAGCACATATGCAACACGATGCATGACATGGCAATATGCAGGGCTAGGCATGCACTAACGCAGTACTACACGATGCAGACGGAGCGGGAGAATATCTGACGATATTTCCCGGGTCTTTGGATTTATCGGACAGACGATCCGGAGGGGAAAAGTTCCATGTTAATCATGCTAGGAGCATGTGACAGATGAATGGATAGTGTACTCGGATTCGTGGGATTTTTCTGATCAACTTTCATGTATAAAACTTTTTCATCTGAGCTACGGTTAAAAAGATATGATTTTCTAAAGTTTTTAATCATTTTCTGGAATTAACAGAATTAATTTAATTCGAAAAATGCTATTATGACATCATGCTGACATCAGCATTGCATCAGCAGTCAACAGTGGGGCTGACCAGGTCAAACCTGACCAGTGGGTCCCACATGTCATAGACTCAGGGTTAATTCATTTTAATTTAAACTAAACAGAGACTAATTAGCAAGTGGGGCCCATCTGTCATAGGGTCATTAGGCTAAGTTAATTATTTTCAATAAACCTAATTACTAATTTGCCAGCTGACAGGGCTGGCTCACATGTCATACACAGGGGGGGTCCGGGACCTACCTGTCATAGACTGGGCAGGTCCAGTCAGCACGTTGACCTGGTCAATAGGTCAACGGGGTCGGGCTGGCCCACTGGCCAGTGACCCTGCGGGTGGCCCCGACCGGGCCACGTCGGCGGCGGCGCCGTCCGGTAGCCGGAGGAGCTCTGGCGAGCTCCCGAAACGGTGGCGAAGCTCGGGTCTCGTCCACAGGGCACCAAATCGGGCGCGGTTTGCTGCGTTCGCGAGCTGCGGTAGCCGCCGTTCCATTCCGGCCATCGGGGCGAGCTGGGACGGCTGGTGGAGGGAGCTACGTCGACGGCGGCGGAAGCAAGCTTCGGGCGTCTCCGGCAAACGGCGACGCAGCACGGTAGCTAGCGAACTAAAGGGGCTGGACGATCCTACGTGACGCGGCGAGCGCGTTGGTTGCACGCCCGGGACCATTTGGTCACCGGAGGCTCGTCTGTGACGAGCTCAGGCGAAGGAGCGTTCGGGCGCGCGTCATGGACGACGCTAGGAGGCACGAGCGGGGGCATGCGTGTGCGCGTTGTGCTCCTGGGAGCACCAGGAGCACGGTGCTGCGCTCAGGCGAGCGTGACGGCGACGGTGGCGACGACCACAAGCTCGTCGGCGGCAGCACGCTTCGGGCTCCGACGGAGCAACTAGCTAGGGGGCGCAGGCGAGCTTATCTACGAGGGGGAAGAGGAGCTGGAGCTCACCGGGACCTGCAGGTGTGCAACGGTGGGCTCGGGGAAGGACGACGGCGGCGACTCGAGGCGGCGGAGCTCCGGGTGTCCGAGGAGGAAGAAGAGTCGATGGCGACGGTGCAGAGCTCCAGGGGCTTGGTCCAGGGGTCGAGGAGGAAGGGCTCGTCGCGGCGGAGCTTCTGGACAGGCTAGGGAGGTGGGGGAGTGGCTACGGCTGCGGCTAGCCGGCGTCCATGGCGGCGGCTGCGCTCGGGAAGGAAGGGGGCGAGCGAGGGAGAGGGAGAGAGGCGGAGCAGGGGCGTCCAGGGGAGTGCGGGCGTTCGGCCTTATCCATCCACGACGGCAGCTGCAAAAGATCTCGAGGAGGGAGGGCCTGGACGAGCGTGCGCGCGCCCTGCTCGACAGCGCGCCTGCGGGCGTCAGGAGGTAGGGGGCGACAGGTTAGTTGGGCTGGGCCTGGCACTATAGCACTGGGCCTAAGTGCACAGGGTTCTTTTCCTTTTTCCTTTCCTTTTTCCAGCTTCTGCTTTAATTTATTTTGGCATTATTTCTTTACTGCAAAAATGTGCCATATGGTCCAACAAATAGCTTGCAATATTCCACATGTCCACAACAAATTTGGAGATTTTTGGAATCTGTTTGCAATCTCCAATTAAATATAAAGGCACTTTAAAATGCAAATATGACTCTGTTTTGATGGTGGGGTCCACACCATAAACTTGGTGATGTTGTTTTCCTCAACAACATTAGTTTTGGATCATTCCACAAGTATGCAACATTTTTCCTTTGCTGTTTGAGGATTTATTTTATCACCACAAAATTCAAAGCCTTTTTCAGTGGAATTTGAATGAGATATGAAATTTCAACTTGATCATATCCTGTTTAGCAAAATGATTAGGCACTGATCATGGTCATTACTGTAGCTTAATTACAATGATCACTGTAGCCAAATTCCAGGGTGTCACAACTCTCCCCTACTAAAAGGAATTCTCGTCCCGAGAATTAAGAAGTAGAAGGAAAGAGCCCGGGGTATTCTGCACGAAGATGATCTTCGTGTTCCCAAGTGGCTTCATCTTCAGAATGATTTGCCCATTGCACCTTGAAGAACTTAGTAACGTTCTGACGAGTCCGGCGTTCAGTTTCATCGAGAATGCGGACTGGTTGCTCTTTGTAAGAGAGGTCTTGTTGCAGCTCAAGCATAACATGGTCCACTGCTCGGATAGGATCCTTGAAGCAGCGACGAAGCTGTGACACATGGAACACATCGTGAACCTGAGAAAGGTTTGGCGGTAGTTCCAGTTGATATGCCACCTTACCACGCCTTTCGAGAACAGTGAAAGGACCAATATATCGAGGAGCCAGCTTGCCCTTGATCCCAAAACGGTGTGTACCTCTCATTGGCGTGACTCGAAGATAAGCCTTTTCGCCAGGTTGATAGACCATATCTTTGTGATGACGGTCATACTGACTCTTCTGACGAGACTGAGCAGCCTTCAGATTTGCATGAATAATGCGGACTTGATCTTCGGCATGTTGGATAATATCCGGACCGATAAGTGTACGTTCCCCAGTTTCTGACCAATTCAGAGGAGTCCGACACTTACGTCCATATAATACTTCAAAGGGAGCCATCTTCAGACTAGCTTGATAGCTATTGTTGTAGGCGAACTCGGCATACGGGAGAGATTCCTCCCATTTCTTGCCGAAAGAAATGACACAAGCTCGAAGCATGTCTTCGAGAATCTGATTTACTCTTTCAACTTGTCCCTGGGATTGTGGGTGAAAAGCAGTGCTGAAGGACAAATGAGTTCCCATAGCTTCCTGGAAACTTGCCCAGAATCTTGAAGTGAATAAGCTGCCACGGTCTGAACTGATAACCAGTGGAATACCGTGAAGTGAAACAATTCTGGACATGTAGAGAGTTGCCAGCTGACTAGCAGTGATCGTTTCTTTAACGGCTAGAAAATGTGCAACTTTGGACAACCGGTCAATGACGACAAGAATAGCATCATTACCTTTCTGCGACCTGGGAAAACCAGTAATGAAGTCCATTTCAACATGATCCCATTTCCATTCAGGAATAGAAATAGGTTGCAGAGTTCCAGCAGGCTTTTGATGTTCTGCTTTGATCCGACGGCAAATGTCACATTCAGCAACATAGCGAGCAATGTCTTGCTTCATGTTAGACCACCAAAATCTTTGACGAATGTCTTGGTACATCTTGGTACTACCAGGATGAATAGTCAGCGGAGTGTCATGTGCTTCCTTCATGACCTCCTGAGTCATATCATGGTTTTTCTCCTTACTTGGTACCACTAAGCGGCCCTTGAAGTACAAAGCGCCATCCTCAGCAATGGTGAAGAATGAGGGTTTACCTCCCGTCAGATAGCGTTTAATATTTTCGACTTCATTGTCACACTTCTGGATCCACTTGATGACGTCCACAAGGTCTGGTTTAGCAACCAGGGTATTAAGAGAACCCTGGGAAACAACGTGGAGGTTCATTTTGTAGGACCCTTCAGGAGGGGGAGCGAGATAACCTTGAGGAACAATATGGTGGTTCAGCTTGCGGAATTCCTCTTGAAGAAGGGGGTGAACCTTATGAACCTGAAGGTGATTGCAGTACGACTTGCGGCTCAAAGTATCAGCCATTACATTAGCCTTGCCAGGTGTATAAGAAATTCCCACGTTGTAATCTGCTATGCGCTCCATCCATCTCTGTTGACGGAGGTTCAGATCTGGCTGAGTAAACAGGTACTTCAGACTTTGGTGATCGGTGTAGATCTCGCAACGATTTCCAACAAGGTATTGTCGCCACTCTTTCAGTGCATGAATTACTGCAGCTAGTTCAAGGTCATGAACTGGGTAGTTCTCTTCATGAGGACGCAATTGACGAGATGCATAAGCAACCACTCTGCGTTCTTGCATTAAGACACAACCCATTCCCTGACGCAAAGCGTCACAATAAATGACGAAGTCCTTACGATTTTTCAGGAGGAGCAAGCACTGGAGCAGACATCAGTTTGTCCTTAAGTGCCTGAAAGCTATCCTGACATTTTTCTGTCCACTCATATTTAAGACCTTTGTGAAGCAAATTGGTTAAGGGCTTTGCAATCTTGGAGAAGTTCTCGACGAATCGACGGCAATAGCTGGCGAGTCCGAGAAAACTTCTGACTTGCTTGACATTCTTCGGGGGAGTCCAGTCAAGAATAGCCTGAACTCGTTCAGGGTTGACCGCAATACCATCCTTGGAGATCACATGACCAAGGTAGGTTACTTCGTCCATCCAGAACTCACACTTTGAATACTTTGCATAAAGTTGATGTTCTCGAAGCCTCTCCAGTATAAGACGAAGATGTTCAGCATGCTCTTCTTTATTCTTGGAGTAAACCAAGATATCACCCAGATAAACCACGAAGAATTTATCAAGGTAATCCATGAATATATAGTTCATCAACCGAGAGAAGGTTGCTGGGGCATTGGTTAAGCCAAAGGACATGACGGTGTACTCGTATGAACCATAGCGAGTAACAAATGCAGTCTTGGGAATATCCTCTTCACGAACCCGGATCTGATGGTAACCCAACCTCAAGTCGAGTTTTGAAAACACTGACGAACTGGCAAGTTGATCATATAGATCGTTGATCCAAGGAAGTGGATATTTGTTTTGAATCGTTGCTTGGTTGATGGGACGGTAATC
This sequence comes from Elymus sibiricus, assembly GCA_039707655.1. Taxonomy (NCBI): domain Eukaryota; kingdom Viridiplantae; phylum Streptophyta; class Magnoliopsida; order Poales; family Poaceae; genus Elymus; species Elymus sibiricus. The sequence goes on from CM077671.1 coordinate 404,544,869, forward strand.
TTGGACCAATCGATTCGTACCATCTTTGTTCTTGACAAAGAGAGAAAGTGCTCCCCAAGCAGAGGAACTTGGACGAATGAAACCCAGACGAAGCGAATTGTCAATTTCTTGCTTAAGTTCAAGGAGTTCATGTGGTGGCATCTTATACGGACGCTTGGCAATAGGGGTGGTGCCAGGTACCAAGTCGATGACAAACTCGATAGCTCTAGCAGTGGGGATCCCTGGAAGTTCTTCCGGAAAAAAATATCTTGGAAATTCCGGACAACTGGAATGTTTTCAATCCCTTCAAGAGGTGACGTGTTTAATGCATTCAGGGCATATAGCCAGGCTTCAGCATCTAACAGCTTGGAATGACATGATCGAGTACAACTCATAACCAAAGAACATTACTAAGAGTTGTTGATTTGCAATGCGTACTCGATTCAGATATCAACATCCTTGATTGTCCAACAACTCAGAACACGAGGAAACTGAAATCAGTGAAATATCATAGTTGATGAGGAGCCCATAAGAAGTTATAAAGCCCCATGATATTTATTAAGATACCAGGGATAATACTCGGAGATAGATCAGCATAGAGGTTAGACTAGCGTATTGATCTGTGGAGGACAAGCACTTTAACTTGTCTGAGAATGAAATCGAAGTAGAACAACATGGTCGGAACCACGATTGCAAAGGACAAGATCAAAGATAAAAGATCAAATCATACAATGAATGATTATATGAAAGAAGAAGCTTCTATGATAAGATCAACATCGTTTCCATGGGCATGAACACAAGGTTCAAGGTCGACTCCCACTTCATCAATGCACCACCTTCCATTTACACCTCGCCTTTGATGAAGTCGTAGTTTTGAAAATTTAACTGGCAAAACACCAGGAGAGTATGACTCGTGAAAACTGTCGGGTTCACACGGATTAAGGAAGGCATAGGTTCAACCCATCGGGGCATCTTAGGAACATATACCACAAGCTTCAAGAGTAATTAACACATGCTTGCAAATAGAGCATGGCTGACGAAAGCATAGGATACAACTTATCAGAGGGAGAAGACACAGTTTACCAATGGCCTCATGTATCAGGGGAAGAACATCACAAGAATTTTGAATGTGAAGGATGCTATCGGGTAATAACCCAACACTGGGTCTGGCAGTCCACAAAGGACCTGATGCGAGTATCGGAACCCAATCAGAGAGAGAAAGAATGCAAGGCATCAGATCATAGAACATCCAAATAATTTGATGCTTAAATAACCAAAGGAATTAAGATTTCCAAATTGGTGTATCGGAAACAGATTTTCCGATCAAATACAAGTAAGATGAAAGGATTTAGATGGGCAATCAATCAAGGTTGATTTGCCAAGAACCAACTCATGTTTAGAAAGACGTCTGAGCCGGACGGATAATTTATGATAAACAACTGATGACTGCGTGCATCCACACACAGGTTGAATCAATAAAATCAAATGAAAACCACAAAGGATTTACTTAATATTGCTAGACATATGGAATTAACCATAATGCAAGCAGGTGAGAAAGGTCAAGAGCAAAAGGCTACTCAGGATTTCGAAAGATCGAATAGCAATTTAAGGACTTGCGAAACCCACGACAACTGAGGACGAACGAATCCCCGTTAAGAAAATTTGATGTACCTTGTAATAACAAGAGCAACTAGAAATGAGTATGAATGACAGTTGTACGTAAATATCCATAGGGGTTGACGGCGGAAGGGAATCGCAAAAGCGATGAGCACAAGTTCTCGGGAGAACATCGGAGAGTATCTTCGAAGTCTTCTGATGAACCGAGCCATCGTTTGAAATGAGGGGCTCTCCGGGACGAGTAGTTACGAGAACCTAGAGTTAGAGTTAATAAAATCTTTAGCTCGAAAGAGGAGAGATATCAGAACCCAGAGTATAGACGAGGAATAAAAGATCCTAATACCACCCGATTGAGATGTGGGCCCGTAAGCCACACAACTATGTTAGTAAAAGTTTTTCAATGACTAGACTCAACTTCGGCCAAGGAGTTGGAAAGGGGGCTACCTACAGGCAGTCGGCTCTGATACCAACTTGTGACGCCCCCATTCTCGTCCGTACGCTAAACATACACGCAATGCGTAAAGCCAAGATTAGGGACTCACTGATTGATATCACAACACAACACTAGACACAAATTAAAGTCATACAGCTTCATATTACAAGCCAGGGGCCTTGAGGGCTCGAATACAAAGCTTGACAAGCACGAGTCAGCGGAAGCAAATAATATCTGAGTACAGACATAAGTTAAACAAATTTTGCCTTAAGAAGGCTAGCACAAACATAAGCAGCGAATCGAAAGAGGCGAGGCCTCCTGCCTGGGAACCTCCTAACTACGCCTGAGCGTCGGCACTCTCCACGTAGTAGTAGGCTCTAGCGGTGGTGTAGTAGTCGTCTTCGGCGTACTCCATCTCCTGGGCTCCATCGTCTGAACGCAGAATCGTATCGAGGAGGAAAGAAAATGCAAAGCAGCGGTGAGTACTCATCCAAAGTACTCGCAAGACTGACATCAGAACTATGCTAAGTATGCATCAGTATCAAGGAATGAGGTTATATCTGGACTGACTGCAGAAAGCAAGAGTAGGGGGAAGGCCTAGTCCTATCGAAGACTAGCATCTTCAGCATCTTGCAGCATTAGAAGAGAGTAGACTGGTATCTCATATATAGTCGTATTATTGTAGCAATTTTATTAAGTAACCATGCCCAGAGATTCTTCCTCGACTCCCTGCGAGGAAGAAATCCCGGAGCCAACATTCATTTCAATTTAAAGTCACAATTATAGTTGTATAAGGTCAAGGTACAACTCCAAGTCGTCCTGTTACCGTGGACACGACTATTCGAATAGATTAATCATCCCTGCAGGGGTGCACCGCATCTCCAACACGCCTGATCACCTCCGGCCGGACACACTTTCCTGGGTCATGCCCGGCCTCGGGATAGCAGCACGTCGTCGCCCCACCTAGGCTCAACGAAAAGGCCAGCCCGCAGGTCTAAATCCTAAGCGCGCAGGTTCGTGGGCCCACTTGCCCTTGCACTCCTGCACGATGCGAAGGCGGCCGGAAGCAGAGCTAGCACACTCCAGTCCAAGAGTTGTACCGTCCAGTCCAATCCGGCGCGCGCCGCTCCATTGCTGACGTCCGATGTGCTTCGGCTGATACAACGACGCTGAGTGCCCATAACTTTCCCACGTGATGGTTTGGTGCGCAATAAGGCCAACGACCAACTCAGATCAAATACCCAACCCATTAGCATTTTATTAATGTGGGGCAAGCGCGACCCATAAGGTGCGGTCCCGTCACCCCGACTCGAGGATGTGTGGCAAGGGCCTCTCCTGCCCGTCCACGCCTCATCATCATCAAACTGTGGGTACCCCTCAGGGCTGACCCATCACCAGCATGTTCCTGTAACCAGGTCATAGTAACTGTGTGTATAAAACATCAAGACGGAACCTGAGGAATCACCCTCAAAGGGCCCCGCTCGATGAAACCGTCAAGGTGGACTTAGAGGAATCACCCTCGAGGGTTCCACACTTGAGGGGTTGCACGACAGAGTCATCGTCGGGAGTGGTGAAGGAGGAATCACCCTCGATAACCACGACCGACTAGCTGCACTACAAAGCTAGCATCATGAGTACTTCACGAGGTGTCACCCTCGGTACTCGATAGTAGCGCCGCAGAGTCGTGCAACTAAGGGAAGTGCGGTGATGTGAGGGGCCTGGCTTGTCGGTCGGTTGACCGAGTCTTCGAGTCGTCGAGTCGTCGATGAAGAAGCAGGGGCAACTGGGACTAAGGGGTCACTGGGGGTTCATTGATCAACCTATACTAAGCAGTGCACCCGAAGCGGAGCGTTGCACCCGAAGCCGCACCATCAAGTACTTCAAGGTTCAATGGAGCAACCACACAGAAGCAGAAGCAACCTGGGAGCGTGAAGGCTATCTTAGATCTGAGTTCCCTTATCTTTTTAGCGCTTAGCCTAGGAATCTCGGGGACGAGATTCTTGTAAGGGGGGTAGGTCTGTCACACCCTGTGTTTGTATCACTTTGCTATGATGGATTTACAAAATTTGGAACCAATTAAAACTTTTTGAGTGCATGCTTGTTTGAATTGTTGCTTGTTTGATTGTTTGATTGATTATGTTTGGCACTCTTAGGTTCTACTCCTCTCCATATTTATCTTCCTTGATCCAAACTTCTTACCCAATGATCATGCCATGTGAATAGGACCCAAAACTATTTTTTTATCAAATATTATTTTGGCCACAAAAAAAAGTTTTATTCAAATTAGGTTTTCAAAAGCCCTGAATTGAGGTTTGTACTACAAGTCCTCAAATTGGGTGGATCCTTTCTCCCCAAATGCTTTATTTGAAACCTACTATATATATGACTTCCCAAAACCACCAAAATTTATTTTTAAAGATTATTTTGCTATTTTATTTAAAGGCTTTTTCTTAAAGCCAGAAATGGTTTTTCATAGGGAAAAATTATTTAAATGCTTTAAAAATATTTGAGAAAATTTAGGGAAACTCAGTGGACATATATTTTCCATATATATGAGTTTGAACACATGGTCATGTTCAAAATAATGGGCAAAACACCTCAAAACCCTTTCTGCTTAAATCAAGCTTTTGAAATATTTCTATAAGAAATATTCTCAATAAATTCCAAGAAAATTCCAGCAAGGCACACATGTCATATGTGATGCTCTTGCAAAGTTTCATCTCAATCTCAATTGATTTGCTTCATCAAAATATTCCAAAACCATTTCTGTCCAGAGCCAAATTTGAACAACTTTACATTGTGAAGTTTCTTCCCTTGACCCCAAACTTTGTGGGCATGTTCTAAACCCCAAATAATGACACCACACCAAGTGGTGGATTTGTGGGAAGTGAGATGCATGCCTAGATCTACAAAAATCTGATTCTGTTGATTTCTAGGGTTTCATAAAGTTACATTGTGAACCTTCTTCAATCAAGCTCAAACTTGGTGGCTAACCCTATTTCTAACAACCCTTTGACCCTGCCAAGTCTCAAGTCAAGCAAACCCCATTTGCTTGCCTAAACCTTCATCAAACACTTTTTGCCCTGATGGTAAAACCCTTGTTTGACCCCCTTCTGCTATTCTCCTTCACTTCAAAATTTTACCACAACCTTGTAGTATTGCATTGCACCTCCAGTAACTTTCTCTGGCCAAGACTCAATGGTTAAGTGGGGTAAAACCCACATTTACCTCTCTGGACAGCAAAGATAGCAACATTTCAACCTCTCCCCTACTCCATCCCTTCTCTCCCTAGCTTCCCCTAGCTCCTAGAGCATCTGCAGATCATCCAGGAGCTACTGGACAAGGTTGGCCGCGCCCAGGACGCCGTTGGCATGCCATACGCGCGCTCTGGAGCGCGCTACAGTGCCCGACCGCACTATAGCCGCCGCCCACTGCATGGCCCCGACAGCCTCGGGCCTCCCCCTATCGCCACTTGGCTCCCTCGACGTCCGGGACACGCCTCCCTGTCGGCCCCCTCCTCTCTCCTCCTCCTTCTCCCTCCTCCCGCGCGTGCCGAGCGCCGCTAGGCTCGGCCAGTGAGCTGCCTCACACGCGCACACGCCCCGCTCCTCCTCTTGATTCCCCTGGACGTGGACCGCGTCCACGAGCGCCCCAGACGCACTCTCTCTCTCCCCCGCACACTCCTGCAAGCGTTGCGGCCTTGCCGGCGCACCACCGTTCGGTAGACTCGCGTCCGCCTATAAATAGGCCTCCCCGGCCTCGCCTCTGCCCTCCTCTCGCTTCCTCCTCCCCCCAATCGACCACCCTAAGCACTCGTTAGAGCTCCCAAGCCCCGCGTGCCCAGATCGAACCAGGGACCCGCCGCCTCGGGTCTCTGGCGATCTCCAGGTAGCAAGCCCCTCCGGCCCTCCTTCTTCTTCAGTTGCTCCTCCCTCACCCCACTAATGCGTTTCCCCCTCTTCCCCGTCCATTTTGCAGCACAGGACGGCCCCGGCGACCTCCTCCCGAAGCATCTCCGCCGTGGGACCTCGTCGCCGGCGACCAGGGCCTTCCCGTCGACCATCTCCGGCACCTCCCGAACGGCGGCAGCCTCCTGAGCTCATTCCCGTGCTCGCCTCACCTCGCCGTGCCTTCCTTCGCCGCTGGTGAGCACCGCCGGTCCCTGGGCAGAGGTGGACGACGACCTGCCAGTGGGGCCAGGTCGTTAGCCTCTCGCTCCCCTCCCGCGTGTCTCTCCCTCTCTGGCCCGCGGGGCCCGCCCGTCAGGTTTAAACCTGGCGCGGCGCGGACGCCCGGCTCGCCTGGGGCTGGATTGCTCTGGGCCGGCCCAGTTGCGGCCAGATCTGGCCCAGGGCACAGTGCCCCTTTTCTTTTGCCTTTTCTATGGGGTTTTCTAAAAATCCCACAGCTCCAAATAAAAATCCAATGCCCAATATTTTTCCACCACAAATCTTAGAATAATATGTAGAATTTAATAGTGCCATTTGTGAATTTTTTTGAAAAGTTTTTATGTACTGTTTTATTTTAAAACATGTTTTAGGCATCCTTTTGCCTCTGTTTAAATAGTTTTCAAAATGTTTTTCACAACAAAACCTTAGACAAACATTTTTAGAATAGCTTGTAGTATATATCAGAGTAGGTTAACATTTTAGAAGTAAAGATTGTGCTCTGTTTTTGTGTGATGCTTATTTTTGCCTGTTTATTCCACGACGATAGATTGCGTTGTTGACGAAGGGATTGGACACGAAGATTTCGAAGACCCCGAAGACTTTGTTGAGCCAGGCAAGCAGCCCTTTGACCATGATAAGAAACTTTTTCATGCATGACATATAGCACTTGTTGTTTCAATGATTTGATAATGATGTGGTGTTCCCCCTTCGGTGGGATGCCTCCGATACTTTACCGTTGATACTTGCATCGTGCATGACCCTACCATCCTTATGAGGGTTGTGCGGGTGGGAGTAAATAGGATGCTTAGTAGATGCTACGCAAAGTGGGACGGGAATATGCATGGTGATGGAAACAAAAGTATTTTCAAAGAGTTTTCGAAAACCCCGTCGGGTGCCACTAATGCCTGAGGGAGATGATGATGGGTTTGTTGGGGAACGTTGCATGGGAAACAAAAAAATTTCCTACGCACACGTAAGATCTATCCATGGTGATGAGCATCTACGAGAGGGAGAGTGGATCTACGTACCCTTGTAGATCGCTAAGCGGAAGCGTTAAGAAACGCGGTTGATGTAGTCGAACGTCTTCGCGATCCAAATCGCAAGTCGTCCCTCGATCCAATCACGATCTAGCACCGAACGGACGGCACCTCCGCGTTCAACACACGTACTGCTTGATGACGCCTTCACCTCCTCGATCCAGCGAGCGATGGTGAAGTAGTAGATGAGTTCCGGCAGCACGACGGCGTGGTGACGGTGGTGGTGAAGAACAATCTCCGCAGGGCTTCGCCAAGCACTACGGAAACTACGACGTTGGATGAACTAGAGGGGCGGGGTTGCCAACTCCTTTTGCACCTTCCTTAAAGCCTCGTGGGCTTTATCCCTTGGCCCAAATAAAATGTTCTCGTACCCGAACATTTCGGGAAACATCCGAAACCCCTTCCGGTGAATTCCGGAACCCTTCCGGAGACCAAACACTATTATCCCATATATCAATCTTTACCTCCGGACTATTCCGGAGCTCCTCGTCATGTCCGGGATCTCATCCGGGACTCCGAACAACCTTCGGTCACCAACATAACAACTCAACTATACTTATGTCGTCACCAAACGTTAAGTGTGTAGACCCTGCGGGTTCGAGAACTATGTAGACATGACCGAGACACCTCTACGGTCAATAACCAATAGCGGGACCTGGATACCCATATTGGCTCCTACATATTATACGAAGATCTTTATCGGTTGAACCTCTATGTCAAGGATTCAGTTAATCCCGTATGATGTTCCCTTTGTTTATCGGTATGTTACTTGCCCGAGATTCGATCGTCGGTATCTCTATACCTAGTTCAATCTCGTTACCGGCAAGTCTCTTTACTCATTCCGTAATACAAGATCTCGTGGCTAACACTTTAGTCACATTGCTTGCAAGGCTTATAGTGATGTTGTATTACCGAGTGGGCCCTGAGATACCTCTCCGTCACACGGAGTAACAAATCCCAGTCTTGATCCATGCCAACTCAACAGACACCCTCGGAGATACCTGTAGAATATCTTTATAGTCACCCAGTTACGTTGCGATGTTTGATACACACAAGGTATTCCTACGGTGTCAGCGAGTTACATGATCTCATGGTCATAGGAACAGATACTTGACATGCAGAAACAATAGCAATAAACTGACACGATCATATGCTATGTTCATAGTTTGGGTCTTGTCCATCACATCATTCTCCTAATGATGTGATCCCGTTATCAAATGACATCTCATGTCTATGGCTAGGAAACCTTCACCATCTTTGATCAGCAAGCTAGTTAACTAGAGGCTTACTAGGGACACATTGTTTGTCTATGTACCCACACATGTATTTGAGTTTCCAATCAATACAATTATAGCATGGATAATAAACGATTATCATGAACAAGGAAATATAATAATAACCATTTTATTATTGCCTCTAGGGCATATTTCCAACAGTCTCCCACTTGCACTAGAGTCAATAATCTAGCTCACATCACTATGTGATTTACATTGTAAAGAATCTAACACCCATACAGTTCTGGTGTTGATCATGTTTAGCCCTTGGAAGAGGTTTCATCATCGGATCTGCAACATTCAGATCTGTGTGCACTTTGCTAATATTTATGTCGTCCTCCTTGATGTAATCGCGGATGGAATTGAAACGTCGCTTTATGTGTCTGGTCCTCTTGTGAAACCTTGGTTCCTTGGCTAGAGCAATGGCACCAGTGTTGTCACAGAACAGAGTCATTGTGTTTAGTGCACTAGGCACTACTCCAAGATCTGTCATGAACTCCTTCATCCAGACACCTTCCTTCGCCGCCTCCGAGGCAGCGATGTACTCTGCTTCGCATGTAGAATCAGCTACTACACTTTGCTTGGAACTGCACCAGCTAACCGCACCCCCATTGAGAATAAATACGTATCCGGTTTGCGACTTAGAGTCATCCGGATCAGTGTCAAAGCTTGCATCGACGTAACCCTTTACGACGAGCTCTTGATCACCTCCATAAACGAGAAACATGTCCTTAGTCCTTTTCAGGTACTTCAGGATATTCTTGACCGCCGTCCAGTGTTCCATTCCTGGATCACTTTGAAACCTTCCGGCCATACTTATGGCAAGGCTGACATCGGGTCTTGTGCACAGCATTGCATACATGATAGAGCCTATGGCTGAAGCATAGGGGACGACACTCATCTTTTCTCTATCTTCTGCAGTCACTGGGCATTGAGTCTTACTCAACTTCACACCTTGCAACACAGGCAAGACCCTTCTTGGACTGATCCATTTTGAACTTCTTCAAAACTTTGTCAAGGTATGTGCTCTGTGAAAGTCCTATTAAGCGTCTTGATCTATCTCTATAGATCTTGATGCCTAATATGAAAGCAGCTTCTCCTAGGTCCTTCATTGAAAAACTCTTGTTCAAATATTCCTTCACGCTTTCCAGCATTTCTATATTGTTTCCAATCAGTAATATGTCATCCACATATAATATTAGAAACGCTATAGAGCTCCCACTCACTTTCTTGTAAATACAAGCTTCTCCGTAAACTTGTATAAACCCGAACGCTTTGATCACCTCATCAAAGCGAAGATTCCAACTCCGAGATGCTTGCACCAGTCCATAAATGGATCGCTAGAGTTTGCAAACTTTGTCAGCATTCTTTGGATCGACAAAACCTTCTGGTTGCATCATATACAACTCTTCCTTAAGGAAACCGTTAAGGAACGCTGTTTTGACATCCATCTGCCAAATTTCATAATCAAAAAAGGCAGTTATTGCTAACATGATTCTGACGGACTTAAGCATCGCTACGGGTGAGAAGGTCTCATCGTAGTCAACTCCTTGAACTTGTGAAAAACCCTTTGCCACAAGTCGAGCTTTATAGACGGTGACATTACCGTCCACGTCCGTCTTCCTCTTAAAGATCCATTTGTTCTGAATGGCCTTACGCCCTTCAGGTAATACTTCAAAAGCCCATACTTTGTTTTCATACATGGATCCCATCTCGGATTTCATGGCCTCTAACCATTTCTTGGAATCCGGGCCCATCATCGCTTCTCCATAGCTCGTAGGTTCATCGTTGTCCAACAACATGACCTCTAAGACAGGGTTGTCGTACCACTCAGGAGCAGTACGCGTCCTTGTCGACCTACGAGGTTCGATATCAACTTGATCCGAAGCTTCATGATCATCATCATTAACTTCCTCTTCAACTGATGTAGGCTCTACAGAGACATCTTTCTGCGCTGCGCTACTCTCAGGTTGAAGTAAAGGTTCAACAACCTCATCAAGTTCTATCTTCCTCCCACTCAATTCTTTCGAGAGAAACTCTTTCTCAAGAAATGTTCCGTTTTTAGTGACAAACACTTTGCCTTCGGATCTGAGGTAGAAGGTATACCCAACTGTCTCTTTTGGGTATCCTATGAAGACGCATTTCTCCGCTTTGGGTTCCAGCTTTTCAGGCTGAAGCTTTTTGACATAAGCATCACATCCCCAAACTTTAAGAAACGACAGCTTTGGCTTCTTGCCAAACCAAAGTTCATATGGCGTCGTCTCAACGGATTTCGATGGTGCCCTATTTAAAGTGAATGCAGCTGTCTCTAATGCATAACCCCAAAACGATAGTGGCAAATCGGCAATAGACATCATAGATCGCACCATATCCAATAAGGTTCGATTACAAAGTTCGGACACACCATTACGCTGTGGTGTTCCAGGTGGTGTCAATTGTGAAACAATTCCACACTGTCTTAAGTGACTGCCAAACTCACAACTCAGATATTCTCCTCCTCGATCAGATCGTAGGAATTTTAATCTTCTTGTTACGATGATTCTCAACTTCACTCTGAAATTGCTTGAACTTTTCAAACGTTTCAGACTTGTGTTTCATTAAGTAAATATACCCATATCTACTTAAGTCATCAGTGAAGGTGAGAAAGTAATGATAACCACCGCGCGCCTCAATGCTCATCGGACCGCACACATCAGTATGTATGATTTCCAACAAGTCACTTGCCCGTTCCATTGTTCCAGAGAACGGCATCTTAGTCATCTTGCCCATGAGGCATGGCTCACATGTGTCAAGTGATTTAAAATCAAGTGACTCCAAAAGTCCATCAGCATGGAGCTTCTTCATGCGTTTTATGCCAATATGACCTAAACGGCAGTGCCACAAGAAAGTGGTATTATCATTATCAATTCTACATCTTTTGGCATCAATGTTATGAACATGTGTATCATCACTATCGAGATTCAATAAGAATAAACCCCTCACATTGGGTGCATGACCATAAAAGATATTACTCATATAAATAGAACAACCATTATTCTCTGATTTAAATGAGTAACCGTCTCTCAATAAACAAGATCCAGATATAATGTTCATGCTTAACGCAGGCACTAAATAACAATTATTCAGGTTCATCACTAATCCCGATGGTAATCGAAGAGCGAGCGTGCCGACGGCGATCACATCAACCTTGGAACCATTTCCCACGCGCATCGTCACTTCGTCCTTTGCCAGCCTCCGTCTATTCCGTAGTTCCTATTTTGAGTTGCAAATGTGAGCAACCGCACCGGTATCAAATACCCAGGCACTAAACCGAGAGTTGGTAAGGTACACATCAATAACATGTATATCATATATACCTTGTTTGTTGTTGGCCGCCTTCTTGTCAGCCAAATACTTGGGGCAGTTCCGCTTCCAGTGACCAGTTCCCTTGCAATGAAAGCACTCAGTTTCTGGCTTGGGGTCCAGCCTTGGGTTTCTTCACGGGAGGGGCATCTGCTTTGCCACTCTTCTTGGAGTTACCCTTCTTACCCTTGCCATTCTTCTTGAAACTAGTGGTTTTATTGACCATCAACACTTGATGCTCCTTCTGAATCTCAGACTCAGCGACTTTCAACATCGCAAACAGCTCGGCGACTGACTTGTTCATCCCGTGCATGTTATAGTTCAACACGAAGCTCTTGTAGCTAGGTGGCAATGATTGAAGAACTCTGTCAGTGATTGCCTCTGCTGGAAGGGGCATCCCCAATTCAGCTAGACGTGTGGAATACCCAGACATTTTGAGTATGTGTTCACTGACAGACCCGTTCTCCTCCATCTTGCAGGCATAGAACTTATCGGAGGTCTCATACCTCTCGATCCAGGCATTCTTCTGAAAGATAAACTTCAACTCTAGGAACATATCATATGCTCCATGACGTTCAAAACGTCTTTGAAGTCCCGGTTCTAAGCCATACAACATTGCACATTGAACCATTGAGTAATCATCAGAACGAGCCTGCCAGGCGTTCACAACGTCTGGAGACTCAACTGGAGCGGGTGGATCACCAAGCGGTGCATCAAGGACATAACCCTTTTGGGAAGCCGTAAGGATAATCCTCAGATTACGGGCCCAGTCCACAAAGTTACTTCCATCATCTTTCAACTTAGCTTTCTCTAGGAACGCATTAAAATTCAGGGGTGCTACTGCGCGAGCCATGATCTACAACATAAATATTGCAAACACAACTTAGACTATTGTTCAAGATAATGAGTTTAGTTAATCATATTACTTAAAAACTCCCACTCAAATTGACATCCCTCCGGTCATTCGAGTGTCACATGATCCAAATCCACCAACTCAAGTCCGATCATCACGTGAGTTGAGGTGGTTTCAATGGTGAACATCTTCATGTTGATCATATCTACTATATGACTCATGTTCGACCTTTCGGTCTCTTGTGTTCCGAGGCCATGTCTGTACATGCTAGGCTCGTCAAGTTTAACCCGAGTGTTCCGCACGTGCAACACTGGCTTGCACCCGTTGTATGCGAACGTAGAGTCTATCACACCCGATCATCACGTGGTGTCTCGAAACGACGAACTTTCGCAACGGTGCACACTCGGGGAGAACACAATTTTATCTTGAAATTTAAGTGAAGGATCACCTTATAATGCTACCGTCATCCTTAGCAAAATAAGATGCATAAAAGGATTAACATCACATGCAAATCATAAGTGACATGATATGGCCATGAACTTGTGCTTTTGATCTCCATCTCCAAAGCACCGGCATGATCTCCATCGTCACCGGCATGACACCATGATCTCCATCATCTTGATCTCCATCAGCGTGTCGCCATGAGGTTGTCGCGCCGACTGTTGCTTCCATGACTATTGCTAACTCATAGCGATAAAGTTAAGCAAAACGGCGAAAATAATTAAAGACAACCCTATGGCTCCTGCCGGTTGCCGTACTCATCGACATGTAAGTCGTGATATTCTATATAATACATGATCATCTCATACATCACATATATCTCATCATGTAATTGGCCATATCACATCACAACATACCCTGCAAAAACAAGTTAGACGTCCTCTAATTGTTGTTGCAAGTTTTACGTGGCTGCTACAGGTATCTAGCAAGAACAATTCTTACCTACGCAAAAACCACAACGGTGATACAAAAATTGCTATTCAACCATCTCAAGGACCGCCTTTGTCAAATCCGATCCGACTAAAGTGGGAGAAACAGACACCCGCCAGCCATCTTTATGCAACGAAGTTACATGTCAGTTGATGGAACCGGTCTCTCGTAAGCGTACGAGTAATGTTGGTCCGGGCCGCTTCATCCCACAATACCGCCGAATCAAGAAAAGACCAAGGGAGGAAGCAATCTGAATATCAACGCCCACAAACTCCTTTCTGTTCTACTCGTGATCTCATCTACACATAGACCTAGCTCATGATGCCACTGTTGGGGAACGTTTTGCATGGGAAAAAAAAATCCTACGCACACGCAAGATCTATCCATGGTGATGAGCATCTACGAGAGGGAGAGTGGATCTACGTACCCTTGTAGATCGCTAAGCGGAAGCGTTAAGAAACGCGGTTGATGTAGTCGAACGTCTTCGCGATCCAAATCGCAAGTCGTCCCTCGATCCAATCACGATCTAGCGCCGAACGGACGGCACCTCCGCGTTCAACACACGTACAGCTTGATGACGCCTTCACCTCCTCGATCCAGCGAGCGATGGTGAAGTAGTAGATGAGTTCCGACAGCACGACGGCGTGGTGACGGTGGTGGTGAAGAACAATCTCCGCAGGGCTTCGCCAAGCACTACGGAAACTACGACGTAGGATGAACTAGAGGGGCGGGGTTGCCGGCACACGCCTTGGGGATTTCTTGATGTGTTCCGGGTGCTAGCCCTGCCCCTCTATTTATATGTTGAGCCCTGGGGTCGAAACTTGGAGAAAGAGCCTCCTCAAAGTCGGTTTGGCCCGCAAGGCAAGAGTCCTGCTCGAACTCCAGGACCAGACGCGAGGGTCCTCGGCGTCTGGCCCCAGACGCCAGGGTCCCTGGCGTCTGGCCCTTGGCCTCCGCAAAACTCCTTTTGCACCTTCCTTAAAGCCTCGTGGGCTTTACCCCTTGGCCCAAATAAAGTGTTCTCGTACCCGAACATTTCGGGAAACATCCGAAACCCCTTCCGGTGAATTCCGGAACCCTTCCGGAGACCAAACACTATTATCCCATATATCAATCTTTACCTCCGGACTATTCCGGAGCTCCTCGTCATGTCCGGGATCTCATCCGGGACTCCGAACAACCTTCGGTCACCAACATAACAACTCAACTATACTTATATCGTCACCAAACGTTAAGTGTGTAGACCCTGCGGGTTCGAGAACTATGTAGACATGACCGAGACACCTCTACGGTCAATAACCAATAGCGGGACCTGGATGCCCATATTGGCTCCTACATATTCTATGAAGATCTTTATCGGTTGAACCTCTATGTCAAGGATTCAGTTAATCCCGTATGATGTTCCCTTTGTTTATCGGTATGTTACTTGCCCGAGATTCGATCGCCGGTATCTCTATACCTAGTTCAATCTCGTTACCGGCAAGTCTCTTTACTCGTTCCGTAATACAAGATCTCGTGGCTAACACTTTAGTCACATTTCTTGCAAGGCTTATAGTGATGTTGTATTACCGAGTGGGCCCTGAGATACCTCTCCGTCACACGGAGTAACAAATCTCAGTCTTGATCCATGCCAACTCTACAGACACCCTCGGAGATACCTGTAGAGTATCTTTATAGTCACCCAGTTACGTTGCGACGTTTGATACACACAAGGTATTCCTCCGGTGTCAGTGAGTTACATGATCTCATGGTCATAGGAACAGATACTTGACATGCAGAAAACAATAGCAATAAACTGACACGAGCATATGCTATGTTCATAGTTTGGGTCTTGTCCATCACATCATTCTCCTAATGATGTGATCCCGTTATCAAATGGCATCTCATGTCTATGGCTAGGAAACCTTCACCATCTTTGATCAACAAGCTAGTTAACTAGAGGCTTACTAGGGACACATTGTTTGTCTATGTACCCACACATGTATTTGAGTTTCCAATCAATACAATTATAGCATGGATAATAAACGATTATCATGAACAAGGAAATATAATAATAACCATTTTATTATTGCCTCTAGGGCATATTTCCAATAGAGTTAGGTAACCACTTGATAAAGAAGTGGTGTACCGGAGCTAGTTGTGTGTGTGTTTTCGAAAACGGAGAGTTTTAAGATTTGCTGACCGTCCCAACCTTACATGTACGACCACGATACCCCTTATGGGACGGGGCGTTGTTGATTACCTTGGTGGGTACTAGCATGGAGCCCGCATTAGTAGTGGCGGGAGTGGCGTGGTCACTCTCGATACGGGGTCGTGCCTGATAGGGCGACCATGCGCTGTCTTTACAAGCACCGGGCACACCGTTGTGTTCCTTCATGGATGGTACTGTGTAGAGCAAGGCTCGTGTTTGTACACCATGAAGACATGGACCAACGAGTGGACTCTTTGTTTAGTATCGCTAGGGGAAAGGCATTGTTCGGGTGCTTACCTCGGGTATGTAATATACCGCGAGTCGTGGATGACACGGAAGTTCCCCGAGTCTTGTGGGTAAAGCGTGCAACCTCTGCAGAGTGTAAAACTATTCGAATAGCCGTGTCCACGGTCATGGACAGTTGGAGGTCCTGCTTAAACTGCGTCCGATGCTTTCATAAACTTGGTGTGTGAGCGAGTGTGGATGACACATAGGTGATACTTGAGCTAAGTCCGATGACTTGGCATGGTGATGAACATGAGATGTTCAACCCCTGCTTATAATGATATCTGAGACTTGTTCACATGAGTACCTATTAGCAGTTGATGCATGCTTACTCAAGTTACTTGATCATGTCATTGCATTTAAAAATTAGCTTTCTGCAAAACTTACCTACTTAGTGCTATATCATGCATTGTTATACCTTGTTCCACAACTTGGGTTGCTTGCGAGTACATTCAAAGTACTCATTGGCTTGCCACTGGTTATTTAATTGGCCAGGCATGGAAGAGCAGGAATATGGCGAAGAGTTCGTTGGTGACGAACATGCGAACTAGGACACTTCCCAGTCAGAATGCCTGTAGGTTTAAGGCAGATGGCATGGGTTCACGCTTTCGATCAAGATTTCCGCTGCTTGTTATGTTTAAGTGTTTGGCCCTTGTGGCCCTATCTATGTAAGACTAGACCTTCATGGTCTTTATTTGTGTAAGACGCTAAATGTGGATGTAAGACTCTTGTTATTCAGCTTCTGTGTGTTCAGTGAGCATTGATCTCTGGGATCACTGTACACGTGCATTCGGTGATCACGACTTATGAGTCGGGGTCCCCACAGAGCTGGTATCAGAGCCATCCTGACTGTAGGAAGCCCTTAGCTAGCATGGACGTTAGTTAGGATGAAACCGTTTTCAAAACTACACCTAGCACCTATACTTAGGAATTTTTGCACTTATAACCTCTTCTATTCTTCACACAGCACTCTACTGACTCTCCTCCCTTCAAACCTTTGTAGATGGCCGTCGTACCCGAAGCCTTCCTGACATCCGGCTTTCCCCTACTCCTTGAGGATAGCCTGGAGAAGTGCCAGTTTCGCCAACCGCCCGTTTTCCTCTACCACGAGCACTGGGTCGATGCCGTCACGAAGGAGTACCACGCGGATGTGGTCGTGAGGGCAAACGACTCCCCGACTAGTTGGTTCTTTGAAGGACCACAGATGGAGACCATGGCACTCGCAGTCGAGACAGCTGCATGCAAGGCACTCCTACACCTTCGAGATATCATTCCAGAGATGGCTGACGAGCCAGCTACTCGCTTCCTACCTTTCAGAAAGGATGATCTTGGCGAGAGTTGGACGTTGATTCCATCCAAGGAGGATGGCACACCACTCAGGTTCCAGACCTACTTCAGCCTCTCCGCCGATAGTCTGGTTCACAACTTGATTAAGGAGTCTATGAAGCTTCGCGAGGAACTTCACCACACCCGAGAGCTACTTCGTCAAGCCAAGACGAAGCCAGACAGGATCAAGAAGGATGGAGCTCCTGAGGGACGACCAGCTGTCGCTTACCGAGGAGGAGTACCCCCAGCTAGAGATGCACCCACACGTCGTCGTCGCATGAGTGCGAAGGAGTACCGTGAGCTCTTCACTGACCCACCGACAAAGCGTCGTCGGGATGGACCTCCTCGTTCTCCGACCCCTTCGACTGGAAACGATGCCCGTTCAGATGATGAACAGGAAGAAGACCCAGAGGAGCATGGCTACGAGATTGAGCACTCCACCACCTGAGTCCGAGAACCCCTAGGGTAGGATCAGTCATGTACCTCTCATGCGAAGTCGAGTCCGTGTAATGGTTCATATGAAACCATGTGTGCTTGTTGTTTGTTTCGTTGTTTGTGTTCTGATGCAACTCGCGCTTTTGCCTTAGGCAACATGTAAGCGACTCCATCGTCTATCTTATCTTAATATATGTATCGGTCTTTCGACCTTCGTTTTACCACACTTGCACAATACCAACCCCCTTAGGCGCGCTTTCCCCAGTACTGCTTTCCCTCTCGTCTATCCCAGTTATTTGACTTGGCTGCTCCAAACAGGATGGTCACTGCAACCCGCAACAGCTTTTTCACCAACCCTGAAGTCGGCAACTCCAGCCAGCGGCAGGGAGCTGGTGGGACTGCTCAGGCTGAAGGACACCAGGAGCAGCCACAAGGCGACATTCCCCCACCACCACCTCCACCGGAGAACATGACCATAGCTCAGTTTCTCCAAGTTCTCCGGGAGGAACGCCAAGCCAACACTGCTGCTATCCAGCAGATGGCCCAAGTCCTTGTGAACAACTAGCAGCAAGGCAGGAACGGCAATGGCCGCTCCACTTTGTCTGAGTTCATGAGGAATTCGCCCCCAACCTTCACCGAGACTGCTGAACCCTTGGATGCTGACGACTGGATCCGCACCATCGAGGACCTCCTTGCACTGGTCAACTGCAACGAGGACCGTGAGAAGGTGCTTTATGCCTCTCACTGCCTCGGAGGTACCGCCAGAGTTTGGTGGGATGGATTCAAGGTCATGCAAGGCGATCGTGTGATCACCTGGGATAACTTCAAGGAAGGATTCCGCACCGCCCACATTCCTTCTGGGATCATGGCTATCAAGAAGAGAGAATTCCGAGCCCTGAAGCAAGGAAGTGGATCTGTCAAGGAGTACCTGCAGAAGTTCAACCTGCTGTCAAGGTATGCACCTGAAGATGTCAACACGGAGGCTGCTAAGATGGAACGCTTCATGGAAGGACTTCAGCAGACCCTGCAGTATCAGCTTATCGTCTGCGACTGTCGGACCTTCTTCGACCTGGTGAACAAGGCCCTCATGCTGGAAGACAAGCGTCATGCCATAGACGACACTCGCAAGCGCAAGATGATCAGCAAGGGTAGTTCCAGCAACCAGAAGCCTCGCCCCTGGCAGCCAGCCCCAGCCAAGCCAACCTATCAGCCGCAGTAGGCTAGACCTCCTGCACCTCGTCCGAGCTACCAGCCTTAGCAGTATGCCAATCCCAGGCCAGCTTACAACAACCCCAATAACAACAACGGCGGCGGGAACTACAACAACAACCCTGGACAAGTCACTTGCTTTGGATGTGGTCAGCCAGGACACATCTCTAGGCTGTGTCCCAACAAGAAGCCAGATGCACCGCGCCCCAATGCGCCGAACCAAGGTCAAGGCTGTGGAGCGCCACCAAGGAACCCAGTTCCCCGCAACCAGCCCAACAATGGCAAAGGTCGTGTGAATCACATCACTGCTGAGGAAGTCCAAGAAGACCCGGACGTCATACTGGGTACGTTCCTCGTTAACTCAACCCCAGCAATAGTACTGTTTGATTGTGGAGCTTCGCATTCTTTTGTCACTCAAAAGTTTGCACTAGAGAGTGGTATGAAGCCTACACCCCTGGGTAGTCGAATGTTGATTCAAACCCCGGGATCAGTTATGAAGTCTGGGATAGGTTGTAAAGGAGTTGAGATTAACATCAACGGGGTAGACTTCCTAGCAGACCTTATCATCCTGAAGTCGGAAGGCTTGGATGTTATCCTAGGCATGGACTGGTTAATCAAGAACCAAGGCTACTTGGACTGTGCCAAGAGGACCGTTACAATAACCAATAGCCAAGGAGTGGAAGTCAAGTATGTCCCCAACCCTGCCTCCGCTCAAGCCCCTCAGGCTAACTGTCTGTCGGGAATTGAGTTGGATCAAGTGCCATTGGTATGCGAATACCCGGATGTATTTCCTGATGAGCTGCCCGGAATGCCTCCTGACCGCGACCTTGAGTTCATCATTGAGCTAATGCCCGGAGCAGGACCCATCTATAAGAAGCCCTATAGAATGGGATCCGAAGAGTTGGCTGAATTGAAGAAGCAACTGGCAGAGCAGCTCAGAAAAGGATTCATTCGCCCTAGTGCCTCTCCTTGGGGATTACCTGTTCTGTTTGTGTCAAAGAGGGACGGAACTATCCGACTCTGTGTCGATTACCGTTCTCTCAATGAAGTCACGATAAAGAACAAGTACCCACTCCCCAAGATTGAAGACCTGTTTGATCAGCTGAACGGAGCCAAGGTGTTTTCCAAGATTGATCTCAGGTCAGGGTACTACCAGTTGAAGATCAGGCCCAAGACATTCCGAAGACGGCATTTGTAACCCGGTATGGCCTGTATGAATACACGGTCATGTCATTTGGGTTGACCAATGCCCCTGCCTACTTCATGTACCTCATGAACAAAGTCTTCATGGAGTACTTGGACAAGTTTGTTGTCGTCTACATTGATGACATACTCGTCTTCTCCAAGTCTGAAGAAGAGCATGATCAACACTTGAGATTGGTCCTAGACAAGCTTCGAGAGCACCAGCTTTATGCCAAATTCAGCAAGTGTGAATTCTGGCTGCATGAAGTTGGATTCTTGGGTCATGTGTTGACTGCAGAAGGATTGTGAGTGGATCCTGCCAAGATTGAAGCCGTGACACTCTCCTCCTTTGTATAAAAGTTTCCAGATTCCATCTTAGTCCATGACACTCTTGCACTATTATTATTATCACATCATTCGATCTTGCAAGTGAAAGGAAATTATGACAATAACTTAATGAAATGGTCGTGGGGAAGTAAAGCTGGTATGAACTCTTCATAATTCTCGATTCAACATTTCATGAGTAAACATATTTGTGATGACAATTACAGATTATAGTTGGTCATGCCATGCTTAAGTACCTAGGCGTATATAATATGTTATCTTGGATGTCAACATGCATTAAGTTGATTACGATGTAGTATGTTAGGATGGTATCCTCCAATGAAGTATTCAAGTGGCTTGACTTGGCGCATGTTAAAGGCATGTAATAGATTCAAATCCAATAAAGCCTCTATGATATTTATGTTCAGAGTGTTAATATCGTACTCATACTTGTGTTCGATGTTAATTATTCTCAATGCATGACTATGGTTGTTATCACTCTCTAGTTGGTCGCTTCTCAATCTATTTGCTAGCTTTCGCATGTACTAAGCTGGAATACTGCTTGTGCATCCAAATCACTTAAACCAAAGTTGTTCTAGAGAGTCCACCATATCTACCTATATGCGGTATTACCCTACCATTCCAAGTGAATTTGCATGTGCAAACTCTAAAACCTTCAAGTAAACATCTGTTTTGTGTGCTCGTACCGCCCATGGAGCGATGGAGGCTATCAGTATCTTCCATGCTAAGCGGGTTGTTCTCACAACGAGAGTTTATTCACTCATCCTGCACGAGAGATTCTTGTAAAAAGGACGCACAGTCCTGCATAATACAAACATAAATAAATAAGAACTCCCCCTAGAAAGTTTATTGTTTGGAGGGCACCCGTGGATATGGCTAGCCATTGAAAGTGTTTGAATGGTGGAGGAGGAGTAAAAAAATTATTCTGTTTGGGAACCGGTAATAATGTGTTTAGGATGGAAGATACTGAAATCGTTTGTCATGACGTTGACAAGAAAAGCACAACACCCAAATTATATTCACCTTTGTTTTAAACCTTGAGCTCTGGCACCTCTGCAAATCCCTGCTTCCCTCTATGAAGGGGCTTTCTACTTACTTTACTGTTATAAACTTCTATGTTATTTTCTTTTTATTATTTGAGTCATCATCTTCAAATTAAAAGTACCAACCCTGAGAGAGCTATTGTAATTTTCATGCATTAGGTCTAGTTAATGTTGGATGTGAGCATGATTGGATCTCTTTTATCCTGAATTACAATGTTTACTCGCTGCTTGAACTTTAGAGGTGCTCTGCATTTATTTTTTCCGGTCTCAAAAAGGGCTAGCGAGATACCATTTTATCATATTGCATCATGGTTATCTTGACAAAGTGTTGTTATTTGAGATATAGTATTATTGCTCGCTAGTTTATTATGCCATTGATATGAGTAAATATAGTTTCTAAGTGTTATCATTTGTATGTTTATCTCATGACTTGTGCTGAAAACTTGATTACTAGCTAAGCTTATATATGGAAACAATAACAAAATAGTTTGTAAAAGTTTTTGTGTATCACTTTCAGTTTTACAACTGAATTGCATGAGGACAAGCAATGAGTTTAGCTTGGGGAGTTGATATACGTCCTAAACGTATCCACTTTTCAAACACTTTTGCTCTTGTTTTGGACTCTAATTTGCATGATTTTAATGAAACTAACCCAGGATAACGTTGTTTTCACCCGAATTACTGATACGTCTCCAACGTATCTATAATTTTTGATTGTTCCATGATATTATATTATCTGTTTTGGATGTTTTATATGCATTAATATGCTATTTTATATTATTTTTGGGACTAACCTATTAATCTAGAGCCTAGTGCCCGTTTCTGTTTTTTTCCTTGTTTTTGAGTATTGCAGATAAGGAATATTAAACGGAGTCCAAACGGAATAAAATCTTCGCGATGATTTTTCTTGGACCAGAAGAAACCTACCAGATTTGGAGATGAAGGCAGGAGACCTGCCGGGAGGTTACAAGCCTGCAGGGCGCGCCCTAGGAGGGGGGCGCCCCCCTGGCTTGTGGCCCCCCTGCAGGTCCTCTAACCCTATTCTTCGGCCTATAAATTCCCAAATATTCCCCCAATACCAAAAAGAGCCACGAAAATACTTTTCCGCCGTCGGAAGCCTCTGTTCCCGTGAGATCCCATCTTGGAGCCTTTTCCGGTAATCTGCCGGAGGGGGATTCGATCACGGAGGGCATCTACATCAACTCCATTGCCCCTCCGATGATGCGTGAGTAGTTCACCTCAGACCTTTGGGTCCATAGCTAGTAGCTAGATGGCTTATTCTCTCTCTTTGTTCTACAATACCATGTTCTTCATGATCTTCATGGAGATCTATCCGATGTAATACTCTTTTGCGGTGTGTTTGTCGAGATCCGATGAATTGTGGGTTTATGATCAGATTATCTATGAATATTATTTGAATCTTCTCCGAATTCTTATATGCATGATTTCATATCTTTGCAAGTCTGTTCGAGTTATTGGTTTGGTTTGGCCAACTAGATTGGTAATTCTTGCAATGGGAGAAGTGCTTAGTTTTGGGTTCAATCTTGCGGTGTCCTCACCCAGTGACAAAGTAGGGGTAGCGAGGCACGTATTTGTATTGTTGCCATCGAGGATAAAAAGATGCGGTTTTCATCATATTGCTTGAGTTTATCCCTCTACATCATGTCATCTTACCTAATGCGTTACTCTGTTCTTCATGAACTTAATACTCTAGATGCAGGTAGGAGTCGGTCGATGTGTGGAGTAATAGTAGTAGATGCAGAATCGTTTCGGTCTACTTGACACGGATGTGATGCCTATATGCATAATCATTGCCTTGGATATCGTCATAACTATGCGCTTTTCTATCAATTGCTCGACAGTAATTTGTTCACCCACCGTATTATTTTCCTTCATGAGAGAAGCCTCTAGTGAAACCTATGGCCCCCGGATCTATTTTCCATATTATATTTTCAGATCTATAAACCAAAAATACCAAAAATACTTTGCTGCAATCTTTTTACTTTTGTTTTACTCTTCGTTTTAGCAATCTTTTATATCTATCTCTATCAGATCTCATCCTTGCAAATAACCGTGAAGGGATTGACAACCCCTTTATAGCGTTGGGTGCAAGAGTTTGATTGTTTGTGTAGGTGCGAAGATTGGGGACTTGCTTATATCTCCTACTGGATTGATACCTTGGTTCTCAACAACTGAGGGAAATACTTATCTACTTTCCTGCATCACCCTTTCCTCTTTAAGGGAAAACCAACGGAAGCTCAAGAAGTAGCAAGAAGGATTTCTGGCGCCGTTGCCGGGGAGATCTACACCAAGCCTACCAAGTACCCATCACAAACTCATCTCTTGCATTTACATTATTTGCCATTTGCCTCTCGTTTTCCTCTCCCCCACTTCTAAAACGATTTTCAGAAAAAAAACCAAAAAGATTTGCCTTTTTATTCGCCCTTCTTCCGTTCGTCTTTTCGTTTGCTTTTTGTTTTCTTGTGCGTTAGATTGTTTGCTCGTTTTCATGGCTCAACCCAAAAGCTTTGATCCTTATCTTAGGAAGTTGGAAGATATTGAGAATAATGCTAAGGGTTTCATGTCGCTCCAATTTGACCATAATAGTTTCTTTAGGAACGAGCTTATAGAAGAAAAGTTTATGCTGGAATACATGAATAAAGAACTTGATGATATGACTAAGGAATTTTATGGTTTGAAATCTCAGTTTGCTCACCTTGAAAACTTAGTAGGCCAAATTTCTGATAAACAAGCTACCTTAGTCAATAAAATGGCCGCGAAGCCAGAATGTTTAAATAATGATGAAGATCTTAAAGTGATTGATGTGACTCCTATTGAATCTTTGTTTTCTAATATAAATCTTGATAAAGATGGGACTGGAGATAAGTCAACTTTAGTTAAAAGGTGTCCCAATGATTCGGAGTTTATAGATCTTAATGCTAAGATTGATAAAAGTGGGATTGAAGAGGTCAAAACTTTAAATAGCAATGAACCCACTCTTTTGGATTTCAAGGACTTTAATTATTATAGTTGTTCTTTGATTGATTGTATTTCCTTGTAGCAATCCATGTTGAATTCTCCGCATGCTTATAATCAAAATAAAGCTTTTACTAAACATATCGTGGATGCTATGATGAAATCTTTTGAAGAAAAACTTGAGTTGGAAGTTTCTATACCTAGGAAGCTTTATGATGAGTGGGAACCTACTATTAAGAATAAAATTAAAGATTATGAGTGCCATGCTTTGTGTGATTTGGGTGCTAGCGTTTCCACGATTTCGAAAACTTTATGTGATGTGCTAGGTTTCCATGAATTTGATGATTGCTCTTTAAATTTGCATCTAGCGGATTCCACCATTAAGAAACCTATGAGAAGGATTAATGATGTTCTTATTGTTGCAAATAGGAATTATGTGCCCGTAGATTTCATTGTTCTTGATATAGATTGCAATCCTACATGTCCTATTATTCTTGGTAGAACTTTCCTTAGAACGATCGGTGCAATTATTGATATGAAAGAAGGAAACATTAGATTCCAATTTCCATTAAGGAAAGGCATGGAACACTTTCCTAGAAAGAAAATAAAATTAGCTTATGAATCTATTATGAGAGCTACTTATGGATTGCATACCAAAGATGACAATACTTAGATCTATTGCGTTATGCCTAGCTAGGGGCGTTAAACAATAGCGCTTGTTGGGAGGCAACCCAATCTTTATTTTTATGCTTTTGTTTTTGCTTCTGTTTTTGAGTGCTTTACACATTATTACCTCTGTAGTAATTGTGTTTTCTTGTTTTAATTCGTGTTTGAGCCAAGTAAGACCTTTGGGATGGTCTACGGTGATTGTGATTTGATTTTGCTGAAAAACAAAAACTTTTGCGCTTAGTCCAGGAATTTTATAAATTCACCAAAGCGTCGAATGAGTCTGAAATTTTTACACAAGATTGATATACAAATTTCCCTGATTTTCCTAATTTTTCAGAATTGTTTGAGTTACAGAAGTATACGAAGTCTATAGATTGCTAGAGACTTCTCTGTTTTAGACAGATTCTGTTTTCTTTGTGTTGTTTGCTTATTTTGATGTATCTATGGGTTGTATCGGGGGGTATGAACCATGGAGAAGTTGGAATACAGTATATATTACACCAATATAAATAAAGAATGAGTTCACAACAGTACCTAAAGTGGTGATTTAGTTTTCTTATACTAACGGATCTCACGAGTTTTCTGTTGAGTTTTGTGTTGTCAAGTTTTCAAGTTTTGGGTAAAGATTTGATGGACTATGGAATAAGGAGTGGCAAAAGCCTAAGCTTGGGGATGCCCAAGGCACCCCAAGCCATATTAAAGGATACCAAAGAGCCTAAGCTTGGGGATGCCCCCGAAGGCATCCCCTCTTTCGTCTTCAATCCATTGGTAAATTTACTTGAGGCTATATTTTTATTCACCACATAATATGTGTTTTGCTTGGAGCGTCTTGTATGATATGAGTCTTTGCTTTTTAGTTTGCCACAATCATCCTTGCTGTACACATCTTTTGAGGGGGACACGCATTAATCGTGAATTTATTAGAACACTCCATGTGCTTCACTTATATCTTTTGAGCTAGGCAATGTTGCTCTAGTGCTTCACTTATATCTTTTTAGAGCACGGTGGTGTTTTATTTTATAGAAATAATTGAACTCTCGTACCTCACTTATATTATTTTGAGAGTCTTTAAACAGCATGGTAATTGGTTTAGGTTATGAATTTAGTCCTAATATAATGGGCATCCAAGAGGGATATAATAAAAACTTTCATATAAAGTGCATTGAATACTATGAGAAGTTTGATTCCTTGCATATAGTTTTGAGATATAAAGATGGTGATATGAGATCATGCTAGTGAGTAATTGTGGATTGGTAGAAATACTTGTGTTAAAGTTTGTGATTCCCGTAGCATGCACGTATGGTGAACCGTTATGTAACGAAGTCGGAGCATGATTTGTTTAATGATTGTCATCCTTTGTGTGAGGGTCGGGAGCCCGCGATGGTTAACTCCTACCAACCTCTCCCCTAGGAGCATGCGTCTAATACTTTGCTTCGATAACAAATAGACTTTTGCAATAAGTATGTGAGTTCTTTATGACTAATGTTGAGTCCATGGATTATACGCACTCTCACCCTTCCACCTTTGCTAGCCTCTCTAGTACCGCGCAACTTTCGCCGGTGCATTAAAACCACCATATACCCTTCCTCAAAACAGCCACCATACCTACCTATTATGGCATTTCCATAGCCATTCCGAGATATATTGCCATGCAACTCCCACCATTCCGTTTTTCATGACACGCACCATCATTTTCATATTGCTTTGCATGATCGTAAGATAGCTAGCATGATGTTTTCATGGCTTGTCCGTTTTTTGATGTCATTTGCTAGGCTAGATCGTTGCACATCCCGGTACACCACCGGAAGCATTCATATAGAGTCATATTTTGTTCTAGGTATCGAGTTGTAATTCTTGAGTTGTAAGTAAATAAAAGTGTGATGATCTTCATTATTAGAGCATTGTCCCGTGAGAGAAAAGGATGATGGAAGCTATGATTCCCTCACAAGTTGGGATGAGTCTCTGAACTTTACAAATAATAAAAGAGGCCAATGAAGCCCAAATAAAAAAAGAGGCCAAAGATGCCCACCAAAATAAAAAAAATGAGAGAAAGAGAGAAGGGACAATGCTACTATCTTTTTCCACACTTGTGCTTTAAAGAAGCAGCATGATCTTCATGATAGAGAGTCTCCTATTTTGTCACTTTCATATAACTAGTGGAATTTTTCATCATTATGCACAACCACTTAGTTTCTTTTTGAGCTTTCATACACTTATAGCTCTAGTGCATCCGTTGCATGG
Source organism: Elymus sibiricus (assembly GCA_039707655.1). Taxonomy (NCBI): domain Eukaryota; kingdom Viridiplantae; phylum Streptophyta; class Magnoliopsida; order Poales; family Poaceae; genus Elymus; species Elymus sibiricus. The sequence continues at coordinate 404,572,405 of CM077671.1, forward strand.
CAATCCCTACTCACTCACATTGATATCTATTGATGGGCATCTCCATAGCCCGTTGATACGCCTAGTTGATGTGAGACTATCTTCTCCTTTTCCTCACAACCTCCACCATATTCTATTCCACCTATAGTGCTATATCCATGGCTCACGCTCATGTATTGCGTAAGAGTTGAAAAGGTTTGAGAACATAAAAGGTGTGAAACAATTGTTTGACTTGTCATCGGGGTTGTGCATGATTTAAATACTTTGTGTGGGGAAGATGGAGCATAGCCAGACCATATGATTTTGTAGGGATAGCTTTCTGAGGCCATGTTATTTCGAAAGGACACAATTGCCTTGGTAGTATGCCTGAAGTATTATTGTTTTTATGTCAATATTAAACTTTTGTTTTGAATCTTGCGGATCTGAATATTCATGCCACAATAAAGAATATTACATGGATAAATATGTTAGGTAGCATTCCACATCAAAAATTCTGTTTTTATCATTTACCTACTCGAGGACGAGCAGGAATTAAGCTTGGGGTTGCTTGATACGTCTCCAACGTATCTATAATTTTTGATTGTTCCATGCTATTATATTATCTGTTTTGAATGTTTTATATGCATTAATATGCTATTTTATATTATTTTTGGGACTAACCTATTAATCTAGAGCCTACTGCCAGTTTCTGTTTTTTCCTTGTTTTGAGTATTGCAGATAAGGAATATTAAACGGAGTCCAAACGGAATAAAATCTTCGCGATGATTTTTCTTGGACCAGAAGAAACCTACCAGACTTGGAGATGAAGACAGGAGACCTGCCGGGAGGTCACAAGCCTGCAGGGCGCGCCCTAGGGGGGGGCGCGCCCCCCTGGCTTGTGCCCCCCCTGCAGGTCCTCTAACCCTATTCTTCGGCCTATAAATTCCCAAATATTCCCCCAATACCAAAAAGAGCCACGAAAATACTTTTCCGCCGCCGGAAGCCTCTGTTCCCGTGAGATCCCATCTTGGAGCCTTTTCCGGTAATCTGCCGGAGGGGGATTCGATCACGGAGGGCATCTACATCAACTCCATTGCCCCTCCAATGATGCGTGAGTAGTTCACCTCAGACCTTCGGGTCCATAGCTAGTAGCTAGATGGCTTCTTCTCTCTCTTTGTTCTTCAATACCATGTTCTTCATGATCTTCATGGAGATCTATCCGATGTAATACTCTTTTGCGGTGTGTTTGTCGAGATACGATGAATTGTGGGTTTATGATCAGATTATCTATGAATATTATTTGAATCTTCACTGAATTCTTATATGCATGATTTCATATCTTTGCAAGTCTCTTCGAGTTATTGGTTTGGTTTGGCCAACTAGATTGGTAATTCTTGCAATGGGAGAAGTGCTTAGTTTTGGGTTCAATCTTGCGGTGTCCTCACCCAGTGACAAAGTAGGGGTAGCGAGGCACGTATTTGTATTGTTGCCATCGAGGATAAAAAGATGGGGTTTTCATCATATTGCTTGAGTTTATCCCTCTACATCATGTCATCTTACCGAATGCGTTACTCTGTTCTTCATGAACTTAATACTCTAGATGCAGGCAGGAGTCGGTCGATGTGTGGAGTAATAGTAGTAGATGCAGAATCGTTTCGGTCTACTTGACACGGACGTGATGCCTATATGCATAATCATTGCCTTGGATATCGTCATAACTATGCGCTTTTCTATCAATTGCTCGACAGTAATTTGTTCACCCACCGTATTATTTTCCTTCATGAGAGAAGCCTCTAGTAAAACCTATGGCCCCCGTGTCTATTTTCCATATTATATTTTCAGATCTATAAACCAAAAATACCAAAAATACTTTGCTGCAATCTTTTTTTACTTTTGTTTTACTTTTCATTTTAGCAATCTTTTATATCTATCTCTATCAGATCTCATCCTTGCAAATAACCATGAAGGGATTGACAACCCCTTTATAGCGTTGGGTGCAAGAGTTTGATTGTTTGTGTAGTTGCGAAGATTGGGGACTTGCTTGTATCTCCTACTGGATTGATACCTTGGTTCTCAACAACTGAGGGAAATACTTATCTACTTTGCTGCATCACCCTTTCCTCTTCAAGGGAAAACCAATGCAAGCTCAAGAAGTAGCAAGTACCTTGGTGTTATTTTTGTGCAGAAAAAAATTTCTTGGAATCGGACGAAATTTTACGGAGATTTTTTCCGGAATATATAAAGAATACTGGTGAAAAGAGCTACGGGAGGGGGGCCACAATAGAGCCACAAGCTCAGGTCGCGCCCCCCTAGGGCGTGCCACGTGAGCTTGTTGGCCCCTAGGCACTCCGATTTTCCTACATCCGGTCATGTAAGTTCCGTCTCGTCCAGAAAAAAATAGAGGAAAAAAAGAATCATCATGTTTTATGATACGGAGCCGCTGCCACCTCTTGTTCTTCATCGGGAGCACTGATCTGGAGTCTGATTTGGGCTCCGAAGTGGGGGATTCGTCCCCATCATCATCATCAACCCTTCTCCATCGTCAATTCCATGATGCTCACCACCGGGAGTGAGTAATTCCCTCATAGGCTTGCTGGGTGGTGATTGAGTTGGATGAGATTCGTCATGTAATCTAGTCAATTTCTTAGGGTTTGATCCCTAGTATCCACTATGTTCTGAGATTGATGTTGCTATGACTTTGCTACGCTTAACGCTGGTCACTAGGGCCAGAGTGCCATGATTTCAGTTCTGAACCTATTATGTTTCCATGAATATGAGAGGGTTAATTGGATCCCATCTTGCAAACTTCATCCACCTACTATGTGTTACGATCCGCATACCCCAAGGTGACAAGAATTGGGATTCTTTCCGATGATGACCGTAGTATGATGAGTTAATGTATTCACCATGTATTAATGCTCTGTTCCGGTTCTCTATTAAATGGAGGCCTTAATATCCCTTAGATTTTCTTATGGACCCTGCTGCCACGGGAGGGTAGGACAAAAGATGTCATGCAAGTTCTTATTATAAGCACGTATGACTATATATTGAATACATGCCTATATTGAATTAATGAATTGGAGCTAATTCTGTGTCGCTCTAGGTTATGACTGTTATATGATGAATGTCATCCATACAATTATCCATCGTTGATCCAATGCGTAAATTTCGCTTATATTTTCTTTGCTAAGTTACTACTGTTGCTACTGATGTTACAGTCACTAAAAAATTCTACTGGTACCGCTACTATCAAAACTATCAAACTACTGTGGTACAAAATACTTTGCTGCAGAAAGATATCATTCGAGGTGTGGTTGAATTGACAACTCAACTGTTAAGGCTCATAAATATCCTTTGCCCCCCTTGTACCGAATCAATAAATTGGGTGAAGTACTACCGTTGAAGACTGACGCGATCCCCTATACTTGTGGGTTATCAGGCGGCGGACGGTCCTCTCATGCGGGTCCGGGCCTTCTGCTTTGGGAGCAAAACAAGGTGGTTTCGGGGGGAGGCTGGTAGGAGGGACGGGTGCGCTGTCGAGTGCCCCGTCACCAGCATAGGGGTGTCCTTCGTGGCCGTGTGCCGCTCCTTCCCTCCCCCTTCCCCTGGCCGGCATCTGGTTGTAGTTCTTCTCGAGGAAAGGTGTCCGCCGGCGGTTCCAGGGGTGGTTGGGGTCGTGGATCTGATCAAAGTCATGACCTTTGGTGGCTCTCGTGGTGGTCTGGTGGCAGGGCGGCGGTCCTGGCGGTCGGAGGCGCGTTGGTCATGGGCGGATTGCCCGGTTCAGATGCGAGCGGCCAACCATGGCTTCTTTGGCGGCATGGCTGCGGGTGGTTGGCGGAATGGGGATGCGACAGGGGGGGTCGAGACACCGGGGTACATTACTTGCCCAGTTTATGCACTGGTCGACAGTGACGGCGTCCGTGGATGTCGTGTTCCTCCTTGCAGGCTCCGTCGTGGTGCTTCCTTTCCTTCTATCTAGCTCCGGATGCAAACTTGATCTTCGGATCGGATGGTGGCGACGTTTCGTGGCCGTGCCCTACTTGGAGGCATCGTCTTGGAGTCCTTGATCCGGCGTTGTCTGTCGCACATCTTCCCGGGCAATCACTCATCTTGGTGGTGGTCTCCATCGGCTCTAAGCGAATCTTTTCTGCACATCTTATAGGTTCTTGGTAGTCGTGGAGGTTGTGTGTCGGTGTCCGACATCCTTGTATCTTGCCTTGGGTGTGTTTGTGATGTGCGTTTTTATTGGTTGGTTGGTTGTAAGTGATGGTGCTTTATAATATATAACGTGGGAAACCCTTTTTCGTCAATGAGGTGCCTCACTTACTCAGCACAACCTTAATTATTGAAGGAAATTAAGAAAGTATGGAAGGAAATTAAGAAAGGAAATTGAAGGATTGTGCTTGGAGGAAAACAAGGCCCCCCACTCATTAGATAGATACTAGCAGGGGGGACATATTACTAACATGTGGCATCATCCATCGTGTTCTCCGGTGTTATACAAAATCTATGTATTTTGTACATCATCATGCCGTCTGACTACTGCAACAACCACTTCCTCTCTGCGAACTTGACAATTGCATCAGGGAAACCTAGATTAGTACAGTGACCTGGCATTTCACTACAACCTTAACCAGGTAATCCAAGGCCTAGAACTGGGTCCAATGGCACTTATATCCTGGATAGAAATATCGAGTGGGTATTAGAGCAACTCCAACCGAGATCACATATAACCGATAGAGGAGGGAAAAAATCTGGTTTACTCCTCTAACCGACACGTTTTTTTTTGAAAAGGAGGATGTACCCCCGACCTCTCCATCTGGACGATGCATGCAGCCAATTTGTTAATTATTCACAAAGACTTATAAAGTAATACATCAATAAGCCTGGAGCCACCATCTTGGCAACACTTGTCGCTACTCCTAACCCCTTGATGTAGGGGTGCCGAATGTCCGAGCCTAATACCAAACAGACATCACACCAAAACCTAACATCTAATGCCGGATGCCCCACCCCAGCCACATACCGGGACTGGGTCACACACCGGTCCGGCTCACTCACCGAGGCCGCCACCGCCGTCTTCCATCGATCCATCTCCAGAGCAGATACTGACGCACAAACCTTGCCAGCCTGCCGTCGACGCCACCATGGCGCCAGACAGCGCCACCGCCCTGCGCTCGACTATCCAGCCGCATCCATCGACAATATCCAGCTGCACCATGCCGCCAATACTCGTCGTCACGATGCGGTAGATACAACGCCGCACCAACTGGCAACCTCCACACCATCGCCACCGTTGGAGCTACGTGGAGCCCACCACCCATAGCACCTCTCCCCTGAACATGAGGTCCTCCCAAGACGGCGCCTCCATGGAGGATACGACACGTAGGACGCCGCCGCCGCCCAATCTAGATGAATTTTAGACTTTCGTCCGGGAGGGGTTCGGGGGTGGATAGGACAGACCTCAGCTTCGCCTCCACGGAGGGTAACAGCGTCCAGTGACGTCGCCGATGCCGGGCCGAACAATCCGACCAAAGTTTCCTCCGGTCCCATCCTATACCACCAAACCTCCGTCTGCTCCAGATCCGGCAATGAGCCGAACCGCAACCTGCAGACATGAAAGAGCCAAGGGGCTCAACCCATCAGGAAGTAGGATCGAGAAGAGCCCATCGTAGATCTCCAGACGCCGAATCCAGCGGTCCGACGTGGAAAGCGCCGACCACCACCACCCCGCGGCGGCCGACGGCATCCAAAGACAGGATCCTGATGGATCCGATCTGGATCCGGCGGCACCCGCGACCTCCGGTCATGCCCAACGCAACCACAACCTCGCCACAAGCAGGCCGCCGCCACCGCCGCGCCGCACGACTTCGCCGGGTGACCCGCCCGCCGCGCCGCCGGACCCCACGCTCGCCCGGCGCTCCTCTCGATCCCGCTGTCCCGCGCCAACCGAGACGGAAAGGGTGGGGAGAAGCCCTGCCGCCACCCTACCGGCCAGGCTTCGCCCGACGGCGCTGCGGACGGCGGCGAGGAGGGGGAGAAGTGGAGGAGGGCCGAGAACGACGGCTAGGGTTTCCCCCCGGGTCGCCCGCGGGGGCGGCACGAGGGGCGAGGGGAGAGGCCCTAGAAGCCGGGTGTGATATTATGTTTCTAGATTTCGATGATGATTTGCATGTATCCTTCATAATCCCTAATAATCTTTAGAGGAGTAAAAAAGTTATTCCATGGCCGCTAGGAACGGCTCGCCGGAGCCGCTTCACCTAGCATCGTCGAACAGGTTGAGCGATGCTGACACATAGATCCGCCCCGAGTTTGTCGCCGCCGCCCGTGCTGCGTCCCATGCGAACCCCTGCGCCTCCTTCACTTGCCACCCCTGTCCACCACCACAGCACAACGCCATGACTAGCTCTGTCATCTGGTGCTCCTTCGCATGCATAGTCAGGTCAGCCATATATATACACGTACCAATACCATGGAAACGCGAAGGCCGTTGCGTACGGTGCACCACCGTTGCCATCGTCGTTGCTTGGGCTCCCTAGCCCCAGCCACGGCGGCCTGCTCAAGGATCTCCTACCCTACTGCTACTTCCACCGGGACCTGCTGCCCTGCTACTGTTGCTGCTTGCCGGCGAGGGGCGCACCCTGGTGGTCAACCGGTAAGGCAGCGAAAGCGGCCGGGTCGAGGAAGAGGAGCTTGTCGATGGCGGCGTTGATGAGCCACTCGACAAACTTGCTGGGCTGGTCGAATACGAGGCGGTCCTGCAGGTCGTAGAACCACTTTTGCCTTTTCTCACTGCAGGTCGTAGAACGACTTTTGCCTTTTGCCTTTTACCATCGTCCCCGTTCGCTGCAGAGACACATAGCAAATGTTCGACGAAATGCATAAGTTAATTGTAAGTTCTACTCCACTAAGTTTAACAGACTGGTTAGAAATGACACTCTTTTAGAGGAGCAAATGTACTCCTCTAAAGGATACTCGGCCGTTTACTCTAAATTTTAAGGGATCAGCTAGAGTTGTTGTTACAAACGTGCACACGTGACAAATAGGTGACTAGAACCGTTCTCCTATATTGTTTTCAACTTTTTCATCAATTCCCTTTTGTTTCAACTTACTTTCTCAGTTTTTTCTGTTCAAAACAAGGATGTTCCACTCTTCGTCATTTTCATAATGTATGGAACAAACTCCTTTTTGCGTCGGTAAGTAACGAATTCTTATACAGCAAGAGACTAGAAAGAGAGAGGCGGATTCGTGTGAGACTGAGACCTTTGTGTATGTGTAGTGCTCGGAAAAGAGATAAGCAAGTTAAGGTAAGACCGTTATGTATGTGAAGTACGTGGGATAGGAGGAAGCAAGTTCGGATGATGCTTTGTGCATGTGAATTACACGAGAAAGGAAGAAATGCGTGCAGAGCAGACCGTTGTGTATGTGAGAATTATGCGAGAAAGGGAGAAGAGAGTTTGAGTGACATCATTGTGTATGTGAAATAGACTAGAAATAGGTAAATGAGTTTGGGCGAGGCCATTGTGTATGTGAAGAACATGGGGGGAAGGAGCGAGTCCGGGGGGTGGGGAGGGAGGGAGGGAGAAACCGGCGTGTATGTGAAATACGCGGGAAAGGAAAAAAGCGAGCTTAGGCGAGACAATTGTCTATGTGAAGTTCATGGGAGAGGGGTAAATGAGTTTGGACGAGACAGTTGTGCATGTAAATTACGCGTGAAAGCAAAAAGCGAGTTCGGGCGAGGCTATTGTCTACGTGAAGTGTGTGTGAAAAGAGGGGTGCAGTTAGTTCATAGCAGACCATTTTGGATGTGACATATACATGAAAGGGGAAGCGAGTTTGGAGGAGACTGTTGTATATGTGATGTACGTCCAATGCCAGAGTTATGTAGATGGAGAGAACTCCTTATTTAACGCCATCTTAATTTATTTTCTCTATTTGACAAATATTTATTTTCTTCCTTATCTAACACCAAGTCTAAATTTTGTTGCCTTTGTGATACTTCAGTCCATTTTGACTACTAACAGTGTTAAAAAAATGACACTTGAAAAGACAATTTTACCTCTGTGCAACTTGTGACTAGAATTATTCACACGGGGATAAGCAATATTTTTTTCATGGTTACATGTACAATAATCATTGAGGAAAACTAATTTTAAGTTAAAAACATGCACACAATCCTTGTGAATTGAAAACATGCACACAATCCAAATGAATTTCATGGCCTTGGATGTAAACCCGAATGTTTATGTCTCATGTTTATGGAAATTGTGGATGTTGTGTGATGAATTATGCATATGTTAACTATGTGAAGGGGGTATGGCACCAAACAGCAGCGGAGGTTTTGCCCAATTTTTGAATTGAAATTCAAAATTTAGAATTTAAATCCTGGTGCGAAGGGCACAAGCATGCTGAAAGGATCGACATGCCGCCTAGAGGGGGAGGGGAGAATAGGAGACAACAAATTTTAAGCTTAATTGCCAATTTTAGGGATTTGTGGATAATGTAGGTTCTCTAGATATGCAACTCATGAACACAACCTATATGGCAAGGAATCTCAAAAAAATATAAGTAGGCAACAATATAAATAACAAGCATACAATGGAAACTAAAGTACAAATGATTAACCACAAGTGAGTCGATGACGCGAATTTTATCTCGAAGTTCACACTTTCTTGCAGAAGTCCTAATATCCGTTGGATGGGTGCGAGAGTCAAGGCTTCCAGAACGCCACAGAAGGCTCACTGTATTATCCTCGAGTCACCCCTAATGGATGAGCCTCGAATCACCCGGGGTTGGTCTTGAAGGTGACCACCACACCTTTACATACGTTTCTTGAGCACACCACATGAAAAGAAGCATCCCTGTGATCAAATCACATTGTATCTGACCATACGATGATGGATACCATAACACTAAGAGGGCCCAAAAAATACTTCTCCATCGTTGGAGGATAAAGTCCCAGTCTTGAGCTATCTAGTCCCTTGACATACTTTTCCATGAACCCATAAGCTGCCGTAATAGCCATCCTATTACAGATAATGTTTAACGGGCCTAAAGTTCATGAAGCAAGCATGAAGGAACTTGATACTCTCATGGTCTAAAAAATTATGCAAATGTTCAAGTTTAATTCTCTGTGTTATAAACCATTAGCTTGTAATGAACTGATCTCATAGCGTAACAACAATTGGGTCTATTCAACAAAAGTTTTCTTCTAACATTATGTCCTCAAAGTTGCCGGCATTCTTATGCTGATGATAAGAAAAAATGTGACCATCATGCAACACTTGAGCTATTCTTAGAGGCATGACTAGGAATCTATTTTACCATTTATTATTCCACACATGCACATGAATTTTCCTCCAAGCCTCTTGGATAAATAGACTCAAGGACTATTGCAACTATAGCATAGAACATAAACGGAATTATGAACATGGAATAAATAATAACAATTATTATTGGCTTTAGGGCATATTTCCAACACCTTCTGCTCGTGTGATTTCAAGTGGGTGTGCATGGTTCTGATGGCTCATGTCATTTGCCGGGGGGAGGGGGAGGTGCGATTGTACTTTCTGTCGATCCGGCCATTGGGTTGTCTTGGACGAACAACAAAGCACATGGCCAATGGCTCACGTGTGGATTGGCCGGCTCACTATGGGCGGCGCAGCCCGCGGTCATAGTAACGCAAGACAAGACATGTTTTATCACTGGTCGTATACAATTTGAGAAGGTTTCGACAATTATACTACGAATGGTGAACCCCGCCACTCTCTTTTTCCTATGTTAGTGTGGGGTGGGTGTGGGGCCAATGCCCAACGAGACTTACTTTGGATGCTCTGGTTTATTCATCCGGTTTCATTTTGCCCATGTTGTTCTGGGTGGGAAACTCATCTGGGTAAGCCCAGCGGCAATGTCGTTCAACTAGGCACCGACGAGCGAGGCACCTTGTAGTTTGGCGCACAGAAAAGGCCTCCGAGACAGATTAGTCGATCTGGATGCAACCCCGCATGAGCCGCCGCTCGGGTCCCCCGCACCATTGCACGGTAGCGGATCGACGAACTAAGGTCCGAGCGCATTTATTTTGGAACCTCTCTCCTTCAGCAGTGCGTCGCACCGGAGGCAACTTGCCTAGCCCCATGAGGTTGGACACAGACAATGGCTTTAGCAATGGATGTAACACCACCCCTGGTCGACCATATGTCTGGGTAAACCGCTTCCGAGTCGGTGAGTAAACCAATTGGTCTGGACAAATGTCGGGCAACCCATGCAAAAGAAGGTCGCATGCATCTGGGACGCGTTTGGTTCACATCTGTGTTTTTGTCCATTTTGCATACTTGTCCTGGTTGGGCCTGGCTTAGCTAACGTAGGCTAAAAACCAACATCTGCATGTAGTTTGGTTGCCTGCATTAAGCTATTTGCATGTGGGGACCAATATGTTAGCACGCTGTTTGGTTGCCTGCGTCGGTGTTGTTAGACAAACAACACGTTGTTTGGTTGCAAGCAGCTAAAGATGTGATCACCACTTCTCACTAGTGGTGACCTTACCACACACGCACAACATTATCTTCTCCTAGCTAGGAAACAAATGACAGTTTATCCTAGCTACTAGCAAATGACAGTACAAATTATTAAGTGCCAATATGGCTGAATAGTCGAAAGTTCAATGATGCTAACTAGGTGGAAGTTCATCCTCTTCCTCTTCCTCTTCGTCTCCTTCTTCTCTTCTTCTTCTTCTGCTGTTGTTGCCTCTTATTCTTCTTCAGATCCTGGTCTGACCTCTGTTATCCCACATTGCCTGAGCCCACTTCAAACTTTTGGTCTTCCACGCTTCGTTGTCAAACGCCTCCACACTGATACGTCCATTTTGCATCATGATTTCCTACTGTTATTTATAACGTTTGGATGTATAATAATGCTTTAGGGAGTGATTCTAATGCTTTTTCTCCCATAATATCCAAGGTTTACATGAAGAGGGAGAATACCGGCAGCTGGAATTCTGGACCTGAAAAAGCAAATCAGAGATACCTATTCTGCACATCTCCAAATAAGCTGAAACTTTACGGAGAATTATTTTGGATTATATATAAAATACTGGAGCAAATAACTACCGGAGGGGGCCACCCTGGTGAGCACAAGACACCAGGGTGCACCAGGCCCCCCAGGCGCGCCCTGGTGGGTTGTGCCCAGCACGGCCCACCTCCGGTGCCCATCTTCTGGTATATAAGGTCTTTTGACCTAGAAAAAATAAGGGGAGTACTTTCGGGACGGAACTCCACCGTCTCGAGGCGGAACTTGGGCATGAGCACTTTTGCCCTCCGGCGGAGCGATTCCGTCGGGGGGAACTTCCCTCCCGGAGGGGGAAATCAAAGCCATCGTCATCACCAACACCCCTCTCATCTTTGGGCGGCCAATCTTCTTCAACATCTTCAACAACACCATCTCCTCTCAAACCCTAGTTCATCTCTTGTGTTCAATCTTTGTACCGGAACCTCAGATTGGTCCCTGTGGGTGACTAGTAGTATTGATTACATCTTGTAGTTGATTACTATATGGTTTATTTGGTGGAAGATTATATGTTCAGATCCATTATGCTATTCAATACCCCTCTGATCTTGAGCATGAATATTATTTGTGAGTATTTACCTTTGAGGTCACGGGAGAAGTTATGTTGCAAGTAATCATGTGAATTTGATATGTGTTCGATATTTTGATGATATGTATGTTGTGATTCCCTTAGTGGTGTCATGTGAACGTCGACTACATGACACTTCACCATCCTTGGGCCTAAGGGAATGCCTTGTGGAGTAGTTATTAGATGATGGGTTGCTAGAGTGACAGAAGCTTAAACCCTAGTTTATGCGCTACTTCGTAAGGGGCTGATTTGGATCTAAACGTTTAATGCTATGGTTAGATTTTACCTTAATACTTTTCTCGTAGTTGCGGATGCTTGCGAGGGGGTTAATCATAAGTGGGAGGTTTGTTCAAGTAAGAATAGCACCCAAGCACCGGTCCACCCACATATCAAATTATCAAAGTAGCGAACGCAAATCAAACCAACATGATAAAAGTGACTAGATGAAATTCCCGTGTACCCTCAAGAACACTTTGCCTATTATAAGATATTGTTCTGGCCTGTACTTTGCCACAAAAGGATTGGGCTACCTTGCTGCACTTTATTTACCGTTACCGTTACTTGCTTGTTACCAATTATCTTGCTATCAAACTACCTATTACCTACAATTTCAGTGCTTGCAGAAATTACCTTGCTGAAAACCGCTTGTCATTTTCTTCTGCTCCTTGTTGGGTTCGACACTCTGATACGTCTCCATCGTATCTACTTTTCCAAACTCTTTTGCCCTTGTTTTGGACTCTAATTTGCATGATTTGAATGGAACTAACCCAGACTGACGTTGTTTTCATCAGAATTGCCTTGGTGTTATTTTTGTGCAGAAATAAAAGTTCTCGGATTGACCTGAAAATTTACGGAGAATATTTTTGGAATTAATAAAAAATACTGGCGAAAGAATCAACCGGAGGGGTCCACCACCTGGCCACAAGCAAGGGGGGCGCACCCCCCCTCCAGGGCGCGCCCCCCTGTCTTGTGGGCCCCCAGAAGCTCCTCCGACCTCAACTCCAACTCTATATATTCCTATTCGGGGAGAAAAAAATCAGGGAGAAGAGTTCATCGCGTTTCATGATACGGAGCCGCCGCCACCTCCTATTCTTCCTCGGGAGGGCAGATCTGGGGTCCGTTTTGGGCTCCGGAGAGGGGAAATCGACGCCGTCGTCATCACCAACCATCCTTCATCACCAATTTCATGATGCTCTCCGCCGTTCGTGAGTAATCTCATCGTAGGCTTGCTGGACGGTGATGGGTTGGATGGGATTTACCATGTAATCGAGTTAGTTTTGTTAGGGTTTGATCCCTAGTATCCACTATGTTCTGAGATTGATGTTGCTATGACTTTGCTATGCTTAATGCTTGTCACTAGGGCCCGAGTGCCATGATTTCAGATCTGAACCTATTATCTTTTCATGAATATATATATATATGTGTTCTTGATCCTATCTTGCAAGTTGTAGACACCTATTACGAGTTATGATCCGCATCCCCCAGGGTGACAATAACTGGGATTCTTTCCGGTGATTACCGTAGTTTGAGGAGTTCATGTATTCACTAAGTGCTAATGCTATGGTCCGGTTCTCTATTAAAAGGAGGCCTTAATATCCCTTAGTTTCCATTAGGACCCCGCTGCCACGGGAGGGTAGGACAAAAGATGTCATGCAAGTTCTTTTCCATAAGCACGTATGACTATATATGGAATACATGCCTACATTACATTGATGAATTGGAGCTAGTTCTGTGTCACCCTATGTTATAACCGTTGCATGATGAATGCCATCCGACATAATTATCCATCACTGATCCATTGCCTACGAGTTTTTCACATATTGATCTTTGCTAAGTTACTTTTCCATTGTTACCGTTACTTCCATACTGCTTTGCTACTGAATACTTTGATGCAGATACTAAGTCTTTAAGGTGTGGTTGAATTGACAACTCAGCTGCTAATACTCGAGAATATTCTTTGGCTCCCCTTGCGTCAAATCAATAAATTTGGGTTGAATACTCCACCCTCGAAAACTGTTGCAATCCCCTATACTTGTGGGTTATCAAGACCTTTTTCTGGCGCCGTTGCCGGGGAGCATAGCTCTATTCTCTGAGTCACTTGGGATTTATATCTGTTGATCACTATGAAGAATCTAAAAGACCCAAAAACCAAGATCTATCCCTCTACTACGAGGGGAGGTAAGGAACTGCCATCTAGCTCTGCACTTGATTCACCTTCTGTTATGAGTAAACTTGCGACACCACCACCTGCTATTGATTCTGATATGTCGCAAGTAGTTGATGATTCCACTTCTGCTATGCATGATGCTTATGATGATACTTTGCTTGATACTATTGTGCCACTGGGTGAATTTCTTGATGAACAAATTGCTAGAGTCAATGCTGCAACTGATGATATTTCTGAAACTGATGAGATTATTGAGACTGAACACTATGAATCACCTGCTAGACCTAGCTCTCCTAGATATGAATTGCCTAATATACCTAAGGGTTATGTTATGGAGGGAGAGGTAGCTAGGGACTTTCTTGCTTGTAAAGATAGAGATGATCTTAAGAAATTACTATGCAAGTGGAAAGAAAAATCTTTGAATGCTAGAATGCAATATGATCCTAAGTTTGCTACTTCACCTATCTTTGTTACTGATAAGGATTATGAATTCTCTGTCGATCCTGAGTTAATTACTTTGGTTTAATCTGATCCTTTCCATGGTTATGAATCTGAAACTGTTGTGGCACATCTTACTAAATTGAATGATATAGCCACCCTATTTACTCATGAGGAAAAAATTCGTTATTACTATATTCTTAAGTTGTTTCCTTTCTCATTAAAGGGTGATGCTAAGATATGGTTTAATTCTCTTGCTTCTGGTTGTGTGCGTAGTCCCCAGGATATGATATATTACTTCTCTGAAAAGTATTTTCCTGCCCATAAGAAACAAGCTGCCTTGCAGGAAATATTTAACTTTGTGCAAATTGAAGAAGAGAGTCTCCCACAAGCTTGGGAGAGGCTTCTCCAATTACTTAATGCTTTGCCTGATCATCCTCTCAAGAAAAACGAAATACTTGATATCTTTTATAATGGACTAACCGATGCTTCTAGGAACCACCTAGATAGTTGTGCTGGTTGTATTTTCAGGGAACGAACTGTTGAACAAGCTGAACTACTATTGAATAATATATTGAGCAATGATAATGATTGGACTATTCCCGAACCACCTCCAAAACCAACTCCGAAGAAAAGAGGTATTCTATTTCTCAGTCCTGAAGATATGCAAGAGGCAAAGAAATATATGAAAGAAAAAGGTATTAAAGCTGAAGATGTTAAGAATCTACCACCTATTGAAGAAATACATGGTCTTGATAACCCGACATAGGTAGTAGAGGTAAATTCCCTCCGTAGATTTGATGAAGGTGATATTCCTTATAATAAGTCTGCTAGCCAATGCTTGGATGAGTTTGATAATTTTATTGTTAAGCAAGAAAATTTCAATGCTTATGTTAGTAGACAATTGAAACATAATGCTTACATGCTTGATCGCTTAGGTGATTATATGAGTAGAACTGTTAATGATCTTAAGCTTATTAGTAAACATGCTTCCATGGTGACTACTCAAGTAGAACAAGTACTTAAGGCACAAAATGATTTGCTTAATGAGATGATTGGTAAGAACAATGATCATTCTGTTAAAGTTGTGACTAGAGGTGGTAAAATGACTCAGGAACCTTTGTATCCCGAGGGCCATCCTAAGAGAATTGAGCAAGATTCTCAGAGAATTAATACTGATACACCTAGTCGTCCCAGTAATAAAAGGAAAAAGAATGACGATAGGGCTTTGAATGCTGCTAGTGAACCTGTTATAGATACACATGAAAACCCAAATGATATTTCTATTTCAGATGCTGAGACACAATCTGGTAATGAACATGAGCCTAGTGATAATATTAATGATGATGTTCATGTTGATGCTCAACCTAGTAATGATAATGATGTGGAGATTGAACCTGCTGTTGATCTTGATAACCCATAACCTAAGAACAAAAGATATGACAAAAGAGACTTTGTTGCTAGGAAACATGGTAAGGAAAGAGAACCTTGGGTTCAGAAACCCATGCCTTTTCCTCCTAAGACATCCAAGAAAAAGGATGATGAGGATTTTGAGCGCTTTGTTGAAATGCTTAGACCTGTCTTTTTGCGTATGCGCTTGACTGATATTCTGAAAATGTCTCCTTATGCTAAGTATATGAAAGATATTGTGACAAATAAAAGAAAGATATTGGAAGCTGAGATTTCCACCATGCTTGCTAATTATACCTTTAGGGGTGGAATACCAAAGAAACTAGGAGATCCCAGAGTACCTACTATACCATGCTCTATTAAAGGAAACTATGTTAAAACTGCTTTATGTGACCTTGGAGCTGGTGTTAGTGTTATGCCTTTCTCTTTGTATCGTAGACTTGATTTGAATAAGTTGACACCTACTGAAATCTCTTTGCAAATGGCTGATAAATCAACTGCTTTACCCATCGGTATTTGTGAGGATGTGCATGTCGTAGTTGCAAATGTTACTATCCTAACGAACTTTGTTATTCTTGATATTCCCGAGGACGACAGTATGTCGATCATCCTTGGTAGACCTTTTTTGAATACTGCAGGGGCTGTTATTGACTGCAACAAAGGCAATGCCACTTTTCATGTTAATGGTAATGAGCATACGGTACACTTTCCGAAGAAAAAACCTCAAGTTCATAGTATCAACTCCATTGAAAAGATTTCAACGATTATTATTGGAGATTTTGAATTCCCTCTCCCCACTGCCAAAAAGAAATATGATATACTTATTGTTGGGGACATGCATATCCCCATTGAGGTAACCTAGTGTTATTCGAAAATTCTCCGGTTCCGTGTCATTCGAAAAAAGTTTGTCAATAAGACTTGATCAACCTTATTGATGGATTCTTTTTGATGAGCATGAGATGGATGAATTTAGGAGGCACAACCTTCTGTACCCAACTTTTACTTTCTGTTATTTAGATTAAATAAAGCAAAAATACTATTATACCTCTGTTTTCTGATTTATCCGTGCAATAAAAAATTACCTGAAAATAAAAGTTCTCCAAATGCCCTGAAAATGTAGTATGATTTTTTCTGGAATATTTTAGAATTTTTGGCACTGAGAACACATCAGGGGGCTGCACCAGTGGGCCACAAGCCTGCAGGGCGCGCCCACCCCCCTGGGCGCGCCCCCTGGCTTGTGGGTCCCACGTAGGGCCCCCTCACTTATTCCATCACCCATCCACTTCGTCTTCCTCCAGAAAAAATCCCACCATTGCTCAAACCCGTGTTCTAGCTCATCTTGCTGCCATTTTCGATCTCCTTGTGCAAAGCTCCATTTGCAAAACTGTTTTGGGGGATTGTTCTTCGGTATGTGACTCCTCCAATGGTCCAATTAGTTTTTGTTCTAGTGCTTTATATATTGCAAATTTTTGCTGCTGTGGTGACCTTGTTCTTGAGCTTGCATGTCAAATTTGTATGGTCCCAAGTAGTTTTGATGCATGATATAGCCTCTAGGCACTTGTGGGAATAGTTGCTATAAGTTTTGTTGAGTTTTGTTCACCTTTATTTTGAATCACTAAAAATTTCAGAAATTTCTCAGAGAAAGAAAGATGTTGAGGAGAATATACCAAGGTGGTTCCTCGAGCAAGAATACCCCGAGACTCGCGATACGTGAGCCCGACTTTGAACCACCGAGGGAAGCTCAAGTGCGGCCTTGTGAATGGCCGTCGGATCAATTCATGGTCCATGCCGGATTCAAGGAAGAATTTTACGCGTACATACGAAATGCTGGCCTTGAAGATTTCGTCTCAGACCAATGCAAGCAATATTATCAACTCACTGATTCCTTCGTGCGGAGGTTTGAATTTTCATCCAGGCGTAATATGCATTCCGTTCTATTTAATCTTTATGATGAATCTTATACTATGGACCTAGAGGATTTTAACCGTGCATGCAAAATTCCACAATGGGGCAGCCATGGTGATCCTCACAAAACTGAATATAATGATTTTCTTGCTAGCATCACTGTGGGAGAAACTAGAAACATTACACAGGCTAACTTGGGGAGCATTCACTTTCCTGCCTTACATTATTTTGCTCTCTTCATAGGTAGATGTATTAACGGTAAACATGATCATAGCCACCTTTGCGTACCTGATCTTAGTATTCTTAAGAGTGCGGTCATGGGTGATAGACGATATAACTTGGGAGCTATCATTGCTAGGAGGCTACATAAAAATGCAAAGGATGGAGATTTCTTTGGTGGGATTTATGCCACCCGGGTAGCTAATTATCTTGAGGTACCCATAAGGGAGAATGATATTGAGTTACCACCTGCTTTTCTTGATTATGAGGCTATGGTGCGCTACCAGTTTCTTGAGAGAAACGAACAATCCCTCCTGTACCGACTAATTTTTGACAGACAGCGTGCTGTCCATATTACCCTTACTGCTCCTGCCTTCTTTAACTTTCAGGAAAAACGGAGACACTCTATAACCAGAGAGGACGCAAATGAGTACGAGAGAGAGGCGGAAGCCGCTCGCCTCCGCGCTACAGCCGCTCAGGCAATAGCTGCCGCAGCCCAGTACAACCCCAATTATGACTTTGGATATTATCCGGGCCAGCCATGGCCCTAGACCAACTTAGGCCAAAAGCCTAAGTTTGGGGGAGTACGTATTTCTCACCGACATTATATTCATGTTCACACACTCATCTTAGTAGTCGGTGCTTATACTTTTTCATTGTACCATCCATGGTAGTTTATTTCTTCTTGTGTGCTTAATTAACCTTGAGAAAATCCAAAAAAATTAGTTCTAGCTTTACCTTTTTGTTTGTTTAGTTGTATCATTAAAAGAAAACCCAAAAAGATTTCTCGTTCTTCTTTTGTTTGTTGGGAGCTTTCCCGTGTAAATAGTTTTTCTCATTCCTATTTTAAAATTTCTTTTCTTTGGATCGTAAGGAGAAGACCACGATGAAATGTCGAGTGGCTCTCATATGCATTATTGTTTATCTATCAGAGAGCCCATATTACCTTGCCTTCTCCTTTGAGTTATTGTTTGCAGATTCCAGCTTAGTCCAATGCACGTGCACTCTCTTTATTATTCACACCATTCGGGCGTGCAAGTGAAAGGCAATGATGACGATATATGATGAAGTGATTGAGATGGAGAAAAGCTGGTATGAACTCGACCTATTTTTTTTTTGTAAATATGATTAGCTCATCGTTCTGGATTCAGCTCGTTATGGATGAAACATGTTTGCAATGACAATTAGAGATTATAGTTACTCATGCCATGCTTAATTAGCTAAGAGTGTATAATGGTTTGTCTTGAGTGCCAACATGCATTTTAAAATGGTTGTGATGTAGTATGATAGAATGGTATCCTCCTCCGAATGATTCAAGTGGCTTGACTTGGCACATGTTCACGCATGTAGTTGAAACAAAATCAACATAGCCTCCACGATGTTTATGTTCATGGTGATTTATATCCTACTCATGCTTGCATTCAATGTTGGTTAATCTCAATGCATGATTATGACTGTTGTCGCTCTCTAGTTGGTCGCTTCCCAGTCTCTTGCTAGCCTTCACCTGTACTAAGCGGGAATACTGCTTGTGCATCCACTTCCTTAAACCCAAAGTTGTTCCATATGAGTCCACCATACCTACCTATATGCAGTATTTACCTGCAGTTCCAAGTAAATTTGCATGTGCCAAACTCTAAACCTTCAAATAATATTCTGTTTTTGTATGCCCGAATCGCTCATGTAGTGACTAGGGGATGTCAGTATCTTCCATGCTAGGTGGGTTATTCTCACGATGAGTGTTTATTCACTTGTCATTCACGGGAAAGTGGCTGGTATTCGGGATGCCCAGTTCCATGCTCAAAAATCAAATCAAAATTTAATAAAACAAAACTCCCCCAGGATTGTTGTTTGTATGGACAGTACCCGTGGATTCGGCTCGCCGTGGAGTGCGATTGATTGGTGGAGGGGGAGTAAAAACTTTACTATTCTGTTTAGGAACCGCCTATAATGTATCTAGCATGGAAGATACCTAGATCTCTTGGTTGTTATGTTGACAATGAAAGCATACCGCTCAAAATTATTATTCATCCTTATTTTAAAAGGTCGAGCTCTGGCACCTCTGTAAATCAATGCTTCCCTCTGCGAAGGGCCTATCTATTTTACTTTACTGTTGAGTCATCCTCCTCTTATAAAAGGCACCAGTTAGAGAGCACCACCGTCATTTATATGCTTTGTTATTAATTGATATTGAGTATGAGTGTGACTGGATCTCTTTTACCGTGAATTACAATGTCTAGTCAGTCCTTGTTCTTCAGAGGTGCTCTGCATTTATGTTTTGCGGTCTCAGAAAGGGCTAGCGAGATACCATTATATCATATTGTATCATGATTGTTTTGATAAAATTGTTGTCATCCGAGATTTATTATTATTGCTCGCTAGTTGATTATGCCATTGATATGAGTAAATGTGAGACCTAAATGTTATTGTGAATGTGCTTAGTCTATAATCTTTGCTGAAAATCTGAACATCAGTTAGACATATTTACAACAAAAAGATCAAACCGAGTTTGTAAAAGTTTTTCTTTGTCACTTTCAGTTTGTCAACTGAATTGCTTGAGGACAAGCAATGGGTTTAGCTTGGGGGAGTTGATACATCTCCATCGTATCTACTTTTCCAAACTCTTTTGCCCTTGTTTTGGACTCTAATTTGCATGATTTGAATGGAACTAACCCGGACTGACGCTGTTTTCAGCAGAATTGCCTTGGTGTTATTTTTGTGCAGAAATAAAAGTTCTTGGATTGACCTGAAAATTTACGGAGAATATTTTTGGAATTAATAAAAAATACTGGCGAAAGAATCAACCGGAGGGGGTCCACCACCTGGCCACAAGCCAGGGGGGCGCACCCCCCCCCCCCTAGGGCGCGCCCCCCTGTCTTGTGGGGCCCCAGAAGCTCCTCCGACCTCAACTCCAACTCTATATATTCCTATTCGGGGAGAAAAAAATCAGGGAGAAGAGTTCATCGCGTTTCACGATACGGAGCCGGCGCCACCTCCTGTTCTTCCTCGGGAGGGCAGATCTGGGGTCCGTTTTGGGCTCCGGAGAGGGGAAATCAACGACGTCGTCATCACCAACCATCCTTCATCACCAATTTCATGATGCTCTCCGCCATTCGTGAGTAATCTCATCGTAGGCTTGCTGGACGGTGATGGGTTGGATGAGATTTACCATGTAATCGAGTTAGTTTTGTTAATGTTTGATCCCTAGTATCCACTATGTTCTGAGATTGATGTTCTATGACTTTGCTATGCTTAATGCTTATCACTAGGGCCCGAGTGCCATGATTTCAGATCTGAACCTATTATGTTTTCATGGATATATATATATGTGTGTTCTTGATCCTATCTTGCAAGTTGTAGACACCTATTACGAGTTATGATCCGCATCCCCCAGGGTGACAATAACTGGGATTCTTTCCGGTGATTACCGTAGTTTGAGGAGTTCATGTATTCACTAAGTGCTAATGCTTTGGTCCGGTTCTCTATTAAAAGGAGGCCTTAATATCCCTTAGTTTCCATTATGACCCCGCTGCCACGGGAGGGTAGGACAAAAGATGTCATGCAAGTTCTTTTCCATAAGCACGTATGACTATATATGGAATACATGCTTACATTACATTGATGAATTGGAGCTAGTTCTGTGTCACCCTATGTTATAACCGTTGCATGATGAATGCCATCCGACATAATTATCCATCACTGATCCATTGCCTACGAGTTTTTCACATATTGATCTTTGCTAAGTTACTTTTCCATTGTTACCGTTACTTCCATACTGCTTTGCTACTGAATACTTTGCTGCAGATACTAAGTCTTTCACGTGTGGTTGAATTGACAACTCAGCTGCTAATACTCAAGAATATTCTTTGGCTCCCCTTGTGTCGAATCAATAAATTTGGGTTGAATACTCCACCCTCGAAAACTGTTGCGATCCCCTATACTTGTGGGTTATCACACTCTTACTTATCGAAAGGACTACGATTGACCCCCTATACTTGTGGTTTATCAATACTATTTTCTGGCGCCGTTTTTGGGGAGTGTAGCGCACTTGGTAAGTGGAAATCGGTAAGGAAAAACTTATACTATGTGCTGAAATTTATTGTCACTTGCGACTATGGAAAACAATCCTTTGAGGGGTTTTTTCGGGGTATCTTCGCCTCAAACGGAACCACAATTAATTGCCGCTCAACCTACTACACCTACTAAAAATATTGGTTATGAGATTCCTTCGGGTATGGTAGAACAACTGCTAGCTAATCCATATGCAGGAGATGAAACTGATCATCCTGATATGCACCTAATACATGTGAATGAAATTTGTGGATTATTTAAGCTTGCAGGTTTATCCGGAGATGAAGCTAAGAAGAAAGATTTCCCTTTATCTTTGAAGGGAAAATCATTGACATGGTATAGGCTATGTGATGATATTGGATCATGGAACTGGAATCGATTGCAATTAGAATTCCATCAAAAGTTTTATCCCATGCATCTAGTTCATCGTGATCGGAATTATATATATATAATTTTTTGCCTCGTGAAGGAGAAAGCATCGCTCTAGCTTGGGGGAGGCTTAAGTTAATGTTATATTCATGCCCCAATCATGATATCCCGAGAGAAGTTATTATTCAGAATTTTTATGCTCGGCTTTCTCATAATGATCAATCCATGCTCGATACTTCTTGTACTGGTTCTTTTATGAAGAAGACTATTGAATTCAAGTGGGATCTCTTAGAAATAATTAAACGCAACTCCGAAGATTGGGAACTCGACGAAGGTAATGAGTCAGGTATAAAGCTTAAGTTTGATTGTGTTAAATCTTTTATGAATACCGATGCTTTTCACAAGTTTAGCACTAAATATGGACTTGACTCTGAGATAGTAGCCTCTTTCTGTGAATCATTTGCTACTCATGTTGATCTCCCTAAAGAGAAGTAGTTTAAATATCATCCCCGTATCAAAGAAGAAATTAGAGAACCGGTAAAAGTTAAGGATGAAACCATCATTTACAATATTGATCCAGTTGTGCCTACTGCTTATATTGAAAAACCACCTTTCCCTGTTAGGATAAAGGAACATGCTAAGGTATCAACTGTGGTTCGCAAGAGTAATATTAGAGCACCTAAGCCCCCTGAACAAATGAAGGTAGAACCTAGTTTTGCTATGGTTAAAGATCTCTTGGTAGAAAATATTGCTGGGCATGTTATTTACTTCTATGGTGAAGCTGCTAGAATTGCCAAACCTGATGAAAAAGATAAACATAGACCCGTAGTCAGCATGCCTGTTGTCTCAGTCAAAATAGGAGATCATTGTTATCATGGTTTATGTGATTTGGGTGCTAGCGTGAGTGCTATTCCTTTTACCTTATACCAAGAAATTATGAATGAAATAGCACATGTCGAAATAGAAGACATTGATGTTACTATTAAACTTGCTAATAGAGACACAATCACACCACTTGGGATTGTTAGAGATGCTGAAGTCTTGTGTGGGAAAGTGAAATATCCTACTGATTTTCTAGTTCTTGGTTCCCCACAAGATGACTTTTGTCCCATTATCTTTGGTAGACCTTTCTTGAGCACCGTCAATGCTAAGATAGACTGTGAAAAACAAATTGTCGGTGTCAGTTTTGGTGATGTGTCTCATGAGTTTAATTTTTCCAAGTTTAGTAAACAACCTCGTGATAGAGAATTATCTGGTAAAGATGAAATAATTGGTCTTGCTTCTATTGTCGTACCGCCTAACGATCCACTAGAACAATATCTGCTAGACCATGAAAATGATACGCACTTGCGTGAAAGAAATGAAATAGATAAAATTTTCTTTGAACAACAACCTCTCCTAAAACACAATTTGCCTATTGAAACCCTTGGAGGTCCTCCTCCACCTAAAGGTGGTCCTTTGTTTGAATTAAAGCAATTGCCTCACACTTTGAAGTATGCTTATCTTGATGAGAAAAAGATATATCATGTTATTATTAGTGCTAACCTTTCAGAACCTGAAGAAGAAAGATTATTAAAAATTCTGAGGAAGCATCGGGCTGCTATTGGATATACTCTTGCTGATCTTAAGGGCATTAGTCCCACTCTATGTCAGCACAAGATTAATATGGAACCTGATGCTAAACCCGTTGTTGATCATCAACGACGATTGAATCCTAAGATGAAGGAAGTGGTAAGAACTGAAATATTAAAGCTTCTTGAGGCAGGTATAATCTATCCCATAGATGATAGTAGATGGGTAAGTCCCGTTCATTGTGTCCCTAAGAAAGGAGGTATACCGTTGTTCCTAACGATAAGAATGAACTCATCCCACAAAGAATTGTCACTGGCTATAGAATGGTAATTGATTTTAGAAATTTAAATAAATCTACTAGAAAAGATCATTACCCTCTACCCTTCATTGATCAAATGCTAGAAAGATTATCTAAGCACACACACTTTTGTTTAATGGATGGATATTCTGGTTTCTCTCAAATACCTGTATCACAATCTGATCAAGAGAAAACCACCTTTACTTGTCCTTTTGGAACCTATCCTTATAGACGTATGCCTTTTGGTTTATGCAATGCACCTGCTACCTTTCAAAGATGTATGACTGCTATATTCTCTGATTTTTGTGAAAAGATTGTGGAGGTTTTCATGGTTGATTTCTCCGTTTACGGAACTTCTTTTGATGATTGCTTAAGCAACCTTGATCGAGTTTTGCAGAGATGTGAACAAACTAATCTCGTCTTGAATTGGGAGAAGTGCCACTTTATGGTGAATGAAGGTATTGTCTTGGGGAATAAAATATCTGAACGAGGTATTGAGGTGGATAAAGCTAAAGTTGATGCAATTGAGAAAATGCCATGTCCTAAAGATATTAAAGGTATTCGGAGTTTCCTTGGTCATGCTGGTTTCTATAGGAGGTTTATTAAAGACTTCTCTAAAATTGCTAGGCCTCTTACTAATCTTTTACAAAAGGATATTCCATTTGTTTTTTATGATGATTGTGTAGAAGCCTTTGAAACACTCAAGAATGCCTTAACTTCTGCACGTATCGTTCAACCACCTGATTGGAACTTGCCTTTTGAAATTATGTGTGATGCTAGTGATTATGTTATTGGTGCTGTTCTAGGACAAAGAGTTGATAAGAAATTAAATGTTATCCATTATGCTAGCAAAACTGTAGAGAGCGCCCAACGAAATTATGCTACTACTGAAAAAGAATTTTTAGTAGTTGTGTTTGCTTGTGATAAATTTAGATCCTACATTGTTGATTCCAAATTTATTGTTCACACCGATCACGCTGCTATAAAATATCTTATAGAAAATAAAGATGCTAAACCTAGACTCATTAGGTGGGTTCTCTTGCTTCAAGAATTTGACTTACATATCGTTGATAGGAAGGGAGTTGAGAACCCCGTAGCTGACAACTTGTCTAGGTTAGAAAATATTCTTGATGACCCTCTACCTATTGCTGATAGCTTTCCTGATGAACAGTTAGCTGCAATAAATGTTTCTCAAAACACTCCTTGGTATGCTGATTATGCTAACTACATTGTCGCTAAATATATACCACCAAGTTTCACATACCAACAAAAGAAAAAATTCTTCTATGATTTAAGACATTACTTCTGGGATGACCCACATCTTTATAAAGAAGGGATAGATGGTATTATTAGACGTTGTGTACCTGAGCATGAACAGGAACAAATCCTACGGAAATGTCATTCCGAAGCTTATGGAGGACATCATGCTGGAGATAGAACTGGCCACAAGGTATTGCAATCTGGTTTTTATTGGCCTACTCTCTTCAAGGATGCCCGTAAGTTTGTCTTGTCTTGTGATGAATGTCAAAGAATTGGTAATATCGATAAGCGTCAGGAAATGCCTATTAATTATTCACTTGTTGTTGAACCATTTGATGTTTGGGGTTTTGATTACATGGGACCTTTTCCTTCCTCTAATGGATACACTCATATTTTGGTTGATGTTGATTATGTCACTAAGTGGGTAGAAGCTATTCCAACTAGTAGTGCTGATCACAACACCTCCATTAAAATGCTTAAAGAAGTTATCTTCCCGAGGTTTGGAATCCCTAGATATTTAATGACTGATGGTGGTTCAAACTTTATTCATGGTGCTTTCTGTAAGATGCTTGCTAAATATGATGTTAACCATAGAATTGCATCACCCTATCATTCTCAATCTAGTGGTCAAGTTGAACTTAGCAATAGAGAAATAAAATTAATATTACAAAAAACTGTCAATAGGTCTCGAAAGAATTGGTCTAAGAAACTAGATGATGCACTTTGGGCCTATAGAACAGCTTATAAAAATCCAATGGGTATGTCCCCATACAAAATGGTATATGGAAAAGCTTGTCATTTGCCTCTAGAGTTAGAACATAAGGCATTTTGGGCAATTAAAGAACTCAATTATGATTTCAAACTTGCCGGTGAGAAGAGGTTATTTGATATTAGCTCACTAGATGAATGGAGAACCCAAGCTTATGAAAATGCCAAACTATTCAAAGAAAAAGTAAAAAGATGGCATGACAAAAGAATCCAAAAGCGAGAATTCAAAATAGGAGACTATGTTCTTTTGTTCAACTCTCGTTTAAGATTTTTTGCAGGTAAGATTCTCTCCAAATGGGAAGGACCATATATTATCAAAGAGGTTTATCGTTCTGGAGCGATCAAGATCAATAATGCCGAAGGTACTAACCCAAAGGTGGTCAATGGACAAATAATTAAACATTATATCTCAGGTACGCCTATTAATGTTGAAAGCAATGTTATCCAAACCATGACACCGGAGGAACACATAAAAGAAAGCTTTTGGAACACTCCAAAATTCTAAAAAAGAGGAGGTACGTGATACGGTAAGTAAACGGACTCCGAAAAATACGCAAAATTATTATCTGTCAGTTTTGGAATATTACAAAAATTAGGAAAATAAGAAATAAACGGGAAAGCAACCGAGGTGTGCAGGATACACCAGGGCGCGCCAACCCTACCAGGCGTGTCCTGGTGGGTTGTGCCCACCTCGGACACCTTCCCGACTCCGTTTTCCTTCCATATTCTTGCTTTCCAAGATAAAAAATCTCTATATATATATCCACGATTGTTTTGACCACCGCATCGCAGAAAAATCTCCTATTCTTGTTTCATGCTGTTTTCCTATCAGATCTATCAAGCCATACATCATGTCTTCTCCCTCCTCCAATAACGTAGAAGAGGACGCCTGGCTGATGAAGATGGAGCTGAAGAGAGAGGAGCCAAAAGAAGCCAATAATGAAGACAAGGGCAAGGAAGCTATGAAGGATCAAGCTCTAGAAGGAGGGCAATCCATGCTAACAGAAGAGGAGGAAGAAGAAGATATCCTTCAACCTTATTACAATCATCTCACCCCCACTGAAATTGAAGCTTTTAGGGCTTTCGAAGCGGTTCATGTTCAGAATAAATTTCTTACCCGTGAAAATATTTTGCTAGAGGAGCACATCATCACCCTTCGGAGAGTCATCCGCAAATTGGAGTACCTATTGAGCATGAAGTGTGACACTTCATCACCACCACCTTCATCATCTTCACCACCAAAGGAGACTTGAGTACACGGGTATGGGCACTCCCCTTGGCTTGAACCAAGCTTGGGGGAGGTGCCCCGGTATCGTATCACCATCACTTTTATTCACCTTTACCTATTTTAGTTCGATCCTTAGCTTTTTCATGATTTAGTTGAATAAAAGTTTAGTTTGATCTATTTTCGAGCGTTAGTTTCGTGATCTATCTATCTATGTAATCGAGTGAGAGTTATATAGTAAAGTTTAGTTTGAGCTTTTGCTTCTTTACTTTCTTGTTGCAATCAAAATAAAAAGGAAATAAATGAAAAAGAATCATATGCTAATCTTATGGTAAGTAATGACATCATATAAGGAAAAGTATAAGTAGTAAAATTTATGGGAGATTGGCAAACATACCATTAGTCAATGATGCAATTCACGAAAGAATTAATAAGGGAAAAGAAGATTCACATGCAAATACACTATCTTGGACATCTTTTATGATTGTGAGCCCCCATTAAATATTGGGTTTTTTACATCTGTGCCCCTGGTTCCTTAGCTGTGCTCATTCATCCCCACGTCCTTAAATTTTGCTCACTTTTCCCCACTCCCTAGCCTGAAACCCTCACCAAAGGTCACAACGGAGGATGCCGTCGGGTCAATGGTTTGACCGTTAACTATGACGAGTGGGGCCGCGCTGGACTGCATCGCCCGTTGGACCTGATGAGTGAGTCCGACACGCCCCATTTCCGGCCATATGGATGCCGAACGGACGTGCACGCGCTTTCTCCTAGTCCGCCTCGGGGACGCGTGGCGGCCTTCCAACTACCCCCACAGCCAAAAGTAAATGCGCACGCGCGGCGGGCCCTGGTCGTCAACCACCCATGTTCGGGTCGTCGTCCTTCTTTAAATGGAAACCGGCCAGTCCATAGTACCTTCCATCCTTCCAGAGCCGCGCCTGCCCCCTCCACCCCCGGCAGGATACAAACCCTAGTCCGCCGGCGACAAAACCAAACCCTAGCCAGTAGCCACCATGGGCATCTTCTCAGTGGCTCCCTCGAGCTCCGGCAAGAAGAAGGGCAAGGCCCCCGCCGTCCCTTGGCGCGCGCTACCCCCGCCGTCCTCTTCCCGTCCGCCTCGGCAGTGGATTAGCGTCCCAGTGCACCAGGCGAGGTGGCACTGGGAGCACACCATCCCTCTCCCCTACCCCGACGTGATCCTGCCAAACTACTGGCACTTGGATCCAGAGAGGATCCCAGTGCCGGCGGTTCCACGGTCGGCGCGGCCGCATGCGGAGGAGGTGAGGCGCCGGCGGCAGCAGCTCACGCCCGAGCAGCGGCTTGATCTGGCCTATCCTGCAGACTCTCCCAATTTGGAGGTCTGGTTTGCACTTGAGCACGAGGAGCAGCGCTGGCGTGGCGTCCGCGACGTGCGGGCTGGCACCCCGCCGCCCCTCATCGTGAGCGATGAGGACCAGGAGGCGGAGGCCGCACACCAGGAGGCGCTGGCGCTAGCAGCTGTCCTCCGCGAAAGCGAGGAGGAAGAGCGGCACAAGGAGGAGGAGGAGGAGACGGCTTACCAGGCGCGGATGGTGGAGGCCATTGCGCTCTCCGCTGCTGGCGACTGCGTCGTGCCACCGTAGGCCCCACCGTCCCCTGCCATGCTCGAGCAGGCGCCGACCGCCCTCACGCCCCACGAGTACGTCTGGGAGGGGGTGGTGCAGGAGTGGGTGAGCACGCCACCCATATGGATGCTGTCGACGCCGAAGCAGGAGCGGGACTACCTGAAGTTCTGGCGACAGCGGCACCTGCGGGTGGAGCGTCGCGAGGGTCAGCGGCTCGAGGAGTTGGAGAAGGACGCCGAGGCAGACGAGGACGAGCGCCGTGCTGAAGCGCAGGCAGCGGCGGTGCAGCCACCGGCGGACAATGTCGCCACCGCCTGGGAGACATCGTTCCCTTGGACTGGCCCGGCGCCGACCCTCGTCGACTTCACCGGCCCCGACGTAGACGACGATGACGACGCCTAGGGGGCAGCGCACCTCCTTGTTTTCATTTTTAGTTTTAATGTTTTTAGTTAATGCCTGGCAGACTTGTGAACTCTCGCCGGCCTTTGTGGCCGGCATTAATGTATAATTAAAGTTAACGCAGGTTGATGTGATTTGATATGATGTTTTGACTGTGATGTCATGTTTGAATTTGAATTTTGACTGACATTTGAATTATAAGTAACATTTGAAATCTATTGCTCTGTGATGTTGCAATGATCATGTTAGCCTAGGTTGCAATGATCTAACAACAAATAAAACAAAAATACAAACAAATGATCATGTTAGCCTATGTTGGTGAGCTCCGAAAAGTTAGGGTAAACAGGCCATTTCCAATATAAATCATTATAAAAACAGTTTAAAATTTCAATAATAAAAATATAAGTTCAAATCCTTCTTATTCACACTAAAATGAATCTATGGTGATTTTTTTAATTTTTTTAATTTTTCATAGACCCAAACGCACTATCACTCTCTTCTTGGACTCTATACAATCTCATACGTGATAGCTCATTTGTGTGAAGGAGTTTTCATGGAAATGTGCATAAACCAAGATTTTTTTTTTGTCATAACCATGTCACATAAAACGGCATTGTGCGCAGGTCTTCCATTTTTTTGATTATTTTTGAATTTGTTCTTCTCATTTGAACTGGGAGATGGTAGCTTACCTTAAAATAATATTTTCCATAAAAATATCCCTAGACCAAGTTTATATTTTTTTATGGTAACTATGTCTTATGAAACGACGAACCGCGAAGGTTTGCTATTTTTTTTGATTTTTTTTGAATTAGTTAACATCATTTGAAAGTTGGTTAAACCTAAGATAACTCCGCTGGCCGGCTCAAAACCCCGCAGCATCTCTCCAAACCCTAGCGTCAAACTGCAGCCATCCGATCATACCCTAGCTCCAAGCGACAGCCCTCAGATCTGATCTTCTAGACGGAATTCACAGGGCGGGCGCGCGTGCAGGCTGCGCGCCGTTGGATCACATGGACGGCTCCTCACCGTTGGATCGTTGGGCGATCCGCAAGAGGTTGGTTCTGCTCGCCCACTCGTCTGTCCCAAAATGCAAACAAGTCCTTGTTGGGCCTTCGCAAGGCGTTGACCTGTCGAAGGCCCACAAGGATAAAAGAGGCCTATAAAATGGTGCACGCGCTGGTTTTGTTTTTTTATTGATTTGATTGCACCGTCATCCTTTTCTTTATGGGCCCTTTCTTTATTGATTTGATTGCACCGTTTGTTTCTTTTTTTTGATTTGATTGCACCAAATTAGTTTCATCATGCAAAAAATAGTTTATTTTCCTTCTTCTTTTTCAACATCACCATGGTTCATATTAGATTGAAAACATCATTACACAACCGGATATCTCATATTTAGAAAGGAAAAAATTCATACAAAAGCATGCAGGATGTAAAACCTACATACTACTACATAATAAAACCTATCTACTCTTCATCGGAGATGTCGATGATCTCTGTGTCCTCCTATGGATAAATGGCCGCCTGTTGCGGCTCCGCCATCTCCGGCGCCTGCGGCTGCTCCGCTGCCGCCTCCTCTGCCTCTATCTCCGCCTCCAGCTCGTCAAACAGGGCGTCGGCCTCCGCCTGCCTCTGCCGGATGAGCCGACGGTTGGCCTCCACCTCGGCCTCATCCCGGATGGAATCCAGGATGGCCTGCTGCTTAGCCATCTCCTCCGGCTGGTCGACGGCGACCTCCGCCTCCGCCTCCGGGCCGTCCTCCTCCATGGGCGCCGGCTGATGCTCCTCCTCCTGCTCCTCCTCCTCCTCTTCCTCCTCCTCCTCCATCAACGGCGAATCCGGAGGGAGACCCGCAGCGATGCGGGCGGCGCAGCGAGCCTGCATTTCCGCCTCGATTTGCAGGCGCCGCTCCGGAGTGAGCTGCGCGTACATGGTGATGAGGCGTCGGACCATCCTGACGGCGACGGAGTGCGAGAGGAGGCGTATGGGCTCGGGCGGTGGCGGGGTGGAGGGAGGAGGAGGATGTGCAAGGGCTAGGGGACGACGGCCGACTTAAATAGCCGGCTAATGGCCTCGGGCGGCGATTCGAAGCGGCGCCATGCGGCGTTCACACCGCGCCAACGGTCGAGGCGCCCGTCGGACCGTCGGGTTTCCTGACGAGTCTGCGTGGGCCATGCCGTCACCCCGACGTGGCGGGCGCCTGTGAAAAGATGCCTGCAAAACGGGGTGGAGGGAGTGGCGCGCTTCGGCCCAACAGTCCACTGAAACCGGTCCCACTCGTCAGTAGTTAACGGTCAAACCATTGACCCGACGGCATCCCCCCGTCTGACCATTTATGAGGGTTTCGGACTAAGGAGTGGGGAAAAGTGAGCAAATATTAAGAGCGTGGGGATGAATGAGTAGAGCTAAGGAACGAGGGGCACAGGAATAAAAGGCCTTAAATATTATATGTCAAAATTGTTGACGTTGGACAAGGAAGACAACGTAATGATTTATGTTTGTTCATATTCACATAGAAGTTATATTGTCATAGATCCTTCAACATGTGGTGCTTGCTCAATATCTTTGCTAGCCAAAAATCCCGCACTAAGTAGAGATACTACTTGTGCATCCAAAAACCCAAAACCCAAATCCATGTTTTGAGAGTCCACCATACCTACCTACGGATCGAGTAAGATCCTTCAAGTAAGTTGTCATCGGTGCACTAAGGCAATAAAAATTGTGTTTGATCAATTAGTGTAAGAGAAAATTGAGCGTTATACGAACTTATGATGGCAAAGTAATAAAAGCGACGGATTGCATAATAATGGTTGCTATCATAGGGGGCAATATAGCATGACGTTCTTTTACATTAAGGGATTGGGCATACAAACCAAAAAGCGCATGACAACCTCTGCTTCCCTCTGCGAAGGGCCTATCTTTTACTTTTATGTATTTACTTTTATGCAAGAGTCAAAGTATTCTTCCCTATTCCTTTTTACCTTTTCTTTTTGCAAGCATCATGTGGTGAGGAAAGATCTAGGCACATATATCCAGTTGGATGTGATTAAGCATGAGTTATTATTGTTGACATCACCCATGAGGTGAGTACGTTGGGAGGCAAAACTATAAGCCCCTATCTTTCTATGTGTCCGGTTGAAACTTTTTGCTCATGGGTATGTTGTGAGTGTTAGCAATCATAGAAGACTAAATGACGGTTGAGTATGTGGACTTGCCAAAAGGCTCCGACACGAGACCCTTCCTGAAAATATGATGAATTGTAGTTGCAAAGTTGACTGAGAACATAGTTTGTTGGTTTTCAATAAGGTTTATGCTTTATACTTCTATGTTGTGATGAATTGTTACTTGTTCATGACAAGTTATATGATGAAGTTGCATAATAAAAGTTATATGAATAAGTTCTATGAGAAAGTTTGCTGCTGTTATAATAATAAGCATGATGCTACTATGTCCATATTTTGTTTTTATCGACACCTCTCTCTCAAACCATGTGGGCATGCTTTTCAATATTGGCTTTCGCTTGAGAACAAGCGAGGTCTAAGCTTGGGGGAGTTGATACGTCCATTTTGCATCATGATTTCCTACTGTTATTTATAATGTTTTGATGTATAATAATGCTTTAGGGAGTGATTCTAATGCCTTTTCTCTCATAATATGCAAGGTTTACACGAAGAGGGAGAATATCGGCAGCGGGAATTCTGGACCTGAAAAAGCACATTAGAGATACCTATTCTGCACATCTCCAAATAAGCTGAAACTTTACGAAGAATTATTTTGGATTATATAAAAAATACTGGAGCAAATAACTACCGGAGGGGGCCACCCTGGTGAGCACAAGACACCAGGGCGCGCCAGGCCCCTCAGGCGCACCCTGGTGGATTGTGCCCAGCACAGCCCACCTTCGATGCCCATCTTCTGGTATATAATCAAGGTCTTTTGACCTAGAAAAAAAATAAGGGGAGGACTTTCGGGACGGAACGCCGCCGTCTCGAGGAGGAACTTGGGCAGGAGCACTTTTGCCCTCTGGCGGAGCGATTCCGCCAGGGGAACTTCCCTCCCGGAGGGGGAAATCGAAGCCATCGTCAGAACCAAGACCCCTCTCATCTTTGGGAGGCCAATCTTCATCAACATCTTCAATATCACCATCTCCTCCCAAACCCTAGTTCATCTCTTGTGTTCAATCTTTGTACCAGAACCTCAGATTGGTACCTGTGGGTGACTAGTAGTGTTGATTACATCTTGTAGTTGATTACTATATGGTTTATTTGGTGGAAGATTATATGTTCAGATCCATTATGCTATTTAATACCCTTCTGATCTTGAGCATGAATATTATTTGTGAGTAGTTACCTTTGTTCTTGAGGTCACGGGAGAAGTCATGTTGCAAGTAATCATGTGAATTTGATACGTGTTCGATATTTTGATGATATGTATGTGTGATTCCCTTAGTGGTGTCATGTGAACGTCGACTACATGACACTTCACCATCCTTGGGCCTAAGGGAATGCATTGTGGAGTAGTTATTAGATGATGGGTTGCTAGAGTGACAGAAGCTTAAACCCTAGTTTATGCGCTACTTCGTAAGGGGCTGATTTGGATCCAAATGTTTAATGCTATGGTTAGATTTTACCTTAATACTTTTCTCGTAGTTGTGGATGCTTGCGAGGGGGTTAATCATAAGTGGGAGGTTTGTTCAAGTAAGAACAGCACCCAAGCACCGGTCCACCCACATATCAAATTATCAAAGTAGCGAACGCAAATCAAACCAACATGATAAAAGTGACTAGATGAAATTCCCGTGTACCCTCAAGAACACTTTGCCTATTATAAGATACGGTTCTGGCCTGTCCTTTGCCACAAAGGATTAGGCTACCTTGCTGCACTTTATTTACCGTTACCGTTACTTGCTTGTTACCAATTATCTTGCTATCAAACTATCTATTACCTACAATTTCAGCGCTTGCAGAAATTACCTTGCTGAAAACCGCTTGTCATTTCCTCCTGCTCCTCGTTGGGTTCGACACTCTTACTTATCGAAAGGACTATGATTGACCCCCTATACTTGTGGTTCATCACACACCATGGCCGGAGTTGATCACCTCATCAGGAGTCACATCATCCTCCTCCGGCACATGTTCATCAGTTCCCCATTGCAGGATCCACTTGTGAATGATGCAACATGCAAGAACAAGCTTCACCTGCGTAGGGTAAGGGTGGAATGGCTTCTGATCCAGGATCTTAAATCTGTTCTTTAGAGCTCCAAATGTCCTTTCAATAGTTACTCTAAGGCTGGAGTGTCTGAGCTTGAACAACTCCTATGGAGTCCTAGGATAGTTCCTACCAGAGAACTCGTTCAGATGGTATCTGGTTTTCCTAAAGGGTGGAAGAACACCTGGCCGACAAGCATAGCCAACATCTCCTAGGTAGAACTTGCCATCTGGGATGTTGATGCCATCAGGTCTACACATGTTGTCATTGAGAATGTTAGCATCATGTGCCGATCCTTCCCAGCCAGCCAAGACATTTGTAAACTTCAGATCAAAGTCAACAGCAGCAAGCACATTCTGGCGTGTGTAGTGCTTTCTCCCTCTATATGCTGCAGCTTGTGACCTCGGCACCTCTGGTAGTGACATGAGTACCATCTATTGTGCCAATGCAATCCTGGAATGGCATTACGAGATAATGTTATGGGTAGAACAAGAACAAGAAAAGCATATGAAGGCAACAACATACTGTTAGTGTTCACCTTGAAGTATGGATACCATCTTGGGCTAGTGTGAATCTTGGTAGGAGTCTGGCCGCTTGGTGAGACACGATCATCTCTCCTCTGAGTTCCCCAATAGCATACAACACTTGATTGAAGTATCTGGAGATAGTCTCCATTGATCTCCTGAACGTTTTGTGGATAACCCTGAACCTCTGGTTATGGCCAACAACATGAAGGAACAAGGCCACTTGCTCTTCAACACTGGTGTGGATGCTATCTTCTAGTAGCCCCCTGCTCCTGAAGGTCTGGACAAGTCTTGCAAATGGTGCTATTTTCATTTTAAGAGCATCTCCAACAGAGGCGCTAAATAAACTGCGCACCAGAAAAAACGGCTTTTTAGCGCGCGCGACCGAATCGGTAGCTCCAGTAGACGCGCAAAAATCGCGCGCGCACTAAAAACCAGTCCGCGCGCCGAATAGAACTGCGTCGTGTGCTGCTTTTTTCCAGCGTCCGCTACCGCGCGCTGAACAGCTACTCGCCCGCGCGAATGTCCACCAACCGCCGGATCTGAAATACCCACTCGCGCGTGCGACTTCCCCATCCTCTCCGGCGACCCGTCGGCCCTTCCCCCCGCCGTTCCCCACCGCGCGCGCCGCTTCCCCCTCTTCCCCAGTGGCCGCCGCTGCTTCCTCCGCCCCGGCCGCCCCTGGAGCGCCCCGTTCCGCTGACGAACATCGCCCGGCGGGGGTTTGCAGCTCGGCGCCCACAAGATGTTTGACAAAACGCATGATGTTGTATGTTTGTTATGCTGTTTATTTGTTGTATTGGTCATAAATTATTTGTTGTATTGAAGTTTAATTATTTGTTTGAGTTGTAATAATAATTGAACTATTTTTTGACGATTTATTGTGTGTTTGTTTGATCTTCTTTGTTTCATATTGAATGCAAAATGTTGTTTGTGCTGGGCGCGCACGCTCTATTTTGCCGCGCCTGCTGAAGCAGCGCTCTGGCGCGCTAAAAATTTCCAGTGCCTGGTGAAGCAACTGTGTAGTCTGGCGGGCAAAAGGGCTATTTCGGCGCTGTAAAAAAAATTGCGCGTCGCGCCGTAGCGCGTCTGTTGGAGATGCTCTAAGCATCCACAGAGCCTCTGTGTCGTTGCAGTTGTAGATGTAGTTCAGATTCGCTATCCTCTCCCTATCCCGGATTAACATCGGACCATACCGTATGAGATGTCTCTCATTCCGACTTAGAGCTCTCTTATGGACCAACATGATCCAGGCCTGAACCACAGCTATCAGTCATGCTGCATGAACTAGAAGCTTCATCTGTTCATTGACAATCTAAGCAACATCCATGATGCGTGGTCAGCCTAGGAACTACCGACCCTGAACGGTCCTAGCAAAGGAGGGGGAGGGGGCAGCTTACCAGCTTCCGGGTTGGGGGAGACATGCCGGAGACGAGGATGGCAGGACGAAGTCGAAGAAAAAGAGAAGAAGCAGCTCTCGGTGCTGGGGAGTGGTGCTGGGGATGGCTTGTCCTAGAGCTAGGGGTGAGCGAGTAAATGGGGTGGTGAGCATATATTTCATGCCATCCCGCCTCCGCATATTTTCCCCTCCCACCATCTCCGACCCAATACCCCCTACATTGTGCGCTACACCGCATTCCCCTTTTGCGCCCGACTCAGCCTGCCGATTCGAGCGTTCCCAGCAAGCCAGGCTTTGGGGTGCTTTAAGTTTCATGCGGATGCAAGCTAGGCCTCAATGCAGGCAACCAAACGACCCATTTTCATCCCGCTAGAGCTTGGTTGGGCTCTATGCAGGCAACCAAACGCGTCCTTAGACAATAGTTGGCATGCACACCAACCGGGAATACCAATTGGTGCGTCTCTCCTTCATGGCATGACCAAAAACAAACCCAACACACCACACCAGCGGTCGCGGTGCCTCAAGCCTTAGGAATCAGACCAGTCTGCATGCCACAATCAGTAGAAAGAACACCAACATAGAGACATTCCCACACACATGAACATGTGCAACACATAAGCTCGAACGATCAAGAATACATATAACAAAAGCAATATCCAATGACCGCTCAAACATAGGTATAAATACGCGATGAATCATGGGGAAATAAATCATAGCAAAAAGACATCGTTGTTTCAAAAAGTATTAGGGTCTTATGGATGGAGAAGCCTCCGATCAATGGAAAAAGG
The DNA here is from genome assembly GCA_039707655.1 of Elymus sibiricus. Lineage (NCBI taxonomy): Eukaryota > Viridiplantae > Streptophyta > Magnoliopsida > Poales > Poaceae > Elymus > Elymus sibiricus. The sequence goes on from CM077671.1 coordinate 404,609,616, forward strand.
CGATGGAGACACCAACGAAGTCAATGGAGGCAATGGAGACACCAGGGAAGTCATTGGAGGCGATGGCGGCAATGATGGAGGCGCTCGCGACGAAGGTGGCCATCGTCAAGGACCCCGCCGTCCAACTAGTGGCACTAACCCATGCAAGCAAGCACCCCGCCGTCCTCCTAGTGGCACTAACCCATGCAAGCAAGCACCCCACCACTAGCCGCCCTCATCGGCCTCCCAGTGGCACTAATCCATGCACGCAAGCACCTCGCCGCTAGCCGCCCTCACTGGGCTTCCACACACTAGTAGCATAATAGGTGACGGTCGTCGCCCCCAAGAAGGTCAACCTCGAGGTCATGGTCGCCGGCGACGGGAATGGGCAAAGTGCCCTCTGCAGCTGGAGCTGACGAACGAGGCAAGAGGGAAGCCAACGTGCATACCGATCGACGTGCAGCACAAAACAACGAACTTATAGTAAAACAAACTGTCTTAAGGAAAACACCGAAACGCCCATGAAACAACATAGTTCGGCCTCGCGACCGTGCCGGCTAGAAGGCGATGGAATGGTCGACCGATCACAAACGCCTCTTGACCGAGTCGGACACACACCCGTGTCACATAAGCAACCAAGCTGGTCGGGGCCAAGAGAAGCTGATAGGCCGACCCGTCGCACCCACCGCACAATGCAGCGCGGGCCCGACTAGCGCGAGTGAGGCAACCTGGCGACAGAGCCAAAGGCAACCGAGATAGCAGGCCCCCACGCAACACCGACGATGCGGGCGCGGCACACACCCCTGGCCGGCTTGACTGGTGGCCTCGAACACGCCCCATGGTCCATCCGTCATGGACCGCGAAGGCGCGGTCGCCCCGGTCCGAGTCGTTCGGACAAATGTGACGCTGCGGAGAGCCTCCAGAGGCCCCCGCGGCACGCCAGCGCAGAACAGATGGCTCAGAGGGCCTGTACGCCCATGGTGAGCCGTGAAGACGCGTACACCAGCATCTTTTATAGGGGTATAATGAGACGCATAATGGCATGACAAAAATATGCCATCGTGAGAGCATCTACAACCACAATGTAATAATCTGAGCCCTCAAACGTCCACGGACGCGCCAGGTCACTGACCGGGCGCGTCTGCTCAAATCCCTCGTTTGCTTCCGTCCACGGTCACACTCCTCAAATATTTCTTCCTATACGTCGTTCATTTCATCAAACAGTCTATGTGCGGCATGTTTGGCCGGCTAGAGCACGCACATATGCCAAAGATCAGAAAAGAAAACGCACATACGGGCGGAGCAGTGCCTCCAGCTCCAAGCGAGCCACTGGACCATGCCTCGTAGTGCCGGCCGCGACGCATGGCCACGACGGGAGCAACCATGGAAGGCACGAGCTCCGGCTCGATCGTGACGCACGGCTCCGACACGCGTGCTCCAGCTCGGCCGCGACGCACGGGCACAACAGGCGCATGCTCTGGCTCGGCCGCGATGCACGACCAGGGCGGGCGCTGCCACGGCAGGCGCGAGCTTCGTCCGTCGGCTGGCCGTCCGTGGCCATGGTAGGCGCGAGCTCCGGCTCGACCGCGACGCACGGCCACGATAGGCGCGTGCTCTGGCTCGGCCGCGACGCATGGCCAGGGCGGGTGCGGCCACGACAGGCGCGAGCTCCATGCGATGGCTGGCCGTGCGCGGCCACTTCAGGCGCGGCCACGACAGACACGAGCTCCGGCTCGACCGCGAAGCAGGGCCACTATGGGTGCGCCCACGGCAGGTGCGAGCTCCGGCTCGGCCGCGATGCACGGCCATTTCAGGGGCGACCAGGGCAGACACGAGCTCCGGCTCGGCCGCGACGCACTCCCACGGCAGAGACAAGTTCCGGCTCGGCCGCGACGCACTCCCACGACAGAGACGAGTTCCGGCTCGGACGCGACACCCTTGAGCTCCGGTGTGCACGCGTTCCATCCCTAGTGCGCACACACTTCGTCTCCGGTGCGCGCGTGCTCTGGCCTGGGCGCGCGTAGAGCTCTAGAGCGCGCGAGCTCCGGCTCCAACGCGAGACGACAACCCTGGCATGCACATGCTCCATCCTCGACGGGCGCGAGCTCTATCCGCCTCCTCCGTCCACACCGTCGCTGCCGCGAAGCACCATCTAGTCCGACCTGTCGTTGCCGCAGTAGAGAGAAGAGAAAGGAAGGAGTGTGTCGCTGCATGTGGGACAACCTGAGATGGCTATGATGTGGAGTGTGGTGTCCGAGCGTGACCGGCAGTGACCAGGCAGCCTCATATCGTCCCCATATTTGAAATTGATTTGAGGTGCACCGGTCAGTCTGGACGTTTAGGGACAAATTGAGGGATCCGGTTGAGTCTTTTTTTTACCGGACACCGATCGAACGGACATTTCAAAATTTTAGGGATGAAATAGGGTCCAGCTGTAGATACTCTCGTGACGTTTCGAGCAAACTTCGCCAAATACAAACTATAGTACTCCCTCCCTTCCGGTTTATAGGGCTTATCTCAAAATTTTAGTTTTCTCATTTTATAAGTCTCAATTTGATTGTTTCCCATCACATGTTTAGATTTCAATGTGCATTAATTGTTGCATGCAAAGATTTAGAGAACATTGACCAATGCATGTTAAAGTTCTTGTTTATGCATGCATGCATTGCAATTAATGCATTGGTAAACACAACCTTTTGCGTAAAACGAGCACATTAATAGAGTATTTTTGCAAACTACAAAACCTATTCCACCACTCACCATCTATCTTGGTTGGTGAGATTTTTGAATTGATCCCTATAAACCGGAAAGGAGGTACTACCTCCGTCCGGGTTTATTAGGCCCCTTTCATTTTGCGTCAAAGTTTGACCATGAATTTGAACTTATGAAATGTAAATTATATCTTATAATAATATACCATGAAAAACCTCTTTCAAATACAAATTCATCAATATAATTTTTATGGCAACATGTTTTATATTTTTTATTAGTCAAGTAGATGGTTATCATTGGACTCGAAATATAAAAGGGCCTAATAAACCCGGACGGAGGAGTAGTAGTTTGCCCGGCCGTGCCAACGCCGATCTCATCTGACGACCAACGGAATAGCGGACACGGTACTTTGCCCGGAAGCAAAACCCACATCGACGGCACCTCCCTCCCCTCCCCTGCCACAAATGAATTTTTGTCTAAAAGGACCACGTCGCGAGTGCAAATGTCAAAAAAGACCACCTGGGAGTAAAAACGCCGGATCAGACCCCCCCGGCCGCCACCAGCGCGGGCGGCTGGGCCCAGCCGCCACTGCCGCTGGCGGCCGGCACTGTTCGCGGGCCCGGCCGCCACCAGACACGGCGGCCGGCACTGTGCGAGGGCCCGGCCGCCACCACACGAGGCGGCCGCCACTGTTGCTGCATGTGCCACTGTGGGCGACGGAACGGGGAACGGGAGGCGGGACCGGCCGCCAGCTCGGGAGGCGGCAGGTACTGTAGCGCCTGCGCGCGCCGACAAGGCCAGACGGCGCTGATTACAAGGCGGCGCTGATTCTCATGTCAGATGCTGCCGGTTTCTTTCGGTGCAAATTCCGCATGCTGCCACTGCTTTCGGTCGAAATTCCGCACGCTGCCGCTGCTTAACGTCTGATGCCGACATTACAGTGCTCCTATTGTTCTTATAAACGATGTTGTTCTCTCACTCTCTCTCACGCACACGCACTCTGCTCTCTCGCTCTCTCTCAGACACACACACTCTGCTCTCTCGCTCTCTCTCACGCACACGCACTCTGCTCTCTCGCTCTCTCTCACGCACACGCACTCTGCTCTCTCGCTCTCTCTCACGCACACACACACTGCCTCACATTTGGATTTTGAAGAAGTTGTAGTTAAGGAAACGATATATCAAGGTAAGCGCTGTCCATTTTTGTTGATTGTGTTCGCATGCATAACATTTTTCCTCCGTTTGATTTGTGTCTAAGTGTGTATTATCTGTTGTTACAGGCAGCATTTCGTCACTTCATGGAGTAATTTGGCGCTTTAGGAGAACGATTTGCCGTGTGAAGTGAACTACTGAGTTGAAGATCAAGGTATGATCTTTGCAGTACATGAATTTTCTTGTGCATGCACGTTGGAAATTAATTAGCTTTGTAACCCGACATTAGCTATGCGATGTTTACTGCTTAGAGGTTAATTTCGTAAGCGATATTTTGCATTTATAGTAATATTTGTCAAACCAGTATGTTGAAGATGTTATAGATCAATGTTAGCTGTGTCTAGTAGTACTATATTTTTTGACATGCAAGATGTCTTTTTGGTCATTAAGTAATAATTATGACTTCTATTAAATGTCTAGGTTGAGTTAGAGCCGGAATTTAGACAACATATATTTTATGTGTCTAAAATTTTTGTTCATGTGATAATAGGTCGACTTCGTTCATATATTACTGCTGACGGATATTTATTATTCGGAAGGATATCCTCATTGAAGCAGAGGTATAAATTACGTCGTGTAATATTGCGAATATTTATTCATGCATGCAACTGCCATTTTGAAACTTTTGGCAGAAAAAAAAATTGTGTGTGTAATATTTTTATTCATGTGATAATAGGGCGACTCCGCTGATATGTTACTGGTGATATATTCATGCATGCAACTGTCATTTTAAAACTTTTGGTAGCAAAAAAAAATTGTGTGTGTAATATTTTTGTTCATGTGATAATAGGGCGACTCCATTGATATATTACTGGTGATATGTTCATGCATGCAACTGCCATTTTAAAACTTTTGGCAGCAAAAAAAAATGTGTCTGTAATATTTTTGTTCATGTGATAATAGGGCGACTCCGCTGATATGTTACTGGTAATATATTCATGCATGCAACTGCCATTTTGAAACTTTTGGCAGCAAAAAAAAAATTGTGTGTGTAATATATTTGTTCATGTGATAATAGGGTGACTCCATTTGATATATTACCGGTGATATGTGCTATTTGCAAGTAAAAAAATATGCTCGTTTTATTTTAAAAAAAGTTTTTAATCGACTAACGATGTAAATATGGCTGCTCGTTAGGTACTATGGAAAATTTGGTAGTGTTCTATGGGGACATCGTACGCGAGGGTCCTTCCGGTGTGGATGTGTCTAGGTGCGAGATGACTACGGTTGTAGTGAGAGACATGGTTAATGTAGGGTATGCGGCAGTCAGAAGGTGCATCCGATCGGTGTTTGGTTCAGCGATGGATGGAAAAAAAAAATGACCATGGAGGCTTTCGTGGTTGACGGAGGAAATGATGGGACAGTATCCCGTTGGGGTCTGCGGCGGGTTACTGGTGAAAAAGCCTGGGCGTCGTACATGGGGTTTGCAAGCAATCCCAATAACTCCATGTTTGGACAGCCCATGGTGTATTTGGAGTTCATTTCTGTCACTGATGTCGCCGAGTGCAGTAGCGGGGGCGGTGAGGCCGAGTTGGCAATCACAGTAGCCCCCAGCGTCGGTCCATCGGAACCAACAGGAGGCCAACTAGTGTATGACACAGGATATTGGTCTGCGGTCGTTGACATGAGCGAACACGTGGAGGGATTGCCGGAGGCGCTAGATGATGACGATGATGGTCATTCTTCCGCCTCTTCGGAATCAGATGATGATGAAGTTGTTCCTCCTGAGAAGGCGGTCGCTCCACCAATGAACCCAGAGTTTTTACAGGTTATGAGCATCACCAATGAATTTCACTCTGTTTCTGGCCTGGAAGCGGGAAGTCTGGCCGTTGGGCAGGTTTTCCCAGATAAGAAATCTGCTTACCAAGCAATGAATAGCTATGCAATTGCCATACACCGGCAGCATAAAGTGATGCAGTCTGATAAAAAGGAGTTGAAGGTCATATGCATCCATCGCGAAGATGGTTGCCGCGGAAGAGTTATTGCTCGCCGGAAGCCTGGGGTATGTCAGCCATGGCATGTCACAAAAATAGTGGAACATGGCTGCGAGCAAACCGGCACTCTTCCAGACCACCGCAATGTGACTGCAGAATATGTGTCACAGATCATGCAAACCACTGTGCAGGAAAGTCTTAATATTAGTATTAGGGCATTGCAAAAAAGTGCAGCTGATCTGATTGGCTTCAATGTCAGCTACAGCAAGGCAAGGCATGCAAAGGAAAAGATATTCCAGAGGTTGTATGGAACCTATGAGGAGGCGTACTCTTTTGCCCCCAGAATGCTGCATCAGATAGCAACTGCTAACAGAGGGACTCAAGTTTTCCGGAAACAACGTCCAAACCCAATGAAACGGGACGAGCTAATCCTGGACCGCTTATTCTGGGCATTCGCCCAGACTATACAAGCATTCAAGCATTGTCGTCCGGTTTTATCAATCGATGGTACATTTCTCACTGGAAAGTACAAGGGCACACTGTTGGTGGCAATTGCTGCAGATGCAAATAATCAACTTCTACCTATTGCGTATGCAATAGTCGAGAGCGAGAACAAACATAGCTGGCTGTGGTTCCTGAGTTGCCTGAAGATGGGGGTCGTCAAAGATCGCGAAGGGGTTTGCATCATCTCTGATCGCAACACTGGGCTATTAAGCGCGCTCGAGATAATTAAGGCTTCAGAAGATCCAGACTGGAGGTGGCCCGATCTGGAGACAAGGTGGTGCATGCGGCATTTGGCAGCTAATTTTTATTCCAAATTCAAAAACAAAGATTGGTTCAAGCTATTCAAGAGGATGTGCATGCAGAAAACTGTAGCCAAAATGAATGCTATCTGGGCAGGTATCAATGGTGAGATCGAGCGCGCATCCCTGCCGGAGAGAGAAGACCGGAGGGGTCGTCGGACAGCAATAAATCTGAGCCAGTGGATCAGCGAGAATTGTCCCCATTTGGACAAGTGGGCGCAGTCTCACGACAGTGGGGCTCGGTACGGTATAATGACAAGCAACATGTCAGAGGTTTACAATGGAGTTCTTAAAGGGGTGAGGTCCCTACCTATCACAGCCCTAATCGATGAAACTTGGAACCGGACTGTGACATACTTTGCAGACAGAGTCACAGTCGCCAAGACACTGGTTGATTTGAACAAGCCATGGTCTGAGAAGATGCAAAGACATCTTGATGAGAAAGCAAAGAAGTCGCAAAGCCATGGTTGCAGGAAGGTAGATGCACTTAGGAATAAATGGGAAGTCAATGTGCGAGCCAAGTATGTTAAGGGTCACCACAGAGGATCAAGAAAACAAGCTGTGACCCTTGGCACAACCTCGTGTGAGTGCACTTGCAACAAGCCCAAGCTTCTGGGATACCCTTGCAGTCACGTACTCCGGGCAGCTGCTGATCAAAAAATCAGTGTCGAACCTTACGTATCGCCGTTCTTTAACATGCACAATTTATACAACACTTGGAACGGTGAGTTCTGGGCATGGGGCATTGATATGAACTACAAGCTATTGTGGCCAGAAGGGTCCAAATGGGTTCCTGATCCCGCGTTGATGAGAACCTCCAAGGGACGGCGTGAGTCTAGGCGTCATCGCAATGACATGGACCATAGCCAGTCGGGAGAACCAAGACGATGTCGCGTTTGTAGGTGCCCTGGACACTCGCGTAGGGAATGTCCGTATCGTACCAACAACACCGCATGATATTTAATCATGCTATGTATTTTAGTTTCATTTAATCGTGATGTAATGTAATCTTCGGATATTTAATTTCATTTCATCGTGATGTAATCTTCGGATATTTAATTACATTTAATTGTGATGTAATGTACTCTTCGGATATTTACTTTCATTTCATCGTGATGTAATCTTCGGATATTTAATTCCATTTAATCTTGATGTAATCTTCGGATATTTAATTTCATTTAATCGTGATTGTAGGTTATGGCCGAATTGCCAGCGCTTTTGCAGCGGCATCACGACGCCCACCACCGTTGCCACCTTTTCTTAAACCCGAACCATGAAAATCCTCCTCAGACCTTCAGGCTTCGAACCGTAAAGAACACATGGCCAATACACAATTATTTCCAACAACACCTTCAGGCTTATGGACTCCTTCATTTTGCTAACCTCGCAACTCGTCCAGGCACTTTCACTTCTGACCCATCGCTTCTGACATCCCTCGTTGACCGATGGAGACCTGAGACCCACAGCTTTCACTTTCGCTGTGGAGAGCTCGCACCTACGCTAAAAGATGTGTCAATGATCACAGCTTTACCAATTAGAGGTGAGCCAGTGGTCCCTCCACTTCTTCCTGCAACTTGGCCAGAATATGTCTCGGGCCGTCTTGGGCTTACAATGCCAAAATCAAATCGTACTGGTCTGCCTCGGGGTGTCCCACTCAACTGGCTTTTTGATAACTTTGAAACGTTATCTAGCTACGCTGATCTTGAGACGAGGAAGAGACACTTGTTTGCATATTTGTTGTGGCTATTTGGTGTGATGTTTCCTAATTCTCATGGTGAGGTAGTCCTCCCTGGTCTCATCTACTTCGCCGCAAAGATAGTGGACGAACCTTTACCCGCGGTTCCAACATACAGCTTTGGTTCTGCTATACTTTCTCACACATATAGAGGGTTGTGTGATGCCACTCAGAAATCTTCATTAGCAGCTAAAGCTCCATTACTATGTGTCTCGTACGAGTTTCTACAGTTGTGGTCATGGGAATACCTACCTGTTGGACGACCCCAGATAGTAAATCCCGTAACCCCATACGACTTTGGTGAGGGCATTGTAACTATGTCCAGCCGGTGGACGCTCGGTCGGAAAAAATGGGCTACAAAAATTGCGAAAAGTTGTTACCCCATATACCATGATCAGTTTGAGCTTCTTGAGGACTCACTAATCACATGGAACCCGTGGACTGAGGCACACATTAACATGGTATTTGGTTCGCAACCCATCCCAGTGGAATGCGTCAGAGATAGTGGCTTCTGGATGACTAGTTGCAATGTACTATGTCTGTGGTTTGTTGAACCGTACAATCCTGACCGAGTCATGAGACAGTTCGGTCTACATCAAGATATTCCACCACCTGTTCCAAGATGTATCGACGAATATACTCATAAGTAAGATGTGACCTCCCTAAATAGTTAATGTCTTTTTAATTCATAAAACTTACGTTCTATTACGTAAATTTCAGGATGAGCAATAGTGGCAGAACTGGTGTCGATTACCGTCAAGAGAACATTCAATGGGTAAACCAGTGGAATAATGAAGCACTGGAAATGATAGTGCACGAACATAGGTAAATTTTATTTACGGTAATTTATGTACATAAACAAGTTGATGTAATTATTTAATTATGCAGACCGTACCACGCGACTACAACACAAGCGTATTACGAGTGGTACTGCATGAGGACGCGTACTCGACTGACGTATGAACCACCTACGATGCCAACACATCCCACACATATGGAACAGTTGCAGAGACGGATAGACACATCATCAGCTTACTATCGTGACTGCACGGTAATCATCAACAACTTACTATTCACGACCATCATTTCATTAACAATTCAAGCAACCAACGACCTGTTTTTTTAGATCGATATTTGCAACGAAGTAGGGGAGATGGCGAGGGAAGGCATGCAAGCCCGAGACACACCAGGTCGAACGTCTGCCTTAAAAAAATTGGTGAATTCGTCGCCAAAACGATGAGATGCGGTAGACGGAACGATGTTGACACAGGAGTGTACAACATGCCGGAACCGAGGTCAGCTAGAACGAGTGCAGCGCCGTCGTCATCCAGGCGGTGGGGAGAGGGTCCAAATACTACAACGACATTTCCACGACATGACTCGTCTCTGCCACTACAGGGGCATACATCCCAGATAAATGTTGCAGGCTTGGATTCCATGCCCGAGCAGACTCATTTCGTGGACGAAAATGCGGACACAGGATATGGCGCATACACCCAAGGCGACGGATCTCAGCCCGAGGACACTCGTTTTCCTGACATAAACCAGCACACTAGGGGCGAGGGATCACGAAGCTACAACACCGCTCAGGTATGTTCAACCATAATAAGCAATTACAAGCGTACAACATTTACATGCCTTTTATTTACATACGGTTTTTCTGTGCAGGAAAGTAATGATAGATCATGGGAAGATGAAGAAACCCAGCGTGGCGTAAACATAGACATACTCACAGAATCCCTTAATCCGCACAATCCTGACCGTGTCCCAGGATTATTGAATGACTTTTTCGAGACGGACGTTATTGGCCCATCTTATATCCCTTCCCAGTCAGAACCATACACCTATAATTTTGAATCATCATCTCAGTATGGATTGCAGACTCCACCACCTATGCATGAGTCGCAGACACAGGAAGAAGGGGGGCAGTACGGTCGTGGTCTTCGTGAACACCGAGCCCCTACTCGCTTGTCACCTTCCGGTCGTCGGGAAAGGCCAGTTGGCCGTCGTCGCGTACGGTGATGAGTGTGACTGGCAGTGTTGCTTTCGGTGGTGAGTGTGACTGAAAGTGTTGCTTTCGGTGGTGAGTGTGACTGGCAGTGCTGCTTTCGGTGGTGAGTGTGACTGGATACATAAAATAAGATACTTGTTCAAATTAAGATACAACTTCCTACGAATTTTAAGATCCAACTTGCTGCAATGCGAATTTTAGGATACAATAACATAAATCTACCGAGTCCAACGTGGATATTTTCCTTTTCCATCACCAGCTTCTTCTGCTGCCTTGGCTGCACGAGCCCTTTCTTTCTTCATCTGCCTCTCAGCCTCACGGGCCTCCTCTCGCTGTCGGTAAACCTCCGCCAGTCGAAGTCCCTCTTCTTTGTTTTTCTTCTTCATCTCATCAAGAAAAGCCCTCTGCTTCACACAATACTCTTGCCACTCTCTCTCCTGCTCTGCTTTCTCATCTGCTGCCGCCTTCGCGCGGCGCTCTTCCGCGTCCAAACTTGCCCATGCACGACGACCTCTTTCACGAATCTCGGTCACCGCCCAGTCCGGTTTTTTCGTGTCAATCCAACGATAGTACATGCACAGAGGCGGAGGAGACTACAACAAAAATAGAAATATAAATATTAAATCAACAATAATATCAACAACGTGTTTATTCTTGATGACTGAAACATACCGGAGGCCTGATGTACGGTGAAATAGAAACGGGTGGATCTTCCTCATAATTAGCGCACATAAAAAACTTCATGCCCAACCAATCTGAAAAATCCGTCACCTCCTTCACCTTGCAGAGATCGCCACACCAACAACGAAGTACTTCCACCCCCCGAGGCAAAGTCGCACTCTTCATTTTCTTAGGCCTAATGCTTTGATCCGAGCAAGGCAAACTCATGCTGACTAGCGCGTTGGTGTTCTGAAGTGTGGCTGGACGATGGACGAAGATAGGAGAGGGAGCGGTGTGTCCGCGCGAGAGAGTAGGCAATGTGTCTGTGCGAGAGAGCGAGAGAACGAGAGAGCAAGCTGAGGCAGAGTGTGTGTGCGTGAGAGAGCGAGAGAGCAGGCTGAGTGTGTGTGAGATAGAGCAGCAGCAGGCAGCATCGTTTATAAGAAGAATATGAGCACTGTAGTGTCGGCAGAATACGTTAAGCAGCGGCAGCGGCACGTCGGTTTCAGCGCGATTTCCACCGAAAGCAACGGCAGCGGCATGTCGGTTTTCAGCGCGTGCGGCCGTTTCCCGCTAAGCTAGCGCACTGGCAGCATCTTGCATGGCATGGGAATCAGCGCCCCGCCTCGGAATTTGCGCCGTCAGGCGCGGCTGTCGGCGCGCGCAGGCGCTACAGTATCTGCCGCCAGGGGAGCTGGCGGCCGGTCCCGCAGCCCCTTCTCCGTTCCGTCCAAACGGTGGCAGAAGCGGCAACAGTGGCGGTCGCCTCGTGTGGTGGCGGCCGGGCCCTCGCACAGTGCCGGCCGCCGTGTCTGGTGGCGGCCGGGCCCGCGAACAGTGCCGGCCGCCAGCGGCAGTGGCGGCTGGGCCCAGCCGCCCGCGCTGGTGGCGGCCGGGGGGGTCTGATCCGGCGTTTTTACTCCCAGGTGGTCTTTTTTGACATTTGCACTCGCGACGTGGTCCTTTTAGACAAAAATTCGCCACAAATAGCCGGACGGGGACGACTCCTCACCAGCGAAGCAAAGCCCACCTCAATTCCTATTCTTCCTTTTCCTTCCCCACCACTTTCCCCCAACCTCCCCCAGATTCGACCGCCAGCCACGACCTTCCCTCCCCCCCTCGCGATGCGCAACTCCGGCGCCACAGCCGCCGCGGCCCCTCCGGCCGCCGCCATGTACGGATCCTACGCCGCGCCGCCCGCCTCCTCCGGCGGCTACGCAAAGATCCCCACCTACCCGCCGCCGCCCTCCTCCTACCCCAACCCTAGCCCCGTCCCGCCCGCCGCCCCGGCCACCGCCCCGGCCCCGATCCAGGACCCCACGGCGCCGCCCTCCTCGCTCGCCAAGGCGGCCGAGCTCGTCACGCGGTTCCGGGAGCAGGGCCAGGCGCTCTTTGCCGCGCGCCGCCCCTGGGGCGAGGTCTTCCGCTCGCCGGCCTTCTCCAAGCCGCCCAACGTCGGCGAGGCCGTTTCCCGGATGCGCCGCAACACGGCCTACTTCCGCGCCAACTACTCGCTCGCCGTGCTCGCCGTCGTCGCCGCCTCCCTCTTCTGGCACCCGGGCACCCTCTTCGCGCTCCTCGCGCTCTGCGCCGCCTGGTTCTTCCTCTACTTCGCGCGCCCCGCTGAGGGCGGCCAGCCGCTCCGGATCTTCGGCACCGAGTTCGACGACGGCACCGTCCTCGCCGTGCTCTCCGGGGTCACCGTCATCGCCATGCTCTTCACCGACGTTGGATGGAACGTCGTTGGCTCGGCCATGATTGGGGTCGCCCTCGTGGGCGCCCACGCCGCGCTCAGGTCCACCGACGACCTGTTCCTGACCGAGCAGGAGGCGGCCGGCAACGGGCTGGTGGCCGCGGGCTTCAGTGCTGCTGGACCCATCTTGCCCACCTATGTCCGCATTGGTTGATTGTGCAGTCTGGCGTGGTGGCATAATGGTGCTCCAATCTTCTTTGTTGAACCATCTCGGTTTGTATTCTTGTTTGCAATTGTGCACTGGCAATTCTGTTTCATATATACGGCACAGATCTATTGGTTCGTGTGTTGGTTTGTAAAAAAACTAGATTGGCTTGTGATCTAGACTCAATAGTAATTTAGTAATGTGTGCAATCATACTATGAACATATTATACACTTTTCATCTGAACTGAGTGTAAAGCTGTTATGTTGAGAATGGCAATTGCCATCCGATGCTTTACTACTCCCTCCTTCCCACAATATAAGATCGTTTTTCAAGCTTGAAAAACGATCTTATATTGTGGGACGGAGGGAGTAGTTTGCTGCAAATGCTAATATTGATTCTTGTGCAATTTACTTTGTGAATTTCGCACCTCCTTGCGATGTACTATCAGTCTCCAGAATCCCTTATTTCTAGATCTTAGATTTCTATGACAGTGCAAAAATGCCATAAACACACATGTTACTATGTTTCTAGATGATAGATTGATGTCATTAACACATATGTTCCTGTGTTTCTAGAGGATAGATTGCCATGACAATGCAAAGGATGCCATCAACACAGCAATTCTGTGTTTCTTGATGGTAGATTGCCATGACTCATTTAGTCTCTTTAATGATTTAATATTTGCTGTAGGCTGCAGCTGAATGCATATTGTTGCTTTCCTTCATTTGCCTTTTCTTGACCTAGCAGAGACGCTGGCAATGGGCTTATGCCAGCCGGTATCAGTGCCAATGTACTCATGTGCCCACGTACGGTTGTATGATTGCCATGGTATGATGATGCCCAGTCTTTGTTCAACATTCTTGCTGTTCTTTGCTTGCAATTATGCATTGTCAACTCTGTTTATATATATGGTGTATCTATTGGTTTGTCCGATGGCTGTGTATAAAAACTGGATTGGTTTGTGAAGTTAAACTTGTAGTAATGTGTGCAGTCATAATATGAACATATTATACACTTTTTAAAATCTGTTTATATGTATCTAAAGCTGTTATGTTGATAATGTTGACCTTATGACTTCTATCACCTCTTTATGATGTAGTATGAATCTCCACTATGCTTTGTGATGCTCCTAGGATGTCCATACATACTCTGTCTTTCTTTCATTTGACTCCTCTCGATGCTATGGCCATAATTATATTGGTTCAGCGGTGGTGACCAACTTGTCCAGAAACTTTCTTGTGATGATAATCCTTGGAGTTTAGAATGCTGGAGACCATGTTGTCCAGATTCCATAAGAAACTTTCTGGTGATGATAATCCTTGGAATTTAGAAGGCTCCATTTGTAATATGCTGTACTTGAACACACTGGAGTACTTTCTCTGTGGTGTTTATCTTTGGGCACAGATCTCTGTGGTGCTTGATCCAAACTACTGAAGGAACATCAGCGCGCTCCTCCCTTTGCCCTCCTTTTGCCCTAGTAGTGCGATGGCAGGGGTTCACCATGATGTTTGCAAGCTTTATGCTGCGATTGGTATGAGGCCGAAGGTTCTTTTTCTTGTGCTTTGTCGCTTCTCGACGAGCATATGGTTGTACTCTGGGGACGGGAACATTTAGCTCCTGGGTGTATATACACCCTATATACAATATTTTTTAGCAATTCAACAAAAAGTCAAAAAAATCTGAAAATATTTTTGAAATAAACTTGACTTTTCATTGTACTTATGAGAAAATTTTCACAAAAAGAAAATTACACTTTGACATCTTCTCAAAGAAGACAAATTTTCGGTCAAAATAGTGTGAATAGTGACTTACAATTGTAAATAAATTGTCTTTTTTGTCCAGAAGTCAATGTTGGTTTTTTTTCTTGAAAATTTATATACTTGTGCAAAACAAAGTCAACTTTAATCAAAAATACTTACCTATTTTGATTTTTTTATTTAATTATTAAAGTTTTTCCCCATATAGGGTGCATATACAACCAGAAATCAAAATGTATTTCCGTACTCTGGGTGCTGCTCTGTTCTGATTTGCTGTATTGCCTGTATGTGCATCTTACTGTATTGCCTGTATCTGCATCGCGAAAGGAAGCAGCGTCGTTGGCTAGATCACTGGATGGAATCCAGTCAGCTGCTTTCAGTTTATCTAAGTGAGATGAAGCTTCCTTTCCCTTGTGCAGCCATTCCCCATTTTGGACGTTGCAGCTTTCAAGTAGGGTAACCCGTGGTCAAATATATAGATGAGTGACATTGCATTGCATCCGCACATTCCTTTGCAGACAAAACGTTTACCTTGTCTGCAAATTCTTGTCATAACTGTAAAACCAAGAATGTAGTCAAGGCAAACGTTTCAGGTTTTTTTGTCTAGCAAGTCTAGTGCTATCGCTAACCTCTTTCTATCGCCCCTTTCTCTTTACACGGTCCACAAAAAGGGAAAGATATGCAGGCATATATATGTATGTATATATATATTCTAGCTAGGCCTACTGATGGACGACGACGAGGAGCATGAGCAGATCACGGAGACGGAGGAGCTAGAAGCAAAGGGACTTGGATGCGGGGCTAGGTGCTGCTATGGCATGGCAGGGAGGCTGTCTTCATTGTGCAGCAGAGGGACTTGGACACCGGGCACCGCCGGTAGCGCAGCTCCATCACGAACTCATTTGCCGGAGAACCCACCGGCCTCTAGACCTCGTCCTTCGGCTTGCGTCTCAGCCACCGCTTGAGTAGGCTGTGCAGCGTCGTCGAGGGGCAGACTGGCTTGTCATGGCATAAGATCTCCACCTGCATTTCGCCCAGTATATATACAGGGGGTCAGGCCAAATTGTACATTCATCATTGCCCTTATGCATACATACTTTCTCGGCTTACACGCGCGATAACAGGAAGGATGATAATTGATGCAAATAAACCGTACTATATACACCACCATCCAAATCTACCAATGCAGCAAGGTGGCGGTTCCCTTAACGGGAAATCGGTGGGGACAGTGACCCCTTCTTTATTTCTGAAAAATAAAATCTACAGTTCATTGATGATCTTTTTTTTGAACACAGTACAGACGCAAGCGCTCATATACACGCGCATACACTCACCCCTATGAACGCACACACGCACACCCTATCCCTATGAGCACCTCCGAATGACTGAGCCGGCATATCATCTTGAAATTTACGAAGTCACCATAGGCGCCTCGTCGTCGACGGGACGTCTCCTCCCACTGAATGCACATCGCCGGAAATCCTGAAATAAATCCAGGAATAAATGCGAGCACCAGGATTTGAACCCTGGTGGGCTGGGGATACCACAGTCCCTCTAACCATCTAATTCTAATACTTGGAAGCAAGCACCTTGACAAGAGGCCAAAGACAACAATCAGAATGAAAGCACAAAAACAGTTAAAAGCTCACCTTAGCGTCACTTGCAAGCTTAAGTTTTTTCATAATGAGCTTCAGAATGGAGGAGATTTGCATAGTTCCATCTCCGAAACAAGAAGAAAAAATCCATATTGAACAAAATGTATTAAATTCTTGGAATCTAGTTACATATTATACATTAGCAAAAAACTGATTTGCTGGATCTGGAATGAATGAATGAAAACAATCACACA
This sequence comes from Elymus sibiricus, assembly GCA_039707655.1. NCBI lineage: Eukaryota > Viridiplantae > Streptophyta > Magnoliopsida > Poales > Poaceae > Elymus > Elymus sibiricus. The sequence goes on from CM077671.1 coordinate 404,626,168, forward strand.
TGAATTTTTAATGAAACATCCTATCCATTGCTGATAAAAATTCACAAGAGCACTGTTTTTCTAGTCACTTCACCTTCACATTTTGAAATGAAGAAAAAACTCTTGCTAATACCATAGCACAGTTGCTACTAGTATAGAAAGCATAACAGGAAAAGCTGCAGCAGGGCATCGAGCCATCTAATGCTAGGAAAATATCTCAAGCAATCTATGTTATCGACGGATATCTGATACTTGCGGCCGATCACGGTAATCAATGTTCTACAACGGATCCTAGCCTCCCCGTGTGATGGGGTTGCATATTTTGCTGGAAGGTGTGTGTAGCTCCTTTGACAAGGATCTACCACATTTAGTCTTGTAGGTTGCGAACGGGCACCGGAAATACGTATGGTCAAGTCGGATATCTGCTTGGCTTAGGGGGGAGGGGGGGGGGGGTCTAGATATTATCGCACCCCGTCACATGAATGTGGCGCTTATGCTGGGATAGGTTTGGAGGATTCTCAAGGAGGAAGGTGGCTTGTGGTTGCGGCTTATTGAAGCGAAGTACTTGCGGGGCCGCCCTCTTCTCGCTTATGAGCGTAGGGAGGGGTCCCATTTCTGGAAGTCTATTCATTCGATCAAGCATGAGATTCGACTTGGGATTTTTGTCTCCATAGGCAATGGATACATCTAGCTAAACCGATTGTTGGGTAGATCTCCTCTTTCCACTAAGTTCCTGGATCTGCTTGCTATTTGCTTGAACCCATTGATCCTCATTGCCTCGGCTGCCCGCAATGAAAATTGGAATGTCTCTTTCCGACAAACATTCGGGTCCGAGGAAACTGTAGTTTGGGACGACCTTTGGGTAACCCTCCAACCAATGCTTTCAGACTACCTGAACGCCATTATCTTAGTACTTGTCCTAGCTGGGGCTATTATCTGTCGGCTTGGCATATCTTGCTCTATGTTGTACGCCGACTCTTGTATGGACCACACTTTTCTGGAAAGCGCCCCTTTCATCGCGGACGAAGGTAGCCTAGCGACATGGCCCTAGCGTTGGGATTTCCCCTATTTGCGGTGTCCTGGAGTTTGGGACACTCATCTTATTCTCCTGCATTGCTGCCCACCTCCTTTGGAGCTTTGTGCATGAGGCCCTGGGGCCGGAGTGGGAGGTCCCAGACCTGGCTGAGCTGCTGGAAATACAGGCAAACCATACCTGCAAGAGGAGAGGCCACTTTTGGTTAGTGTTCACAGTGATAACCTGGACCCTTTGGACGACACGTAACAGGATGGTTATGGAGCGGTTCTTCTTGAGATGAGCCAATGAGTCTATATTCAAATTTCTAGCCATTTTGTAGCACTGGCACTAGTAGAGAAATGGCTAGCCACAACTCTTGTTGGTGGCGCGCCATTTTCCACTAACGCTAACACTAATATTTTTAAATAGCGATGGCGTTGGACGAAATGGTACGCCAGTGTTGTGCAGTTACTGCTGGAGTGGACATAAAGTGGAACGCCATCAGAAAGTGGGCCCTGCTGAGCTGACCAGTCGGAATACATTGCTGGCGTCATATGTCCTAAAATGCCATAGATATATTATGTAGTTCTGTCATTCCCTGTTCGTGAACGCCAGCATTAAGTTTTGCCTATATAAGCTATAATGTTGGAAGCCCCTTTGTTTCTCAAAATACAATCACTTCCAATTTTTCTCCCTAATAACTAGTTAGCTCCTCTTAGTTATGGACCCACCTCGGTGGAGCGTGTCGAAAGTTTGGGACTCCGCCGCCCTAGCCGAGCTACCGCCTGGTCCTGTTGGCTACACCATGAGCTCGCCACGGCCAATGCAGTCCAGCGAATCATCCCGCCGCATCAGCGCAACTTCTGTTCAATCCAGTAGCTACGCCACCAGCGTTGAAGATACCGGCCCTGTGCTGCTTTGCGGCTGTCGTCGCCCTCTTGATAAGCATATGTCTCACACGGAATGGAATCCAGAGCGAGAGTTCTACATCTGCGCCAACTGTGGAAAGGTACATATGTACATATTGATTGGCTTTCAGCTAATTTGCACAATTCAACTCCTCTAGCACCACTCATATCAATATGCATGTGTGTGTATATATATATATATATTGTGATCCACAGAAAACAGGGGGAAAATATTGCTTCACATGGATATGGGTTGATCTCGTCCAAAAGTACATAAGCGAGTTGCCCGACTACTCCATTGGACCTTTGAGACGACAGATAGACGAGATGCAACTCCAGAACGATGTGATGCGAGGCCAAATAAAACAATTCAAGATGCTTCGATATGCTCTTTTAGCCGGTTGCCTACTTGTCCTATTTCTCCCAGCTGGATCGATGACACCATTTCTTCTGGTGGTCGTCATCACACTGATGATGTTCTTAGTCTAGATCTAGTAGTAGTAAACTATAATTGATATTTTTTATTATCCTTCTGTAATATATGTAAGCAGACCAGATTAATTAATGAAATCTATGTTGTTCATCTATATGAATTATATATTCACAAAAGATGAAAATAAAATAATCATAAACTGAAATGGCGTTGGCCACGTGGGTCAACGCTATCAAACACACCACACCGCCCGTCAAATCCAACCACTTGTATATACACATCCGGATCTAATCCTCACACAAACGCTCCCAAATCAATCCCAACCCGCCGCCGCCGTCGCCAACGACCAAGCCCCCCGGCCGCCGTCGCCATCTCCGACTCCACATCGCTGCCGTCTCCCTCTCCATATCCACCTCCGCCATCGCCGTCTCCATCTCCACCTCCGTCGTCGCCGTCTCCCAGCCACCACCGCCGTCGCCGTCTCCGCGCCTCCACCGCCGTCGCCGTCTCCGCGCCTCCACCGCCGTCGCCGTCTCCGCGCCTCCACCGCCGTCCCGTCGCCTCCATCGCGGGTAAGTAATTGTAGTTTTAGATTTTAGTGTAGTTGTGTAGTGCAAGTTTGTGCTGGAGTTGTGTAGTTTCAGATTTTTAGTGTAGTTTGTGTAGTTTCAGATTTTTAGTGTAGTTTGTGTAGTTTCAGATTTTTAATGTAGTTTGTGTAGTTTGAGATTTTTAGTGTAGTTTATGTAGTTTCAGATATTTAGTGTAGTTGTGTAGTTTCATATTTTTAGTGTAGTTCGTGTAGTTTCAGATTTTTAGTGTACGTAGTTGTGTAGTTTCAGATTTTTAGTGTAGTTTGTGTAGTTTCAGTTTTTTAGTGTAGTTGCGTAGTTTTAGATTTTTAGTGTAGTTGCGTAGTTTCAGATTTTAGTGTACTTTTATAGTTTCAGATTTTAGTGTAGTTTTGTAGTTTTTAGATTTTAGTGTAGTTTTGTAGTTTAATTATATTGTCTATTCTGCTAACACTTCCGAACTGCACGCTCAACGAAAGTGCACGTCATTCTTTGAAGCAACAACACTGCAGTACTGATGCGAGTGCACTTTCCGTCGCAAAAAAACTGCACGCGTTGTTTCGACACCGTTTTCGCTCCAGTTTTTAAACCATTTGTCGAAACAAGGCGTATAATATATCGTTGGATAGCTACGGAAAATTCCCAACTTCATCATGTTGAACACTTTTTGAGATTCCTCGCGGTTTAAGAGCAGTTTCGAAAATAGTGGGCGCCTCACGGGTGGCAGCGAGCGTATTTTCACGGTTTTTTCTAAACCGCTTGTCGGAATGAAGCAAACGATACGGCGTTGGAAAGATATCGTCGAGGCGCAACTTTTTCATGTAGATTACACTCTTTAATTCTTTACGGTTTGAGAGTAATTTCAAATTTACTCAAACGCGAAATTCTGTTTTTCATTTTTTTATATTTTTCGGTATGGTTTTCGCTCCAGTTTTTTAACTGTTTGTCGGAATGAGGCATGTGATACAGCATTGGATAGCTTTGTAATAGGCGCAACTTTCATACGTTAATCATTTGTTGAGATTCCTTACGGTTTTAAATGAATTTTGAAAACGATGCGGTTGCCTACGAGTGGCAGCGAGCGTATTTTCATGATATTTTGCAAACCGCTCGTCGGAACGATGCAAATGATACGGTGTTGGAAAGATATCGACGAGGCACAACTTTTTCATGTGGTACACTCTCTCTAATTCCTTACGGTTTAAGAGCAGTTTTAAAATTACCGAAATGCGGACACTCTGTTTTTCGCGACACCAAAATCGACGCGTGAACCGCATCACAGAGAAGAGCGCACTGCTTTAGACTGAAAACCGCACTGCATCGGACGGGCTGGTGAACTTCATGTTTTCTTTTGTCAGACGTAAATTTTCCAAAACGAGGAAGTTTACCGAACTTCACAACAGTCGTAAGTGAGCGGCAACGCTATCGAGAAGTGAACCACATTATTTTTTCTTTTATCGTTTGTAACATTTTTGTGCACTTACAAGATGAACATCATCAAACGGCCGACCGCACTGCTTTAGATGGAAAACAACACTGCATTAGACGGTCAAGAGAACTGCAAGATTTCTTTTGTCCTTTTTTCTTTCTTTTGTCATTTGCCTCGTGAACCATAGAGTATTATACATTAAACCATAATCTCGCTTGATAGAATACCGAACTTCAAAAACAATTTTTGTTTGCTGTGCACATGAAGCAATGAGCTGCACACATGAAGATCAGAACGGAAACTCATCCAACACATTTGCGGACTGAAACTCGTCATTGTCCCGCACCCGCACCCATCTTTTGCGGACTGCACGCACATGGGTGCCGCACTGCACGCCCATGCCCCATGGACCACGGCCACCTGAAAACACAAAAAATAAAATCAAAACGGTCTACTGCACCACCTCCCTCTGGATATGTTTCTCCTAGGGACAGAAAGAGGTTGATGAAGGGGGCTCTCTCTCGAAAGAAGTTGAGAATATATAAGTTGAAATCTTGAAAACAAGAAAAACATCATCCCTTTCAGCTGTTAATTGGCAGCCTTCACCGCAATCATCTGTGAAATCAAAATCAGTTCAACATAAGTTTGTACTTTGTACTTCGTAGAAGCAGAAAAAAATCGAGATTGATAGAATCAGAATTTATCATGAACTTTAAGGCAACATACAGTTTGTTGACCATCTTTAATCCCCTCTGGTGCAAAAGCAACTTGGTCAAGATTATATGTTTGGTTGTACAGCATGTCACATTGTCCTTCATACCTGTAAGGAAAGCACGTGGAGTGTAAAGATTAGAGCAGTAGACTAATAGGCCAGTGCATCAAAATAATGATTTAATGCTAGAGGATAGTTAGCCCCATTTAACTAAGGCCGGGAGCGTGGAGCAACAAGAGCATTCCACTTGTGTCATGTCCATGTTAAGAACTTGCTAACCTTCCAAATCAGCATAGTTTCTATAAAGTAACCTAAGCAGATAAGAGCACAACGTTTACATATGGGGAAATTTTTAAGCTATACAAAATGACCTAAACAGAATGCTATAAAAAAGTTGAGCTATAAAGTAACCTAAGCAGATAAGTAATAGATTCGGCTATGCCTTCTTGGATAACATCGATGGGTGGCAGAATGGACCGGTTCGTTGCTGGAGAGAGGGGAGAAGAAGACGTCGCCGAGATGCATTTCATCGAACTGGTGGTGTGCGGGAACGGATCTTTATGGACCTGGTTGCCTCCCTCTTCCAAATTCTCTTGTCCCTTGAACCGCACTGCACGCCCATGCCCCATGGACCACATCCACCTAAAAACACAAAAAATAAAATCAAAACAGTGTACTGCACGCCCGAGCTATGCGAACCGCGAGCCACTGGCCAGCAAGCTGCAACTATACTCGACGAAGAAGAAATCGCGTTGGCACTACTCGCCGGCAAGCTGCGTAAAGTCGAGGAGGGAGTACTCGAGGGAGCACACACACTGCACTGCACTGCTCGCGGGAATCGTGGTGCATAGCACTGCCAAGTTCGTACTGCTCCAATGGCGTGTTGGAAATATGCCCTAGAGGCAATAATAATTTAGTTATTATCATATTTCCTTGTTCATGATAATCGTTTATTATCCATGCTATAATTGTATTGATTGGAAACTCAAATACATGTGTGGGTACATAGACAACACTGTGTCCCTAGTATGACTCTAATAGACTAGCTCGTTGATCAAAGATGGTCAAGGTTTCCTAGCCATAGACATGAGATGCCATTTGATAACGGGATCACATCATTAGGAGAATGATGTGATGGACAAGACCCAAACTATGAACATAGCATATGATCATGTCAGTTTATTGCTATTGTTTTCTGCATGTCAAGTGTCTGTTCCTATGACCATGAGATCATGCAACTCACTGACACCGGAGGAATACCTTGTGTGTATCAAACGTCGCAACGTAACTGGGTGACTATATAGATGCTCTACAGGTATCTCCGAGGGTGTCTGTTGAGTTGGCATGGATCAAGACTGGTATTTGTTACTCCGTGTGACGGAGAGGTATCTCAGGGCCCACTCGGTAATACAACATCACAATGAGCCTTGCAAGCAAAGTGACTAAAGAGTTAGCCACGGGATCTTGTATTACGGAACGAGTAAAGAGACTTGCCGGTAATGAGATTGAACTAGGTATAGAGATACCGACGATCGAATCTCGGGCAAGTAACATACCGAAGAACAAAGGGAACAACATACGGGATTAACTGAATCCTTGACATAGAGGTTCAACCGATAAAGATCTTCGTAGAATATGTAGGAACCAATATGGGCATCCAGGTCCCGCTATTGGTTATTGACCGTAGAGGTGTCTCGGTCATGTCTACATAGTTCTCGAATCCGCAGGGTCTGCACACTTAACGTTCGGTGACGTTTCGGTAGTATTGAGTTATGTATGATGGTGACCGAAGGTTGTTCGGAGTCCCGGATGAGATCCCGGACGTCACGAGGAGCTCCGGAATGGTCCGGAGGTAAAGATTGATATATAGGAAGTCCCGTTTTGGTCACCGGAAAAGTTTCGAGTACTTCGGTAGTGTACCGGGAGTGCCGGGAGGGTACCGGGGGACCATCGGGAGGGGCCTCTCGCCCCAAATGGCCTCATGGGCTGTGGGAGGAGGCGAACCAGCCCCTAGTGGGCTGGCCGAAGCCCCCACTAAAGCCCATGCGGCTAGGGGTGGAAAAACCCAAGAGGTGGAAAAGGTTTCCAAGTGGGGGAGGAATCCTACTCCTAGTTGGATTGGAGTAGGACTCCTCCACCCCTCCCACTTCGGCCGACTCCTAGGGGCAGCCCTAGGGGCGCCGGCCTCCCTCCCCTTCCTCCTATATATACTGGAGGGGAGAGAGGGCAGCCGCACCAGAAAACCCTAAGCCACGGTGCAGCCCTCTCTCCCCGATAGATCAAATCCTCTAGTTTTCAGTAGTGCTTAGGCGAAGCCCTGCTGGAATAGTTCCACCACCACCGCCGCCGCGCCGTCGTGCTACCGGAGAACTCATCTACCTCTCCGCTCCCTCTTGCTGGATCAAGAAGGCGGAGATCGCCATCGAGCTGTACGTGTGCTGAACGCGGAGGTGCCGTCCATTCGGCGCTAGATCGGAAGGACCGTGATTGGATCACGGGACGGTTCATGATTGGATCGCGGGACGGCTTGCAATTTGGATCGCGAAGACGTTCGACTACATCAACCGCGTTTCTTAACGCTTCCCGCTTAGCGATCTACAAGGGTACGTAGATCCACTCTCCCTCTCGTAGATGCTCATCACCATGGATAGATCTTGCGTGTGCGTAGGAAAATTTTTGTTTCCCATGCAACGTTCCCCTACAGTGGCATCATGAGTTAGGTCTATGCGTAGATGAGATCACGAGAAGAACACAAAGAAGTTTGTGGGCGTTGATGCTCAGATTGCTTCCTCCCTTGGTCTTTTCTTGATTCTGCGGTATTGTGGGATGAAGCGGCCCGGACCAACCTTACTCGTACGCTTACGAGAGATCGGTTCCATCAACTGACATGTAACTTCATTGCATAAAGATGGCTGGCGGGTGTCTGTCTCTCCTACTCTAGTTGGATCGGATTCGACAAAGGCGGTCCTTGAGAACGTTGAATAGCAATTTGTGTATCACCGTTGTGGTTTTTGCGTAGGCAAGAATCGTTCTTGCTAGATACCCGTAGCAGCCACGTAAAACATGCAACAACAATTAGAGGACGTCTAACTTGTTTTTGCAGGGTATGTTGTGATGTGAATGGCCAATTACATGATGAGATATATGTGATGTATTAGATGATCATGTTTTGTATAGAATATCACGACTTGCATGTCGATAAGTACGGCAACCGGCAGGAGCCATAGGGTTGTCTTTAATTTATTTTCGCTGTTTTGCTTTACTTTATCGCTATGAGTTAGCAAAAGTTGTAGAAGCAATAGTTAGCGCGACAACCTCATGGCGACACGTTGATGGAGATCAAAATGATGGAGATCATGGTGTCATGCCGGTGACGATGGAGATCATGCCGGTGCTTTGGAGATGGAGATCAAAAGCACAAGTTCATGGCCATATCATGTCACTTATGATTTGCATGTGATGTTAATCCTATTATGCATCTTATTTTGCTTAGGACGACGGTAGCATTATAAGGTGATCCCTCACTAAAAATTCAAGATAAAATTGTGTTCTCCCCGAGTGTGCACCGTTGCGAAAGTTCATCGTTTCGAGACACCACGTGATGATCGGGTGTGATAGACTCTACGTTCGCATACAACGGGTGCAAGCCAGTGTTGCACATGCGGAACACTCGGGTTAAACTTGACGAGCCTAGCATGTACAGACATGGCCTCGGAACACAAGAGACCGAAAGGTCGAACATGAGTCATATAGTAGATATGATCAACATGGAGATGTTCGCCATTGAAACCACCTCATCTCACGTGATGATCGGACTTGGGTTGGTGGATTTGGATCATGTCACACTTAGAAAACTAGAGGGATGTTGATTTGAGTGGGAGTTCTTAAGTAATTAGATTAATTGAACTCATTATCATGAACATAGTCAAAATGTCTTTGCAAATTATGTTGTAGATTACTAGCTTGCGCTGTAGCTCCCTTGTATTTTTATATGATCCTACAGAAATAGAGTTGAAAGATGATGGTAGCAATAATGCGGACTGGGTCCGTGATCTGAGGATTGTCCTCATTGCTGCATAGAAGGCTTGTGTCCTTAATGCACCGCTCGGTGCACCTACCCCTCAAGCATCGTCTGTAGATGTTGTGAACATCTAACATGCACGTTCTGATGACTACTTGATAGTTCAGTGCGTCATGCATTACGGCTTAGAATTGAGGCTCCAAAACGTTTTGAACGTCACGGAACATATGAGATGTTCTAAGATCTGAAATTGGGATCTCAGGCTCGTGCCCGTGTTGAGAGGTATGAGACCTCCAACAAGATTCTTTGCCTGCAAAATGAAGGAGAATAGCTCAATCGGTGAGCATGTGTTCAGATTGTCTGGGTGCTACAATCACTTGAATCAAGTGGGAGTTGATCTTCCAGATAAGATAGTGATTGATATAGTTCTCCAAGTCACTGTCACTAAGCTACTAGAGCTTCGTGATGAACTATAAAATGACAGGGATGGAAATAATGATCCCTGAGCTATTCGCGATGTTTGACACCGCGAAGGTAGAAATCAAGAAGGAGCATCAAGTGTTGATGGTTAGTGAAACCACTAGTTTCGAAAAGGGAAAGGGCAAGGAGGGAAACTTCATGGATGGCAAGTCAGTTGCTGCTCCAGTGAAGAAACCCAAGGTTGAACTCAAACCCGAGACTAAGTGCTTCTATTATGAGGAGAACGGTCGCTGAAGCGGAACAACCCTAGATACTTGGTAGATAAGTAGGCTGGCAACGTCGACAGAAGTATATTTGATATACCTGTTATTGATGTGTACCTTACTAGTACTCCTAGTAGCACCTGGGTATTGGATACTGGTTCGGTTGCTAAATGTTAGTAACTCGAAATAAAAGCTACGGAATAAACGGAGGCTAGCTAAGGGTGAGGTGACGATGAGTGTTGGAAGTGTTTCCAAGGTTGATGTGATCACCATCGCATGCTCTCTCTACCTTCGGGATTAGTGATGAACCTAAATAAATGTTATTTGGTGTTCGCGTTGAGCATGAACGTGATTAGATCATGTTTATTGCAATACGGTTATTCATTTAAGTTAGAGAATAATGGTTATTCTGTTTACATGAATAATACCTTCAATGGTCATGCACCCAATGAGAATGGTTTATTGAATCTGGATCGTAGTGATACACATGTTCATAATATTGATGCCAAAAGATACAAAGTTAATAATGATAGTACCACATACTTGTGACACTGCCGCTAAATGTCATATTGGTGTAAAGCACGTGAAGAAACTCCATGCTGATGGATCTTTGGACTCATTCATTTTCGAATCGGTTGAGACATGCGGACCATGCCTCGTGGGCAAGATGACTAAGACCCCGTTTTCCGGTATGATGGAGCGGGCAAGTGACATATTGGAAATGATACATGTTGATGTATTCGGTCCAATGAGTGTTGAAGCGTGCGGTGGATATCGCTATTTTCTTACCTTCACTGATGATTTGAGTAGATATGGGGATATTTACTTAATGAAACACAAGTCTGAAACGTTTGAAAAATTCAAACAAATTCAGAGTGAAGTTTGAGATCATCGTGACAAGAAGATAAAATGTCTACGATATGACCGTGGAGGTAAATATCCGAGTTACGAGTTTGGTATACAACTTAAGACAATGTGGAAGTTGTTTCACAACTCACGCCACCTGGAACGCCATAGTGTGATGGTGTGTCCGAACGTCGTAGTCGTGCTCTATTGGATATGGTGCGTACTATGATGTCTCTTATCGATTTGCCACTATCGTTTTGGGGTTATGCATTAGAGACAATTAAATTCACTTTAAATAGGGAACCATCTAAGTCCGTTGAGATGACACCGTATGAATTGTGGTTTGGCAGAAACCTAAGCTGTCATTTCTTAATGTTTGGGGCTGCGACGCTTATGTGAAAAAGGTTTTAACCTGATGAGCTCGAACCCAAAGTGGACAAATGCATCTTCATAGAATACCCTAACGTAACAGTTGGGTAAACCTTCTATCTCAGATCCAAGTGCAAAGTGTTTGTTGCTAAAAACGGGTCCTTTCTCGAGAAAGAGTTTCTCTCGAAAGAGTTGAGTGAGAGGAAGATAGAACTTGATGAGGTTGTTGAACCTTTGTTTCAACCTAAGAGTAGCGCAGCGCAGAAAGTTGTTTCTGTGGAGCCTACGTCAGTTGAAGAGGAAGTTAATGATGATGATCATGAAACTTTGGATCAAGTTACTATCGAACCTCGTAGGTCGACAAGGACGCGTACTGCTCCTGAGTGTTATGGCAACCCTGTCTTGGAGGTCATGTTGTTAGACAACAGTGAACCTACGAGCTATGAAGAAGCGATGGTGGGCCCGGATTCCAACAAATGGATAGGAGCCATGAAATCCGAGAAAGGATCCATGTGTGAAAACCAAGTATGGACTTTGGTAGACTTGCCCGTTGAACGGCAGGCCGTTGAGTACAAATGGACCTTTAAGAAGAAGACATACGCTGATGGTAAATGTCACCATTTATAAAGCTCAACTTGTCGCAAAGAAGTTTTCGACAAGTTCAAGAAGTTGACTACGATGAGACTTTCTCACCCGTAGAGATGCTAAAAGTCTGTTGGAATTATGTTAGCAGTTGCTGCATTTTTCAATTATGAAATCTGGCAGATGGATGTCAAAACATCGTTTCCTTAACGGTTTCTTTGAGGAAAGGTTGTATGTGATACAACCAGAAGGTTTTGTCAGTCCTAAGGATGCTAAAATGTATGCAAGCTTCAACGATCCTTCTGTGGACCGGAGCAAACATCTCGGAGTTGGAATATACGCTTTGATGAGGTGATCATAGCTTTTGGGTCTATACAAAGTTTATGAGAAACTTGTATTTACAATAAAGTGAGTGGGAGCACTATAGAATTTCTGATAAGTATATGTGGATGACGTATTGTTGATCGGAAATGATGTAGAATTTCTGGAAAGCATAAAGGGTTGTTTGAAAAGGAGTTTTTCAAAGGAAAACCTGGAAAGAAGCTACTTAAATATTGGGCATCAGGATCTATATAGATAGATCAAGATGTCTGATAAAACTTTCAAATGAGTACATACCTTGACAAGATTATGAAAGAGTTCAAAATGGATCAGTCAAAGAAAGAGTTCTTGCCTGATTTGCAAGGTGTGGAGTTGAGTGAGACTCAAAGCTCGACCATGGCAGAAGAAAGAGAAAGGACGAAGGTCGTCCCCTATGCCTTATCCATAGGCTCTGTATAGTATGCCATGCTGTGTACCGCACCTGGTGTGTGCCTTGCCATGAGTCTGTCAAGGGGTACAAGAGTTGTCCAGGAGTGGATCACTGAACAGCGGTCAAAATTATCCTTAGTAACTAGGGGACTAAGGAAATGTTTCTCGATTATGGAGGTGATAAAGAGTTCGTAAAGGGTTACGTCGATGCAAGCTTTAACACCAATCCGGATGACTCTGAGTAGCAATCCAGATACATATAGTGGGGCAGCCATTTGGAATAGCTCCAAGTGGAGCGTGGTAGCATCTGCAGTATGACATATAGATTTGCAAAGAACACATGGATCTGAATGTTTCAGACCGTTGACTAAAGACCTCTCTCACATGCAAAGCATGATCGAACCCCAGAACTCATTGGGTGTTAGATTCATAACAATGTAAATCACATGGTGATGTGAACTAGATTATTGACTCTAGTGCAAGTGGGAGACTGTTGGAAATATGCCCTAGAGGCAATAAAAAATTAGTTATTATCATATTTCCTTGTTCATGATAATCGTTTATTATCCTTGCTATAATTGTATTGATTGGAAACTCAAATACATGTGTGGGTACATAGACAACACTGTGTCCCTGTATGCCTCTAATAGACTAGCTCGTTGATCAAAGATGGTCAAGGCTTCCTAGCCATAGACATGAGATGTCATTTGATAACGGGATCACATCATTAGGAGAATGATGTGATGGACAAGACCCAAACTATGAACATAGCATATGATCGTGTCAGTTTATTGCTATTGTTTTCTGCATGTCAAGTATCTGTTCCTATGACCATGAGATCATGCAACTCACTGACACCAGAGGAATACCTTGTGTGTATCAAACGTCGCAACGTAACTGGGTGACTATAAAGATGCTCTACAGGTATCTCCGAGGGTGTCTGTTGAGTTTGCATGGATCAAGATTGGAATTTGTTACTTAGTGTGACGGGTAGGAGATATGCCCTAGAGGCAATAATAAATGTTATTGATTATCTCCCTGTTCATAATTAGGTTTATGTTCCATGCTATAACTGCTATGGTTCTCGAGTCTGCAATAACCACGAGGCTCGGAGGAAGACTCATATGCACGTGTGGAATAATAAACGGTAAAATGTATTCCTAGTTTGGCCTCTAAGACTAGCTCAAGTGTTGCATGATGGTTCTGTTTTCCTGATCATGGGCATGTCTATGCCGGCAACTTTGAGGGCACAATGTTAGTAGAACACTTGTGTTGAATCGACCCGATTGATATTATGCTATGAGATTCATTCGTCATAAGTTAATGGTTAATAACACCGAGAAGTTAATGTTTGCATAATTCCTTAGTCCATGAGAGTGTCGAGTTTCTTCATGCTTGCTTCATGAACTTTGGGGTTTGTTAAACGTCATCCGTAAATGGGTGGATATTACGGCGGCTTACGGGTTCATGGAAAAGTATGTTAAGTAACTTGATAGTTCAAGATTGGGATTTGCTCCTCCGACGATGGAGAGATATCTCTGGGCCCTCTCGGTGTTACGGTATCCATCATCGTCTGGCCAGACACAAGTGTGATTTGATCACAGGGATACCGGAACACAGAAACGAGAAAAGAGAACAAAAACCGGCAACGAGGTAACTGGCATTGTGGACAAGTGTTGATCCACGAGGATGCCGATGTTTCTCACCTCGGGTATTTGTAACATATCGCGAAGCAACAGGAATAGCACACGGCAACTGGAGGTTCACTCAAATATTCATTCGTGTGGGTATAGGGGTCAATATGGGTGTCCACGGCTCCGATGTTGATCATTGATCGGAAAGAGTTCCGGTCATGTCTATACTTCACCGAACCTATAGGGTCACACGCTTAAGGGTCATCTATCTGCTGAATACTAGACGGGGAGTCTGAGAGAAAATCACCGAAAAAGTTTCGGACGAAACGGAAACGTTCCGGAGAGAACACCGGAATAGTTCCGGTGAAACTGAAAAGTTGTTTTAGGGTATTCCATTAAGTCAAATTGGTTCTGGCACACGCCTGGAAATTCTTGGAGGATGCCAGAAGTGTTCTGGAAACTTCTGGGAATGTTCCGGGACAAAAACCGGAAATGTTCCGGAGCAGCCGGAACCACTTTGGTTGCTTTTCGCTGAAGAAACATTGTTCCGAAATTGTTTCGGAATGTGTTCAAAATTGTTTTGGTGGGTGCTAGAATTATTCTAGGCACACAGAAATAATTTGGGTTTTAACGGACGCAGAAAAATGTGTTCGTGAATAGTGAAAAGCACTTTTTGGGCTGATTTGCAAATGGGGTTTTTCTTCTAGAAGAAAACCACTTTTGGTGTGTGAAAGGGAGGTGGAGCTCCCCAAGGGGGCTGCAAATTTTGGCCATGGCATGGGGGGGCCCTCCTTGAGGTGTCCTTCCACCTCATGGTGGATATCTTCTACACACCCTTATGTGGCATGTGGTGGAAAGATCCTAGGAAGGTCCTTTTGGTCTTTCCTCTACCCCTTGCTCCTCCTATAAATAGAGGTGGAGAGAGCTCTCCAAAATCAGATCATGCTTGCTCTCATACACATGCCATAGACTTGTCTGGCTTCTCTCTCCCTCCCAGCGAAATAGTTTCGTAGAGCCGAAAGGCTGTCTGGGTTCCGGTGGGAACTAGTTCTGGACGGCGAAGCCCTGCCGGATAGATGACACCGTATGTGTGCAACTCTGTAGAGAGATCGTAGTTTCGGTCTTAGTTCGAGAGTGCCTCCCGAAGGGCTGTCCGAGTGATCGTCCGAGTTTCGAGGGTCCTCCCGAAGGGCTGTCCGAGGATCCGTCCGGTGGGACTATCCGAGGGACTGTCCCGATGCCTCCCGAAGGGCTGCCCGGAGATCCGTCCGGTGAGCTGGCGTGGGAATACATCCTCGCAGTTGGGAGGTTGTAAATCCTAGCTGCGGGGATCTGCACCACCGATTGTCATCGACTCTACTTCCGCTGCGCTACGAGTCGGTAACGAAAAAGATCAAACCTTGTATGCAGTCTCCATAGTGATCCTGGGCTGGTACGTAGGTCGGAAATTTTTTGTTTTCTGCTGTGTTCCCTTCAGTGGCATCATGAGCCGTGCTATGCGTAGATGCAGGTTGCGATCTAGAATACATGAGATGTATGGGTGTTGCACAATATAATTAGGTAGTAGATGAGTTCTATTGCTGAAAATTATTTGTGCGGGTAGCAGATGAAATCTGTTACCCGATGTTCTTGTTGCTTCCCTGAAATTTGCATATTTCTGATCTTGATAACGGTATGGTGGAGTTTCAAAGTTCTGGCAATCCGCGATCCTGATTGATCAACGAAGTGCTAACAGTTCTTTGAATTCCACCGTAGTTAAAAAGAAAGATGAAATTTCGCAGACGAAAGGGCAATACAGATATGATCTGCACGGGGGTCATGCGTATGACGAAGTTTAGTATGGGGCTCGGGATTTAATTATCTCGTGTTTCATACACCCCGCGATGTTAATCTAGCGACTTGAATTATCATACTTGATGATAAAACGTTGGTAGCTGCGGTTTGTTCGAAACCTTAGAAGCCACGTAAAATGAAAATTTGCATAAACCGATTAGAGGCGTCTAAACTTGGTTTTGCAGGATGGTTTGCATGTGCATGTGATGTGGTATAGCAATGCTCATATTAATTTGATTATGTATGAGATGTCTATATGATGTAAATTAATTAACATGACCTGCGTGTCATGATTCGGCATGATGGCTGGAGCCATATGATTGTCACTTTAATGACCTGCGTGTCAACCTTAAGTAATGCACTTATTTTATTAACTATAGAGATAGCAATATTATCTGGTGCATCGACAAGGTGGTGGCAAACTTCGCAAAGGTGAACACCGACGCGAATGCCGAAGACGAAGAAATACTTGACTTCTCCGTCAGAAAGGGCTATACCATATCATGCTATTATGAATTGCCTGAGATGTTTATCCCTTTGATGCACCCTTCTTGATTGCGTGGTAGTCGCTTTTTATTAGGGTGATCTCTCACAATAATATCAAGTAGTTAGTGTTCTCCCAAGTGTAGCACCGTCACGGCACCTAACTTCTCGGAGTGCGCCGTGTCACACGGGTACAAACGATTAGCGAAGTGTGAGGCGGGTGAGTTGAGACCTCGCAGCAAGATCACTTGGTTATCTTGACGTTCAGGCATGACCGTCATGAGCTCGGAACACATGCATCGAAAGATGAACAAGAATCGCATAGAGATGTGATTGGCATGTTGGCCTACCGGTTGTGATTTTCGTCATCAGTGGTGTTACACCAATGGCGAACAATTGAAATGCGGGTCTTGTATCACTCACAATCAATTTTGAGAGATATTGATTTGAGTGGGAGCGCACTTTAGAATTAATTCTTTTAATTCTTAGTGCAATTAATTATGAACTTTGTCTAAGTGAAAATTGCATAATAGTTATAGAAGAATGGCTCGCGTTTCACCTTCCCAATTAAAATTGAATAGCTGTTAAATATCTGGTTAAAACTTTACGGTTGGTAACGTAATGAGAGGATTGTCCTCTAGAGTGCCGAGAAGGACTTGTCCTATCGCATGCTTTCGGTATTCTCCTGCTATTGCTATGGATCATGTGACTCTCGTCCATCGATCCAAAAGCTAGAATTCCGTTTCAGTCAAGTGCAATATGTTTGCTTCCATGAGACCCGAACTTCGAAATTTTGGATAGTTATGTGATATTCATGGAATCTGAAAATCATTTTCAGAGACAGACAAAGGCTAAAAGATATGAGATATCCAAAGCAATGTTTGTTTGCAAACTATTAGTAAAGGAGTTTACTATGCATTAGACTGATAAGAGAGGGATCTAGAAGAACGCCTGTCATATGATGATGGTGAATAAAACAAACAACTTAAAGAGAAAGGAAGTGTCCGAAGGGTGTTAGTGAAACTTTCACGCCTAGGAAGTCCGGGGCTATCGCCACTCTTAAGTTGGGTGCTTCTTCTGAGAGTAGGAGAAATACTGAAAGTTAAACTGTTAGAAGTATAAAGGCAAAAGGAAAGAAGACTGGAATATCCAGCTCATGTATGAATGTCATACAGGTTTTTGATGTATAGAAGGCTGGTCAAAGATATAGTTCTTGGGAATTATGGTTAAACATGTTAATCACTAATTCTTGGGTATTGTGAGTTAATCACAAAGATACCCGCTCGATTGCATTCTGTTGCAACTCGATGTAAGAACTACTATGGCCTGAAAGACTAGCCAGGAATGAGGTTTAGATACACGCAGGGAACATAGTAAATGTTACTATGCCTTCCATAGGTGTATTCCCTATGTATTTACTTTCATAAATCATTTTAGAGTTTTACACACTCTAGCCCATTGCATAAAGTATCTTGCAAGAAGGTTGTTCATAAGAGAACTTTTAATGTTCGGAGTTATGAATAACAAAAGGGCCATACTTTCATTATGAATGAGAAGTATGTTATGAATATTGATAATAATACATTACCTCTGTATTTACTTTCATAATTCATTTAGAGTTTCATACACTCTAGCCCTTTGCATAAGGTATCTTGCAAGGAGGTTATTCATAAGAGAACTTTTGATGTTCGGTGTTATGAATAACATGAAGGGCCATGCTTCCATCCAGGATGGGATGTATGTTATGAATATTGATGGTAATATGATACATCCATAACACTGACGCTAAATGTCGCAAGACTAAAAGAATACCACATATGTGTGGCACTGCATTTGGTCACATTGGAGAAACCCGCATGGAAAATTCCATTATGATGGATTTTAAAGTCATTTGATTTTGAATCATCTGAGACTTGCAACTTTCCTCCGAAAAGTGAAGTGACTGAAATACCGTTCACAGGCCATAAGGAACGAGCAACAAACTTATTGGTGATCATACATTTTGATGTGTGTAGTTCAATAAATGTTGTTGCAAGTAGTGGCTTTATCTATCTTCAGAAATGACTCAAGTAGATATATTGATATTTACTTGATGAGACGTAAGTCTGGATCTTTTGAATTCATTCATAAGGTTTTCAAAAATGAAGTAGAAGTTGTTGTAACAAGAAAATTATGTTTCTACAATTCGATTGCAGAAAGGAATATTTTAGTTACAAGTTTAGCGAATGTCTGATGAGTTGTGAAAGGGGTTTCATAACTTGCACCTCCCGGAGCACCACTGCAAGTGGAGAGTCCGTGTAGATGTAATCGAACCATTCATGACATGGTAAGATCAAAGATGACATAAATAAATTTGCCATTATCCCTTTTAAAGTGATGCTTTAGAGACTGTGGCTTTTACACTGAAAAGAGCTCCATCGGGTCTGTTGAAATGACGCCATGGTATGGTACGCCCAACCATATTATATCTTTTCTTAACATTTGGAATATGGGGCTTGTGTAAAAGGTTACAAACCTATTCCAAATCAGACAAGTGCTACTTTGTAGGTTATCCCAAGTCATTGGGTATTTCCCCACCACAATACCGAGGCAAATAGGTTTGCCACCGAGAACGGTATGCTTTTAAAGAGAATAGTTCTTGCAAAAGGGTGAGTGGGAGAATAGTGCAACTCGACGAGATAAGCAGTATCTTCGTCATCAGATCAAAGGAAAGGAACCTTGGAAGTGATTCCAGAGTTTCCTACTGCGACTGATACGGAAGTCTCTACAATAAAATGTATGGACTTCAGTCGAACTTGCAGCTGAACCACGTAGGCAAAACTCGTGCAAACCTCTCAGGTGCGCAAGCGAGATATTGTTGTTAGACAACAGTATACCTACGATACACAAGGAAGCGTTGATGGGCCCTGACTCCATAATTGGCTAAATGCCAATACAATCTGAGATAGTTTCCATATAAGTGATTCAAGATTAAGATCTTGATACACCTTTCGGAAGACTTAGAGTCTAACGAATATTTATGGAACTAAAAACTGATACGGATAAAATGTTTTATCCATAAAGCTCGACTTGTTGCAATAACAAGTTCAAGGAGTTGACTACGATGAGATTGTCTCACCGTAGCGATGCTTAAAGTCGGTTCGGGTTGAACTAGCAATTAATACATATTTCAATCATGAGATATGAAACATGGATGACAAAAGGATTTCCATGTGATGGAAATGAAACCTAGGACTTGTATGTGATACAGTCCAAAGTAATTTGTCGATCCAGAGGATGCTAGTAAGTATGCAAACTTCAGAGTTCCAGCGATGGACAGAAGAGAGCAAAGTGGAGTTGGAATCTTCGTTTTTGATGGAATGGTCAAAAGGGTTTTGACTTCATCAAATGGGTATCGAAGATGCTTGTGATTCAAGAAAGTAAGTGGGAGCATAATAATATTTCTAAAAACCTTGTGTACTTGACACATTGTTAACTGGAAATAAATTTCTTGACACGAATTAGGACTTCATTTGAAAATAGTTTTTCCGATGAAGTGCTTGGGCTAAATAGCCTCAATATTAGGCATGATGATCTATGGAGATAGATTTACCTAATGGGGCTAAGCAATGAATACATATTGACAAGATGCTAAAACTTTTTAGCATTTAAAACGCCAAGGAGTGATTCTTGCCGAAGTCACATGGAAAGAGTTTTTGCAAGACTCGGTGTCCCAAAACACTGATGAGTAAAATACATGATGGAGATTCCACACACTCTTGTGTTTGGATTAATCATGTATTCCATGGTATGTAAAACAACCAGATATGTCCGATACTCCAAAAGTTGTTGCGAGTATGGATACCAAAGTGATCAAAATACTGATCATAGGACAACAGTGAAAGATGTCATTGAGTACTAGAGTAGTAGTGATGACATGTTTTCTCGCAAGCAGAGATTATGAAGTGCTCGTTGTAAGTAATTACATCGATACAGTCTTCATCAATGCTCCATGCGATTTTCGATTTAAGCTAAGGGTTTTGTGTAATACACAATATGATGGCACGGTAGTTGGAAATTGTTCCAAACAAGATACTGTGGCGAATTCTATAACAAAGGCTAAGTATGTTGACGCTTAAGAAGCGACAAAGAAGTTGTTGAATCATATAGTTCATTCATGAACTTAGTATGGTTCCATGATGGCTTTGGTCTATGGGACACTATTGCAGATAGTTGCTCCATAGCTCAGTCTGAGGAATCAGGTTTCGACCAATGATTCACACATATGCAAAGCCAAGTCCACACAAAATATGAATTTTGTGAAAGCGTGAAAACGCGAGGATATGCAAAGTTACACACGGAGCTGAAGTCGTCAGATCCGTTGGACATCAGGCTATACCACATGCGAAGCATTTTTTACACCAGTATGCCATAGGTGTAAAGTGCATTAGCATTGACTAGATTATTGACTCTAGTGCAAGTGGGAGTCTGTAGGAGATATGCCCTAGAGGCAATAATAAATGTTATTGATTATCTCCCTGTTCATAATTAGGTTTATGTTCCATGCTATAACTGCTATGGTTCTCGAGTCTGCAATAACCACGAGGCTCGGAGGAAGACTCATATGCATGTGTGGAATAATAAACGGTAAAATGTATTCCTAGTCTGGCCTCTAAGACTAGCTCAAGTGTTGCATGATGGTTCTGTTTTCCTGATCATGGGCATGTCTATGCCGGCAACTTTGAGGGCACAATGTTAGTAGAACACTTGTGTTGAATCGACCCGATTGATGTTATGCTATGAGATTCATTCGTCATAAGTTAATGGTTAATAACATAGAGAAGTTAATGTTTGCATAATTCCTTAGACCATGAGAGTGTCAAGTTTCTTCATGCTTGCTTCATGAACTTTGGGGTTTGTTAAACGTCATCCGTAAATGGGTGGCTATTATGGCGGCTTACGGGTTCATGGAAAAGTATGTTAAGTAACTTGATAGCTCAAGATTGGGATTTGCTCCTCCGACGATGGAGAGATATCTCTGGGCCCTCTCGGTGTTACGGTATCCATCATCGTCTGGCCAGACACAAGTGTGATTTGATCACAGGGATACCGGAACACAGAAACGAGAAAAGAGAACAAAAACCGGCAACGAGGTAACTGGCATTGTGGACAAGTGTTGATCCACGAGGATGCCGATGTTTCTCACCTCGGGTATTTGTAACATATCGCGAAGCAACAGGAATAGCACACGGCAACTGGAGGTTCACTCGAATATTCATTCGTGTGGGTATAGGGGTCAATATGGGTGTCCACGGCTCCGATGTTGATCATTGATCGGAAAGAGTTCCGGTCATGTCTATACTTCACCGAACCTATAGGGTCACACGCTTAAGGGTCATCTATCTGCTGAATACTAGACGGGGAGTCTGAGAGAAAATCACCGAAAAAGTTTCGGACGAAACGGAAACGTTCCGGAGAGAACACCGGAATAGTTCCGGTGAAACTGAAAAGTTGTTTTAGGGTATTCCATTAAGTCAAATTGGTTCTGGCACACGCCTGGAAATTCTTGGAGGATGCCAGAAGTGTTCTGGAAACTTCTGGGAATTTTCCGGGACAAAAACCGAAAATGTTCCGGAGCAGCCGGAACCACTTTGGTTGCTTTTCGCTGAAGAAACATTGTTCCGAAATTGTTTCGGAATGCGTTCAAAATTGTTTTGGTGGGTGCTAGAATTATTCTAGGCACACAGAAATAATTTGGGTTTTAACGGACGCAGAAAAATGTGTTCGTGAATAGTGAAAAGCACTTTTTGGGCTGATTTGCAAATGGTGTTTTTCTTCTAGAAGAAAACCACTTTTGGTGTGTGAAAGGGAGGTGGAGCTCCCCAAGGGGGCTGCAAATTTCGGCGATGGCATGGGGGGGCCCTCCTTGAGGTGTCCTTCCACCTCATGGTGGATATCTTCTACACACCCTTATGTGGCATGTGGTGGAAAGATCCTAGGAAGGTCCTTTTGGTCTTTCCTCTACCCCTTGCTCCTCCTATAAATAGAGGTGGAGAGAGCTCTCCAAAATCAGATCATGCTTGCTCTCATACACATGCCATAGACTTGTCTGGCTTCTCTCTCCCTCCCAGCGAAATAGTTTCGTAGAGCCGAAAGGCTGTCTGGGTTCCGGTGGGAACTAGTTCTGGACGGCGAAGCCCTGCCGGATAGATGACACCGTATGTGTGCAACTCTGTAGAGAGATCGTAGTTTCGGTCTTAGTTCGAGAGTGCCTCCCGAAGGGCTGTCCGAGTGATTGTCCGAGTTTCGAGGGTCCTCCCGAAGGGCTGTCCGAGGATCCGTCCGGTGGGACTATCCGAGGGACTGTCCCGATGCCTCCCGAAGGGCTGCCCGGAGATCCGTCCGGTGAGCTGGCGTGGGAGTACATCCTCGCGGTTGGGAGGTTGTAAATCCTAGCTGCGGGGATCTGCACCACCGATCGTCATCGACTCTACTTCCGCTGCGCTACGAGTCGGTAACGAAAAAGTT
The DNA here is from genome assembly GCA_039707655.1 of Elymus sibiricus. Taxonomy (NCBI): domain Eukaryota; kingdom Viridiplantae; phylum Streptophyta; class Magnoliopsida; order Poales; family Poaceae; genus Elymus; species Elymus sibiricus. The sequence goes on from CM077671.1 coordinate 404,648,924, forward strand.
CAAACCTTGTATGCAGTCTCCATAGTGATCCTGGGCTGGTACGTAGGTCGGAAATTTTTTGTTTTCTACTGCGTTCCCTTCAGAGGTATCTCAGGGCCCACTCGGTAATACAACATCACAATGAGCCTTGCAAGAAAAGTGACTAAAGAGTTAGCCACGGGATCTTGTATTACGGAACGAGTAAAGAGACTTGCCGGTAACGAGATTGAACTAGGTATAGAGATACCGACGATCGAATCTCAGGCAAGTAACATACCGAAGAACAAAGGGAACAACATACGGGATTAACTGAATCCTTGACATAGAGGTTCAACCGATAAAGATCTTAGTAGAATATGTAGGAACCAATATGGGCATCCAGGTCCCGCTATTGGTTATTGACTGTAGAGGTGTCTCGGTCATGTCTACATAGTTCTCGAACCCGCAGGGTCTGCACACTTAACGTTCGGTGACGTTTCGGTAGTATTGAGTTATGTATGATGGTGACCGAAGGTTGTTCGGAGTCCCGGATGAGATCCCGGACGTCACGAGGAGCTCCGGAATGGTCCAGAGGTAAAGATTGATATATAGGAAGTCCCGTTTTGGTCACCGGAAAAGTTTCGGGTACTTCGGTAGTTTACCGGGAGTGCCGGGAGGGTACCGGGGGACCATCGGGAGGGGCCTCTCGCCCCAAATGGCCTCATGGGCTGTGGGAGGAGGCGGACCAGCCCCTAGTGGGCTGGCCGAAGCCCCCACTAAAGCCCATGCGGCTAGGGGTGGAAAAACCCAAGAGGTGGAAAAGGTATCCAAGTGGGGGAGGAATCCTACTCCTAGTAGGATTGGAGTAGGACTCCTCCACCCCTCCCACTTCGGCCGACTCCTAGGGGCAGCCCTAGGGGCGCCGGCCTCCCTCCCCTTCCTCCTATATATACTGGAGGGGAGAGAGGGCAGCCGCACCAGAAAACCCTAAGCCACGGTGCAACCCTCTCTCCCCGATAGATCAAATCCTCTAGTTTTCAGTAGTGGTTAGGCGAAGCCCTGCTGGGATAGTTCCACCACCAACGCCGCCGCGCCGTCGCGCTGCCGGAGAACTCATGTACCTCTCCGCTCCCTCTTGCTGGATGAAGAAGGCGGAGATCGTCATTGAGCTGTACGTGTGCTGAACGCGGAGGTGCCGTCCATTCGGCGCTAGATTGGAAGGACCGTGATTGGATCACGGGACGGTTCATGATTGGATCGCGGGACGGATCATGATCGGATCGCGGGACGGCTTGCGATTTGGATCGCGAAGATGTTCGACTACATCAACCGCGTTTCTTAACGCTTCCCGCTTAGCGATCGACAAGGGTACGTAGATCCACTCTCCCTCTCGTAGATGCTCATCACCATGGATAGATCTTGCGTGTGCGTAGGAAATTTTTTGTTTCCCATGCAACATTCCCCTACAGTGGCATCATGAGCTAGGTCTATGCGTAGATGATCACGAGTAGAACACAAAGTAGTTTGTGGGCGTTGATGCTCAGATTGTTTCTTCCCTTGGTCTTTTCTTGATTCAGCGTTATTGTGGGATGAAGCGGCCCGGAACAACCTTACTCGTACTCTTACGAGAGATCGGTTCCATCAACTGACATGTAACTTCATTGCATAAAGATGGCTGGCGAGTGTCTGTCTCTCCTACTCTAGTTGGATCGGATTCGACAAAGGCAGTCCTTGAGAAGGTTGAATAGCAATTTGTGTATCACCGTTGTGGTTTTTGCGTAGGTAAGAATCGTTCTTGCTAGATACCCGTTGCAGCCCCGTAAAACATGCCACAACAATTAGAAGACGTCTAACTTGTTTTCGCAGGGTATGTTGTGATGTGATATGGCCAATTACATGATGAGATATATGTGATGTATGAGATGATCATGTTTTGTATAGAATATCACGACTAGCATGTCGATGAGTACGGCAACCGGCAGGAGCCATAGGGTTGTCTTTAATTTATTTTCGTCGTTTTGCTTTACTTTATCGCTATGAGTTAGCAATAGTTGTAGAAGCAATAGTTGGCGCGACAACCTCATGGCAACACGTTGATGGAGATCAAGATGATGGAGATCATGGTGTCATGCCGGTGACGATGGAGATCATGCCGGTGCTTTGGAGATGGAGATCAAAAGCACAAGTTCATGGCCATATCATGTCACTTATGATTTGCATGTGATGTTAATCCTATTATGCATCTTATTTTGCTTAGGACGATGGTAGCATTATAAGGTGATCCCTCACTAAAATTTCAAGATAAAATTGTGTTCTCCCCGAGTGTGCACCATTGCGAAAGTTCGTCGTTTCGAGACACCACGTGATGATCGGGTGTGATAGACTCTACGGTCGCATACAATAGGTGCAAAACAGTGTTGCACGTGCGGAACACTCGGGTTAAACTTGACGAGCCTAGCATGTATAGACATGGCCTCGCAACACAAGAGACCGAGAGGTCGAACATGAGTCATATAGTAGATATGATCAACATGGAGATGTTCGCCATTGAAACCACCTCATCTCACGTGATCATCGGATTTGGGTTGGTGGATTTGGATCATGTCACACTTAGACAACCTGAGGGATGTTGATTTGAGTGGGAGTTCTTAAGTAATATGATTAATTGAACTCATTATCATGAACATGATCAAAATGTCTTTGCAAAATATGTTGTAGATTACTAACTCGCGCTGTAGCTCCCTTGTATTTTTATATGATCCTAGAGAAATAGAGTTGAAAGATGATGGTAGCAATAATGCGGACTGGGTCCGTGATCTGAGGATTGTCCTCATTGCTGCACAGAAGGCTTGTGTCCTTAATGCACCGCTCGGGGCGCCAACCCCTCAAGCATCGTCTGTAGATGTTGTGAACATCTAACAGGCACGTTCTGATGACTACTTGATAGTTCAGTGCGTCATGCATTACGACTTAGAACTGAGGCTCCAAAACGTTTTGAACATCACGAAACATATGAGATGTTCTAAGAGCTGAAATTGGGATCTCAGGCTCGTGCTCGTGTTTAGAGGTATGAGACCTCCAACAAGATTCTTTGCCTGCAAGATGAAGGAGAATAGCTCAATCGGTGAGCATGTGTTCAGACTGTCTGGGTGCTACAATCGCTTGAATCGAGTAGGAGTTGATCTTCCAGATAAGATAGTGATTGATATAGTTCTCCAAGTCACTGTCACTAAGCTACTAGAGCTTCGTGATGAACTATAAAATGATAGGGATGGAAATAATGATCCCTGAGCTATTCGCGATGTTTGACACCGCAAAGGTAGAAATCAAGAAGGAGCATCAAGTGTTGATGGTTAGTGAAACCACTAGTTTCGAGAAGGGCAAGGGCAAGGAGGGAAACTTCATGGATGGCAAGTCAGTTGCTGCTCCAGTGAAGAAACCCAAGGTTGAACCCAAACCCGAGACTAAGTGCTTCTATTATGAGGAGAGCGGTCGTTGAAGCGGAACAACCCTAGATACCTGGTAGATAAGTAGGCTGGCAACGTCGACAGAAGTATATTTGATATACGTGTTATTGATGTGTACCTTACTAGTACTCCTAGTAGCACCTGGGTATTGGATACTGGTTCGGTTGCTAAATGTTAGTAACTCGAAATAAAAGCTACGGAATAAACGGAGGCTAGCTAAGGGTGAGGTGACGATGAGTGTTGGAAGTGTTTCCAAGGTTGATGTGATCACCATCGCACGCTCTCTCTACCTTCGGGATTAGTGATGAACCTAAATAAATGTTATTTGGAGTTTGCGTTGAGCATGAACGTGATTAGATCATGTTTATTGCAATACGGTCATTCATTTAAGTTAGAGAATAATGGTTATTCTATTTACATGAATAATACCTTCAATGGTCATGCACCCAATGAGAATGGTTTATTGAATCTGGATCGTAGTGACACACATGTTCATAATATAGATGCCAAAAGATACAAAGTTAATAATGATAGTACCACATACTTGTGGCACTGCCGCTAAATGTCATATTGGTGTAAAGCGCATGAATAAACTCCATGCTGATGGATCTTTGGACTCATTCGTTTTCGAATCGGTTGAGACATGCGGACCATGCCTCGTGGGCAAGATGACTAAGACCCCGTTTTCCGGTATGATGGAGCGGGCAAGTGACTTATTGGAAATGATACATGTTGATGTATTCGGTCCAATGAGTGTTGAAGCGTGCGGTGGATATCGCTATTTTCTTACCTTCACTATTGATTTGAGTAGATATGGGGATATTTACTTAATGAAACACAAGTCTGAAACGTTTGAAAAGTTCAAACAAATTCAGAGTGAAGTTTGAGATCATCGTGACAAGAAGATAAAATGTCTATGATATGATCGTGGAGGTAAATAACTGAGTTACGAGTTTGGTATACAACTTAAGACAATGTGGAAGTTGTTTCACAACTCACGCCACCTGGAACGCCTTAGTGTGATGGTGTGTTCGAACGTCGTAGTCGTGCTCGATTGGATATGGTGCGTACTATGATGTCTCTTATCGATTTGCCACTATCGTTTTGGGGTTATGCATTAGAGACAACTACATTCACTTTAAATAGGGCACCATCTAAGTCCGTTGAGATGACACCGTATGAATTGTGGTTTGGCAGAAACCTAAGCTGTCATTTCTTAATGTTTGGGGCTGCGACGCTTATGTGAAAAAGGTTTAAACCTGATGAGCTCGAACCCAAAGCGGACAAATGCATCTTCATAGAATACCCTAACGTAACAGTTGGGTAAACCTTCTATCTCAGATCCAAGCGCAAAGTGTTTGTTGCTAAAAACGGGTCCTTTCTCGAGAAAGAGTTTCTATCGAAAGAGTTGAGTGGGAGGAAGATAGAACTTGATGAGGTTGTTGAACGTTTGTTTCAACTTGAGAGTAGCGCAGCGCAGAAAGTTGTTTCTGTGGAGCCTACGTTAGTTGAAGAGAAAGTTAATGATGATGATCATGAAACTTTGGATCAAGTAACTATCGAACCTCGTAGGTCGACAAGGACGCGTACTGCTCCTGAGTGGTACGGCAACCCTGTCTTGGAGGTCATGTTGTTAGACAACAGTGAACCTACGAGCTATGAAGAAGCGATGGTGGGCCCAGATTCCAACAAATGGCTAGGAGCCATGAAATCCAAGAAAGGATCCATGTATGAAAACCAAGTATGGACTTTGGTAGACTTGCCCGTTGAACGGCAGGCCGTTGAGTACAAATGGACCTTTAAGAAGAAGACAGACGCTGATGGTAAATATCACCATTTATAAAGCTCGACTTGTCGCAAAGAAGTTTTCGACAAGTTCAAGAAGTTGACTACAATGAGACTTTCTCACCCGTAGCGATGCTAAAAGTCTGTTGGAATTATGTTAGCCGTTGCTGCATTTTTCAATTATAAAATCTGGCAGATGGATGTCAAAACATCGTTTCCTTAACGGTTTGTTTGAGGAAAGGTTGTATGTGATACAACTAGAAGGTTTTGTCAGTCCTAAGGATGCTAAAATGTATGCAAGCTTCAGCGATCCTTCTATGGACCGGAGCAAGCATCTCAGAGTTGGAATATACGCTTTGATGAGGTGATCAAAGCTTTTGGGTCTATACATAGTTTATGAGAAACTTGTATTTACAATAAAGTGAGTGGGAGCACTATAGAATTTCTGATAAGTATATGTGGATGACATATTGTTGATCGGAAATGATGTAGATTTCTGGAAAGCATAAAGGGTTGTTTGAAAAGGAGTTTTTCAAAGGAAAACCTGGAAAGAAGCTACTTAAATATTGGGCATCAGGATCTATATAGATAGATCAAGACATCTGATAAAACTTTCAAATGAGTACATACCTTGACAAGATTTTGAAAGAGTTCAAAATGGATCAGTCAAAGAAAGAGTTCTTGCCTGATTTGTAAGGTGTGGAGTTGAGTGAGACTCAAATCTCGACCACGGCAGAAGAAAGAGAAAGGACGAAGGTTGTCCCCTATGCCTTATCCATAGGCTCTGTATAGTATGCCATGCTGTGTACCGCACCTGGTGTGTGCCTTGCCAAGAGTCTGTCAAGGGGTACAAGAGTGGTCCAGGAGTGGATCACTGAACAACGGTCAAAATTATCCTTAGTAACTAGGGGACTAAGGAAATGTTTCTCGATTTTGGAGGTGATAAAGAGTTCGTCGTAAAGGGTTACATCGATGCAAGCTTTAACACCAATCCGGATGACTCTAAGTAGCAATCCAGATACATATAGTGGGGCAGCCATTTGGAATAGCTCCAAGTGGAGCGTGGTAGCATCTACAGTATGACATATAGATTTGCAAAGAACACACGGATCTGAATGTTGCAGACCGTTGACTAAAGACCTCTCTCACATGCAAAGCATGATCGAACCCCAGAACTCATTGGGTGTTAGATTCATAACAATGTAAATCACATGGTGATGTGAACTAGATTATTGACTCTAGTGCAAGTGGGAGACTGTTGGAAATATGCCCTAGAGGCAATAATAATTTAGTTATTATCGTATTTCCTTGTTCATGAAAATCGTTTATTATCCATGCTATAATTGTATTGATTGGAAACTCAAATACATGGGTGGGTACATAGACAAAACTATGTCCCTAGTATGCCTCTAATAGACTAGCTCGTTGATCAAAGATGGTCAAGGTTTCCTAGCCATAGACATGAGATGTCATTTGATAACGGGATCACATCATTAGGAGAATGATGTGATGGACAAGACCCAAACTATGAACATAGCATATGATCGTGTCAGTTTATTGCTATTGTTTTCTGCATGTCAAGTATCTGTTCCTATGACCATGAGATCATGCAACTCACTGACACCGGAGGAATACCTTGTGTGTATCAAACGTCGCAACGTAACTGGGTGACTATAAAGATGCTCTATAGGTATCTTCGAGGGTGTCTGTTGAGTTGGCATGGATCAAGACTGGGATTTGTTACTCCGTGTGACGGAGAGGTATCTCAGGGCCCACTCGGTAATACAACATCACAATGAGCCTTGCAAGCAAAGTGACTAAAGAGTTAGCCACGGGATCTTGTATTACAGAACGAGTAAAGAGACTTGCCGGTAACGAGATTGAACTAGGTATAGAGATACCGATGATCGAATCTCGGGCAAGTAACATACCGAAGAACAAAGGGAACAACATACGGGATTAACTGAATACTTGACATAGAGGATAAACCGATAAAGATCTTCGTAGAATATGTAGGAACCAATATGGGCATCCAGGTCCCGCTATTGGTTATTGACCGTAGAGGTGTCTAGGTCATGTCTACATAGTTCTCGAACCCGCAGGGTCTGCACACTTAACGTTCGGTGACGTTTTGGTAGTATTGAGTTATGTATGATGGTGACCGAAGGTTGTTCGGAGTCCTAGATGAGATCCCGGTCATCACGAGGAGCTCTGGAATGGCCCGGAGGTAAAGATTGATAGATAGGAAGTCCCGTTTTGGTCACCGGAAAAGTTTCGGGTACTTCGGTAGTGTACCGGGAGTGCCGGGAGGGTACCGGGGGACCATCGGGAGGGGCCTCTCGCCCCAAAGGGCCTCATGGGCTGTGGGAGGAGGCAAACCAGCCCCTAGTGGGCTGGCCGAAGCCCCCACTAAAGCCCATGCAGCTAGGGGTGGAAAAACCCAAGAGGTGGAAAAGGTTTCCAAGTGGGGGAGGAATCCTACTCCGAGTAGGATTGGAGTAGGACTCGTCCACCTCTCCCACTTCGGCTGACTCCTAGGGGCAGCCCTAGGGGCGCCGGCCTCCTTTCCCTTCCTCCTATATATACTGGAGGGGAGAGAGGGCAGCCGCACCAGAAAACCCTAAGCCACGGTGCAGCCCTCTCTCCCCGATAGATCAAATCCTCTAGTTTTCAGTAGTGCTTAGGCGAAGCCCTGCTGGAATAGTTCCACCACCACCGCCGCCGCGCCATCGCGTTGCTGGAGAACTCATCTACCTCTCCGCTCCCTCTTGCTGGATCAAGAAGGCGGAGATCGTCATCGAGCTGTACGTGTGCTGAACGCCGAGGTGCCGTCCATTCAGCGCTAGATCGGACGGACCGTGATTGGATCACGGGACGGTTCGTGATTGGATCGCGGGACGGATCGTGATCGGATCGCGGGACGGCTTGCGATTTGGACGGTTCGACTACATCAGCCGCGTTTCTTAATGCTTCCCTCTTAGCGATCTACAAGGGTACGTAGATCCACTCTCCCTCTGGTAGATGCTCATCACCATGGATAGATCTTGTGTGTGCGTAGGAATTTTTTTTGTTTCCCATGCCGCATAGGCCTACTTGGGCCGGACGCCCAGCCCACCAGGGGCTGGTCCGCCACCCTCAGGTCCACGCGACCCACTTGGGGTGTGGTGGGCCCACTTGGTGGACCCCCGGAACTCATTCGTCACTCCCGGTACACTGCCGGAAATGCCCGAAACTTTTCCGGAGTTCAAACACCACCTTCCTATATATCAATCTTTACTTCCGGACCATTCCGGAGCTCCTTGTGACGTCCGGGATCTCATCCGGGACTCCGAACAACCTTCGGTCACCAACATATATAACTCAACTATACCGAAACGTCACTGAACCTTAAGTGTGCAGACCCTGCGGGTTCGAGAACTATGTAGACATGACCGAGACACCTCTACGGTCAATGACCAATAGCGGGACCTGGATGCCCATATTGGTTCCTACATATTCTACGAAGATCTTTATCGGTTGAACCTCTATGTCAAGGATTCAGTTAATCCCGTATGCTGTTTCCTTTGTTTCTTCGGTATGTTACTTCACTACTAGGGAAAACCTTATACACAGAATGTTATCAGTAGCGAGTTTATGGGACACGCGCTACTGGTACTTATCAGTAGCGCACTAATAATCAACGCGCTACTGCTATAGAGTTACCTGTAGCGCGTGCTGTCAAACAAGCGCTACTGCTAACCGGGGCCCAGGTGCCTCTCGTGGTGGAGCATTTGTAGCAGCGTTGGCACAGAACCCGCGCTACAACTAACGATGTAGTTGTAGCGCTTATTAGGCAGGCCGCGCTACTGCTACGTTTAGTCCCACCTCGCCAACCGAACAGGTTTTTTACACCCTTAAATATGTTACTTCTCCAACTATCACAAGCAGTTGGTCTTCACTGAACTCTATGTGTAGGATCTGCGGCACAGTATGAATCTTCTCCGGTTCCTATACCGGAGAAGATTCATACTGTCAAATTAGATTCTACACAAAAAGGTCATTGATGACCGATGTATTTTATGCTGTTTTTTTGACATGCTTCAAATTGTATCAGTAGCGCGGGTCGTGCGCTCGGCGCTACAGGTATATTCTTTAGCAGTAGCACGTTCCTCAGACCGCACTACTGCTATGCTAGTTAGCAGTAGCGCGTTCCGCAAACAAGCGCTACTGCGAAGCCCACCTTATCCACCCGCGCGCCCCCCTCTCCCTCACTCTCCCCCTCACACTCTCGTTGCTCTCTGCACCACCGCCGCCGTCGCCAACCGCCGCCGCCAGCACCACCGCCGCCGTCGCCAACCGCCGCCCGCACCACCGCCGCCGTCCACCTCCGCCGTCGGCCGCCACAGAGCGAGGTAGCCTACTCCCTCCTCCTCCCTCCCTCCTCCCTCCCTCCTGCCTCCCTCCCCCCTCCCTCCTCCCTCCCTTCTGCCTCCCACCCTCCCTAGCTCTCTTCTCTCTCTGTTATTTAGAATGTAAATTATTTGAATGTAGATTGATGGATGGATTGATTGTGATGAGTAGTTGTGATGTAGGTTATGATCCCTAGTTGATTAGAGTAGTATGAACCCTAGTTAAAAAATGTTGGTTCTTAGAATAATGTAGGTTCTTAGAGTAGTTATTTGAATGTAGGTTATGAACCCTAGTTAATTAGGTGGTATGAATCCTAGTTAAAAAAACCCTAGTTATTTGAATGTTGGTTCTAGGTATTTGAATGTTGGTTCTAGGTATTTTAGGTGTTTTAGGTGTAGTTAACAGAATTCTAGGTATTTATTTATTTTAGTTAAAGCAATTGTTGCTATTGTATTAGTTAAAGCAATTGTTGGGACATGTCATATTTTGAACATGTCACATTTTGGACATGTCATATTTTTTCGAGTGGCCTATGTTTTGCCGGAATGTTGATTCGTTTCCGTTCCGGCAAATTTCGGGCGCTCGATATGTCCTGGTTTTAGCAAAGGTCATGCCGAATTTTTTTCATGAATTTTAGCATGACTTGTGCTACAATGTAGGACATATCGAGTGCTTGTGATTTTTCAGAACGGGAATTCAATGATATTCCGGCAAAACATAGGGCATTTTTCTGTCATTACTCGATATATGCAACGGGTTGACTTTCAGTCTGGGGCTGCTCCTTATGTGACTTTCAGTGAGGGAGTGTCCACCATATCACTTTCAGATAGATAGAATCCCGACTGTTGTCGTGGGGGTCGTTTCCCTCTTCTTCTTCTCGTCATATAACTTATAGATACACGAGAGAAAGGGGGGAAGCGACCATCACCGACGGTCGAAATATGAGAGAGGAAGAATCCCGACTGTTGTCGTGGGGGTCGCTTCTCTTTTGTTTCCGTGTGCTAAGACATTGTCATGTAATGCACTCGGAGACGAAGGGAGGAGCGACCATCACCGACGGTCGAAATATCAGAGAGGGAGTGCCCACCATATACGTGAGATGAGAGTTTAGCAAGGAAGACTCGACAGACCTAAAGTCAACCCATTGCATATATTGAGTAATAGTGATCTGTGTGTTGAGTTTCCTGGTAGTTGCCTTCGGTCAATTTTTAATGTTTGAACTATGAACATAGGAAATGTCAACCCCGTGCTTAATAGTGATCTATGTGTTGACTTTAATTTCCTGGTAATTGTCGTCGATCAATTTTTAATATTTTAATTATGAACATAGGAAATGTGGTCGTCGTCTGACGACGATAGTATCCCCGAGTGCGATTACGGCAGCGACGACAGGGGTATGTGCGAAAGACAACCGCACCTAGATGACGGTACATGCCTCTCCCTCACGCTTAAGGCGGGCTTCAAAGTGGTTACGGTATGTAATTTCAGTAGCACATGTTTCTTCTTAATTGAGCATGGCTTAAGATTTTTGCTTTAACGTGTAATTTCCATTTTTTATAATTCTACTAGTGCATACCCTGCTATGCAAGACCATATGTCCTTGACAAGCTAGCTTTCGAAGAGATGAACAAGGTGGACACGAAGATAGCTCACCTGAAAACGCAACATGGTTTCGATTTCGAGGTTGAGATCTTCAATAAAGTAGGTTGGACTCATTTTGGAGGTTCAAATTGGGAAAGATTATGCAAGGCATATGGATTTGAGGAGGATATGAAGATAACATTCGATCTTGGCAATTCTGAAGCAGATGGAAACATTTGGCTTGATCCGAACATGATTCCAATTCTGCCTCCGTGTGAGTTTGTTAAACATATTTATTATGTAATTTATATTGTTTATTTCAAAATAGTTGACAGCTTATTTCCATTGACAGCTTATTTTCATTCTTCAAAAAATGTACGGAAGATGGTAGACAGAACCTACTACTACAATGATGAAGCAGAACTAACTTATAAGGAGAAAGATCATCTTATCGCATTTATTAATGATCTTGAGAATTACAATAGCTATTATAAAACTCCTCCACATTATGGTCAATACGTGCCACTAGTGCACGTGGTGAACTATGGTAACATCCATGGAGATTGCATGGTAAGATTTTCTACTATTACGACATCCGTGCATCTTTTGCATAAATTCTTCTAAAACTAAACTACATTGCTAACTACAAAGTTATTACTACGTTTTTCAACAGAAAATCCCGAAGGATTGTGTGCCTTATCTGATGTTTCCGAGAGGTCGCGTTGATGTTATGAGCTTACGGCCAGCACGGCCAGGTCAGCCCACGCATCACTCCTGTCCATACCGGATTTCTAAAACCGATGAAGACATGACAATCAAAGATTGGAAAAAATGTATGGTCAATCGTAGAGAGCTACTTGGAAGCAACATTGTGCGTAGGCCAAGAATTGGAGACAGGATGATCTCCATTCTCCATAATGGAGAGTCAGGGCCTATCTTGTTTTATGATATTTTACCTAAGAGAGGGTAGAGTAGGTCCTATGAGAGAGGAGTAGGTCCTAGGTACAATGTGTTATTATGTGCTACAATGTGTTATAGTTGATGATGATGAGGAGGAGGAGTTGTGATTATGACTACTGACCAACTTGTTATATGATGTCTCATTGACGAAAATGATGATTAAATAGTGTTGGTGGTAATGACTATGATGATTATTAGCTATAGTGTTGTTGGTGATGATATGATGCAAGAGTTTTTATATTAATATGATGATGATGTTGATCATGATTATCATGATGATTTGTTATTATGATCATGATTAGTTATTATTTCATTGGGGGAAGGAAAGCGGATTAGATTCATGTGGATGGATCAAAAGTGACCAAAAGTTGAATTAGTAGGATCGTCGTCCTACTAATTAAACTTTTGATCACTTTTGATTCATTTGGATGAATAAAATCCATGTTTCTTCCTCACAATGATATAATAATTCATCATGAACATAATGATATAACAACCTCTTAATTGGTACTGTATCAAAATTTGTATAACGGCGTATAAATAAACTAAAAAAAAGGAAAAATAGATTACTAGTAGCGCGGGTTTGCAAGAACGCTACTAATCGTTGTCTTATCAGTAGCGCTGGTATGATACACGCTACAGCTATATGTCTTAGCAGTAGGGCGTCTTACACGCGCTACTGGTAAGTAATAGCTGTAGCACCTTACTAGTAGCGCGACCACTCGCGCTACTAGTAGGCACTAAACCCGCGCTACTACTAGGCTTTTCCCTAGTAGTGCTTGCCCGAGATTCGATCGTCGGTATCTCCATACCTAGTTCAATCTCGGTACCGGCGAGTCTCTTTACTCGTTCCGTAATACAAGATCCCGTGGCTAACACTTTAGTCACATTGCTTGCAAGGCTTGTTGTGATGTTGTATTACCGAGTGGGCCCTGAGATACCTCTCCGTCACACGGAGTAACAAATCCCAGTCTCGATCCATGCCAACTCAACAGACACCTTCGGAGATACCTGTAGAGCATCTTTATAGTCACCCAGTTACGTTGTGACGTTTGATACACACAAGGTATTCCTCCGGTGTCAGTGAGTTGCATGATCTCATGGTCATAGGAACAGATACTTGACATGCAGAAAACAATAGCAATAAACTGACACGATCATATGCTACGTTCATAGTTTGGGTCTTGTCCATAACATCATTCTCCCAATGATGCGATCCTGTTATCAAATGACATCTCATGTCTATGTCTAGGAAACCTTGACCATCTTTGATCAACAAGCTAGTCTACTAGAGGCATACTAGGGACACAGTGTTGTCTATGTATCCACACATGTATCGGTGTTTCCAATCAATACAATTATAGCATGGATAATAAACGATTATCATGAATAAGGAAATATAATAATAACTACTTTTATTATTGCCTCTAGGGTATATTTCCAACAGATAGCTCCTGGCGGCGCCGCCGCATGCCTCGAGAGCACCATGGGCCCTGACCCTCCGCCGCTGTCCACCGAGGTGGTCGTCGGGGTAAGCCGCCACTCCGACAGGAGGGCAGTGATGCCGACGAGGCAGGGGCTCGACGGGAGGGGGACAGGCCATCTCCAGCTGCACCGGGCAACGGCGGATGCTGCTGGATCCTTGTCGGATCCGGGCGGGAAAGGGGGGATGGAGGTGCTGCGGCGGGTCCGGCACGGGTGGAGAGGGCCGGCACGCAGCCAAGGTGGGAGGTGGTGGCCGTAGCGGGCGGCGCGGGGTGGTGGCGCGCGTTGGGGTGGGGGAGGTGGGGCGCCGCGCGGGTGGGAGGTGGCGTAGCGCCGGAAGGGTGGGGTGGTGGGGCGCTGCTGGGGTGGGCGTGGTGCGGAAGAAGGGGGTGCCGGGGGCGAGCAGTGAGGGGAGGAGGTCGGGGTGGGCTGCGCCGATGGGAGGCTGGTGGGGATCGGGGCGGTGGGGGAGAGAGGAAGGTGGGGATTGGTCTGTTTTTTTTTGCTTATACTCGCTGTGATGTTTTCGTGTGGTGTTAGAATAAGAGATTTTTGTTATTAGAATAAGACTCTTAAGGGTGTTATTAGAATAGACCCACCCTATATATATAGGTGTTGCAGGTACAGTCATATGGCTCCGAAGTTTCGTGGTGTGCGACAGAAGGGTACTAAGTACTATGCAACCATCACGAAGGACAATGTCGTCCACTAGCTTGGCCATTGGGACACCCCAGAGTTAGCGGCGCGCGCCTACGATGCAAAGGCAGTTGAAGTGCGCAGAGGAGGATCCCATAGATTGGGATAAGCTCGAGGAGGAGGAGGAGCATGAGGAGGAGGAGGAGGTTCAGTCGCTACTGCGTCCTCGTAGGTCCACCCGGGACGACCACGAGGCTGGCCCCTCTGGCCGGTAGCTTGCTAGAGATGGACGTAGCATGCATTAGCTATTTCGTATATGAATGACTGTTTAACTTTATGCATGTTATTATATGTTTGAACCATGCATTGTTTGTAGAATTGCTTAATTACTAGTGCATATATGTTCTATTTTGATGTGTTAGTTATTTAGTTTAATGATCTATGCTTACTTTGATCAACGATATTGACAGCAAGAAATGGATGCCCCGTGTAAGACTTGTGGTGCTTTGAGATGCCTGAAGGATAGGAAGTTCTTCATCGATCTTCCGAAGGACTTCATTGCTAAGACGGTATATATATATATATATATATATATATATATATATATATATATATATATATATATATATATATATATATATAGAAACTCTATTCATCACCCAGGGTGCAGAATAAGTTATTCTTCACCTGAGATAATCTTACGATCAATTTATTAATAAATTACATTTGGAATAGAAATAGTTATATCTATATTGATTCATTACGTAAAATTTGACATAAGAAAGCAAAAAAATAGGTCACAAGACTAGAAAAATTGAATTTATTGTACATTTTACACTATTTTTTTATGTTTGTAATTTTACGTGACATAAAATATTTTTTACGGTGATTATATATTTTTTACGGTCTCTTTTTACGTATGAAATAAGACAAAATTTACGGAACGTAAAATTACGGTGCATTAATGTTAAAATAGAGGGGGGGGGGGTGAAGAATAACTATTCCTCACCCAGGGTGACGAATAGCGCGTATATAGGGTGGGTCTATTCTAATAACACCTAACTTATTCTGCTAACACCCCACCTACCGCTGTAGCTACAAACTAACCTCCACCTCCCACCCCGCACCGCAAACCTTCTTCCCCACACCACCCCGCCTCCTCCTCCCGACCGGCGCCGCCCCGCCGCCTCCTCCTCCTGGCCGGCACCGCCCCGCCGCCTCCTCCTACCGGCCGACGCCACCCCGCGTCCTCCTCCTCCTGGCCAGTACCGCCCCGCCGCCCCACCTCCTCCTCCTCCCGCCCGGCGCCGCCCGCCTCCTACTCCCCCGCGCGCCTCCGACCTGCAACGTCGCCCAGCGCCGGCCCCGCCACGCGCTGCTATTTGGACGGCCATGGATTCCCCCTCTCCCCATACTCCTGGCTGGATCCACCCACTCCGACGTGTGGCGCTGTTCGTCTACACAGTGGCGTGCGTCAGAGGCCCGTTGCTGGGGCGACGACTGGAGGAAAGGTGCTGGTCGGGAGGACGCGGGATCCGCCCTGTCTTGCTCCATCAATGGCAGCATTACAGTGCATCCGGACCTCTCTAGCAGTGTGCCGTGCGCCCTCGTGCGGTTCATCCACGGGCGTCTGAGGTCGAGCTCACAAAAAAACCGGACTTGCAGTACGTGAGGTGTGCGCGTGCAGTGCGCAAGGCGACGACGTGTAATTTGGTTGTGGCACGCACTTGCAGTACGCGAGGCGTGCGCGTGCAGTGCGCAAGGCAGCTCAAGTTATGCGAGCGTTGCGGTGCCCGGACGTCCAGCGTACAAGTTCCCATCAGTGACCGGAAAAAGAGATGAAGTTCTTTAGTCTCGACCAAGAGGTTCACTAACGTTGACCATGTGAACCTCATTCCACTTCCTCGCCTGAAAAAATTCATCCAGTTCACTTTCCCGTCTGATGCAGTATGGTTTTCAGTCTGAAGCAGTACGTTTTTCTGTTCGATGCAGTTCCCTCGTCGATTTTGGTGTCGCGAAAAACAGTGTCGTGCACTTTTTTCCGACACGAAGTTCACTAGTCTCTGTATTGCAGTACTTTTGCTACGGAAAGTGCAGTGCCCTCGCGTTGTGCGTGCAGTTCGTAAGTGTTAGCAGAATAACTATTCTGCTAATATTAGTAGAATAACTATTCTGACTGGCTGTATATATATATATATATATATATATATATATATATATATATATATATATATATATATATATATATATGATTTAGTTCAACATGTTCTGATTGAGTTTTATATGGCACGTTTGTGGCCAAAATTGTCTAACTAGTTATTTTTTCAAATTCCGCTCAGGTCATCCCTTGCGGGGCAAGGCGTGACTTCTTAGAGAAGTTTTGAGTTTTGCTTGATGCAACCATCACATTCCAATGCACCCTAATGAAGATGCTGACAGCCGAACGCTTCAATTGCCTTGTCACCAACGAGTCAGACCGCACCTATTTCGGTTGCCCTGGTTGGACAGCTCTTGCAACTGCTTACAAGATGGAAGCTGGGGAGAGAGCCACGTTCTACCTTGACTACGATCGTGACAAGGTCATGGTCTACTACAGGCCTGCTGGCAGTGATGATGATGGTCCACTTACTCCAAACTATGATCCTGACTCCGCCCGGCGTATTGTCCGAGTTAGCTAGCTAGTAGGCATGCATGTAATATCTTATGGTGTCTTACCACCTCTTGTTAATTTATCCGAACTTGTGTGTACTTGTGTTATATGCCTCTTTTTAATATTTTTCTGAATAATGTCAATAAATAATGACTCTTGAACTTAGATTTTGGTATTTGCAATGTACTTTTTCATTACTGTCTAAACCTTTGATTATGCTGTCATTTTTGCTGTATCGCGCTGTTGTGCAGATTTGGTTTAAATCTGAAAATTACATTGCTGGCGTAGCACTAACATCCAATGCCACTACTGACGTATATTACTGCTGGCGTTGGACAAGTGGCACGGCATAAACACATGGAATAGTGCTGGCGTCGAACCCAACGTCAGTAGTATTTTTTAACTGCGGCGCCTTATTGGTGGCGTCGGGCGTCCACGCTAGCATGGCCATTTCCGCCACGCCATAGCTAGGCTTTTTTGCACTAGTGGTACTCACTCTGTAGGCAGCGGGACAGAGATCGGTTAGGGGGCATGATGGACACACTGATTGCATCAGAATGTTTCCTTGCTTCGGCTCCTAGCCATTAATTATCCAACCACTTGGTGGCGTCTTTTGCTTTTCTTATTTTCATTAGGGCATGGTTCTGTTGTTGCCCCAGCATACTTATGTTTATGTTTCCAATAGCTGAACTTATTGTACGGTTGTGGTGGTTTTATATATAATGCGTGGCGAAGGCCTGTTTTGAGAGCAATCTATGATATAAATAAGAGGATGCTAAATAAAGTATTAGAGGACTCTATCATTGTCGACAAACAAACTTGGAGATTAAATGGGAACTCATAGGAGGCTCCATGACATTGGAGCAAGTGGTGCGATAGCTGAGCAGGGTTGTGTCAGCAAGCTTCCAGTGGTCTCTGGTCCGGATAGATGACCAATTTTACAAGGTGAATTTTCTTAGGAAGGAGAATCTGGTGCATCTCCTGGTATTTAGTATGTGCAGAATTCCAACCAACACGTGTTTTCTTGAGTTTGAGGAGTGAAAGAAAAAGGAGCCTGAGGAGATACCTTTGCGTCAGATTTTGGTCAGGTTTCATGGGGCTCCTTCTAAGCCCCTTAACGAATTTTCTAGAGACCAGGAGCATTGGGTCGGTGATAAGACTGAGAAGGTGGATATGCCTTTTACCCACAGACATGGCATTGCGATGTTACTCGTTGAGGTGATCGAGATAGACTATCTGCTGGAGTACGTACCCTGGACTTATTGTGGCATGGCATATGATATCAAGGTAGAGATTGAGGGGTATACATTTGGGGATGATGTCACTAAGGGTAATGATGATGAGATGGCTGAGGGAGGAAATGGGCAGTAGGATGATATCATGGACCACGACAAGCATGGGGACGTTCCTAAGTCCACCGGGTAGCTTACTCAGACTGCGGATGCCCCTGTGGACAAGGGGATTACACCTACTTCATTGCCCATGGAGGGGCTTTAGCTCAGTTCCTCTAGGGTGTCTTCGACACCTAGCCACCTCTAGGGGGACTGGGTCGAGACTGGGGATCCAGCGAAGCAGGAGCCACCTCCGCTATACCCGGCGATGTCGTTGTTTTCATGTGTCGGCGACCTTGGAGGTGATGGGGCCAGTTATCTCCTTGACGGAGGTTATGGTAGAGAGCCTGAGGCAGGAGGCCTTTGCTCTATCCCACATGTCGCCACATGTGGAGTTGGCTACTTCTTCGACGGTGGTCTTGGGAAGGAGCCCGAGGCAGGTGCCCTTTGCTCCATCCCCTACTTCACCACTGGCCCCGCGGTTCCCCGTGCGGACTGTGGCGTCCGTGTTGTACTGCTCGGGAGCTAGGAAGGAGGCCATTCCATGACTTGTCATTCTGTGAAGGACGTGGTGGATTTTGGAGGGATCCTTGAGCCGATTCCGGTGATAGGCGGGTGAATCACAGGATCCAGGTCCAACCGGACGACACCTATAGATGTGGCATTCTATGCGGGTAGCCAAATTCAAGATATTAAAGCCACTATAGGTATGTAAGCAAACACTAGTTTTTCAGTATTACATTTTCAGATGACAAAATTGTTAGTAATGCTGATAGGATAGGGGATTCTCTGGGGGTGGATAGTAGGGAGATTGCTAGGTTTGTTAACGATTTGCTTGATCTTAAGGCAGACAAAGCGATGGAAATGCTTAAAAAATTGTTGATGTTAAACCAATGAAAGAGAGTGAAGTCATGCAAATAAGAAAGTGACAGACGCAACAACAAAAATCAGAGATTTAGGAAAAGCGATAAATCGAAAATTAAGTGAAGAATAATTGATTCATACATATACTTCACATCACAAATTTATCATACACGAATCATGTTTCATTAACTTGGTCAAACAATCAATGGACAATTGTTTGATATCACAATGATATGATTTCTTCTTCACCTGAAGGTCCGCATGAACCACAATCACCTCTATTGTTTTCTTTACCAAATAAATTACATCATATGATCCTAGAAAAAATGGAATTGATTCTACAAATTTATCAGTTACTCATGTCTCATGGCTTGTCCTCTTAGTCGCCAGACTACACCAAACATTGATCTTCACAATGACCCCAATGATCATCCTCAATGAGTTTACCATCTTCCCCGACAACAACTGTGTGGCGCTTCGGAAGTTGTGGACTTTAAAAAAGACAATACATGTTAGCATTCATGGAATGGGAATAGTTACGCAACACGATCATGATTTAGCCTTGGTGCGCAACTTCGCTTTTATCCTATGCCACGTCCCTTGGTGTCTCCCGCCTTTCTATCAAGCTTCATCACCTCCCTACCTCCTTCTCGATGCCCCTTCTTTCTCGTTAGCTCGTTGCATGTCCACCACTCTTGCAGCTCCGCTGCCGCAATCAACTACTCACATGTCTTGAACTTGATTACAAAAAAAAATCATGTTGATTGAACGGAAAAAATTAAACATTAATTTTACCCTATATTTGAACACGAAAAAAGGAAATAGAATGAATTGACACATATACCTAGATATTGCAACTACACACATTACCTATGGAAATGCCTAATCTGAATAGCTATCATTGTTCAAACGCAAACCAAAAACTAGAACAGCCATAATTGCCAACCAGAGAAGAGGAAAACACCCACACTTCCAAGAAATAGATGTAACATAAACAAAACTCCAACATAGTATAGAAGAGGAGGCTCTAAAGGGAACATCGTGTTGCATAGCTAATTTGGCCAACAGAAGCGTAGGCCATGTTGGTATTACGCATTTTATATCATAAGTTAATGTTGTCAATATGTACCTAGTCTTGATTGGTAGAGAAAAGACCATGAAAATACACAACATATACCTAATCTTGAACCCACACCATACATAGGGTGTATCGACCATACTATCGTTAATTATAGTTCTATATGGTTATTCGGTCACTAATCATCACTACTAGAAAAAAGGCTGTTAGTGGCGCACCAGTTTTTGCTATTAATGGCGCACTATAGGTGCGCCACTATTAACACGCCACTAGTAACAAATAGTAATGGCGCACCTCTGGTGCGCCATTAGTATCCCAGATAATAGTGGCGCACCACATAGTGCGCCATTACTATGTCCAACAGTGCGCCATAACTATGCCTCCTAGGGGGCCATATTTACCTTCACCTATGCCCCCAAGTGCGCCATTACTATGCCCCATAATGCGCCGCTGGTATTTAGCCTTGGTGCGCCACTAATGCTCAATATGGTGCGCCACTACTGGGGGCCATATTTGCCTTCACCTATGCCCCAAGTGCGCCATGACTATGCCCGATAATGCGCCACTAGTATTTATCTTGGTGCGCCACTAATGCTCAATATGGTGCGCCACTACTATGAATATTAGGAATTATTATTTTTTGCTTTTCTGGTATTTGCACAGGTTACAAAATACGTTACAGCACAGAATATAAACATCACACAATAGAATTCATCATATTAGTCTCGAAATTCGAAATAGCGAACAAAGTTCAAACATTAGCCAAGTTTAGGTCTCGAGACATTAGCAAAGTTCATCATATTAGCCGAGTTTGTCATCACATTACAAAGTCGATATCGATCATCTAAACTACCATCACATAGAAGAGAGCTGCGGTCACGATGAGCATCATCGCGATGAAACTGGTCTTCATCCGGTTCCTCCTCCGCTCCCTCCTCTCTCCCGCTAGATAGCGCGCGTATCTAGCTTTCGCCTCCGCCCTAGTGGTGTACCCTTTGTAACTGTTACCGCTGAAACGGTGAACCTGTCTCCGACACTCCTCCCAGTCGTCGTAGACTCCGGGAACCTTACCCTTGTACACGACATACGACGGCATCTCTATGCACTAGACAAACAAAACGTTAGTAGCAATTCACAGATAATATATAAGCAATATATAAGTATGCAACAAAAGGATCGGAAGAGAAAAGCAACACATTAATAGCACGATTCATGGTCCTACTAATAAATAGCATCGATTACATATAAGTTGAACGACTGTCCAAACTAAAGAGACATACAAGTTCATTAAAGTTTAATTACAACATGAGCTAATCGATATTTCAGAACTACATAGCATCAATACTTTCGACTCGACTTAGGGACCGGAGCGTGGATGAAGCCGCCGTCTTTCGTGATGGTCATGAATGTGCGGTCGTTGTCAGCCTGCATTTTTAGCGTTGTTTCTATTTCACTGTTGGATGGTTGATAGTTGAGGTAGAACTGCCCCGAGGTACGAAGGACATCTTGATAGATGATTTCCGCAAACTCCGACTGGATGCGAAAGAATTCTTGTCTGATGTCGGTGTCCTGGATTGCCGACAAGCGTGCGGCCCATTCTTTGAGATTATTTGGTAGCATAAGCTGATGCTGGTCCCGTACGAACGCCCGCATGTGATGGAGGGCGTAGTAGGCATCCTTCTGACTGCCAGGCGGCTGCTTGACGCAGGGGAACGTCGTTACGTGGGTGAACACGTGCTTGCCGTACCTACAAATTGGCCTCCTGAAGGTGCCTCCAGATTTGGCGTAGCCGGGGAGAGCATCATCAAGAACTTTCTTGATATTTGTGTAGTCTTTGTTCGACTGACGGTCCAAGTCGAAATACGTGGCCATGGAATATTTCGGGCTTAAGGAGATGAGTGTGCACTGTGTGTCACTGCACAAAACACGGAATGTTAGAAAAAAAAAAAGAACGATCGAAATCTAAGAAATCATATGTTACGGGGCGGTGAGGGGATGACTTACTCGGAAAAGTAAGGCACGAGGAAGTTATCCTTATCCTTGTGCGCCAGAATGACGCCTTCGAGGTATGAACTCGCGACTTGCCGGTCCCCAGCGCTGCCCAAGATCTTGGCACGCATGTAGAAGGGGTCGACTATCACGATGTCCGGGGTCTTGTCTCTAATGGTCCGCATCTCCAAACTGAGCGAAAATAGCCGAATGAAGGTGTACTGCAGCGGATAAAGGTTAAACATAGCGAAGATGTCATCAAACCGCAGGACGATCATACGCCCGATGGGGCTATCGACAAAGCCCTTGCCCTCTGGCACCTTGGCCACGAAAACCGGGTATGCCACATCATTCTCGGAGAGACGCCGCTTCTCCATACAAAGAACACCGTCATGCAGACTCCGCATAGCACCGGTTGCAGCATTGAGCAGATTAGTCGGTAGCATCAGCCTACCCGCCACATGCAACCTCCTCATGATATCCTTAGGTATTGGTGGCCCGTCCTGAGCACGGATCGTACTCGGTGCCGGCTGGCTCGCACCCTTGTTAGTTTTTCTTTTCCGTCCCTTCGGCTTCTGCTGCTGTAATGGGATTGAGTTCTACTCAGAGACCACCTTCTTGAGTGTGTTGGGGCTGATAATATTTCGCACCTCGGCTGTTTGAGTCTCGGTGAAGGCGGCAACTGGAGGCATCTCCTGAGAACTGAACAGACGACGCCTGTTGCAATTGGGTTTCTCCGCGGTACCAGCTAGATCGCGATCGTCTTTTGCAGGGTTGGGTTCTTGAGAAGGAGGCCCCAAGAATTCGTCATCGTACCCATGTTTGTTGATGTACTTATCGACGTTGGAAAATGTATCGCCGTCGTCGTCCGGATCCTGTGCCATATGCATGTCCGGATCAGCTGACGGCGGTAGCGTTGCGGCGGTCTTGCCATGGCTTTACGCCGGCACGACTGGCGGTGTTGTCTGTGGGGTGGTGTCCCCCGCCCCCAAACGAATTTGGCTCTTCGGCCAAAGCATGGACCTAGAAGTGCCCCTTTTTCGCCGAAACGGAAATGAATCAACATTTCGGCGATAACGGGCACAAATCCCTGCTCAAATAGCAACTGCCAGCAACTATAAACATGAATAATCTGCCAGCAACAGTTCATATGCATCTTCATATCAATCAGTTTTGTTGCAACTATAAGATTTGAGGCAAATACTAGCTAGCTTTGTTGCGAAGTATACATACACCTATAAGGTGAGCAGTATTTATCCATCAATACATCCATCCATCTAGAGCGCTCATCCATCTATCCAACATCCATCCATCCACACTAGCAAAAAAATTATCCAGCAATCCATCCATCCATTCACATACGGCAGAGGATACAGAGAGGGAAAGAGAGGAGACAGAGAGCTCACCGGCGACCAGGAGGGGCCGTCCGGGGGACGGGCGGGGTCGGGGCGGCGACGGAGCGAGGTCGGGCGGCGAGGTGGCCGCCGTCCTGCGGCGAGGCGGGGCGGGGTCGGGCGGCGTGCGGCGGCGATGCTGCGTCGTCTGGCGGCGCAGCCGGGAGGGGGCGTCCGGGCGGGGTCGAGCGGCGACCGGCGACGGAGCGGGGTCGGATGGCGAGGGGGCCGCCGTCCTGCGGCGAGGCGGGGCGGGGCGGGGTCGCCGGAGCGGGCACCGGTGGCGGGCTGCGGCGGCTGCCAACCCTAGCTGATGCGGCGGCTCTCCTCCTGATGCGTGAGCGAGCAGAGAGGGGATGAGGTGTTTGCGTGCGTTTCCTGTGTATAGATCGAGAGGAAGAGTTAGCAATGGCGCACTAGGCAGGGTGCGCCATAAACAAGGATAGCAATGGCGCACTATTGCGAGGTGCGCCATAAACAAGGATAGCAATGGCGCACCTTTTAGGGGTGCGCCATAAAAATTGGTATATCAATGGCGCACCTTTTAGGGGTGCGCCATAAACACCGTGATAGCAATGGCGCACCTTCTCCTGGTGCGCCATTACTAACCTTTTTTTTATTTTTTTGAATTTTTAGTTGCATGTAATAATTTAAGATTTGAGATAAAAGAAAAGGAAAATAACAGTCATCAAAGATTGAGCTTGCCACTGACACACACACGCGGCCGACACGTAGTGATTCGATCTTAGCTATCTTTTCACAATCTTCTTGCCCTTCTTTCTCGCGGTTGAATAATTTAGCCCCGGAACCCCTTGAATTCTTCTCTTGAACGGACGTCCTTTAGGTAGGGTGGTCCTGCTTCTTCTTGTGGTGTATGGTACTTCATCGTCGTCGTCATCTTCCATCTTCGGGTCGCCGTACTTGTCGAAGTCTTGCTCATTGGCGACTCCATCCATTCTGATGATGTACCTTTTGCCTGTCCTCACGACAACACGACTGGGCTTTGACGGGTCGGTAATGAAGAAGCATTGGTCCACTTGGCAAGCCAGTACCCATGGCTCAATTTTCGCGGTGACGTTTGCGCCCGCGGTCTTGGATTTGGCTTCGGGTATAACCATGGTGGTGAAATACCGGTCTTCTTTTAGGACGCTCTTGGCCCATCTGACACGGAACATCGGGACCTTCTCTCCAGCGTAGCTTAGCTCCCAGATCTCCTCGATCCTTCCGTAGTATCTGTCCTTGTCGTTACTGGTGTAGGATTCCATCGTTACCCCGGAGTTCTGATAATCGCTCTTCATGTCCTTTTCCTCGGTGTAGAATGTGTAGCCGTTGATATCGTACGCCTGATAGGTCATCAAGTTGTGCTCAGCGCCCTGTGACAAGGCGAATATGAGTTTTTCTTCCGCGGAAGAATCCTCATGTAAAGGGTACGACAGAAGCTTGTCCTTGAACCAACGCGTGAAACATGAGTTGTGCTCTTTGATTATATCTCCGTCCGTCCTCTGTTGGCCTCGGTCATTGTACGTCTTCTCAATAAAGGTTTTGTGCTCTACCACCCAAGGATCGACCACATCTATGTGTTGTAGCGTGACTAGGTTTGCTCTTTCAAAGTCGGCGAGTCGACAATTGAAGTCGACATGCATTTCACGTCGACCCTCGCGGTGACCCCATCCAGCGAGCTTGCCGAGGTGCCTATTGACGGGCAGACCAACGGGGTTCTCGATGCCTAGATAATTCGTGCAGAAGGAGATGCACTCTTCGGTCAGAAAGCCCTTGGCTATGCTTCCATCTGGACGTGCCCTGTTGCGAACGTATCCTTTGATGACACCATTCATCCTTTCGAACGGCATCATGCTGTGCAGGAACGTCGGCCCGAGTTGGATGATATCCTCCACGATATGGACTAGCAGATGCACCATAACATCGAAGAATGCGGGCGGGAAGTACATCTCAAGCTCGCATAGTATCACCATGATATCTTCCTGTAGCCTTCTGAGTTGCCTCACGCCAACCGACTTCCGAGAGATGACGTTGAAAAAGTTGCATAGGCCAAATAGCGTTTCACGGACGTGCGCGTCCATGATCCCACGGATTGCAACTGGAAGTATCTGCGTCATCAGCACGTGACAGTCGTGAGACTTCATCCCGCTGAACTTCTGCTTCGTTGAGTCTAGGTGTTCGAAGTTCAACCCTTGCCACTGGCGCGCATCCTTAGGGTGACTCAGCATCTTGTCTTTTTTATTTATCTCCGGATCATTTCCGTCATCTTCTCGCTTCTTCTCCTTCCTATCCGCGTGCCAACGCAGGAGCTCTGCTTGCTTAGGGTCCGCGAAATACCGCTGTAGACGAGGAGTGATCGGAAAGTACCACACCACTTTCCGAGGAGCTTTCTTCCTCTTCTTGTATCAAGTGATGCCGCACACCGGACATATGGTAGACTCCGCGTGCTCGTCCCGATAAATGATGCAATTGTTCATGCACACATGGTATTTCACGTGCGGTAAATCCAGAGGACACACGATTTTCTTCGCCTCCTCGAAACTGGTCGGGCACTTGTTCCCCTTGGGAAGACGTTCGTGCCAGAATGACATGTTCTCGTCGAAGCATGCGTCGGTCATTTTGTGTTTTACCTTCATCTCCAGAGCCATGAGCGTTACTTTCAGGCGGGTATCCTCGGGCCTGCATCCTTCATACAATAAAGTAACCGCGTCTATCTCCAGTTGATCCAGCTTGGCTTTCTCTCGGGCGGCAGCTCTTGCGTTACCCGTCTGCTTGAGAAGCAGCTCTTGAATATGAGGGTCCTGCACCCAGCCCATCGATGGTCCATCGTCGTCTGCTCCGGCATCTTCATCTTCATGATCATGCCCTTCGTCTTGATCTTCCTCATCATCATGTCCGGCATCTTCTACATGATGACTGTGTCCTGCATCTACTTCGTGATCATGTCCTGGAGATTCTTCGTCTTCTCGCCCGCCCTCGCCGCTATTGTCTTGCTGCCCTTCCTTATTTCTTGCCCGGCCACCATGGACGACTTCATAATCATCTTCATCACCTTGCCACCGATAGCCATCCATGAAACCACGCACGAGCAGGTGGTCCCGCACCAGTCTGGAATCTGGGTCCATAAGGCTCTTCAGCTTGCATCTTCGACACGGACATCTTATCTCCGTCTCGTTCTTTTGAAGCATCTCGGCCTTCGCGGAGCTCAAAAACCTATTCACGATGCCTTCGGTCATCGTTCGGACCATGGTCGCCTGCGGGGTAGAGCAAAACGATATTTTAGAACCAAAAAAAAATTTGGCATGACTTTGCCTAAAAATAGGACCAAAAAGAATGCATAGTGCCAAATTCTCGCCGAAACGGAAATGAATCAACATTCCGGCAAAATATTGGCAACTATCGCATTTGAAATACCGGTACCTGCAAACACAAACATATGCAACACCACAAGCATACGTAGATCTAGCTCAATGAGAAAAGTGTAGATCTAGGCCATAAAAAGTGTGTACGTTGGAGGGAGAAAAAAGTTGATCTAGAACATAAAGAAAGCTTTCCCCTTACTTACCTATAAAAAAAGGAAATTTAACCACTTAATTTGGGTGAATCTATGGTGCAAATGAGGTGAGGAGGAGGAGGCAGTCGAGACCAAGCTTGGTAGAGGTGGAGAGAATGAAGTGGGGAAAGTGAGTGTGGTAGGTGGCTGTCAAAAATATCTAGCTGCTCTCAGGTTACCAATGGCGCACCTCCTAAGAATGCGCCACTAGTAACCAGGGTTACTAATGGCGCACCTGGTGTGTGGTGCGCCATTACTAGTTTTGAAAAAAAAATTGAAAAAAAATTGTTAGTAGTGGCGCACCATGGGTGAGGTGCGCCATTACTAGTTAAAACTAGTAATGGCGCACCACACCCCGGTGCGCCACTGGTAAGTCTGGGGAGGGGGGTGTGCCCAGGAGAAACTTAGCAGTGGCGCACCACACACCAGGTGCGCCATTAGTAATATAAACATTAGTGGTGCACCCATGTGTGGTGCGCCACTGCTATTTAGCAATGGCGCACCACATACATAGTGCGCCACTAATGTCTATATTAGCTATAGCCCTTTTTCTAATAGTGTTAGTTTGATCAGAAAGTGATAGTATCAGCTCAAAAGTGTTGTGTATTTGTTACACTCAATTGTGTGGTTAATTATTAATAAAAGCCCAACAACTTAATCGCGAGATGAATATCTCTATAATAAGGATGGTAACCATAAAGAGCCACCTATATTAAATTCCACATCTCATTTTCACATGATTGACACACACCAAAATTATACTTTTTTGAGCTGTAACAAAACAAAAATAAGCTAATATGTAGCCTAACCATAAAGAGCCACTTATATTAAATTCTGCATCTCATTTTCAGATGATTGACACACACAAAAAATTCTACTTTTTTGAGCTGTAACAAAACAAAAATAAGCAAATATGTAGCCTCTAGGTAATTCAACCTTAGTATTTTTGTAGGTCAAGCAAACATTAGATTATTGAGAGTGTCACCATATTCTTTATCGTTTAATTGTATAGAAAGCCTTGGCTTAGTGCTTGAACATGTAGTTGTGCAGCCTAACGACCCGAGTTCAATTTCTAGAATTGACTGATGATGCACAGGGGTTTTCCCACATTTATTGAGGATCAAGTTTGGTGTGTGGTGGAACCACTCATCAAAAATTATCTTGATACTCGTTTAAAAAATTCTGAGGGCCATGTTTATCTTGGTACTCATACTAAAATGGCCGTATGCATCCCTGGTTGGTGCCGAGGCCGGGAAGTGAAAATCTCTCCCACTTTTTTGGAGAAGATCATCTAGGCTACAAAGCGAGATCCGTCTCGATCCCCTCCGCCTCCCCTCCCCTCCAGATCCCTCCCGATCCCCTCCACCTCCCCTCCACTCCAGATCCCTCCCGATCCCCTCCGCCTCCCATCCGCCTTCCCCCCCCCTCTGCCTCCCCTCCCGCTGCCACCGGATCCCGGCTGGGCAAAGCCCGTGCGGGGGATGATGGCGGTGGCGGGGGGTCCCTTCGTCGCGGCTGTGACGGTCGATCTTGAGCGGGCGCATCGGGACGACGTGTGTGTGTCCATGACGCCGGTCACGCAGCGATGTGACCTCATCTACCTTTGGTTGTATTCATTGTCGCTCCAAAGGGATCTGGTTGGTGGGTGTTGCCTCGTAGTGGCTTCTTTGTGGCGGATCAAGTGGAGGAGGAGATGGTGGCCTAGCTGCTCAAGTGGGTGAGGATGCCACCATCGTCGGCGGCGCCTGTGGGTGTCGTTTTCCTCATTGGAGGCGATGGTGGGGGCGTCCCTCGCTCCATTGTTTCCGGTGGAAACCTCAGATATGGAGGAGGCTACCATTGACAGCGGCACCCGTGGGCGTCTTAGCCCTCGTTGGAGGCGTAGCCCTTGTTTGAGGCGTTGAGGGGCCTCCTGGATCGGATGATGGCAACGTCTTCGTCGTCACCCGCATGGGGGCATCATCTTTGGAGACATTCATCGGCTGGAAGAACATGTGGATGGCTTGGTAGTTGTGCGTCGGTAGGTTGTGGCGCGGTGATTCATCGTACACATTGATGGCGGCGGATCTCGGTGGCGTGGCACAGTGGAGACTCGGCATCCGATGGGTGGCGATGGACTCGTGCAGGAGGATGACGTTGTCTGTCGTGGTGGTGGCGTCGATGGCAGAGAGGCCTGGCAAGGTCGATGCGTCGGTATCTGATCTAAGGATGGATCGATGGATGAAGGAGGTAACGGCCCTGGCAACATGCGCATGTGGTGCCCACTATAAGTATTCAGGCTTGGATGGGGCATACGACATTAGATGTTAGGTGTTGATGTGATGTCTGTTTGGTATTAGGCTCGGACATTCGGCACCCATTCATCACGGGGATAGGAGTAGTGACCGGTGTTGCCAAGATGGTGGCTTCAGGCTCACTGATGTATTACCTTGTAAGGGCTTTGTGAATAATTAATAAAATGTCTGTATGCATCGCTCAGATACAGAAGCCGGGGGTACATCCTCCTTTTCAAAAAAAGAAAAAAATTTGCTTCAAGTATATGTGTATTATTGGATGAGTAATGTTAATATATATTCAACAATCCAATAGTTCCTGGATGGAAAACAAAAATATCAACAGTCTCGTTGGGGGGCGGGATGGGGATTATAGAGGGCATATCTGCAACTAACTAATATGATTAAATAATTGGACTGAGATATGCCACACTTACCTATCTTGGCTTATATCCAGAATCAACAAACATGGATCTCATTCTTTCAGCTCCTTGCATGACAAACGGAATATTAGACTTGTTTTTATTTTTTAGGAAGTAAACAATCTACAAATCATAAAACATACTGAACTGCAAGAACTTCATCCATACCTCACGAGTCCAGAGTTTAGAGTAATAATAAAACCCCACATAACAAGTTCTCTCAGTATCTTCTATAATTTTCTTTCATCACGAAGACAAATTGACAGAAGAAAAGTGAAAGACAAAAAATATCCTTGACAGATTGATGAACATCTATATTTTCTTCTAATGGAGAAGAGAAGCTGCCAGATACAGTAAATAATTTAGGCATGAATTAACAAATACAAAAACTATAAGCGTGTACTGAGAGAATCTCCAATAAAAGATGCAAATTTGAAGATGTAAAACTTGGTGTTGTATAATTTACATCACCGAAAAGTGCATTTTACATCTCCAAAAAAGAGACAACTCCAACAGATGATGTAAAATGGAGATGTAAAAGAGCAACTCCAATAGAAGATACAAATGGAGAAGTAAAACTATACTTCAACTACTATTTCATTTGAAACCTATACTTCAAACATAGCAAATTCAACTAGTACTTCATATCAAACATAATTAAACATGATTCTAATTAATAAAAACATAGTAAACTCAACTACAACTAGTTCAACTTTTAGTAGTTCGAGGTACTATATTCATCTACTACTAGTACTAGTTCGAACTACATCGACTTGAACTACACCAAAGATAAAACTACTCCCAGAACGCATCCTTGTCCGGGTCGTCACAGACCTCGTCCTCCTCCTGCGAGTCGCCTCGGTCCTCCTTCGAGGACTTGACGGGGATCACCGTCGAAGGGCCGGCCTTGTCCTCCTCCTTCTTCTTATGCTCGGCCTCGTGCTTCCAGAAGAACTCCTGCTCGGCCTGCACATACTCAGGATGTTCGCGCGCGCACCTCGTCATCGCCGCCTCATCGCTATCGCCGGGGCTGACGACATTTGCGGGCCTCTTCTTCTTCTTATTGTTCGTCGTGATCTCCTCCATGCGAATGCCCCGGGGCACGAGAAACTCCGCATCCGCCTGGGTCTCGATCTCTGGGAAGTTGAAGTCCTTCTCCAGCCTCCCGGCATGCCACACTGCCACGTCGTAGGCACGCGTGGCCTCGTGGATGAGGGGAGGGGTACATGATGAGCCAAAAGCGGCGGCCGGTGTCGGAGAATTCGACCCCGAAGTTGCCGGAGGGCGTCGCCCACACGCCGAAGAACCCCATCTTGCCCCTCGGGGTCTTCCTCGGCGGCATCGTGATAGCGGGGTGGAGCGGCGCAGAGTGGTGCGGTGCTGCAAGGGAACGGGGCGGTGCGGCGGCGTGGCAGGGCGGTGAGGCGATGGGGTGGTGCGGTGTGGTGGGGCGGCGGGGCAGGGGGCGACGGGGCGGGGTGGGATGGTGCAGCGGCGGGGTGGTGCGTTCCGGGGTGGCGGAACCATGGCATGTGGTGATGGCCGGAGGTGGGGTGGGGCGGCGATGGAGTGCGGCCAGCGGAGGAGCGGAGGGAATGATGAATCGGGCGGCGATGACGATGAATCAATGGCGAGGAGAATAGGACGAATCAGGCGGCGACGAGGCCGATTTGCGGAATCGGGCTGCGGGCGATGGCGGAGGAGCGTCGGAACCGGCAGCGGGGGCGACGGAGGGGCAGCATCTGGCTGGGGGGCAGGCTGGCGGGCGGCGGGCAGGCGGGCGGCGACGACGGGCGGCGGGAGGTGGGAGGAAGAAGGGAGGGAAGTGAAAGGAAGCGTCGGTTGGCGGTTGGCAAATATACATCTCCTGTAGGTGGAGATGTATATTTGCACCGCGAAGTGTTGTAGTTTACATCTCCGGGAGGCAAAGATGTAATTTTTTTTGCATTTACATCATCTGCTGGAGTAGTGTTTTTGGGCTCCGGAAATTCAAACGTTAGGTATTTTTACATCTACATCTTCTATTGGAGATGATCTGATGTTGCCCGTTCTTCCTAGCTTTGAGCCACCAAGCAGTCGTTACCAAGCAAATCCTATTAGTAGCAGGGCTATCTAGATGTGCCACACAGCTGGTACATAGGCTTGTTGCCGTTAGAGTTGACCATGAAGGTGTGGGCGTCCTCACGCGTTTGCTCCGTCCGCTTGCATGTGATCTAGCCCAAGGCTTTGCCGGGTGAACCCACCTACTTCTGGTCGGCGTCGCTTATTTTGCACCTTTGCAGCCATGCTCGCGGTCGTTGCTGCCAATGACTGAGGAAGGAAGAGGAATACGCGCGGTCACAAAAAAATATAGCCGGGAACCCTATCCCCTCCCCTTCCGCCACCCGCGCAGCGTCAAGGAGGGCACCAGATCTCCGCCGCTAGCCCCCCTACTCCTCCCTCGTCCACCTTCACCGCAACCAAAGGACACGGCAGGGCAAAGCCCGACCGGTTCCGGCGGTGGCGGGGCTTGGCTTCTTCCTCGCGCGGTGGGGTGGCACGGGTCGACCTCCTCGTGTCAGGGCGCGGCACGGGCGTGGGACACCGTGGCACGGCGGTCCTCCGGCGGGCATCTCTGGCACGGTCATGGTGGCGGCATGACGGTTGTGCAGCAGGGAGCGGATCTAGGACTCAAAGGCGATTTCGGTCGGCAGACGGCGCGGGCTACGAAGGTTCTGGCCGGTGGTTTCCTCTGCATCTTGGCAGCTGCAGGGGCCGCCATGTTCCTGGCTAGGGCCCGTCGATGGCCTTGGCAGGGGCGGGCCGGCGGTGTGGCTTGCTTGATTCAGCAGTGCTGCAGCCCGGGCTGTGCAGGCAGCGCAGCGTGGTGGTGGCTGCCTCTTGCTCCTGGAGATGCGCCAAGGGTTTATACGTCTCCAACATATCTACTTTTCCTAACTCTTTTGCCCTTATTTTGGACTCGAATTTTCATGATTTGAATGGAACTAACCCGGACTGACGCTGTTTTCAGCAGAACTACCATGGTGTTGTTTTTGTGCAGAAATAAAAGTTCTCGGAATGGAACAAAACTTTTTGGAGAATTATTTCAGAATAAATGAGAATTATTGGAGCCAAAATCCACCAAAGAGGGGGGCCAGGGTGAGCATCACCCACCAGGGCGCGCCAGGCCTCCTGGGCGTGCCCTGGTGGGTTATGCACACCTGGTGGCCCCACTTGCCCTAACTCCGCCACTATAAATTCCGAATTCTAAAAAAAAATCAGGGAGAAAGAATTATCGCGTTTTACGATACGGAGCCACCGCCACCTCCTGTTCTTCATCGGGAGGCCAGATTTGGAGCCCGTTTGGGGCTCCGGAGAGGGGAATCTTCGGTCTTCGTCATCACAAACCTTTCTCCATCGCCAATTCCATGATGCTCCCCACCGGGAGTGAGTAATTTCTTCGTAGGCTTGCTGGTCGGTGAGGAGTTGGATGAGATTCATCTTGTAATCGAGTTAGTTTTGTTAGGGCTTGATCACTAGTATCCATTATGTTCTGAGATTGATGTTGCTATGACTTTACTATGCCTAATGCTTGTCACTACGGCCCGAGTGCCATGATTTCAGATCTGAACCGTTTATGTTATCATCTTTATATCCATGTTCTTGATCCGATCTTGCCTAGTCATATGCACCTATTATGTGTTATGATCCGTCAACCCCATAGTGACAATATTTGGGATACTTCGCTGTGATGACCGTAGTTTGAGGAGTTCATGTATTCACCATGTGTTAATGCTTTGTTCCGGTTCTCTATTAAAAGGAGGCCTTAATATCCCTTAGTTTCCTTATGGACCCCGCTGCCACGGGAGGGTAGGACAAAAGATGTCATGCAAGTTCTTTTCCATAAGCACGTATGACTATTAACGGAATACATGCCTACATTACATTGATGAACTGAGCTAGTTTTGTATCGCCCTAGGTTATGACTGTTACATGACGAATATCATCCAACGAGTTACCGATCCAGTGCCTATGAGCTTTCCACTTATTGTTCTTGCTAAGTTACTATTGTTGCTGCTGCTATTCCAACTGCTACAAAACTGTTGATACTACTGTTACTGTCACTACTACTATCAAACTATCATATTACTGTGCTACTGATTACTCTGCTGCAGATATTTAATCTCCAGGTGTGGTTGAATTGACAACTCAACTGCTAATACTCTCAAGTATTCTTTGGCTCCCCTTGTGTCGAATCTATAAATTAGGGTTGAATACTCTACCCTCGAAAACTGTTGCGATCCCCTGTACTTGTGGGTTATCAATGGTGCGCGGGGTTGGGCGGGTGCCGGTGGTGCAGCGCCAGACGTACGCGCGATGGGCACGGCGCAGATCTAGCGTTCGTGCTCGAGCGGACCAGATCGAGGCCCGGGGCGGATTGGAGCTACGGCTTGGGTAGGAGGTGTTGGGCCTGGCCTAGGATGTGCTCGTGGGTGGTGCCCATGCTCCGCTCGCAGGACGGTGCTCGATGGTGGTGGTCGTGATACCAGTTGCGTCGGTGCACGGATCTCTGTTGGTGTCCATGGACATGGCGTCGTGTGATCTCGCCTCGTGCCTGTCGGCTGTCTTGGAGTTGTGTGCCCCTAATCCACCGGGTATTAGCTGGGGACACAGGTATGCATGCCTCCTACGGTGGAGGCCCCTGACCAGACTTTGGGACTGATACCGGGCTAGGAGTTGACGGTGTGTCATCACTCTTCCTACCGTGGTAGGGTGTGATGTGATGTGTGCGGCCAGTGGTATCTTGCGATAGTGATGCCGGGGCGGCGGTCCCGGATGGTGGTCCGCATGGCTACTCTTTGGTGGTCATCATTGCGGCCGTGGTGGCTCTCCTCCCGGGTTGTGTGGGCAACGGGGCGTGATGCGGCGGGTAGCTCGGATGTGCCCTCTCTGTCGGAGGGGCTGCATCCTGATCCAGATCTGGGGGTCTGACATCGCCGCGTGTCTCCTAGTGGCCTCGTGGTGACACGGGTGAGTTGCTGAGTGAAAGCTCCATGCTTTGGCACCAACGACGGCGATACCCGTGGGTGCCATGCTCTTCTTGAATGCGTCGTTGTGGTTCTTCTCTCCATGTCAGGGCTCCGGGTGAAGACCTTTGTCCGTGTGGACTCGACAGTGGCAACACTCTGTGTCGCTCGCCCTCTTCGTAGCATTGTCGTGGAGCTTTGGTGTGCTAGGTCATTGCGTGGAGGTATTTAATTCGTCCGGTGCTTGTCGCGGGTAGCGTAGTCGCGTGCGTATATGTGTGCCAGATATCTCAGGATCGGCTTTGTAAGAGGGCTACCTCATCATGTTGTATCATTCGGCCATGTACTTTTTCGATTCTTGCTTTATCTATAAAGTGGGGCAAAAGCCTATTTCGAGACTGAAGAAGGAAGGTGGGGGCAAGAAGGTGGAGATATTGGGCATTGAGCGGCGGGGCACGCGGCGGCCTCGACCATGCATGGGTCTTGCTCGATCTGCCTCGCAGAACGGAGGAAGGCTGGTAGCGGGAGGGGGGGAAAGGGGACGGCGTGAAGTTGTGGCTAGGGGAGGCGAGGTCAACGGCGGCTAGAGTTAGTTGAACGTACGTGGGTTTTGTTGGGGTGGTTTAATTCATCGATATTCTATCGGGACATTGGTAGAAAAAATGTGTGGGTTTAAATTCACCATTTTTATGCGTGGATTTGATTTGATTTGGATATGAATAGTAAAAGGCAAGGAAAGTTTGATTTAATTGAGGTTTTCATAAAATTTGATTTGAATAATAGATAATGCATGACGTTAGTTTGGAAAAGTGTCGATTTGATTGAGTTAATGCACGCGTTGAATATGCCGGCCTAAATTGACTGCCGTCGAGCAAAAGTTCGTTTGTAAGATGCTCACTGGCGAAACATAGGAGTGATGGGAGGTGAGGCGAGACTATCAACTCCCCTTTAAGAATAGAGACTAATGCATGCCAAACATATATCCAAACACATTTAAATCAGTGCAAGCAGTGTGACTTTATACTAGTATATCTCTTTCTAGAAAAAAGTGTTCCTCATTTAATGAGGTGCCTCATTTACTCGGCGTAACCTCATTGGGCGAAAGAAAGAAAAGGAACAAGAGTATAGTGCATGGAGGAAAAGGAGGGACCCCACTCGCTAGTGGTGGCCGATCTAGGAATCGAAGTTAGCCGCTGTCAACATTTAAGGTCAAGAACATTTGTAGGTACCAATGCAAGTTTATTTAACAAAAAATAATGAAATTTAACAACTCAAAACATTAAAAGTCATAAAAATCTTGCAGTATTTTCTTAGTACTAAAATTGAGTGTGCTGGCATTTTTTGCGTTCCTATTAAACCAACATATTAGATGGGCTAATTAAACAAAAGCAAAGATATCTAACTGCAACACTGGTGCAACGACGTCCTATACAAATGATTTTTAACCCCTTTCCGCGATGTATATTTAAACTGTCGCCTAGCATGTGTGGGCGATAGGGGGGTCCATCCCACACGACATGGAAAAATCGTCGGTGATGTGATCAATGAACGCAAACGTTTGACAAAACTAAGCGTATAGATGTCTGCATCTATCACAAACAAGAGTTATCGCTCAACCATTTGAGATATGTCATATTTCCCATCCGGCCCATCTTCGGTACTCGTGTGAGATCACATTACCATCGCACACGCTATTCTGTGGTGCACCGTCTAAGATATGCATCGCATCACAAACAGTTCGTAATTGTAAAGCGTGTATGATAATAAGACTATCACACCCATTTTGTCCTACCGCGTCGTTTGTGTTATACCAAGTTTTCCAAACTCGCGAACTTTCATACTCGTGTCGGATACGTACGACATAACGAACATTTCATCATTATAAAGCGTGTATAATAAGGAGACTATCACAAACATTTAGGTTAGTTCAACCGTTTCTGATATTGTCTAAAATCACACATGGTTTTTAGACGGCAATTGTGAGCATTGCCACATACGGTTTCTCTCTCTGAAACATGTCGAACCATCAGGTATATCAGACACATTCTTTTTTTCAAAACATGTGCGATGTAATGACCCGCAGGGCATATTTTTACGTTAATTTAAGCTCCACAATTTAAAATTCTGCATAATTTGAAAGTAGGCAATAACATTTTTCATATCCGTCTTATATGGATATAGGTTCAACAACCAATGCATTATTCCATTCATAGGTACATATGTTCAAGAATTACATCAAAAATAATAATTACATACGGACCAAATAAAGAATGATGAACCACGGTTGCATACTTGTATTAAAGACAGTAAAGAAAGAGGTGAAATACATTCTGGTAGTTGTACAAGGTAAAGCGGAATGCCCATATTGTGTCCTCCTCCATGCAGAATGCATGCACAACTCTAGTCCAACCCCTTGTGATGGCGGACCGTCCATCCTTCTCTGTCTTGAGGAGGACACCTAGATAGTCATCGTGGCCTAATAAATATACTTTAACCTTTGCACATCCACCAATCATGTAGTTTGAGAGGTAATCTGTAGTAAACTGCTTTAGGAACCACTGCAAACAAAAAAGATTTAGACATTGTAAATTTGTAAGCTAACAACTCATTATAGACAGTAAAAGAAGGGTACAGGGTTCTTAGTTACCATCCTGTCGTTCATTGTTGTCTTGGATAAGGTGTAAGAAATAGTTTAATTTTCATATTTTGTCCCATTTATTAACAATCTTTATTAGTTTCCTCACTTGATTCTGGTTTATGAATATCTCATTGCCCCATACGCAAAAAGGGTTGACGCACGGATCTTTACCAGTGACATATGTACCTACAAGCAACAAGTTGATATTGGAAGGTAAAATGAAATTGCACAATGACATAGTACAAATATTCCTTGTCCCAGTATATAAGATCTTATTACATCCAAACTACTCACATACTTGATGTATTAACATCTTATAATATGGGGCAGATGAGTATATATAAGCCATCTGATGAAACTAACCTCGATGGAAAACAGTAGCTGTTCCCAATATTGTCCTGGGTAAGTACATCGAAAGGCATGTTAAGTACGACATGCTAAACATCAACCAAATATATAGATGGTAAACAACACGATCTCAAAATGATAGCTTTAGTGTACAGGTTTAAGCATGCTAGCTAAGCAAATAAGAAGTGGAGAGGTGTGTTAATTGCAATAGGCCTAACATTAACAAACAACAAAATATAGTTATTCAAACTGATATTGTGGTGGTTTAAGCACACTAGTTATTGTTACATAAAAATGGAAAGGCATATGCTCACTATAATAGGCTTAACAGCAAACAAATATAGTCATTCATAGTGGCAGTGTTGAAATTTCATAGAACGTAGTTGGTGCTTAAACATCAAATTGTATAACTGAACATCACATTGTGAAAAAACAGAAATAAACAATGGACATGTAAACTACACGAGGCTTAACAGAACCAAATATGGTCGTTGAAACTGGTATGATGAAATTAAACTGCAAAGTCCATACTTGCATATATAGAACTTGTATACTGCATACAACTTCTTCTACCTTTGTAATGAATCGAAGGAGCTTCCTTTGTAATGAATTACTTGTTCATTGCATGCACACCATGAATCATAGACTCTGAATATCTACCTTTGTATACCGCGTACAACTTCGTCTACAAAGAAAGAGAAACATATTTCAAGAAGGAATGCAAGTTAAAAATAACATATGATACATAAGACACATAAGCATTCATCACTCATATACCAAAAAGCATCACAAGTGCTAATTCGAGTCCACATCAACAGCTGCATAACTATATCACTATATCAAGGTCAAACTATCTAGGTGGGATACTCCGAGATGTATTCGGTAAAGCTGGTGATCATGGAGTGAAGCATGTGGGGATATCCCCCACTATGGAGGAGCAAGTGTCGTCGGGAATGATGGTGGGCAGACACAATGGCACCGAGTCATCACTCTCCTTAGGTGGCGGTCCCTTTCTCTTCTTGGCCAGATCCAAAAATACTTTAGTAGGGTGAGCTGCGGGTTCACCTTAATGAAAACCATGAAGGTGTCCTCAATCCTCACTTGCGTGCTCCTCATTGACCGCAGAGTCAACCCTAACGGAAGTTGCATCATTGGAGTAAGCCATAACCACGAGATCGATCGGTGCTAACATCTTTCAGCATACAATGAAAATAATAATATAAGTATCAAACATGAAAGAATACCTCTAATCAATTCGTTGCAAATCTACAAGGCTAATTTACTACGATCTGTGTGCTGACTTCCAATCTGTTGAGGCTCTCCTTAACAACTCTTACAACTCTCATCTATCGAGTGGTTGTATATATGGTGGACACTCTCTCAGTGGTAGTTTTACTATTGGTGATGGTCGAGCTGGTGAGCCCGTCATGCATTACCAAGGTATCACATGAAGAACCCACCCAAAACAACCGTTAACGTCAAAAGTCTATTTCTTTCCTCCGAAAACATCTCTTACAACTCTCATCTCTGAGTTGGTTGTATGTATAGTGGACACTCTCACACTGGTATTTTGACGATCGATGATGGTCGCTTCCTCTTCTTCCCAAGTGAATTACCAAGATCTAGCACAAGGATAAACAAAAGAGAAGCGACTCCCAAGACAACAGTTCAGATCCTTCCTCCAAGAACATCGATCAATCACACAGGGAGCCCATCAAACTGGAAGTCCACCATAAGACTAGTAGGCTTACCTTCAACGAATCGAGACCATTTCACCATAACCATAACCATTTCCATACATATATCATCAATACCACAACATAATTAAAGAAATATATTATTCAACAATACTAAGACATAATTATGTAGTACATAGGTCAACATTACATATCGAACGGTACTAGGATAGACCGTGACTACTAGGACATACTACTCTAATAATCATGAGAAACCATAATCCTAAGGAACTTAGAGTCTGAGTCGTCCTCATCCTCATTCTCAGACAAACTACTCTAATAGATCAAACATCAAAGAAACTGATCACAATTTTATTCTATTCATCGCTAACCTACGGGGTTCGTCAAAGGGCCCTCTCAACGTTGGGAGCTTCCGTCTAGGCCGTTGCAACCGCCGTTTCCGCATCGGCGGTTACCCTCTCAATCGCAGTAGCCGCAGCCTCAGCGTTAGCGGCTGCCCTCTCGGTCGTAGCAGCCGCCGCCTCAGTGTCAGGGGTTGGCCACTCAGATGTAGTAGCCGTTGTCTCAGTGTCAGTGGCTGCCCTATCAGTATCGATGGCTGCCCTCTCGAGACCTACAACCACCCTAAAGGGGGCCTTAATCTCCCTAACAAAGCGTCTCAAGGACCCCATTTTTGCCTTTCGCTAGTG
Source organism: Elymus sibiricus (assembly GCA_039707655.1). Lineage (NCBI taxonomy): Eukaryota > Viridiplantae > Streptophyta > Magnoliopsida > Poales > Poaceae > Elymus > Elymus sibiricus. The sequence goes on from CM077671.1 coordinate 404,689,117, forward strand.
AACACGCAAACCTTACATAATACGAATAAAAATACACTAGGCTTGGAATTGCAAAATCAAACCTAGAAGGCTCGCATATTAGGCGTGTGGGTTGACTTCCAGTTCGATGATACTCTCCTAAACAATTCCCATTGATCACCTCATAGACCGTTAGGTTCCTCGATGACAAAGGTGATCCAATGAAGTCTCCTGATCTCAACATCTATATGGAAAAGCTCTATTCTAGAGCTTCATGCCTCCTATGGAACACTGATTTGGTGGAGCAAAACAAACCCTACATGTTATTTCCGCACAAGGGGTGCAATTGTGTCAACAAAATTATTTGAATTAATCAATAAGAAACAAGTCTGTGGGGGCGAGGACTTGGTGCATACTCTTTTTTGGCCAATTGATGATCAACGAATTCTTATAGTATTCCTCTAGCTATTACTATGATGGAACATTATATTTATGTGGGACATACTAAGAATGGTAACTTGACAGCTAAATCATCTTATTATGTAGCTTGGGAGCACCATGATAGGAAGTTGGAATAAACTATTGTTTTAGTACCCTGTCATGAAATCCATTTGGAAGTCGTTGTGGTTTATGAATGTACTAGCAAAGATCACAATCTGTACATGGAGGATGTCGAAGGGAGCTAATTCCTTGTAAAGGTTCTTGAGAAACCATCATATATTCTCCATTAGTTAAGAGTCATTTGTGTGCCTCGGTTGTGAAAGCATTGACCACGTTCTCTATAAATGTTCGTGGGGTACGAGATATCAGGTCTCACCCTAGTCTGGAAAGGGAAGTCTCTGACGCTTTCATGCCGGATAGGGCTAGTGTGTTGATGCTAGAAGTAAGGTTAGCTGAGAAACATTTTGTAACTACTTTGTTGGTGGATATTGGATGGCAAGAACTTCAGTCACAGTAGGGTATATCAGGCGGGAGCAATGACATGCTACACATGGCGAGCAAATTCAAATGCCTATTCGTCGTTTGCTCAGTTTCTTTTACCCCTATGCATGAACTATGCTAGATCAAAGAAATCCCAGCATGCTATTGTAAGACATCAATGGAAGAAACGGCTTGAGGATTATGTGATGTTGAATGAGGATGCATCGTTCTCTCTCGCCAAGGAACACGGAGCAACAAGTTGTGCACAAAAACATGATCAAGGGAACTTTATTGTAGAAAGGAACTCTACTATCCCATATGTGGAGGAGGCAGTTAGGGGCCCATGACTGAGGCCCATGCATTGAGTGATGGTCTCTTGTTAGCGTCTGCGGCAGAGTACAATATATTAATTGTTCAATCCGAAAGTATAGAAGTTGTGCAAACGATGATTGAAGGAGGCAACTCAATAGGTGTCGCGGCGACCATATATGAGGAATGTACTTTTCTTTGTAGATGTTTTGCTAATGAAAAGTTTGAACATTGTCTTAGAGAAGCCAAAAAGGTTGCGCACAGTTTAGCTACCAGAGCAAATGTCAATGTCTCGCATCAGTAACCTCCATGTTTAATTTAGCGCAATTAGTTCATGATGTACGCAAGACCTTTCGAGGCACAAAATCGAATCATCGCGATCTCGTAAATAAGCCGACAGAAGCTCTCCCTAGCCTGCAACTTCTCCACACCAATAGTTTGTGTCCTCCTCGGGAAGAGAAGGCAGTGGCAACTTCTTGAAGATGTAATAAGGTTCTTCCCGCCTAGCCATTGTTCCCGCGGTGCGTCGAGCACCATAGGACAACGTGTGGAGGTGTCTCTGTTGGATCTCGTAATATTTGCTCGTTGTTTGTCTTTAATCATGTGTCTACATGTTGGATACTTCCAATCTATGATTCTTTTCATTGTTGGTGGCTGCTGGTGCGTTTGAAAGGACGTGGATGTTGCCTAGAGGGGGAGTGAATAGGTTCTTTAAAATAATTACGGTTTAGGCTTGAACAAATGCGGAATAAAACTATCGTTTAATTAGTCAAGCACAAAACCTAAACCAAATAGGCTCACCTATGTGCATCAACAACTTATGCTAAGCAAGATAAACAACTAAGTGATAGCAAGATAGATGACGAGAGACAATATGGCTATCACAAAGTAAAGTGCATAAGTAAAGGCTCGGGTAAGAGATAACCGAGGCACGCGGAGACGACGATGTATCCCGAAGTTCAGACCCTTGCGGATGCTAATCTCCGTTTGGAGCGGTGTGGAGGCACAATGCTCCCGAAGAAGCCACTAGGGCCACCGTAATCTCCTCATGCCCTCGCACAATGCAAGATGCCGTGATTCCACTAAGGGACACTTGAGGTTAGGGCAAACTCCACAACTTAATTGGAGGCTCCTAAAAAACCACGAAGCTTCACCACAATGGATTGTGGCTCCGAAGTGACCTCAAATGCTCGGGGCAATCTCCACAACCTAATTGGAGACCCCGACGCTTGCCCGGAGCTTTACACCACAATGATTGAACTTCGAGGTACCACAAACCGTCTAGGGCACCAAAGCACCCAAGAGGAACAAGCTCTAGGGTGCTCAAACACCCAAGAGTAATAAGCTTCTCAACTTCTCACTTCCACGTATCACCGTGGAGAACTCAAACCGATGCAACTAATGCAATGGAAAGAACACACAAAGTGGTCAAGTCCCTCACTCCAAAATCCCACAACAACAAAAAGCTATGGATGAATATGAGAGGAAGAACAAGGAGCTCACAAATAACTCCAAGATCTAGATCCAAGGGGTTCCCCTCACATAGTGGAGATAGTGATTGGTGGAAATGTGGATCTAAATCTCCTCTCTCTTTTCCCTCAAGAACAAGCAAGAATCATTGGAGGGATTGAGAGTTAGCAAGCTCGAAGAAGGTCAACAATGGGGGAAGAACATGAGCTCAAGAGATAAGATCCATTGGGGAAGAAGACCCCCTTAAATAGGTGGGGGAAAATATAACCGTTACCCCACAGCCCGCACACAAGCAGTAGTACCATCCCTGGGAGCGGTACTACCGCCCACCAGCAAAACTGAGCAGCAGTAGTAGGGGCAGCGGTAGTACTGCTTAGTACTACTGCCCTACTACCACTCCTGGTGGCATAGGTTACCAGACATGTGTCTGGTGCCCTGCGAAGGGTGCCCGAGCCAGCCCAAGTCCCCCAGCGGTACTACCGCTAGACAGGGCGGTAGTACCGGCTATAAGCGGTACTACCATGATGGCCAAAGCGGTACTACCGCGGGAGAGTAACAAAGAACCCAAGCAACCATATGGATACAATAAAACTTGAACTACCATGACTTTTGCATATGAGCTCCGTATTGAGCAAACTCAAGCTTGTTGGTTATAATAAGAATTAGCAGTATAGAAATGCCAATGATATAGAGTTGTGAAACCTCTATGAATGAAGAACCGAAAAAAACTCCAACATCGAAAACATCATAGAAGATGCATATGGACTCCATTTTTGCTGAACTCGAGCTTGTCATGAAGATGACCATAAGCTCTACAACTCACAAAGAGAAACACCAAACAAGAACCAAGAAAGATGATGCAAGGATGCAAATGGTTTGAGCTCTCAACAAACGATGCGATCAAGCTACTCACTTTAGAGCCCCCCTTGATAGTATGGCGATCGATCCTGTAACCCGGTCTCCCAACTACCACCATGAGATCGATAAAATAGAAAACCTATCAAGGGCAAACCTATACCTTGCACATAGTCCAGTTGAGCTAGATGATGACGATCTTGACTTCCTCAAGATGGACCACCTTTCTTGATTGTGTTGGCTCGATGAAGACTAGTTGATTTCTCCCCCATACTCCACTATGGGTGAGCCACTCTTCGGCACATTGATAACCCACAAGTATAGGGGATCGCAACAGTTTTCGAGGGTAGAGTATTCAACCCAAATTTATAGATTCGACACAAGGGGAGCCAAAGAATATTTGAGAGTATTAGCAGTTGAGTTGTCAATTCAACCACACCTGGAGATTAAATATCTACAGCAGAGTGATTAGTAGCATAGTAGTATGATAGTTTTAATAGCAGTAGTAGCAGTAACAGTAACGGTAGCAATGATAGCAGTAGTTTTGTAGCAAGTGTAACAGTAACAACAGCAGTAGTAACTTAGCAAGAGCAATATGTGGAAAACCCGTAGGCACTGGATCGGTGAACTCGTTGGATGATATTCATCATGTAACAGTCATAACCTAGGGCGACACAGAACTAGCTCCAGTTCATAAATGTAATGTAGGCATGTATTCCGTAAATAGTCATACGTGCTTATGGAAAAGAACTTGCATGACATCTTTTGTCCTACCCTCCCGTGGCAGCGGGGTCCATAAGGAAACTAAGGGATATTAAGGCCTCCTTTTAATAGAGAACCAGAACAAAGCATTAACACATGGTGAATACATGAAGTCCTCAAATTACGGTCATCACCGGAAAGTATCCCAAATATTGTCACTATGGGGTTTACGGATCATAACACGTAATAGGTGCGTATGACTAGCAAGATCGGATCAAGAACATAGATATGATGGTGATAACATAAATGGTTTAGACCTGAAATCATGGCACTCGGGCCCTAGTGACAAGAATTAAGCCTGGCAAAGTCATAGCAACATCAATCTTAGAACATAGTGGATACTAGGGATCAAGCCCTAACAAAACTAACTCGATTACATGATGAATCTCATCCAACTCCTCACCGACCAGCAAGCCTACGAAGGAATTACTCACTCCCGGTGGGGAGAATCATGGAATTGGGGATGGAGAAGTGTTGATGATGACGAAGACCGAAGATTCCCCTCTCCAGAGCCCCAAACGGGCTCCAGATCTGGCCTCCCGATGAAGAACAGGAGGTGGCGGCGGCTCCGTATCGTAAAACGCAATAAAACTTTCTCTCTGATTTTTTTCTCCAAAAATAGGATTTTAAAGCGTCAGAATTAGGGTTAGTGGGGCCACGAGGTGGGCACAACCCACCAGAGCGTGCGTGGGAGGGCTGGCGCGCCCTGGTGTCTTGTGCCCAGCCAGGGCTACCCCTCCAGCCATTCTTGGCTCCAGTATCTTCTATTCTATTCTATTATCTACTAAAAGGAAAATACGAGTCAACGATAGAGAAATATGTTAGAAATTCAAACATTAATCAGAAAATACTAGACCTCAAATTGGTGGATCTTCTAAAATTATGAATATGTGACCATCCAATCTATGTAACATAACATGGTGGGCCTTAGACATATCACGTAAGTAACAAACTTGATGTACACGTGCATATGTTAAAAAAATTGATCTACACGTGTGTACACGCATAACATAACCTAACGGTGTTCATATCAAAAGAAAAAGAAAACTACAGTTTTAGAGTTGTTCCCAGGAGGTTTTTACATGTGCATACACACATCCGTCCAAGAACTTGACGTACACATAAAAGCACGCATAACCTAACCGACTCGGACAGGCCTAATCATTTCAGCAAAGCGTTCAAACTCTTCATCATCATTTTTCTTAGATGGTTTAGGTAGAAAGGGCATGGGTTTCTAAACCCATGACTCTCTTTCTTTACCATGTTTTCTAGACACAAAGTCTCTTTTATCATAACGTTTGTTTTTAGGTTGTGGGTTATCAAGATCAACAACAGGCTCTATTTCAACATCATTATCTGGTTCTTTATCATTGTTCGGTTGGGTATCCTCATGAACATCATCATTATCAATTTCATTATCACTAGGTGAGTGTTCATTACCATATTGAGTTTCAGCATCAGAAATAGAGACATCATTATTATCAGGAGGTTTTTGTATCTTAGGTTCACTAGAGGTATGTAGAGTCCTATCATTTTTCTTTTTCTTTTTCTTTTTAGATGGACTAGGTGCATCAGTGTTAATTCTCTGAGAGTCTTGTTCAATTCTTTTAGGATGACCTTCAGGATAAAGTGGTTCTTGGGTCATTCTAACTCCTCTAGTTACTACTCTAGCAGCAAAATTATTCATATTATTATTCATTTCATCAAGCAATTCTTATTGATATTTAGCAACTTGTTCTAACTGAGTTTGAACCATAGAGGCGTGCTTTCCTACACCTCTAACATCATTACTGATTCTAAATAGCAAGTCACTCAAGCGGGCAATCATATCAGAATTATATTTCAATTGTTTCAGAACATGTGCATTGAAATGATCTTGCTTCATAATATAGTTGTCAAACTCATATAAGCATTGACTAGGATGTTTATTGTAAAGGATATCACTTTCATCAAACTTTAATAAAGAATTTACCTCTACCACCTGTGGAGGTGGTGGTGTGTCAAGGCCATGTATTTCTTCAATAGGTGGTAATTTCTTAACATCCTCGGCTTTAATACATTTTTCCTTCATAGATTTCTTTGCCTCTTGCATATCTTCAGGACTGAGAAATAAGATACCCCGCTTCTTCGGAGTAGGTTTAAGTGGTGGTTCAGGAAGAGTCCAATCATCATAATTCTTCAATATGTTATTCAATAATTCCTCAGCTTGTTCAACAGTTCGTTCCCTGAAAACACAACCAGCACAACTATCTAGAAAGTCCCTAGAAGCATCAGTTAGTCCATTATAGAAGATATCAAGTATTTCATTTTTCTTAAGAGGGTGATCAGGCAAAGCATTAAGCAATTGGAGAAGCCTCCCCCAAGCTTGTGGGAGACTCTCTTCTGCAATTTGCACAAAGTTAAATATTTCCTGTAAGGCAGCTTGTTTCTTCTGAGCAGGATTTTTTTTCTTCAGAGAAATAGTAAATAATATCCTGAGGACTACGCAGACAACCAGGAGCAAGAGTGTTGTACCATGTCTTAGCATCACCCTTTAATGAGAACGGAAATAATTTGAGGATATAGTAGTAGCGAATCTTCTCATCATGAGTAAAAAGGGTGGCTATATCATTCAGCTTAGTAAGATGTGCCACTACAGTTTCAGTTTCATAGCCATGGAAAGGATCAGATTCAACGAAAGTAATTAACTCTGGGTCGACAGAGAATTCATATTCCTTATCGGTAATAAAGATAGGTGAAGTTGCAAACTTAGGATCACATTTCATTCTAGCATTCAAAGTCTTTTCCTTATACTTGCGTAGCAATTTCATAAGATGATCTCGATCCTTACAAGAAAGGATTTCTCTAGTTATCTCCTCATTAATAACATAACCTTATGGTATCTTAGGCATTTCAAATCTAGGAGAGCCAGGTCTAATAGGTCTTTCATAGTCATAAGTTTCAAAGGCTTCATCAGTTTCAGCAATCTAATCAGTTTTAATAATTTCATTCTCTTTAGCTCTAGCAATTTGTTCATCAAGAAATTCACCTAGTGGCACATTATCATCAAGCATGGTACTAGCATCATTCATAGCAGAAGTAGCATCATCAATAACTTGCGACATATCAGGATTAATAGCATGTGGTGGTGTTGCAAGCTTACTCACAACCAAAGGTGAATCAAGTGTAGAGCTAGATGGCAATTCCCTACCTCCCCTCGTCTTAGAGGGAAAATTCTTGGTTTTCGGATCCTTCAGATTCTTCATAGTGATCAATTGATATAAATCCCAAGTTACTCAACAAATATTGCTATGCTCCCTGGCAACGGCATCAGAAAAAAGTCTTGATAACCCACAAGTATAGGGGATTGCAACAGTTTTCGAGGGTAGAGTATTCAACCCAAATTTATAGATTTGACACAAGGGGAGCCAAAGAATATTTGAGAGTATTAGCAGTTGAGTTGTCAATTCAACCACACCTGGAGATTAAATATCGGCAGCAGAGTGATCAGTAGCATAGTAGTATGATAGTTTTGATAGCAGTAGTAGCAGTAACAGTAACGGTAGCAATGATAGCAGTAGTTTTATAGCAAGTGTAACAGTAACAGCAGCAGTAGCAGTAGTAACTTAGCAAGAGCAATATGTGGAAAACTCGTAGGCACTGGATCGGTGAACTCGTTGGATGATATTCATCATATAACAGTCATAACCTAGGGCGACACAGAACTAGCTCCAGTTCATAAATGTAATGTAGGCATGTATTCCGTAAATAGTCATACGTGCTTATGGAAAAGAACTTGCATGACATCTTTTGTCCTACCCTCCCGTGGCAGCGGGGTCCATAAGGAAACTAAGGGATATTAAGGCCTCCTTTTAATAGAGAACCGGAACAAAGCATTAACACATGGTGAATACATGAACTCCTCAAATTACGGTCATCACCGGAAAGTATCCCAAATATTGTCACTATGGGGTTTACGGATCATAACACGTAATAGGTGTGTATGACTAGCAAGATCGGATCAAGAACATCGATATAATGGTGATAACATAAACGGTTCAGACCTGAAATCATGGCACTCGGGCCCTAGTGACAAGCATTAAGCATGGCAAAGTCGTAGCAACATCAATCTCAAAACATAGTGGATACTTGGGATCAAGCCCTAACAAAACTAACTCAATTATATGATGAATCTCATCCAACTCCTCACCGACCAGCAAGCCTACGAAGGAATTACTCACTCCTGGTGGGGAGCATCATGGAATTGGCGATGGAGACGTGTTGATGATGACGAAGACCGAATATTCCCCTCTCCGGAGCCCCAAACGGGCTCCAGATCTGGCCTCCCGATGAAAAATAGGAGGTGGCGGCGGCTCCATATCGTAAAACGCGATGAAACTTTCTCTCTGATTTTTTTGTCCAAAAATAGGATTTCATAGCGTTGGAATTAGGGTCAGTGGGGCCACGAGGGCGCGCCAGGGAGGCCTGGCGCGCCCTGGTGTCTTGTGCCGAGCAAGGGCTCTGATACGTCCATTTTGCATCATGATTTCCTACTGATATTTATTTTGTTTTGTTGAATAATAATGCTTTGGGGAGTGATTCTAATGCCTTTTCTCTCATAATATGCAAGGTTTAGACAAAGAGGGAGAATACCGGCAGCTGGAATTCTGGACCCAAGAAAAGCACGTCAGAGATAACTATTCTACGGAGATTATTTTTGCATTTAATAAAAAATACTGGAGCTGAAAACTACCGGAGGAGGCCTCCCAGGTGGGCACAACCCACCAGGGCGCGCCAGCCCCCCTGGGCACGCCCTGATGGGTTGTGGCCACCTCGGCCCACCTCCGGTGCCCATCTTATGGTATAAGGTCACTCTTGACCTAGAAAAATCAGAGGAGGACTTTCGGGACGAAGCGCCGCCGCCTCGAGGCGGAACTTGGCCAGGAGCACTTTTGCCCTCCGGCGAAGCGATTCCGCCAGGGGAACTTCCCTCCCGGAGGGGGAAATTGAAGCTATCGTCATCACCAACAGCCCTCTCATCTTTGGGAGGCCAATCTTCATCAACATCTTCAACAACACCATCTCCTCTCAAACCCTAGTTCATCTCTTGTGTTCAATCTTTGTACCGGAACCTCAGATTGGTACCTGTGGGCGACTAGTAGTGTTGATTACCTTGCGTAGTTGATTACTATATGGTTTATTTGGTGGAAGATTATATGTTCAGATCCATTATGCTATTCAATACTCCTCTGATCTTGAGCATGATTATTATTTGTGAGTAGTTAACTTTGTTCTTGAGGTCATGGGAGAAGTCATGTTGCGAGTAATCATGTGAATTTGATATGTGTTCGATATTTTGATGATATGTATGTTGTGATTCCCTTAGTGGTGTCATGTGAACGTCGACTACATGACACTTCACCATTTATGGGCCTAAGGGAATGCATTGTGGAGTAGTTATTAGATGATGGGTTGCTAGAGTGATAGAAGCTTAAACCCTAGTTTATGCGCTATTTCGTAAGGGGCTGATTTGGATCCATATGTTTAATGCTATGGTTAGACTTTGTCTTAATACTTTTCTCATAGTTGCGGATGCTTGCGAGGGGGTTAATCATAAGTAGGTTTTTAGTTCAAGTAAGAACAGCACCTTAGCACCGGTCCACCCACATATAAAATTATCAAAGTAGCGAACACGAATCGAACCAACATGATAAAAGTGACTAGACGAAATTCCAGTGTAATCTCAAGAACATTTTGCCTATTACTAGTGATTGTTCTGGCCAGTCCTTTGCCTCAATAGTATTGGGCTACCTTGCTGCACCTTGTTTACCGTTACCGTTACTTCCTCGTTACCAATTATCTTGCTATCAAACTATCTGTTACCTACAATTTCAGTGCTTGCAGAAATTACCTTGCTGAAAACCGCTTGTCATTTCCTTCTGCTCCTCGTTGGGTTTGACACTCTTACTTATAGAAAGGACTACGATTGATCCCCTATACTTGTGGGTCATCAAGACTCTTTTCTGGCGCCGTTGCCGGGGAGTGAAGCGCTCTTGGTAAGTGGAAATCGGTAAGGAAAAACTTATACTACGTGCTGAAATTTATTGCTACTTGCTACTATGGAGAACAATCCTTTGAGGGGTTTGTTCGGGGTATGTTCACCTTGACCGGAACCACAATTAGTTGCCCCTCAACCTACAGAACCTACTGAAAATGTTGCTTATGAAATTCCTTCGGGTATGCTAGAACAACTACTTGCTAAACCTTATGCAGGAGACGGAACTGAACATCCTGATATGCACCTTTTATATGTGAACGAAATTTGTGCATTATTTAAGCTTGTAGGTTTACCCGGAGATGAAGTTAAGAAGAAGGTTTTCCCTTTATCTTTGGAGGGAAAAGCATTGACATGGTATAGGCTATGTGATGATCTTGGATCGTGGAACAGGAATCGTTTGCAATTGGAATTTCACCAAAAGTTTTATCCCATGCATCTAGTTCATCGTGATCGGAATTATATATATAGTTTTTGGCCTTGTGAAGGAGAAAGTATCGCTCTAGCTTGGGGGAGGCTTAAGTCAATGTTATATTCATGCCCGAATCATGACATTCCGAGGGAAGTTATCATTCAGAATTTTTATGCTCGGCTTTCTCATAATGATCAATCCATGCTCGATACTTCTTGTGCTGGTTCTTATATGAAGAAGACTATTGAATTCAAGTGGAATCTCTTAGAAAGAATTAAACGCCACTCTGAAGATTGGGAACTCGACAAAGGTAATGAGTCAGGTATAAATCTTGAATTTGATTGTGTTAAATCTTTTATGAATACCGATACTTTTCACAAGTTTAGCACTAAATATGGAGTTGACCTCACCAAGGAGAAGTGGTTTAAATATCATCCCGCTATTAAAGAAGAAATTAAAGAACCGTTCATAGCTAAAGAAGAAACCATCTTTTACAATGTTGATCCAGTTGTGCCTACCACTTATATTGAAAAACCACCTTTCCCTGTTAGGATAAAGGAACATGCTAAGGTATCAACTGTGGTTCGTAAGAGTAATATAAGAGCACCTAAACCCTCTTAGCAAATTAAAGTAGAACCTAGTGTTGCTATGGTTAAAGATCTCTTGGTAGAAAATATTGATGGGCATGTTATCTACTTTTTGTGATGAAGCTGCTAGAATTGCTAAACCTGATGAAAAAGATAAACATAGACCCATAGTGGGCTTGCCTGTTGTCTCAGTCAAAATAGGAGATCATTGCTATCATGGTTTATATGATTTGGGTGCTAGTGTGAGTGCTATCCCTTTTACCTTATACCAAGAAATTATGGATGAAATAGCACCTGCTGAAATGGAAGACATTTATGTCACTATTAAACTTGCTAATAGAGACACTATCACACCACATGGGATTGTTAGAGATGTCGAAGTCTTGTGTGGGAAAGTAAAATATCCTACTGATTTTCTTGTCCTTGGTTCCCCACAAGATGACTTTTGTCCCAATATCTTTGGTAGACCTTTCTTGAGCACCGCCAATGCTAAGATAGATTGTGAAAAACAAAGTGTCGGTGTCAGTTTTGGTAATGTGTCTCATGAGTATAATTTTTCCAAGTTTAGTAGACAACCCCGTGATAAAGCGTTATCTAGTAAGGATGAAATAATTGGTCTTCCTTCTATTGCTGCGCCTCCTACTGATCCCTTAGAACAATATTAGCTCGACCATGAAAATGATATGAATTTGCGTGAAAGAAATGAAATAGATCAAATTTTCTTCGAACAACAACCTCTCTTGAAACACAATTTGCCTATTGAAACTCTTGGAGGTCCTCCTCCACCTAAAGGTGATCCTGTGTTTGAATTGGAACAATTGCCTGACACTTTGAAGTATGCTTATCTTGATGAGAAAAAGATATATCCTGTTATTATTAGTGCTAACCTTTCAGAACATGAGGAAGAAAGAATATTAAAAGTTCTAAGGAAGCACCGGGATGCTATTGGATATACTCTTGATGATCTTAAGGGCATTAGTCCCACTCTATGTCAGCACAAGATGAATATGGAACCTAATGCTAAACCCGTTGTTGATCACCAACGGCGATTGAATCCTAAGATGAAAGAAGTGGTAAGAACCGAAATATTAAAGCTTCTGGAAGCAGGTATAATCTATCCCACAGCTGATAGTAGATGGGTAAGTCCCGTTCATTGTGTCCCTAAGAAAGGAGGTATTACCATTGTTCCCAATGATAAGAATGAACTCATTCCAGAAAGAATTGTCACTGGCTATAGAATTGTAATTTATTTTAGAAAATTAAATAAAGCTACTAGGAAAGATCATTACCCTCTACCGTTCATTGATCAAATGCTAGAGAGACTGTCTAAGCACACACACTTTTGTTTCCTAGATGGATATTCTGGTTTCTCTCAAATACCTGTGTCACAATCCAATCAAGAGAAGACTACCTTTACATTCCCTTTTGGACCCTATGCTTATAGACGTATGCCTTTTGGTTTATGCAATGCACCTGCTACCTTTCAAAGATGTATGACTGCTATATTCTCTGATTTTTGTGAAAAGATTGTGGAGGTTTTCATGGATGATTTTTCCGTTTACGGAACTTCTTTTGATGATTGCTTAAGCAACCTTGATCGAGTTTTACAGAGATGTGAACAAACTAATCTTGTCTTGAATTGGGAGAAGTGCCACTTTATGGTTAATGAAGGCATTGCCTTGGGGCATAAAACATCTGAACGAGGTATTGAGGTGGATAAAGCTAAAGTTGATGCAATTGAGAAAATGCCATGTCCTAAAGATATTAAAGGTATTCGAAGTTTCCTTGGTCATGCTGATTTTTATAGGAGGTTCATTAAAGACTTCCCTAAAATTTCGAGGCCTCTTACTAATCTTTTGCAAAAGGATATTCCTTTTGCTTTTGAAGATGATTATGTGGAAGCCTTTGAAACACTCAAGAAAGCCTTAACATTTGCACCTATCGTTCAACCACCTGATTGGAACTTGCCTTTTGAAATTATGTGTGATGCTAGTGATTATGCTGTTGGTGCTGTCCTAGGACAAAGAGTTGATAAGAAATTGAATGTTATCCATTATGCTAGTAAAACTCTAGACAGTGCCCAACGAAACTATGCTACTACTGAAAAGGAATTTTTAGCAGTTGTGTTTGCTTGTGATAAATTTAGATCCTATATTGTTGACTCCAAAGTTATTGTTCACACCGATCATGCTGCTATAATATACCTTATGGAAAAGAAAGATGCTAAACCTAGACTCATTAGGTGGGTGAGGGAGTCCGGGATTAAGGGGTCCTCGGGCTACCAGCCTATTTCTCATAGGCCGGGCTCATGGGCCGCTCGCTGAGGATGGGATTGATCGAAGGCCTCGTCGCTATGGAGGAGACCTCAGGAGTCGTGGCGTGTCTTTCAAGTTTGAGATAGTAGATTAGGCATGTTTTTTCCATCCGGTGGGCAACCGACTATGTGTAACCCTAATGACCCTTGGCGCCTATATAAGCCGAAGGGTTTTAGATTGTAGGACAGAGAAACTCATCTAGGGTTTTAGCTAGTCGATCTCGAGGTAGATCAACTCTGTAACCTTCATACCATCAATATAATCGAGCAGGATGTAGGGTTTTACCTCCATAGGAGGGCCCGAACCTGGGTAAACATCGTCTCCTTCGTCCCCTTGTTACCATCGATCCAAGACTCATAGCTCGGGACCCCCTACCCAAGATCTGCTGGTTTTGACACCGACATTGGTGATTTCATTGAGAGTTCCGCTGTGATCACCAAAAGAATCGATGGCTCACCTTGTCATAAGCAACGAGATCTGTAGCCAGGATGTCCCCATCCCTGGTCAAATCTTTGCAGGCGGCGACGTCTTGTCGCACGCCAACCCGACTGACCATCTTGGCCAGATCGGCAGCTTCTTCCCCGATCAAGAAATCAGATTCGGAACCTTAGAGTTCGTCGGCGATTCACGGGAGAGCTTGTTTGGCTGGAGCCCTCAGCTCTCATGGAGGAGCCCGTAGATCCCGACGCCTCGACGCCATGAGCGTCGGGCCCCACCTCTGGGGTAGCCTTTACCCCCGGGCTGTCTAGAACGCCCAACCCAGTCGTTGTGCCCGGACCCGCCGTGGCCGAACGTAACCTGGATTCGCTGTCGAGCGACTTCGGAACCACGACGCTACGGATTAACTCCGCGCGCTTCGGCGGCGCGCGCCCCACCGACGCCTCGTCCTTAAACGAGCTATTCGATCGGATTCAAACCATGGGCATGACCGACGATCAGACGCCGGTCTATGACCGGATCGGGCTTAAACCCGACGATAGGGAGATTCGCACCCCCTCGATCACTCACCTAGTCGCCACCGTTAAGTGTCCGGCTGGAGGTTCGTCCCCCCAACAACCGGAATTAAGGATGGTTTATATCCCAATTTCCGATCATCAGGACCTCGTCTGCAACCCGGATTCTGGAGTTCGTTCCGGAAATAGTTCGGGATTGGTCCCCGATTTAGCACGCAACTTGAACCCCGTGATTCTGGACTCACATCGTGGCGCGGAACTAAATTTTTTCCCTCCCACCACCCAAGTCGAGCATTCAAGCACCGCAGGAAAGTCCAAGTCTTCGGAGTTATGGGATGTCAAACAATTACCAGGGGAGTCGGTTCATCATTTTTGGGCTAGACTCCTCATTAGAGACAGAGTGCCAGGCTCTAGTGACCCGGAGATAATGGCAACCTTCAGTCGCAATTGTCACGATGAAGGGATCCTCAATGCCCTATCCCGTCGACACATCCGCGGCTTCACCGAGCTATCGGACCTGGTGCAAAAATACTGTGCCATGAAGAGCACCTGGCAAGCCGAACGGCTACTTTCGGAACCAGACTTTACCGAACACTCTAGAGGAGATCGGAAAAAGTGGGTACCTCCGAAGCGGCTAGCCGAACACGAACCCGCCGAAAAGAGAAATAGACCCCCTACGGGGGCCAGAACTGTCCTTGACGGACTATTGGACAAGCCATGCCCTGTACATTCTGTATTGCTGAACACAAGCCCGACTCACAGCCTCAGAGCTTGCTGGGTCGTCAGGCAGGTCGCAAAAAGCGGAGAGGCCATCCTCGAGGCACTACCGCTGAACAAGCGCTCCACAACGCCGCCAGAATACAATGCTGAAGTCCTGACGATCTACGAAATGTTCCCCTCCAGGAACAGGAGGAAAAGAGCTCTTAGAGAACTCGAACAGGTCTACCATGTGGCGGCAACAAGTTCATGGGCAGACATACCAATCACCTTTGGAGACACTGACCAACCAACCATCCGTCCCGGTCAAACACCGGCCGCACTGGTCCTAAACCCCATCGTCGATGGTTTCAGGCTACAGAAGGTGCTAATGGATGGTGGCAGTGGTTTAAGCCTCATCTACGAAGACACCCTGGAAAAAATGCAGTTCGACCGATCTCGCATCGAGCACAGCAACACAACCTTCCGGGGGATCATCCCTGGGAAAGAGGCGCGTTGTTCAGGACGTATCACCCTGGATGTAGTGTTCGGCACACCCGAAAACTACCGATCTGAAGAACTTCTCTTCCATATCGTGCCCTTACCCAGTGGCTACCACGCCCTGTTGGGGCGTGACGCCTTCACAAAATTCCAGGCTCAAGATGCCAGGCCAAACAGGGTAATCACAGTCGCCAGTGATCCGAGTATAGCCCTTCGAGCTGAGAACAAAACAGCAGCGCTGGCCCTCGAGGCACTAGCTGAGACCTTTGCTGCAGATGAATTGACCGCACTCCGGTCAACAGTGGACAAGGACGATGTGATCCTTAGCAAAAGGCCCAAACCCACGTCCTTTAAACCTGCAAAAGAAATTGTTAAATTTCAGGTGCACCCAATGGACCAAGACAACGTCCATCGGAGCTCAGCTGGACCCCATGGTGGACGAGGCGCTGCGAGCATTCTTACGAGAAAACTGGGACATCTTCGCCTGGCATCCTTCCGATATGCCAGGAATCCCACGGCAGCTGGCAGAACATAGTCTGAATATAATCCCAGGCTTCAAACCCGTCAAACAGACTCTACGCCGCTTTTCCGAGCCTAAACGACAAGCTATGGGTGAAGAACTAGCCAAATTGCTAGAGGCCGGATTCATACGGGAGATCAAACACCCCGAGTGGTTGGTAAACCTGGTGATGGTACCAAAGAAAGACAAATCCTGGCGGCTGTGCGTCGACTTCAAAGGCCTTAACAAGGCCTGCCCTAAGGACCCTTTCCCCCTACCACGCATAGACCAGATTATTGACGCCACAGCCAGACACGACTCACTATGCTTCCTCTATGCTTACTCCGGATACCATCAGATCAAAATGAAGGAATCCGATCAAGCTGCAACCGCATTCATCACCCCCTACGGGCCATTCTGCTTCAACACAATGCCTTTCGGGCTAAAAAACGCTGGGGCTACATACCAGCGCATGATCCAGACTTGTCTCGAAAAACAGGTTGGTAAAACAGTCGAGGCGTACGTGGACGACGTGGTCATTAAAACCAAACACGTCAGCCAGCTGATCGACGACCTAAGGCAAACCTTTGCCAGCTTACGCGAGTACGATATACTGCTCGGAGTTCCAGCTGATCGACGACCTAAGGCAAATCCAGAGAAATGTTTCTTCGGAGTTCCCGCTGGTAAACTGCTCGGATTCATTGTTTCCCATAGAGGAATAGAAGCGAATCCGGCTAAGATCCGCGCCCTATCGGAACTTGCAATTCCCACAGAGCTAAAGCATGTCCAAAAGTTGGCGGGTTGCGTGGCGGCGTTAAGCCGCTTTATTTCCCGTCTCGGTGAAAAGGATTTACCGCTCTACAGGTTGCTGAAACGGACCAACAGTTTCGAATGGACCGATGAAGCAGCTGCTGCGTTAGAGGAAATTAAAACACTGCTGGCAAGCAACCCCATACTCACAGCACCAGGCGCCGGTGAACCAATATTATTGTACATATCGGCCACCAACCAAGTGGTTAGCGCAGTGCTCGTCGTCAAACGAGAGGAGGAGGGTCACAAATTCCGGATACATAAGCCGGTCTACTATGTGTCAGAAGTACTAACGCAATGCAAGTCCAGATACCCGCATTACCAGAAGATAGCCTATACGGTATTTATGGCATCACGAAAACTAAGACACTACTTTCAAGAGTGTTCGGTCACGGTGGCATCCGAAGTACCCCTGAACGACATAATCAATAACAGGGACGCCACCGGCCGCATAGCCAAATGGGCCATTGAACTCCTTCCTTTCGAAATCGCCTATAAGCCACAACGAGCTATTAAATCTCAGGTGTTGGCAGATTTCCTCGCTGAATGGATGGAGGCCGAGCTCCCCAGGGAATATAGTACATACTCCCATTGGACGATGTACTTCGACGGATCCAAAACATTGGCCGAACTGAGCGCTGGAATTATTCTCACATCTCCCACAGGCGACAACGTCCGATACGTGTTGCAAACCATGTATGCCGATTCCAACAATGCAGCCGAGTACGAAGCACTTTTGCACGGTCTTCGGATGGCAGCTTCCATGGGCATACAACGGCTGGAGGTACGGGGAGACTCCAACTTGGCCATCTCTCAAATCAACGGCGAATTCGATGCCAAAAACCCGAAGATGGCGGCATATAGAAACGCCGTCCTTAAAATATCCGCACGGTTCGAGGGGCTGGAATTCCATCATATCACTAGAGACAACAACCAGGCCGCTGACTAACTGGCCCGCATGGGGGCCAAATGCGACCCTGTCCCAAAAAACACTTTCCTTGATCGGCTCTTCAAGCCATCGGTGGTTTGGCAGGACGACAATAAGGGCGCCGGATCCATCAGCGCGGAAGAGGTTGTTCCCCCTATAAATGAACCAGACAACCAAATTATCGGCGGCTCCGTAATGGACGAAACGCCTTCCGCTCATGAGGTCATGGCAGTAATTGCACCATGGACCGAGCCCTTCCTCGCTTACCTTCTTCGCCAAGAACTCCCCGATGATCAGACAGAGGCGAGACGCATAATTCGGCAATCCAAGGCCTATAAAGTCCACGAGGGTGAGTTATACAAGAAAAGCACCACCGGAGTACTCCAGCGGGGCATATCTGAGGAAGAAGGAAGGCAGCTTTTGGCCGAAGTCCACGCAGGAATGGGCGGCCATCACGCCGCGGCAAGGGCCTTAGTAAGCAAGGCCTTTCGGGCTGGTTTTTTCTGGCCCACCGCTCGAGCGGACGCCCAGTCACTTGTCCAGCATTGCGTGGGCTGTCAACTTTTTGCAAATCAAAGCCACATGCCCCCAACAACTCTCCGGACTATTCCGATTACCTGGCCTTTCGCGGTCTGGGGGCTGGATATGGTCGGAACACTTAAAGGGGGGACCAAAAAGAATAAATATCTGCTGGTCATGGTTGACAAGTTCACCAAATGGATCGAAGCAAAACCTGTCAAATCAGCCAAGTCCGGACCAGTGGTCGACTTTATATCCAGCGTGGTACACCGTTACGGCGTCCCTTGTGGCACCCCGGCTCAGAGGAAACCGGAACGCCCCGTATTCCAGCCCAGGGACAAGTCTTCTGGAATACGGCACTGTTGGCATAGAACAAATCAGCTCTTTATTACTATGAAAAGGGTTACAAGGGCACATGGATTACATCGGCACGGCGATACTACACTTGCCTAGGGTGGCTCTATGCTAACAGCGGAACAATCCGAGGAAGCGGAGCAACTCTCGGCAGCGGAACAACGACTGCGGTGATGGATTCCACTCCGTAGGGACTCTGGCTGGAACACGTATCCTAGCTCGCAAACTCGACATCCACGACAAGCAAGCAATCATGGCATGACCTGCAAACTGGCATGATACGCTAGGTGAGTACTTTGAATGTACTCGCAAGCTCACGACAACCAAACAATGCAGCAAACAATAGCATGGCAATTATCAGATTAAATTCTTAAGTGCTTCACTTACTGTTACCAGTCAACAACTTACTCTCAATCGGGTTGTCCCACAACCCTCAGAATACTCATAAGCCATCGAGTACTTCCGACCATACGAAGAGTTCTTCCATCATTACTATCATTGATACAGTTGGCCATCTACTGACGTCTGGACGGGCTGTCCATTACCGTGGACGCGACTATTCGAATAGATTTTTCACTCTGCAGAGGTTGCGCACTTTACCCACACCATGAAGCACCTGACCTCGTGATCCCACTTGGGTGGACCAGCGTCGCTTCAACGAAACCTGCCTGACCCGTGACTCTTTCATCGTACCACCGGCACTCTTCCTCCCCCGGAGGTCAGCCTTGGGTGGCCCCTGTGTCCTCATGACACCTGCCACCGTCGTGGCCAAACTATGTAGACCCAAACGGGGGCTACTGTCCCAAACGGGGACTTGAGCTCAATAACCAAACAACAACTGGGCTCACAAGGTTATCGCCGCCTACCGGGCCAGGGTAGCGCGCGCGCATAACCTTCCCTCTTTGGAGGTACCGGTGAAAGAACATGCAGTCAGGCCAAGTCAAGGCCGTCCCATACCGGCAAATGTGGTTGCACGAATAAGCCCGGACAGG
The DNA here is from genome assembly GCA_039707655.1 of Elymus sibiricus. Taxonomy (NCBI): domain Eukaryota; kingdom Viridiplantae; phylum Streptophyta; class Magnoliopsida; order Poales; family Poaceae; genus Elymus; species Elymus sibiricus. Next base: position 404,708,992 of record CM077671.1, read on the forward strand.
TGACTCGAGATCAACCAACTAAGCTCATTTATCTAGCATAGTAGTTTATCACCATACTAGGATGGCAGCAACTAGGCATTTAAATTAATTACTATGAATTATCATATAGCAAGTAAATGAAAGTAACTCATTTGTAAATGCAAGCAATTCAATTAAATATGTAACGCTATTGAAATACTTCATGGAATGGGTGTCCTGGCTTGCCTGGGATGAGGGATCCACCGGGAAGAAGTGCGGAAAGGCCGCGGAGGGATTGCCGGAAACAGTTCTCTCTTGAAGGGGGACTGTTTACGGCAAGGGCAAACTGGTCATTTTCACGGTGTGAACACAAAGTGAAAATGATACCAGCAGGACAAGCTCGACGATATGAAGACGTGGGCTTTGGAATCGCCTCGATCGGGGTTAGGATCGCGGAGATATGGACGTTTGAAGTCCAGGGACTAATCTGCTAAGAAAATATTTGCATCCGGGTCCCTGAGCAGCACTGCGGCTGGCGCCTCCAATGGGAATACGCTTTCCTGCAAGCGAAAGCGGATTTACGGAAATACGTTTCCACTTATCCTCGCTGGCGGTGCTCCTCTCACTGACAGGTGGGGTCGGGACCCACCCGTTAGGTCCTCTCTCTCTTCTCCTCACCCTCCTTCTTCTTCCCCCGACTGGAGCCAGAGGGGAGGCCGGCCGACGCGCTCCGGCGATGGGCCCCGGCGGCACGGGCCACCATTCGCGGCGCTCCGGTCATGGGCGCGCTCAGGGCGGCCGGGCGCATCTACCCATGCCTCTAGGGGACCTCGGGGAGGACCGGAGCGAGAGCCCCACCGGCCGAGGCGGAAGGCGGCGTCGGGCGCCGGCGTGCTCACGGCCAGAGGCCACCGGAGGAGAAGGCGAAGGGCGGGGAGGCCCTGGGACGGCGGTGGGGGTCCCCGGTGGTATTAGGAGAGAGAGAAGAGGCGGGGCTTGCCAGAATTTAACCGGAACAGAGCGGCGGCCCCGGCGGCCATTGGAGGCGGAGAGGAGCTCCGGGGCTCGGGCAGGAGGATGGGAAGGGGCAGAGGAGCGCGTCGAGGGCGATGAGCCGCTCGGGAGGGGCTCGGGGGCCTTTAAATAGGCGGGGCGACGCTGGGCTCGGCCACGGCCGCGGCGACGCGTGCGCCGCGCCCCGAAGCTTCGAGGACGCTCATGGAGGAAGGGAGAGGCGTACAGGGAGTTCAGAGAGAAGCTGAGGAAGCTCGGGCGAGGCCAGGAACGATCGGGAGGGCTCGGGGAAGAAGACGCCAACGGCGGCCATGGGCAGAACAGGGCGGAGCTCGTCGCGGTGCGGCGAGGACGGGACTGGAGGCGGAGAGGGGTCCAGGAGAAGGGAAACGACAAGAGGAAGCTCCTGGACAAGGATAGATGTCAAGGGAGCGAGGGAACGGACGAGACCGAGGGTCCCAACTGCCAGAGCACGCGCACGGCATGCCAACCGCGTGGTCACCGCGTTTAGTGGCTCATAGGGGACAAGAGAGGATGGCACACCTTGTCTGGGGTGTAGTCCTTGATCCCCAAGGCAGTCTGGAGGTGATGGATCAGCAATTAGGTCACTGGAGTGATGGAAATGGTCACTGCAAGTTTGCTGTATCAACCTTGTCTGCACATCAGTGATCCACAGGAAGACAATAAGAGACAATCAAGATGTCTGGGAGGTTTAAGATAGGAAGGACTCAAATTATGGAAAGTTTTAGAGGAAGAAGACCAAGATTTAATGGGGTTGCTTTGCAACTGATCAATCTGGTCTAGAATACAAATCTGGATGTGGCACTCACATGCTTGCTTGTATGGAGCTGGAATTTGTATAAGATGAGTTATTTGGGCATATTAGTATTCTGTAAAAGTTTCATACCATTTTGATAAACCAAAATAGTACTTCCTTCACACAGCATCCTGCTGGACTGATTATTAGGAAATTAATTGGGGATAAATGGCTAGATGAAATGAGCCCAAATTAGGTGGAGAGGGTTTATATGAGTATTAGAATGCTCTGGTAAATTTCCAGAAATTATGAAGCAATATAAAATATAGTTGCTTCACAACAGGAAAATATGACCAGAAGCCAAGATTTGATGCTGATGTCACATGGAAGATGGGATGATTCTCAAATCTTGAGGAGAGGCATGATTTGGGAATATAAAGATGCTGGAAAAATTTCAACTCATTTGCATACTCTTAGCTAGCACTTGCTTCACAAAGCTTCCTTTGGATCAGAAACTTTGGAAATTTGCCAAGAAATATCTAGTAACCAAATTGAGTTGAATTTTGGCATGAGGCAATTATATGGATATTAAAGAGTTCCCAAAAAGTTTGGGAGCAAAAAAGCAAGGATAAATGTCACTTGCTTCACAAAATGCCATCTGGGGCAGAATAGGAAAAGGAATATTTGAGGAATATTTTTGAACATGACAAGGAAGGGTTTTGACATATCTGAGGAATATTTGACCCAAAGAATTTATGGGAATTATTTGGGAATTTTTGGGATGGAAGAAATGTGGGTTGCTTCACAACCCAGGGCAAACACGTTTATTCCTTTAATAGAAAAAGGAATATTCCCAAGAAAAGATTATTGGGATTGGTCCAAGATGGAAATGACAAGGTCTTGGGATGGTTTAGAGGTTGGCAAGCCACTAGGGAAGAGAAATCAAGGGTGATCCTTCCAGGTTCCAAGACTACCAAACCACGGAAAAACAAAACCAGACCAAAATCGAAAGAAAAGGAAGTGGGCAAAATCCAGGGTTTTACAAACCTACCCCCCTTAAAGAAATCTCGTCCTCGAGATTTGGTTGCTCAAGGGTTAAACATAAGCATCCCCACTTGAGGAAACCGTTTCCATCTCGGGTTTCCTTTTTGTCTTTGTACACTGCTCCCGCTGGATTTTATCTGACTCACTGCCTGGCTTTGGTATGGTTTGTTTCACTGGATTCTCATTCTGACAGATCTTACCTCATATTTATTACTCTGACTTCAATCCATCTATGTTTGCTGACTTATCTGGGGGTGCGATGGATTATACTGGCTGAATTACATGCCCTTCTCGCAAGTCTGACAGTAGTTCCTCATGGACGTGTTGTGCTGAAGTCCAATACGGATGACCGTCCTTTGATTTGTGAATAGATTCTCTCCGTGGATACGAAATCTTTTACTCTTTGTATTGTGTGGCTTCAAATGGCTGTGTGTCCTCTAGGTTCAACTGGTGCTGTGATTCATACCATTCTCCTGGCGGAATCGGACTCCTTGCAGGGTTTACGAAAACATCTTAGTTAGGTTCACTGCCCTTAGCACCACATCTGTACCAACGACTTGGTTGTAGCCTGTTGTGACCAGCGTAAAGGGTACGACCTTGTAACGGCATTATCTGCAGACTTGACTGACGGGGGGTCCTAACAGGAAGATCTTGTCCCCAGCATGTTATCTTTTGACTGATTTCCCTAGATGGGGACACATGCGTTGAGAGAGTTATCATCCTTCTGACCGTTCCATCTGCCAGGCTTGAATATCCCCTTCTGACGATTCTAAGAATGTATAGCTGGCTGAGCGGGTTGACTTGATATGAGGTCCTTGCAAATGGTATGACCCCGTGGGGATGTACCCACGGTGATTGGTATCGAACCAGAATGTTTTGAGTATCTGTACCATGTTGATCTTGCAACCATTATCATACCTGTATGGCCAATCTTGCTCCTTCATTATGGTTCTCTTTGCCTGGATCCTTAGCTGAAAGAGCTTGGCCTGATGTGTTCTTGATTCTTCGGATGACCATGGGTGCTGCCAGGTACAATATTCCGGCAGACATATTACTTAACAAGTTGTATCTGTAGGGTAACGACCATCTGAACCCTTGGATGAAACCGGCAAATAAACCAGTAGCCACCAGAACGGTCTTTACAACGCAAATCTGGGACATTACTGGAGTAACTCAACCCCGACTCAAGACGGCTGAAAAGCAACTCAGAGCATAAGACGGTGTCGATAAGAAGAAAGTAGCAGTTCCCTAACATGGCCGGGAAACAGCTCAGAGCATAGGGTCACTGCTACGGAAAGAAATTCAACAGCTGCCCTAGACGGCCGGAAAACAGCTCAGAACACGGGCCAGTTGTTGACAAGAGAAATAAAAGTCGGCATCCACCCCGGACGGCCGAAAATAGCTCAGAACACAGGCGTGGTGCCGTCACCAAAGAAAGACGGGCAAGGGTTCATCCGCGTCCCATACAGCTTATCCATAGGTTGTCGGTCATCTCACTGAAATGTATAACTGGAGGTCTTCTTCTTCTTACATAGCTCATGCAATAGTCAGATTCTCACCGAGCTGGCATCATTGTATGATTGACTCATATGGCCTTGCCAGCATGTCCACCATATCTATTGAGTATATGTGGCTGAGCGCTTGATTCTTGAAGCAGGTTGTGTCCTGACTGACTTTTTGCCTTCTGACCAACTGTTGCGGATCTGATCCTTGGAATGCATGGTCATATGCTGCCAGCTTTCGGTGGAATAGCTTGTACTGATGTCAATGCGATGCCTTGCTGACGAAGATTTCATAGCTGGTGCTCAAAAGCTTTCCCTCTTAAAGACTTGCTAGGGAAGACTCGGTACCTTAGGACAGAAGCTTTTGCGGTAGCTTACTGAAGAAGCCTGAGTTTCTTGCACTGGAAGATATCCATGTGCCGTATCGGGGAAGACAGAGGGACCTTGCGTCGTAAGCTTCTCTGATAGCTTGCGGAGAAAGACTGGGTTGCTTATGTCTGAAGCTTTCCTTTTTGCCATATGCGGGCTGAGTGTATATATATCCCTTAATGTTCCTGCTGTCGGTTACTTGTTGTATGCAACAGGGTATTCGGCTATCCTTGTTGCTGAACACTAAGTTCATAGCACACTCTGACTTGCTTCCGGAATATAGCAGGTTTCAAATTGTACTCATAGCAGACTCAACCGCGTATATGAATCATACCTTTGACTCGAAATGTGCTGTGGATCGGGCACACAGTCTGTCGTCTTGTTGATTCGATGATTACTGCTGTGAAGGTTGCACTGATGTATACTTGATGCTGACAACCACTCCAGCCAGGATATCATTTATATTCAGGCCCGATATAATGCAGTCTGCTGAAGATTCCATATTGCTGAGCTGAGCTTCCAAAGGACTGCCTCTATTGATTTCTTTGAGTCCAGTGTCGGTGAGCAACTTCCATAAGGCAAAAATAAGGTAACACCAAGGGCCAAAAAAAAAAAAGCAAAAGAAACGACTAAAACAAAGGCACACAAGATCTCACACAAGCAATGACACATTCTACAGCTATTCACAGCAATAATATGCATTCCTACCTAAGCACACAAATCTCGCAAGAACTCCGGTACTACGGTCTATCATGCTGTGGCGGTGTGCACGAAAGTGAATCAATGTGTGGAATGAGTTGGTGTAAACAACGCTACACCAAACAGGGCTTAACACCGATTCCATCTGAACGAGCATGGTGGCGAGGACGAACTTGGTGATCGTGGGTCGGAACACGAGGGTCACGACCACATCATCATCAAGCGTACGGAAGAAAACCGTACTCATCCAGAGGATGGATGGAAAGAGGGATGGCGATGGAAAGAAGGGCTTGCGGGCATTGCCCTTTTCTGATAAGCAAGATCAGTAAGGGTTGCCAACGCGGCTAGAGGGATGGGCAAGATCCGGGATAGAAACATGTCTATCACCGAAACAATAGGGGTGGCTGAAGAGAATACGTTGGTGTGGTACCGGTGCATCAATCCGACAAGGGATCGACACCACCAAGCACCTTGGCATCACTCCGCTGGAATGGAGATGACACCACACCAAGGAACATGCATGCAAACTGGAGAGCGCGGGTGGTGAATCGAAACTGATGCCACCTACACTCACCAGATCCAGCGTTAGTGATAATATATCTAGTCTATATGCATGCTATGCACAAACAAATGCAACAAGCAAGTGCAGCAAACCAACTGGATCCTATACTACCGGTTACTAACGCTCGCGCGGTCTAGGGCGTTCTACAGCCAGACCTGCTCCGATACCAACGCTTGTGGCACCCCGGCTCAGAGGAAACCGGAACGCCCCGTATTCCAGCCCAGGGACAAGTCTTCTGGAATACGGCACTGTTGGCATAGAACAAATCAGCTCTTTATTACTATGAAAAGGGTTACAAGGGCACATGGATTACATCGGCACGGCGATACTACACCTGCCTAGGGTGGCTCTATGCTAATAGCGGAACAATCCGAGGAAGCGGAGCAATTCTCGGCAGCGGAACAACAACTGCGGTGATGGACTCCACTCTGCAGGGACTCTGGCTGGAACGCGTATCCTAGCTCGCAAACTCGACATCCACGACAAGCAAGCAATCATGGCATGACCTGCAAACTGGCATGATACGCCAGGTGAGTACTTTGAATGTATTCGCAAGCTCACGACAACCAAACAATGCAGCAAACAATAGCATGTCAATTATCAGATTAAATGCTTAAGTGCTTCACTTACTGTTACCAGTCATCAACTTACTCTCAATCGGGTTGTCCCACAACCCTCGGAATACTCATAAGCCATCGAGTACTTCCGACCATACGAAGAGTTCTTCCATCATTACTATCATTGATACAGTTGACCATCTACTGAGGTCTGGACGGGTTGTCCATTACCGTGGACGCGGCTATTCGAATAGATTTTTCACTCTGCAGAGGTTGCGCACTTTACCCACACCATGAAGCACCTGGCCTCGTGATCCCACTTAGGTGGACCAGCGTCGCTTCAACGAAACCTGCCTGACCCGTGACTCTTTCATCGTACCACCGGCACTCTTCCTCCCCCGGAGGTCAGCCTTGGGTGGCCCCTGTGTCCTCATGACACCTGCCACCGTCGTGGCCAAACTATGTAGACCCAAACGGGGGCTACTGTCCCAAATGGGGACTTGAGCTCAATAACCAAACAACAACTGGGCTCACAAGGTTATCGCCGCCTACCGGGCCAGGGTAGCGTGCGCGCATAACCTTCCCTCTTTGGAGGTACCGGTGAAAGAACACGCAGTCAGGCTAAGTCAAGGTCGTCCCATACCGGCAAATGTGGTTGCACGAATAAGCCCGGACAGGTGACTCGACATCAACCAACTAAGCTCATTTATCTAGCATAGTAGTTTATCACCATACTAGGATGGCAGCAACTAGGCATTTAAATTAATTACTATGAATTATCATATAGCAAGTAAATTTAAGTAACTCATTTGTAAATGCAAGCAATTCAATTAAATATGTAACGCTATTGAAATACTTCATGGAATGGGTGTCCTGGCTTGCCTGGGATGAGGGATCCACCGGGAAGAAGTGCGGAAAGGCCGCGGAGGGATTGCCGGAAACAGTTCTCTCTTGGAGGGGGACTGTTTACGGCAAGGGCAAACTGGTCATTTTCACTGTGTGAACACATAGTGAAAATGATACCAGCACGACGGGCTCGACGAGATGAAGACGTGGGCTTTGGAATCGCCTCGATCGGGGTTAGGATCGCCGAGATATGGACGTTTGAAGTCCAGGGACTAATCTGCTAAGAAAATATTTGCATCCGGGTCCCTGAGCAGCACTGCGGCTGGCGCCTCCTCTGAGAATACGCTTTCCTGGAAGCGAAAGCGTATTTGTGGAAATACATTTCCACCTATCCTCGCTGGCGGTGCTCTTCTCACTGACAGGTGGGGTCGGGGCCCACCCATCAGGTCCTCTCTCTTTTCTCCTCACCCTCCTTCTTCTTCCCCCGACTGGAGCCAGAGGGGAGGCCGGCCGACGCGCTCCGGCGACGGGCCCCGGCGGCACGGGCCACCATTCGCGGCGCTCCGGTCATGGGCGCGCTCAGGGCGGCCGGGCGCATCTACCCATTCCTCTAGGGGACCTCGGGGAGGACCGGAGCGAGAGCCCCACCGGCCGAGGCGGAAGGCGGCGTCGGGCGCCGGCGTGCCCACGGTCAGAGGCCACCGGAGGAGAAGTTGAAGGGCGGGGAGGCCCTGGGACGGCGGTGGGGGTCCCCGGTGGAAGTAGGAGAGAGAGAAGAGGCGGGGCTCGCCGGAATTTAACCGGAACAGAGCGGCAGCCCCGGCGGCCATTGGAGGCGGAGAGGAGCTCCGGGGCTCGGGCAGGAGGATGGGGAGGGGCAGAGGAGCGCTGCGAGGGGGATGAGCCGCTCGGGAGGGGCTCGGGGGCCTTTAAATAGGCGGGGTGACGCTGGGCTCGGCCACGGCCGCGGCGACGCATGCGCCACGCCCCGAAGCTTTGAGGACGCTCATGGAGGAAGGGAGAGGCGTCCAGGGAGGTCAGAGAGAAGCTGAGGAAGCTCGGGCGAGGCCAGGAAGGATCGGGAGGGCTCGGGGAAGAAGACGCCAACGGCGGCCACGGGCAAAAAAGGACGGAGCTCGTCACATTGCGGCGAGGACGGGACTGGAGGGGGAGAGGGGTCCAGGAGAAGGGCAACGACAAGAGGAAGCTCCTGGACAAGGATAGATGTCAAGGGAGCGAGGGATCGGACGAGACCGAGGGTCCCAACTGCCAGAGCGCGCGCACGGCATGCCAACCGCATGGTCACCGCGTTTACTGGCTCAGAGGGGACAAGAGAGGCTGGCACACCTTGTCTGGGGTGTAGTCCTTGCTCCCCAAGGCAGCCTGGAGGTGATGGATCAACAATTGGGTCACTGGTGTGATGGCAATGGTCACTGCAAGTTTGCTGTATCAACCTTGTCTGCACATCAGTGATCCACAGGAAGATGATAAGAGCCAATCAAGATGTCTGGGAGGTTTAAGATAGGAAGGACTACAATTCTGGAAATTTGAGAGGAAGAAGACCAAGATTTAATGGGGTTGCTTTGCAACTGACCAATCTGGTCCAGAATACAAATCTGGATGTGGCACTCACATGCTTGCTTGGATGGAGCTGGAATTCAGATAAGATGAGTTATTTGGGCATATTAGGATGCTGTAAAAGTTTCATACCATTTTGATAAACCAAAATAGTACTTCCTTCACACAACATCCTGCTGGACTGATTCTTAGGAAATTAATTGGGGATAAATGGCTAGATGAAATGAGCCCAAATTTGGTGGAGAGGGTTTATATGAGTAGGAGAATGCTCTGGTAAATTTCCAGAAATTATGAAGCAATATAAAATATAGTTGCTTCACAACAGGAAAATATGACCAGAAGCCAAGATTTGATGCTGATGTCACATGGAAGATGGGATGATTCTCAAATCTTGAGGAGAGGCATGATTTGGGCATATAAAGATGATGGAAAAGTTTCAATTCATTTGCATACTCTTAGCTAGCACTTGCTTCACAAAGCTTCCTTTGGATCAGAAACTTTGGAAATTTGCCAAGAAATACCTACTAGCCAAATTGAGTTGAATTTTGGCATGAGGCAATGATATGGATAGTAAAGAGTGCCCAAAAAGTTTGGGAGCAAACAAGCAAGGATAAATGGCACTTGCTTCACAAAATGCCATCTGGGGCAGAATAGGAAAAGGAATATTTGAGGAATATTTTTGAACATGACAAGGAAGGGTTTTGACATATCTGAGGAATATTTGACCCAAAGAATTTATGGGAATTATTTGGGAATTTTTGGGATGGAAGAAATGTGGGTTGCTTCACAACCCAGGGCAAACAGGGTTATTCCTTTAATAGAAAAAGGAATATTCCCAAGAAAAGATTATTGGGATTGGTCCAAGATGGAAATGACAAGGTCTTGGGATGGTTTAGAGGTTGGCAAGCCACTAGGGAAGTGAAATCAAGGGTGATCCTTCCAGGTTCCAAGACTACCAAACCACGGAAAAACAAAACCAGACCAAAATCGAAAGAAAAAGAAGTGGGCAAAATCCAGGGTGTTACATCCCCCACAGTATAATAACGGACAACGGATCCAACTTCACCGCCCTAGAGGTAAAAGACTGGTGTACAAAGATGGGCATCAAGCTCGATTACGCATCGGTGTATCACCCGCAGACTAATGGACAAGTCGAACGGGCCAACGGCCTCATGATGAGTGGTATTAAACCACGTTTGGTCCGATCTCTACATGAGTCCGACTGCCATTGGGTGGAAGAGCTTGACTCCGTTCTGTGGGGCCTACGTACCACCCCGAATCGATCAACAAGATACACACCATTCTTCATGGTCTACGGGGCAGAAGCAGTCCTTCCTTGTGATATTATTCACGATGCACCAAGGGTGCGCATGTACGAAGAAAAGGAGGCAGAGTTAGATCGGCAGGACGACTTGGACGCCTTAGAAGGAGAGCGCCACATAGTTCGGGCTCGCTCTACTTTTTATCAACAGCAGGCCCGGCGTTACCAAAGCAGGGAGGTCAGGGCAAAAGCGTATAATGTGGGTGAACTCGTCTTACGGCTCCCCGAGAAGCAAAAGCATAAACTCAATCCCAAATGGGAGGGCCCCTTCATAATCGACGAAGTACTCGCAGGAGGGGCTTATCGTCTTCGAAGCCCGCCAGATAACGGCCTCGAACCACACCCATGGAACGCAGCTCGTCTTCGGCGTTTTTACGGCTAGACCGGTGTCGTCATTCTTTTTACCCTCCTTTTCCTTTTCTTTCTTTTCATTTTCCTTCCCTTCCACCTTGATGTTTGGCAGGTTCGGATTTTTTCTCTCCCCAAGTCTATGTTCGGCTAAACCGAGCTCGTGTTAAGTCTTTCGGCATACATCCTCAAATGTTAGACCCGAAAAAAAACACCTGGGGGCTTCTTCCCGAAGCCGATGATTATATATTTTAAAGCATCTATTCACATTTCCTGTGTATGCATGTTTCCCTTGTCGATTTTTTAAGCCATTATATGCATCAATTCGAACTAAGATTTTTGCCAAGTTGGGTTGCCTCGCTCCTGTGTTTACCCTCTACGTTCCCGATTGTTCGGCTAGAGGGTAAAGGGAGCACCTCTGCGATTGCTACGACCGGGTTACCCGGATACGTACCTCAGACGGGTGAAGCCAAAAGCTAGCTATCTTTAGTAGAAAATTGGTCGGCTACGACGGAAGCAACAAATAAAATTATGGTTATTATTACCATTACTTGGGCTTCTTTTCTCAAACAGGCCATTAGTCGCATACTAGCAGTATACGGCCTTACTATCCACGATTTACGTAGCAACCTAAAGGAAGGCACTGATAGAGGTACTATTTTCTTTGGAAGATGTTTCTTACGCTAAGCAGTAATATAACATATCTTCCTGTGCATCTTCTGTCTGTTCGCACCAAATGGCCGGATTGCCTGGTTCCTCGAAAGAATTCCCTCTTATCAAGGGATATTTTCTACGGAACACTCCCAAGCTCTTAGCGCGGGAGGTCGAAGCCGATGGCCGGTTAAGACAAAGTTTACAACACACACGGAGCAATTTTTTAATTTAAAGTACATAGTTACATAAAATCACACATCTCGCTGCCGGTCAAGATTGTCTATTAAGGCATCCAGGGCGCAATCTTCCTGCGAGAGACGAGCGGCAGGCATCACTTGGTCATACACCAAGTGAAGTGGCACTTCTTGCCCATCAGGCCGTGCTGGCCCAACCCGAGCCATATGCTCGGGGTTAAGACCGGTATAACGGGTCATGATCATCGCCCACGCCTCTCGTGCTCCCTACCGGCAGGCCAATGTCTTCCATAGCTCGAACCGACTCCAGGCTTCCTTGAACCGATCGGCTAGTTCGGTCATCCCTTCCGGAGGCTTCTCGGCAGGCCATAGCGCTTTTATCATGCTCCTCATAGCCTTCCGAGCCCGCTCATGCACGGCGGACAGTTCCTTCAGAAGGCTCCCCCGGTAGGAGCCGATCTCTTCTTCAGGCCGCCCGGTTAGGAGACCTATACACAATGTTGATGAAATCGTTAACTGGTAGCTGCTCGCTCGGCTTGGGAGTAGCGATTAATCGTTGAATCGGTCTATTAACTGGATTAATCGGTCGACCATTAATCGGTGTAATTTTACTCAATAGAAGCAAATTTTGTATGGAGAAAAAAATCTACGTTGTGAATATGAAGAAAATATAATCATTTTGTTTTCTCAATGGATGAAAAACATGTATACAACAACAATCATCCATTTGGGCATAAAAATCATCAGCAAACTTGTATAGACCAACATTTTTTCTGATTTCTGCCTGGGGTGCAACCCTAGAGAGATGGTGGCCACGCGACGGCGACATACAGAGGAAAGGTGACGGTGGTCGCATAAGACATCTTAACAGGTCGATTACTGGAGGTGGCAGGTCGTGAAGGAGGAGGGGAAGTAGTGGCGCATAGAGGGAGAAGACAAAGCGGCAACACACAGGGGAGGAGGGAAAGCAGCGACGCGCCAACGAGGACCTGGCCAGCCGTCATCTAGGTCGTGAGGGGATGAGAGGAGCGGGAGGCGGAGGGTGGAGGGCTAAACTCAAGATCTTTAGGAGCGTGAGGGGTTATGGGCCAAATAATCAGGCTTTGTTTGCCCATGAGTTAGGGGGCCAACAACGATTAATTGGCCTGACAACCGATTAATCGGTCTAACATACCATTTAATCGGTCTTACAGACCATTTAATCGTCCTAGCAAGTTAACATAATGAATAGGTGTTATTCAATTCGGCCACCCAATGAGTAGCGATTAACTGGCCAATTAACTGATTAGTCGGATGAATTCTTGAACAGTGCCTATACATGAGACAAGGCATGTTCATTACACTTCATGTAGGAGGGATAACCTTCGACGTTATAATCACACTTACCGAACATGCCCCTCTGTAATTTCTGGTTCTCTTCTTGGGTCTGGGCCAATTGAGTCTTTAAACTCTCAATTTCTTCGGCCTGCTGCTTGTTATCCGCCTGGAGGCATTTCTTCTGCTCCAGATTTCGTTGCGACGAAAGGCAGCCGGCCTCATACTAGGACTCGGCGTACCTCTGAGATTCTCGGGTTGCATCTAAATCTTTTTGCAACTACCCTATAGATTCAGCTGCTAAAAAGTACCCTCACGTCAGCATGGGATTATATACTAAGATCAGCAGGATAGATATACTCACCATGCGCCTCCCGGGTAAAATTCTTCACTTGTTCAAGTTGGGCCTTCACGGCTTCCACCTATGTTCGGCTCGCCTCCAATTCATTGGCCAATTGCTCGTTCTGCTTCCTTGAGGCCTGCATCATCCATAAAACAATATGAGGATCCTTAACTCGATCGTCCCAACCAATTCAAGGCTCAGGGGCTACTAGGTTTACATATGTGTCCAGATTCTCAAAATCAATCACTCACCTTCAGGCTGGATGATATCAGTTTCACGGCTTCCCCAAGCCCAGCTCGGGCAGCTCCGATGTGTGCGTCTGCCGAGCATAGAGCATTCAACTCTTGTTCGGAAAATGCCGGGTGGCGCAGGGTTTCTCCTTGCCGTCGGTGGTTCATCGCGCTCTCTACTTCGGATTTAGTGACTGATACCACGTCCCCGGAGTCTTCAGGGGCCGGATTGACCACAGGGGCCTCCGCGGCAGGTTCAGCATGAGCAGAAGACCTTGATTCATGAGTGTTGCCAGGCATCCCGGCAACGTCCTCGGCAGAAGATGGTTTACTCGTTTCCTGAGTATTTCGACATAAGATCTTCTGTGAGATCCTATCGATCATAATAACAATAGATTAAGCGGCCGAACGAAGTACCTTTTGGTTGAACGAGTGGTCGGCGCCGTCTCCACGACCGGCTCACATGAAGGACTCCTGTTGATGCCCGGTCCGGGCATTGCTATTGTAGCCGACGTTCGTCGCGAGGACCGACGCTTGGGAGTGGAAACCGGCATATTTGGGTCGACGGAGGACGTTTGCCTTTTACGGGAAGAACTTTTCTTCTTGCCTGTAGTAGAGGAAGGGAGTGATCCGGGGTGATCGGCTATGATAGCCACCTTGGATCGATCAAGGCCCTCTTGGTAAAAGACCCCGTCTTCGTACTCAATTGACAGCTCCGGATCGTCATGGAATCCTGGATCGTCATCACGAGAGTAGTTCTCTGGTTGGCGGGCCGGACAGTTCACTGTCTCGACAAAGCTCCTCCATTCCTGTTTGCGCAGACGGAAAGCTTTGGTCAAAAAGGGCAAATAAAAAAGCCGAACTCAGGTCGCAAAGTCGAAAGGCTTACCCATTTGATGGGGTTGTAACTCGAGTAGCCCTCCTTAACCGGTAGCCGAACGAAGTCTTCTTTTTCTCCTTTGTACAGGTCGGCAAGTGCGGCTACCAATACCGCTTGGTTGGCAGGGCCCAGCCGTCGGGAGCGAGTGGTGTCACTTGTTCCGTTGTAACGCCACAAAGGATGTATCCTTTGCTGAAGAGGCTGAACGCATCGGGTGATGGCGGTAGCCATCACGTCAATCATGGTCAGCTTGTGATGAGCCAGTATCCTTACATGGGCAGCCAAGCGTTGAACTTCAGCACCGTCCTCTTGGGATGAACTCTTCGGTCGCCAATTGTACCTTTTTTCAAAGGGGCATCAGAGTATTCGGGCAAACCCCTCCGAGTTGGATCGAATAGGGGAATGTCCTCAATATAGAACCATTCCGAAACCATTCTTCGGTGTCCCCACTGGATACCCTGTCCCGGCTATACGGCATACTTCGGCTCCTCCGACTTACCGAATTGTCTCACCCCGAGTTTGGGGGACGAGGCAGAAGTACTTCCTCCATAATTCAAAGTGTGCCTCGCAGCCCAGGAACATTTCGCAAAGGGCAACAAAGCCCGAGATATGCAGAATAGATCCGGGGGTAAGATGATGGAGCTGGATCCCATAGAACTCCAGTAATCCCCTCAGGAAAGGATGAATGGGGAACCCTAGGCCCCGCAAGAGGAAACGCACGAAGCATACCCGCTCTCCCTTGTGAGGATTAGGGAAGTTCTCCGCGAAGGCTTCATTGTCAAAAGAAGTCAAACCGGCGCGGGTAGCCGCCAGATCCGAGGAAGGAAGATACCCTTGGGTCTCGAGGTCACGCAACCGAAGAAGGGATACAGAGCAACTTGCCCAATCCCCGGGACGAGAGCCGCAAGGACGCGAGGAAGAGCTGGGGGCGCTCGCCATGTTTTTGTGCTGATCTCTCGCTTCAAGTTTTTTCTGATGGGGAAGAAGAGGAATATGTGACCCAAACCACGATTCGACTTGTTTAAATAGGTGGTGTCTCCCTTGCAGGAGGGGCAGACTTGTAAAAAGCTGCCGGGCCGCTCGTCTCCCCTTGGCGCACAAGGATCGAGAAGCGCTGAAAGTTACTATAGTGGGTCCCGCAAATTCTCAACGTTTGATAATTCTTCGATGACGGGATGGTTGCCGAGCAAGAAGTGATAGAGGGACTCGCCTCGCAAGCCGAAGACTTCAACGCGCAAGATTGGCCGGATATACCTCGGCATTGGAGGCTAGTCCGGGGGCTACTGAGGGAGTCCGGGATTAAGGGGTCCTCGGACTGCCGGCCTATTTCTCATAGGCCGGGCTCATGGGCCGCTCGCTGAGGATGGGATTGATCGAAGGCCTCATCGCTATGGAGGAGACCTCAGGAGTCGTGGCGTGTCTTTCAAGTTTGAGATAGTAGATTAGGCATGTTTTTTTCCTCCGGTGGGCAACCGACTATGTGTAACCCTAATGACCCTTGGCGCCTATATAAGCCAAAGGGTTTTAGATTGTAGGACAGAGAAACTCATCTACGGTTTTAGCTAGTCGATCTCGAGGTAGATCAACTCTGTAACCTTCATACCATGAATATAATCGAGCAGGACGTAGGGTTTTACCGCCATAGGAGGGCCCAAACCTGGGTAAACATCGTCTCCTTCGTCCCCTTGTCACCATCGATCCAAGACTCACAGCTCGGGACCCCCTACCCGAGATCTGCCGGTTTTGACACCGATAGTGGGTTCTTTTGCTTCAAGAATTTGACTTACACATCGTTGATAGGAAAGGAGCTGAGAACCCCGTAGCTGATAACTTGTCTAGGTTAGAAAATATTCTTGATGACCCACTACCTATTGATGATAGTTTCCCTGACGAACAGCTAGCTGCAATAAGTGTCTCACACAACACACCTTGGTATGCTGATTATGCCAATTATATTGTCGCTAAATATATACCACCTAGCTTTACTTATCAACAAAAGAGAAAAAAATTCTATGACTTGTGACATTACTTTTGGGATGACCCACACCTTTATAAAGGAGTAGATGGTATTATTAGACGTTGTGTACCTGAGCATGAACAGGAACAAATCCTACGGAAATGTCATTCCGAAGCTTATGGAGGACATCATGCGGGAGATAGAACTGCTCATAAGGTATTACAATCTGGTTTTATTGGCCTACTCTCTTCAAGGATGCCTGTAAGTTTGTCTTGTCTTGTGATGAATGTCAAAGAATTGGTAATATCGGTAAGCGTCAGGAAATGCCTATGAATTATTCCCTTGTTGTCGAACCATTTGACGTTTGGGGTTTTGATTATATGGGGCCTTTTCCTTCCTCCAATGGGTACACTCATATTTTGGTTGCGGTTGATTATGTCACTAAGTGGGTAGAAGCTATTCCAACTAGGAGTGCCGATCACCACACCTCCATTAAAATACTTAAAGAGGTTATCTTCCCGAGGTTTGGAGTCCCTAGATATTTAATGACCGATGGTGGTTCACACTTTATTCATTGTGCTTTCCGTAAGATGCTTGCTAAATATGATGTTAACCATAGAATTGCATCCCCTTATCATCCTCAATCTAGTGGTCAAGTTGAACTTAGCAATAGAGAAATAAAATTAATATTACAAAAAACTGTCAATAGGTCTCGTAAGAATTGGTCTAAGAAATTAGATGATGCACTTTGGGCCTATAGAACAGCTTATAAAAATCCTATGGGTATGTCTCCATATAAAATGGTATATGGGAAAGCTTGTCATTTGCCTCTAGAACTAGAACACAAAGCATTTTGGGCAATCAAAGAACTCAACTATGATTTCAAACTTGCCGATGAGAAGAGGCTATTTGATATTAGCTCACTAGATGAATGGAGAACCCAAGCCTATGAAAATGCCAAGCTATTCAAAGAAAAAGTAAAAAGATGGCATGACAAAAGAATTCAAAATAGGAGATTATGTTCTTTTGTTCAACTCTCGTTTAAGATTTTTTGCAGGAAAGCATCTCTCAAAATGGGAAGGACCATATATTATCAAAGAGGTTTATCGTTCTCGAGCTATCAAGATTAATAACGCTGAAGGTACTAACCCGAAGGTGGTCAATGGACAAAGAATTAAGCATTATATCTCAGGTATGCCTATTAACGTTGAAAGCAATGTTATCCAAACCATGACACTGGAGGAACACATAAAAGAAACCTTCCGGAACACTCCAGAATACTTAAAAATAGGAGGTATGTGATACGGTAAGTAAACGGACTCCGAAAAATCCGCAAAAATATTTTTGTCAGTTTTGGAATATTTTAGAATTTGGGAAATAAACAAATAAACTGGAGGGTGATCGAGGTGAGCACGATACACCAGGGCGCGCCACGCACCTCTGGGCGCGCCCTGGTGGGTTGTGCCCACCTCGGGTGCCTTCCCGACTCCGTTTTCCTTCCAAATACTTGTTCCCCAAGAATAAAAATTCTCTATATATACCCCGACTGTTTTGACGACCGCATCGCAGAAAAATCCTTTGTTCTTCTTTCTTGCTGTTTTCCTATCAGATCTGTCAAGTCAGACATCATGTCTTCTCCCTCTTCTAACAACGTGGAAGAAGATGCCTGGCTAATGAAGATAGAGTTGAAGAGGGAGGAGCCGGAAGAAGCCAACAAGGAGGAGAAGGACAAGGAGGCTATGGTAGATCATCTCCCTGAAGGAGATCAATTCATGCCAGCAAAGGAGGGAGAGGAAGAAGATATCCTTCAACCTTATTATAGTCATCTCACCCCTATTGAAATCGAAGCCTTTAGAGCTTTCGAAGCGATTCGTGTTCAGAACAAATTTCTCATCCATGAAAATATTTTGCTGCAAGAGCACACCAATAACCTTAGGTGGGTCATCTGCAAATTGGAGCATCTTTTGAAGCTGGAGGATAAGCTTACTACATCATCACCACTACCTTCTTCATCACCACCACCAAAGGAAACTTGAGCACACGGGTATGGGCACTCCCCTTGGCTTGAGCCAAGCTTGGGGGAGGTGCCCCGGTATCGTATCACCATCACTTTTATTCACCTTTACCTATTTTAGTTCGATCTTTAGTTTCCTTTGCTTTAGTTGAATAAAAGTTTAGCATGATCTATTTTCATGTGTTAGTTCCGTGATCTATCTATCTATGTAATCGAGTGAGAGTTATATAATAAAGTTTAGTTTGAGTTTTTTCCTCTCTACTTTCTTGTTGCAATCAAAATAAAGGAAAGAAAAACAAATGAAAATAATCATAGGCTAATCCTATGGTGAGTAATGACATCACATAATGAAAAGTATAAGTAGTAAAATTTATTGGAGATTGACAAACATAGCATTGGTCAATGATGCAATTCATGAAATAATTAATAAAGGAAGAGAAGATTCACATGCAAATACACTATCTTGGACATCTTTTATGATTGTGAGCCCCCATCAAATATTATATGTCAAAATTGTTGATGTTGGACGAGTAAGACAACGTAATGATTTATGTTTGTTCATATCCACATAGAAGTTATATTGTCATAGATCCTTTAACATGTGGTGCTTGCCCAATATCTTTGCTAGCCAAAAATTCCGCTCTAAGTAGAGATACTACTTGTGCATCCAAAAACCCAAACCAAACACTTTCTTTGAGTGTCCACCATACCTACCTATGGATCAATGCAACCAGGCAATAAAAATTGCATCTAAAAGTGTTTTAATCAATTAGTGTAAGAGAAAATTGAGCGTTATACAAACTTATGATGGCAAAGTAATAAAAGCGACGGACTGCATAATAAAGGTTGCTATCATAGGGGGCAATATAGCGTGACGTTCTTTTACATTAAGGGATTGGGCATACAAACCAATAAGCGCATGTCAACCTCTGCTTCCCTCTGCGAAGGGCCTATCTTTTACTTTTATGCACTTACTTTTATGCAAGAGTCAAAGTATTCTTCCCTATTCCTTTTTACTTTTTCTTTTGCAAGCATCATGTGGTGAGGAAAGATCTAGGCAGATATACCCAGTTGGATATGGGTGAGCATGAGTTATTATTGTTGACATCACCCTTCAGGTGAGTGAGTTGGGAGGCGAAACTATAAGCCCCTATCTTCCTACGTGTGCGGTTGAAACTTTTTGTTCATGGGTATGCCGTGAGCGTTAGCAATCATAGAAGACTAAATGATGGTTTAGTATTTGGACTTGCCAAAAGGCTCCGACATGAGACCCTTCCTGAAAATATGATGAATTGTAGTTGCAAAGTTGACTGAGAACATAGTTTGTTGGTTCCCAATAAGGTTTATGATCCATACTTCTATGTTGTGATGAATTGTTACTTGTTCATGAGAAGCTTTATGCTAAAAATGTATTGAAATAAGTTCTTATGTTAGAGTTTGTTGCTGTTATGTTAATAAGCATGATGCTTCTATGTCCGTATTTTGTTTTTATCGACACCTCTCTCTCAAACCATGTGGACATGCTTTTCAATATCGGCTTTCGCTTGAGGACAAGCGAGGTCTAAGCTTGGGGGAGTTGATACGTCCATTTTGCATCATGATTTCCTACTGATATTTACTTTGTTTTGTTGAATAATAATGCTTTGGGGAGTGATTCTAATTCCTTTTCTCTCATAATATGCAAGGTTTACACAAAGAGGGAGAATACTAGCAGCTGGAATTCTGGACCCAAGAAAAGCACGTCAAAGATACCTATTCTGCACAACTCCAATGAAGCTGAAATTTTACGGAGATTATTTTTGCATTTAATAAAAAATACTGGACCTGAAAACTACCGGAGGGGGCCTCCCACGTGGGCACAACCCACCAGGGCGCGCCAGGCCCCCCTGGGCGCGCCCTGATGGGTTGTGGCCACCTCGGCCCACCTCCGGTGCCCATCTTCTGGTATAAGGTCACTCTTGACCTTGATAAAATCATAGGAGGACTTTCGGGATGAAGCGCCGCCGCCTCGAGGTGGAACTTGGGCAGGAGCACTTTTCCCCTCCGGCGGAGCGATTCCGCCGGGGGAACTTCCCTCCCGGAGGGGGAAATCGAAGCTATCGTCATCACCAACACCCCTCTCATCTTTGGGAGGCCAATCTTCATCAACATCTTCAACAGCACCATCTCCTCTCAAACCCTAGTTCATCTCTGGTGTTCAATCTTTGTACTGGAACTTCAGATTGGTACCTGTGGGCGACTAGTAGTGTTGATTACATCTAGTAGTTGATTACTATATGGTTTATTTGGTGGAATATTATATGTTCAGATACATTATGCTATTTAATACCCCTCTGATCTTGAGCATGAATATCATTTGTGAGTAGTTACCTTTGTTCTTGAGGTCACGGGAGAAGTCATGTTGCAAGTAATCATGTGAAGTTGATATGTGTTAAAATCTTTCCATTCCTTAGTATGCATTAATTCCAAAATCCTTGGATGATTATATCAAGAGCAAAAAAAATTGGATGCAACACGTGGACAAGTAGAATATCATCAAACATGGATATACCCAGTTTTTACTAGGAATTATATTGTTCCAACAAGTTTGTGTAAAACTCTAGTCCCAAAAAAGCATGTCTGGTCACTTATTCAACTTGTTTATTACAGAAGGCACAATCATAACTTTCCAAGTTTTTTTCGTCTTTAGTAGGTTCCTGGTATTTCGTCTCTAGTAGTGTTGATTACCTTGCGTAGTTGATTACTATATGGTTTATTTGGTGGAAGATTATATGTTCAGATCCATTATGCTATTCAATACTCCTCTGATCTTGAGCATGATTATTATTTGTGAGTAGTTACCTTCGTTCTTGAGGTCACGGGAGAAGTCATGTTGCGAGTAATCATGTGAATTTGATATGTGTTCGATATTTTGATGATATGTATGTTGTGATTCCTTTAGTGGTGTCATGTGAATGTCGACTACATGACACTTCACCATTCATGGGCCTAAGGGAATGCATTGTGGAGTAGTTATTAGATGATGGGTTGCTAGAGTGACAGAAGCTTAAACTCTAGTTTATGCGCTATTTCGTAAGGGGCTGATTTGGATCCACATGTTTAATGCTATGGTTAGACTTTGTCTTAATACTTTTCTCGTAGTTGCAGATGCTTGCGAGGGGGTTAATCATAAGTAGGTTGTTAGTTCAAGTAAGAACAGCACCTTAGCAATGGTCCACCCACATATCAAATTATCAAAGTAGCGAACACGAATCAAACCAACATGATAAAAGTGACTAGACGAAATTCCCGTGTACCCTCAAGAACATTTTGCCTATTACTAGTGATTGTTCTGGCCTGTCCTTTGCCTCAAAAGGATTGGACTGCCTTGCTGCACCTTGTTTACCGATACCGTTACTTGCTCGTTACCAATTATCTTGCTATCAAACTATCTGTTACCTACAATTTCAGTGCTTGCAGAAATTACCTTGCTGAAAACCGCTTGCCATTTCCTTCTACTCCTAATTGGGTTCGACACTCTTACTTATCGAAAGGACTACGATTGATCCCCTATACTTGTGGGTCATCAGGCTCCCCCTCCGGTGGTTCTTGTCTCCAGTATTTTTTATTTATTGTAAAATAAATCTCCAAAAAGTTTTGTCCTGTTTCGAGAACTTTTATTTCTGCACAAAAACAACACCATGGTAGTTCTGCTGAAAACAGCGTCAGTCCTGGTTAGTTTCATTCAAATCATGCAAATTAGAGTCCAAAACAAGGGCAAAAGTGTGAGGAAAAGTAGATACGACGGAGACGTACCACACATCTTCATGATACGTATACAAGGTATCTATAATCTATGAAGTATTAATGCCATATTTACAACAATTTTATATGGTTTTGGTATGATTTGCATGGAACTAACCCGGACTGACGTTGTTTTCAGCAGAACTACCGTGGTGTTGTTTTTTGTGCAGAAATAAAAGTTCTCCAAATGCAACGAAACTTTTTGATGATTTTTTTTGGAACAAAAGAGGCACTAGAAGCTTCGTGGGAGGGCCAGAAGAGCCACGAGGTGGCCACAACCCACCAGGGCGCGCCAGCCCCCTCTGGCGCGCCCTGGTGTCTTGTGGGCCCCTCGTGGCCCATCTTCACGTGAAACTGACGCCCAAAAATCCTATATATTCAGAAACCCCCAGAAATAACCCTAGATGAGAAGTTCTGCCGCCGCAAGCCTCTATAGCCACGAAAAACCAATCCAGACCCCGTTCCGGCACCCTGTCGGAGGGGGAAATCATCACCGTAGGCCATCTTCATCATCCCCATGGTCTCCATGATGTGGAGGGAGTAGTCCACCCTCGGGGCTAAGGGTTTGTTCCAGTATATATGTGTTTAGTCTCTCTCTCTCTCTCTCTCTCTCTCTCTCTCTCTATCGTGTTCTTGATTTGGTACGATCTTGATATATCGCGGGCTTTGTTAATATAGTTGGATCATATGGTGTTTTCCCCTATCTATCTTGTTGTGATGAATTGAGTTTTCCCTTTGAGATTTTGTTATTACCGGATTGAATATTTTTATGGATTTGAGACCACTTGATCTATGTCTTGGCACTTAACTCGCGGATTCCCGAGGTGACATTGGGGTAATCTATGCATAGGGGTTGATGCACGTTTTCGTCCTACTTTCTCCAGTAGAAATCTTGGGGCACTCTTTGAGGTTCTTTGTGTTGGATTGAGTATTATGAATCTGAAATTGTTTGATGCGTATCGTATAATTAACACATGAATACTTTTGGTGACATTGGAGTATCTAGGTGACATTAGAGTTGGTTGATGCGTATCATATGGTGTTATTTTAGGACGAACTCTTAGATAGATCGATCGGAAAGGATAACTTGGTGTTATTTTAGTACGAACTCTAGGATAGATCGATCGGAAAGGATAACTTTAAGGTGGTCTCGTACCCTACAAACAATTTCTTCTTATGTTCTCCCCTAGACAAGAACTTTGGAGTGATTCTTCGTTGCACGTTGAAGGATGGTTATGTGATCCAATTATATTAGCATTGTTGAAAGATTGCACTAGCGAAAGTACGGACCCTAGCTAGGCCTTGTTTTCAAGCATTGCAATACCATTTGTGCTAACTTTTGTTACTTGCTACCTTGCTATTTTTTATTGTTACTATTACAAAAATCAATACCTACTATCATTACTACACTTGTATCACCATCTCTTCGTCAAACTAGTGCACCTATACAATTTACCATTGTATTTGCTGTGTTGGGGACACAAGAGACTTTTTATTATTTGGTTGCAGGGTTGTTTGAGAGAGACCATCTTCATCCTACGCCTCCCACGGATTGATAAACCTTAGGTCATCCACTTGAGGGAAATTTGCTACTGTCCTACAAAACTCTGCGCTTGGAGGCCTAACACGAGTCTACAAGAACAAGTTGTGTAGTAGACATCAAGCTCTTTTCTGGGGCCATTGTCGGGGAGGTGAGTGCTTGAAGGTATATCTTTAGATCTTGAAATTAAATCTTTTAGTTTCTTGTTTTTCACTAGTCTGGTTTTTATAAAAGAAAAGTACAAAAAATGGAGTTTAGGTTGCATAATTTTATCGTCTTTATAATGTCTTTCATGAAAATAAGGATTCAGAAAATTGTGCTCAATTGGTAAAGGAAGAAATTATGAAAATACTTAATGAGAATTCCTTGAATGATGAGCATGATTGCAATGTTGCTGGTATGAATTCTCTGAATATCCATGATGCTAATGATATGCAAAGCCACAAGCTTGGGGATGCTATGTTTGATGAAGATGATATTTTTAGTCCCCCAAGTTTTGATGAGCAAATTTATTATGATGATGGCATGCCTCCTATCTACGATGACTATGATGATGACACGTACGCTATAAAGAGTGATAGTAACCATGAAACTTGTCATCATGATTTTAATATTGAATGTGGTTATGTCAATCAAGTGTCTCATGATAGTTATTTTGTTGAGTTTGCTCCCACTACCATGGATGAAAAGGAATTTGCTTCTGTGAAGAGTAATACATTTTCTATGCTTGTAGATCATGAATAGAATGCTTTATGTGATAGTTATATTGTGAAATTCCTTCATGATGCTACTGAAAATTATTATGAGGGAGGAACATATGCTTGTAGGAATTGCAATAATATCAAGTTTCCTCTCTATGTGTTCAAAGTTTTGAAGTTATGCTTGTTTTGCCTTCCTATGCTAGTTGATTCTTGCTCCCATAATTTTTTTGCTCACAAAATCCCTACGCATAGGAAGTGGGTTAGACTTAAATGTGCTTGTCATGAGATTCATGATGCTCTCTTGCATGTTTTAGTTACTACTTTTTATGTGAGCATCATTGAAATCATCATGCCTAGCTAAAAGGCTTTAAAGAAAAGCGCTTGTTGGGAGATAATCCAACACTTTTCCTTTCTGTTTTTGTGTGTTCACATGATTAATATACTGTAGTATTCATGTTGTGTGTCTTTTATTTCAATAAAGTTCCAAGTAAAGCCTTTGGGATGACCCACAAGATGAGTAGAATTGATGCTGAACCAAAACAGAAACTTTTGCCTCCAGTAAAGAATTTCTCTGATATTACTCGAGCGTCAAAAAATTCTGAAATTTTTACACAGTATTTCTATGCAAATTCTTTACGTTTTACTAATTTTTAAGAATTTTTAGAGACATGGAAGTATGGGTATACTACAGATCTTCACAGACTGTTCTATTTTTGACAGATTCTGTTTTGGATGCATAGTTTGCTTATTTTAGTGTTTCCATAGCTTATATTTAGTGACATAAATTATGGGAATGATAGAATATAGTAGGTATTATGTGAGAACAATTATGAATCTTGTCTCGACATTACCTAAGTGAATGATATATCTTTATTATACTAACCCATCTCACGAAGTTCCGTTAAGTTTTGTGTGATTGAAGTTTTCATGTTTTGGGTGAGACACCGATATGAAGAATAAGGAGTGACAAGAACCTAAGATTGGGGATGCCCAAGGCACCCCAAGGTAATATCCAAGGAAGACTCAAGCGCCTAAGCTTGGGGATGCCCCGGAAGGCATCCCCTCTTTTATCTTCAACATTATCGGTATATCTTACTTAGAGCTATATTTTTATTCGTGACATAATATGTGATTTGCTTGGATCTTCATTATATTTTGTTATTTTCTGTTAGGTGTTATTTATAATCTTTTTTTCAATAAAAAGTTCCAAGAATTGCCTTAGGATGCTTGCATTGCATCTTTGATGTGTGCTGTGTAAAAACAGAAACTTTCTCTGTAGTGTTTGAATTTTCATATTTACTAGAACGTGGAAAGTTTCTGCAATTTTTTCATAGTGTTGTCATATAAATTCTTTATCACTTCCTAAATTTTCATAATTTTTTGAGTTACAGAAGTACACTGTTTTCATCAATTGCTACAGACTATTCTGCTTGGACAGATTGCTGTCATAGTTTTGTTATCTACTTATCCTATAGTTTCCATAGCCTATATTGGTAGATATAAA
Source organism: Elymus sibiricus (assembly GCA_039707655.1). Taxonomy (NCBI): domain Eukaryota; kingdom Viridiplantae; phylum Streptophyta; class Magnoliopsida; order Poales; family Poaceae; genus Elymus; species Elymus sibiricus. The sequence continues at coordinate 404,734,661 of CM077671.1, forward strand.
TTGTGGAAACGATAGTAAACAGTAGATGATGTTTGGAAATTATTGTGCAACTTGTCTTGGCAGTACAAGAAGTGTGGACTTATTCTTATGTGTACTAACCTATCTCACGAGTTCTTTTTGAGTTTTTGTGGATGAAGTTTTTAAGATTAAGGGAAACCGTGATATAAAAAGAATTAAGGAGACAAAAAGCTCAAATTTGGGGATGCCCAAGGCATCCAAGATAATATTTCAAGAAGTCTCAAGCATCTAAGCTTGGGGATGCCCGGTAGGCGTCCCACCTTTCCTCATCAACAATTATCGGTTAGTAGCGGTTGAGCCTAAGTTTTGTGCTTCTTCACATGATGTGTGCTATTCTTGGAATGTAATTTTATTTTGTTTTACTTGCTGTTTTAATAAAATACTTAGATCTGAAAGTTTTTAGATGAGAGAGAGTTCACAAATGGCTACCCATTTACTTAACTACTCGCTTGATCTTCACTTATATCTTTTTGGAGTAGCTTGTCATTTACTCTTGTGCTTCCCTTATATCCTATGAGTAAATTGTTGAATGAATTGAATACCATGAAGTTGAAATTATATGTTCATATCATGCCTAGTAGTAGCTTCACATTGGGTTTAGAAAGTGAAATCTTTTGAAGCTTGACAATCACAATATTGGTCATACAAGCAATTCGTGAATGATTAGTATAAGGAAGAGAACTTTCACATACAAATATATTATCTTGGACATCTTCTATGATTTTGAATACCCATTAATTACTTTCAAACTTGAGCAAATTAGTTGAAGTTGGACAACGAAGACAACGTTATGAGTTTTGGTTGTGTATATTTGCATAGAAGTTATATTGTTATGGATCCTCCAACATGTGGTGTTTGCTTAGGATCTTTTGCTAGCCAAAAATTCGTACTAAGTAGAGATACTACTTGTGCAACCAAAAACCCTTAAACCCAGTTTCTTGCCATGAGTGTCCACCATACCTACCTATGGATTGAATAAGACCCTTCAAGTAAGTTGTCATCGGTGAAAAAAGGCAATAAAAATTGCTTCTAAATGTATTTGATCATTTAGTGTAAGAGAAAATTGAGCGTTGTACGAACTTGTGATGGCAAAGTAATAAAAGCGACGGACTGCATAATAAAGGTTGCTGTCATAAGGAGCAATATAATGTGACGATCTTTTGCATTAAGGGATTATGCATACAAAACCAAAAAGCGCATGGCGGCCTCTGCTTCCCTCTGTGAAGGGCCTATCTTTTATCTTTCAGTGTTTACTTTTATGCAAGAGCCAATAGTATGCATTCTCATTTCAACCTCAATTACTCTCTAGTTGGCAAGCATCATGTGGTGCGGAAAGATCTAGGCACATATGGCCAGTCAAATATATTTGATCATGACTTATTATTGTTGACAATTATCTCTATGATAAATGAGTTGGGAGGCAAAACATTAAGCCCCTATCTTTCTCTGTGTTCGATGGATACCATTTTTTCTAAGAATGTGCTTTGATTACTAGCAATCATAGAAGACTATATGATGATTGAGTATGTGGAGCTCTTACTTAGACTTTGTTGAGAATAAGTTGAATTGCAATTGTTTGGTGACTAAGAACATAGGTTGTTAAGTTTCAAGAGAATACATTGTTTGAACCATAACATGTGAATTGGTTGCTACTTTATCATGATGACTTTTATGAGAAAGAGTTGTTGTTATGATGCTAGAAAAAGTGGTTGAAATTATCATTAATCAAACTTATGCACTATGCTAGAACTCACACTTCATAAATTATTTCTTTTATCATTTACCTACTCGAGGACGAGTAGGAATTAAGCTTGGGGATGCTGATACGTCTCCAACGTATCTATAATTTATGAAGTATTCATGCCATATTTACAATAATTTTATATGGTTTTGGTATGATTTGAATGGAACTAATCCGGACTGACGTTGTTTTCATCAGAACTACCGTGGTGTTGTTTTTTGTGCAGAAATAAAAGTTCTCCAAATGCAACAAAACTTTTTGATGATTTTTTGGAACAAAAGAGGCACTAGACGCTTCGTGGGAGGGCCAGAAGAGCCACGAGGTGGCCACAACCCACCAGGGCGTGCCAGCCCCCTCTGGCGCGCCTGGTGTCTTGTGGGCCCCTCGTGGCCCATCTTCGCGTGAAACCGACGCCCAAAAATCCTATATATTCAGAAACCCCCATAAATAACCCTAGATGAGAAGTTCCGCCGCCGCAAGCCTGTGTAGCCATGAAAAACCAATCTAGACCCCTTTCCGTCACCCTGCCGGAGGGAGAAATCATCACCGGAGGCCATCTTCATCATCCCCATGGTCTCCATGATGAGGAGGGAGTAGTCCACCCTCGGGGCTGAGGGTTTGTACCAATAGCTATGTGTTTAATCTCTCTCTCTCTCTCTCTCTCTCTCGTGTTCTTGATTTCGCACGATCTTGATGTATCGCGGGCTTTCTTAATATAGTTGGATCATATGGTGTTTTCCCCTCTCTATCTTGTTGTGATGAATTGAGTTTTCCCTTTGAGATTTCGTTATTACCGGATTGAATATTTTTATGGATTTGAGACCACTTGATCTATGTCTTGGCACTCAACTCGCGGATTCCCGAGGTGATATTGGGGTAATCTATGCATAGGGGTTGATGCACGTTTTCGTCCTATTTTCTCCGGTAGAAATCTTGGGGCACTCTTTGAGGTTCTTTGTGTTGGATTGAGTATTATGAATCTGAAATTGTTTGATGCGTGTCGTATAATTAACTCATGGATACTTGTGGTTACATTTAAGTATCTAGGTGACATTAGAGTTGGTTGATGCATATCATATGGTGTTATTTTAGTACGAACTCTTAGATAGATCGATCAGAAAGGATAATTTGGTGTTATTTTAGTATGAACTCTAGGATAGATCGATCGGAAAGGATAACTTTAAGGAGGTTTCGTACCCTACAAACAATTTCTTCTTATGTTCTCCCCTAGATAAGAATTTTGGAGTGATTCTTCGTTCCACGTTGAAGGATGGTTATGTGATCCAATTATATTAGCATTGTTGAGAGATTGCATTAGCGAAAGTACGGACCCTAGGCCTTGTTTTCAAGCATTGCAATACCGTTTGTACTCGCTTTTGTTACTTGCTACCTTGTTTTTTTTATTGTTACTATTACAAAAATCAATACCTACTATCATTACTACACTTGTATCACCATCTCTTTGCCGAACTAGTGTACTTATACAATTTACGATTGTATTTGGTGTGTTGGGGACACAAGAGACTTTTTATTATTTGGTTGCAGGGTTGTTTGAGAGAGACCATCCTCATCCCACGCCTCCCACGGTTTGATAAACCTTAGGTCATCCACTTGAGGGAAATTTGCTACTGTCCTACAAAACTCTGCGCTTGGAGGCCCAACATGATTCTACAAGAACAAGTTGTGTAGTAGACATCACTTCACAAGTCCATTGTCACCACAATGGACGGCAAGATTCAAGCATGATCTCTTCGTGATGCTCCACTTGAACTTGCACACCGCAATCTTCAGGACGATCAGCACTTGATGTCATCCTCCATGGGTTGTATGAGATCTTCCACTTGATGCAAGCCCATGAAAACATACCTAACCCCATATAGAACTCTCATGTAGACCATGCAGGTTAGTACACAAAACGTAATGGACAATAGTTACCTTTCCATGAGATCACTTGATCCCTCTAGGTACATCTTGTACACTTTGTGTGTTGATCAACTTGATTCACTCTTTGACTTAGTCTTGATCAACCTTATATCATATCTTCTCTATGACCAATCTTTGGATAAAACTTTGAATACCACCTTGGTCACCATATAAACTCCTTGAAACCAACAAATGGACTTCAAGAAGTGCCTATGGACAAATCCTTCAAATATAACTCAAGGCAACCATTTGAAGGGATTGTCATTAGGCACATTTCTTCAAGAAGTGCCACGCATGAAGAAATGTGCTCTTACAGCATTGGTCCTATTAGGCCTTAGCACGACGACTTTCAGACTGTCCACTACAGCCAGGTTTGCCTGGCTTCAGTGTGGGAGGGACGATGACGGCAGCGCATCTTCGGTTCACTCCAGTGCTAATAGGTTGCTAGGTCGTCTATGGTCCTGAATGTAATATGTACTTCTAGTATTCTTTTTAGGCAGTTGATGAATAGATCGGAAATTGTTCAAAAACAATTAGCCGATGATAAAAACCCACCGCAGTCGGTGTCTAAAGAGAGATATTCCTTACTAGCTCGGATCAAAGTTATAAAAATTATCACCTCCATAGTTACGCCATGAGAAGAGTAATAATCTTTTGACCAGATCATGATTACTGCACGACCTTGTTCAGTGGAAAAACAAACAAAATTACCAAAACACAGGAACAATTTTGTGTGCAAATTCTTGTCATAACTCATAACTGTAAAACCAAAAATTTAGTCAAGGTAAACGTTCAGATATTTTTCTAGCAACTCTACTGCTATAACTAAGCTCTTTTTACGCCTCATCTCTCTTCACACAGTCCAAAAAAAGAATGAGAAATATGTGACGATGACGAGCAGATCACTGAGACGGAGGAGCTAGCAGCAAAAGGTTCTCTCTCTATAGCTTAGGTGCTGCAATGGCATGTCAGGGAGCTTGTCTTCGTCTTGCAGCAGAGAGACTTGGACCCCAGGCACCGCTGATAGTGCAGCTCCATAACGAACTCATCTGCCGGAGCCCCCACCGGCTTCTGGACCTTGTCCTTCGGTTTGCAGCTCAACCATCGCTTGAGGAGGCCCTGCAATGTCGTCGCGGGGCAGACCGATTTGTCATGGCATAAGATCTCCACCTGCATTTTACACAAGTACAGAATATATATACAGGGTTTAGGCCAAATAACACATCCAACATTGTCCATATGCATACATATTTTCTCGGCTTACATGCGCGATAATAGAAACGATGATAATGATGCAACTAAACTGTGCTAGGTCACCATTGAAGTCTACAAATGCAGCAGGGTGCTTGCTTTTAATGGAAATCGATGGGGAGATCCGCCCCTTCACTATTTCTGAAAAATAAAATCTACAATGCAGCAAACTGCAGATCTATTGATGATCTAGTTCTAATACTTGGAAGCAAGCACCTTGACAAGAGGCCCAACACAACAGTCCAAATGAAAGCACAAAGACATCAAAAGCGCTCACCTTAACATCACTTGCTAGCTCAAGTTTTTTAATAATGAGCTTCAGGATGGAGGAGACCTGCATAGTTCCATCTCTGAAAGAAGAAGAAAAATAAATAATGAACATAAAGAAACTTCTGTGCTAGTTGAAAAAGAAACGTGAAGATATAAAGGGGAATTCGCTTAATTCTACATAGTTTTTTCATATTGAACAAGAAGTGGATGCAAAGTAAAGTATGAGAGGCCTTTATCATTGCCGACAAAGAAACTTGAAGATTAAAGGGGAACTCACTTAATTCTGTAGAAATTATTTTCTATCTGAGGTAGCCGTTTAGCTTTTGCCCTGCAAAACAAGTTTCATTTTGATTTGAGGACACAACAAACATGGTCCATCAGAATATAAAAAAACATTGAACGTGCTGCAATCTTACTGATTTGGTGGAGTCAGTAGTGAAAACCAGACTGGGGTAGTTATTCCATCATGCGAGTCTGCTTCTGTGCTTTCCCTCAAACTATGATCCTTGATTGTTTTATTTTTGCTAATTCCCCTTAGACAAGAACTTGATTTTTGTGATTTCTTCGCACTTGAACCGACTAAAGTCCGTAAGGGCTTATAAAGCTCTTCCTTGTCAATAGTCTCACGATTCTTTCCATTTTCAGAAATATCTGGACTATTCTGTTGCCGATGGAAGTGTAGTTAGAATAAGCAAATGTTACAAGACAATTGGCGTCACTTGCTGGTAATAGTTTGATACTACCTTCTTTTTATTTGCAGCTATTGTCATCTTGGTTGATTTTGGTGCCATCTTTGGGGTTTCAACCAAGGACGAAATGGACCTCTCTTCTATCTTTACTGGCAATGTAATAGTTGGAGCCTCAGAAGCATCAACTTCTGTCTCATGTGGAAAGACACTGTCCCTGATAGCTTGAATTCTATCATCAGCCCTTGAAACAGAGAAACAATCAATAATGTTAGGTAGCAACATATAGTAGAGTACCTGAGTCGAGATCACAAGAAAAAAAAGAATAAGTGGCTGGAATTCTAAGCTTTTGTTTCACAAAACCATAATGTATATATACAAAGGTAGTTTCTTCTATACATAGATACATTCTAAGCTTTTGCTTGACAAAAAAAATAGTTTCTTCTGGTTATTAGTAAGAGTTTATTACCTTATAATTGCACTTGTACTGCATAACTACGTAGGTGTACTTATGCATAGATTTAAAGTAAATGAGAATTGACAAGTTGGAAAAACAATTTTGTAGTGAACTATATAGATAATCTTGGTATTTTTTTCAATTACTCCTCACCTGAGTTTCTCTTTAGGAGCAATCCCAAGAGCATCATTGCATACAGGACAGGATTCGATCTCCTCCTCATCTATTTTTTCATGATACACTCCCAGCAAACTGCTTATACAAAAATACGGTCACAAGAGGAACTCCACAGGCAGGCATGCAAGTTTCATATAGAGATTTGAAAGAACAAAATTTTACGTGGTCGACAAATGAAAACAATATTAGGAGTAAATTAGTTAGTAGCAACAATGCAAAAGACTAGATACTTGACTTGCATCCAGTTGTGAGCTCAACTAGTAGTGCAGCACTAGGGCCAGGCTTTTGGATCAAGTGGCGCAGCCACACTTTATTTAAAAATGATCATCCTCCTGGACTACTAGTTGTGGTGGAGTCACATTGTCAAAGAACAAAGTAGTACCGCGACATTTTATTTAAGAATGTGAAGTGCAGCTATACCTTTTTTTCGCAAATACGCAAAGGTGCGTATCATTTCATTGATAGGTAGAAAAGTACAACATGGAGATTGCATCAGCTCACAAGATCACGAACATTTTTGGTAGTGAGCTAACAGAGCCTAAACCAAGAGAAGGTTCCTCAGCCGCAACATCTAAGTCAACTACTTAGGAATGTTGCACTGAAGCCCTTTGACGCCAACCCTAGCCCATTGGTGCACCTCCACTTGTATGGTACTCATAAGGCTGGATGTGGACGGTTGGAGACCATCAAAGATGCATCCATTCCAATGCTTCCATAGCCACCACGCGGTGACAATGATCAGAGAGGAGATACATCAGCATAGGGATGATGAAGCATCCTCGCAAGTGTTCGTCCACCATTCTAAGAAGGGTAGATCACCTTGGGGGATTTGAGCGGTGGTACGCGCCCAGGATAGGATGTCATGCCAGACTTTCCAAGAGAAGGCTGAGCAGCCCGCAAGCAAATGTTGCATGTCCTCAGGCATGATCGCACAACACGCAGTCCGAGTCGTGCGGTCGACCATGTCGAGCAAGCCTGTCTGCTGTCCAACATTTGTTGAGAAGCGCTAAAGTTGATGTGCAATGGAGCCCACACCTTCCAAGTAAGTTTACATTGAGGATCCTGGAAAGAGTCGTATAAGAGCGTGGTGTAGCATGATTCCGCCATGTACTGTTCAGAGGTTGTCCAACACGAACGTAGACTGTCTAGAGTGGTCGAGAGGGAAACGTGGCATAGCCATCGCCACAGCTCGCCTTATTGAACCATAGCTACAGGCCCACGGGAACCTTGGATGTCCTGAACCCACGATCGCATGGTGCAACCCCTCCGCCACAGTACGGGACTTGCATCTTCGGCGCGGTATGATAAAGAGTATGATTGGCGCGATCTCCGCGATGGACTTCCTATCGATCCATTGATCAGTCCAGAAGTAGCATGATCTCCCATCGCCAATAGACCAGGAGGTAGAAGCATGGAAGATAGCCGAGATCTCCGAGTTGCATGGTATGTGCAAGTGGCTTCAAGGGCGGGAGGGGTCTATTTGTTGTAGCCAAAGCTAACGAACCCTGAGCGCTATCCCGGTCCGCTGCAAATCCCGAACACCAAGGCCACCATGGGAGAAGGGCCGATAGACTCACTGCCAGTTAACTGGGTAATAGCCGCAACATGCATCTTTTCGGCCAGCCCAGAGGAACACTCGGATGATCCCCTCGACGCGTGGCAGGATGGTTCGGTTGAAAGCAATGTCGATCAACATATGGGCAAGCATGGCGCACAACACTAGGCGCTGAAGGGCTAGACAATCTCCCTTAGAGTGCATGCATGGATTCTCACCAAGTAGATAGCTTTCTCTCGATCTTGTCAATGAGGGGAAGAAGGGTTGTGGTCGACGCCTTCCGGATGGACAAAGGGATCCCAAAGTATTGGATCGGGAAGTTGGCGGTGGGGCATCCATCTCGGAGGAGATCGTCGCCAAGTGATCATAATTGCAGTGAATGAGGGTGGCCGAGCAATTGGAGTAGTTGATTTGAAGATCGGATGCAAGGCCGAACACCCCAAGCAGCTCGCGCACGGCCGCGAGGTCATGCCAGTCGGGGTGGCAGAAGATTACCACGTCATCGGCATAGAAGGAGGTGCTCAAGGCCGGGTGGTAAGCCGTCGAAGAAGTCCGATGCCAATAGCCCGGAGCAGCATGAGTTGAGAACATCGATGACCAGCGTGAACAACATCGGTGAGAGTGGGTCACCCTGCCTCAAGCCTTTCACGTGGGCAATTGGGAGGGGGGAGGGTGGCCGTTGATCATGACTCATGTCGAGGCCGTATATAGAAGAATGGAGATCCACGCGGCTATACTAAAAACACAAAAAGGAAATATATCGGATTTGATATTTCTCAGGTGCCTAAAATTCCTTTTGCCCAACTATCTATCTTAGGGGGAAACCATGGCCTTAATATCTATTTTAGGGGGAAGCCATAACCCCATTATCTAACTTAGGGGTGGGGGTGTAAGGGATTGCCGGGGGTTTTCATGGGTGGTGGTAGTGCGGGGATTAGAGGGATGGGGCGGGGTGTAGGCCGGCGGCACAAGGATGGATCAGATCGGGGATGAAGGAAGAAGAAGGTTGGGAGAAAGCAAAGTGACTGATGAAACATTTTTTCAGACATTTGTTAAATAGAGGGTCCCGAAATATATACTTCCTCAACACAAATCACAACGCTCTCCAAACATTGCTACTCCGCCCCATCTCTAAATTCGTGCAAAATGGACACACAAGGAAGCAGATCGACTGCACGCGACTGAATACATATGAAATGGACACAAGTTGCTCCGGCCGAAGAAACTACTGCCGACCGGGAGCACGCGCCAAGTTTGCTCCGGCCGATGACTGCTCGCGTGCTTTTCCCCCCTCTACCCTACCTATAAACTCCATCTTCTCTGCCATGGCGCCGCAGATGGCGACGTCGTCTGGATACACGCGCCCGGCGCCCATCGCCAAAGCCCAAAGATACCGCACCGTGTCCCACTCCCAGCGCCGTGTTGTATATATTGTATGTGGCCAACTGCAGGCCGGCGGTGGGGCTGGCCGATGACATCGGCGCGACTGTCGACGCCTTCGGGCAAGTCGTGGAAATTAGCAGCGTGTCATCGTTTGGTTCCGCGAGCATGCCGCATTGCCGCCCCGAGGACCGAGATGGCCGCGCTACACGGACGCTACTCGGTGCCCGCCTCGGCCATTGCCCCGGGCCCCGGCCACCGTCTTCGTCAACCCTCACACAAGGCCACGAGGAATTCGCCATAGGCGGACGCGCGACTCAAAGTAACAATTCCTATTGGAAAAAGATCGGCTAAATTCAACGCTCGCGTCGGCCACGCGCTGCGCCGTCTGAATCTGATCATCGCGATTTCTCCTGGGAACCACGGCCTCGCTCGGTGGCTGCGGCGGCGGTACGGGTTTTCTCCGGGGTTGCTCGGGCGCGCGCGGCTAACGGAGAGGAAATGTCTCGACCGCAAGGTGGCTGCCACGGCCAGACCGAAGCGCAGGGAATCAAAAGGCTCAGGGTTTCTTCTGGATCGGGAAACAAGACCAACCAGGGAACCGCATCAAACGCCAACCAGGGAAACAGACGCGACAGGACTGTAGAGGACGGCAGTAACCCTTGCATCAGAACAAAGGACGGCAGCGCGAGGATAGAGGCGGCCGTGGGCGCGGCCCAGGATGGCCGCGGGATGACACGAAAGAGTAGAGAAAGGGAGGCAGTGGGAGCGAGGTAGGAAGATAACTCACATGTGTGGCCGCAATCCTTGAAGGCGTTGGCCTCCCGGAAGTAGCCCTTGCAGAGCAGGCACGTCAAGCGCGGGGCGAGCTCCGCCCGCAGCACGCGAGCTACTCCCGGCGCGTTCCACATCTCTCCGCCGCCCGCAACCATCTCCGACACCTCCTGCTCCTCGTCAATCTTTGACGACCTCCTCGTCAGAACTCGGGGACTGGGAGGCGCACGGAGAATCAGCAATAAACGGCGCCGGGCGATGGAATCGAGGGCACTGGCCGGTCGGGAGAAGGGAGATGCGCGGCGGAGCTCAGGCGAGTCACGGGGGGTTTGGGGGGACAGAGAGGGGTAGCAAAATCTTTCCTTTTGTCGGTATAGAAATAGAAGAGTGAGACGATTGCGTGTTGGAGACGACGGGTGCGCGTTGCCAGACCGGGACCCAGGAGAATGTCTAGGTCTAGGGCACTTTTCTTACAAGGAACGATCTATGTGCCATTTGTTTTCGGACCCGTCTTCCTGTGTTGTTTTTCTTTAAATAAACTTGTTTCTGTCCAGAATCAAGCCATTCCAGTTTTCATTGCTTCCATATTGTAGATCAATATTCATCTTCTGTGTGGGCAAGTAGCGAGTTCTTACAAAGCAAGATGCGGTAAAGAGGGGAATCAACTTCAGATAGGACCGAGACTGTTGTGTAGGTGAAGTGCGCGGGAAAGAGTGAACTGAGTGTTGAATATATGAGCAAATTACTACAATATTTAATCTGAGTAAGCAGAAAATAAATCATAACAGCAAGAGCATAGATTAAACTAATCATGCAGACTAGCATCGTAAACGAGTAGATCGAATCTACGGCACAGACTAGACACATAAACTCTAGCATGATCTCAAACAGAGAAGACAAGATTACGTACGGAGCAGCGGGAGTAGAACCGCCAGTGTTGATGTTGTCGGTCATGTCGTTGAGGAAGAGGCTGCCGAGATCGGGGAAGAAGTCGTCGTCGAGGAAGACGTCGCTAGCAGCAGTCGCGCGAGTGCGCTCCCCAAAAACCTGATCGCCCCTCTCCCGTACAGGATCACGAGAGGCGGGGTTCCGGAGGCCTGCTGTCCCTTCTCGCGGTGCACGCCGGAAGGAGGGATGGAGAAGACTTGTATGGCGGCGCAATGCTCTGGAACGGTGCGAAACCATATGTTGCGACGGCGGCTAGGGTTGGCAGGGACCTCGCGTATATATATGCACGGCAGGGTAGAGAGACGTGGACTGGACCCACGTCCGAGTCGGTTACAACCCACGATCCGACGTCTCAGATCGTACTCTCCGTTCCTGACCGGCAAAAATAAGCGCATAGGTATGAGCTCGGCTCGATCCCGCAACCCGCGTCGCGTCGCGTCGCGTCGCGTCGGGACGGGACGGGACGGGACGGGACGGGACGGGACGGGACGGGACGGGCGAGGAGGAGGAGTGCGCGAGGGCCTCTTCTCTTCTCATTCTCTTACAAGTGCTAGAAGAGCTCACCTTATAAAGAGGTGTAGCTCTCTCTCCACTAGCGGGGTGGGACTAAACTTTAGTTCCACCCACACCACACCAACAACCAACACAAATGGGCCATGAGAGTTTCAGATTTTTGAATGGGCTTTGGGCCAAAGGCCTGATAGCAAAAAATCCAACACTGAGGTCGGGGGGAAACCATTGCGTACGTGAAGTGACGTGAGAAATGGGGGAGCGAGGCGGGTGATAACGTTATGCATGCGAATTACGCGGGAAAGAGAGAGACGAGTTCGATGAGACCGTTGCACGTGTGAAAGACGCGGGAAAGGGAGAACCGACTTGAACGAAATCGTTTTGTATGCGAATTATTCGGTTTATTTTCTGACCGGCGCGAGAAGCACAAAACCTCATCTGTAGCCAACCTGTAGACACCTTGCTATTTATTGAAATTAATGAGTACCAAAAATACATCTGACTTTTTAAAGCAGTTACATTATGTGACAGCTCATGACAACCTATTCTAATCATTAATTTATTATATTAATGATGAATATATTTGTGCTGAGGTAAATAATGGTTTCTGACAAAGCAAAATGTAGGAATACCATAGTTTGCACAAGTAAGTAGTGAATTAGGCAGAAAAGAGAGAAGTAAGTTTCGGCGAGACCATCGTGCATACCATCGTGCATATGAAGCGCGTATAAGTGAAGTATACACATTGGAAAAGGAGGGTTGAGGCTAGGCGAGATTGTTGTGTAGGCATGGCATTATCATCTACCACACAATTGTAACTAGTTAAGTGGATGTGCGTTGCTACGAGCAAACGATCGTAAATTAATAAAGGGTGCACCTATACGTCAGGTACCTAAAAGTTTCCTCGTGTTAGCCCCTTCTATTTTTGGGCATCTTATCAATATCGAACGGTTAAGATAATGTTGCCACATGTTCATCTTCTTCCTCCCACACCTTTTTCCTCCTCCCCTACGACGGTTCCTCCTCCCCCGTGGCCTATCCAGGCCTAACTGCTTTTCTTCACCCCCTCCCCTGGCGATCGACGGCTATCGCCGCCCCACCCTCCCATCGACCTCCCACCACCATCATGTGGGTCGTTGCTCCGGCCATCCCTCTAAGCCCCAACACGATGAACAACTCTGCCCCTCTCCCCGTGCACCCCTACAGGTTAATTTTCAGACTCGCTCCCGCCGGTGACTCGTAAACTGCCCGGCCTCGCCAGGCCATCGCTCGTCACTGACGCTCCTCACGCCAACCCCACCTCTGGCCTAATGCAAAGAAGGAAGGGACAATTAGTTTTATGCCCCTAGTTGCGTCCCACTCGACTGTTTTACACCTAATTTCAGAAACTCACTTGTTCTTTCCAAGCCACTTTACAATTCTTATGCTTTTGCCCTTTGACCATTTGATCGTCACTTTGAATACTTCATAACAAATTCATACTAAATCAGAAAAATGCAAATAAGGTACCAAAATGTTCGGAAAAACATCACCTATATGTCAATGTCATTTGCACTCATGACGAAAGTGTTGGAAAGTGCCCATCCGAGTTTTAGCTCTTATCATACCACCATAAATAGTAAAATTTAAAAACATTCAAAAAATTCCAAAAACAATTGGTGGCAAAGAATGACAAATGTTTTAAGTGTTTGCCAAGTTTCATCAGGGAATGACATTCATGGAAGTCATGGCAAAAAAGAAAACAATCTGAACCCAAAAGAGATTGTTTTTTCGCCACGACTTCCACAAATGTCATTCCTTGATGAAACTTGGCAAGCACTTAAAACATTTGTCATTCTTTGCCACCATTTTATTTTTTGAATGTTTTTCGATTTCACTATTCATGGTGTTATGATAACAGCTAAAACTTGGATGGGCACTATCCAACATTTTTGTCATGAATGCAAATGACATTGACATATTGGTGATGTTTTTTGAACATTTTTGTATCTTATTTGCATTTTTATGGTTTAGTATGATTTTTTCAAAGTGGCGGGCAAACGTTCAAACAGCAAAAGCATAAGAATTGCAAAGTGGCTTGGATAGAACAGGTGAGTTTCAGAAATTAAGGGTAAAACAGCCAAGTGGGGCACAACTTGGGGCATAAAACTAATTATCCCAACAAGAAAGTGACAGGCGCAACAAAAAAAATCAGAGATTTAGGAAAAGCGATAAATAAAAAATTAAGTGAAGAATAGTTGATTCATACACATACTTCACAACACAAATTTATCATACACGAATTATGTTTCGTTAACTTGGTCAAACAATCAATGGACAATTATTTGATATCACAATGATATGATTTATCCTTCACCTGAAGGTCCTCATGAAGCACAATCACCTCTATTGTTTTCTGTACCAAATAAATTACATCCAATGATCCTAGAAAAAATGGAAGTAATTGTACAAATTTATCAGTTACTCATGTTTCATGGCTTGTCCTCTTAGTCGCCAGACTACGCCAAACATTGATCTTCACAATAACCCCAATGATCATTCTCAATGAGTTTACCATCTTCCCCAACAACAATTGTGTGGAGCTTCGGAAGTTGTGGACTTTAAAAAAGACAATGCATGTTAACATTGATGGAATGGCAACAGTTACACAACACGATCATGATCTAGCCTTGGGGCGCAACTTCGCTTTCATCCTATGCCACGTCCCTTGGTGTCTCCCTCCTATCTATCAAGCTTCATCACCTCCCTCCCTCCCTCCCTCCCCATCCCCTTCTTTCTCGTTAGCTCGTTGCACGTCCACCTCTCCTGCAACTCCGCTGCCGCAATCAACTACCCACATGTCTTGAACTTGATTCCAAAAAAATCATGTTGATTGAACGGAAAAAATTAAACATTAATTTTACCCTAAATTTGAACACGGAAAAAGGAAATAGATTCAATCGACACATATACATGGATATTGCAACTACACACATTACCTATGGAAATGCCTAATCTGAATAGCTATCCCTGTTCAATCGCAAACAAAAACCAGAGCATCCATCAATCACCAACCAGAGAAGAGGAAAACACCCACACTTCGAAGAAATAGATGTAACATAAAAAAATTCCAAAATAGTACTCCCTCCGTTCCATAATGTAGGGCATATAGATTTATTGAAAAGTCAAACTTTGCCAACTTTGACCAAATATATAGACAAAATTATTTTATATATAATACAAAAAATATATAATATGAAACTACGTCTTATGATGAATCCAATGATATATGTTAGGTATTCTAGATATAATTGTTTTTTTCCACAAACTTGGTCAAAGTTGGTGAAGTTTGACTTTTCAAAATATCTATATGCACTACATTATGGAATGGAGGGAGTATAGAAGAGGATGCTCTAAAGATAACATCATGTTGCATAGCTAATTTGGCCAACAGAAGCGTAGGCCATGTTGATAGGCGCGCAGAGAGGTATGCTGGCAAACTTATTAGCTCTGCCCAGAATGCCTTTGTGAAAGGGAGGAACATCATGGATGGGGTTCTGTCTTTACATGAAATCCTAAACTACACACACGTGAAAAACAAGGTAGGGGTTGTTTTGAAACTAGACTTTGAGAAGGCATACGATAAAGTCAATTGGGAGTTTTTGCTGGAATGTCATAAGCTCCGGGGCTTTAGTGATACTTGGTATGGGTGGATCAAGCAGATCCTGCACAATCGCACTGTGAGCATAAAGCTCAATGGTAGCGTTGGGCCATACTTTCAGAGTGCTAAGGGGATCCGCTAGGGGGACCCGCACTCACCTTTCTTGTTTAATCTTGCTGTTGATTGTATGGCAAAGATGATCACCAATGCACAGAAGAATAACCTGCTGGTTGGCCTAGCCTCGGATCTTATTCCTAATGGGGTGGCGGTGCTGCAATACGCAGACGCTACGATCATTTGCCTGGAGCATGATGTCGACAAGGCAGTCAACCTGAAGTTGTTGTTGTACATGTTCGAGATGATGTCTGGCCTGAAAGTTAATTTTCAGAAAAGTGAAATCTTCACTGTTGGTGGGGATGATAATGTGATCAGAGAGTATGCAGACATGTTTAACTGTGACATAGGTAGTTTCCCTATCAAATACCTGGGCATGCCTGTCAGCTACTCTAACCTTAAAAACTCAGATTGGGAATTTATTGTTGATAAGTACCTGAAGTACTTTGAGGCTTGGATTGGTAATGCTGCCTCTATGGGAGGAAGGCTAACCTTGCTGGACTCGGTTGTTACCCAACTTTCCCTATATCATATGTCTATGTGGCTTATGAACAAAACCTTTGTGGAAAAACTTGATAAACATAGGAGGAGGTTTTTCTGGCAAGGTTGTAATAAGAAGAGAAAATATTACCTGGTTAAATGGAGCAGGATTTGTAGATCCAGAGACAAGGGAGGTCTGGGTGTTAAAGATCTTCGAAAACAGAATATCAGCCTGATGGTTAAATGGTGGTGGAAGCTCGAAATGCAAGAAGGGTTGTGGCAACATATTGTGAGGGCACGATATCTGAAAAATAAAACTGTGGCCTCTGTGACGCCCAGATTTTCAGACTCTCCGTGCTGGAAAGCTCTGTTAAAAGTTAAAAACATTTATATGGCAGGCAGAAAATTTAAGATTGGGTCTAGAAATATCACAAGAGTTTGGAAAGATCCTATCAATGATTTGCCTCCATCAAGACCAGTATCCCCTGTTATTTGACATCTGTACTGTAGAGAAGTTTGATCCTACTGACACCGCAACTCTATTTAGGAGGAGATTGACTCCTGAACTGCAAAAACAGTGGGGAGACATGTGTAAGACCATCTCTGACATACAGCTGAATGAGGATAGCGATAGGGTGTTTTGGGGGTTTAATAAGAATGGCAGATTCTCTACTAAGTCTGTGTATAGATGGCTGGAGAGTCCTCTTAGTGGATGTCACTATAGATGGATTTGGAAAGCTAAAATTCTTCTCAAGATAAAAAAATTCCTATGGCAACTGTCACAGGATGTTGTGCTCACTAGACAAGTTATGGAAAGAAGAAAGTGGCCTGGGAACCCCTGTTGTTCCTTTTGTAGAAGTATGGAAACCTTTGAACACTTGTTTTTCACTTGCCCCGTAGCCAGGGTTGTGTGGAGGTCTGTGGGAGTGGTCTTGGGTACTGACCAATGTCCAAATAACTACTGGCAATATTTTGCGTGGTGCTATACTTTCCCCCCTGGTATGGAGAAGTACCATACAATTGGCTTGGCGGCCGTGTGCTGGGCAATCTAGACTGCCCGTAATTGTGCCACTTTTGAGAAAAAACTAATCAAAACCCCGTTTGAATTTTTTTTTTCTATGTGCTCTTTCTTACGCTACTGGGCAGGGCTTCAACATGGAGACGCTGCTGGAGAGGTGCGTGCTAGGGCTGAGATGATCAGATCGAGTGTGATGCATCTGATGAAGCTATGCGACAACGTGCGGCGGCCGATCGTGGGAGAATGATGATGCCTTTCTCTAATGATGGGGCTGGAGATCGCTCTTTTGGACTTGTTGATCTGCGGAACTGTGGCTTTTATGCTAGCCTGTAATAAGTACCTCTAGTTGTGTAGTATGTTAATTGTTGTCAGGTTTTCGTCTCACAATGTTTGTCACAATGTCGGGCGAGCTTAGTGGGTTTCCTGTGAGTGCTCGAACTCGCTTCCCCCTTCCCTCTTAAATGTTTCTGGAACAGTTTATTTCCGTTCGTTTGCAATGGAAAGGGGCAGAGCCCGGTTCGAAAAAAATAAGTTAGTGTTGTTAATATGTAAATCATGTAAGTTCTTATAAAAATGAGTTATATTGATTGGTAGAGAAAAGACCATGAAAATACACAACATATACCTAGTCTTGAACGGCACCATACATAGGGTGTATCGAGCATACGATCGTTAATTATAGTTCTATATGTGGTTATTCGGTCATTAATCATCATTTGTATTTGATATTACTTCGATCAGAAAGTGATAGTATCAGCTCAAAAGTGTTGTATATTTGTTACACTCAATTGTGTGGTTACTTATTAATAAAAGCCCAACAATTTAATCGCGAGATGAATATCTCTATAATAAGGATGGTAACCATAAAGAGCCACTTATTTTAAACTCCGCATCTCATTTTCAGATGATTGCCACACACCAAATTTCTACTTTTTTGAGCTGTAACAAAACAAAAATAGGTGAATATGTAGCCTCTAGGTAATTCAACCTTAGTATTTGTGTAGGTCAAGCAAACATTAGATTATTGAGAGTGTCACCATATTCTTTATTGTTTCATTGTATAAAAAAATTGCTTCAAGTATATGCGTATTATTGGATGAGTAATGTTAATATATATTCGACAATCCAATAATTCCTGGATGGAAAACAAAAATATCAAGAATCTCACCATTGGGGGCCCGGGCTGGGGATTATAGAGGGCATATCTAAAAAACTAACTAATATGAATAAATAATTGGACTGAGATATGCCAACTTACCTACCTTGGCTTATATCTAGAATCAACAAAGATGGATCTCATTCTTTCAGCTCCTCCTGCATGACAAACGGAAGCTTGGACTTGTTTTGATTTTTTGGGAAGTAAACTATCTACAAATCATAAACCATACTGAACAGCGAGAACTTCATGCATACCTCACGAGTCCAGACTCCAGAGTTCAAAGTAATAATCCAACCACATAACAAGTTTTCTCATTATCTTCTAGAATTTGCTTTCATCAAGAAGAAAAATTGACAGTGGAAAAGTGGAAGACAAAAAATATCCTTGACAGATTGATGAACGTCTATATTATCTTGGAATGGAGAAGAGAATCTGCAGATACAGTAAATAATTTAGGCATGAATTAACCGATACAAAAACTATAAGCGTCATATGCCTACATGGCATATTCTCATATATACTTGCATCCCGTTATAAGAACACACCTCTTTGACCTGTACATGCATAGTAGGTAAAACATCAAGTTTGAATCAAACAATTGAAAAGTGTGGAGACTATATGTACTGATGTTGCCTGTTCTTCCTGGCTTTGAGGTTTGAGCCACCAAGCAGCCGTTACCAAGCAAATCTTATTAGTAGCAGCGCTATCTAGATGTGCCACACAGCTGGTACACAGGCTTGTTGCCATCGGAGTTGCAGATCGGGAGCCAGGTGATGACCATGAAGGTGTGGGCATCCTCACGCGTCTGCTCTGTCCGCTTGCACGCGATCTAGCCCAAGGATCTGCCGGGTGAACCCACCTTCTTCTGGCCGGCGTCGCTTATTTTGTGTTAGCCCAACTACAGACGAAAGTTGAACTAGTGCTGGATAAAATACAGTGCACACTAATACGTAAGCTAGTGAATTCCACACACGCTGGAGCAGCACACACACGTACTAGTACCACACTGAGGCTGGATGAATTGCTTTGGAATTGATGGAATGGCCTGAGTTACAAATGAAGGACTCAGGGTCCTTATATAGGGGAATACAAGTAAGCCTTTGGGCTGCTCAACACACACTTTTTCACTACTACTAGTACATGCTTTGCAAGCTAACAAACTTTTTCCCTACTACCAAGACTTTACTACATAACATGCCTTTTACTAGTATCAAGGCTTTTACTACTAACAAGCCTTTTACTACTAACTAGCAAAAGAGCCCGTGCGTTGCAACGGGTGAAAAAAAATATCACAATCCCCTAACTCAATAATCATGACTCTGGACTCTAATAGGTTCACGTCCTTTATTTCAACACATGGCATCCCATCGGTGTTGCCACTTATCCTCTTTTCCATCCTCGCTGACGGTGGCCTCAATGTTCAAACAATCATAACACATTTCAATGTTGTCAATTCTAAGATGTCTCTCTCTCGGCATTATAAATATGCTTTTTGTGAGATTTTGACCAGGTGTGCATGCATGATTATAGTACTGTGTGTTGCCACTTATCCTCTTTTCAATCCTCGCTGACGGTGGCCTCAATGTTCAAACAATCATAACACATTTGAATGTTGTCAATTCTAAGACGTCTCTCTCAGCATGATAAATATGCTTTTTTGTGAGATTTTTATGAGGCGTGCACCCATGATTATAGTACTGTTTTTCGTCTCCCATACCGGTTTTGCTGGGGTATTCATTTTCAATTCGGATCGGTACTGGTATGAAAAAAAGATGGATCATAGTAGTCAAAAAAAAGATGACTCATGCGCTATTGATTATGGTTGCACCCTAAATAGCATTTTAAAATGGTTAACGGGTAAAATAACATCATATTCAGATTTAAAAAAATGATTCGATATGTAATGCGGGTTGATTAACCCCAATACCAGGGGGTTTCCTACAAAAGCGAAAATTTGACTTAGACCTTACTTGCGGGTTGATTTCCAGAAATATCAAGGGGTTTTGTGAAAAAATAAAAAACTGACTTAAAAGTGGACTGCAGGTTGATTAACAAAAACGTGAGGGAGTTTTTTTCAAAATAGCATGACGGACTAAGAATACCTATTTCTTTTATTAGTAGGTATAGATATAGATAAGCCTTTGCTACTTAACATGCCTTTTACTACTACCAAATGCTTTGCAAGGCATGCTTGGACAGGGTTGAAGCTCAATATATCCCCCTCAACCCTATCAAACGTTTGAATGTTGACGATCCCAACCTTGTCGCGCAGCTCCTGAAACTGGATACGGGCGCGAGACTTTGGGTTCCTCTCCTCGGGGTCGATGAGCTCGCAGCGCGCCTCCTCGTATGCGTCGCTGTGCCTGGAGCCGCTTTGTTTTGGGGCGTGCCCGGGGCTGCTCTGCCGGATGCCACACTTCCCGGGGTTGTTGTTCCCGGAGTTGTGCTTCGGGATCTTTGAGCCACACCGCCTTGGGATGTGCTCGGGAGGTGCACTGCCCGGGGTCGTTGTGCGCGAGGCCACTGTCCAAGCCCTCGTGCCCGTTGTGGGTCCTCTTAGGGCAAAGGCACTCAGGACTGCTGCCCAAACCCTTGTGCCCGCCGCCGATGCGTCCGGAGTAACTGCCCAAGTAGCTCCTCTACTCGGGGTCATTGTGCCCAGGGTCGCCTTCGGGGTGTGACCGCCCAGAGAGCTCCGTGCATCCTGCATGGATTCAACGGTCACCAGCATTATGGTCGGGTTGTCCCCGACCAGTGAGTTCCGTGCCTCCCGCAAACTCGGGGTCGCAGCGTGGCCGACCAGAGAGCGCCTTGCCTCCTGCACGGCCTCGACGGTTGCCACCAGCATGGTCGAGGCGTGCCTGACCAGAGAATGCCGTGCCTCCCACACGGACTCGTTGGACCCCGAGTGCGTCGGATTCGCGTCGTGGCCAACCAGAGAGCACCGTGCCTCCTACATGGGCTTGTCGGGTCTCGGGGTTGTCGTGGACGCGGTTGCTGTGCCAACTTGCATGGGCTTATCGGGTCCCGAGGATGTCGGGGCCGCGATTGCCGTGCAAGTTGCCAACTTGCACGGGCTTGTCGGGTCCTGAGGATGTCGGGGCCGCGATTGCCGTGCCAACTTGCACGGGCTTGAAAAACGTCGCAGCGGACGTGGTTGCCGGGATGTGGCTCCCCCACACCCGGGTCTTTATCGCCTCCCAATCGTAGGCCCCCAAGAACGTTGTCGTCCGGGAGAGCGCTACCGATGTCGGAAGGGGATTAGTTGAAGAGCTTCGTCCCTCCCGCACGGACTTGACGGTTGCCGACAACGTGGTCGCCGGAGGTGTTGCGCCCTCCTTCACGGCTTCGATGCTTCTCGGGACCGTGGTCGCCGGAGGCGCTGGGCCCTCCTGCATGGTCTCAATGCACGCCATCATCATTGCTGGCCCACCGTCCTCTTCATCTTGGACGAGGTTCGATGCGGACGTGACATTCTCGTCAGCTATCCTCTTACGGTATTCACGGGCTCAATGGCCCTTGATGCTGCAATATCGGCACTTCTCCCGATCGTCGTTGTCGGCACCTCGCTTGACCCCGCCTTGGGGGCGACCGCCGCCTCTGCCGGTGCCGCCTCCGTTGCTCGGGGCACCGCCACCACGTCCTTGATGCTTCCTAGCCCCCCACTCCTTCGAGGGTAGGAGTTGTCCACCATCGAAGCTCTCATGGCCATCTTCAAGGCGGTCCTCGACCACCCGCAACCGAACCATGAGCTCCTCGATGGAGAGCTCGCTCAGGTCAAGCAAGGTCTCGATGGAGATTTCTATCTGAGCGAAGCGAGGTGGCACGACGCGGAGAAATTTCTGTACGACCCTCTCGACTGAGGGAGAAAGATGAGGGCGAGAAGGTGGAGATATTGGGCGCTGACCAGCAGGGCATGGCGGTGGCCTCGACCATGCATGGGTCTCTCTCGATCGGCCACGCGGAGCTGAGGAAGGCTGCTAGGAGGACAGAGGGGAAGGGGATGGCGTGAAGTTGTGGCTAAGGGAGGCGAGGTCAGTGGCGGCTAGAGTTCGTTGAACGCATGTGGGATTTGTTGCGTGGTTTAATTCATTGATTTTTTATCGGGACATCGGTAGAAAAAATGTGTGGGTTTAAAGTCACCAACTTTTATGCGTGGATTTGATTTGATTTGGGTATGAATATTGAAAGGCAAGGAAAGTTTGAATTTCATTGAAATTTTCATAACATTTGATTTGAATAATAGTTAATGCATGACATTATTTTGGAAAACTGTCGATTCGATTGAGTTAGTGCACGCGTTGAATGGGCCGGCCTAAATTGATTGCCCTTGAGGGAAAGCTCGTTCGTAAGACGCTCACGGGTGAAACATAAGAGTGGTGGGATGTGAGGCGGGACTACCAACTCCTC
Source organism: Elymus sibiricus (assembly GCA_039707655.1). NCBI lineage: Eukaryota > Viridiplantae > Streptophyta > Magnoliopsida > Poales > Poaceae > Elymus > Elymus sibiricus. Next base: position 404,757,172 of record CM077671.1, read on the forward strand.
CTTCAGGAGTAGAGACTAATGCATGCCAAACATAGATCCAAACACATTTAAATCAGTAGCACCAGTGTGACATTATACTAGTATATCTCTTTCTAGCAAAAGTGGTCCTCGTTTAATGAGGTGCCTCATTTACTCGGCGTAACCTTATTGGGCGAAAGAAAGAAAGGGAATAGGAGCATAGTGCATGGAGGAAAAGGGGTGACCCCACTTGCTAGTGGTGGCGGATCCAGGAATCGAAGTTAGCCGCAGTGAACATTTTAGGTCAAGAAACTTTCTAGGTATCAATGCAAGTTTATTCAACACAAACAATGAAATTTAACAACTAAAAACATTAAAAGGCATAAAAAGTCTTGCAATATTTTCTTAGTACTAAAATGGAATGTGTTAGCGTTTTTTGCATTCCTATTAAACTAGCATATTAGATGGGCTAATTAAACAAAAGCAAAGATATCTAACAGCAAGTTGATGTTGTAATCATTTCTGGTTGCAGTAAATACTTGACTTGCATCCCGATTGAGAGGGCAACCAAGAAGTGGTGATGCAGTAGTAGCAGCAGGCTTATCGATCAAGTGGTGCGACATGTGGTGATCATCCTCCTGACATCTACATCATGTGGTGTAGCCACTTTGTAAAAAAACAAGAGGTGTGGTCACATTTTATTTAAGAATGTGGTGCAGCCACATTTTATTTAAACATGTGGCTTCCTTGGCCGGCTATCGCGGAGAAAGTGTGCATGTCGCAGGAAGCCCCAGCGCCTGAACTGCTAGTGAGCTTCAGGGTGCGGCCATGGTGACAGGATATGGAAGACACCTGTAAAGGAAAAAAGGCTTCAAGCATGCTCTGCGTTGTCGACTGCAGAGAAACTACCGTAGACTGAGAACCCTTGTGGCCATCTAGACGTGCACGTCCTGCCATACGCTATTCGGTGGTCACCTTGGTAAGGTCCTGGCCATGTCTCTGTTCTTCCAGTGGCCCTCTCGTCATAAAATCTTGGTATCTAGGACATTCACTTGATCGAGCAAGTGAAATTCATTCAAAATTCATGTGGGATGCCTTCCTCTGCGTGTTCACATGCATTCACTTCCAATGACGTCCGCGCTCGGTGGCAGTAGCACGGGGGTTTTCTGTAGTATCTCTGGCGCCAGTTACTACCTTGGAGAAACATCATCAAAAAGGCTTGGTAATCGTGCATCGCACAAGGCAACCATTGTAAGACATATTTGCAATCAATCTATGTTTAAGATGTCTTCTTCAATGTTTTTTTCATGTGATCTGATCTTCATGTATGAGTAGTTCGGTAAGGTATGGGTTGAGGCAAAAGCCTTGCAACCCTTAGGATTTGTTGTGGAGATCAATGGAAGAGCTTTGAATTAACGTACCGTATGTGTGACATAAAATTGTTTCGTAGATGTTTCTTGTCTTGTTCGCAATATTCATCCCTATAGGTATCCAGGATCATGGAGAACGAGCCACGGTGAGGCTAGGAGCAAGGAGAACATGAAGTGTTATTATGAACACCAGTGACAAAATGGTTTAGTAGAGTAACATGGATCCAATCCTTGGGTATTCAAGAGGTGTAGTCATTAAAAACATAAATCTCTTGTCTGATTATTATAAACTTAATTATCGAGGCAACCCCGTGTGACGGATAGGGCCTTCGATAGGAGAACTTATTCTTGATGTAGGACTCGTGTCGATCAAGATATTATTTGGGCACATCCCCTACTTCGTTTCGTAGCAAGCACATCTTGATGGGTGTCTTCCTGTGCATAAATTAATAACCTATCTGGTCCCAACACAAATACATGATTGTAAGCATTATGTCCTCAATACCCGTACCTTCTTTTTATTATAAGTGTTTACATCTCTACTAGCTTGATTGATCTGGTCAAAAGTTGGAAATAATCCTTTAACAATTGCATGCTAGAGACCATTGCTTCAAGGGAACCTTCCTCTCTCAAGTTCGATAACCCAGGTCACTTCTTGAGGAAATAGTTGTGGGGTACTTTTTGATTCATTACCGGATCTTACAAAAAGGAAGTATCACACACCCACTTCGTTCCATATAGAGAGCTTTCATACACTTATAGATCTAGTGCATTCATTGCAGGGCAATCCCTACTCCTGTAACACCCTGTATTTTGTAATCTTGAACCTAGTGAAATAGGATCATGTGGATCCCTTAGTTATTTGAATTGTTTCCCTCTCTGTTTAAAAAAATGATGTTTGGTGAAAGTGCTCTAGGACTAAGGAACAATCCTATGACCATTCTGCTCTAGTAGTGAATCACAAATTTCTACCACTGATCATTACATGGGTATATTTCATAAAAATATTTATTTTGCTAATTCTTTTTCCCAAAAGCTAATTTTCAAATTTAGGGTTTCAAAAACCTTCAAATCAAGGCTCGAACTATGAGTCTCTGATGTAAGTGAGATAAACTTATTTGCAAAGCTATACTTTGATCCTACTAGTATTAGGACACCCCAAAACCACAAAATTATATTTTTGGAAATTATTTAATTATTTTATTTAAATGTTTTTTCTTAAGGCCAGAAATGTATGTTTATAGGGAAAAATTATTTTAATGTTTCAAAAATATTTGAGAAAATTTAGGGAGACTCAGTGGACATATATTCTCCATATATATGAGTTTCGGCCCATGGTCGTATTCAGAAATCTCCCTAGATCTTAAATTTTCATTTCTGCCCATTTATAGGATTTGAGACATTTGCACAAGGAATTTTCTCCAAAAAATCCCAAATAATTCATGGATGGTTAAATATTGTCAAATATCCATCCTACCAATTTTGAGCTACCAGATAATTCATTTGGTTTGGATTTCTTGTTCTTTTCCACTTCATATAGAATCTAGTTTTAAATATTTTGCGAAACAAAGTTTCTCTACATGCCACCAAATTTTTACCAGAGCTCCCGCATGCAATGAAGCTTATCCTTTGCCGGCCTTAGTGGTCAATTTGACAAAATCATTGGTCAAATGCATGATTCTAGCCATCTGATCAGGGGGCACAGGCACTGTGTTTCTCTCTCACTCATCTTCTTATCTACAGCACCCAACCTTGGTCCATATCCACCCCAGGACCATGGAAAGCATCATGGACAACCTTTCCTCACCCCTGGAACTTTCTGAGCCGTCCAGAGCACTGCCAACATTGCGCCATGGCACTATTGATGCAATGCCACTAATCCCAATCATTCTAAGCCAAACTAGTGTGTCCAATCGCACCCTCTCAGCCCCTAGTCACTGCTGGGCAAAGCCAAGCCACCCCTCTTCTTCATAGGACCATTGGACGGTCATGACCAGAGCCGGTAGGACCAGATGCGTGCACGCCCTAGCTTTCGCCCTCTCTTTGCTCCGGTGCCATGCAGGCCTCCTTGGCACTCTCCTTAACCCCGTAGACATACTCATTTCCCTCCTCGCGCTCCCGATCCATAGCAAACACTTCGGCCAAGCTTGGAGCGCCCTCTAGAGTGCCGATTTGACTGAGAGCTCAAAGTGCTCCCTGGGGAGAGCCTCGGGCCTCTCCTACCCTCCCATTCAGCATACCAGATCCCCAATCGAACCCCACGCCCAAAACCCCCTTGCATAACCCTCGGTAAGCTCGAGATCGAGAACGAAGGAGACGCCTCGAGTCACCGTTGACCCGGGCTATTCTGGCCACCCCTCTACTCCATCTCTCTCGCATTATTCCTATATCATTAGGGCATAGCTCATGGGACGTTTTTTCCCAGGTTTTCGTGCCCGAGTCGTCGAATCCTTCATCGTTGTTCAGGTCACCTCGTGATCGTTGACTCTGTCGTCTCCGACGACCACCTCGACCACCTCTTGACATGCGGTAGCCTCCTGAGTCCGCCCATGCCATCCACTCCTCCGGTCATCGCCTAGATCACCGCCGGTGAGCTCGGCCTCCTCCCTTCCCGAGGATAGGGATGACATGCGGGCCCCCATGTCATCCCCTCCCTCTCTCTTCCTCACTGACAGGCCAGCCTTGCGTGCTAGGTTCAAACAGGCACGCGCGCGCCCCTGCGCGCGGCCTGTGCTATCGGCTGGGCTGGATCTGGCCAGTCGGCCCGTCTAGCTCAGCTAGTTTTTCTATTTCTTCTTTTCCAAAGAACTAAATAAATTCCCTAGGCATTATTTCAAATCTAAATGAGTTAGTTCAAATTTATAAATTGTTCACAAATCCTACTCTATTTATCAGGCCATAGTGGACATTTTTATTGTGAACACATTCTGTCTAATTCAATTAATAAGTCATTTTAGCATATAAGTGCACTTTGGAAATTCCTAGGAAAATGATATGAACTCCAAATCTAGTGAAACCAATTTCTAAATGTTTCTAAAATGAGTGCTTTCGCTCATTTTTACAAAGTGGCATTTTGTGGATTTCATGCAGGTCCATTTCTCATCACATTCCATCAAATATGATTTGTTCAAAAATATCAGTAGCTCAACAATCAACAGGGTCACTCTAGTTATTTTTCATATGGCCAGATGGGTCCTAGAAAAGTGTTTCCCATATTTTTAGAGCACTTTTATTTTCTACCTTGTGTGTTGCTTATCATGATAACGAAGTAGATGAGGGACTCGAAGAAGGTCCAACAGCATTTGAAGACTTTGCTGTACTTTATTTTTCGTGCATCAAAACTTAAATTATGCATTGCTAGTAGTTGATCCCATTGCATGATGACAGGGTAATATCCTAGATGTTTTTATACCCTGACCTTGATAACCCACGAAACACGTTGGGCATAGCTGCATGCTATGGTAGTAGCTTATCCATGCTATACGGGTGGGAAACTGTACGTTGGACACAAAGAAAATTATCGGAAAGATTGTGAGTACCCGTATGGGTGACTCATTTTTGTGAGATCGTGTGATGAGATCTAGAAGGATTGGAATAAGGTCGTGACCATCAACCCAACCTAAAATGCAGCCACATTACATCACAAGCGGGGCTTGACTAGACCCTTATTTGGTGCTAAGGGTGGACCACACTTGTTGTTGGAGGGGTACCTTCCCTGCATGGGTTTTACGAAGTGAGTAGCACGAGGGTCGAGAAACCAACAGAGTTGTGCTTTGCATTACTACTAATTATGGAAAAGGTATTGATCAGCACTCGGATGCCTGAGGTATCGTGAGGCGTGGGTTGCCACGGCTAGTACTTGATTCTTGTGGGTAAAGTGTGCACCTCTGCGGAGTGTAAAACTATTTGAATAGTTGTGTCCACGGTGAAGGACAACTGTGATGACCACACTTAAACCAAGTCCATGTGTTGAGGAGTATGATGACGGTGCCTCATGAGAATGTTGATGACGAGAATGAAGGGTACTGGGTACCCATGCTTGATGATGAGATGATCAAGACGGTCCATGTGTTGAGGAGTATGATTGCGGCTCTGTGGTTCTTCAGACCAGTGGCAGACCCAGATATTGAGGTTTGACGGGGCGGCACATGCCGATGGAGCTTCGTTGCACTGCGCCGATAGCCGCTAGGCATGGGAGATACCCTGCTCCGTCACCGGGGAGCCGGGGCGGCCGCCCCATCTCGCCCCAATGGTGGATCCGCCGCTACTTCGGACCATGATGACTTGCTGTTTTCAAAAGTAGGGAAAACCAACTTTCTGCAAACTAAAGAACTTAGTGTAGAATCTTTCTGCAAACTAAAGACACTAAGGAGCTTTGCATGATTACTCTGTTATTACATTCCTTGGGTTGCTTGCTAGTACATTCAAATGTACTCACCTGGCATGTCCCTAGCTATCAAATTGGACAGGTATGGAAGATACAGGTTGTGGAGATGAGTTATTTGATGACGTCGATGCAAACTAGGCCGCTTCCCCAATCAGCTTGCATGTTGGTTATGGCTCGCTACGTGGGTCCAAGTTATCGTTGCTATTTCCGCTGCTCTAATGTCATGTAGTTGCCTTTATGGCTTATCTACATAAGACTAGACCTTTGTTGGTCACCCCTATGTAAGACTTATTTGTGTTGTAATGGATGTATGCTACTGTTATCAGTTTGTTGTACTCGATGGTACGTGATCTTGGAAACACCGTTGGATATACAATCGTATGCGTCGGTCTAATAGGCCGGAGCGCCAACAGCTCCTCGCATCAACATCGATTGTAAGGACTTTCCATTGCCTAACGATCCAACCTTGTTGATGTGATACTTTCTTACACTTTGTGTCTTGCCTTATAAACCCCCGCCATCATTCACTTTGCCATCCTAAGTGCTAAAGACCTTGGTTCACACTCAAGTATTGCGTGAAAGTTTAAACAGCTGAAGCGAGAAAAATTATGATTTAATTGCTTAGTTTGGCACGAGAGTTGTTCTTGATTTGATATATCTAATCTAGGAAGACTAAGTGTGCAATGCTTATCGTGATTAAGTGTGTAGAGATCACTTTCTTTAGCATCAATATTTCGAAAGGCGAAAATTATTTACTTGCATGTTTGTATATTAGTACTTCAATGTCAAATTGATAGACTATTACCTTGAATAACTCGTATCCTAATATTCATATCCACATTACATAAATTGATCAAATACATGTTAGGTAGAATTCAACATTAAAAATTCTTTTGTTCTCATTTACATACTCAAGGATGAGTAGGAATTAATCTTGGGGTTGCTGATACGTCTAGAATGTATCTATATATTTTTATTGCTATTATATTACCATTTTTGTATGCTTGATGTCATTTAACAACTATTAATTTAGCGTCTACTGCCAGTTCCTGTTTTTTGCCAGTTATTTTGTTTCGCAGAAAAACCATACCTACCGAAGTCCAAAAACGATGAACCTTTTTGGTGATTTTTTCTAGAACATAAGAGACCCTAGAAGCTCCGGAGGGAGGCCAGAAGACCCACATGGGGCCCACAAGACAGTGGGGCGCGCCCTGGGGGTAGGCACGTCAGGGAGGCTCGTGGTGTCCCTAGTGCTCCATTTAACCTAATTTTTGACCTATAAATTCTAAAATATTCTGAAACCCTCAATGTGAGGCCCAACACAATTTTATCACTGATGTAATCCTCTGTTCTGTCGTGATCCCATCTGGAGCCCTTTTATGGTACTTTGTCGAAGGGGGAAATCATTGGGGAGGCCATCTTCATTAACCTTTCTGCCTCCATGATGATTTGTGTGTAGTTACTACGGGACCTACTCGTCCATAGCAGTTGCTAGATGACTTTCTCTCTCTCTCTCTCTATCTATCTATCTCTCTCTCTCTCTCTACCTTCAATACAATGATCTTCTCTAAGATCTATCTGATGTAATCTTTTGTGATGTGTTTGTTGGGATCTGATGAATTGTGGGTTCAGAATCAGATTATGCATTGATATATTTTGAGTTCTTGACCTTACCTATTTGCGTAATTTTGTAGCTTTGCATTTCTCTCCAGTCAATCGGTCTAATTTGGTAAAATTTGACTAATTTATCTTCAGCGGGAGAGATGCTTTGTAGTAGATTCAACCTTTCATTGATCATGTCCAGTGACAGAAAGGACAAGGGCATGTATTTGTGTTGTTTCTACTAAGGATAAAACGATGGGGTTTGATCATATTGATGTTGGGGAACGTTGCATGGGAAACAAAAAAAATCCTACGCGCACACCCAAGATTTATCTATGGAGATCAACAGCTATGAGAGGGAGAGTGGATCTACATAACCATGTAGATCGCTAAGCGGGAAGCGTTAAGAAATGCGGTTGATGTAGTCGAACGTCTTCGCGATCCAAATCGCAATCCGTCCCGTGATCCAATCACGATCCGTCCCGATCTAGCGCCGAACGGACGGCACCTCCGCGTTCAGCACACGTACAGCTCGATGACGTCTCTGCCTCCTCGATCTAGCGAGCGAGGTCGGAGTAGTAGATGAGTTCTCCGGCAACACGACGGCGTGGTGGCGGCGGTGGTGGTGCTATCCCGGCAGGGCTACGCGTAGCGCTATCGAAACCGCGAACGGAGGAGAAAACGATCTAGGGAGAGAGAGGGGTGCCAAGGGCTTCGTGTGTGTGCTCTTGGGGCACCCCCTCCCCTCTATATATAGGTGGAGGGGTGTGGAGATCAGCCCCTACAATCCCTAGGGCGCAGCCAAGGGGGAGGAGTTGGACTCCTAGTCCAATTCCCTCCCTTTCCATAAACAGGTGGACTTTCCACCTCTCCCAAGCCACATGGGCCTTGAGGGACTTGTGCGCCTGGACCAATAAGGCCAGGGCACCTCCCCTCAGCCCATGCAAACCCTTGGGACGTGGTGGAACCCTTGGTGGACTTCCGGACTCCTCTGGAAGTTTCCGGAACCTTCTAGAAGCTTCTCGGTACAATACCGGAAAAACCCGAAACTTTTCCGGTAGCCAAAATATGACTTCCCGTATATAAATCTTTACCTCCGGACCATTCCGGAATTCCTCGTGACATCCGGAATCTCATCCGGGACATCGAACAACGTTCGGTCACCAACATACATAACTCAACAATACCAAATCGTCACCGAACGTTAAGTGTGCAGACCCTGCGGGTTCGAGAACTATGTAGACATGACCAAGACAACTCTACGGTCAATAACCAATAGCGGGACTTGGATGCCCATATTGGTTCCTACATATTCACGAAGATCTTTATTGGTCGAACCACGATGTCAAGGATTCAGACAATCCCGTATGCAGTTCCCTTTGTCCATCGGTATGTTACTTGCCCGAGATTCGATCGTCGGTATCTCCATATCTAGTTCAATCTCATTACCGGCAAGTCTCTTTACTTGTTCCGTAACACAAGATCTCATGACTAACTCCTTAGTTACATTGCTTGCAAGCTTCTTGTGATGCTGTGTTACCGAGTGGGCCCAGAGATACCTCTGCGTCATACGGAGTGACAAATCCCAGTCTCGATCCATGCCAACTCAACAGACACCCTCGGAGATACCTGTAGAGCACCTTTATAGTCACCCAGTTACGTTGCGACGTTTGATACACACAAGGTACTCCTCCGGTGTCAGTGAGTTGCGTGATCTCATGGTCATAGGAACAGATACTTGACACGCAGAAAACAATAGCAATAAACTTGATACGATCATATGCTACGTTCATAGTTTGGGTCTTGTCCATCACATCATTCTCCTAATGATGTGATCTCATTATCAAATGACAACTCATGTCTATGGCCAGGAAACCTTGACCATCTTTGATCAACGAGCTAGTCTAGTAGAGGCTCACTAGGGACATAGTGTTGTCTATGTATCCACACATGTATCTGAGTTTCCGATCAATAAAATTCTAGCATGGATAATAAACGAATATCATGAACAAGGAAATATGATAATAACTAATTTATTATTGCCTCTAGGGCATATTTCCAACAGTCTCTCACTTGCACTAGAGTCAATAATCTAGTTCACATCACCATGTGATTAACACCCAATGATTTCTGGGGTTTTATAATGTTTTGCTTGTGAGAGAGGTTTTTAGTCAACGGGTCTGCAACATTCAGATCCGTGTGCACTTTGCAAATCTTATGTCATACTGTAGATGATCCTACCATGCTCCACTTGGAGCTATTCCAAATGGTGCCCCACTATACGTATCCGGATTGCTACTCAGAGTCATCTGGATTGGTGTCAAAGCTTGCATCGACGTAACCCTTTACGACGAACTCTTTATCACCTCCATAATCAAGAAATATTTCCTCAGTCCTCAAGTTACTAAGGATAATTTTTACCGTTGTCCAGTGATCCACTCCTGGATCACTCATGTACCCCTTGACAGACTCATGGCAAGGCACACACCGGGTGCGGTACACAACATGGCATACTATATAGAGCCTACGGCTAAGGCATAGGGGACGACCTTCGTTCTTTTTCTCTCTTCTGCCGTGGTCGAGCTTTGAGTCTCACTCAACTTCACACGTTACAAATCAGGCAAGAACTCCTTCTTTGACTGATCCATTTTGAACTCCTTCAAAATCTTGTCAAGGTATGCACTCATTGAAAGTCTTATCAGGCGTTTTGATCTATCTCTATAGATCTTGATGCCCTATATTTAAGTAGCCTTTTATCCAGGTCTTCCTTTGAAAAACACCTTTCAAACAACCTTTTAGGCCTTCCAGAAATTTCTACATCATTCCCGATCAAAAATATGTCATCCACATATACTTATCAGAAATTCTATAGTGCTCCCACTCACTTTCTTGTAAATACAAGTTTCTTATAAACTTTGTATATACCCAAAAACTTTGATCTTCTTATCAAAGCGTATATTCCAACTCCAAGATGCTTGCCCCAGTCCATAGAAGGATCACTGGAGTTTGCACACTTTTTAGCATCCTTAGGATCGAAAAAACTTGTGGTTGTATCACATACAACCTTTCCTCACGGAAACTGTTAAGGAAACTCTGTTTTGACATCCATCTGCCAGATTTCATAATCAAAAAATGCGGCAACTGCTAACATAATTCTAACAGACTTCAGCATCGCTACGGGTGAGAGAGTCTCATCGTAGTCAACTCCTTGAACTTGTCGGAAACTACTTTGCGACAAGTCGAGCCTTATAAATGGTGACAATTACCATCATCGTCTGTCTTCTTCTTAAAGGTCCATTTGTACTTAATGACCTGCCGTTCACCGGGCAAGTCTACCAATGTCCATACTTGGTTTTCATACATGGATCCTATCTCGGATTTCACGGCTCATAGCCATTAGTTGGAATCCGGGCCCACCATCGCTTCTTCATAGCTCGTAGGTTCACTGTTGTCTAACAACATGACCTCTAACACAGGATTGTCGTACCACTTAGGGGCGGTACGATTCCTTGTCGACCTACGAGGCTCGGTAGTAACTTGATCTGAAGTGTCATGATCATCATCATTAACTTCCTCTTCATTTGGTGTACGCACCGCAGAAACATCTTTCTACGTTGTGCTACCATCCAACTGAAGTGACGGTTCAATAACCCCATCAAGTTCTACCTTCCTCCCACTCAATTCTTTCGAGAGAAACTCTTTCTCGAGAAAGGACCCGTTTTAGCAACAAACAATTTGACCTCGCATCTGAGATAGAAGGTATACCCAACTGTTTCCTTAGGGTATCCTATGAAGACGCATTTGTCCGCTTTGGGTTCAAGCTTATCAGGTTGAAGTCTTTTCACATAAGCGTCGCAGCCCCAAACTTTAAGAAACGACAGCTTAGGTTTCTTGCCAAACCATAATTCATACGGTGTCATCTCAACGGACTTTGATGGTGCCCTATTTTAAAGTGAATGCGGTTGTCTCTAATGTATAACCCCAAAATGATAGTGGCAGATCAGTGAGAGACATCATAGATCGCACCATATCCAATAGAGTACGATTACGATGCTCGGACACACCATTACACTATGGTGTTCCAGGTGGCGTGAGTTGTGAAACACTTTTCACATTATCTTAAGTTGCATACCAAACTCGTAACTCAGATATTCACCTCCACGGTCATATCATAGACATTTTATCTTGTCACGATGATCTTAAACTTCACTCTGAAATTGCTTGAACTTTTCAAACATTTCAGACTTGTGTTTCATTAGGTAAATATACCCATATCTACTCAAATCATCAGTGAAGGTAAGAAAATAACGATATCCACCGCGCGCCTCTACACTCATTGGGCCGCACACATCAGTATGTATGATTTCCAACAAGTCACTTGCCCGCTCCAGTGTACCGGAGAACGGGGTTTTAGTCATCTTGCCTAAGAGGCATGGTTCGCATGTATCAAGCGATTCAAAATCGAGTGATTCCATAAGTCCATCGGCATGGACCTTCCTCATGCGTTTAACACCAATATGACCTAAGCGGCAGTGTCACAAGTATGTGGTACTATCATTATTAACTTTGCATCTTTTGGCATCAATATTATGAACATGTGTATCTCTACGATCGAGATTCAATAAACCATTCACATTGGGTGCATGACCATTGAAGGTATTATTCATGTAAACAGAATAACCATTATTCTCTGACTTAAATGAATAACCGTATTGCAATAAACATGATCTAATCATGTTCATGCTCAATGCAAACACCAAATAACATTTATTTATGTTCAACACTAATCCCGAAGGTAGAGGGAGCGTGCGATGGTGATCACATCAACCTTGGAAACACTTCCAACACACATCGTCACCTCGCCCTTAGCTAGTCTCCATTTATTCCGTAGCTTTTATTTCGAGTTACCAATATTAGCAACTGAACCGGTATCTAATACCCAGGTGCTACTAGGAGGACTAGTAAGGTACACCTCAATAACACGTATATCAAATATACTTTTGTTGATGTTGCCATCCTTCTTATCTACAAAGTATTTGGGGTAGTTCCGCTATCAGTGACCGTTCCCCTTATAATAAAAGCACTTAGTCTTGGGTTTGGGTTCAACCTTGGGTTTCTTCACTGGAGCGGCAACTGATTTGCCATTCTTGAAGTTTCCCTTCTTGCCCTTGCCCTTCTTGAAACTAGTGGTCATGTTAACCATCAACACTTGATGCTCCTTCTTGATGTCTACCTTCGCGGCCTTAAGCATTGTGAATAGCTCCGGGATCACTATCTCCATCCCTTGCATGTTATAGTTCATCACAAAGCTCTAGTATCTTGGTGATAGTGGCTGGAGAACTCTGTCAATCACTATCTTATCTGGAAGATGAACTCCCACTTGATTCAAGCGATTGTAGCACCCAGACATTCTGAGCACATGCTCACCGATTGAGCTATTCTCCTCCATCTTGCAGGCAAAGAACTTTGTCAGAGGTCTCATACCTCTCAACACGGGCATGAGCCCCAATTTCAGCTCTCGGAACAACTCATATGCTCCGTGACGTTCAAAACGTCTTTTGGAGCCTCAATTCTAAGCCGTAAAGCATGGCGCACTAAACTATCAAGTAGTCATCAGAACGTATCTGCCAGACGTTCACAACATCCACAGAGGACGCTTGAGGGGGTGGCGCACCGAGTGGTGCATCGAGGACATAAGCCTTCTGTGCAGCAATGAGGACAATCCTCAGATCACGGACCCAGTCCGCATAATTGCTCCCATCATCTTTCCACTTACTTTTTCTCTAGGAACGTATCAAAAATACAGGGGAGCTACGGCGCGAGCTATTGATCTACAACATAATATTGCAAAGCCATTTGACTATGTTCATGATAATGAGTTTAGTTAATCATATTACTAAAGAACTCCCACTCAAATTGACATCCCTCCGGTCATCCGAGTGTTACATGATCCAAATTCACCAACCCAAGTCCGATCATCACGTGAGATGAGGTGGTTTCAATGGTGAACATCTCCATGTTGATCATATCTACTATATGACTCATGTTCGACCTTCCAGTCTCTTGTGTTCCGAGGCCATGTCTGTACATGCTAGGCTCGTCAAGTTTAACCCGAGTGTTCCGCATGTGCAAAACTGGCTTGCACCCGTTGTATGTGAACGTAGAGTCTATCACACCCGATCATCACGTGGTGCTTCGAAACGACGAACTTTCCCAACGGTGCACACTCGGGGAGAACACAATTTTTATCTTGAAATTTTAGTGAGGGATCACCTTATAATGCTACCATCGTCCTAAGCAAAATAAGATGCATAAAAGGATTAACATCACATGCAAATCATAAGTGACATGATATGGCCATGAACTTGTGCTTTTGATCTCCATCTCCAAAGCACCGGCATGATCTCCATCGTCATAGGCATGACACCATGATCCCCATCATCATGATCTCCATCATCGTCTTGCCATCGGGTTGTCACGCCAACCATGCTTGTACTACTATTGCTACCGCTTAGCGATAAAGTAAAGCATTACATAGCGCTTAATGAGTGACACGCAGGCCACATAATAATTAAAGACAACCCTATGGCTCCTGCCGATTGCCGTACTCATCGACATGCAAGTCGTGATAATCTATAAAAAACATGATCATATCATACATCACATATATCACATTATGTGTTTGGCCATATCATATCACAACATACTCTGCAAAAACAAGTTAGACGTCCTCTAATTGTTGTTGCATGTCTTACGTGGCTGCTATGAGTATCTAGCAAGAACGATTCTTACCTACGCAAAACCATAACGGTGATATTCAAGTTGCTATTTAACCTTCTACAAGGACTGCCTCTGTCGAATCCGATTCAACTAAAGTGGAAGAGACAGACACCCGCCAGCCATCTTTATACAACAAAGTTACATGTCAGTCGATGGAACCGGTCTCTCGTACGTGGACGAGAAAGGTTGGTCCGGGCCGCTTCATCCCACAATACCGCCGAATCAAGATAAGACTAAGGAAGTAAGCAATCTGAACATCAACGCCCACAAACTCTTGTGTGTTCTACTCATGCATGTTATCTATGCATAGACCTAGCTCTCATACCACTGTTGGGGAACGTTGCATGGGAAACAAAAAAATTCCTACGCGCACACCCAAGATCTATCTATGGAGATCAACAGCTATGAGAGGGAGAGTGGATCTACATACCCTTGTAGATCGCTAAGCGGGAAGCATTAAGAAACGCGGTTGATGTAGTCGAACGTCTTCGCGATCCAACTCGAAAATCCATCCCGCGATCCAATCACGATCCGTCCCGATCTAGCGCCGAACGGACGACACCTCCGCGTTCAACACACGTACAGCTCGATGACGTCTCCACCTCCTCGATCCAGCGAGCGAGGTCGGAGTAGTAGATGAGTTCTCCGGCAACACGACGGCGTGGTGGCGGTGGTGGTGGTGCTATCCCGGCAGGGCTACGCCTAGCGCTACCGAAACCGCGAACGGAGGAGAAAACGATCTAGGGAGAGAGAGGGGCGCCAAAGGCTCCGTGTGTGCTCTTGGGGCACCCCCTCCCCTCTATATATAGGTGGAGGGGCGTGGAGATCAGCCCCTCCAAGCCCTAGGGTGCAGCCAAGGGGGAGGAGTTGGACTCCTAGTCCAATTCTCTCCCTTTCCATAAACACGTGGACTTTCCACCTCTCCCAAGCCACATGGGCCTTGAGGGACTTGTGCGCCTGGCCCAATAAGGCCAGGGCGCCACCCCTCAGCCCATGCAAGCCCTTGGGACGTGGTGGAACCCTTGGTGGACTTCCGGACTCCTCCGGAACTTTCTGGAACCTTCTAGAAGCTTCCCGATACAATACCGAAAAAACCCGAAACTTTTCCGGTAGCCAAAATATGACTTCCCATATATAAATCTTTACCTCTGGACCATTCCGGAACTCCTCGTGATGTCCGGGATCTCATCCGGGACTCCGAACAACGTTCGGTCACCAACATACATAACTCAACAATACCAAATCGTCACCGAACGTTAAGTGTGCAGACCCTGCGGGTTCGAGAACTATGTAGACATGACCGAGACAACTCTACGGTCAATAACCAATAGCGGGACCTGGATGCCCATATTGGTTCCTACATATTCTACGAATATCTTTATCGGTCGAACCACGATGTCAAGGATTCAGACAATCCCGTATGCAGTTCCCTTTGTCCATCGGTATGTTACTTGCCCGAGATTCGATCGTCGGTATCTCCATATCTAGTTCAATCTTGTTATCGGCAAGTCTCTTTACTCGTTCCGTAACACAAGATCTCATGACTAACTCCTTAGTCACATTGCTGGCAAGCTTCTTGTGATGCTGTGTTACCGAGTGGGCCCAGAGATACCTCTCCGTCATACGGAGTGACAAACCCCAGTCTCGATCCATGCCAACTCAACAGACACCCTCGGAGATACCTGTAGAGCACCTTTATAGTCACCCAGTTACGTTGCGACGTTTGATACACACAAGGTACTCCTCCGGTGTCAGTGAGTTGCATGATCTCATGGTCATAGGAACAGATACTTGACACGCAGAAAACAATAGCAATAAACTTGATACGATCATATGCTACGTTCATAGTTTGGGTCTTGTCCATCACATCATTCTCCTAATGATGTGATCTCGTTATCAAATGACAACTCATGTCTATGGACAGGAAACCTTGACCATCTTTGATCAACGAGCTAGTCTAGTAGAGGCTCACTTGGGACATAGTGTTGTCTATGTATCCACACATGTATCTGAGTTTCCGATCAATACAATTCTAGCATGGATAATAAACGATTATCATGAACAAGTAAATATGATAATAACTAATTTATTATTGCCTCTTGGGCATATTTTCAACAATTGATTGGTCTTACTTTGTCTACAGTATGTCATCTTGCTCATTACGTTACTCTGTTTATTACGAACTTAATACTTTGATATGCATGCTGGATAGCGGTCTTGGGATGGAGCAATAGTAGCAGATGTCAGTATGTTTAATTGTCTACTTATCACGGATGTAATGCCTATGTAATGATTGGCATGGATGATCTTCATAACTATGCGCAATACCGTCAATTGCCCAACAATGATTTGTTTACCCTTTGCTATTCTGCTTTCGCGACAGATGCGGTTAGTGAACCTATTGTCCCCGGGTCCATTCTCAGTTAATTTGCTAGTTCCTACAATTACTACTGCTATTTTGCTATGAATATCACTATTTGCTTTAAGTCTTATAATTGGGGAGTGACGACCCCCTTGCCTTTGTTGGGTGCAAGCAATTATTTTGTTTGTGTGTAGGTGCTGTTAGAGTTGTTTGCGTGGTGCCTCCTACTGGTTCGCTAAACTTTGGTTCTCAACTAAGGGAAATACTTTCTGCTGCTATGCTACATCACCTTCCTCTTCATGGACATCCGACATCTCATATGGAGTAGCAACCGACATGTTTAATGTCGGTTGGAAGGTATTGGTGTGCCCTTTGCCCTATCAATGATAAAAGAAAATCACTGTCAAGAACGGCCTCCACGTGCAACCGCTGCCCGTGCACTAGATGACAAATGCACACGCGCTCTCAGCCAACGCATGACCATCATGCAGACACCGGCAAACCGTAGTCCAAGGCACGATATTTTGCAGAATCTTGGTGGTACTATCTGCCCTGGCCCGAGCGAGAAGCGCACAAACCTTGTACTCACCCAATTGTCATGTCGTTTTGTTGCTTCAAAGTATATTTTAGTTTTTCTTCAGATCCAATCGATTTAGACAAATCCACTCTAGTTTCCTAAATAAGTGTAGCATGCACTTTTCTACGAAAATGACGAGAATGGCATTTTGGCTCCCGAAACAGGCTTTCGCCCCGCTTTATAGATAAAGCATATGTCCATACAACCACAACTCAAGCACAGTCATAAAAGAAAAATGCTGGGGCCACAGCACAAGGACGCCCAAATGAAGACAGAAGAAACAAACAGCCACCAGGGGCAAGCTACGAAGTAGGCGAGCGGTCGGAGAGCCGACGCGAGGAAGACACCAGGGCGTCCAGGAATAGCTGAAGTCGATCACGATCCCTCGGCCTAGCGAGCGGATGCCAGTGCTGCAAGAAGGCAAGAAATTTGAAGAACGAGTCAGAGGCACGTCGCGGGAACACCCGCTCAATCACCATCTTGTTGCGAGTAGTCCAGAGAGTCCACATCATAGCCGCGAAGATGAGCCAGAACAGTCGGCGCTTACGGCCAACCTGGGTGGCCCTAACCTGCAGAAACCCTGCAAGGTCATGGGCCTCCCACTCAGGCCCTAGAGCCTCACGAACAAAGCACCAAAGTGCCTGCGCTGCTACGCACGAAAACAAAATGTGCGTTCCCGTTTCCGGGACATGGTACAAAGGGCAAAGGCCATTGCCCGGGCCATGGCGTTTCAGCACCTCTGTCCCCGAAGGAAGACGGTCTCGGAGAAGCTGCCATACAAAAATCTTAATCTTCAAGGGCAACGGTGCCTTCCACAGTGGGGATAGCCACTGTAAAACCGGCATACGACATAATGCCTGATAGGCCGAGCTAACGGAGAATTCACCCAAAGGGGAAAGACTCCAAGAAACAGTGTCAGGGTCCTGGGACAGAGGAAGAGGGACTACTTCCCTCAGGGCGGACCATTCCCGTACCTCCTCCGGTCCGAAAGAGCGGCGGAACGCAATGTTCCATCCCTTCTCCAAAGCAGCCGCAGAAACTAGAGTGGTCGGGTCCTCACAAATCGCAAAGAGCCTCGGGAACCGCAAGCGTAGGGGTTCGCCCTCAAGCCAGGGGTCCAACCAAAATTGGGTCCCAGACCCATTGCCAACCGAGAAACGCAAACCTAGCCTAATCTCTTCCTTGATGGCCTGAATAGATTTCCAGAACTGGGACCCAGCCGATTGTGAGCAAGCCAAGAGGGGTTGGCCCTGCAAGTACTTGGACTCAACCAGCTGCAGCCACAACCCCCCATCTCCCCGCAAGATCCGCCAAACCCAACGCAGCATGAGCGCCACGTTCATCCGGCGAGATGCAGGGATGCCCAACCCACCTCGGTCCTTCGGCAAGCAAATGTCAGCCCACTTCACCATACGGTACTTGGGCCGACCATCCCCTGCCTGCCAGAAGAACCTAGCCAGCTCCTTGTCAAAGGAGCTATGCACACCTTCGGGTAAGATGTACATCCCCATCATATACATGGGGAGGCTGGCAAGGTTAGAGCTAATGAGGACAGTTTTGCTAGCTTTAGAAGTGAACCTACCGCACCAGCGCTCCGCACGGGACGCTACTCGTCCCACAAGCAGATCATACCCACTCACCAAAATCCTGGACTCAGCCAGGGGCATCCCCAAGTAGGAAATGGGGAATGACGCCAACCTACAGTTGAGGTTATCCGCGATCCGAAGCTGCTCAGCCTCAGAATAGCCAAGGACCACCACCTCGCTCTTATCAAAGTTAATCTTAAGTCCAGACATTTCCTCAAAGAAGAGCAAAAGGAACTTAAGATTAACAATGTCCGAGTCCGAGCCTTCCACCATAATCATGGTGTCATCCGCATACTGTAAGTGAGTAACCCCCCCATCCGGGATGAGGTGACTAACTACACCCTTAAGGTGGCCGGCCAACTTGGCCTTATCTAAGATGCCCGCAAGGGCATCAACTTCGAGGTTGAAAAGCAAGGGGGAGACAGGGTCCCCTTGCTTTACCCCTCTGGAAACCTGGAAAAAGGGTCCCACTTCACCATTGAGATTGATCGCCGTGTTCCCAGATCTAACCAGTTGCATGATCCAGGAACACCACCTCTCGTCAAATCCTCGTCGCTCCATCACCAACCTCAAAAAGGACCAGTCTAGACGGTCATATGCCTTCTGGAAGTCCAATTTGAGGAAGACCCCCTTAAGCCCCTTCGACCCCACCTCGTGGACGATCTCGTGAAGGGCAAGAATTCCGTCATGGATCCGCCGGCCCTTCAGGAACGCGGACTGAAGGGGGTGAGCAATCCTTTCCGCCACCGGGGATAAGCGAGTTGCGCAAACCTTCGCAAAGATTCGCTCCAACACGTTGATCACCGTGATGGGGCGAAAGTGCCGAATATCCGTCGCCCCAACTACTTTGGGGATCAGGGATATGACACCATAGTTAATCCTAGCCATGTCCAAGGTTCCAATATAGAACTCATGAAACATGGGCATAATGACCAGGCGTAAGATCTCCCAGAATTTCTGGAAGAAGATTACCGGGAGGCCATCCGGCCCCGGGGCCGAGCAGGCTTTCATAGACGCAATGGCTCGCCCCACCTCCTCAGGGGAGAATGGGAGAGTAAGTTCCGCATTCTCCGCATCGGAGACCTGGTCAGCAAGCGGCCAGAAGTCAGCGCAGAGAGAGACGCCTCCACGTGGCTCAGCCGAGAACAGCTCCTTGTAAAACGAGTAAATATGGGTGGAGATGTCATCTGGGCTTTCCAGAAGAACATCCCCATCCCAGAGGAAAGGGATGGCACACTTCCGCCTGCGGCCATTAGCAATCGCCTGAAAGTAGGCAGTGTTCGCATCCCCCCTAAGGAGCCAGTTCTGGCCCCCTCGACGTTGCCAGAACAGCTCCTCGCTCTTGTAGATGTCCATGAGCGAGGCCTCGAGGGCGTATCTCCTAAGCCAGTCGTCAGGTGACAAGCCCTGCCCGTCAGCAATGTCATCCAACACCTTAATCTGATCCAGCAGGGCCCCTTTACGGGCCCGGAGATCAGCACCAAGGTTCGCCCCCAGCCCTTCATGGCCTGACGAGACAATTTAGCACAGTGATGCCAGACGTCCACAGCACAAAACACACGAGGCGGGGACGCGACCGCCTCAAGCCAGCGGTCGCGAACCATCTCAAAGAAACCCGGTTGCTCCAGCCAAAATGTCTCAAAGCGGAAGCGACGGGTCCTAGGGGAGGCCTCATCCCCCGACGAGAAAAGCAGGGGGGTATGGTCGGAGCCAATCCGAGTGACCGCCTTGAGCGAGCACAAAGGGAACATCACTTCCCACTGAGCCGACACAAAGACCCGATCTAGAACACTCCGGATGGGGTCCGCCTGCTTATTCGTCCACGTGAACCTAGCCCCTACGCGGGCTATCTCACGGAGCGCAAGGTCCGCAATGCAGTCGTTAAATAGACGCATGCGGACCCGATCAACATTAGGCGAGCTTTTATCAGAAGCCCACCTAATGAGGTTGAAGTCCCCGGCCACCACCACCGGAGTGGTGCACCTCTCCACCTTATTTTTAAGCTCAGCGAGGAAGTCAGCAGAGCGAGCATGATCCGCAAGACCATAGACGAAAATCACCTCCCAACTGAAGTGGACTCGTCGGTCAGTGACGGACATGCTCAAGAAGAATTCCCCTCGGTCCATATCCTCAACCGAGAAAGCATCCTCCCGGACTCCGAGCAAAATGCCCCCAGATTGCCCCGTAGCAGGCAACCACTGCCAGGCAAACTGGTGGCGGGAAAGCCCCTGGAGCTCATGCATACTAAAGTCCTGGCGAATCGTCTCCTGGAGTCCCACAATGCCAATCTCCTCCTGACGCAAATACTCGATTAGCTGACGCCTCCGGCCAGAGAGGCCGAAGCCCCTAATGTTCCAACATAGGAGCTTCATTTAATAACCTCAGTGGAGTTCCTAGGCCCCGCAAGCGGGGCCGAGCTAGCCCGCCCGTCAATCGCGGGTCGGGGGGATGCCTTCACCGGACGGCCACGCCGCCCACGCGTAGGGGGGCAGCGGAAGACTCCGGTCCTGGGGAAGCGGACCTGGTGTTCAGTGGGGTTGAGACGAGTGGGAGGACGCCCACGCAGCTCCCTCACCGGGGGAGGGACTGCCGAGGGTGTCTCCGCCACAGTCTCCAGAGGGGGCGCAGCACTGTCCCTGGTCTCTCTATGACCAGGGTCAGTGTGCGCCGGGGTGCTGGGTTCAACACGCGCAGCATAAGCACGAGCTTCAGCCAACGCCCCATCAAGCCGCTCCTTGGCGCAGATAGCAGAGATCTGCTCAAGGATGGGCCCCTTCTCGCCACGGAACACGATGCCACTATCAGTAGCCACCTCAGCCAGATGTGACAACGGAGCGGAGCCAAGCACAGAAAATCGAGAACCAGAACAGGAAGGATCAGAAGGGATGGGGGAAGTACCTGAGGACAAGTCACGAGCAGCCGCCCGCATGGCAGCCTTCTCCTGGATCGTCGGAACACGGCCATCCAGAAGGACCCGAGACTGGCTCAGCGGCGCACTCTAACGTGCGGCCACCAGCGGGGAGGCCCCGCCCCGAAGCTTGGAACCAGCCGCGGTAGGGGTCACCAGGGCCAGGTCCAAGGGCGGAGCCGGCTCCAAGGCCGGGGACCCCTAGGCTGGAGAGGGGGGGGACCCCGGCAACCGTGAGTAACAGACCACCCCAGGTGAGCGCGGTGACGACGAGGGGCGCACCTCCATCCCCACACTCACCACGTCCTCCTCCATGACCTCCAGGTCAGCCACCGGGGTTGCGACAGGGGGAGGGACTGCCATGACCACAGACCCACCTCCCGACGCCACCTGAGAAGCCGTCCCAGCAGGATAGGAGGACCCACCACCGGTAGAAACCGGGCTACGCCGCCCGTCAGACGGGGCCGGCGGAATCTCCTCGTCATCCCCATCATCCTCACTAGAAGAGCTCCCCCCAGAAGAGGCCCCATCTCCACCATGCCCATCATCCGGGCGGGGCACAGTGGCAGCAGGGGCCGGCCCAAGCAGATCCTCAGGAATCGGAGACTCGAGCTCGTAGGTCAGCCGCTTCCCCTTAGTGCCGAAGTAGAATACCAGGGACAGACCATCAATCTCAGCCGGAGCGGGGCAAAGGATCTCAATGCGTGCGGGGCCATCATCCTCGAAGGACGCCAGATCGGCAGTCACCAGCTTGCCCACCGGCTCAGATATCGCCTTGAGGATGTGCGCAAGCTTGCCACCTCGCGGCGCCGACCTGCCACCACGAGGCAGGCCGTAGACAAGAACCCACACCTTCTCCAACGAAGGCACAGGGTCCGGCTCCGCAGCAGCAGCACGGATGGAGATCAGGAGCTTGTTGATGGGGCATCGTATGGCATCGTGAGAACACACACGAAGCAGCTCAGCAGAGGGGAAGGGGACCGAGAAGACGAGGGGAGCCATCTCGGTCACCTCCCAGGAGAAGTCGGAGTCGCGGAAGTCGCCGATGTACGCGGAGAGCTCAGCCTGGATGAGGTCGGCCGAGATCACCACCCCCGACGGCAGGTCCTGCTCAGGGGCCAGAGTGACCGTCGCCAAGTGAGGCCGAACAGCCTCCTCCTTAATCTCAGCATCCACGAAGTAGAAGCCACCCCCGTCAGTCCCGTACCCTAGGAAGGCTAGGGTCGAGGGGCATCGGGAAGGGGCGTCACACTCCGGGCGGAAGTGACCCGCACATCCACAGTTGATGGACATCGTCTCCTCGCGGGTCCTGGGGGGGCGACCGCTCTGGGAGCCACCGGCCGCCGGTGCCGCCGGAGCTACAGGATCCAGGCCTCCCAAGGGAGCAGGGGAGGCGGTCACCCCCGTGGTCTTCTTCTTCTTGTGCTTCTTCTTCTTCTTGTTCTGAACAGCCGCACCCGGAGCCTCGACGGACTGGCGAGCGGGAGAGGACCTTGCAGGCACCGCCCCATCCCGCCGCCGTTCCGGGTCAGCGAACCGCTCATCCCGACGCCCATCCCGGCGCCCGGGGCCAGGGGAGCGAGAAGCGCGAGCCGAGTCCACCCGGCGCGCCCCCGGTCAGCAGCATCACCGCACGGAGCACGAGACGACCCAGACTCAGTCCGACTCCTGCGCCAATCCCCGTCAGAGGCACGGGACGCGGACACCCGCGGCTCCAGACCCCGCGGTGTCGGGACGGCCTGAGCCCGAACCGCCGGAGCTGGCCGGACCTGCAGCTCGGCCCTCAACTCCCCCTCGCGAGCCAGGTCCTCGGCGCGACGGCGTTCAGCGTCACGGCGGCGGAGGTCACCCGGGGATCCCGGAATGGGCAGGCGCGGGTCCCTGGCCGGATCGCGGGGGGGAGGGGGGCGACGCAGAGACGTTCTCGCGTAGGCGGGCGAACCGCGGGCCGGCCGGACGGAGTCCCGAGCAGCACCGCGCAAGGCCGACGCATCCGAGACGAGGGGGCGTTTTGGCCTCGGCTGGCCGTCCCCCGCATCCCGGGCCATGAGCACCTGAAGGTAGGTCCGGGGGTGGGGAGGAGCAAGGGAGGGCGGAGGAGCAGACAAGGGTGATGGCGAACAGGAGGCGGAGCCGCGGTCGAGAGCGGGAAAGGGAGAGCGAGCACGAGGCGGCGGCGGGATTGAGTTAGGGAGGAGGAGGCGAGCGAAACGGCCAACCCTAGCGACATCAAGCCGTGTCGCGGGCCAACCCAGAGCTGGGTGGCAACTCCCCCGTTGGACCCAGAGCCAACGGGCCGGATTGGCGTGGCTGAGCAGCCAGGCCCGGTTCACCTTGTCCAGAACCGCCTGGGCCTGGACAGCCACAGCCCGCACCGCCGGATCGGCCCACCTACCCCGCGAGGCGGATCGCGACCCAGATCGCCTAGGGCCGGCCCATCTGCCACCCGGCCGGTCTCCCACGCAGGCCCGAGTCGTGCCACGTAGGAGATTCGCCCTAGCCGGCCCCGACCAGGGGAGGGGCTCCTCCCGCCGCGCCGCCTGCACCTCCACCGACGACGGGGCGGCCGCCACGACCACCGAGCCAACCCCAGCCGAGAGCTCAGGCTCAGCCAGGGCCAGGCTCCGGGCGGGGGTGGAGGCCAACAGGCCAGAGGACAGCGGGCAAGGGGAACCGGGGCGGGGAGGCAGGGCCGTGGAACGGGACGCCGGCGGTCAAGGAAGACACGGACGGGACGCCGGACGGCGGGGACAGGGGCGCGCCGGACGGGCCGCGACCCAGAAATCGCTGAGGAGCGGCGGCGCCAGCTTCACCGGCCGCTCGACCGGGCCACCAGCCGCCTCCTCCTCATCGGCGAGGTCCGCCCAAAACAGCGTTGTCGCCGCGCGGGAGACAGAGAGGACAGGGACCGCCACCTCCACCGGGCAAGGCGCAGCAGGGGGGGCCACGCCGTCGGGCCGAGAGACGGCGCCGGCGAGGCCAGCCATGGCCGGGGCGGCGGCGCAGTTCAAATCGCCACGCAGTCCGCCCTGCTTTGTGTGACTGGGCAAGCTAGGCCACTTTCCCTGGGCTCCGCATTTTGGCTCCCGAGCTCCATGGAGGCCGGATTTTGAAAAAAAATCAAAATTCAAATTTTTCGGTTTCAAAAAAATCTGAAAAAAATATGCATGTATGTAAGGATGTAATGTACATGTGTGTACAAATTCACGATGAAATACTTTGAATTGCGACCTGTACACAAAAGAAAAATTCAAGGCCTGGAATGATGAATAGTGTCATGTGTTAAAAAGTCTCAGATTTTTTTTTTGCACAACCCACATTTCAACATATTTTGACCTGAAAATTTACACACTTGTGCATTATGCCTTGATGTATATATGTATTTTTTTTAGAATTTTTTGAATTGTAAAAATATAAAATTTCATAAATTTTGGATTTCGAATGTAGAGGCCACCATGGAGGCCGAGCTCCAAAAGCAATTTCCGCGAAAATGACCCTAAATAAAAAGTGTAAGTTGCACTATTCTGAATTGAATGAGACTTAAGAAAGTATCATCATCTAAGGCATAGACGGAGACGGACCCATGAGAATGACCTGTGGAGTGTGGAGCCAGCTGTTCAGCTCGCTCGGTGTCCAGCTTTACAAACCACGCACTGGCATAGACCGTTACCAGCCAAAACATTAGACCACCTCGGGACAAACCGAAGGCATCTCACCTAGAAGATCTTTTGGCCAAATCACGGATACTGCACAGCCTTAAACAGTGGGTAAACAAAGAAAATTACCACAAAAAATAAATAGGAACAACTGAGATTTTAACTGGGAATACTTGACATAATTTTAAACCAAAAATGTAGCCTACATAAACTTTCGAGATTCCTTGTCTAGCAAGTATACCGGTACGACCACCTATTTATTTTGCCTCTTCTCTCTTTAAATGGTCCAAAAAATGAGAAAGATATGTAGGTACAGAGTGTGAATATATATTCTAGGTAGGGTGACTTATGGACGATTGAACGACGAGCATGAGCGGATGATGGAGAGCGGAGAAGCTAGGTGTTGCAAAGGTAGGGAAGGGAGATTGTATTCATCATGCAGGAAAGGGGCATGGACGCCAGGCTCCGGCGGTAGCGTAGCTCCATCACGAACTCATTCGCTGGAGCACCCACCGGCCTCTGGACCTCATCCTTTAGCTTGCAGCTCAACCACCGCTCGAGTAGGTCGTGCAATGTCATACGGGGGCAGACCAGCTTGTCATGGTATAAGATGTCCTCCTGCATTTCACACAACAATATGCATAAGGGGTCAGACAAAATAGCAGGTTCACATACTTTTTCAGTTTGTGGGCATGGAGTCACGCACCCTCGCTAACGGGAACATATATGATCATTAAGCAGCAAAATGTATTAGTCATGCATTCTTTGGGAGCTTTTGCAACAGAAAAATGGTGCAAATAAATCCTACTGTATCACCATACAAATCTAATAATACAGCAGGGTGGTTCCTTTTAATGGAAATCGGTGGGGAGAGTGGCCCCTTCACAATTTCTGAAAAGTAAAATCTACACTGTATCGAACTACAGATTTATCGATAATGTTATACTTGGAAGCAAGAACCTTTATAGGAGGGTAGAGACTTGAGTAGGGTTTGTGGAGTGACAACAATATAAAATGGAAGTAGCAGGAGATCTTAAAGGCTCGCCATATCATTACTTGCTAGCTCAAGTTTTTTCATAATCAGCCTCGGGATGGAGGAGACCCAAATAGTTCCATCTCTAAAACAAGAGTAAAAAATCACGTTAATCAGAATGTATTAAATTCCTGGAATCTAGTTATACGTTAGTACATCAGCAAAAATGTAAATTTCTGGTAGGAATGAACAACAAAAAAACACGTAGAGTTTTCGTATGAAATATCCTCTCCATTGCTGATAAAAATTCACGAGGGCACTATTTTTCTAGGTACTTCACCTTCATATCTTGAGATGTAAAGAAGAACTCTTGCTAATACCAGAGTAATCTATGCGTCTAGTACAAAATATAATAGGAAAAGGGGCATCAACCCACTGAGCCATCTATGCTATGAATAAGAGGATGCTAAGTATGAGAGGCCTCTTTGATTGTTGGTGACAAGGAAACTTGAATACTAAAGGGGAACTCACTCAATTATGTAGAAATTCTTTTCTAGCTGAGGCAGCAGTTTAGCTTCTACGCCGCAGAAAATTTTTCATTTTGAGATGAGAACACAAAACACGTGGTCCATCACAATCAGTATATATATTAATTATGTTGCAAGAGGTCTTACTACTGGTTCGGTGAAGTGACTAGTGAAAACCAGACTTGGGTAGTTATTCTGAACCTCTTCCTTGTCAATCGTCTCGCGAATCTTTCTATCTTCAGAAATATTTAGACTGTTCTATTTGGGATGGAAGTGTAGTTAGAACAAGAAAATGTTACAAGCATCAAACTTGAATATGAAATTATGGATGATAACACTTTAACGCTACATGCTCATCTTGGTAGATTTTGGTGCCAAGGCCTTCTCAGTCTTCTATACGCGGTCTTTGGATTTATTTGGAAATTTAACAAGAGAAAACAAATGGCATGTGATAGTCCTTCTTGCAGCTTTGGTTCTCCGTTCTATCAAAGTAGACTGAGTTCCCATCTTTGGGGTTTCAACCAAGGAAGAAGTCGACCTCTCATTAATCTTTGCTGGCAATGTAATAGTTAGAGCCTCATAAGCATCAACTTCTGCCTTAGGTGGAAACAAATTAGTCATAACTATAGCCTGAATACTTATATGAGCCCTTCAAACAAGAAACCAATCAATCATGTTAGCTAGCATGCAGCATATAGTTGAGTACCTGAGTCAAGATCGCCGGAAAAAAAGGATAAACGTGGTTGGAATTCTAAGTTTTTGCTTCACAAAACAAGAATGTATATACTTTTTTAGCAAGCTTGTGTGTTTGAGCCAATGTTATTAATTAGACAAGATAACAATGTAGCAGGCAGTCGGCACAAAGAGCTTTGATAACTATTACAACTTATGAAAGATTTTATCAATACAATCCAAAGGAATGTAATTATAAGCTAGTATACTCCCAGTAATAACCAGAAGAAAATATTTTTGATTCAGATGTGTATCGAGATTTTAACAGTGCATATACTCTTATTCTTCATAAAAATGTTAAGTGCACTTTTCTTATATATAGGGGTCCAAATGAGCTACAACCCCCGATCCATATTAATTGTCGCTGACTTTGTACTAAATCAGCGACAATTATGGATCGAAGGGAGCGATTATTTCTACAGCTATTAATAAACGGTGTGTGTGAACACCATATTTTAGTGAAAAGTACAAATTTTAACATGCAATAACACAAGGAAAATGAATTTGAACTCCTATCACATTAAGGATCGAACTAAGAGGATCAAGCTAAAAGTGTCGACATGTTTTCTTATGGGAATTCAGATATCATTCATGATAGTTTTATACGGATTCTATCCAACTTGAATTTCATTAGCCTGTTTTTTCTCCATTCTGACCATCCCTTGCTCTATTGTCTATACATCCTTACTACCAAGTTCAGGAGACAAGGACAGGAGCGTGGGACTGCAGGGTGTGGCCAGTCAGTTGCAGTATAAAAACTGTTGGTCGCTGATGCGGGTTTGTTACATTGATCCTGAGGCCATATGCCGACTCAACTAATGACGCTCTGAGATGTGCAATAGGAGGGGGACAAGCCACAAAATTACGTATGTTTCCTTGCCCTCTCAACTGTCATGCTGGAAACTCTTTCCGTCTCCAAATCCAGGGAGGCGGCATTCCTATTGGTTAAAGTATGGTGTATATTCTATTGTCATAGATTGACATAAGATTTGGGATCATGTATACTTACTTGCTTTGGTACCTGTAGAACCTCATAATGGCTTTACTTTGACATCCACCATATGTACTAGTAGTGATAAGAACAGCTAAAAATGTGACAGCACCACTTCTTAAACCAAACATGTTATTAACGTTACGTAGGTGTACTTATACATGGATTTAAAGAAAAGGAGAACTAACCAGTTGGAAAAACCATGTTGTACAACAGAAAACCTTGGTATTGTAACAATTACTTACCTGACTTTCTCTTCAGGAGTGATCCCAATAGCAACATTGCATACTGGGCAAGCTTCGATCTCCACCTCATCTATTTTCTTCATAATATGCTCCAGGCAAACTGCTTAGAAAAACATGGTTATAATACATGCGGGCATGTCATTATCATAGATATTTGAAAGATCCAAATTAATGATTGCTCACATGTCACCTTCTGACATCGGACAGTTTCCTATGTATATGATGTACAGTTCGTATGTTGTCGTAAACCAGCATGTCATTACCACGGCACCCCCCCCCCCCCCCCCCCGACAGACTAGTGGCTTGTCTCTGCCTAAGGAGATGGAGGCCGGTAGTAGTACTAGGAGTACAACTATTAGCAAGAGGAAATCGGGCGCACTCGAGGTCGAGGGTTAACCGGCTTCGGCGCTAGCGGCAGCGGGCGATCCCGAAGAAGCTGAACATGAGGGAGGTGGAGAGGGTGAAGACACATGAAACCTCGGCCTCATTATCAACATCCCCAACGACATGCTCCGAAAGATATCTCGCTCCTCCCCATCCAGCAAGGCGGTTGCACCTATATCCTCGCAAAAAGGTTTGATCGCCACACTTAGGCAATCACCTCAACCCCTCTTTATAGTGCGGCTTTCCTATTACTCGAATAAAAAAACAAAATACCTTTGAGCCTTAGGAAAAGTAACAACATTTTCCTTTTCGAAATGGGGGTCAACAATCTCCATGTTGTTTCACCGAGAGACCAATGTCCTGAGATAAACTTGATAACTGATATTTGTCCCACTAATCATGATGTAATCGACACGACATTTAAGGTCTAGATGTAATTTCAACTTCTTCCACGGCAACACCTTCAAGAAGGAATAAAAATAGTGTTGCGCCTCCGTTGCCCCATTTGAAATGAAACTATCAAGACAAGTATTTTCATCTTGATTGTCGAGACCAATCATTGAAGGGAGCGCACAACGCATGCAACGAGGTAAACGACGCAAATTTGTCGCTGCTAAAGCCCAACATTCAAGGCCAGGACAAGAATTTTCACCATAGACAGGAGGCCGTGTTCTAGTTACTATCTTGAAGGCGGATCTTGAGGTAGTCATGCAAACTTGTACCCCATGGAAGGACGGTATGATGATAGCCGGTGTATGGGTGATCTTCCCACCATAAACCACCGCCCCAGTTTTCAGGGGGGTCGCTCATGTCGCGGTGCAGTATGGAAGCAGGGGGTATGATGATAGCCGATGTATGGGTCAGCTTCCCAACATAGAAAACCGTCCAAGTCGTCGGGGGGTTGCTCAGGTCACGGTGTAGAGACATCCGCCGCCATGTTAGATGCCAACGGGAAGCCGTTGGTGCGCCCTTGCCCACCGTTGTCGCCCAACCGTCATCTTTTGTTGTTAATTGAAAGTAGATTGAGTTTTTCTTAAGCGTCAATCGATTGAGCCTCAGAAGCTTCAACTTGTTGAAACACCTTGTCCCTGATAGCCTGAAGTTTTTTTTATCAGCCATGCAAACGACGAAAAAATCAATCATGTTAGGTAGCAGCATAAATAGTAGAGTACCTGAGTCAAGATCACGGGAAAAATAGTGGCTGGCATTCAAAGATTTTGCTTGACAACCCAAGAATATATATGTACTTCTTCTAGCAAGCGTGAGTGTTTGAGCCAAAGTTATTAGACAAGATAGCAACGTAGCAGTTATAACTTATGCAAGATCTATACAAGTGCAATTATAATCTAGTAAACTCTCACCACTAATACCAGAAAACCTTTATTATTGAGGTGCGTATATAGATATTAACAGCACGTACAATCTTATTCCACACAAAAATGTTAAATGCACTTTTTTGCTCTATAAGGGTCATACATATACTCTTATTCTTCACAAAAATGGTAAGTGCACTTTTCTTCTATATAAGGATCCAAATGAGCAAATTGCAATTGCGGGTATTAATAAATGGTGAGTGTGAACATCATATTTACCGGAAGGTGCAAACTGTAAAATGCAATTACGTGATGAAAAGTGCATTTAAAATGGTATTGACGCTAACAGAAATATCTTCATGTACATATGCATCGATTTAAACAAAAGTGACAAGAAGACTTAAAAGAAGTGGCAGCTACGCAGGTGTACTTATACATATATTTAAAGAAAATAAGAACGACAAATTGAAAACCAATGTGGTATATAGAAGAACTATAGATAACCCTTGTGTTTTAACAATTACTTACCTGAGTTTCTCTTCAGGAGAAATCCCAAGAGGCAAGAGCAACGTACACTAGTAGAAAACAGGGCTTTGGTCCAGGCCGGATCAGAGCTTTAGTCCCGGTCGTGTTACGAACCGGGACTAATGTGAGCATTAGTCCCGGTTCGAGCGGCTAGGACGCCGGCCGGGGTTTGTCACGCATCAGTCCCGGTTCGAACGGGACCTTTAGTCCCGGTTGGTGACACCAACCGGGACTAAAGGGGCGGTGGCAACCGTTCGCCTGGCGCGAGCCCTTTTAGTCCCGGTTCGTGGCTCAAACCGGGACTAAAGGTCCCAACCGTTCAAATCCCGCGCCTTGGAAGTTGTTCCGCGCGAGATCATATACATCGGAAACGCTACAGTAACGCGACCGGCCTCCATTTCTGTTCGTCTCCCTCTCCTCTCTGCTTCTTCCCCATCCTCCACCATGAATCCACGAACTCGCTACGGGAACGTGCTCGCACATGGCACGACCAATCTCCATGTCGTCTACACGAACGACAGCGCCAAAGTCGAGGGTTTTCTTTCCATGTTCGAGGAATGGCTTCAAGAGGAGAAACACAAGTTCATGGGCCTCGATCTCGAGTACACGGTCGATGGTCGCAATGTTGCCGTCGTCCAACTTTGTTTGAAGCAACATGTCATGGTCTTCCAGTGGGCAAGGTAATACGAAACTTGTCATAGTTTTAATTGGGGCTTTTCTTTGATTCATAGGATAGGAAAATTGCATAGGAATAGGAGGATTGGGAATGTCGAGAACATGTCATAGTTTCCTTGATTCATAGGAGAAATGCATAGGAAAATTGGGGCTTTTCTTTGATTCATAGGAAAATTGGGGCTTTTCTTTGATTCATAGGAAAATTGGGGCTTTTCTTTGATTCGATCATAGGAAAATTGCATAGGAATAGAAAATTGAATAGGAATAGGAGGATTAGGAAAATTGCATAGGTATAGGAATAGGAGGATAGGAAAATTGCATAAGAATTTTCCTTGTAGTTGCATATGGGCCATCGTGGGAGAACATGTCATAGTTTAGGGGCTTCTTTTGATTCATAGGATAGGAAATGCATAGGAATAGGAAACTTGCTATGATTCTTATTATACTTGTTATGATTCTTATTATACTTGTTCCGAATTATACTTGTTATGATTCTTATTATACTTGTTAATTATATGATTCTTATTATACTTGTTATGATTCTTATATTATACTTGTGCCGAAATATACTTGTTATGATTCTTATTATACTTGTTCTAAAATATACTTGTTATGATTCTTATTATACTTGTTCTAAAATATACTTGTTGCAGCAGTATTTAACACATTTGTTCTATTTTGTTGTTGCAGTAGTGACAAGCACTGTTCAAAACTCATGGAGTTCCTTCGCAGCGGCATATATTTTGCTAGCGTTGATATAACGAATGACAAGATCAAGATGAGGCGCACCTGGGGTATTGAGATACCAGTTGAATGCCACATTGATCTTCAGGGCAGGTTCAGGCTTGAGCATGACAAGACTTCAATGGCTGATATGGCAGTCGCCCTGATCGACGAGGACTACGCTGATATGAAGACAAAATTCCCCAAGTCAGGGCACCAACATTGGGAGAAGACCCCACTTGACCCTATCAACATTGAGTATGCAGCAATAGATGGGTACGTTGCATACGAGTTGTACCGCAGGATTGGAATCTTCAATTATGGGCAGCGTCACCTCGTACCGCTAGTATCTCCTGCTTGGGGGTATTCTGATCCGGACGACGAGTAGTGTTTGCAATGGCGAACACTTTTATATCTATTATGTAGTGCTTGGGGGTCTCCTGATTCGGACGAGTAGGTTTGCAATCCGAAAGAGTAGGATTGGTATCTTCAATTATGTAGTACTTTCTGTAATGGATATCTGAACTATTATTTCTATTATGTCCCTGTTTAAGTACGGTTTGTGTGTAAGAATATTTAGTATGATGTGAGCAAGCTTTCTGAAGCATTGTGATGTATGTGATGAAGATTGTCCATGGTTACGGCGCAATAAGCAAGGTACACACAAGAAGAAAAAGTGAAGACTTTCTCTCCATAACTATTCTGATGATGGCTTTGATCTACAATATCACTGCAGTTAAATATAATATTAACTAAAATTATCAAAGTATTTATTTGTTAAAAAGAATGAACTAAAAAGAATCAACTAAAATATTAACTAAAAAGAATCAACTAAAACATTAACTAAAAAGAATGAACTAAAAAGAATCAAAATAATATTAACTAAAATTATCAAAGTATTTATTTATTAAAAAGAATGAACTAAAAAATTGAAATCCTTTTGTAACAGATGAGTTTTCGTCCGAAACCCTGACACTTCGAAAGAGATTGTCCAGTTTGTACACGAAGTGCATCCAGTTTTTGCCGTAACCCTCTCAACTTTTTAGCACATGCGATGTGGGTGAAATAATGATACCATGCCAACCTTGCAACCATTTCAGAGTTCATTTGCAGTGCTTCTCAATTCAGGGTCATTTTAGCTCAAAATAAATCATGAAATGCATGAAAAATAGAAAATGAAGTCAGAAAAGGTTTGAAAAGTGATGATGTGGCTTTGAATGGTGCATATTGAATGCAGAAAAAGTCTTGAGTTCAAATATGTTTAAAAAATTGAAATCCTTTTGTAACAAAAGAGTTTTTGTTCAAAACCCTGACACTTCGAAAGAGATTGTCCAGTTCGTACACGAAGTGCATCCAGTTTTTGCCGTAAGCCTCTCAACTTTTTAGCACATGCTACGTGGGTGAAATTATGATACCATGCCAACTTTCAACCATTTCAGAGTTCATTTGCAGTGCTTTTCAATCTCAGGGTCATCTTAGCTCAAAATAAATCATGAAATGCATGAAAAATAGCAAATGAAGTCCGAAAAGGGTTGAAAAGTGATGATGTAGCTTTGAATGGTGCATATTGAATGCAGAAAAAATCTTTAGTTAAAAACTTTAATAGTAAAATGAATTTTCATAAAGTATATTTTGTTACAAGCTTTAATAGAAACTAAAAAGCTTTTATAAAACTCTAATAGCAAAAGGAATCAACTAAAAAGAACCAATAAAAAATAAAACTTATGCAACTAAAATTATTTAAAATTTATGCAACTAAAATTATATAACTAAAAATAAAATATGCAAAAAATAACATTAAAAATCATAATATATGCAAAAAAAAGGCCCGCCTACTAGGCACAATGGCCTGCTTACGACTAGAATCCCAACAAATGGGCCAGGATGCAGGCCCGCAGTGCTAGCAGGCCCAATAGGGCGTCAAATAGGCATGTACTGCCCGCATTAGAGAGGAGCTCGAGAGAGCACCGGCCGCAGCACTTATAAACCACTCCGAGCCCCTCTCGACTAGCGAGGTGGGACTAAACTTTTGGTACGGGAAGCACAGCCCTTTAGTCCCGGTTGGTGGCTCCAACCGGGACTAATGCCCCCCTTTAGTCCCGGTTGGAGCCACCAATCGGGACTAAAGGTCCCTGCTTCCCGCCCTTTGGGCTGCTGAAAATTGACCTTTAGTCCCGGTTGGTGGCACCAACCGGGACTAAAGGGTGGCATTAGTCCCGGTTGGTGGCTCCAACCGGGACTAAAGGGGGGGCTATATAAGCGAGACTTAGCAGTTTTTCCAATCCATTGCAGTTTCTTCTCTCCTCGGCGCCGACGACGACATCGACGCCGCCAGGCTGCCGGATTTTGCCGTCGCCCTGCCGTCCCCGAGCTCGCTGACCGTCGCCGGCGCCGGACCTCCTCGCGCGCCCTCCTCCCTGTCGCCGTCGCCGCGCCCTGCCTCGCCGTCGTCGTCGCCTCGCCCTGCCCCGCCGTCGTCGTCGCCCCCGCCGCGCCCTGCCCCTACGTCGCCGTCGCCGTCGCCTCGCCCTGCCCTGCTGTCGCCGTCGCCTCGCCCTACCCCGCCGTCGTCGCGCCCCTGCCCCTACGTCGTCGTCGCCGTCACCGCGCCCTGCCCCTACGTCGCCGTCGCCTCGCCCTGCCCCGCCGTCACCGTCGCCTCGCCCTTCCCCGCCGTCGCCTCCCCCTGCCCCGTCGCCGTCTCCGCGCCCCTGTCGGCCTCGACGTCGCCGCGCCGGCCCCTGCCCCCACAGTGAGCCCATTGAACATGGCTTGCATGTTGATGCTGATGGCTTGTTGCTTTTTGAGAGTTCTTGTTTATTAATTGTCGTATCCCATATCGCCGTATCGCCTTATTGCTTATATATGTTTACCGTATATGTTTACCGTATCAATGTCCAGTCCATGTCATTTTATTATTACTTACATATGTTTACTATGCTGTATCCCCCACAGTGAGATTTTAAAATGAGACAGTCCATGTCATTTTATTATTACTTATATATGTTTACCGTATCGCCTTATTGTTGTTTTTAGAAATTGTCGTATCCCGTATCGCCATACCCGTATCAATGTCGCTGTATCGGTGCTTCGTAGGTTGCCAGTCCCACCATATAAACATAATGCACTTGAGAATTTTCATATGTTCGTAGAATGATAACTTCGACATGAGGGGGGTGGGGGTCCGCAAGTATCCTCGAGGAACATGAGAGAGGCGGTCTCGGGTTCAAACCCGTTTCAGTAATACCCGAACCCGAAACCCACCATCTCCGTCAAAATACTACGCTAAGCATATTGGGCCATTCAGCCTTCACTACAAACGACCATGAGAGAGGCGGTCCTGGTCGTGCTCCGTTGTGGCACTTGCATGCACCATGGTGTCACCCTTCGCGTGTGCCGTCCTGGTCGTGCTCCGCTGTGGCACTTGAAGCTGCCCTGATGTCCGACGGCGGATGGTCAATGCGCCCACCTGGCGAACGCGTAGCTTGGTCGGCAGCTGGATGCACGTGGAGGAGTGTGGACATGAATGCTTGGTGAGTCATGTGTGCCGGGCCACGTGCCGGGGCCTCCAAACTTTGCTAGGCGTGGTTGTGTGCAAAAATGATGCTCAACTTTTTTTGTTTGAGGGGAAAATGATGCTCAACTCGACGATCGTCTGAAACTGGCTGTTATAAAACTTGTGAACTTTGCATGATGTTTCCCACTAATCCATCTCTCATGGTTGTATATTGCCACGTTGTAATATTTGCAGAAACTATGGCGGACAGAGACTTAGAAAAAGAACAGTTGTTAGGGGATATAATACGAGAGGGAGGTGATATCGATCTCACCTGCTTGTCGTTTCTCAACGAGACCGATGGTGAGGAAAGAGAGGATGGCGGCTCCGGTGAGGAGGAAGGAGATCATGACTGCTCCAGTGATCGAACTGGGGACGAAGGAGATCATGAAGGCTCCGGTGATCGAATGGAGAAGGGGGCCATAACTGCTTCAAAGTCCGGCGAGGTATATATTAATTAATCCTCTGCTGACTAGATGCATTAATTTTTTTTATATGTACATATATTAACGCTTCTTTCTTCTTTTAATTAGCCATCCGGATCGAGCTCCACTTCGGTAAGGAGACGAGGCCCGATGAGAAGGTTGGACGCGCAAGAAAGGTTCACGATCGAAGAAGTCTCTCCAGAAGGCCAACCTATTGCTCCCTACCGGACCAAGAACAAATTTATACATCAGTGCGGAGTGGTTAGGGACATTGTCCCGATCAGCTACCAAGAATGGAATAAGAAGGACCCTGAAGTTCCTTATGTCAACGATAGACTGAAAGATGATCTTTGGACCAATCTGATGAGAAATTTCAGTCTACCGCCAGAGGAGGATCCGAATAACCCAGTTATACAGCGAAAGGTCAGGGCGTTTGCTCTTAAGAAGATGGCAGAACTATTCAAGAACTGGAAGAAAGTATTGAACAGGAAGTTTGTCGAGAAAGACAAGACTCCAGAATTCAGAGGTCAATATGAGAAGATGAGAGATCACTGGCCCGCATTTGTGGCCTACAAGAAATCGGAGAAGGCTAAGAACATGTCACTTACAAATAAAAAAAATGCCGCAAGGAAGGAGTATCACCATGTTACGGGGTCAGGTGGCTACAGAAAAGCCCGGCCTACGTGGGATAAAGCTGAGCAAGACCTGCTTGCTAAAGATGTCCATCCAGACACATTGCACTGGCCAGATCAGGCAAGGACTTGGTTCTTCGGGGTGGGGAACATTGGATCCAGAAACAGGGAAGTGTGTCTGGACGAAAGCTCAACTTGCAATACCATTCAAAAAGCTTGAGGAAACAATCAAGAAATCGCTGGAAGGGACGTTCGTTCTCGACAGAGAGAAGGACGAGCTGTCATTTGCCCTCGGGAATCCTGAACACCCTAGACGAACACGAGGCACATCAGGCTCCGTTCCGTGGAAGGTTGGGTTTCCCGACAGCGCTGGTTACAGAAGCCGACAGAGAAAGAAGAAAGAGGAAGCAAGCGAAATGCAGAAGTTGAATGAAAGATTAGCGAAACTAGAGGCACTTGAGAGCCAGCGAGCTACCGGCAAACCATCTCAGCGGCACGAAGATCCTTCCTTGGAGACTACCCATGATGCTACCCCACCATCTCAGCGGAGAAGCAGCGTGGCTTCCACTGAGCTCGTTCATCCTGATAACACGGCTCCTCGCTACCCCATGGATGGTATCACGCAAAATGAACATTGTGTGCTAATGGCGAAATGTCATAACCTGACCTTGAAGGCGGCGGTCGGCCATGTCTTACCTCCTCGACCTGATGCAACTTTCCATTGCACTTCGGTTCCAGCTGGCTTTGCTATTGTCGGGGTGGATGAAATAATGAACAGATTTGATGGGCTGGAGCTTGAGTACGCTACAGGTGAAGGGGAGCTTCTTCTTCGATATGCCTTAAGGACTACCTATCTATGGAGAAAGAAACACATCGTGCTTCCATACTGGACGCCGCCTCAGCAGACTCGGCCGGAGGAGGCCCCGGTGCCTGAGTCGTCTCTGGTGCGTCAGCCATCTCTGGTGCGTCAACCGTCTCCGGTGCGTCAGCCGTCTCCGTTGTGTCAGCCGTCTCCGGTGCGTCAGCCGTCTCCGCCGCCTCAGCGGACTCCGACGGAGGAGGCCCCTCAGCAGAATCCTCCTACGACTCAGCTGTCTCCGTCGCGTCATCGGACTCCGCCTCCTCCGCCGCCTAAGCAACAACGGAAGAGAGGCGCCACCGCTTCGGCGGCAAGCAACAATACGAAACAGAGGAGATTCAGATACGGCCCAAGCCTCAAGCCTCTTCCCAAGTTACCCTACGAGAGGTCTGAGGAGGAACTCGACGAGATCGTGGATGCCGATTGATACGTCTCCAACGTATCTATAATTTTTTATTGTTCCATGCTATTATATTATCTGTTTTGGATGTTTTATATACATTAATATGCTATTTTATATTATTTTTGGGACTACCCTATTAATCTAGAGCCTAGTGCCAGTTTCTGTTTTTTCCTTGTTTTTGAGTATTGCAGATAAGGAATATTAAATGGAGTCCAAACGGAATAAAATCTTCGGAATGATTTTTCTTGGACCAGAAGAAACCCAACAGACTTGGAGATGAAGGCAAGAGACCTGCCGTGGCGTCACAAGCCACCAGGGCGCGCCCTAGGGGGGGGGGCGCCCCCTGGCTTGTGGCCCCACGGCAGCCCTCCTAACCCTATTCTTCGGCCTATAAATTCCCAAATATTCCCTGGATACTAAAAAGAGCCACGAAAAATACTTTTCCACCGCCGGAAGCCTCTGTTCCCATGAGATCCAATCTTGGAGCCTTTTCCGGTAATCTGCCGGAGGGGGATTCGATCACGGAGGGCATCTACATCAACTCCATTGCCCCTCCGATGATGCGTGAGTAGTTTACCACAGACCTTCGGGTCCATAGCTAGTAGCTAGATGGCTTCTTCTCTCTCTTTGTTCTTCAATACCATGTTCTTCATGATCTTCATGGAGATCTATCCGATGTAATACTCTTTTGCGGTGTGTTTGTCGAGGTCCGATGAATTGTGGGTTTATGATCAGCTTATCTATGAATATTATTTGAATCTTCTCTGAATTCTTATATGCATGATTTCATATCTTTGCAAGTCTCTTCGAGTTATTGGTTTGGTTTAGCCAACTAGATTGGTAATTGTTGCAATGGGAGAAGTGCTTAGTTTTGGGTTCAATCTTGCGGTGTCCTCACCAGTGACAAAGTAGGGGTAGCGAGGCACGTATTTGTATTGTTGCCATCGAGGATAAAAAGATGGGGTTTTCATCATATTGCTTGAGTTTATCCCTCTACATCATGTCATCTTACCTAATGCGTTACTCTGTTCTTCATGAACTTAATACTCTAGATGCAGGCAGGAGTCGGTCGATGTGTGGAGTAATAGTAGTAGATGCAGAATTGTTTCGGTCTACTTGACACGGACGTGATGCCTATATGCATAATCATTGCCTTGGATATCGTCATAATTATTCGCTTTTCTATCAATTGCTCGACAGTAATTTGTTCACCCACCGTATTATTTTCCTTCATGAGAGAAGCCTCTTGTGAAACCTATGGCCCCCGGGTCTATTTTCCATATTATATTTTCATATCTATAAACCAAAAATACCAAAAATATCTCGCTGCCTTATTTTTACTTTTGTTTTACTTTACGTTCTAGCAATCTTTTATATCTATCTCTATCAGATCTCATCCTTGCAAATAACCGTGAAGGGATTGACAACCCCTTTATAGCGTTGGGTGCATGTGTTTGATTATTTGTGTAGGTACATCTATTGGGGACTTGCTTGTATCTCCTACTGGATTGATACCTTGGTTCTCAACAACTGAGGGAAATACTTATCTACTTTGCTGCATCACCCTTTCCTCTTCAAGGAAAAACCAACGCATGCTCAAGAAGTAGCAAGAAGGATTTCTGGCGCCATTGCCGGGGAGATCTACATCAAGCCTACCAAGTACCCATCACAAACTCATCTCTTGCATTTACATTTATTTGCCATTTGCCTCTCGTTTCCTCTCCCCCACTTCTAAAATGATTTTCAGAAAAACCAAAAAGATTTGCCTTTTTATTCGCCATTCTTCCTTCCGTCTTTTCGTTTGCTTTTTGTTTGCTTGTGTGCTAGATCGTTTCGTTGCCATCATGTCTGAAGCTAGGGAGGTTTTCATTGAAAAGGATAGTAATAATCTTGAGGGGAATTTTGACAATCTTGCTAATAACGACTCTCATGAAGAACCTACTATCATGCATACAAAAAAATCCGCATAGGTAGCGGTAATATTATTGGAAAAGGTGTTATTCAAGATTTCTTTACTTGTGCTGGTACGCTACCTACCTTAGGAGGGTCTATTCTCAATAAAACTAATAGTCTTGCGGATGCCATAACACTTCTAATAATTGAACTTGAGAGGCAATTTGTTCATATGCATCCTTGCATACAAAGGATTTTTCTTGAGTTCTCTAATATTCAGTATTCTTCTGTTAAGCGTGCCACCACTATATTTCTAGCCCACGAGTTTAGATTCATCATGAAAGAGGCTAGTGAAATTTTTGCTCATTATAAAATTAATGGTGGATGTCCCCCCATAGAGGAGATCCTTTTTAATCAAGAAGAAATAATGAGATTGCAATCTCCGGATTATGTTGCCTATAATGAAAATTTGAGAAAAAGGGTCCCTATCGAGGTTTTGATTGATAAGATTTCTGAACTCAATGATAATTTTGCGATACAAAACAATGGATTAGAGTTCATATTAAGAGATAGACTTATGAATTTCCACCAAAGGAAAGCCTATAATGATGAATTGATTATACACTACAGGGGGCCAAAGGAGGAACCTATCCCTCCCGCACTTGATCTTAAGGATCCTTATCCTATTAAATTTAGCCATTTTGATTACTTTTGCTTGCCACAAAGAAAACTTGCCGCTGAAAGAAGGGAGTATGAGATGAGCATGGATGATCTCCCTTACTATTATGACAATACCTAGATCTATTGCGTTATGCCTAGCTAGGGGCGTTAAACAATAGCGCTTGTTGGGAGGCAACCCAATTTTATTTGTATGCTTTTGTTTTTGCTTCTGTTTTTGAGTGTTTTTCACATTATTACCTCTGTGGTAATTGTGTTTCCTTGTTTAAATTAGTGTTTGAGCCAAGTAAAACCTTTGGGATGGTCTACGGTGTTTGTGATTTGATTTTGCTGAAAAACAGAAACTTTTGCTCTCAGTCCAGGAATTTTTTAAATTCACTAGAACGTGCTTTTGATCTGAAATTTTTACACAAGATTGATATACAAATTTCACTGATTGTCCTAATTTTTCAGAATTTTTTAAGTTACAGAAGTATTCGAAGTCTATAGATTTCTACAGACTGTTCTGTTTTAGACAGATTCTGTTTTCTTTGTGTTGTTTGCTTATTTTGATGTATCTATGGGTTGTATCGGGGGGTATGAACCATGGAGAAGTTGGAATACAGTAGATATTACACCAATATAAATAAAGAATGAGTTCACAACAGTACCTAAAGTGGTGATTTATTTTTCTTATACTAACGGATCTCATGAGTTTTCTGTTGAGTTTTGTGTTGTGAAGTTTTCAAGTTTTGGGTAAAGATTTGATGGACTATGGAATAAGGAGTGGCAAGAGCCTAAGCTTGGTGATGCCCAAGGCACCCCAAGCCATATTCAAGGATACCAAAAAGCCTAAGCTTGGGGATGCCCCGGAAGGCATCCCCTCTTTCGTCTTCAATCCATCGGTAAATTTACTTGAGGCTATATTTTTATTCACCACATGATATGTGTTTTGCTTGGAGCGTCTTGTATGATATGAGTCTTTGCTTTTTAGTTTGCCACAATCATCCTTGCTGCACACATCTTTTTGAGGGGGACACGCATTAATCGTGAATTTATTAGAATACTCTTAGTGCTTCACTTATATCTTTTGAGCTAGGCAATGTTGCTCTAGTACTTCACTTATATCTTTTTAGAGCACGGTGGTGTTTTATTTTATAGAAATTATTGAACTCTTGTACCTCACTTATATTATTTTGAGAGTCTTTAAACAGCATGGTAATTGGTTTAGGTTATGAATTTAGTCCTAATATAATGGGCATCCAAGAGGGATATAATAAAAACTTTCATATTAAGTGCATTGAATACTATGAGAAGTTTGATTCCTTGCATATAGTTTTGAGATATGAAGATGGTAATATGAGAGTCATGCTAGTGAGTAATTGTGAATTGGAAGAAATACTTGTGTTAAAGTTTGTGATTCCCGTAGCATGCACGTATGGTGAACCGTTATGTAACGAAGTCGGAGCATGATTTGTTTAATGATTGTCAACCTTTGTGTGAGGGTCGGGAGCGCGCGATGGTTAACTCCTACCAACCTCTCCCCTACGAGCATGCGTCTAATACTTTGCTTTGATAACTAATAGACTTTTGCAATAAGTATGTGAGTTCTTTATGACTAATGTTGAGTCCATGGATTATACGCACTCTCACCCTTCCACCTTTGCTAGCCTCTCTAGTACCGCGCAACTTTCGCCGGTGCATTAAACCCACCTTCCTCAAAACAGACACCATACCTACCTATTATGGCATTTCCATAGCCATTCCAAGATATATTGCCATGCAACTTCCACCGTTCCGTTTTTCATGACACGCACCATCACTTTCATATTGCATATAGAGTCATATTTTGTTCTAGGTATCGAGTTGTAATTTTTGAGTTGTAAGTAAATAAAAGTGTGATGATCTTCATTATTAGAGAATTGTCCCGTGAGAGAAAAGAATGATGGAAGCTATGACTCCCTCACAAGTTGGGATGAGTCTCTGGACTTTACAAATAATAAAAGAGGCCAGCGAAGCCCAAATAAAAAAAAGAGGCCAAAGATGCCCACCAAAATAAAAAAAAATGAGAGAAAGAGAGAAGGGACAATGCTACTATCTTTTTCCACACTTGTGCTTCAAAGTAGCACCATGATCTTCATGATAGAGAGTCTCCTATTTTGTCACTTTCATATAACTAGTGGAATTTTTCATCTTATGCACAACCACATAGTTTTCTTTTTGAGCTTTCATACACTTATAGCTCTAGTGCATTCGTTGCATGGCAATCCCTACTCACTCACATTGATATCTATTGATGGGCATCTCCATATCCCGTTGATACGCCTAGTTGATGTGAGACTATCTTCTCCTTTTTCCTCGCAACATATACCATATTCTATTCCACCTATAGTGCTATATCCATGGCTCACGCTCATGTATTGCGTGAGAGTTGAAAAGGTTTGAGAACATAAAAAGTGTGAAACAATTGCTTGACTTGTCATCGGGGTTGTGCATGATTTAGATACTTTGTGTGGGGAAGATGGAGCATAGCCAGACCATATGATTTTGTAGGGATAACTTTCTAAGGCCATGTTATTTCGAAAGGACGCAATTGCCTTGTTAGTATGCTTGAAGTATTACTGTTTTTATGTCAATATTAGACTTTTGTTTTGAATCTTATGGATCTGAATATTCATGCCACAATAAAGAATATTACATGGATAAATCTGTTAGGTAGCATTCCACATCAAAAATTCTGTTTTTATCATTTACCTACTCGAGGACGAGCAGGAATTAAGCTTGGGGATGCTTGATACCTCTCCAACGTATCTATAATTTTTGATTGTTCCATGCTATTATATTATCTGTTTTGGATGGTTTATATGCATTAATATGCTATTTTATATTATTTTTGGGACTAACCTATTAATCTAGAGCCTAGTGCCAGTTTCTGTTTTTTCCTTGTTTTTGAGTATTGCAGATAAGGAATATTAAACGGAGTCCAACCGGAATAAAATCTTCGGAATGATTTTTCTTGGACCAGAAGAAACCCAGGAGACTTGGAGATGAAGGCAGGAGACCTGCTGTGGCGTCACAAGCCACCAGGGCGCGCCCTAGGGGGGGCGCGCCCCCTGGCTTGTGGCCCCACGGCAGCCCTCCTAACCCTATTCTTCGGCCTATAAATTCCCAAATATTCCCTGGATACTAAAAAGAGCCACGAAAAATACTTTTCCGCCGCCGGAAGCCTCTGTTCCCGTGAGATCCAATCTTGGAGCCTTTTCCGGTAATCTGCCGGAGGGGGATTCGATCACGGAGGGCATCTACATCAACTCCATTGCCCCTCCGATGATGCGTGAGTAGTTTACCACAGACCTTCGGGTCCATAGCTAGTAGCTAGATGGCTTCTTCTCTCTCTTTGTTCTTCAATACCATGTTCTTCATGATCTTCATGGAGATCTATCCGATGTAATACTCTTTTGCGGTGTGTTTGTAGAGATCCGATGAATTGTGGGTTTATGATCAGCTTATCTATGAATATTATTTGAATCTTCTCTGAATTCTTCTATGCATGATTTCATATCTTTGCAAGTCTCTTCGAGTTATTGGTTTGGTTTGGCCAACTAGATTGGTAATTCTTGCAATGGGAGAAGTGCTTAGTTTTGGGTTCAATCTTGCGGTGTCCTCACCCTGTGACAAAGTAGGGGTAGCGAGGCACGTATTTGTATTGTTGCCATCGAGGATAAAAAGATGGGGTTTTCATCATATTGCTTGAGTTTATCCCTCTACATCATGTCATCTTACCTAATGCGTTACTCTGTTCTTCATGAACTTAATACTCTAGATGCAGGCAGGAGTCAGTCGATGTGTGGAGTAATAGTAGTAGATGCAGAATCGTTTCGGTCTACTTGACACGGACGTGATGCCTATATGCATAATCATTGCCTTGGATATCGTCATAATTATTCGCTTTTCTATTAATTCCTCGACAGTAATTTGTTCACCCACCGTATTATTTTCCTTCATGAGAGAAGCCTCTAGTGAAACCTATGGCCCGCGGGTCTATTTTCCATATTATATTTTCAGATCTATAAACCAAAAATACCAAAAACATCTCGCTGCCTTATTTTTACTTTTGTTTTACTTTACGTTCTAGCAATCTTTTATATCTATCTCTATCAGATCTCATCCTTGCAAATAACCGTTAAGGGATTGACAACCCCTTTATAGCGTTGGGTGCGAGTGTTTGATTATTTGTGTAGGTACATCTATTGGGGACTTGCTTGTA
Organism: Elymus sibiricus; assembly: GCA_039707655.1. NCBI lineage: Eukaryota > Viridiplantae > Streptophyta > Magnoliopsida > Poales > Poaceae > Elymus > Elymus sibiricus. The sequence goes on from CM077671.1 coordinate 404,802,138, forward strand.
TCTCCTACTGGATTGATACCTTGGTTCTCAACAACTGAGGGAAATACTTATCTACTTTGTTGCATCACCCTTTCCTCTTCAAGGGAAAACCAACGCATGCTCAAGAAGTAGCACCGATGTGAAACGTCAGCTCGCACCGAAACGCCCACCTGAAGAGGAGAAAATAGATCCGGTGAAAGCGAAGCGAACTCTGGATGCCCTTAGGCGACCACCACCGCTTCCGCTGCCATCAAACTATGACCGATGTATTCAAAAGAAACATGATCAAGCGAGGCGGTCGGGAAGCTTAAGTAAAAGCGGCTCAAGAAGTGGGAAAACAATTCCCCAGCTCGGTGAACAAGAACTGCAATCGTGCCCTCCGCTCAAGGTGGTTACCGATATCGCTAATGTTCCAGAGAAAGCGGCCGATGGTCTTGCTATCACTGCTGATGATTACTTACCCGATTCGGTACAGTTCGAAACAGCTGAGGTAGTACCATCCTTAAGCTACGAGCACGGGAAGCCTCTCGTCACACGTGAGGAGCTCAAGGGTCTACCAACGAGGATGCGACATTTGCATGAATGGTACTTGGAAGCCTGCAAGGAGGGGAAGAACGAAATCTTGGTGGGAATAAAAAATGAGCACTTCTTCAATGGAAAGCAGATGTTGTTCATTGAATTCGTAGAAATTTTTCAGTTATACAACCAAAAGGAGCTCGACAAAACTATCGTCAGTTCCTATTGTCTGTAAGTATTTTTTCTGTAATTAAGCCTCTAGCTCAGCTCGTTCATTGCATGTATTAATGATCCTCACACTATATTATGCAGAATGAAGATCCTCGAATGTAAACAACTACAAATCTATGACATTGGGTTCATTGACCCAAATTTCATAAATGAACGTACGTTACAAGATTATCCCGCCGATACAGAGAAAAACTTGCTAGATGCGTTACTTGGACAACAAACCAGAAAGGAAATACTATTTCCTTACAACTTCAAGTGAGTGTTACTATCTTGTGCATATTCTGTTTCGCTTACTCGAGGTTAAGTGCAATTAACGAGTTATGCGTGCGCAGTTTGCACTTTATTCTGCTAGACATTCAGCTTGAAGAGGGAAAAGTAACTGTCTTGGACTCGAGACGTAAAGACCCTAAGGAGTGGACGAGCATGAGGGAAATGCTTCAGAAGTAAGTTCAATCATTATCGCACCATATCGGCAACTTTCGTTCATTTCCTGATATCAAGTATTCATTTTCTTTGCCGGGCAGGGTTTGGAAAAAGTTCACCAAACAGGTTAAGGGTGTCAAATGGAAAAAAGAGCTGAAATTTGTACACCCCAAAGTAAGTACTACTCTAGTACCGTGCATCTCTCATTGATTCTAGTTTCAATACCATTAGCATGCTTGATTATCATTTTGATTGAACTCTATTCTCGTAAAGTGCTTGTGGCAGGCACCCGGGACTAATTTATGTGCTTACTACGTTTGCGAGTTCATTCGCCACTCGACCACTGAGCGGGGCCGGGGCATATCTTTAGAACAATTTGAAGTACGTAAACAATATTCACATTTTTATTTTATTACCATCAATTGTGTTGAGTTTTATTGACCCCCTTCTTTAAATTAGATCTGGCAGAAGCGGGACAAACTCCTACCAACTGATCGCATACGAGCAATTCAAGAGGAATTGGCGGGATTCTTTGTTGAGCATGTCATACCTAAAGATGGAGAATGCCATCAGGATTGGTAATAGAAGTTAGGATCGTAAGAGATGTTATATTGTATATATGCATGAACGTGTACTATATGTAATAGCGTCGAATAGATTTACGAAAACTTGTTGCATATTGTTCGACCAAGCACGGAGAAAGAGAGGTCACTTCTCTCTATATATTGATCATGACGATGTTGTGTAATGGTTCCTTCATTGCTATATGTAGTAGCTAGCGTCGAGTTGAATGAAAAGATTAAAATAAAAATGGTAAACACAAAAATAAAAGGGGGAAACACAATAGGAAAACCCCTAAACCCCTCCTTTCAAAAAAAAAACCCAGAGCCTGGCAGGTGCTGACGCGTGGCTGCCTTTTAGTCCCGGTCGGTGTTACCAACCGGGACTAAAGGTCCTCCTGCCTGGGCGCCCCGCAACGGCCACGTGAAGCCCCTTTGGTCCCGGTTCGTAAGCAAACCGGGACTAAAGGTTTTGGGTATTAGTCCCGTTTGGTTTGTCCCGGTTCCAGAACCAGGACTAAAGGCCCTCTGGAACCGGGACTAGTACCCTGTTTTCTACTAGTGGTAGCATACGGGGCAGGATTCAATCTCCTCCTCATCAATTTTATTTATAATACAATCCCGGCAAACTGCATATACAAAGATGGCCATAATTTATTTATTTATTTGCAATGAAGAAAGGTGATCATAATACATACATGCATGCAAGGTTGATACAGAGATCTGAAAGAACTTAATTTTATGTGCTCGACAGATGAAAAGTACATTATTAGGAGTAAGTGGGGCAGTTTGGAGCTCAAGCTACGTCGAGCTCAGGTTTTTGAAAAATACAAAAGGTACATTACAAAGCTTCAAAAAATTCTGTAAAAATCTACATGTTCATATGGATGAATTATATAAGTGTGTAGAGTTTCACAATGGAATAAGTTAACATGAGAGCTAAATAAAAAAGACAATTGTGCATTTTTAATAGTGAACAGTGTGTTTACAATTCACTGTTTTCAAAATCATATGTTTTTCTTTTTTGTGTAGATCTCACATTAATGTATATTATCATCAAACTTTACAAACATGTAGTATACATACATATGAATGTATGTGATTTTTCATACTTTCTAGAAAATATAAAAATGTGTTTATTATTTCAAAAAGATGAGCTCCATGGAGATCCAGCTTTATTTTGCATTTTCTAAAAATTAGCAAGTAGCAACAAGCAATGCAATAAGAGTAGATACTTGATTTGCAACCCGATTGAGAGCGGAACCAAAAAGTGGTGGTGCAATAGTAGGCTAGTAGCACCAGGCCTATCGATAAGTGGTGGAGCCACATTTTATTGATAGAATTCCTTATTTGGCCCTCTCTTAAAATTTGGTTCCCTTTTTGACCCTAAAATTTTTGTTCTTCCTCTTTTGACACTTAAACTTTGTTTTGTTCCCTCTGTGACATTTCCATCATTTTTGGCAACTAACACCGTTAAATGCAAGATGAAAAGTCCATTTTACCCTTAGTGTATTTTGTGCCTAAAATTGTGAATTGAAAGTTTATAGAGAAAGCAATGGCAATATGAAGTAGAATACATTACCAGATGAAACAAAATCTGCTATCTAGCATATCCGCATAACAATTTTTAATTATTTAAATTTTATTTGAAAAATTGGACAGAGCCTCCCTTGTATTTTGATGCCATATCCCCTGTAGAGTTAACATATGCACAAAGTATCACATATTTGCAGCAGGTTCACATTATGCAACAAAAAAATCGCACATACTTTTTCCAAGTTCACATATACGCAAAACAGCCCACATATTTGGTCCTCTACACACATTCAGGTTCACATAAAGGTCACATACAATAGTCCAGGTTCACAACATGTCACATATAGCACGTACAGGAGCCCAGGTCCAGACATGCATCACACAAAGAGCTCAAAAGTTTCCAAAATGAAACATGATATGGAAAGTAATCGCATGAGAATCACAAACTAAGCCTTCTTTTGCTTCGTGTGCTCATTGCAGGGCTAGTAGGGTTGATTATTTTTTGCTGCGTGTGCTCACTGCAGGGCTGTCAAGTGGCACCATAGGAAGGTGCAGAGTAATTTCAGCAACCTCTTTCCTTTTTCTTTTGGCATGTACCTTCACAGCAGGATGTGTTTTCTTGTTGGCGACATCATGTTTGCCACAAATGGGTTGTGTTCTTGATCTAGACATACACATACATCAAATACAATAGCCCAGGTTAACAATAGAACAATGCATAACATAACATTAGAACTAAATTTCGGAACTACCATAGGTTACCTTTTTGCTCCTCCCATCCAGATTTACCACCTTTCCCCTTTTCCTTATATTAGTTGTTTCCTCCAAGATTTGGCTATTGTGAGAAGAACGCAATTAGAATACAAAATCAAGCTGAGTGTTAAATTTCTCATAGATTTCATTTAATTATGAGCATGAGTGTAAAATTGCTAACCTTGGCGGAAAACACATGGCTGATGGAGCATTATCCTCGCAAGGCACCATTGATGATTGAGCTGATTTGGGGGTCTTTGTCCTCTTCTTTGGTGGTCCTCTACATGAGCAACAATAACAAAAAAGTAGTTAATATGTATGGTTTTTACAAAAAAAAAATGCAAGTGAAGCAAGTTATACGATTAAATTTATTACCTCATAGCTAAAATAGCAGCAATGTCATCTGGGTTACCCTTCTTGCATTTCTGCCAATGATGCCCGTAGTCCTTACAAATAGGGCATAAGTGTTGCCCGCTTTTTCTTTTCTTCTCACCGCAACCTTTATACCTCTCGGTTTTAGGCATACCCGTTGTGGGTTTTAGTAGTGGTGGAAACATGAAGAATCCATGGTCATAACTGAACATGTGCAACTTCCAAATACCGAGGCGGGTACTACTCTACGATTGATTCAACCAAGTCCTTATAATTTGTTAAGTCGGAATCAATAATCTTATCATAACAAAAGCATTTGATATCCTTCCTAGCTTTTTTTGGGTTGCCAAGCAATTTGATTTTCAGCAAATAAGTTGAATTTGGGTCCGTCTTGTACAAGTAAAAGATCAATTGTGTATGAACATACTTGCTTCATGTTATAAATAAAAAAGTGTCATGTGTAAACATATTATCCAATATCTGTGAACATATTTGTTTTATATGAACCTAATCTTTGTCTTTTTTTTGGTTGTACATTTGGCAGCAAATATCCATCTCTAAATACTCTGTTGCATCTTCGATCCATCTCGAAGTACACTGGGATTTATATGAACATAGTGTTGCATCTTGAGAAATCAAGAGAAGAAAGGTGAAGCAAATATGTTGCAATTTGGATCCATCTCTAAGCAATATATTTCTTCAAGAAGATAAGAGAGGCACTTACCCTTCTAGCCATGCAGGTGTACTTGCATCTGAGGCCCCCGCACCATCGTCGCTGCCCTGCTTCGGTGGTCCTTGCCAACCCTCCGGCGCCGCACCTTGAACGCCCTCCGCCTCCCCGCCATGGCCGCCCTCCGACGCCGCGCTTTGACAATCCGACATAGTCCCGCCATGGCTGTCCTTCGCCTCCCCGCCATGGCCGCCCGAGGCCGAGACCGGTGCAGCGCCGTCCACGCCTACCTCCACCGCGTCGTCCATCCTGCCACTCGTAGGAGCGTCGGTCACGCCCTCCTCCATCCGCTCTTCCAGCCTCGCACGCCGCTGTGTGATTCAGGCGACCGAAGCTTAGGGTTAGGGACGAGGAGAAGGGGGATCGAGAGAAAGGGAAGGGGGATCGAGTGTGACTCGGTCCGTTCGGTCAACATGATATTTGTCTCTTTTTTTTAGGGTCCTAAAGCAGGGGTAAAAAGGACTTTTCAAGTCACAGTTAACGGTGTTACCAGCAAAAATTGACGGAAGTGTCAAGGGAGGAAGAAAATGAAGTTGTGGTGTCAAAAAAGGAAAAAGGAAAAATTTAGGGTCACAAAGGGAACCAGATTTTAAGAAAAGGCAAAATAAGGAATTCTCTCCATTTTATTTGACAATGATGATCCATTATTCATCCCCATGGCCTCTAAAGCATGTGGTGCTGCCACTATGTGAAAAAAAAAGTGGTGCAACCACATTTTATTTAAGCATGTGATTTCCTCCTACGGAGATTGTGTGAACAGTGCGAGAAGTCCCAGCGCCTACCCAAACTTCTGGTGGGCTGCAGGGTCCAGCCACGGTGACGGGACATCACCGTGTGCGTCATCATCTGGTTCCACGAGCCCGCCACTCACGACCACCTCTATGGGCGCATCCTACACATACGCTACTCGGTGGCTTCCTTGGTAAGGTCCCGGCTGCGTCCCCGTTCCCCTGGGGCCCATCTCGTCATCGAAGCTCGGTATCCCGGACGTTACCTTCGTCGAGGAAGAGGAATAATTCATTCAGAAATTCGAGCGGGAAGCCTACCTCTGTGTGTTCACATGCACTCCCCTCCAACCACGGCCTTGCTCGCTGGCTATGGCACGTGCCTTTTTTGGAGTAGCTCCAGAGCAAGCGGCTACCAGAGAGGAATCGACATCAAAAGGCTTGGCCGCAAGGTGGAATCATGCCTGGGGAGAATCACAAAATACTTTGTGTTGTTTGAGATCCACGAGACACTAAGACAGGCAACCCCTGTCGGGGCCACTGATCTAGGGATCGCCAAGTTGTCCCATGACGCGGCTCCTCAGATATCGCATGAAAACAACGGATCATGGAGAAGGTGGTCTTCAAGGATAAGGATTTTCCTTGCAGGAAGAGAAAATGGGTTGCCTTCGCTATCACTAACAACAACGAAATTGTCCTGCTACAGCTGGTCCCGATCAGTGCTTCTCCAATTCCAAGGATTTATGACTAACATAGTCCATCTCCTCAGCCTGCATCGGATGGATTCAGGGAAGAGGTGATTTCGTTCAAGAAGAGGAAAGCCAATGCGGTCAAACTAATCGATGTTAGCAATGATGATAATGTCTTCTCAGTCCCACAGACCTAGATCTTGGGGACTATTCTGAAGAAAAAGTGGCCACGGGAGGCTTCCACGGTTGCGACCGTGGTCCTGGTCGTGGTCGTGGACGTTGACGTGGATGTCGACCAAGCTCTACAGGTATGTCGGCACAAGCTGCTTCGTCCTCACTAGGCAACCGTTGTTGGCGGATAGTGCCCACTTCTCCAGTGCCTAACATGCGCATGTTCCAAGCGCCACCACCTTTTCTAGTGGCTAACGGTCATTACCATGTTCAAAGTAGTTTAGAGGATGAAAGTAATGCAAGTTTGTAACTAGAAGAATTTGCACACAATCAAGAGGCACAGGAATAAGCATGAGATCAACGGTGGATCTTCTGGGACCAGGTAGTCACATCAGACACCAGCACTAACCAAGAGACGAACAGGACACCAGACGAGAACAGACGACACCAAAACTAGGGAAGGTCATGCATCGTGGCGAAGGAAAGCCGTGAGGCGCTAGCGCGTTTTGCCAGACACAAAAATGGGCACAAAACGATACCGTAGAGGCGAAACGAGCAGTGTAGAGAGAGGGAACTTACATGTGTGGCTGCACTAGACGAAGGTGATCGCCTCCTGGAAGTATCCCTTACAGAGCGGTCACCTATGTCCAGTGGCGGATCCAGGAATCGAACTTACCCGGAGCGAAATAATGAAGGCCTAAATTTTTTTAATGTACAAATGCATGTCCGCCCAACCAAAACTCATAAAATTAAAATGCGGAGCTATATGCACTTCAAAATCAACAAAACTAATGGTTCAAAATGTTTCCCTTGCAAAATACTACATCTCTCATTTGCACGAGCTCGATGTCGTGCCGCTGCTGCTACCCACTCAGGCCACGCTAGGCATTGCACCGGGCATTGCTTCTTCTTCTTGTGCCATTAGCCAGGTGCCTGGCATCCAATGGGGCGTGGTTTTGTGTCTGAGAGACGGTGGCGATAGGAGTTGACGTGGGCGACGACTAGGTTAGGACTACTTGAAACCTGGTCGAGTGGTCGTGACAATTTTCTACTTCAGCCGCACTCAGAAGGCGGTGCGGTCTGTCTTGCACCCCAACATCGGGGTGGCGGCACAACTCCATGGGTGACGCGTCTTCCCGCAACATCGGGCTTTGGATTGGAGGTAAACGGCAACATGCATCACAACCCATCCGGGGTTATGAAGCCGTGTGCCCGCTGTGCGAGGCAGAGGGTGTGGAGGCAACTGTAACCCTTGCGACCGAGGCCGTGGAGGTGGAGTCGCATGCCACTGTGGAGCCGCAACGGGTGACCGACACCCCCTGGCGCCACATCCGTATTGATCATGTGAGACAGCCGACGACGTCTCGTGCCCCGTGTGGGCCAGTCCATGTCCCATGTCCTACTCTTTCTTATCGGTGACCGGATCTTTACTTCACGGGTCTCGCAGCCGCTGGACATGGGCATGAAAGGGAACAACCAAGGACGGGCGCCAACAAAGATTAGACTAGATTTTACGTTGTATGTAATTATATGGATTTGAGAATTTGCTAATAAAACACCCGATTGTGAACGAGGACATTTGAGAGGTGACTAGTCACTGTCCAGGCGTGTCCGTGAACGTTTATTGGGGCGAATTTGCTAAGTATGGCTCTAAATAATTTTATGAGAGACGCGATCCGTGAACGTTTAGAGGGACAGATTTGCTAAGTCCAACTCTATATGCTCAAGGAAATAGCTTTGATGTAGTCATCTATCTCACATGGAGGAGAGATACGCTGGGCCACTTAAGTGCTAGCAGCTAGCCCACCTTCACAGATAATCGTTTTCTGTCCGTTCCTTATTTCACGTTGTTCCTCTCCTTCAAATGAACCACTACTGCCTACTGAGATGGATAAATTAGCACGTATTTGGGGCGTATATTACAACTACCCGGGCGGCCGCCCATACCTGCCCCTACGGTGGCGCCGCCCCTGCCTATGTCGCTCTGCGATCTACCCACTGCCATACAACATCTACGCAAACTAGCCTACAACATCCACCATGACTCAGGTGACACTACCGCAACGTCCTGCACATGAGCAGAGACGGGCACCACCATGTTTGATGCCGACTGGAAGCCGTTGGTGCGTGCTTGCCCCATCAACAATAAAATTGCCACTATCGAGAAGGGCCTCCACGTGCAACCGCTGCCCTTGCACTATACGACAAACGCATGCACGCTCTCAGCCAATGCATGACGATCATGCAGACACTGACAAACCGCAGTCGAAAGCATGACATTTGCAGGACCTTGGTGGCATATCTACCCACTTGGCCCGAGCGAGAAGCACACAAATCCGCACCCGTCGCTATCACCCAACCATCATGTTCTTCTGTTGATTCAAACTAGATTTCAGTTTTTCTTAAGAGACGATCAATTTAGAAAAATCAACTTTTGTTTACTAAAGTGTAAAATGCACAGAAGGTCCTAAAAGTATTTCAAGTGTGTCAAGTAGGTCCTAAAAGTTTAAAATCGTTCACTGCGGGTCTTATATGTGCATTTTACCCGCGGCTTTTAGGACCTACTTGACACACTTCGGATATTTTTAGGACCCGCGGTGAATGACTTGCTTACATTTAGGACCCGCGGTGAATGGTTTTAAACTTTTAGGACATATTTGACACATTTGGAATACTTTTAGGACCTTCGGTGTATTTTACTCTTTACTAAATAAGTGTAGCCTGCACTTTTTTTTAAAATGCAACTGACTAAAAAAGTGTAAGTTGTAATTTTCTGAATTGAATGACTTAATAAAGTATCATCGTCTTAGGCAGAGACGGGCACATCACAATGATCTGTAGAGTGTTGGGCCTGCTGTTCAGCTCGCTGGTACGCATCTTTGCAGACCATGCACTGGCTAGACCGTGACCAGCTAAAACCACTAGACAACTATGGGACAAACTAAAGTCTTCTCACCTAGAAGATCTTTTGACCAAATCACGGCTACTGCATAGCCTTGCACAGTGGGTAAAGAAACAAAATTACCACAAGAAAGAAACAGAGGAACAGCTGAGGAATTTTGTTTGGAAATTCTTGTCATAACTGGAAACCAACAATGTAGCCTCCATAAACTTTTCAGATTCTTTGTATAGCAAGCCTACGACTACGACAACCTCTTTCCGTCGCCCCTTCTCTCTTTACACGGTCCAACAAAAATGAGAAAGATATGCAGGTATAGAGTGTGAATATATTGTTGGGACAAACCCCGGACCAATCCTCCCGGCGACGCACGCCGAGCAGCCTTCCGGCGACACAAACGCCGGACGAAGGTAGACGAAGGAGACACCATGATTTTTCTGGCGTCGAACGCCGCGGCGCACCAACGCCTGTATCTTGGCTTTATTTCTCTCAACGACTCGAACACACACATGAGGTACACACGCACGCACGCGGCACAACCCGAAAGAACTCTCACGTCGACCGGGCACACACCACGGTTCCGACAGAGACTACATCTTCTAGGCTCCTCGCACTTGGCTCGGCACACCCCGTCGCTCGGCAACACACCGGAGCACGGCTATACACCGGCGCTCTTCGTCAGTATACAGGGCTGAGGTTTTATATGCAGGCTAACCCAGCGCACGCACGCACGATGCAGCCTGCCCTCGCTCCGCTACGCGCGCTGTGATCCGCATGGCTCGGCCGCACGCATGCCACGCGCTCGTACGCGTTCAACACGGCCAGCCCAACAGATTCCTACCGCCACGCTAACCTAACTAATCCCATGCATGTACGCCCATGTCCACGGCCGCCCACTACTCAACGGCCGCACACACAGACCCAGCATGTTCAGCTAACAACTAATACATGCATGCATCGAACTAACCCATGTCAAGATTAATGCTAACAATTTCCCCTCTAATCTTGACTTGTTGTCGTCGGAGTTGATGCAGCTCTTGTCGATGACGTCGTCACGGCCGCGGGACTCGACCGACGCGCCGATGCCGCTCACCACCGCCGTGGACTCAACTTGGCGCGCCTACGCCGGTCACCATCGCTGCGGACTCGCCGCCCGGCGTTGTCGCCATGCGCCGCATCCGCGCCGCCTCGACCTCCATGTCCGCCGTGCTCATCGCGGACTCACCGTGCGCCGCCTCCGCGTCCGCCATGACAGCCGCGGCGCTGCGCACCTTCACAGGCGGACACACGGCCCGGAGCTCCGCGCAACCGCCGACGAACGCCGCCATCGCCGGTACGCCTCCGGCACCGTGAACCACGCCCAAGCCAACCAAGCTCATGATACCAAATGTTGGGACAAACCCCGGACCAATCCTCCCCGGCGACGCACGCCGAGCAGCCTTCCGGCGACACAAACGCCGGACGAAGGAGACACCATGAATTTTCTGGCGACGAACGCCGCGGTGTGCCAACGCCTGTATCTTGGCATTATCTCTCTCAACGACTCGAACACACACATGAGGTACACACGCACGCACGCGGCACAACCCGAAAGAACTCTCACGTCGACCGGGCACACACCACGGTCCCGACGGAGACTACATCTTCTAGGCCCCTCACACTTGGCTCGGCAACACACCGGAGCACGGCTACACACCGGCGCTCTTCATCAGTATACAGGGCTGAGGTTTTATATGCAGGCTAACCCAGCGCACGCACGCACGATACAGCCTGCCCTCGCTCCGCTGCGCGCGCTGTGGTCCGCATGGCTCAGCCGCACGCATGCCACGCGCTCGTACGCGTTCAACACGGCCAGTCCAACAGATTCCTACCGCCACGCTAACCTAACTAATTCCATGCATGTACGCCCATGTCCACGGCCGCCCACTACTCAACGGCCGCACACACAGACCCAGCATGTTCAGCTAACAACTAATACATGCATGCATCGAACTAACCCATGTCAAGATTAATGCTAACATATATATCTTAGGTAGGCTGACTGATGGACGATTGAATGACGAGCATGAGAGGATGACGGAGAGCGGAGGATTTAGGTGCTACAATGGCAGGGGAAGGAGGTTGTCTTCGTCGTGCAGCAAAGGGGCCTGGACGCCGAGCTCCGGTGGTAGTGCAGGTCCATCACAAACTCATTGGCCCGAGCACCCACCGGCCTCTGGAGCTCGTCCTTCGGCTTGCAGCTTAGCCGCAACTCGAGTAGGTCATGCAGCGTAATCGAGTCGAGGGGAAGACCGACTCGTCATGGCAGAAGATCTCCACCTGCATTTCACACAGGTGTATACACAAGGGGTCAGACAAAATAGCAGGTTGACATACTTTCTCAGTTTGTGGTCAGACAGTCACACACGCTCGCTAACAGGGACAGATATGATCATTGAGCTGCAAAATGTTTTAGTCATGTATTATTTGGGAGCTTTTTTAACAAAAATGGTGCAAATAAATCCTACCGTGTCACCATCCATATCTAGAAATGCAACAGGGTGGCTCCTTTTAATAGAAATAGGCCCACCACAATTTCGTAAAAAAAAACTATAAATGTAGCTAAATCCAGATTTATCCATAATGTTATACTTGGAAGCAAGCACCTTGTTAGGACGGAGAGGCTTGAGTAGGTTTGTGGAGTAACAACATTATAAAATGGAAATACAAGGGCATCTAAAAGGCTCACCTTATCGTCACAAGAGCGTTGTTTTCTAGGTACTTAGCCCTCATATCGTTACTTCCTAATCATAGCATTCACCTAATCATAGCATAGAGTTCTCTTAGAAAAGGGGGCATCAACGCATTGAGCCATCTATGCTATGAGTAAGAGGATGCTAAGTATGAGAGGACTCTATCATTGTTGGTGACAAGGGAACTTGAAGACTAAAGGGGAACTCACTTAATTTTGTAGAAATTATTTTCTAGCTGAGGCAGCAGTTTAGCTTCTACCCTGCAGAAAAAATTTCATTTTGATGTGAGAACACAAAACACGTGGTCCATCAGAATCAGTATATATATATTGAATATGCTGCAAGAGGTCTTACTGGTTCAATGAAATGACTAGTGCAAACCAGACTTGGGTAGTTATTCCATCATGCGAATCTGGGCTTTCCTTCAGACTATCCTCTGCGGTTGTTTTAGTTTTTCCAATTTCCTTGAGAAAAGACCTTGATTTTTTCGATTTCTTCGTGCTTCCCACGACTATACTCCGTAAGGGCTTCTGAGCCTCTTCATTGCCAATCGTCTCACGATTCTTTCTATCTTCAGAAATATTTAGATTGTTCTGTTTGGGATGGAAGTGTAGTTAGAACAAGAAAATGTTACAAGACAATTGGCATCAAACTAAAATATGAAATTATGTGATGATAACACTTTAATACTACCTACTTTTTATTTGCAGATGTTGTCATCTTGTTAGATTTTGGTGCTGAGGCCATTGAGGGAGCCCTGGACTAAGGGGTCCTCGGGCCGCTGGCCTATCTCCAAATAGGCCGGCTTGGTGGGCCGCTCTCTGACTATCGCAGGAAGGGCCGGATATGCCGCGACCCCGTGTTCTAGAAGGAAGTCTCAAAGGCGCGTCGTGCACTCCAAGTCAAGATGAGGAAATCGGCATCTCCATCCCCGGCAGGAGACCTATCATGTGTAAACCCTAGGTACCCCCCCCCCCCCCGGTGTCTATATAAACCAGGGAGGTTTTAGATTGTAGGCCAGGAAAACTCATCTAGGGTTTTAGCTATTCGATCTCGTGGTAGATCAACTCTGTAACCTTCGTACACATCAATATAATCAAGCAGGACGTAGGGTTTTACCTCCATAGGAGGGCCCGAACCTGGGTAAACATCGTCTCCTTCGTCCCCTGTTACCATCGATCCTAGACTCACAGCTCGAGACCCCCTACCCGAGATCCGCCGGTTTTGACACCGACATTGGTGCTTTCATTGAGAGTTCCGCTGTGATCGCCAAAGGAATCAATGGCTCGCTTAGTCATTAGCGAAGAAGTCCGCAACATGGACTTCTTTGTCCCTGGACAGATCTTCGCTTTCGGCTGCGTCGTGCTGCACGCCGACCCGACCGGCCGTCTTGGCCGGGTCGGGACTTTCGCCCCTGATCAAGAGGTCAGATTCGGGAACCTAGAGTTCTCCGTAAACTCTCGGGGCGATCTTTTGCTCACCGGGCTTGCAATCTCATCTGATGCGCCCGAGGACTCCGAGGCCTTGACTTCGGATTTCGCTCTCAACCCCGCCCACGGGACCAACCCCGACAATGATCTGGCTTCTAGTCCGGATCCGGTCATAGTACCGGATGGTCGGGGGTCAGCTTCTGCCGAATACACTGCTTGTTCGGACGCATCGGAGGTCAACTCCGAAAGCTCTGGGCAGATTGACCCGATCGAGCTCTCAACACTCAATGAGGCTCTAGATCGGATCCTATCGATGAAAATCACTGACAACCCAATCCCGATCCACGCTCAGATCGGTCTGAAGGCAGGTCAAGAGGAATTTTTCATCCCACCCACCACCCACTTAGTAGCCACTATCGAAGACTTAACCGATATGTTGGACTACGCCTCCGAGGAGGCAGAAGACATGGATGAAGAAGATCGTGCTCTCGCCCCCGTTAACACCGGGCGATGGACTGCCACCTCCACCTACGACGTCTACATGGTGGATACCCCAGCCGATAAGGGCGAGCACACACCCAAAAACAATGGCGATAAATCTGGCGAGGAGTCGTCAAGGCGCCGGAAACTGCGCAAACGGTCAAAGGCAAAAAAAAGGGAAGGGAAGCCATTGCGGACACCGGGGAAAATGACACCCCGGAAGACCTCGGCGATCCCGATATCCCCGAGCATCCGCTAGAAGACCAGGAGAGGCCGGAAGACCAGCGCGACCTCGAGGATCTAAACGATTCCGAGGACGACAACTACCTCCCCCCTGTCGAGGAGGAGGACAGCCTGGAAGCCGAAGACTTCACCGTCCCCGAAAACATTGAGGATCAGGAACGATTTAGGCAACAGCTTATAGCAACTGCCCGAAGCCTGAAGGCAAAAGAATGGCAGCTTAAGGCCAAACAGGACACCCTCAGTGATAGATGGACAAGGGTCCTATCAGCCGAGGAAGGGTATGGTACCGGTCTATTGGACCAACCCAAGAGCTATCCACGCCGACGGCTGCTGCCGCAGTTCGACAATGAGGTCTCTAATACACCGTCGCCCAAACACACTCCATACGACCAGCTGGACCGCCCTCCCCGAGGACGAGATAGGATGGCTGGTGACGCCGGTTATAGGCCGGCGATACCCCGCAGAAGGGGAAAAGAGCCAATAGAGCCCGAGGACAGGTACGACCTGCGACACGACCTGGATTATAGAACAGGTCGCACGAGATCCATCTACGGATCTAGAGGGTACTCCCCCGATAGACGGAATGGGTACCAGCCTTGGCTCGACCCCAACAACAGAGGTCGGGAACAAAACCGGGCCAGATCAGGCGTCGACTACCGGCGTGACATAGCCCGGGTCAGAGGCGCCGCCCACCCACTGTGCTTCACCGACGAGGTGATGCAGCATCAGTTCCCGGAAGGGTTCAAACCCGTGAACATAGAGCAATACGACGGGACAACTGACCCAGCAGTATGGATCGAGGATTTCCTCCTCCACATTCATATGGCACGAGGAGATGATCTCCACGCCATCAAGTATCTGCCCCTAAAACTTAAGGGGCCAGCTCGGCACTGGTTAAACAGCCTCCCTGAAAATTCTATCGGGAGTTGGGAGGATCTCGAGGACGCTTTCCGATCTAACTTCCAGGGCACCTATGTACGGCCGCCGGACTCCTCCGACCTAAGCAATGTTGTCCAGAAGGCAGGCGAATCGGCTCGACAATTCTGGAATCGGTTCTTGACCAAGAAGAACCAGATTGTCGATTGCCCAGACGCCGAGGCAATAGCCTCCTTCCGGCACAATATTCGGGACGAGTGGCTGGCTCGCCAGCTCGGTCAGGACAAGCCTAGGACCATGTCCGCTCTTACATCACTCATGACCCGCTTTTGCGCGGGCGAGGATAACTGGCTAGCTAGACGAAGCCACAACCCTGAAGACCCCGGCACCTCCGAAGTCCGGGATGGAAACGGTAAACCACGATGCAACAAAAGTAAACGCCGGCACAACAACGGTGATGCCGACGACACGGCCGTTAACGCCGGTTTCCGCAACCCCTGATCCGGGCAGCGGAAGAAGCCTTCTAAAGGCAATCGTGACGGAGCAACCCCGCTGGACAAGATCATGGATAGGCCCTGCCAGATCCACGGCACTCAAGACAAGCCTGCCACCCACACCAACCGTAACTGTTGGGTGTTCAAACAAGCCGGCAAACTCGCAGCCGAAGAGCAAGGCAAGGGCCCACGCAGCGAGGATGATGATGAGCCCCGCGGTCCGAGCAATGGAGGACAGAAGCAGTTCCCTCCAGAGGTAAAGACTGTGAACATGATATACGCCACTCATATACCTAAAAAGGAGAGGAAGCACGCCCTTCGAGAGGTATACGCCGTAGAGCCTGTAGCCCCGAAGTTTAACCCATGGTCGGCGTACCCGATCACCTTTGATCGACGAGACCATCCGACCAGTATCCGTCATGGGGGTTCGGCGGCCCTCGTCCTAGACCCCAATATCGATGGGTAACACCTCACTAAAATCCTAATGGACGGAGGAAGTAGCCTCAATCTGATTTACTCAGACACGGTGAAAAAGATGGGTACATATCCATCAAGGATCAAGCCTAGCAACACTACCTTTAAAGGAGTGATCCCAGGCGTCGAAGCCCGGTGCACGGGCTCTGTGAGCCTGGAAATAGCGTTCGGTTTGCCCGACAACTTCCGCAGTGAGGACTTGATCTTCGACATTGTCCCCTTCCGCAGCGGTTATCACGCCCTACTGGGTCGCACAGCGTTCGCTCGCTTTAATGCCGTCCCACACTACGCATACCTCAAGCTCAAGATTTCCGGGCCCAAGGGGGTCATTACTGTCAACGGCAACACAGAGCGTTCCCTCCGAACTGAGGAACATCCATTGGCCCTGGCGGCCGAATTCCATTACGATGACGATCGGCCAACACCGAAATTTGCCATAAAGGCACGTAAGGCCGACAAACGAGCTCGGTCTCAGTCCGAACTCCCAGAATCTTATTCTCCCCAGAAATAGGGACACGCTCCTCACTGCACAACCCTAGTGCCCGTCAAACATGTGCCAAGACAGCACAACTTTGCACTCAAGATTCCATGGGCAGCAGTGGGGAACAACTATCAAAGGGAAAGTGTTCGGCTGGACCAAACTACTGCCAGTACATGTCCTCGGACATACCACAGGTGCCGTCAAGGACCTGCTAAAGCGTAAAGCTCATCCATACTTCGGCGACTTCTCAAGATCTTCTTCCCAAGGTCCGCTCATCGACAGCATCACCCTTAAAGGAATATAACTCCCTAGGAGGCGCAGGAGCGGACATGCGACTGGGCACATCGAGGTCGTCAAGCCACCCATCGAAGACCCCTGGTACAACCTCTCCTGTGTAAACTTTATATTTCCTCGTCAAATACTTGTAAACAGTGGCTTCGGCAAATTGAGTTATAAGAATTAATGAGCAAATAATAGACCATTGTACATGGCTTCTTCGCTGTATTTTATGCCACATACTCTGTTCTTCCCTCATCAACGCTTCTTGCGAAACTGTTCGGTATACATTACGATGCAACCGGTTAATAGACCGGGGGATTGAATTTAAAATATCACCCTAAGCATCACCCCGACACAATTGATCGTGTGTTCGGCGTCTTGGAATTTGCTTTATATGCATTGGATCCGAACTATGTCTTGGGTCAATAGTTGGGTTGCCCGGCTCCTGTGTTTGCCCTCTTACGTTCCGCTCGTTCGGCTAAAAGGGCAAAGGGAGAACCACTGCGATTGTGCTTCCAGCTCGCCTGGTCAAGCACCTCAGGGGAGAAAGCCGAAAACTGACTGTCATAGTAAGCGAGAACCGGTCTGCAAATCCGAGCATAAGTGTCATACTAAAAAATCGATAGAGGTTATTCCGTGTCATACGATGGGTTTCGTACTCGTACGACCCATGTGATGCTGGCTTTAGCCTCGGTACATCCGAACATCACAAAACACTGGGGGCTAATCATCAGCCCCGGCATTTTTTTCCCACGGCTAAGTGAAAGCAATAAAGCATCATAGTCCGATTGCCTTGTTCCCCTCGCACTACCACCTTCGGGCACCGATACCTCGGCTAAGGGTCATAGTGCGGAGGCAGAAACACCTCGCGTAGTATCTACGTGAAAGCTAAAGCCGACGACTCGCAACTTTCAGATGAAACGGCCACACAGGAGTAACAATAAATACAAAACTCAAAAGACATGATAAACCATGCAGCCTCACTATAAAGCGTTAACAGTCTTAGGACATATTACAGCGCGCTCATTCATAAAAAACATCCTTAGAACATTGGGCCTCTATCGCCCGAGCACCCTCCATCACTGCGGAGAAGTATAGCTCGGGGCGCCTATGCTGCTTTCCAGGGGGGCGGTGGAGCGGTGGCCATCTCGGTCGGCTTGAGCTTCGGCCAGTGCACCATGGTCCTTGCAAAGGCCATCCGAGCTCCCTCGATGCATGTAGAACGCTTTAGCACGTCAATCCGAGGCGCAGCATCGCACAGTTTCCGCACCAAGTCGAAGTAGCTGCTCGGCAACGGCTCTTCAGGCCACAGCCGGATGCAGAGATCCTTCATGGCCGGCTCCGCCATCCTGTGCAGCTCCATCAGTTGCTTCATCTGCTCGATCAGAAGAGGAGAGCTCTCGGGGGACTCAAAATGTGCCCAGAATAGCCGAGCCTCATCATCCTCCTCCCGCGAAGCATAAAACTTGTTCGCGTCCGCTACACTCTTTTGAAGGTCTGTAAAGGCGCCTGAGGAATGCCACACCTGGGTGAGCAACGCAAACCTGCTACCACCAAAGGCACACTGTAGTAAATACGGCTTACCATCTGTGACAGCCTTGACTTGGCGGATTTCTTCTTCAAAGAACCGCCTGTTCACCTGCTCCTTTTGGAGCTCGGATTTCAGCGCGGACAGCTCGGTGGCCTGCTCTTTGCCTTTCTGCTCAAGGGCCTCGCACTTCGTGCTGGCATCCTTGAGCTCCTGCTGCACCTCCTCCACCCGGGCCTCATGCTTATCGCTCGCAGTTTTTAGTGCGGATAGTGCGGCTGCTGCTTGTTCGGCTGCCGCCTTCTCATCCGCGGCCTCTTGCTTCATCTTTTTTAGCTCGGCCTTGAGGTTCTCGACCTCCGCAGCCGAAGCTGTGTAAACAATAAATGAATAGTTACACTGGGTTACCAGTATGGATTAATAACGATAGATAGCCCGAATATTTTTCGGCTTACCTTGCGCCTCGTCGAACCTCTTATTCAGGCGATCGAGCTCCTCATCGGAGCTCTTGAGCTTCCGATTTAGCTCGGCAAGCTCCGCGGCGTTGAAGGCCGCCGCCGATGACGAGGCCTACAAAAAATAAATATGTATTAGGTTATGTGCGTTCAAACCCCCGAACTGTCAAGAATACGACCATGTGCTTGGTCTTCTTAAGGGCTTTTAGAACAGTGCGGGACAAATGGTGCCTTACGCATCGTTGGTCACTCCGGGATATTTGACCCCCGGGTGGGTTTTTTCAAACCCACCCAGGGCTCGGGGGCTACTACATATATAAAGATAGCGCAAACTTAATAAAACTAAACTTTTCGGGAAAAGGTTATTACGTGGCTCGCCTTGAAGCCCGTCAAGAGACCATTGAAGGCCTCTTTCAGTCCGCTATCAACGGACTGAATACCTTGCAAAACCGCACCCATAAGAGTGCGGTGATCCTCGGAGATGGAGGCACTTGATAGAGCCTCCTCCATCATGACCAGCCACCCAGTCATGGGTGGCACCGGTGCTGACCGGCCAACCCGATCTCTGATGGGGGATTGAGCCGGTAGCTCTGGAGGCACAGTGCTCTACGGAGACGTCCTCGGAGGGGACTGGACAGTATTTCGTCCTCCCTCCTCAGCGGCCAGGGGAGTTTCCCCCTCCTGGTCTTCGGCGGTCGAGGTGTTAACCTCGGCCATGACATCGTCACCCCCGCCACCGGTGTTTGGCTCCAAAGGAGCCAGGCGGGATGACACATCCGTGGCCTCCTTCGCGGCCCCTGGAGGTGTGGGGTGCGACGTAGTCCCACTCTCCGCCAGCTCGGCGGGTGGAGACTCCCCATCCGATATTTGGTCGGTGGGGAGGACGCGGGGTGGGCTGCAGATTAATAGGCATTCGTCCATTGAAAAGCATTAAAAACTTCACATAATTGACCCAGGGGGTCATCGGATTCGTACCTTTGGGCTGGGGGCTTGACCCTTAGGTTCCTTCGGGGAACCCTCTCAAAGTCCCCGGACTCAGCGTCGGAGTCCGAGCTGTCGTCGGCCAGGATTAACCTCGGACGACGCGCCTTCTTCGGGGCAGGAGGAGGTAGATCCTCCGCGGCGTCCGGCGACGCCGCCCTCTTTCTTGTGAGGGGGGAATCGCCTTTCCCCCCGTCCTCATGCTCTTCCTCATCAGCAGAGGGGCATGGGTTTCCTCGGACATAGTGTCCGGTAGGTCCCTTATGCGGAGACCTTCTCGGTTTTTCTTCTTTTCCTTCTTCTCCGGCGCCGTGTACGGCACCACGACGAGCATCGACGTCAGCAGATCCGACCCGGGGCCTTCGGGCTGTGGGGCCGGGCAGTCCATTTTGACGGCCTTGCTTAGCCACTTCTGTAAAGATAAGAGGAAGGTTGTTCAGCTCTTTGTCAGACTATAGGGCCAGAGCATCAAAATAATATCGTACCTGGGTAGGAGGGTTATCGGTGCTTAGGCCTGAGTCCTCCTTCTCGGCTGGCCAGCTCTTCTGGGGCCTAAATAATGCCTTCCACAACTTCTGGTGGGTAGTGCGGAAGAATCCTTGCACCGTGGACTGGTCCTCGAGCAGATAGGCCCACATTGGGGAGGCCCGGCGCTGGCAGGGAAGAAGACGGCGGTGGAGCATGACCTGGACCACATTGACCAGCTCGACCTTGGCCGCGATTATCGAGGAAATTCACTTCTGCAGCGATTTCACCTCTGCATCTGACCCCTAGTCAAGTCCCTTCTTGAGCCACGAGGTTAACCGCGCAGGAGCTCCAGATCTGAACTCGGCAGGCGCCGCCCAGCCCTTGTCCCTTGGTTCGGTGATATAGAACCATTCCTTCTGCCAGATCTTGATTGTTTCGATGAAGGTGTCGGCCGGCCACTCGACGTGGGGGAGCTTGCTGATTACCGCCCCTCCGCAGTCTGCGTGCTCACCCGCGACTATCTTCGGCTTGATGTTGAATACCTTGAGCCACAGGCCGAAGTGCGGCTCGACCCGCAGGAAGGCTTCATAGATAATGATGAAGGCCGAGATATGCATGAAGGAGTTCGGGGGAAGATCGTGGAAATCCAGTCCGTAGAAGAACATGAGGCCCCTAACGAAGGGGTGGAGCGGGAAGCCCAGTCCCCGGATGAAATGGGGGACGAAGACCACCCTCTCACCTGGCTTAGGGGTGGGGACCACCTGGTTTGCCTCTGGAGCGCGGTGGAAGACATTGGCGGGGAGGTAGACGGCAAGCTTTAACTCCCGGATGTCCTTGTTGGTGACCGTGGAGGCCTCCCACCTGCCCATAGAGCCTGAACCCACCATGGCTAAGCTCGGAGGAGAGATTGAGGGAGAACTGGATCTGGGCTCTTGGAGCTTGGGAAGATTGAGGAAGCGAGGGATGCGAATGGGAAGCGTAAATAGGCCTCGGGTTTTTTTCCCTTTTATGAGGCGTGACACCGGTAAGCTTCCCTCTGCTGCGCCGCAAGCCTCTCCGCTTCCCGAGATATCCGTGCCGTTATGCACGCGTGAGAAAACCTAAGGCGTTAATCATATCCCGTGTGAAACGGAGCACGATCTGTATATTGATGAGTCGTGCCAATGTAAAAACGGCCTCGAACCACGAATCAAGTTTCCAAACGGGTTCAGTAGTCGTGATAGGCCGTGACCCTTCGTCAAAAGGGCTGACAGGAAACACTGTTTACACTTTGACGTTTGGCCTTTGGGGCTAAGTGACTCATGGCGTCCGGACGATTGTATGATCGGAAAAATTACGCGTCATTGGAAGCCGGACTAGTCTCAGCCGATCATTAATGGGAAGAAGAACTCACCCCGCAAGCCGAAGACTCCGATCGTGTGGAGCTGTCGGTGCTATGACCCTTGGCGTTGGGGGCTAGTTCGGGGGCTACTGAGGGAGTCCTGGACTAAGGGGTCCTCGTGCCGCTGGCCTATCTCCCAATAGGCCGGCTTGGTGGGCCGCTCTCTGACTATCGCAGGAAGGGCCGGATATGCCGCAACCCCGTGTTCTAGAAGGAAGTCTCAAAGGCGCGTCGTGCACTCCAAGTCAAGATGAGGAAATCGGCATCTCCATCCCCGGCAGGAGACCTATCATGTGTAAACCCTAGGTACCCCCCCCCCCCGGTGTCTATATAAACCAGGGAGGTTTTAGATTGTAGGCCAAGAAAACTCATCTAGGGTTTTGGCTATTCGATCTCGTGGTAGATCAACTCTGTAACCTTCCTACACATCAATATAATCAAGTAGGACGTAGGGTTTTACCTCCATAGGAGGGCCCAAACCTGGGTAAACATCGTCTCCTTCGTCTCCTATTACCATCGATCCTAGACTCACAGCTCGGGACCCCCTACCCGAGATCCGCCGGTTTTGACACCGACAGCCATCCCAGTCTTTTGATCGCAGTCTTCGGATTTATTTGGCAAATTAACGAGAAAAACAAATGGCGTGTGATCGTCGTTCTTGCAGCTTTGGTTCTCCGTCCTGTCAGAGTAGACTGCATCACCATCTTTGGTGTTTCAACCAAGGAAGAAATCGACCTCTCATTTCTCTTTGCTGGCAATGTAATAGTTGGAGCCTCGTAAGCATCAATTTATGCCTTAGGTAGAAACAAATTATTCCTGATAGCCTGAATACTTATATCATCCCTTCAAACAAAGAACCAATAAATCATGTTAGCTAGCAGCCTATAGTTGAGTACCTGAGTCGAGATTGCAGGAAAAAAAGAATAAAGGTGGCTGGAATTCTAAGCTGTTTCTTCACAAAACAAGAATGTATATATATTATTTTAGCAACCATGTGTATTTGAGCCAATGTTATTAGACAAGATAACAATGTAGTCGCCTCCCTTATTCATTGCGGCTTTTGAACTAGTTATGGAATTAGTAATTTAGAAGTCTCAACAAATTTTGGAAGTGGCTTATTTTTTAAG
Source organism: Elymus sibiricus (assembly GCA_039707655.1). NCBI lineage: Eukaryota > Viridiplantae > Streptophyta > Magnoliopsida > Poales > Poaceae > Elymus > Elymus sibiricus. Next base: position 404,825,151 of record CM077671.1, read on the forward strand.
CTAGGAAGAGGTAGCTTATTTTGAAGCCACCAAAAATAACTGGCCCATGATTCAAATGTGTATAGAGATATTAACAGTACATATACTCTTATTCATAACAAAAATTTATGTGCCCTTTTCTGCTATATAATGGTCGTACATATACTCTTATTCTTCATAAAAAAATGTTGAGTACACTTTTTTGCTATATAAGGGTCCAAATGAGCTACTCCCTCCCATCCATGTTAATTGTCGCTGACTTTGTACTGAATCAGGGACAATTAATATGGATCAAAGGGGTAATTATTTTTGTAGCTATTAATAAACGGTGTGTGCGAACACCATATAAAGGTACACATTTTAAAATGCAATAACAAAATGAAAATGTATTTGAAATCCTATCACTTTAAGGATGGATCTAAGACAAGGAAGCTACAACAGCCGACATGTTTGCTTGTCAGAATTTCAAATATCCTTCATGATTGTTTTATATGGATTCTATCCAACGTTAATTTCCTTAGCCTGTTTTCTCCATTTTGATCATATGTTGCTCTATTGCCTATACATCCTTACTACCAAGTTCTTAATGTTGTAGCTGGGTGTCTTCAGCATTGGAGGCCATTGCTGGCGGCATACTGTTGGCAAAGGGAAAAGTTGAAGAGACAATGATAAGAGCATGGGTCTGTGAGGTGTGGTAAGTCTGTTGCAGTATGAAAACTATAGCTCGCTAATACGGGGCTTTGGTACGTGGACCCCGAGGCCTTCTGGCGACTCATCCAATGATGCTTTTGTTGGAAACATGCCCCTGGAGGCAAATATTGTATTATTTATTTCCACATTTACAATTAAGAGTTTATATTATATACTATAACTGCTATGATTCTGGAATATGCGATTCTTGGGAAACTCATTAGCACATGTAGAATATTAAATGGTGAAATTTGATTTTTATTCTTGCCTTTAGGACCGAGGGAGTCCAAGATTAAGGGGTTCTCGGACTGCCGGCCTATTTCTTATAGGCCGGACTCATGGGCCGCTCGTTGAGGATTGGACTGATCGAAGGTCCCGTCGCTAGTGAGGAGACCTCAGGAGCCGTGGTGTGTCTTCCAAGTTTAAGATAGTAGAATATGCACGTTTTTTCCTTCAGTGGGCAACCGACCATGTGTAACCCTAGGGACCCCTGGCGTCTATATAAGCCAGAGGGTTTTAGATTGTAAGACAGGAAAACTCATCTAGGGTTTTAGCTATTCGATCTCGTGGTAGATCAACTCTGTAACCTTCATACACATCAATATAATCAAGCAGGACGTAGGGTTTTACCTCCGTAGGAGGGCCTGAACCTGGGTAAACATCGTCTCCTTCGTCCCCTGTTACCATCGATCCTAGACTCACAGCTCGGGACCCCCTACCCGAGATCCGCCGGTTTTGACACCGACATTGGTGCTTTCATTGAGAGTTCCGCTGTGATCGCCAAAGGAATCGATGGCTCGCCTTATCATGAGCAATGAAATCTGCAACAAGGATGTCTCCGTCCCTGGTCAGATCTCCGCAGGCGGCAACATCCTGTCGCGTGCCGATCCGACTAGCCATCTCGGCCAGATCGGAAGTTTCCTCCCCGATCAAGAAATCAGATTCGGGAACCTAGAGTTCATCACTGATTCACGGGGAGAACTTGTTTCGACGAAGCCCTCAGCTCTCATGGAGGAGCCCGCAGATCCCGACACCTTGGCGCCGGGAGCATCGGGCCTCCCCTCTGAGGTGGCCTCTACCCTCGGGCTGTCTAGAACGCCCAACCCAGTCGATGTGCCCGGATCCGCCGCGGCCGAGCATGACCTGGATTCGCCGTCAAGCGACCCAGGAACCCCGGCGCTGCGGATCGACCCCATGCGCTTCGGCGACACGTACCCCATCGACGTCTCGCCCCTAAACGAGCTATGTGATCGGATTCAAACCATGGGCATGTCCGACGACCAGACCCCGGTCTATGACCGGATTGGGCTTAAACCCGATGACAGGGAGATTCGCACCCCCTCGATCACTCACTTAGTCGCCACCGTCGATTGTCCGGCTGGAGGCTAGTCCTCCCGACAACCGGAATTAAAGACGATTTATATCCCGGTCTCCGATCATCAAGATCTCTCCTGTAACCCGAACTCCGGAGTTCGCTCCGGAAATAGTTCGGGATCGATCCCCGATCTAGCGCGCAACTCGAACCCCGCGCGGAAGGGTCCTATAGTCAATACGGACTCCAACTCCCCCGCGCCGAACCCTTGATTACGGACTCGCATCGTGGCGCGGAACCAAAAATTTTCCCACCCACCACCCAAGTCGAGCATTCTAGCATCACAGGAGAGTCCAAGTCTTCGGACTTACGGGATGTTAAACAATTTCCAGGGGAGTCGGTTCATCATTTTTGGGTTAGACTCCTCCTTGTTAGAGACAGAGTACCAGGCTCTAGTGACCAGGAGATAATGGCAACCTTCAGCCGCAATTGTCATGATGAAGGGATCCTCAACGCTCTAGCCCGTCGACACATTCACGACTTCACCGAGCTATCGGACCTGGTACAAAAATATTGTGCCATGGAGAGCACCTGGCAAGCCGAACGATTACTTTCGGAACCAGTCTTTGCCGAATACCCTAGAGGAGATCGGAAAACGCGGATACCTCCGAAGCGGCTGGCCGAACATGAACCCGCCGAGAAAAGAAATAGACCCCCTACGGGAGTCAGAACTATCCTCGATGGACTATTGGACAAGCCATGCCCTATACATTCTGTCTTGCTGAACACAAGCCCGACTCACAGCCTCAGAGCTTGTGGGTCGTTCGGCAGGTCGCAAAAAGCGGAGAGGCCATCCTCGAGGCACTACCTCCGAACAGACGTTCAACAACGCCACCAGATCACAACAATGAAGTCCTGACGATCAACGAAACATTTCCCTCCAGGAACAGGAGAAAAAGAGCTCTTAGAGAACTTGAACAGGTCTACCATGTGGCGGCAACAAGTTCATGGGCAAACATACCCATCACCTTCGGAGAAACTGACAAATCAACCACCCGCCCCGGCCGAACACCGGCCGCTCTGGTCCTAAACCCCATCGTCGATGGTTTTAGGTTACAAAAGGTGCTAATGGATGGCGGCAGTGGTTTAAACCTCATCTACGAGGACACCTTGGAAAAAATGCAGTTCGACCGATCTCGCATCGAACATAGCAATACAACCTTCTGGGGGATCATCCCTGGGAAAGAGGCGCGTTGTTCCGGACGCATCACCCTGGACGTGGTATTCGGCACGCCCGAAAACTACCGATCCGAAGAACTTCTCTTCCATATCGTGCCCTTCCCCAGTGGCTACCACGCCCTGTTAGGGCGTGACGCCTTCACAAAATTCCAGGCTATACCACATTATGGGTATATGAAGCTCAAGATGCCAGGCCCAAATGGGGTAATCACAATCACCAGTGACCCGAATATAGCCCTTCGAGCTGAGAACAAAACAGCAGTGCTCACCCTCGAGGCACTAGCCGAGACCTTTGCTGCAGAAGAATTGACCGCACTCCGGTCAACAGTGGACAAGGACGATGTGATCCTTAGTAAATGGCCCAAACCCACGTCCTTTAAACCTGCAGAAGAAATTGTTAAATTTCAGGTACACCCAACGGACCCCAATAAAACAGCGTCCATCGGAGCTCAGCTGGACCCAATGCTGGACGAGGCACTGCGAGCATTCTTACGAGAAAACTGGGACATCTTCGCCTGGCATCCTTCTGATATGCCAGGAATCCCACGGCGGCTAGCAGAACATAGTCTGAACATAATCGCAGGCTTCAAGCCCGTCAAACAGACTCTACGCCTCTTTTCCGAGCCCAAACGACAAGCTATGGGCGAAGAACTAGCCAAACTGCTAGAGGCCGGATTCATACGGGAAATCAAGCACCCCGAATAGATGGCAAACCTGGTGATGGTACCAAAGAAAGATAAATCCTGGCGGCTGTGCGTCGACTTTAAAGACCTTAATAAGGCCTGCCCTAAGGACCCTTTCCCCTTACCACGCATAGACTAGATTATTGACGCCACAGCTGGACACGACTCTTTGTGCTTCCTAGACGCTTATTCCGGATACCATCAGATCAAAATGAAGGAATCTGATCAAGCTACAACCGCATTCATCACCCCCTACGGCCCATTTTGCTTTAACACAATGCCTTTCGGGCTAAAAAAACGCAGGGGCTACATACCAGCGCATGATTCAGACATGTCTCGAGAAACAGGTCGGTAAAACAATCGAGGCATACGTCGACGACGTGGTCATTAAAACCAAACACGTCAGCCAGTTGATTGACGACCTAAGACAAACCTTTGCTAGCCTACGTGAGTATGATATACGACTCAATCCGGAGAAATGTGTCTTCGGAGTTCCCGCTGGTAAACTACTCGGATTCATTGTTTCCCATAGAGGAATAGAAGCCAATCCGGCTAAGATCCGCGCCCTATCGGAACTTGCGATTCCTACAGAGCTAAAGCATGTCCAGAAGTTGGCGGGTTGCGTGGCGGCATTAAGTCGCTTTATTTTCCGCCTCGGTGAAAAGGCTTTACCGCTCTACAGGTTGCTGAAACGGACCAACAATTTCGAGTGGACCGATGAAGCAGCGGCTGCGTTAGAGGAAATCAAAACACTGCTGGCAAGTAACCCCATACTCACAGCACCAGGCGCCGGTGAGCCAATGTTATTATACATATCGGCCACTAATCAAGTGGTTAGCGCAGTGCTCGTCGTTGAACGAGAAGAGGAGGGTCACAAATTCCGGATACAGAAGCCGGTCTACTATGTGTCAGAAGTGCTAACGCAATGCAAGTCCAGATACCCGCATTACCAGAAGATAGCCTATACAGTGTTTATGGCATCTCGGAAGCTCCGACACTACTTTCAAGAGTGTTCGGTCACGGTGGCATCCGAAGTACCCCTGAATGATATAATCAATAACAGGGACGCCACCGGCCGCATAGCCAAATGGGCCATTGAACTCCTTCCTTTCGAAATCGCCTATAAGCCACGACGAGCTATTAAATCTCAGGTGTTGGCAGATTTCCTCGCTAAATGGACAGAGGCCGAGCTCCCCAGGGAATATAGTACATACTCCCATTGGACGATGTACTTCGACGGATCCAAAACATTGGCCGGACTGGGGGTTGGAGTTATTCTCACATCTCCCACAGGTGACAACGTCCGATACGTGTTACAAATCATGTATGCCGATTCCAACAACGCAGCCGAATACGAAGCACTTTTGCACGGTCTTCGGATGGTAGCATCAATGGGCATACAACGGCTGGAGGTACGGGGAGACTCCAACCTGGCCATCTCTCAAATCAACGGCGAATTCGACGCCAAAAACCCAAAGATGGCGGCATATAGAAACGCCGTCCTTAAAATATCCGCACGGTTTGAGGGGCTGGAATTCCATCATGTCGCTAGAGACAACAACCAAGCCGCTGACATTCTGGCCTGCATGGGGGGCAAACGCGACCCTGTCCCGAAAAACACCTTCCTTGAACGGCTCTTCAAGCCGTCGGTGGTTTGGCAGGACGACGATAAAGGTGCCGGATCCATCAGCGCGAAAGAGGTTGTTCCCCCTATAAATGAACCAGACGACCAAATCATCGGCGGCTCCGTGATGGACGAAACGCCTTCGGCTCACGAGGTCATGGCAGTAATCGCACCATGGAGCGATCCCTTCCTCGCTTACCTTCTTCGCCAAGAACTCCCCGACAATCAGACAGAGGCGAGACGCATAATTCGGCGATCCAAGGCTTATAAAGTCCACGAGGGTGAGTTATACAAGAAAAGCACCACCGGAATACTCCAGCGGTGCATATCTGAGGAAGAAGGAAGGCAGCTTTTGGCCGAAGTCCACGCAGGAATGGGCGGCCACCACGCCGCAGCAAGGGCCTTAGTAAGCAAGGCATTTTGAGCTGGTTTCTTCTGGCCCACCGCTCGAGCGGACGTCCAGACACTTGTCCAACGCTGCGTGGGATGTCAACTATTTGCAAACCAAAGCCACATGCCCCCAATAGCTCTTCGGACTATTCCGATTACCTGGCCTTTTGTGGTCTGGGGGCTGGATATGGTCGGACCACTTAAAGGGGGGACCAAGAAGAATAAATATCTACTGGTCATGGTTGACAAGTTCACCAAATGGATCGAAGCAAAACCTGTCAAATCAGCCAAGTCCGGACCAGTAGTCGATTTTATATCCGGCGTGGTACACCGTTACGGTGTCCCGCACAGTATAATAACGGACAATGGATCCAATTTCACCGCCCAAGAGGTAAAGGAATGGTGCGCAAACATGGGCATCAAGCTCGATTACGCATCGGTGTATCACCCGCAGACCAATGGACAAGTCGAACGGGCCAACGGCCTCATCATGAGTGGTATTAGACCACGTGTGGTCCGGTCTCTTCATGAATCCAACTGCCATTGGATAGAAGAGCTTGACTCCGTTCTGTGGGGTCCCTGTACCACCCCGAATCGATCAACGGGCACACCGTTCTTTATGGTCTATGGGGCAGAAGCAGTCCTTCCCTGTGATATTATTCACGACGCACCAAGGGTGCGCATGTATGAAGAAAAGGAGGCCGAGTTAGATCACAGGATGACTTGGACGCCTTAGAAGGAGAGCGCGACATAGCTCGGGATCGCTCTACTTTTTATCAACAGCAAGCCCGGCGTTACCAGAGCAGGGAGGTCAGGGCAAAGGCGTACAATGTGGGCGAACTCGTCTTACGACTCCCGGAGAAGCAGAAGCATAAACTCAATCCCAAGTGGGAGGGCCCCTTCATAATTGACGAAGTACTCACAGGAGGGGCATATCTGACGGGGTTATTACCCCTAGGACGGCCGGCTGATCCGCGACCGGCTGGTGCGCTGCCGGCTGGACCGAGGCCGGCTGGCGAGCTTCTGGCAGGCCTGCTGCCGGCTGGCCCGCGGCTGGCTGGTCAGGAGCCGGTCGTCCCGTCCCCGGCCAGCTCGCGGCCGGCCACTACATGACCAACCTGCCCGCTGACCTCTGGACGGGCAGGTATCCGTCCCCTCCCACTGCGGCCAAGTACGCTGATGGGACACGACCACCACGACGAACTCCGATGTGGCTACAGCGACCGCTGACGCACGGGCATGCGTGGCTACAGTCCAGGCAGTCGTACCGCTGACCGAAGACTGATCGAGACCCGGCAGGGCTGTAGTGCCACTGCGCCGCCGTCCACTCCGTTACCTGCCCCGTCATGGCTATAGTGCAGCCAACCGTACCGCTGACTTTGGCCGGCTGGCGCAAGGCGACGCCTGGCGGGGCGGCCCTTGCCGCGGCAGGTGGGCGCGGGCCAATAGAAGAGCCGGCTGGCAGGCCCCCGACGGCGATGGGACCACACAGCCGCGGGCCCTACGGGCGACAAGACGGCTTAGCCGGCGGGCCCCCAGGCCGGTTGAAGAGACTGCCAGCCGGGTCCCCCCCTTTAGTACTTTAGGGATATTGTAAGCCGGGGGGTTGTCCTATAAAACCCCCCGAGGCCCCCATGCATCGGGCGGGCAAGCACGAGAGGATTCTCCTACCCCACACTTTCGCTCCCACATAGCAAGGGAAGAGGAGCCGGCTGCTCCTTCTTCCTCCTCTAGACCTCAGCTCAGAGAGCACCATTGTAACATCACCCACCATCTAACTAGACCAGCAGGACTAGGGGTATTACCTCCCACGGAGGGCCCCGAACCTGGGTACATTGTGTGTCCTTCACCGCTTGTGCCTAATCCCGCTCCCGAAGCCCGTCGGCATCCTTCGGCCCCAACCACTCTTGATAAGCCACCCCATGGCATCTGCCGTGAGAAAACCACGACAGTTGGCGCCCACCGTGGGGCCGTCCGTGGCGCCGGCCGGAGTCACGCTCCGGGCGGGACCCTTCGCCACCTCCCTCGGCCGCCTCGCGTCCGGGCGAAACTGCATGCTCGTGGGGCTTGCTCCTACGGGGCGGAACCCCGTTCCCGCTGGCCCTACGGGCGACGCTGCCGGCCTCTCCGACGAGTGCCTCGGCAGTGACGCTCTGGTCGACATCGCCGTCCTCACCGAGCGCGTCGGTAGGCTGAGCCTCACCGACGAGCCGGCTGCCGACGGGTACCCTGGCCAGGTGCTCGACTGCCTCGACCCGCCCTCGTCCGTGGGCGCACTCGCCCCGGGCGAGGCCGGCGACTCCCGCGTCCGCGCGGGGGTAATGGCCACCGGCTCCTCCACGACCTCCGGTCGTGCCAGGGCGGAGCGGACGCGGCCGCCACGGCCGCTCGCGCCGGCACCTCCGACCCCCTCGGCTCCGTGCTTCGGGGCCTCAGCACCCCCGTCGCGCCCACGATGAACCCAGCCACGGCTATGGCCGAGCTGGAGGCTGCTCGCCGGCTCCTGTTCGACGAGGCAACCGTGCTTGCCACCACCAAGCGCCGGATGGAGTCCGCGCAACGCGAGTATAACTCCGCCTACGGCCTCACCCCCGCCGGCAACGAGCCCAGCCGGCGCGGTGATGTCCGCAACCGTGGCCGCGTGGTCGCGAAGATCCTCGGCGGCAGGCTTCCCACCTACGACACGCCGGCCGCCAACCTGAGGGCCGACCTCGCCGGCCTGGAGGGCGAAGAGCGAGAGCGGCAGGACTGACACATCCAAGACCTCATCGCCACCGCCAACGCCCAGCAGGCCCGGCTCGACGGCATCAACGCCGGCTCCAAAATTCCCGTCCCCGAGGGAGACGCTCCGCCTACTGCTAGCTAGCGCCGGCCGGTTCAGCAAGCCTCTTCCCCTCGCGGCTCTGGCCGGCGGGACGCTGGGTCCCACAACGGACGCACCCGACTGCGAGATGAGCAGCCGGCCGTCAGCAGCCGGCGCAACAACGCTCTGGCGGGCGGCAGCCGGCGCAGCCGGGACCACACCCCGCCCCCGCGGCGGGAACGTGCCCGCTCGCCTGCCCCGACTGTCCGCCCCGAGCTCGCCGCTCGGCTCGGCCCGCGCGTCCCGCGGAGCGAGAACGACGCCCGAACCCGCATCGACCGGCTAGCACAGTCGACCCTCCTCGAGGAGGAGGGCTCGATCGGCCCGGCGTGTTTCGGCCCCCGGATCCGCAACGAGCTGTTCCCGGCCGGCTTCACTCTCCCTCGCGACACCCCGAAGTACAACGGCACCGCCAAGCCGGAGGACTGGCTGATCGACTACACCACTGCGGTCGGCATCGCCAGGGGAAACAAACGTGTAGCCGTACGCTACGCTCCCCTCATGTTGACCGGCTCAGCCCGGACCTGGCTTAACAGCCTATCGGCTGACAACATCAACACCTGGACGGACTTCGAGGAAGCCTTCGTCCGCAACTTCACCGGCACCTACAAACGGCCCGGCCGGCCCCGCGAGCTGGCCATGTGCGTCCAGGGGCCGGAGGAGCACCTCCGCGACTACCTCACACACTGGACCGAGTTCCGCAACTCCTGCGAGGGGGTGCACGAGGTGCAAGCCATCCAGTACTTTATCGAGGGTTGTCGCGACGGCACCCCCCTCAAGCACAAGCTCTTGTGCTCCGAGCCGGCGACCCTGGCGGATCTGATGGCCAAGGCAGACAAATATGCCATGGCCGACTCCGCAATGCGGATGAAGGTCGCCACGCCAGCCAAGCTAGCTCCGCCGCCTGCCGCGCCACGAGCGGCCGCCGACAACTGGCAGCAGCAGAACAACAAACGCAAGCCCGACCAGCCGGATCCCCGCTATGGGAGCCGGCAGGTCGCCACCATCGAAGAGGAGCAACCGGCTGCCCAGGCCCCCAGCCAGCGTCAGCGCACCGGCAAGGCCGCCTGGCAGCCCAAGCTTACCTTCGAGCAAATGCTCGACCTACCCTGCAAGCACCACTCCGGGGCCAAGCCGGCCACCCATACGCTCCGGCATTGCAGCTTCTCCTAGCGGCTAGCCCGAGGTGAGGGACTTCCGGCTCCTCCGCCTCCCGCTCCCCACGTGCCGGCTCCGGCTCCGGCCCAGCCGCCTGCTCCGGCCCCGGCTGCCAACGACGGCCGCCTCCATGACTAGTTCCCTAACCAGGACGGGTCCTACGTTGTCTTCACCAGCGAAGCAACCGACAAGCACAGCGTGCGCCAGCGCCGGCGCGAGGTGAACGCCACCGTCCCCTCGGTCCCCCAGTTCATGCATTGGTCCGAGAAGCCGGTCACCTAGAGCCGGGCGGACCACCCGGCCGTGATGCCAAACCCGGGCAGCCACGCCCTCGTCCTTGATCCCACCATCGTCTCCGAGAGACGCACCTGCCGTTTCTCGCGGGTGTTGATCGACGGGGGCAGCAGCATCAACATCCTCTATCGCGACACGATGCTCCAACTGGGGCTCGGGGAGAAAGACCAGCGGGCGAGCCGGACGGTTTTCCACGGCATCGTGCCGGGAAAGTCCTGCACCCCCATCGGCAAGATCGAGCTCGACGTCCTGTTCAGCAACCAAAGCCACTTCCGCCGTGAGCCGGTCTGGTTCGAGGTGGTGGACCTGGACAGTCCCTACCATGCGCTGCTGAGCCGGTCGGCCCTCGTCAAGTTCATGGCGATTCCCCACTATGCCTACCTCAAGCTCAAGATGCCGGGTCCCAAGGGCATCATCACCGTCGCCGGCGACTACAAGATGTCGATCGAGTGCGCGCGCGACGGCAGCCGGCAGGCCGAGGCCCTGGAGATAGCGGAGGAGAGGCGGCAGCTCGACCGGCTCGTGGCTCACGCCTCCAACCAGCCGGCCGTGCCGGCTCCCCCGTCCCAGTCGGCCAGCGAGGCGTCGTTCCAGCCGTCCAAGGACACCAAACAGGTGCCGCTCGACCCGGCCAACCCCAAGCAGTGCGTCACCATCGGCGCCAACCTCAGCAGCAAATAGGAAGGCGAGCTCGTCGACTTCCTCCGTGAGAATCGGGACATCTTTTCATGGTCTCCAAAAGACATGCCGGGTGTTCCGAGGTTCGCCGAGCACAAACTTCATGTGCGGCCGGATGCAAAGCCGGTCAAGCAAACCCTGCGCCGTTTCTCCGAGGAGAAGCGGCGTACTATAGGATAGGAAATCGCCCGGCTGCTTGCAGCCGGCTTCATCATGGAAGTGTTCCGCCCGGACTGGCTGGCCAACCCAGTCCTGGTGCTGAAGAAAAACAAGACCTGGCGCATGTGTATCGACTACACCAGCCTGAACAAGGCCTGTCCCAAGGACCCATTCGCCCTGCCCCGGATCGATCAAGTCATCGACTCCACGACCGGCTGCGACTTGCTGTCCTTCCTGGACGCCTATTCCGGCTACCATCAGATCAAGCTGGATCCAGCCGACCGGCTGAAGACCTCCTTCATCACCCCTTTCGGGGCCTACTGCTACATCACCATGTCCTTCGGCCTGAAGAACGCGGGCGCTACCTTCCAGCGCTGCATGCAGAAGTGTCTCCTACCCCAGATCGGCAGGAACGTCCATGTCTACGTGGACGACATCGTCGTCAAGACCAAGAAGCATTTCTGCCTCCTCGACGATCTCCGGGAGACCTTCGCTAACTTGCGCGAATACAAGATCAAGCTCAACCCAGAGAAATGCGTCTTTGGTGTGCCAGCGGGCCAACTCTTGGCTTTCTTCGTGTCCGCTCGCGGCATCGAAGCTAACCCGGAGAAGATCAGAGCCATCGAGCGCATGCACAAGCCGGCCAGGCTCCTCGACGTCCAGAAGTTCGCCGGCTGTCTTGCCTCGCTCAGCCGGTTCATCAGCCGGCTGGGCGAGAAGGCGCTGCCCCTCTACCAGCTCATGAGGAAGACACCCAAGTTCGAGTGGACCGACCAGGTGGACGAGGCGTTCCGCGATCTCAAGCGCGCGCTCTCTAGCGCTCCCATCCTAGCGGCGCCGACCGAGAAGGAGCCGATGCTCGCATACATCGCGGCCCCCACCCGCGTGATCAGCGTCGTGCTGGTGGTGGAGCGGCCAGAGGAGGGCAAAGCGCTGCCGGTCCAGCGCCCCGTCTACTACCTCAGCGAGGTCCTCTCCGCCTCCAAGCAGAACTACCCCCACTAGAAGATGTGCTACGGCATATACTTTGCCACCAAGAAGGTCAAGCAGTACTTCCAGGAGCACACCATCACCGTGGTAAGCACGGCCCCGCTCGGCGAGATCCTGAGCGGCCGGGACGCCACCGGCCGGATCGCCAAATGGGCCATCGCTCTCACCGACCACGAGATTCGGTACGAGCCGCGCACCACCATCAAATCACAGACAATGGCGGACTTCCTCGTCGACTGGGCCGAGACCCAGTTCGTGCCGCCTCCCCCAGACTCCACGCATTGGCACATGCACTTCGACGGCTCGAAGATGCGAATCGGCCTGGGAGCCGGCATCGTATTGTCGTCCCCGAAGGGGGACCAGCTCAAGTACGCGCTCCAGATCCTCTTCGCCGCATCCAACAACGTGGCCGAGTACGAGGCACTCGTCCACGGCCTCCGGCTCGCCAAGGAGATCGGGATCCGGCGCATCCTCTGCTTTGGCGACTACGACCTCGCGGTGCAGCAGGTCTCTGGCGAATGGGACGCCAGCATGGCTAGCTATCGCTTCCTTGTCCAGCAGCTCACCGGCTCCTTCGAGGGCTGTGAGTTCCACCACGTCCCCCGGGCGGACAACGAGGCGGCCGATACGTTGGCAAAAATCGGCTCCACCCGACAGGCCGTCCCAGCCGGCGTCTCCCGTCTCGGCCCCCTCGTGAGCCCAGCCCATTCTGGCTTTCCTCTTGCGCGGCGAGCCCCTCCCTGGCGAGGCCGCGGCAAGACAAATCCAGCGCCGGGCCCCGGCTTACAGCATCATCAACCGCGAGCTAGTTCATCGCAGCACCGCCAGCGTGTTCCAACGCTGCGTCGAGCCAGAGAAGGGGCAAGAAATCCTCCTCGACATCCACCAGGGCAAGTGCGGGCATCACGCCGCCTCCAGAACCCTGGTGGCCAAGGCATTCCGCCACGGCTTCTACTGGCCGACAGCCTTGGAAGAGGCCAAGCGGCTGGTCGACAAGTGCGAGGGATGCCAGCGCTTCAGCGCACAGAGTCACCTGCCGGCAACGGCCCTCCAGACCATCCCACTCTCATGGCCCTTTGCCGTCTGGGGGCTGGACATGGTAGGGCCCTTCAAGACCGCCCGGGGCGGCATGACGCATCTGCTGGTGGCCGTCGACAAGTTCACCAAGTGGATCGAAGCCAGACCCATCAAGAAACTGGACGGCCCCGCGGCCGTCCGGTTCATCAAGGATATCACGGTCCGCTACGGCGTCCCCCACAGCATCATCACCGACAAGAGCACGAATTTCGCCAAAGGCGCGATGGCGCGTTTATGCTCTCAGGAGGGCATCCGGCTCGACCTCGCGTCGGTGGCCCACCCACAGTCAAACGGCCAGGCGGAGAGGGCAAACGGCCTGATCCTAGCCGGCCTCAAGCCTCGGCTTGTGGCGCCCCTCGTGCGGTCGGCCGGCTGCTAGATCGAAGAGCTGCCGGCCGTCCTCTGGAGCCTCGGGACCACGCCCAACCGGTCAACCGGCTACACCCCCTTCTTTCTCGTATACGGGTCCGAGGCGATCATCCCCACTGACATCGAGTTTGACTCACCTCGGGTCACCCTATATACGGAGAAAGACGCAAAGGAGGCAAGAGAAGACGGTGTCGACCTACTCGAAGAAGCACGCGAGCTGGCCCTGAGTCGGACGGCCATCTACCAGCAGAAGCTCCGGCACTACCACAGCAAGCGGATCCGGCCCCTCTCCTTCCGCGAGGGGGACCTAGTCCTCAGGCGGATCCAGCGGACAGCCGGCCAGCACAAGCTGTCTTCCCCATGGGAAGGCCCGTTCATTATCAGCAAGGCGCTGCACAACAACGCCTACTACCTGATAGATGCCCAGAAGTCGCAGAAACGTAAAAGAGACGCCTCCGGCGAGGAGACGGAGCGCCCCTGGAATGCGGCGCTCCTTCGGCCGTTCTACTGCTAAGGAAAAAACCCGTGTATGTATGTATCTTCCCTTCTGTTGGAACTTAATGAATGCAATGGGGGCCCCAAGCCGGCACTTGGGGCACGCCCCTTTTCAATTCCATCAAAGGCTTGTCATTTTTTAAGCAAGGCACCCGGGTCCGGCTCCCTGGCCCGGGGGCTCACCGGCTCTTCTCCGAAGCAGACAAGTAGCATGGGCAAGCAACCCTTTCCTACCCCCCCCTACCCAGCCACAGACCGGCCCCCGGCTGTCCGGCTGGCGGAACCATGGGGTAGGAAGAAACTTACCACGCGAACACCGCCTGAAGAGTAGCAGCCGGATAGGTCCAACCGGACCGTGTTACCTCTAGAAACCAGCCTCTGCCGGCTCGCCCCAACCCTAGCCGGACGACTCTAAGGCCCGCTCATTTTCCCCAAGGACGATGCCCCGTCCCTGTCCCAGTCCGGCTCCCGGCTGGCTGACAGGCGGGGCGGAAGCCGGAAGGAACCCTTGCGTAAAATATGAGTCGAAAGGTAAAAGGCAGGGGAGGAGCCTGCACGCAAACATTTTAGACTTCAAGCAAATTCATAAACAAAAGGCCACAGGCCGAGGATTCTTTACAATACACCCCCAGTGGGTGGAAATGCGTCTTAAACAAGTGTTGCAGCAAAAGGAAAAGATACAGTAAAAAAAAGAGGGGCGCCTAAGCCTCCGGTGCATCGCCGGCCGGCTCTTCCTCCATGGCCTCCGCGGCCTTGGTGTCGCTTCCGGTGCTGGAGGCGGTGCTCTCGTCGGCGACGTCGTCGTCCTCGGGGCCTTGAGGGTTCCCGAAGGAGTCCTCGGTGATCGGTTCGCCGTCCTCACCTAGCGCCGGCAGGAGCTCGTCCGGGTTGACGTAGGACGCGAGCTCGTTGGCTCGGCGGACCAGGGCGCCTTCGCGGGCGGCTCGCTCCGCCTCGGGGACCTCGCGCATCGTGACCAGCCGGTCCAAGTTGACGCCGGGGTACCACGAGGTGACACACCGAGGGGCCATCTGCGCCCCGGAGCGGGCCGCCGACGCCTTCCAAACCTTGAGCCGGGCCACCGCATTCTCCATCCACAGCGTCACGCGGCCCTCCGGAGCCCCACGACCCGGCCAGAGGGCTGAAATCACCTCCTTGTCGGCCGTAAGGAGCTGGTCCATGCAGCGCTGAACGTGGATCAGCCGGTTCTCGACGGCCAGTGCAAGCTCCGGCACATCCCAGCCGGCGTGCTCCTCGACCTGCTGCCCGCGCTGCCGCAGGCACTCCCGGTGCTCCGCGACAGCCCGCTCGGCGCGGCGCTGGGTATCCGGGAACCGGTCTAGGGAGAGAGAGGAATCAACAAACAAGACAAAAGCAAGTCGAAAGCGGTCGGCAAAGGAAGAAGACTCGAAAACAAAACTCACGCAGGAAAGCCTCGTCCATCTCGAGGGCAAACTGAAGGCCTGCGCTCCGCTCCCTCTCCAGCGCCTCCTCCACCTGAGCAAGGGCAGCCCCGCGCGTCTCAAGCTCCCCCTTGAGGCGATCCATTTGGTCTTGAAGAGCGGTGGCCCGCCGGGTGGCGTCGGCCGCCTGTTTGGCGACGTCCTCCCAGGCCGCCACTTCCCACTGTATCTACGTGGTCAGGCGCTCCCGCGCCGCCTGACCGTCAGCAACCAGGCCGCCCAGCCGGTCCCGCTCCGACGTAGCCGCCTGGAGCTCCTGCCCCAGCCGGTCCCGTTCGGAGGCCAGCTCATCCCTCTTCTGCCGAATGGGGATCAGCTCCTCTGCGAAAAACCCAACATGAGCTACTCAAACGCGGAAGACCCGGGCCGACTGCCAAGTAGCCGGCCCGACTCTCGGGGGCTACACCCAGTGGGTGCGCTCGCGCGCCCCCACTGGAATAAACATACCTTGCGCCTTCTTCAACTCCTCCTGGACCCGATAGAAGCCGAGCTTGCCGTGGTTGTGGATAGCGACCGCCTCATCAAAGAGCGCCTGCCGCCTAGCGTTCTCATCCTACTCCGCGCCAAGAAACAAGAAGTTAGACAAGCAAAAGAGGAATAGATCCGACCCGGCTGCCACGCAGCCGCGCAGTCGGCCCGAATCTCGGGGGCTACACTCAGTGGGTGCGCTCGCGCGCCCCTACTGAAAATTCAACGCAAGGCAGAAGAATCTCCCCTCTACCGCCTCCTCCACGCGCCGAAAATTGCTTTTGGCGGCCTCCGCGAACCTAGCCAGCCCCTCACGGCAGTGCGCCATGATGCGGCCCGGCTCCCCAGGTGCAAGGGCCCGGATGCTGGCCGACGGGGCCGGGACGGCCGGGACGAGAGTCGGCGCCTCCCAGTCTCGGATCACATCAAGCATGGTCCTCCTCGACCGGCTCGACCCACCACTCGACCCGGCGTCCGCCATGGCGGCAGCCGTTGGAAGGTTGGTGGTGACCACCAGGGCTCGGGAGCCGGTCTCGGGCCCCTCCACGACCGGCACCGCCGGCTCCACCGCCTGCCGGACCGGCTCGACAGCCGGCTGGGCCGGCTCACTCCTTCCGCCGGCCGGTGCCCCTGGTGCCGCCTCCGGCATAGCCGGGGCGATGGGCACATCCGCCGCGGCCGGCTCGACGGTAGACGGGGTCACTACCGCCTCCCCCCGCTGGGCCGTCTCCGGAGCCGGCTCGGGAACCGCTCCCGCCGGCCGGGTCACCTCCGCCATAGGCGGGGCCACGGCCGGCTCTTGCGGCACACTCGATGGAGGCCTCGACCTCCGCGTCGATTCCGCCGCCGAGTCCGTCGCACGCGCCGGGTCGGCGGACCGCCTCCGCCTCCCGTCGCTTGAGGCCCCCGAACGCGAGGGCGCGCCCTTCGCCCCTGCCTTCGCGGCTCGCATCTCTGCGAGCCGCCTCTTCTCCTCCCGCACCATGGCCGCGTGCTCCTGCGCCTGCAGGCTGGCGGCGTCCACCGTGTCGGCGGTCGACTCCGTGTCGTGGAGCTCGATGGCATCCCTGGGGAAGACAAAAGATGGGCCCTCAGGCGCTTGCCGGCTCGAAAACTCAAAAAACCGATAAGAATCCAGAAGAAGTGCTTACCCAGCGAGGACGGGGAGGGCCCGCCTGGCCCGAGGCGGCGGCTTCGCGGCGGCCGCTCGCACTCTCTTGCGAGCCGGCGGCAGCGCCGACGGCTGCCCCGAGGCCGGCCTCTTCCCCAGACGGGAGGCCTCGGCCGTCTGGCCGCGAGCCAGCCGCTCCTCGCTCCACCCGCGTGGCTCCCGCCGAGCTGTGGGGGGAGGCGCGTCCAAGATCTGGACATCATCGTCATCATCATCGTCGTCAGTCCAATCTTTGATGGAGGGTCCGGAGGGGAACTCACCAGCCACTCTAGACCCGCCGGTTCCCGGGTCGCCCATCGCCCCATCCGCCTCAACCTCCCCCGAGGAGTCGTCTCCCTCTTCGACGCCTCCCCCCAGCTCGTAATCCTCCGGATCGGATTCGGCGCGCTCCGCCTGGAACACCTGGGGGTGCGGGCCGTCCGGCGTGTTCTGTCGAACAAAGTGCTGCGGTCAGCGTGGCGTGTGAGCAGGGGGAGGTCGGCTGGAAAAACAGAGAGGGAAGAAAAATCACCACGTCAGAGCGTACCAGGGGCGTCGGGTCGTGCCGGCTATACGGCAGCTTGCCGAATCTCCAGGTCCCCGGCTTCAGTTTGAAGTTGGTGATGGCGTTCACCCGCCTCGCCACCTGGGCCATCGACAGGTCGAAGGTGGACAGCCGGCAGGGGTCCCGCCGGCCTGACGTGTCGCAGATCCGGTGCGGCCTCTGCTGCAGGGGCAGCACCTGACGGTCGATAAAGGCGGCCACCAGATCGGCCGCAACCAGCCCCTCTCCGGCCCTCATGGTCCAGAGCCGGCCCAGCTCCCCGACCAGCTCTCCAGGCGGCCCGTCGCTCGTCCAGTTCACCCCCGAGGACGGGGCGTTGACGAAGGCCGGTAGCCGGATGTAGTCCCACGCCGGGTCGACGTTCTTCATGTAGAAGAACGTTCGGTTCCATCTTTTGACGGAGTCGATGAGGGTGATGCGGGGAAACAGCGGGCCCCGGACGCATATCACCGCGCCCCCGTAGGCGTACGGCTCGTCGTCGTTCCTCAAGGCCTTGAGGTAGAAGAGCTTCCTCCACAACTCCACGAAGGGGAGGAGTCCGAGGTAGCCCTCGCAGAGCGTCACGAAGCTTGAGAGTTGAAGGATGGAGTTGGGCCCAAGGTGGTCCGGTTGGAGATCAAAGGTGTCCATAAAGAAGCGGCAGAACTGGCTCACCGGCAGGCCGAAGCCGCGCGAGAAGTGCCACGCAAACACCACGAACTCCCCCTTCTGGGGCTCGGGCGCCACCTCGCCGCCCGGCGGACGGGCGGCGACGCGGTCCTCTGACGGGAGCATACGGGCGCGGCGGAGGTGCGCAATGTCCTCCTCGGTGATGATGGAACCGCCCCAGCTGCCGGAGGGTCCGTCAGCCATCCCCGAGGCGATCGAGCGCAAGCAAGCAGGCGAGCGGAGCAGCGGCACGAGCCGAAGCGACGAACTGCGAGAGGAGGAAGACGATGGGGAGAGGGGTGCGTGAACTGCCTCCGCCCCTCCCCCTCCCTTTATAAATACGGGGCGACGCCCAGGGGATGCGGGGATTAACTGCGCCCACTCCCCCGGGGAATCCGCGGGACGTGGGCACCGCGGGCCGCGACCGCTGGGGTCCGAGCATAGAGGATCCCGGTCTGCGGCCCGAGACCTATCGGGCTAGGCCCGCGGCCTATCAGGCTAGGCCCAGGAGGACGTCCCGTCGGGCCCCAGGTGCGGGACCCTCGGCATCATCACGCCCCGCGTGGCGCGCCGCGGTCCGGCACGGGGCCTGAAGCGGCGCAACAGGACCCGAGGCGTCGGGAGCGGTTGCCGGCGCAGCTGACCGACCGGTCCCACACGATAGGCGAACATCGCCGGATGAAACCGCCGGCTGCCCCTCGTCGGGCGGACGCGGGCCCCCGCCGGCTTCGGGGACTACTGACGGGGTTATTACCCCTACGTAGGCCAAGACTAGGGAATCCAACCCCTTCTGAAAAAAAACCATACGGCCGGCTGATCCGCGACCGGCTGGTGCGCTGTCGGCTGGCCCGTGGCCGGCTGGACCGAGGCCGGCTGGCGAGCTTCTAGCAGGCCTGCTGCGGCTGGCCCGCGGCTGGCTGGTCAGGAGCCGGTCGTCCCATCCCCGGCCAGCTCGCGGCCGGCCGCTACACGACCAGCCTGTCCGCTGACCTCTGGAAGGTATCCGTCCCCTCCCACTGAGGCCAAGTACGCTGACGGGACGCGACCCCCACGACGGACTCTGATGTGGCTACAGTGACCGCTGACGCACGGGCACGCGTGTCTACAGTTCGGGCGGTCGTACCGCTGACCGAAGAATGATCGAGACCCGGCAGGGCTGCAGTGCCGCTGCGCCGCCGTCCACTCCGTTACCTGCCCCGGCATGGCTACAGCGCAGCCAACCGTACCGCTGACTTCGGCCGGCTGGCGCAAGGCGACGCCGGGCGGGGCGGCCCATGCCGCGGCAGGTGGGTGCGGGCCAATAGAAGAGCCGGCTGGCGGGCCCCCAACGGCGATGGGACCACGCAGCCGGCGGGCCCTACGGGCGACAAGACGGCTCAGCCGGCGGGCCCCCAGGCCGGTTGGAGAGACTGCCAGCCGGGTCCCCCCTTTAGTACTTTAGGGATATTGTAAGCCGGGGGGTTGGCCTATAAAACCCCTCGAGGCCCCCATGCATCGGGCGGGCAAGCACGAGAGGATTCTCCCACCCCACACTTTCGCTCCCACATAGCAAGGGAAGAGGAGCCGGCTGCTCCTTCTTCCTCCTCTAGACCTCAGCTCAGAGAGCGCCATTGTAACATCACCCACCATCTAACTAGACCAGCAGGACTAGGGGTATTACCTCCCACGGAGGGCCCCGAACCTGGGTACATCGTGTGTCCTTCACCGCTTGTGCCTAATCTCGCTCCCGGAGCCCGTCGGCGTCCTTCGGCCCCAACCACTCTTGATAAGCCACCCCATGGCCTCTGCCGTGAGAAAACCACGACAATATCGTCTTCGCAACCCGCCGGATAACCGCCTCGAACCAAACCCATGGAACGCAGCTCGCCTTCGGCGCTTTTACGGCTAGACTGGTGTCGTCATTCTTTTTACCTTCCTTTTCCCTTTTTTCTTTCCTTTCATATTTCTTCCCCTCCCACCTTGATTTTGCAGGTTCGGATTTCTTTTCCCAAGTCTATGTTCAGCTAGACCGAGCTCGTGTTAAAGTTTTTCGGCATACATCCTCAAATGTTAAACCCGAACGAAACACCTGGGGGCTTCTTCCCGAAGCCGATAATTATATATTTCAAGCATCTATTCACATTTATTGTGTATGCATGTTTCCCTTGTCGATTTTTAAGCCATTATGTGCATCAATTAGAACTAAGATTTTTGCCAAGCTGGGTTGCCTCGCTCCTGTGTTTACCCTCTACGTTACCGATCGTTCGGCTAGAGGGTAAAGGGAGCACCTCTGCGATTGTTACGACCGGGTCACCCGGATACGTACCTCAAACGGGTGAAGCCAAAAGCTATCTATCTTTAGCAGACAATTGGTCGGCTACGACGGAAACAACAAATAAAAATTATGGTTGTTATCACCATTACTTGGGCTTCTTTTCTCGAAAAAGCCATTAGTCGCATACTAGCATTATACGGCCTTACTATCTACGATTTGTGTAGCAGCCTGAAGGAAGGTACTGATAGAGGTACTATTTTCTTTGGAAGATGTTTCTTACGCTAAGCAGTAATATAACATATCTCCCTGTGCATTTTCTGTCTGTTCGCACCAAATGGCCGGATTGCCTGGTTCCACGATAGAATTCCCTCTTATTGAAGGATATTTGATAAGGAACACTCCCAAGATCTTAGCAAGGGAGGTCGAAGCCGATGGCCGGTTAAGACAAAGTTTACAGCACAGACGGAGCAATTTTTGATTTACAGTACAGAGTTACATAAAATCACTCATCTGGCTGCTGGTCAAGATTGTCTATTAAGGCATCCAGGGTGCAATCTTCTTGCGAGAGACGAGCGGCGGGCATCACTTGGTCGTACACCAAATGAAGCGGCACTTCTTGCCCATCCGGCCCTGCTGGCCCAACCCGAGCCATATGCTCGGGGTTAAGACCGGTATAACGGGTCTTGATCATCGCCCACGCCTCTCGTGCCCCCTCTCGGCAGGCCGATGTCTTCCATAGCTCGAACCGACACCGGGCTCCCTTGAACCGATCAGCCAGTTCGGCCATCCCCTCCGGAGGCTTCTCGGCAGGCCATAGCGCTTTCATCATGCTCCTCATAGCCTTCCGAGCCCACTCATGTACGACGGATAGTTCCTTCAGAAGGTTCCCCCGGTAGGATCCGATCTCTTCTTCAGGCCGCCCGGTCAGGAGACCTATACATGAGACGAGGCATGTCCATTACACATCATGTATTAAAGGTACCCTTCGACGTTATAATCGCACTTACCGAACATGCCCCTCTGTAATTTCTGGTTCTCTTCTTGGGTTTGAGCCAATTGAGTTTTTAAACTCTCAATTTCTTCGGCCTGCTGCCGGTTTTCCGCCTGGAGACGTTTCTTCTCCTCAAAATTTCGTTGCGACGAAAGGCAGCCGGCCTCATACTGGGACTAGGCGTACCTCTGGGATTCTCGGGCTGCATCTAAATCTTTTTGCAACTGCCCTATAGACTCAGCTGCTACGAAGTACCCCTGCGTCAGCATGAGACTATATACTAAGATCGGCAAAATGGACATACTCACCATGCGCCTCCCGGGTAAAATTCTTCACTTGTTCAAGTTCGGCCTTCACGGCTTGCACCTGCGTTCGGCTCACCTCCAGGTCATTGGCCAATTGCTCATTCTGCTGCCTTGAAGCCTACATCATCAATAAAACAATATACGGATCCTTAACTCGGCCGTCCCGACCAATTCAAGGCTCGGGGGCTACTGGGTTAATACGTGTGTCCGGATTATTAAAACCGACCACTCACCTCCAGGCTGGAAGATATCAATTTCACGGCTTCCCCAAGCCCAGCTCGGGCAGCTCCGATGTACGCATCTACCGAACATAGAGCATTAAACTCTTGTCCAGAAAACACCTGGTGGCGCAGGGCTTCTTGTCGCCGCCGGTGGTTCATCGCACTCTCTACCTCGGAGTTAGTGACTGATACTGCGTCCCCGGAATCTTCAGGGGCCTGATTGGCCACAGGGGCCTCCGCAGCAGGTTCAGCATGAGCAGAAGGTCTTGGTTCATGGGTGCTGCCAGGCACCCCGGCAACATTCCTGGCAGAAGACGGTTGTACTCGTTTCCTGAGTATTTCGACATAAGATCTTCTGTAAAATCCTATCGATCATGTTAACAATAGATTAAGCGGCCGAACGAGGTACCTTTTGGTTGAACAAGTGGTCGGGGTCGTCCCCGCGGTTGGCTCACATGAAGGACTCTTGTTGCTGTTCGGTCCGGGCATTGTTGCCGTAGTCGACGTTCGTCGCGTGGACCGACGACGCTTGGGAGCAGAAACCGGCACATTCGGGTCGACGAAGGTCGCTTGCCTTTTACGGGAAGAATTTTTCTTTTTGCCTGTAGTAGAAGAAGGGAGTGACCCGGGGTGATCGGCTATGATAGCCACCTTTGAACCATCAAGGCTCTCTTGGTAAAAGACCCCGTCTTCGTGCTCGATCGACAGTTCTGGATCGTCGTGGAATCCTGGATCGTCATCACGAGAGTAGTTCTCTGGTTGAGGCGCCGGACAGTTGATTGTCTCGACAAAGCACCTCCAGCTCTGTTCGCACAGATTGAAAGCTTCGGTCAAAAGGGGGCAGGTGAAAAACCCGAACTCAGGTCACAAAGTCGAAAGGCTTACCCATTCGATGGGGTTATAACCCGAGTAGCCCTCCTTAACCGGTAGCCGAACAAAGTCTTTTTCTTCCCCTTTGAACAGGTCTGCCAGTACGGCCGCCATCGCCGCTTGATTGGCAGGGCCTAGCCGTCGGGAACGAGTGGTGTCACTTGTTTCGTTGTAACGCCACAAAGGGTGTATCCTTTGCTGAAGGGGTTGAACGCATCGGGCGATGGCGGCGGCCATCACATCAATAATGGTCAGCTTGTTATGAGCTAGCAGCCTTACTTGGGTAGCCAGGCGTTGCACTTCGGCATCTTCCTCTTGGGATGAACTCTTCGGTAGCCAGTTATACCTTTTCTTCAAAGGGGCGTCGGAGTATTCGGGAAGACCCCTCCGAGCTGGATCGAACAAGGGGACGTCCTCAATATAGAACCACTCTGAGGACCATTCTTCGGACTCATTCTTCGGCGTCCCCACTGGATACCCCGTCCCGGCTATACGACATACTTTGGCTCCTCCGACTTCCCGAATTGTCTCACCCCGAGTGCGGGGGACGAGACAGAAGTACTTCCTCCATAATCCAAAGTGGGCCTCGCAGCCCAGAAACATCTCGCAAAGAGCAACAAAGCCCGAGATGTGCAGAATAGATCTGGGGGTAAGATGATGGAGCTGGATCCCATAGAATTCCAGTAATCCCCTCAAGAAGGGATGAATGGGGAACCCTAGGCCCCGCAAGAGGAAAGGCACGAAGCATACCCGCTCTCCCTTGTGAGGGTTAGGGAAGTTCTCTGCGAAGGCCTCGTTGCTATAAGAAGTTAATCCGGCGCGGGTAGCCGCCAGATCCGAGGAGGGAAGATAACCTTGGGTCTCGAGGTCGCGCAGCCGAAGGAGGGATACAGAGCAACTTGCCCAATCCCCGGGAAGGGTGCCGTAAGGACGCGAGGAAGAGCCAGGGACGCTCGCCATGTTTTTTGGTGATCTCTCGTTTGAAGCTATTTATGATGAAGAAGAGGAAGGGGTGGCTCAGACCACGATTCAGCTTGTTTAAATGGGTGGTGCCTTCCTTGTGGGAAGGGCAGTCTTGTAGGAAGCTGCTGGGCTGCCCGTCTCCCCTCGGCGCACAGGGATCGAGGGGCGTTGAAGTTATTGCAATGGGTCCCGCAAGTTCTCAACGATTGAGAGTTCATCGATGACGGGATGGTTGTCGAACAAGAAGGGATAGAGGGACTCACCTCGCAAGCCGAAGACTTTGACGCGCGAGATTGTCCAGATAATATGCCTCGGCATTGGAGGCTAGTCCGGGGGCTACTGAGGGAGTCCGAGATTAAGGGGTTCTCGGACTGCCGGCCTATTTCTTATAGGCCGGATTCATGGGCCACTCGTTGAGGATTGGACTGATCGAAGGCCCCGTCGCTAGGGAGGAGACCTCAGGAGCCGTGGCATGTCTTCCAAGTTTAAGATAGTAGAATAGGCACGTTTTTTCCTTCGGTGGGCAACCGACCATGTGTAACCCTAGGGACCCCTGGCGTCTATATAAGCCAGAGGGTTTTAGATTGTAAGACAGGAAAACTCATCTAGGGTTTTAGCTATTCGATCTCGTGGTAGATCAACTCTGTAACCTTCATACACATCAATATAATCAAGCAGGACGTAGGGTTTTACCTCCGTAGGAGGGCCCGAACCTAGGTAAACATCGTCTCCTTCGTCCCCTGTTACCATCGATCCTAGACTCACAGCTCGGGACCCCCTACCCGAGATCCGCCGGTTTTGACACCGACAAGGACTAGCTCAAGTGTTGTGTATTGATCATGTTTTCCGGATCTTGGGATATAGCTATGTGTAACAGTAATCCCAAAACAACATTGAGAGTATGACGTTAGAATAAATATCATATAGAATTGACCGAACTTGTTTGTTATACTTTGAGATACAATCGTAACAAGTCTATCAATATAACACAGAGTGTTAACTTATGCTTCAGTTTCTTAAACCAAGAGAGTATTATAGCCACTTCTTACCGGACAATGGACTTTGGGGTTGCTCGGACGTCATCTGTAGCACGATCATCATAATGACAACTTATAGATTCGTTGAAAGTTTGACAAGGGGTTAGATAGCTCAAGAGTGGGATTTGCTCCTCCAGCAATAGAGAGATATTCTTAGGACCGTCTCGGTGTGACGGTGTCTATCATCGTCTTACCAGATATAGGTGACTAGGTCATAGGGATGCCGAAACATGTGAGCGAGAAAGAAGAACAAAACCGGTAACAAGGAGACCGGTATATTGAGCATAAGAATGCCTCAAGAGGATACCGATATATCTCACCTCGGGTTTTGTAAAGTATCACGAAGCAAAGGGAATAGCACATGATAACAAAAGGTTCACTCAAATATCATTCGTTTATTCATAGAGATCAATATGGATGTCCACGATTTCGCTATTAGTCATTGAATGAAAGGGGTTTTGTTCATGCCTATGTTTTACCGAACCTACAGGATCACCCTTAAGGAAATCACGATCTGTTGAGTGTTAATGGAGTAAGATTTATGAGAAAATATTTATGAAATAGTTTCAGAAATATTAGAAATAGTTTCCAGAGAAATCGGAAGCGTTTCGGAGTTACCGCAAGAGTTTCAGGGTTTATCAGGTAATATCGGGAATTGATATATAGGTGGAAAATGTTAACGGAGATGTTAAATTAATAATAAAATGCTCTAATATTGATTAACGGGCCAAAGATAATACTAAAAGGCCAAGTGGTGGAGAGTTATTGGGCCCTAGAACTTAAGGTGACGCCCCCTTAGCCTTTTCCAAATCCTAATGGAGCCCGAATTGGAGTGGGGAAGAGACTCCTTCTGCCCCCTAGGGATGACACAAATCCTCCCCCTTGTTGCGCCCACTCCTCCTGCCCCTATATATACTAGAGGTTTTAGCTCTTTTGAGACACAAGTATTTTGAGCCTCCTCTAGTTTTCTCTTTCTATTTCTGATTTGGAGTTGATCTAATTAGAGCTCGGCCTAGATCTCTCTAATACCCATAAAAGATAAGTCATGTGCGGTTCTATTCTTCTCACTCTAATTCTCCGGAGACGATTAGCTATGGATGGCGAAGCATTGCCGGATTGTCAAGCTTGTACGCGTGCAATCCGTAGAGAGGTCGTGCTTTAAGTCTTTGGTTCAATTGATCATTCGTCAACCGTTCGAAGGACTTCATCAATGATCTACACCAACTCTTTTCCGCTACAACTCGAAGTTGGTAACGATCCGATCCAAACCCCTTATGCATCTTCGTAGTGTTTTTGGAATCGTGATCGTAGGACGAGATTTTTTGTTTTCTACTACATTTCCCAACAGATCTAACACGTGCAATAGGAGAGGGGCAGGCCACAAAATTACACAAGTTTCCTTACTGTCGTGGTTTTAACACGGCAGATGTCCGAATCCTTCGCGGGTTCTACCCTCTTCGCTGCCGTGCTGAAAACTCTTTCCATCTCCAAATCCGACGAGGCGACATTCCCGTTGGTTTAGGTATGGAGTATATTCTATTGTTACAAATGAACAGAAGATTTGGGATCATGTATACTTACTTGCTTTAGTACCCATAGAACCCCAAAATGCCTCATCTTGACATCCACCATATTTACTATTAGTGATAAGAAGAGCTCAAAAAGTGGCAGCACCACTTCTTAAGGCTCACGTGTTATTAACCCTACGCAGATGTACTTATACATGGACTTAAAGAAAAAAGAGAACGGACAAGTTGGAAAAACAATTTTGTACAGCAGATAACCTTGGTATTTTAGCAATTACTTACGTGGGTTTCTCTCAGGAGTGATCCCACGAGAAACGTCGCATACTGGGCAAGCTTCGATCTCCTCCTCATCTATTTCTTCATAATACACTCCCGGCAAACAGCTTAAAAATGGCTATAATATAGGCACGCATGCCTCTATCATAGACTTGAAAGGAAAAATATATAATTGTTCACACATCACCTTCTCACATCAGACAATTTCCTATGTATATGCTAAACGGTTCGTCTATCGTCGTAAACTAGCAGCGAAACACTCTCTCCTCGAAAGCGAGCATGCTTCGAGCTCCACCAAACCTAATTCTCCTCACGGACTAGCGGTCGGTGTCTGCCAAAGGAGATGGAAGCCGGCAGTAGTAGTAGGAGTACAACTATTAGGAAGAGGAAATCAGACACACTCGAGGTCGAGGGTTAACTGGCTTCGGCGCCGGTGGCAGCGACCGATCCTGGAAAAGCTGAACACGATGGTGGCAGAGAGCGTGAAGACAGACGAGACCTCGACATCATCAGCAACCTCCCCGAAGACATGCTCTGAAAGATAATCTCTCTACTCCCCATCAAGCAAGGCGGTCGCACCTAGATCCTAGCGAAAAGGTTTGATCCCCACACTTAGGCAATCACCTCAACCCCACT
The DNA here is from genome assembly GCA_039707655.1 of Elymus sibiricus. Taxonomy (NCBI): domain Eukaryota; kingdom Viridiplantae; phylum Streptophyta; class Magnoliopsida; order Poales; family Poaceae; genus Elymus; species Elymus sibiricus. The sequence continues at coordinate 404,852,524 of CM077671.1, forward strand.
TTATAGTGTGGCTTTCCTATGACTCAAATAAAACCAAATAAAACCTTTGAGCCTTAGGAAAACTAACACCATTTTCCTTTTTGAAATGGGGATCAACAATCTACATATTGTTTCACCGAGGGACCGTCCCACTAATCATGTTGTAATCAAGAAGGAATGAAAAATTTGTACCTCCGTCGCCCCTTTCAAATGAAAACAGTCAAGACAAATATTTTCATCTTGATCGTCGAGACCAATCGTCGAAGGGAGCACATCAACAAGGAGACAACACATTCAACAAGGCAAACAACCCAAAATTTCCACTGCTAAGCCCAACATTGAAGGCCAGGACAAGAATTTTCACCACGGACATGAGGCAGTATTCCATTTACCATCTTGAAGGCGGATCTTCAGGTAGTCATGTATCTTTCCACCATAGACCATCGTCCCAGTTATCAGTGGTCGCTCATGCCGAAGCGCAGACTGGAAGTCAGCGATATGATGTTAGCCGATGTATGGGTCATCTTCCCACCATAGGCCACCCCAATCATTGGGGGGGATGCGAGACGCTTATGTCGTGGTGCAGAGACGTCCACCAGCATGTTTGATGCCGATGGGAAGCCGTTGGTGCGCCCATGCCCCGTCAATGATTAACGTTGCCACTGCCGACAAGGGCCTCCATGTGCAACCTCTCTCCCTGCCCTAGAAAACAAACGTCTATGTGCCCTCAGACAACGAATTACCATCGTGCAGACACCGGCACACCGCCGTCCAAAGCACGACATTTGCAGGACCTTGGCGGCACTATCTGACTAGATGCCCCGAGCGAGAAGCGCACAAATCTGTTGTGCGCATGCCCGCAGCTGCCGCTCAAGTGTCATGTTATGTTGCTGATTGAAAGTAGATTGAGTTTTTCTTAAATATAAATCGAAGTGCAGACTGGAAGTTGGCGATATGATGTTAGCCAATGTATGCGTCATGTTGTTGTTGATTGAAAGTAGATTAAGTTTTTCTTAAGCATAAATCGATTTAGAAATATCAACTTTAGTTTACAAAAAAAAATTGTTTCACAACTTTAGTTTACTAAAGAAGTGTAACACTCACTTTTCTGGATAAAAAAAGTGTAAGTCGCAATTTCACTGAACTGTTTCACTTTGTATGAATTGAATAAGACTTAAGAAAGTGTCATCGGCTTAGACATAGACGGAGACGGGCCCATCAGAATGACTTGTGGAGCCAGCTATTCAGCTCGCTCTTGTCTCAAAAAAAAAAAAAAACTATTCAACTCGCTCGGTGTGCAGCTTTGCAGTCCACGCACTAGCATAGACCGTTACCAGCCAAAAGCACTGCAGAGCCTTGCACAGTGGGTAAAGAAACAAAATTACCACAAGAAAGAAACAGAGGAACAATAGAGGGATTTTGCCTCAAAATTCCTGTCATAACTGTAAACCAAAAAATGTAGCCTACATAAACTTTTCAGATTCTTTGTCTAGCAAGTCTACGGCTACGCTAACCTCTTTCTTTCGCCCCTTCTCTCTTTACACGGTCCAGCAAAAATAAGAAAGATATGCAGGTACAGAGTGTGGATAACTGCATGTATATTATCCTAATTAATCCTAGGTAGGCTGACTGGTGAACGATTGAACGACGAGCATGAGCAGATGACGGAGACGAAGGAGCTAGGTGCTGCAATGGCAGGGGAGGGAGGCTGTCGTCTTCATCGTGCAGCAAAGGGGCCTGGTCCCGGGGCACCGGCGGTAGCGCAGCTCCATCACGAACTCATTCGCCGGAGCATCCACCGGCCTCTGGACCTCGTCTTTCGGCTTGCAGCTCAGCCACCGCTTGAGTAGGCCGTGCAGCGTCGTCGAGGGGCAGACCGGCTTGTCATGGCATAGGATCTCCACCTGCATTTCGCACAAGTGTATACACAAGGGGTCAGACAAAAGAGCAGGTTCACATACTTTGTCAGTTTGTGGGCACACAGAGACACACACACACAAGCTTGCTTAACAGGAAGAGATGCGATAGGATAGATCATTGAGCTGCAAAATGTTTTAGTCACGTATTCTTTGGGAGCATTGCAACAGAAAAATGGTGCAAATAAATCCTACTATGTCACCATCCAAATCTACAAATGCAGCAGGGTAGTTCCTTTCAGTGGAAATTGGTGGGACAGTGGGCCCTTCACAAATGTAGCAAACTCTAGATTTATCGATAAGGTAATGCTTGGAAGCAAGCACCTTCATAGGAGGGCACAGACTTGAGTAGGGTTTGTGGAGTGACAACAATAAAAAATTGAAGTACAAGGACATCTAAAAGGCTCACCTTATCGTCACTTGCTAGCTCAAGTTTTTTCATAATCAGCCTCAGGATGGAGGATACCCGCATAGTTCCATCTCTGAAACAAGAAGAAAAAATCATATTGAACAGAATGCATTAAATTCTTGGAGTCTAGATACATGTTATTACATCAGCTAAAACTGAATTGCTGGTAAGAACGAACAAAAAAAAAACGCGCAGCATTTCAGATGAAATATCCTCTCCATTGCTGATAAAAATTCACTAGAGCACTGTTTATCTAGGTTCTTCACTTTCATATTTTGAGATGAAGAGATGAACTCTTGCTAATACCAGAGCAATCTATGCATCTAGTAGAAAACATAACAGGAAAAGGGGCATCAGCGCACTGAGCCATCTAAGCTGGGAAAATATCACCACCAATCTATACTATGATTAAGAAGAGGATTCTAAGTATGAGAGGCCTCTATCGTTGTTGACAAGGAAACTTGAAGACTGAAGGGGAACTCACTTAATTCTGTAGAAATTCTTTTCGAGCTGAGGCAGCAGTTTAGCTTCTACCCTGCAAAACAATTTCATTTTGATTTGATGACACAAAACACATGGTCCATCAGAATATATATTGAATACAATGCAAGAGGTCTTACTGGTTCAGTGAAGTGACTAGTGAAAACCAGACTTGGGTAGTTATTCCATCATGCGAGCTTGCTTCTGGGCTTTCCCACCGACTATCCTGTGTGGTTGTTTTATTTTTGTGACTTTCCTCGAGACAAGAACTTGATTTTTGTGATTTCTCCGCGCTTGCCACGACTAAAGTCTGTAAGGGCTTCTCAAGCTCTTCCTTGTCAATCGTCTCGTGATTCTTTCCATCTTCAGAAATATCTACATTGTTCTGTTTGGGATGGAAGTGTAGTTAGAATAAGAAAATGTTACAAAACAACTGGCATAAAACTTGCATATGAAATTATGTGCTGATAAGACTTCAATACTACCTGCTTTTTATTTGCAGATGTTGTCATCTTGGAAGATTTCAGTGCCGAGGCCTTCTCAGCCATCTGATCGCAGTCTTCAGATTTATTTGGCAATTTACCGAGAGAAAACTTCTGAGATGTGATAGTCCTTCTTGCGGCTTTGGTTCTCCGTCCTTTCAAAGTAGACTGTGTTGCCATCTTTGGGGTTTCAACCAAGGAAGAAATGGACCTCTCTTTTCTCTTTGCTGGCAATTTAATAGTTGGAGCATCAAAAGCATCAACTTCTGCCTTAGGTGGAAACAAATTATTTCTGATAGCCTGAATACTTATATCAGCCCTTCAAACAAGGAACCAATCAATCATGTTAGCTAGCAGCACATAGTTGAGTACCTAAGTCGAGATTGCAGGAAAAAAAGAATAAAGGTGGCTGGAATTCTAAGCTTTTGCTTCACAAAACAAAAATGTATATACTTTTTTTAGCAAGCGTGTGTGTTTGAGCAAGTGTTATTAGACAAGATAACAATGTAGCAGGCAGTCGGCACGAAGAGGTGTGATAGCTGTTACAACTTACGCAAGATAACAATGTAGCAGGCAGTCTGCAGCTATTAATAAATGGTGTGTGTGAACACCATATTTCTGAAACTGGAAGGTATAAATTTTAAAATGCAATAACACAATGGTAATGTATTTGAACTCCTATCACTTTAAGGATCAAGCTACAAGTGTCGTTGTGTTTGCTTGTCGGAATTGCAGATATCACTCACGATAGTTTTATACGGATTCTATCAAACGTGAATTTCATTAGTCTGCTTTCTCCATTCTAACCATCTGTTGCTCTATAGTCTATACATCCTTACTGCCAAATTCTTAAGGCTGCAGCTGGCCGTCATTGGCGTTGAAGGCCGCGCATACTGTTGGCGAAGGGAAAACTTACAGAAACAAGGACAGGAGTGTGGGAGTGTAGGGTGTGGTCAGTCGGCTGCAGTACGAAGTTGGCCGCTGATGCAGGGATTTCGTACGTGGACCCTGACGCCAACTTCCGACTCATCGAATGATGCTCTGACACATGAATAGGAGGGAAAGGAGCCACTTTGTGTCGGCCCAATTATTACTGAGATGAAACAAGCTGGAGGACTTGCAGCATGAGCCATTTTGAGGCAACCGGAGAACTACAGAATTTATTCTATTGTTACAGATGAACAGAAGATTTTGGATCATGTAACTTACTTGCTTTAGTATCCGTAGAACATCAACATGTCTTGTTTTGAGATCCACTATATGTACTATAGTGATAAGAAGGCCTAAAAAAGTGGCAGCGCCACTTCTTAAGGCTCTCATGTTATTAACACTACGCAGGTGTACTTATACATGGATTTAAAGAAAAAAGAGAACTGACAAGTTGGAAAAACAATGTTGTACAGCAGATAACCTTGGTATTTTAACAATTACTTACCTGAGTTTCTCTTCAGGAGTGATCCCAAGAGCAACGTCGCATACTGGACAGGCTTCGATCTCCTCCTCGTCTATTTTCTTCATAATACACTCCCGGCAAACTGCTTACAAAAAGATGGTCACAGGAGAACTCTACAGACAAGCATGCAAGTATCATACAGGGATTTGAAAGAACCGAATTTTATGTGCTCAACAGATGCAAACTACACTATTAGGACTTTAGGAGTAAATTAGCAAGTAGCAACAATGCAATGAGAGTAGATACTTGACTTGCATCCAGATTGAGTGTGTAGCCAACTGCACTGTACTTGCGGTGCAGAAGTAGCTGCCAGGCTTATGGATCAAGAACGTTTGTTTAGATACTCAGAGTGATCATCCTCCTGACCTCTACATCATGTGGTGCAGCCACTTTATCAAAAAAAAAAAGAGTGGTGTGGCCACATTTTTTGTTAATAATGTGAAGCCCGGCTATACCAAAAACATAGAACTGAAATACTTCCCCGATACAAATAACTATTAGGAGTATAAGACAGCACGCCGCTGAATACCCATTCTACTGATCAGAAGCATCGATAGCATAACCAAACGGACACGAGTCAAGCATTTGCTAAAGAGGTATGGTTGCTTGCGGGCTCTCACCATCCACGAGTAGCGCGCAGTGCTCTCTCTGTAAGCTCGATCTCTAGATGGTGGAAGAAGATCAACAATTCTGACAACAAAAGTGCAGAGAGGAGGGAGCTGGCTTCTGCGGCTCTAGCTGCATGGCACATTTGCTTGGAGCGAGAGAAACAAGAGGATTTTCAGAGAACAGAATGCTACGGCTGCTAATGTTTGGGGGCTAGTAAGTGTAGGATTTAGTTTAGCCTCCTGATGGAGGCTTTTCAAGAGTAGTTCTGTCTTCTGTCCCTTTGTTTGTACTCCTACTACTGTTGAAGTGTTGTTGACACTGTCGGATTTTTATTGTTTCCCTTCCGCTCTGTTTGAGCCACCCTACTTAATGCAACAGCAAAACACCTGCTACTTACAGTCACACACACGCACGCACACGAAAGATTCAGCTTGGCTGCATTGACGACACCAAAGAAGAGGGATGGCATGGCGGCTCCGGAGGGACTGGTGCGCGGGAGCACGGGTGAAGAGACCACGGCCTCGCTGGGCGGCTGCGACGGCGGCACAGGGTTCCTCCGGAGTAGCTCCGGCGCACGCGGCTACCGGAGAGGAAACGCCTGCCTCTTGGTTTTGGATGAAGATGCAGAGCCAGCTCCAACGATAACAAGAACGCCGGCCAAGCAGAGCGAACACGGCGGAAGGTGGCCGCCACGGCCAGACCGCAGCGCACGCAATCAGAAGCCTCGGCAATTCGCAGGAGAACGGCGGCGGCGGGTCCGGCGCTCATCTGGGATCAGCAAGTCGCGTCAAACGCCAACCTGATCGCCACGACACCACGGACAGAGAGACAGACGGAACAGGGACAGAGAAAGCAGAACATCCGACACGAAAACCAAGGACGGTAGCGCGAAGCGGCGCGGGGACGGGGGCGTCCGCGCGCCGCAGCGGCGCGGGACGCTCAGCGCGTGCGGCGCATACACGACGGAGAAGAGGGAGGGAGGGCGGACGAAAGAGAAACGAGACCGTAGAGGCGGCGCGCGGGGGAGCGGGGTAGAGAGGGAGAGAGAGAACTCACATGTGTGGCCGCACTCGGAGAAGGCGCTGGCCTCCCGGAAGTAGCCGCCGCAGAGCGGGCACGTCACGCACGGGGCGAGCAGCGCCCGCGGCACGCGAGCTACCCCCGGCGCGTACCCCATCTCTCCGCCGCCCGCGGCCACCTCCGCCACCTGCTCCTCCTCCTCCTCCTCGCCGACCTCCGCGTCAGAAGGACCCGGGGCCTGGGGGAGGCGGAGAATCAGGAATACGCGGCGCGGGGCGATGGAATCGAGGGCATTGACCGTCCGGGAGAAGGGAGAGGCGGCGGCCGCGGCGGCGGAGCTGCTCCGGCGAGGCGCGGGGGGTTTGGGTGGGGGGGGGGGGGGGGGGGGGGGGGCCGGGGAGTACAAAGTCTTTTCCTATTGCGCTGTATAAATAGAAGAAATTGGAGTGGGAGAGGCGATTGCGTGTTGGCGGCGCCGGGTGCGCGTAGCCTGGGGACCCGGGCCCACCAGAATTTCCAATCCGGTCTATGTGCAATTTGTATTCGGAACTGTCTTCCTATTGTTTTTCCAAATTTATATGTGTTTTTTTTCCTGTTCCGAACCAGACCATTCCGGTTTTCATTGTTCCATAATAGTGTAGATAAGATTAATTTTGTGTGTGGGTAGGTAGCGAATTCTTAAATATCAAGGGACTGCAAAGAGGGTAAAAATGCTGAGTGTGTTTGGTTGCTCGGCTTGTTTTCGACCCTCCTACACCTGTGCCATGTGAAGTGAGCAGCATCGGTGCTTATTTTCTATGCGGGAGCTATGTCTCCTTTATTTCAAGACATAGCTTCGGCTTGTCTTACTTTGATACTTGCTGCGTGATGGCTTTGGTGGGCCAGCCCATTAAAACTGTTTTGGAAAGATTCTTTAGACTTGTTTAGAAACTTTTCTACAAAAAACTTCACCATCTTTTTACAGTGTATAATTTTTTTTCTAAAATTTGGTGAACATATTTTTGAAATACGTGAACATTTGTAAAAATTTAATGAACTTTTTTGCACTGGTACGGATACTTTATTCAATTGAATAAACTTCTTTTTCTAAATGTGAGAAACACATTTTTGAACGTGTGACATTCTTTTAAATGATACACAATTTTTTCAAAAAAAAAGTGAACAATTTTTAATTGAATAAATACTTATTAAATGCCTGCAAAAAAATTATGGGCCGGCCCGTGTAAGGCACTCACGGGAAGCTACCATTCCCAGTTTTGGGAAGCTTTCGGCCAGGTTTTTTAATGGCTTTTTGCTTTTTTTCAGACCTGTTTTTTATTCGGTTTTACTTTTTCCATGTTATTATAATTTTTTATTTTTTTCTTGTTTTCATTTTCATTTGTAAAATGCGCGTAGTTTTTCCAAATTCAGATTTTTTTTTTCAAGTTCAGAAAAAAATTCAAAACCATGAACTGTTATCAAATTCCTGATTTTTTTGAACCTTCTTTTATGTGCACTTTTTGCTAATTTGTAAACTTTTTTAAAATGCATAGATATATTCAAATCCACGAGCGTTTTTCAAATTTATAAATAAAAAATCAAAATTCACAAACCTTTTTCAAAATCATGAACTTCTCGAAATCGTGATTCCCAAAATCAACATTTTTCCCAAATTCATGAACTTCCTCATGTTCAAGAACTTTTTTGTAAATCCATCCACTTTTATGAAATCCACAAAAAAATTATATTTTTTTCATATTTATCTTTCAAAAACTCAAATGGTCAATGATTGACCGATCAACTGATTGACATATCAACCATCGACCGAGCGAAGCAAACGAAGGAGACCTCGGCATCGAGCGACCACGTCCCATCGATGTTGTTGGGCTAGGCCCAGGCGATCGAGCGTGTGAGCGCCAAGGAAGAAAAGCAGCGTTAAAGGCGCCACATAGGAGCTCTCTCAACTCAGGTCTAAGAATTGTCATCATTTGGCCTCATTGCCTCCCTGTTTTGTATGGCAGCACGGCCGCATGCAGACGTGCCAACTCCCACGGCCAGCCGATCATGGTGAGATCTTGACATGCACGGCCGCATGATCTAGTGCACGCGCACAAGTAACCCTAGTGTGTTTACAAAAAAAACTAATGTAGGGTAATATTAGATGGTGTTTGATTCTAAATTTTACCATGATTTATTTAAATTTGTACCCACATAAAGAATTGGTGAAACATAGTACATTAGCTAGGATTTTAACTCATAATTAGGGTACAATTTGTTCAACTAGGATGTTGTTCATTTTGTGTAATTGTTTTATCAAATGCATGTATAATATGGATAAATTTCTTTTCGAAAGAAAATCACCATTACAAGATGCTCCAGAAGACCTCATTTGGGAAGAGGACATTTAGTATGATCCTTGCACGAGAAAATTGATAGAAGACTACCATCATAATTTCATGGCCTGGAGGAATATCCTAAAGGTGATTCTCAAAGTTTTAGTTGTTTACGTACTTTCATTTGGGTATTTATTATGTTCTACTTGAATGTATAATTCTATTACTTATTTTGTAGGTTATTGAACCTTGATTTCGGATGATGTATTTAGGAATTTGGAAATGCAATACATCATTTTCAATTAACATCGTCTTTTGTTCTATCACAGTATTATAGTAATAATTTTCATGGTTACATTTTGGTTTTATATATCGCCTTCTATTATGTATGCTAGAAGCTATGAAACACACCTTTATTCAATACATCATTCGTTAAAAAAGTATGCCTTGTTAAAGTGGTGCATCGAGGTAACATTTGCTCCAGCTCTGCCCTGGCTACAGAGGCACATCATGTGATTGTAAGGGAGGATCAAAATTGTGCGTGTGAGCTAGATAATTGGAAACTTTTTGATTAAGCAGATAGGGTCAACATGCGTGGGAAGGAAGGATTTGATTTTGGGCAAAGGTCGATGTCGTGCCCGAGGAGTGCCCATTGCTTGAGCTTGATCCCGACAATGGCGTTGTCAGGGAGCTATACCACCAAGCGGGGAGGGAGCATGTGTAAGGCCCCATATGCGGTACCATTCCAAATCTACACCATAGGGGCCCATTTCTACAATAGAACCGCATAAAAAGCCACCGTAAGCATACGACTCCTATCCATACACGCAATGTCATACGCCACAGACTTTACAAATAGAATATCACAACAATTTCACTACCAAAGAGACATCTCAGATATATATACATATGAATAGGGCATACAAGTCCCAAGATCCAAATTAATTACATACAGAGACCAACATGGTCCAACATATCATAAGAAGTAGAAGATAAATAGGCAAACGTTTGACAAGATCCGAAATGCCTAAGAGGCAAGAACATAAGTAATGGTCCCATAAACAGCCGGTTCCAGGCTGCTGGTCAGGTTCTACTAAACTAGTCGTCGAAGAAGAAGAACTTCACGTAGTACCAATCATGTCTCAGGATCCCTGTCGAAGTAGAACATGTATCTGTTGTTGTGGCAAGGGTGAGTGTGTTGGAGTACTCAGAAGGTCTCATTACCGAGGGTAGTAGAACTAACAATAGTTATAGGTGCGGTAGAGGTAGAGCGATGAGGTTACAACAAGCGGCTAAGAAATAAAATACACTTATGTCTATTAGAATCAAGATGAGACAACATATGCAAAGGGTCGAAACTAGGTCTGTTATTCACCTACATGCACATTCATGACACTATCTTGCTCTCTTCTTTGGATAATAATCCTCTCAAAGAAGAGACATTCAATGCATGCACATGTTGGCAAGTTTTAGTTAAGTTAATTAAGGTAATCTATGGACCAGCAACATGTTCCAAGTCACCCCTAACTACGGACATGTCTTTTTGAAAAGATTTAACCCTATAGGGTGCTCCAACTTTCCATTGTAGGTACCACACACATGAGTCATACCCACTGGTGAACCTGGAGGTTAGTCACGACAAGGCCGTCCAACTAACCACAAAACAAATTTAGGCGGTCATCCGGTAGGTCAACACCCGAATCGAGAGCCGGTTGTATCTCCGAATTGGATACTACTGTATCATGCCAGCGACAAAGTGGCTACTACCGAGTTCCCAGGTAGCCAATCCGCAAATCCGCAATTGTGGACCAACAGGGTATTCTGCTCCCACTGGCCATAGTTATTTTGAAAGATCCACGGGGATATGCACTCCAACAAAGAAAATGCAAGGTTTGTAAGTGGAAACCCAGCTCGAGACACCCATACATGCTTGAATCTGTTAGGTAAGCCAAGGGGAGCCCCATAAAATGCCCACGCATTGGTTGACAGCTAAACATGGAACATAATGAACATAAATCTGTACTTAGGGCGGCCCGAGTGGAATAAAACACCAAGGCATAAGGCCCACCCTTTCACCCTTCATCTGGTGCACTATCATATCATATAACTTAACATAATAGCATGATATCCCAGATAAGAGTAACCAAGAAACAACATAGCATGAGACGAACTCGGCAAACCCTATGCATGATAATAAGCAAGGCTGAAGCAAGCGGTAACATAGCCATCACAAGGTTTGCTAGGCGGTAGGAGTCATGGTTGTATGTGGACAACATGATGGGCTTAATATCTGAAAGACTGAAAGGTAATGAGACATATCGATAGCGACGAGAATTTATCAAGGAAAGATAGTAATAGTATCAAGGGTAATGATCATCCTTGCCTGGTTGCCAACTCGGGCTGGTGATAAGGAAGATCCCCTAAAGTGTAGTTGATTGCATCCTCGCATCGTTACCAGACTCTATCGATAAGAACCAAACGGGAAAGACTAAAATGATATGGTAAAAAAACACTCCACGGTTGTTACACAAACATAAGGAAGCATAACATCGCAAAGACGAGACAAGTAATTACTACACATTAAGTGAAGCTCGACATGCAACTAGTTGCACATTGACGGAACTCCACATTTAAAAAAAGGTTTCATCCCTTTTAGTTACACAACTGGAACTGCTAGTTATCGACCAGATTTATGGAAGTCTTCGAAATAGGCAATGTCTTTTAAGATACGAAAGCAAAACAGGTATGAAGCAAAGCAAGACAGAGGTAAACCTACACTAGGAATGCAATACATGAGAATCTAAGGACATTAGGACAAGACATAGCGGGCAAACTAGGTAGCAGTATATGTAGAACAGACGAACATACAAGCAAACAACTGTAAGTACTATAAATTGGAAGACAGAGAAAAGCATGGTGATCAATGTCTTCAAGACAAAGACTTCACACAAAGGAGCAAGCAAAGGCTTCACAATACAAAGCTGAAAGTAAAGTAGTGAAGAGATAGAACCAGTTGCTCGGTGAAGACACTTGATTTGTTGGACTAGTTCCAGTTGCTCTAAAAACTGTACGTGTGGTTGGAGAGTCTGAGATTTAACTCAGAAGACCAAGTCTTCACCTTATTCTGCTTGAGCTAAGGTCAGTTAGACCTCACCCAATCACTCAGGGAAGTCTTCAAGGTAGACTTCCGGAATCTTCACAAACTTTTTCATCGGCAATCCACAATGGCTCTTGGATGCTTAGAACATGATGGCTATCCATATGGAAGATCACAGTCTTCAGGTGTAATACTTCTTCGATTCACTCAGAACAGAATGTCTTTAGTCATGCTCAATCACATTGGGCTCTAGGTGTTTGGTTTTTTTTCTCTCGTATGAATTCTCTCTCAAATACTTCAAAGGTGGATTTCTCTCAAACGACAAAAGTCATGTAATAACTCGAAGCAACCACCAATTTATGGTGGACGGGGCGGCTATTTGTAGCCTGGGTAGCAACCCAACATGATATTACCAAAATGACCCTGGGTCAATGGCCAACCGACACGTGTCCCAACGGTCGGATTTCACACACATGCGACAACTTTACTTGGGCTAGAAGCAAAGCTGACTTAACCAACTCGGAAGAGATTTTCTCTCAAAGTCTTCACTAGAAGACATAGGATTTTAGAGCACCATGTTAGTTTCTGATTTTGTTTCTTTTTGACCCCACTTAACAGTACAGTGGTTCCTATGACTCAAGAAGGAAGAAAATGAAACTACCAAAAGAACAAGGTCTTTGCGCTCTATTGTGTTCAAGAAAGTCATCGCAAGCCACCAAAGTCTTCAATGTTGGAAATATGCCCTAGAAGCAAATGGTTATTATCATATTTCCTTTTTCATGATAAGTGTTCATTATTCATGCTAGAATTGTATTGACTAGAAACTTAAATACATATGTGGATACATAAACAACACCGTGTCCCTAGTGAGCCTCTACTAGACTATCTCGTTGATCCAAGATGGTTAAGATTTCCTAGCCATAAAAATGAGTTGTCATTTGATAACGGGATCACATCATTAGGAGAATGATGTGATGGACAAGACCCAACCGTAAGCTTAGCATATGATCGTGTCATTAAAGTTTAATTGGTATAAATTTCTTCATGTCAAGTATCTGTTCCTAAGACCATGAGATCATGCAACTCCCTGACACCGGAGGAATACCTTGTGAGCTATCAAACGTCACTTCATAACAGGGTGATCATAATGGTGCTATTCAGGTATCTTCGAAGGTGTCTGTTGGGTGGGTAAGGATCGAGAGTGGGATTTGTGACTCCGCGTGACGAAGATATATCTCTGGGCCCACTCGATAATACAACATCACAAGAAGCTTGCAAGCATGTGACTAATGAGTTTAGTCATGGGATCTTGTATTACGAAACGAGTAAAGAGACTTGCCGCTAACAAGATTGAAGTAGGTATGGAGATACCGGCGATCGAATCTCGGGCAAGTAACATATCCCTGGACAAAGGGAATTGCATACGGGATTAGCTGAATCCTCGACATTGTGGTTCAAACGATAAAGATCTTCATGGAATATGTAGGAACCAATATGGGCATCCAATTCTTGGTATTGGTTACTGACCGGAGAGGTCTCTCGGTCATGTTTGCATGATTCTCGAACCCGTAGGGTCACACACTTAACGTTCGGTAACGCTAGGGTAGTATTGAGATATTAATGGAAATGGACTGAATGTTGTTCAAAGTCCCAGATGAGATCCCGGATGTCGCGATAAGTTCTAGAATGGTCCAGAGGTAAAGATTTATATATGGGAACTCCTATTTTGGCTACCGGAAAAGTTTCAGGTTTTGTCGGTATTGTACAGGGAAGCTTTTGGATGGTTCTGGAGGATTCCAAAGGGGTCCGGAAGTCCACCAAGGGTTCCACCACATCCCATAGGCTATCATGCGCTGAGGGGAGGCGCCCTATCCTTAATGGGCTAGGGGCACCAACCCCTACAAGGCCCATGCACCTAGGGGTGGAAAACCCTAAAGGGGAGGGCCCTCCACTTGGCTTGGAGGGCACTCCTCCCCTCCTTGGCCACCACCTCCTCCCTTGGAGGAGGGACAAGGTCTGGCCATGTCCCTCCCCCTATATAAATAGAGAGGAGGCACAAGGGGGCAGCCCATCCCTTAACCATGGCGTCTGCCCTCTTCCTCTCCCTCCACTTCTCGTCTGTGTAGCGCTTGACGATGCCCTGCCGGAGTTCCGCTTCCACCACCACCACCATGCCGTCGTATTGGATCATATATCATCACCTCTTCTCCCTCGCTCTGGATCAAGGAGTAGGAGACGTCACCGAGCTGTACATGTGCTAAACTCAGAGGTTCTACATGTGCGGTGCTTGGATAGGATTGGATCGCGACGCGAGTGCGACTACGCCAACCATGATCTCTAGATCCATAACGCTTTTGGTCTACAAGGGTATGTAGACACCTCTACCTCTCGTTGCTATGCATATTCATAGATAGATCTTGGGTGTTTATAGGAAAAAAATGTTTTCCATGCTTCGTTCCCCTATAGTGGCAACATGAGCTAGGTCTATGCATAGATGATATGCACAAGTAGAACACAAAGAAGTTGTGGGCATTGATGTTCAGATTGCTTACCTCTATTTGTATTATTTGGATTCGGTGGCATTATGGGATGAAGCAGCCCAGACCAACCTTACTTGTCCTCGCACAAGAGACCAGTTCCACCGAGAGACATGCAACTTCTATTGCATAAGGTCGGTGGCGGGTGTCTGTCTCTCTCACTTTATTTGGATTCAATTTGACATTAGTGGTCCTTGTAGAAGGTTAAAATGCAACTTGAATATCACCGTTGTGGTTGTGCGTAGGTAAGAACGGTTCTTTCTAGTTGACCAACAAGCCACGTAAAATTTGCCACAACAAAGTAGAGGATGTCTAACTTGTTTTTGCAGGGCATGTTGTGATGTGATGTGGCCAACACGTGATTTTATATATAAATTGATTTATGAGATGATCATGTTTTGTAATAGTTTTCACGACTTGCATGTTGATGAGTACGACGACCGGCAGGACCCATAGGGTTGTCTTTAATTTATTGTATGATATGCATGTCAATTATTAAATGCCATGTAATTACTTTATTTTATCGCTATGTGTTAGAAATAGTTGTAGAAGCAATAGTTGGAGGAGACAACTTGATGACACGATGATGGAGATTATGATGATGGAGATCATGGTGTCATGCGGGTGACGATGGAGATCATGCCGGTGCTTTGGAGATTGAGATCAAAAGCACAAGATGATGATGGCCATATCATGTCACATATATTGATTGCATGTGATGTTTATCTTTTATGCATCTTATTTTGCTTAGGACGACAGTAGAATTATAAGATGATCCCTTCACTTAATTTCAAGAAAAATGTGTTCTCCCTAAGTATGCACAGTTACGAAAGTTCGTCGCTTCGAAGCACCTCGTGGTGATCGGGTGTGATAGACTCTTCATTCGCATACAACGGGTGTAAGCTAGTTTTACACATGCAACATATTTGGATTAAACTTGATGAGTGATACGTCTCCAACATATCTATAATTTTGATTGTTCCATGCTATAATATTGTCACACTAGGATACTTTTTGGGCATTTATTTGTCAATTCATATTATTTTTTAGCACTAACCTATTAACCCAGTGCCTAGTGTCAGTTGTTGTTTTCTGCATGTTTTTGGCTTTTCAGGTTTACAGTACCAAACGAAGTCCACTTTACACGAAACTTTTTTATGATTTTTTCTGTACCAAAAGAAGACCTGGAAGCTTCGGGAGGAGACCGGAGGCTGCATGAGAGAGGCACCACACATCAGGGTGTGCTCGGGGGGGTGGCCACGCCCTGTTGTGTGGTGGCTCCTCCTAGCGCCTCCCGACGTTCCTCTGTGGCCTATAAATTCTAATATTTCCCAAAACCCTAGAGAGCCTCCAGAAACACTTTTTCCGCCGCCGCAAGTCTCTGTTCTGCCGTGTGCCCATCTGGAGCCCTGTTCCGGTGCCCTGCCGGAGGGAGGATCGATCAAGGAGGGCCTTTACATCAACCTTGCTGCTCCGATGATGATGTGTGAGTAGTTCCCTATAGACCTACGGGTCCGTAGTTAGTACCTAGATGGCTCTCTCTCTCTCTCTCTCTCTCTCTCTCTCTCTCTCTCTCTCTCTCTTGATCTTCAATACAAAGTTCACTGCATCTTCGCGGTGATCTATTCGATGTAATCACTTTGTGCGGTGCGTTTGTTGGTATCCGATGAATTGTAGGTTTATGTTCAGATTATTCATGAAAAATATTTGAGTCTTCTGTGAATTCTACTATGATTCTTATTTGCATGATTATTATAGCTTCATAAATCTCTCCGATCAATTGAAATAGTTTGGCCAACTAGATTGATATTTCTTCAGTGAGAGGGGTGCGTTGTAGTGGGTTCAATCTGGCGGTGCTCTATATCCCAGTGACAGAAAGGGACAAGACACGTCTTTGTATTGTTGCCACTAAGTATAAAACGATGGGGTTAATTCATATTGATTGAATTCTCTTTGTCTACATCATGTCATCGTTCTCCAAGCATTACTCTGTTTGTCATGAACTTAATACTTAGAGAGGCAAGCATAGAAGCGCACTCGACGTGGAGTAATAGTAATAGGTGCAGGCAGGAGTCGGCCTATTTGCATATGGACGTGATACACCTCCAACGTATCGATAATTTTTGAAGTATTCATTCATATTCACCTATGTTTACAAAACTTTTATATGGTTTTGATGCACTTTATATGATTTATTTAGAACGAACCCAGACTGACGCTGTTTTCAGCAGAATTACCGTGGTGGTGTTTTTGTGCAGAAAATGAAAAGTTCTTGGAATCGCCCGAAACTTTTTGATGATTTTTTCTGGAGGAAATAAGCAATATTGGAGCGAAGAACCACCGGAGGGGAGCCACCCATGGGGCACAAGCCATCAGGGCACGGCTCTGGGGGGGTCACGCCCTGATAGCTTGTGGGGCCCACGTGGCTCCGTTGCACGTGATTCCAACGCAGAAAAATCCTATAAATCCCAGAAACCCCAGAAATAAAGAGAGACTCTCTGCTCCGTCGCCGTAACTCTCTATATCGATGAAAAACCAATCTGGAGCCGTTCCAGTACCCTGCCGTAGAGGGGAAACCATCACCGGTGGCCATCTTCATCATCCCGGTGGAGGCCATGACGAGGAGGGAGTAGTTCACCCTCGGGGCTAAGGGTATGTACCAGTAGCTATGTCTTCAATCTCTCTCTCTCTCTCTCTCTCTCTCTCTCTCTCTCTCTCTCGTGTTCTTGAGATGTCACGATCTTGATGTATCACGGGCTTTGTTAATATAGTCGGATCATATGATGTTATTCCCTTGCTACCTTGTTGTGATGAATTGAATCATTACCTTTGGGATTTTGTTATGTCGGATTGAATATTGGATTGGAGATCACTTGATATATGTCTTGCATGTGGATACCCGTGGTGACAATGGGGTGTTCTATTGATTCACTTGACGTATGTTTGGGTACTCAACTTGCGGATTCCCGAGGTTACATTAGGGTAATCTATGCATAGGGGTTGATACACGTTCTTGTCCTACGTTCTCCAATAGAAATCTTGGGGTGCTCCTTGGAGTTCTTTGTGATGGATTGAATATGATAGATCTGAAATTGTTTGATGCATGTCGCATAATTTACCCACGGATACTTGAGGTGACATTGGAGTATCTAGGTGACATTAGGGTTGATTGATAGGTATCATTGGTGTTATTTTAGTACGAACTCTAGGGTTGTCTGTGACACTCATAGGAATAGCTCAAAAGATTGATCGGAAAGAATAACTTGGAGGTGGTTCTAGTACCTACACAAATTTCATCTTATTGTTATCTGCTAGATAGGAACTTTGGAGTGATTCTTTGTTGCATGTTGAGGGATGATCATATGATCCAACTATGTTAGTATTGTTGGGAGATTGCACTAGTGAAAGTATGAACCCTAGGCCTTGTTTCCAAGCATTAATATACCGTTTTGCTTGCTGTTTACTATTTGTTACCTTGCTGTTTTTGTATTTTCAGTTTACAAAAACCTATATCTACCATCCATATTGCACTTGTATCACCATCTCTTCGCCGAACTAGTGCACCTATACAATTTGCCATTGTATTTGGGTGTGTTGGGGACACAAGAGATTTCTTGTATTTGATTGCAGGGTTGTTTGAGAGAGACAATCTTCATCCTACACCTCCCACGGATTGATAAACCTTAGGTCATCCACTTGACAGAAAATTGCTACTGTCCTACAAAACTCTGCGCTTGGAGGCCCAACAAAGTCTACAAGAATAAAGTTGCGTAGTAGACATCAAGCCATTTTCTGGCGCCGTTGCCGGGGAGGTGAGTGCTTGAAGGTATATCTTTAGATCTTGAAATTAAATATTTTAGT
Source organism: Elymus sibiricus (assembly GCA_039707655.1). Taxonomy (NCBI): domain Eukaryota; kingdom Viridiplantae; phylum Streptophyta; class Magnoliopsida; order Poales; family Poaceae; genus Elymus; species Elymus sibiricus. Next base: position 404,870,679 of record CM077671.1, read on the forward strand.
TTCTTGTTTTTCACTAGTTTGGTTTTATAAAAGAAAACCACAAAAAAATGGAATTGATGTTGCATCAAGTTCTTTACCTTTATGATGTTTTCCATGAAAATGATGGATCGGAAATTTTTGCCAAAGTGTTAGAAGAAGAGTTTAATAAAATGTTTGGCATTAAATCCTTGAATGATGAGCATGATAGTAATATTTTTAGTATGAATTCTCTGAATACCCATGATGCTAATGATATGCAAAGCCACAAGCTTGGGGATGCTATGTTTGATGAAGATGATATTTTTAGGCCCCCAAGTTTTGATGAGCAAATTTATTATGATGGTGGCATGCCTCCTATCTATGATGATTATGATGATGACATGTATGCTATAAATAATAATTATAATTATGAAACTTGTCATCATGATTTTAAATTTCAATTTGGTTATGTCAATCATGTATCTCATGATAGTTATTTTGTTGAGTTTGCTCCCACTACAATGAATGAGAAGAAAATTGCTTATGTGGAGAGTAATAAATTTTTTATGCTTGTAGATTTTAAAAGGATGATTTATGTGATAGTTATATTGTTAAATTCCTTCATGATGCTACTGAAAATTATTATGAGGGATGAACTTATGCTTGTAGGAACTGCAATAATATCAAGTTTCCTCTCTATGTGTTGAAAATCTTGAAGATATGCTTGTTTTGCCTTCCTATGCTAGTTGATTATTGCTCACATAAATTGTTTGCTCACAAAATCCCTATGCATAGGAAGTGGGTTAGACTTAAATGTGCTTGTCATGAGATTCATGATTCTCTCTTGCATATTTCAATTACTACTTTTTATGTAAGCATCATTGAAATCATCATGCCTAGCTAAAAGGCTTTAAAGAAAAGCGCTTGTTGGGAGACAACCCAACACTTTTCCTTTATGTTTTTGTGTGTTAACATGATTAAGCTACTGTATTAATCATGTTTTTTGTCTTTTATTTCAATAAAGTGCCAAGTAAAGCCGTTGGGATAGTGTGGATACTTGTTGATTTGATTCTGTGCAAAAACAGAAACTTTTGCCTCCAGTAAAGAATTTCTCTGATTTTACTGGTGTGTTAGAAAATTGTGAAATTTTTACAAAGTATTTATATGCAAATTATCTAAGTTTTCCTAATTTTTCAGAATTTTTGGAGACAGGGAAGTATGGTTATACTACAGATCTTTGCAGACTATTCTGTTCTTGACAGATTCTGTTTTGCATGCATAGTTTACTTGTTTTAGTGTTTCCGTAGCTTATATTTAGTGATATAAATTATGGGAATGGTAGAATACAGTAGGTATTATGTGATAACAATTATTAATCTTGTCTTTACAGTACCTAAGTGAATGATATTTATTTATTATACTAACCCATCTCACGAAGTTCCGTTAAGTTTTGTGTGATTGAAGTTTTCAAGTTTTGGGTGAGACACCGATATGAGGAGAATAAGGAGTGACAAGAACCTAAGCTTGGGGATTCCCAAGGCACACGCAAGGTAATATCCAAGGAAGACTCAAGCGCCTAAGCTTGGGGATGCCCCGAAAGTCATCCCCTATTTCGTCTTCAACACTATCGGTATATCTTACTTGGAGCTATATTTTTATTCGTCACATAATATTTGTTTTGCTTGGAGCGTCATTTTATTTTGTTAGTGTTTGCTTGCTGTTATTTATAATCTTGTTTTTCAATAAAAAGTTCCAAGAATTGCGTTTACGATGCTTGAATTACATGTTTGATGTGTGATGTATAAAAACAAAAACTTTTGCTGTAGTGTTTGAATTTTTCATATTTTACTGGAACGTGGAAAGTTTCTGAAATTTTTTACACGGTATTTTCATATAAATTATTTATCATGTCCTAAAGTTTCATAATTTTTAGAGATACAGAAGTGCACTTTGTAAATTAATTGCTATAGACTGTCTTGTTTAGATAGATTGCTGTCATAGTTTTGTTATCTACTTCTCCTATAGTTTTCATGACTTATATTAGTAGATATAAATTGTGGAAATGATAGTATACAGTATATAATGTTTGAAAATTATTATGCAACTTGTCTTGGCAGTACATAAAGTGTTGATTTATTTTTATATGCACTAACCTATCTCACAAGTTCTTTTCAAGTTTTGTCTGGATGAAGTTTTTGAGACCTAGGTGAAACCGGGATATGAGAGGATTGAACGAGATACAAAAGCTCAAGCTTGGGGATGCCAAAGGCTCCCCAAGTAAATATTTCAAGAAGTCTCAAGCATCTAAGCTTGGGGATGCTACGCATCCCACCTCTCTTCTTCAACTATCGTTTAGCCTATGTTGAGCCTAAATTTTTATTCGTTCACATGATGCGTCCTATTCTTGGAGTGTATTTTTGTTTTTTTTGCTGCTTGAATAAAATACTCAGATCTGAAAATCTTTATTGAGAGAGAGAAAGAGAGTCCTCACATAGCTACTTTATTGTTTAACTACTCATTGATCTTCACTTATAGCTTTTGAGAGTAGTTCGAAATTTACTTTTGTGCTTCACTTATATCCTGAGAGTAAACGTTGAATGAATTGAATGTCACAAATGTAAAATTATATATGCTTCATATTCTTGTCCCATGGGGAGTAGTGACTTCACATACTAGGAGAATAAGAGGTAAAATTTGTTGGAAGTTAGCAAACGTAGCATTGGTCATTTTAACAATTCACGAAAGAATATTTAAGGAAGAGAGGTTTCACATATAAATACACTATCTTGGACATCTTCTATGATTGTGAACCCCCATTAATTATTTTCAAACTTGATCAAATAGTTGACGTTGGACAAGGAAGACAACGTAATGGTTATGTTTGTTTATATTCACATAGCAGTTATATTGTCATGGATCCTCTAACATGTGATGCTTGTTTAGAACTTTTTGCTAGCCAAAACTTCGTACTAAGTAGACATACTACTTGTGCATCCAAATCCTTGAGCCAAGTTTCTTCCATAAGAGTCCACCATACCTACCTGTATATGGTATTTCACTGCCATTCCAAGTAAATTTGCATGTGCCACCTCTAAACATTCAAATAAACATCCGTTTTGTGTGCTCGTACCGCTCATGGAGCGACGGGCGGTCATTATCTTCCATGCTAAGCGGGTTATTCTCAGGATAAGTGTTTATTCACTTGTCAATGCACGAGAAAGGCTGGTAAAAAGGATGCCCAGTCCTGCATAATACAAAAATAAATAAACAAGAACTCCCCCTAGAAAGTTGATTGTTTGGATGGTACCCATGGATACAACCAGCCATGGAATGTGTTTGAATGGTGGAGGGGGAGTAAAATTTCAATTCTGTTTGGGAACCGCCAATAATGTGTTTAGCATGGAATATATTGAAAACTTTGTTCTGACGTTGACAAGAAAAGTATACCACCCAAAATTGCATATTCATCTCTGTTTTAAAACAAAGAGCTCTGGCACCTCTGCAAATCCCTGCTTCCCTCTGCGAAGGGCCTATCTTTTACTTTTGATACGTCTCCAACGTATCGATAATTTATGAAGTATTCATGTCATGTTTGCCTATGTTTTTACTATGGTTTTATGATTTATTGGGACTAACCTATTAATAGTTGCAAAATTGCACAAGTTATTGTTTCACACTTTGATGTGTAGGAATTAATTGGCAATTGGTGAAAATTGCAAAAGGAGCCTTGTTGGAGGAGGACTCTGACTTTCCTGAAATCTGTCCACAAAGAGTTTTTAGAGATCGTCAGTTTGACCCCCGAAGATGGCGTCAAATGGAAAACGCTAAAACTAGGAAAGTGTGGGGAATTTTATGGCGTTGATTATGAGCTCCAAATTCGTCCAAAACGGAGTTCGGATGCGATCTGTAGACCCGTTTTACTGGAGGAAAATATCTGACTACGGGATTACGAGAATTGATGACGTGATTGAGTCCAACTCTTACCATATCTGATGTATTCGGCCAAGCCACAACTTTGAGGAGTCATGAGGGCTGTGAGGAGTCCCTAGGAAGGTTCTAGAGGTGCCCAAGAGCCATTGGATCAAGGATCCATCCATCGGAGGGCCATAGAGCACCACAGAGGCACATATAAGGAGGAAAAAACCCTAATTTCGGGAGAGCCAGAAAAGCCACGAATTTGCCTATCCCTTGGCAGCCACCAAGAAGGGGGGAGGCTCCTCCATTGCAGCACCAAGACCAAGGAAGTAGGGGGGGCAAGGGGCTACCGCCCGTCGCCACCGCCGCCGCCGCCGTGGCCGCCATCGCCTCCATCTCTTTGGGGATGCACCTCTCCATCAACAACTCTCTCTTTCTCACCATGATAATGTGTGAGTAATCTACCTGGGGGCTGAGGGTTTGTACCGGTAGCTATGTGTTCAATCTCTCTCTCTCTCTCTCTCTCTCTCTCTCGTGTTCTTGAGATGTCACGATCTTGATGTATCACGGGCTTTGTTAATATAGTCGGATCATATGATGTTATTCCCTTGCTATCTTGTTGTGATGAATTGAATCTTTCCTTTTGAGGTCTCGTTATGTTGGATTGAATATTGGATTTGAGAACACTTGATATATGTCTTGCATGCAGATACCCGTAGTGACAATGGGGTATTCTATTGATCCACTTGATATATGTTTTGGTACTCAACTTGTGGATTCCCGAGGTGACATTGGGGTAATCTATGCATAGGGGTTGATACACGTTCTTGTCCTACTTTCTCCGATAGAAATCTTGGGGTACTCTTTGAGGTTCTTTGTGTTGGATTGAGTATTATGAATCTGAAATTGTTTGATGTGTATCGTATAATTAAATCATGGATACTTGTGGTGACATTGGAGTATCTAGGTGACATTAGAGTTGGTTGATGCGTATCATATGGTGTTATTCTAGTACGAACTCTTAGATAGATCGATCGGAAAGGATAACTTGATGGTATCTTAGTACGAACTCTTGGATAGGTCGATCATAAAGAATAAATTTAAGGTGGTTTTGTACCCTACAAACAATTTCTTTTTATGTTCTATGCTAGATAAGAACTTTGGAGTGATTCTTCGTTGCACGTTGAGGAATGGTTATGTGATCCAATTATATTAGCATTGTTGAGAGATTGCACTAGCGAAAGTACGGACCCTAGGCCTTGTTTCCAAGCATTTATACAATGTTTTGCTCGCTGTTTACTATTTGTTACCTTGCTGTTTTTATATTTTCAGATTACAAAAACCTATATCTACCATCCATATTGCACTTGTATCACCATCTCTTCGCCGAACTAGTGCACCTATACAATTTTCCATTGTATTGGGTGTGTTGGGGACACAAGAGACTTTTTATTATTTGATTGCAGGGTTGTTTGAGAGAGACCATCTTCATCCTACACTCCCACGGATTGATAAACCTTAGGTCATCCACTTGAGGGAAAATTGCTACTATCCTACAAAACTCTGCGTTTGGAGGCCCAACAAAGTCTACAAGAATAAAGTTGTGTAGTAGACATCAAGCTCTTTTCTGGCGCCGTTGCCGGGGGGGGGGGGGGGGGGGTGAGTGCTTGAAGGTATATCTTTAGATCTTTCAATTAAATCTTTTAGTTTCTTGTTTTTCACTAGTTTGGTTTTATCAAAGAAAACATACAAAAAATGGAGTTTAGGTTGCATCAATTGTCTCGTCTTTATAAAGTCTTTCGTGAAAATGATGGTCGGAAAATTGTGCTCAATTGGTAGAGGAAGAATTTACGAAAATACTTAATGAGAATTCCTTCAATGATGAGTATGATAGAAATATGGCTAGTATGAATTCTCTGAATATCCATGATGCTAATGATATGCAAAGCCACAAGCTTGGGGATGCTATGTTTGATGAAGATGATATTTTTAGTCCCCCAAGTTTTGATGAGCAAATTTATTATGATGATGGCATGCCTCCTATCTATGATGATTGTGATGATGAAATGTATGCCATAAATAGTGATAGTAACCATGAAACTTGTCATCATGATTTTAATATTGAATGTGGTTATGTCAATCAAGTGTCTCATGATAGTTATTTTGTTGAGTTTGCTCCCACTACAATGAATGAGAAGAAAATTGCTTATGTGGAGAGTAATAAATTTTCTATGCTTGTGCATCATGAAAAGAATGATTTATGTGATAGTTATATTGTGAAATTCCTTCTTGATGCTACTGAAAATTATTATGGTGGAGGAACATATGCTTGTAGGCATTGCGATAATATCAAGTTTCCTCTCTATGTGTTCAAAGTTTTGAAGTTATGCTTGTTTTGCCTTCCTATGCTAGTTGATTCTTGTTCCCATAAATTGTTTGCTCACAAAATCCCTATGCATAGGAAGTGGGTTACACTTAAATGTGCTTGTCATGAGATTCATGATGCTTTCTTACATGTTTCAAATACTATTCCTATGTGACCATCATTGAAATCATCATGCCTAGCTAAAAGGCATTTGAGAAAAGCACTTGTTGGGAGACAACCCAACACTTATACTTTATGTTTTGATGTGTTCACATGATTAAGATACTGTATTAATAATGTTTTGTGCCTTTTATTTCAATAAAGTGCCAAGTAAAGCCTTTGGGATGACTCACAAGATGAGTAGAATTCATGCTGAACCAAAACAGAAACTTTTGACTCCAGTACAGGAATTTTCATTTTTTACCGGAGCGTGATAATGATCTGAATTTTTTACACAGTTTTAATATACAAATTCTTCAGGTTTTAATAATTTTTAAAAAAATTTAGAGACAAAGAAGTATGGCTATACTACAGATCTTCACAAACTGTTCTGGTTCTGACAGATTCTGTTTTGCATGCATAGTTTGCTTGTTTTAGTGTTTCCATAGCTTATATTTAGTGGTATATATTATGGGAATTATAGAATATAGTAGGTATCATGTGAGAACAATTATGAATCTTATCTTTACAGTACCTAAGTGAATGATTTATATTTATTATACTAACCCATCTCACGAAGTTCCGTTAAGTTTTGTGTGATTGAAGTTTTCAAGTTTTGGGTGAGACACCGATATGAGGAGAATAAGGAGTGAAAAAAAACTAAGCTTGGGGATGCCCAAGGCACCCCCAAGGTAATATCCAAGGAAGACTCAAGCGTCTAAGCTTGGGATGCCCCGGAAGGCATCCCCTCTTTCGTCTTCAACACTATTGGTATATCTTACTTGGAGCTATATTTTTATTCATCACATAATATGAGTTTTGTGGAGCGTTATTTTTTTTGTTAGTATTTGCTTGCTGTTATTTATAATCTTGTTTTTCAATAAAAAGTTCCAAGAATTGCCTTTAGGATGCTTGAATTGCATGTTTGATGTGTGCTGTGTAAAAACAGAAACATGTGCTGTAGTGTTTGAATTTTCATATTTTACTGGAACGTGAAAAGTTTCTGAAATTTTTACACAGTATTTCCATATAAATTCTTTAGCCTTTCCTATATTTTCATAATTGTTTGAGTTACATAAGTGCACTGGTTTAATAAATTTCTATAGACTGTTTTGTTTGGACAGATTGCTGTCATAGTTTTGTTATCTACTTATCCTATAGTTTCCATAGCCTATATGGGTAGATATAAATTGTAGAAACGATAGTAAACAGTAGATGATGTTTGAAAATTATTGTGCAACTTGTCTTGGCAGTACATGAAGTGTTGATTTATTCTTATGTGTACTAACCTATCTCACGAGTTCTTTTCGAGTTTTGTGTGGATGAAGTTTTTGAGAATAGGTGAAACCATGATATGAGAGAATTGAACGAGATACAAAAGCTCAAGCTTGGGGATGACCAAGACACCCCAAGTAAATATTTCAAGAAGTCTCAAGCATCTAAGATTGGGGATGCTACGCATCCCACCTCTCTTCGTCAACTATCGGTTAGCCTATGTTGAGCCTAAATTTTTATTCGTTCACATGATGCGTGCTATTCTTGGAGTTCTATTTTTGTTTAGTTTGCTTTTTGAATAAAATACTCAGATCTAAAAACTTCATTAAGAGAGAAAGTCCTCACATAGCTACTTAATTGTTTGACTACTCATTGATCTTCACTTATATCTTTTGAGAGTAGCTTGTCATTTACTCTTGTGCTTCACTTATATCCTATGAGTAAATTGTTGAATGAATTGGATACCATGAAGTTGAAATTATATTTTCATATCATGCCTAGTAGTAGCTTCACATTGGGTTTAGAAAGTGAAATCTTTTTGAAGCTTGACAAGCACAATATTGGTCATACAAGCAATTCGTGAATGATTAGTATAAGGAAGATAACTTTCACATACAAATTTATTATCTTGGACATCTTCTATGATTGTGAATACCCATTAATTATTTTAAAACTTGATCAAATTAGTTGAAGTTGGATAAGGAAGACAACGTAATGAGTTATGGTTGTGTATATTTGCATAGAAGTTATATTGTTGTGGATCCTCCAATATGTGGTGCTTGTTTAGAACCTTTTGCTAGCCAACACTTCGTACTAAGTAGAGATACTACTTGTGCATCCAAATCCTCGAGACAAGTTTCTTCCATAAGAGTCCACCATACCTACCTATATATGGTATTTCACTGTCATTCCAAGTAAATTTGCATGTGCCACCTCTAAACATTCAAATAAACATCTGTTTTGTGTGCCTGGACCGCTCATGGAGCGATGGGGGGCGGTCAGTATCTTCGATGTTAGGCGGGTTATTCTCATGATGAGTGTTTATTCACTCGTCCTTGCACGAGAGGGGCGGTAATAGAGATTCCTAGTCCCGAAATAATAAAAATGCAAATAATTAAACAAAACTCCTCCAGGAATGTTGTTGGTATGGACGGTACCTGTGGATTCGGCTAGCCGTGGAGTGTGTTTGTTGGTGGAGGGGGAGTAAATCTTTACTTTTACCGCTTGGGAACCGCCGCTAATGTGTTTAACATGGAAGATATTGATAACTCTTGGTCGTAACGTTGATAGGAAGGGTGAACCTTCCAAAATTATATTTATCTCTGATTTAAGCTTTGAGCTCTGGCACCTTTGCAAATCCCTGCTTCCCTCTGCGAAGGGACAATCTATTTGCTTTCATGTTACTTACTATTCATGTTGAGTCAACTTCTTATTCCAACCTCAGTCTATTAGTTGGCAAGCATCATGTGGTGGGGACAGATCCAAACATATATATCCAGTCAAATATATTTCATCATGACTTATTATTGTTGACAATTATCTCTATGATAAATGAGTTGGGAGGCGAAACATAAGCCCCTATCTTTCTCTGTGTTTGATGGATGCCATTCACTAGTAGAAAACATGCCTTCCGTTTCAACCTTTAGTCCCGGTTTGTCTTTGGACCGGGACTAATGTGTCCATTAGTCCCGGTTCCAACGGCTAGGAGCGGTCGGGATGTACGGGCCCCATTAGTCCCGGTTCATTCGAGACCTATAGTCCCAGTTTGTATCGCAAACCGGTACTAAAGGGGTGGTGGCAGGCTGGTGTCAGCCTGGGGCCCCACGAGCCCTTTTAGTCCCGGTTTGTGATACAAACCGGGACTATAGGTGGACCTTTAGTCCCGGTTTGTATAACCAACCGAGACTAAAGCTTTCCCTATATAAACCCTTCGTCCAGCCCGACTCCATTTCTCTGTTTTCTCCATTCGAATTCCCCTCTCTGTTCTTCCCCTAGCTCGAGCTCCTCCCTCCATTTTTGCCAAGATTTGTCAAGATTTGAGGCACCCAAACCATCCAAGTGTCCACAAAGGTTCGCAACTTTGTCCTTTCATCTCTTATTGCTAGATCAGCTCGTGCAATGCTTTATAAGTATAGTGATTTGTGGGTTTTAGTTTGGGTGTAATTATGTGGTAGTTTTTTTTTGATTTATATGCAATTTGAGCTCAAATTAACTCCTTAGTTTGCATATGTGTAGGTGTGGTTTACTTAGTGTGCCTTCCCGTCCCCGTCCTAACCACCGTCGATCACCCGCACCGTCCCGTCGCTGGCACCACCTTGGTGAGCCTTTTCTTGTGTTCTTATCATTTTTATTAAAAAAATCGTATTTGTATGATTTAGATGGTTACTTGCATAATTTTCTTACTTGTACGATTGTTGTTATATATAGTGCCATGGTTATGATATCCGTGCCCGTCGGCCCTCGCCCGGTTTATGATTCGGATGTGGTATATTCTCTTTTATAACTATTTGTTGCATTTCGTGTTAATGACAATTATGCCCATCAAGTTGACATAGATATTTTTATCTAGGAGGTAGTTGAACCGGAAATGCCAACCGACCCTATTGTCGAGAAGTTAAATTTAGTTGAAAAAGAAAACGAGGATTTGAAAGGAAAATTGAAAAGAGTTGAAGAAGAGAAGATGAAATTGGAGTTGTACGTTGCCGATGTCGTCGATGATCACAAGATCAAGATGGATGCAATGCGCTTGAAGATTAGAAAGATTAGAAAATATGCCATTAATAAAGAGGCTTGGTATCATTATGCTGTCGGATGAATTGCTACCTTAGTTGCGATTTTGATCGCATTTGTTGTTGCATTTAAATGTTTTATCTAGATAGTTGTATGTTGTTTTATGAGAATAAGTGTGTATGAACTTTATGTATGAACTTGTATTAATTTGGTCTTTTCGGTGTTGTGTAATGAAGATGAACCGGCAATGGATGTACGATGACCGACGCTCTCCCCAGTTCATTAATGGCGTGCAGAGTTTTTTGCGTGCGGCTGAGGCAAACAAGCGGGATGGTTTTATGTGTTGTCCATGTGGTGTGTGTAAGAATGATAAGACTTACTCTAGCTCAAAACAGATTCACGTCCACCTGTTTACATCCGGTTTCATGTCCGGCTATAATTGTTGGACCAAGCACGGAGAAAGAGGGGTTCTAATGGAAGTGAATGAAGAAGAAGAGGATGACGACAACTATCCTGGGTGTCCTGAATATGATGGTACTACAATGGGGGAAGAGAATGAAGAAGAAGAAGCTAAGGCATCAGATGAGCCCGCTGATGATCTTGGCCGGGCCATTGCTGATGCAAAGAGAAACTGCGAAAGTGAAAAGGAGAAGTTGAAGTTGCACGCATGTTAGAGGATCACAAAAAAGGGTTGTACCCAAATTGCGAAGATGACAACACAAAGCTCGGTACCACACTGGAATTCCTGCAATGTAAGGCAGAGAATGGTGTATCCGACAAGGGATTTGAAAAGTTGCTGAAAATAATGAAGAATAAGCTTCCAAAGGACAACGAATTGCCCGACAGTACATACGAAGCAAAGAAGGTTGTCTGCCCTCTAGGATTGGAGGTGCAGAAGATACATGCATGCCCTAATGACTGCATCATCTACCGCGGTGAGTACGAGAATTTGAATGCATGCCCGGTATGCAATGCATTGCGATATAAGATCGGTCGCGATGACCCTGGTGATGATGTTCAGGGCGAGCGCCCCAGGAAGAGGATTCCTGCCAAGGTGATGTGGTATGCTCCTATAATACCACGGTTGAAACGTTTGTTCCAAAACAAAGAGCATGCCAAGTCGTTGCGATGGCACAAAGAAGACCGTAAGAAATACGGGAAGTTGAGAGTACCCGCTAATGGGTTGCAGTGGAGAAAAATCGAGAGAGAGTGGCCGGACTTTGCAGATGACCCAAGGAACTTATGGTTTGGTTTAAGTGCAGATGGCATTAATCCATTTGGGGAGCAGAGCAGCAAGCATAGCACATGGCCTGTGACTCTATGTATCTATAACCTTCCTCCTTGGTTGTGCATGAAGCGGAAGTTCATTATGATGCCAGTGCTCATCCAAGGCCCTAAGCAACCTGGCAACGACTTTGATGTGTACCTAAGGCCATTATTTGATGAACTTTTACAGCTGTGGAATAAAAAAGGTGTACGTGTGTGGGATGAGCACAAACAGCAGGAATTTGACCTGCGAGCGTTGCTATTTGTAACCATCAATGATTGGCCTGCTCTTAGTAACCTTTCAGGACAGACAAACAAGGGATACCATGCATGCATGCACTGTTTAGATGAGACTGAAAGTATATATTTGGACAAATGCAAGAAGAATGTGTACCTGGGACATCGTCGATTTCTTCCGACCAAGCATGCCTTAAGAAAGAAAGGCAAGCATTTCAAAGGTGAGGCAGATCACCGGAAGAAGCCTGTCCTCCGTACTGGTGATGACATACTTGATATGGTCAAGGATTTACAAGTAATATTTGGAAAGGGTCCTGGCGGACAATCTATTCCGACTGACGCTGAGGGACGCGCACCCATGTGGAAGAAGAAATCTATATTTTGGGAGCTAGAATATTGGAAAGTCCTAGAGGTCCTCTCTGCAATTGACGTGATGCACGTGACGAAGAATCTTTGCGTGAACCTGCTAGGCTTCCTGGGCGTGTATGGGAAGACAAAAGATACACCGGAGGCACGGGAGGACCAGCAACGTGTGCACGAAAATGACGGCATGCATCCAAAGCAGTATCAAGGTCCTGCCAGCTACGCTCTTACCAAAGCAGAAAAGGAAATCTTCTTTGAATGCCTGCTCAGTATGAAGGTCCCGTCTGGCTTCTCGTCGAATATAAAGGGAATAATAAATATGGCAGAGAAAAAAATCCAGAACCTAAAGTCTCATGACTGCCACGTGATCATGACGCAATTGCTTCCGGTTGCGTTGAGGGGGCTTCTACCAGAAAATGTTCGATTAGCCATTGTGAAGCTATGTTCATTCCTCAATGCAATTTCTCAGAAGGTAATCGATCCGGAAATCCTACCAAGCTTACAGAATGATTTGGTCCAATGTCTTGTCAGTTTCGAGTTGGTGTTCCCACCATCCTTCTTCAATATTATGACGCACGTCCTAGTTCACCTAGTCGAAGAGATTGCCATTCTGGGTCCTGTATTTCTACACAATATGTTCCCCTTTGAGAGGTTCATGGGAGTCTTAAAGAAATATGTTCGTAACTGTGCTAGGCCAGAAGGAAGCATCTCCAAGGGCCATGAAACAGACGAGGTTATTGAGTTTTGTGTTGACTTTATTCCTGACATTAAGCCGATTGGTGTTCCTTAATCGCGGCATGAGGGGAGATGGCGTGGAAAAGGCACGCTTGGACCAAAATCAATAATATGTAGGGACGGGCATTCTTGGGCGCAAGCACACTACGCAGTTCTACAGAATTCTACCTTGGTGACCCCGTATATCGAGAAACACATGGATATTATACGCTCGAAGAACCCAGAGAAGTCCGACCCCTGGATTCAACGTACACACATTGAGGCTTTCGGCGGTTGGTTGCGAACACATCTCATGAATGACGACAATGTTGAAGATGACTTGTACTTGTTGGCCAAGAGACCATCTTCGACTATATTGACTTTCCAAGGGTACGAGATAAATGGGAATACATTTTACACGATCGCCCAAGATAAAAAGAGCACCAACCAAAACAGTGGTGTCCGCTTTGACGATGCGGCAAACACCAAGGAAAAGGACACATATTATGGTTACATAGAGGAGATATGGGAACTTGACTATGGAGGTGATTTGAAGGTCCCTTTGTTCCGGTGCAAATGGGCCAATCTGACTGGAGGAGGGGTAATGGTAGACCCGCAGTACGGAATGACAACAGTGGATCTCAACAATCTTGGGCACACAGACGAACCATTCGTTCTAGCCAATGATGTGGCGCAAGTTTTCTATGTGAAGGACATGTCTACCAAACCGAGAAAAAGGAAAGATAAGAAAGCGGATACATCATACGATGAGCCAAAGCGCCACATAGTTCTTTCTGGGAAAAGAAACATCGTGGGAGTGGAGGACAAGACAGACATGTCAAAAGATTATGAAAAGTTTGATGAAATTCCTCCCTTCGCAGTGAAGACTGACACAAGCATCTTGTTAAATGATGAAGATTGTCCATGGTTACAGCGCAATAATCAAGGGACACACACGAAGAAAAAGTTTTATACCCCAAGTTCCCACTCTGGGATGTGATTGGCTTCACCATCATCACTTTTCTTCTCTAGTGAGTAGTCGGGATGGTCCAGTTTTGTACACGAAGTGCATCCAGTTTTTCTTGTAACCCTCTCAACTTTTTAGCACATGCTATGTGGGTGAAATGATGATACCATGCCAAGTTTCAACCTTTTCAAAGTTCATTTGTAGTGCTTTTTAATTTCAGGGTCATTTTGCTCAAAACAATTCATTAAATGGATGCAAAATAGCAAATGAAATTAGAAAGGGTTGAAATTTGAGGATGTGGCTTAGAATGGTTCATATTGAATGCACAAAAAGTTTGGAGTTGAAATAAGTTAAAAAAATGAAATGCCTTTGTAACATATGAGTTTTCGTCCGAAACCCTCATACTTCGAAGTAGATGGTCCAGTTTGTACACGAAGTGCATACAGTTTTTGCCGCAACCCTCTCAACTTTTTAGCACATGCTATGTGGGTGAAATGATGATACCATGCCAAGTTTCAACCTTTTCAGAGTTCATTTGTAGTGCTTTTTAATTTCAGGGTCATTTAGCTCAAAACAATTCATTAAATGGATGAAAAATAGCAAATGAAGTTAGAAATTGTTGAAATTTCAGGATGTGGCTTAGAATTGTTCATATTGAATGCACAAAAAGTCTGGAGTTGAAATAAGTTAAAAAATGAAATGCCTTTGTAACATATGAGTTTTCGTCCAAAACCCTCATACTTCGAAGTAGATGGTCCAGTTTGTACACAAAGTGCATCCAGTTTTTGCCGTAACCCTCTCAACCTTTTACCACATGCTATATGGGTGAAATGATTATACCATGCCAAGTTTCAACCTTTTCAGAGTTCATTTGTAGTGCTTTTTAATTTCAGGGTCATTTAGCTCAAAACAATTCATTAAATGGATGAAAAATAGCAAATGAAGTTAGAAAAGGTTGAAATTTGAGGATGTGGCTTAGAATTGTGCACATTGAATGCACAAAAAGTCTGGAGTTGAAATAAGTTAAAAAAATGAAATGCCTTTGTAGCAGATGAGTTTTCGTCCGAAACCCTCATACTTCGAAGGAGATGGTCCAGTTTGTACACGAAATGCATCCAGTTTTTGCCGTAACCCTCTCAACTTTTTACTACTTGCTATGTGGGTGAAATGATGATACCATGCCAAGTTTCAACCTTTTCAGAGTTCATTAATAGAGATTTTGATTAAAACAAATGAAGGTATAAAACTAAAAAGAGTTAAACAGAATCTAGTTTTGATTAAAACACCTATTTAAAATATCCTTAAAATTTGAAAATTTAACATAATGATAAAACATACTAATATTAAACAACAGCAAAAACAATCACTCAAAAATCTATTTTTAAACTAAAGTTATTCACAAACTAGTGATTCACAAAATTTTAAAAGAATTCAAATTTAAACTATTTAAATTTGAAAACTACTGGCACTAACAGAAAGTTTGTAATTGTTTTGACCTAAAGCAAAAAAAGATTCATTAAAAAACTATAAATATTCTAATAGTTATTCCAAATATAAAAACAGTTATTCCAAATATAAAAACAGAAAAAAAAATAGACCTTTTGTCCCGGTTGGGTCCACCAACCGGGACCAAAGGTCCCTTCCCGCGCGAATTTGGGCCGCCGAAAAGGCCTCTTTAGGCCCGATTGGTATCACCAACCAGGACTAAAGGGAGGACCTTTAGTCCCGGTTGGTATCACCAACCGGGACTAAAGGGGCTTTAGTCCCGGTTGGAGCCACCAACCGGGACTAAAGGTCCTTTCTATATAACAACGGCTTCTTCCTCCCCCAAATCAATCCGTCTTCACCCGCTTCGACGACGCCACCAGGCTGCTCCGCCCGCGCCCTCGATCGACGTCGCCGTCCGGCCGCTCTGCCCACGCGCCGCCGTCGCTCTCCTCCTCCACGCGCCACCGCCGCTCCTTCACGCGCCGCCGCGGCCGCCCAAGCCCACGCCGGCGCCGCTCCTCCCCTCATCCGGCGTCCTCCTCCATCTCCGGCGCCGCTCCTCCGTCTCCGGCATCCTCCTCCAACTCCGGCGCCGCTCCTCCGTCTTCGGCATCCTCCTTGCCTCCCTCCGCCCCGACGATCCCGGCCGGTGAGCTCTCCTCCTCTCCCTTATAATTAATTGTGTTCATTTTTTTTCATTTTTAGATGCTTAATGAATGTATGTATATATGTACTATGTATGTAGATGCTTAGTATGTAGATGTATATGTAGTTGTTAAATGGATATGTACTATGTATACGTATGTAAGTTGAAGTTAATTTGACTTTAGGATTAAGTGGTAGTTTATATAAAATTTGGTAAGAATTTTACTTTAGGATTAAGCGGTAGTTAATTTAGTTGTTTTAGTTGTTTTTATTGTTTAGTTGTTTTTAGATTAGGCAGATATATGATGTTTAGATGTTTAAATGTTTAGTTGCATAGCGTAGCCGTTGAGTTGACGATGCCCGGCCAGCATCCTCGTCGTCGACTCGGTGGCAACAACCTGCTTGAGAGGCGCCATGTCCGGGACTGGGCTTCGCTGGGCTGGCACTGGGAGGTGCTGCCTTCCGGGGCGTGCAGCTTGGTGAGGAATCAGGGTCCCGTCGTCGACCCGGAGGTTCTTTGGTGGCAGTCGCGTGGACCACTATCGGTGCAGAGGGAGCCGGCCCCCACGGAGGTGGTACCTCACCGTGTCAGGGAGGAGGACGAGCACGTCCGATGCTACATGGCTGCGTTGGACGCCAGGTTCTCCAATACCTGGCAGGTTCTTCAGGGATCTCACCCGAGCTATGATCCTGTCATAGTTCCTTCTCTTTGGGTGTCCATCGCCTGCGCCACGAGACGTCAACTAGATCTATATTAGTGATATTATATAATAATATTCGATGATGTATTAGTGATACTATTCGATGATGTATTAGTGATATTATATGATCGTATTATTGCATTGCCTTGTATTGATTTGCATATCTCCAGTTCTACTTATTGAATGCATTCTAATTGTTTTATATTTGTTCTGGATTAGTTAAGCTATGGATGGTAGAGACAGAGACCATGATCAAGAGAATGCCATGTACGACCTGATATGCTCCGGAAACGAAGAGAATGAAGTAGATGATGGCTCACAATACCTTAACCCATCCGGTGAGGGAACTGAATAAGAACAACCAAGAGACAAAGGCGAACCAGCTGACAATGACGATGGCGAAGAAATTTTTGTCCATTTAATAGAGTCCGGCGAGCTATTAATTTGCCCTCTGGTGATCATCAGATGTATTGATTGATTTGTATATATTAACGAATCTTTCTCCCTTTTAGCCCTCCGGATCGAGCAAATCTTCTACAAGGGTTAAACGTGGCCCGACAAAAAAGTTGAAAGAAGGCGTAAAGTACAACATCGATCAAATCAGAGCAGATGGCGAACCGATTGCTCCTAAAGAGAATGCGGACAAATTTATACGTCAATGCAGAGTTATCGTTAGGGACCAAATCCCGATCACCGTTCAAGAATGGAATCAGCCAAAAGATACCCAAGCAGTTTCTTTTGTCAGCGAAAGAGCAAAAAATCTACTTTGGGAGGCGCTCATGAAACATTTCACCCTACCAGAGGGTCTCACAGATGTCCAACGGGAGAAAGTCAAGAAGTGTGCTCTTAAGAAGATGGCCACACAATTCCAGTCTTGGAAGAAAATATTATGGAAAAGTTATGTGAAAGATGGAAGGAAAACTCCAGAATTCAAAGGAGAATATGTGAAGTTAGCAGATGACTGGGACGAATTTGTGAAGTTCAAGGAATCATAAGTAGCTAAGGAGCGGTCGAGAATAAACAAGATAAATGCCGACAAAAAAATGTGGCACCATCGTCTGGGGCCAGGCGGCTACAAGTCTGGGTTGCCTAAGTGGGATGAATCTGAGAGAAACATGAAGGCTGCAGGGGTCACTCCAGTAACAGAGACTTGGCCCGAGAGGTGCAGGACTTGGTTTTATGCACATGGGGGAAAGTTGGACCCAAAGACAGGGAAGGTTCTTGAACAGGCAAGTCTTAAAGAAGCCACGGACGAGTTACTTAAAGCAATAGCAGAAGCTCGAGCGGGTGTGTACGAGCCCGAGAGAGAGAAGGACGAGCTTTCGCGCGCCCTCAAGAATCCTGAACACCCAGGACGAACACGAGGCAAACGCATGGTTCCGTGGCTTCTGGGGTTTGCGGACTGGAACGACAGCTACAGAAGTCGTGACAGAAAGAAGAAGCATGAAGTAGATCGGATTCAGGACTTGGAACGCAAATATAACATGCAGCAAGAGCAAATCAACAAACTTAGCCAGCAAGGCGCATCTCAGCAGCAGCAGCAACCAGATCCAGCATTGGATGGTACCATTCCATCATCTATGCCGAAAAGCAGTGTGGGTTCCACGGGGGTCCCGGCCGATGATGCACTGCTGGCTCGCTACCCCGTGGATGATATCCTAGAGTCGACAGCTTGTGAGCTACACGTGAAACTGAAGAACATATCCATGAAGGCGGCGGACGGCTTTGCTTTACCGAGTGGACCTAAAGCAACTTTCCACGGCAATCCGATTCCACCTGGCTATGCTCGTGTCGGGGTGGATGAAGTTGTGTGATAACCCACAAGTATAGGGGATCAATTGTAGCCTTTCTCGATAAGTAAGACTGTCGAACCCAATGAGGAGCTAAAGGTAGAACAAATATTCCCTCAAGTTCTATCGACCACCGATGTTGGGGAACGTTGCATGGGAAACAAAAATTTTCCTACGCAGACACAAGATCTATCCATGGTGATGAGCATCTACGAGAGGGAGAGTGAATCTACATACCCTTGTAGATCGCTAAGCGGAAGCGTTAAGAAACGCGGTTGATGTAGTCGAACGTCTCCGCGATCAAAATCGCAAGTCGTCCCTCGATCCGCTCACGAACTAGTGCCGAACGGACGGAACCTCTGTGTTCAACACACGTACGGCTTGATGACGCCTTCACCTCCTCGATCCAGCGAGCGATGGTGAAGTAGTAGATGAGTTCCGGCAGCACGACGGCGTGGTGATGGTGGTGAGGAACAATCTCTGCAGGGCTTCGCCAAGCACTACAGAGATTATGACGGGAGAACTAGAGGGTTAGGGTTGCCGACACACGGCTTGGGAAATCTTATGTGTCCCGTGTGCTAGCCCTGCCCCTCTATTTATATGTTGAGCCTTGGGGTCTAAACTTGGAGTAAAAGCCTCCTCCAGGTCGGTTTTGCCCGCACAAGGTCGGTTTGGCCCGCAGGAAAAGAGTCCAACTCGGATCCCTGCAGTACCGCGCACAAGCGGTAGTACTGCTTGAGCGGTAGTACCGCTTCACACAAGCGGTAGTACCGCTTCACACAAGCGGTAGTACCGCTTACGCGGTAGTACTGCCTCACCAGCGGTAGTACCGCTTAAGGCAGCAGCAAAACTTCCTTTTGCACTTTCCAATACCTCGTGGGCTTTACCCCTTTGGCTCATATAAAGTGTTGCTGCACCCGAACACTTCGGTAAACATCCGGAACCCCTTCCGGTGAATTCCGGAACCCTTCCGGAGATCAAAACACTATTATCACATATATCAATCTTTACCTCCGGATTCTTCCGGAGATCCTCGTCATGTCCGGGATCTTATCCGGGACTCCGAACAACCTTCGGTCACCAACAAAATAACTCAACTATACTAATCGTCACCAAACGTTAAGTGTGTAGACCCTGCGGGTTCGAGAACTATGTAGACATGACCGAGACACCTCTACGATCAATAACCAATAGCGGGACCTGGATGCCCATATTGGCTCCTACATATTCTACGAAGATCTTTATCGGTCGAACCTCTATGTCAAGGATTCAGTTAATCCCGTATGTTGTTCCCTTTGTTCTTCGGTATGTTACTTGCCCGAGATTCGATCGTCGGTATCTCTATACCTAGTTCAATCTCGTTACCGGCAAGTCTCTTTACTCGTTCCGTAATACAAGATCTCGTGGCTAACATTTTAGTCACATTGCTTGCAAGGCTCATTGTGATGTTGTATTACCGAGTGGGCCCTGAGATACCTCTCCGTCATACGGAGTAACAAATCCCAGTCTTGATCCATGCCAACCCAACAGACATCCTCGGAGATACCTGTAGAGCACCTTTATAGTCACCCAGTTACGTTGGGACGTTTGATACACACAAGGTACTCCTCCGATGTCAGGGAGTTGCATGATCTCATGGTCATAGGAACAGATACTTGACATGCAGAAAACAATAGCAATAAACTGACACGATCATTATGCTACGTTCGTAGTTTGGGTCTTGTCCATCACATCATTCTCCTAACGATGTGATCCCGTTATCAAATGACATCTCATGTCAATGGCTAGGAAACCTTAACCATCTTTGATCAACGAGCTAGTCAACTAGAGGCTTACTAGGGACACAGTGTTGTCTATGTACCCACACATGTATTTGAGTTTCCAATCAATACAATTATAGCATGGATAATAAACGATTATCATGAACAAGGAAATATAATAATAACCAATTTATTATTGCCTCTAGAGCATATTTCCAACAGTCTCCCACTTGCACTAGAGTCAATAATCTAGTTCACATCACTATGTGATTTACATTGTAATGAATCGAACACCCATGCAGTTCTGGTGTTGTTCATGTTTAGCCCTTGGAAGAGGTTTAGTCATCGGATCTGCAAAATTCAGATCCGTGTGTACTTTGCGAATATTTATGTCGTCCTCCTTGATGTAATCGCGGATGGAATTGAAACGTCGCTTTATGTGACTGGTCCTCTTGTGAAATCTTGGTTCCTTGGCTAGAGCAATGGCACCAGTATTATCACAAAACAGAGTCATTGGGTTAAGCGCACTAGGCACTACTCCAAGATCTGTCATGAACTCCTTCATCCAGACACCTTCCTTCGCCGCCTCCGAGGCAGCGATGTACTCCGCTTCGCATGTAGAATCAGCTACCACGTTTTGCTTGGATCTGCACCAGCTAACCGCACCCCCATTAAGAATAAATACGTATCCAGTTTGCGACTTAGAGTCATCCGGATCAGTGTCAAAGCTTGCACCGACGTAACCCTTTACGACGAGCTCTTGATCACCTCCATAAACGAGAAACATGTCCTTAGTCCTTTTCAGGTACTTCAGGATATTCTTGACCGCCGTCCATTGTTCCATTCCTGGATCACTTTGAAACCTTCCGACCATACTTATGGCAAGGCTGACATCGGGTCTTGTGCACAGCATTGCATACATGATAGAGCCTATGGCTGAAGCATAGGGGATGACACTCATCTTTTCTCTATCTTCTGCAGTCACTGGGCATTGAGTCTTACTCAACTTCACACCTTGCAATACAGGCAAGAACCCCTTCTTGGACTGATCCATTTTGAACTTCTTCAAAACTTTGTCAAGGTATGTGCTTTGTGAAAGTCCTATTAAGTGTCTCGATCTATCTCTATAGATCTTGATGCCTAATATGAAAGCAGCTTCTCCTAGGTCCTTCATTGAAAAACTCTTGTTCAAATATTCCTTCACGCTTTCCAACATTTCTATATTGTTTCCAATCAGTAATATGTCATCCACATATAATATTAGAAATGCTATAGAGCTCCCACTCACTTTCTTGTAAATACAAGCTTCTCCGTAAACTTGTATAAACTCGAACGCTTTGATCACCTCATCAAAGCGAAGATTCCAACTCCGAGATGCTTGTACCAGTCCATAAATGGATCGCTAGAGTTTGCAAACTTTGTCAGCATTCTCTGGATCGACAAAACCTTCTGGTTGCATCATATACAACTCTTCCTTAAGGAAACCGTTAAGGAACGCTGTTTTGACATCCATCTGCCAAATTTCATAATCGAAAAAGGCAGCTATTGCTAACATGATTCTGACGGACTTAAGCATCGCTACGGGTGAGAAGGTCTCATCGTAGTCAACTCCTTGAACTTGTGAAAAACCCTTTGCCACAAGTCGAGCTTTATAGACGGTGACATTACCGTCTGCGTCCGTCTTCCTCTTAAAGATCCATTTGTTCTGAATGGCCTTACGCCCTTCAGGTAATACTTTCAAAGTCCACACTTTGTTTTCATACATGGATCCCATCTCGGATTTCATGGCCTCTAACCACTTCTCGGAATCCGGGCCCATCATTGCTTCTCCATAGCTCGTAGGTTCATCATTGTCTAACAACATGACCTCTAAGACAGGGTTGCCGTACCACTCAGGAGCAGTACGCGTCCTTGTCGACCTACGAGGTTCGATAGCAACTTGATCCAAAGCTTCATGATCATCATCATTAACTTCCTCTTTAACTGATGCAGGCTCTACAGAAACATCTTTCTGTGCTGCGCTACACTCAGGTTGAAGTAAAGGTTCAACAACCTCATCAAGTTCTATCTTCCTCCCACTCAATTCTTTTGAGAGAAACTCTTTCTCAAGAAATGTTCCGTTTTTAGCGACAAACACTTTGCCTTCGGATCTGAGGTAGAAGGTATACCCAACTGTCTCTTTTGGGTATCCTATGAAGACGCATTTCTCCGCTTTGGGTTCCAGCTTTTCAGGCTGAAGCTTTTTGACATAAGCATCACATCCCCAAACTTTAAGAAACGACAGCTTTGGCTTCTTGCCAAACCAAAGTTCATATGGCGTCGTCTCAATGGATTTCGATGGTGCCCTATTTAAAGTGAATGCAGCTGTCTCTAATGCATAACCCCAAAACGATAGTGGCAAATCGGCAAGAGACATCATAGATCGCACCATATCTAATAAGGTTCGATTACGACGTTCGGACACACCATTACGCTGTGGTGTTCCAGGCGGTGTCAGTTGTGAAACAATTCCACATTGTCTTAAGTGACTGCCAAACTCATAACTCAGATATTCTCCTCCTCGATCAGATCGTAGGAATTTAATCTTCTTGTTACGATGATTCTCAACTTCACTCTGAAATTGTTTGAACTTTTCAAATGTTTCAGACTTGTGTTTCATTAAGTAAATATACCCATATCTACTTAAGTCATCGGTGAAGGTGAGAAAGTAACGATAACCACCGCGCGCCTCAATACTCATCGGACCGCACACATCAGTATGTATGATTTCCAATAAGTCACTTGCCCGTTCCATTGTTCCAGAGAACGGCGTTTTAGTCATCTTGCCCATGAGGCATGGCTCACATGTGTCAAGTGATTCAAAATCAAGTGACTCTAAAAGTCCATCAGCATGGAGCTTCCTCATGCGTTTTACGCCAATATGACCTAAACGACAGTGCCACAAGAAAGTGGTATTATCATTATCAATTCTACATCTTTTGGCATCAATGTTATGAACATGTGTATCATTACTATCGAGATTCAATAAGAATAAACCCCTCACATCGGGTGCATGACCATAAAAGATATTACTCATATAAATAGAACAACCATTATTCTCTGATTTAAATGAGTAACCGTCTCGCAATAAACAAGATCCAGATATAATGTTCATGCTTAACGCAGGCACTAAATAACAATTATTCAGGTTCATCACTAATCCCGATGGTAATCGAAGAGCGAGCGTGCCGACGGCGATCACATCAACCTTGGAACCATTTCCCACGCGCATCGTCACTTCGTCCTTTGCCAGCCTCCGTCTATTCCGCAGTTCCTGTTTTGAGTTGCAAATATGAGCAACCGCACCGATATCAAATACCCAGGCACTACAATGAGAGTTGGTAAGGTACCCATCAATAACATGTATATTATATATACCTTGTTTGTTGTTGGCCGCCTTCTTGTCAGCCAAATACTTGGGGCAGTTCCGCTTCCAGTGTCCAGTTCCCTTGCAATGAAAACACACAGTTTCTGGTTTGGGTCCAGCCTTGGGTTTCTTCACGAGAGGAGCAACTGCTTTGCCACTCTTCTTGGAGTTACCCTTCTTACCCTTGCCATTTTTCTTGAAACTAGTGGTTTTATTGACCATCAACACTTGATGCTCCTTCTGAATTTCAGACTCAGCGGCTTTCAGCATCACAAACAGCTCGGCGACTGACTTGTTCTTCCCGTGCATGTTATAGTTCAACACGAAGCTCTTGTAGCTAGGTGGCAATGATTGAAGAACTCTGTCAGTGATAGCCTCTGGCGGAAGGGGCATCCCCAATTCAGCCAGACGGGTGGAGTACCCAGACATTCTGAGTACGTGATCATTGATAGACCCGTTCTCCTCCATCTTGCAAGCATAGAACTTATCGGAGATCTCATATCTCTCGATCCGGGCATTCTTCTGAAAGATAAACTTCAACTCCTGGAACATCTCATATGCTCCATGACGTTCAAAACGTCTTTGAAGTCCCAGTTCTAAGCCATACAATATTGCACATTGAACTATTGAGTAATCTTCAGAACGAGCCTGCCAGGCGTTCACAACGTCTAGAGACTCAACTGGAGCGGGTGGATCACCAAGCGGTGCATCAAGGACATAAGCCTTCTGGGAAGCCGTAATGATAATCCTTAGATTACGGGCCCAGTCCATAAAGTTACTTCCATCATCTTTCAACTTAGCTTTCTCTAGGAACGCATTAAAATTCAGGGGTGCTACTGCGCGAGCCATGATCTACAACATAAATTTTGCAAAGACAGCTTAGACTATTGTTCAAGATAATGAGTTTAGTTAATCATATTACTTAAAAACTCCCACTCAAATTGACATCCCTCCGGTCATTCGAGTGTAACATGATCCAAATCCACCAACTCAAGTTCGATCATCACGTGAGTTGAGGTGGTTTCAATGGTGAACATCTTCATGTTGATCATATCTACTATATGACTCATGTTCGACCTTTCGGTCTCTTGTGTTCCGAGGCCATGTCTGTACATGCTAGGCTCGTCAAGTTTAACCCGAGTGTTCCGCACGTGCAACATGGCTTACACCCGTTGTATGTGAACGTAGAGTCTATCACACCCGATCATCACGGCGTGTCTCGAAACGACGAACTTTCGCAACGGTGCACACTCGGGGAGAACACAATTTATCTTGAAATTTAAGTGAGGGATCACCTTATAATGCTACCGTCGTCCTAAGCAAAATAAGATGCATAAAAGGATTAACATCACATGCAAATCATAAGTGACATGATATGGCCATGAACTTGTGCTTTTGATCTCCATCTCCAAAGCACCGGCATGATCTCCATCGTCACCGGCATGACACCATGATCTCCATCATCTTGATCTCCATCAACGTGTCGCCATGAGGTTGTCGCGCCGACTGTTGCTTCCACAACTATTGCTAACTCATAGCGATAAAGTAAAGCAAAACGGCGAAAAATAATTAAAGACAACTCTATGGCTCCTGCCAGTTGCCGTACTCATCGACATGCAAGTCGTGATATTCTATACAACACATGATCATCTCATACATCACATATATCTCATCATGTAATTGGCCATATCACATCACAACATACCCTGCAAAAACAAGTTAGACGTCCTCTAATTGTTGTTGCAAATTTTACGTGACTCCTACGGGTTTGCAAGAACCGTTCTTACCTACGCAAAACCACAACGTGGTGTAGTGATTGCTTTTTGATCTTCTAAAAGAACCCTCTTCATTGAAATCGATTTAACTAAAGTGAGAGAGACAGACACCCGCTAGCCATCTTTATGCAACGAAGTTACATGTCAGTTGAAGGAACCGGTCTCTCGTAAGCGTACGAGTAATGTTGGTCCGGGCCGCTTCATCTCACAATACCACCGAATCAAGTATCAACTAGTAACGACAAGCAATATGTATACACCCACGCCCACAACTCGTTTGTGTTCTACTCGAGATCTCATCTACGCATAGACCTAGCTCAGATGCCACTGTTGGGGAACGTTGCATGGGAAACAAAAAATTTCCTACGCACACACGAGATCTATCCATGGTGATGAGCATCTACGAGAGGGAGAGTGAATCTACATACCCTTGTAGATCGCTAAGCGGAAGCGTTAAGAAACGCGGTTGATGTAGTCGAACGTCTCCGCGATCCAAATCGCAAGTCGTCCCTCGATCCGATCACGAACTAGTGCCGAACGGACGACACCTCCGCGTTCAACACACGTACGGCTTGATGACGCCTTCACCTCCTCGATCCAGCGAGCGATGGTGACGTAGTAGATGAGTTCCGACAGCACGACGGCGTGGTGATGGTGGTGAGGAACAATCTCTGCAGGGCTTCGCCAAGCACTACGGAGATTATGACGGGAGAACTAGAGGGTTAGGGTTGCTGACACACGGCTTGGGAAATCTTATGTGTCCCGTGTGCTAGCCCTGCCCCTCTATTTATATGTTGAGCCTTGGGGTCTAAACTTGGAGTAAAAGCCTCCTCCAGGTCGGTTTTGCCCGCACAAGGTTGGTTTGGCCCGCAAGAAAAGAGTCCAACTCGGATCCCTGCAGTACCGCGCACAAGCGGTAGTACCGCTCACGAGCGGTAGTACCGCTTGAGCGGTAGTACCGCTTCACACAAGCGATAGTACCGCTTACGCGGTAGTACTGCCTCACCAGTGGTAGTACCGCTTAAGGCAGCAGCAAAACTTCCTTTTGCACTTTCCAATACCTCGTGGGCTTTACCCCTTTGGCTCATATAAAGTGTTGCTGCACCCGAACACTTCGGTAAACATCCGGAACCCCTTCCGGTGAATTCCGGAACCCTTCCGGAGATCAAAACACTATTATCACATATATCAATCTTTACCTCCGGATTCTTCCGGAGATCCTCGTCATGTCCGGGATCTTATCCGGGACTCCGAACAACCTTCGGTCACCAACAAAATAACTCAACTATACTAATCGTCACCAAACGTTAAGTGTGTAGACCCTGCGGGTTCGAGAACTATGTAGACATGACCGAGACACCTCTACGATCAATAACCAATAGCGGGACCTGGATGCCCATATTGGCTCCTACATATTCTACGAAGATCTTTATCGGTCGAACCTCTATGTCAAGGATTCAGTTAATCCCGTATGCTGTTCCCTTTGTTCTTCGGTATGTTACTTGCCCGAGATTCGATCGTCGGTATCTCTATACCTAGTTCAATCTCGTTACCGGCAAGTCTCTTTACTCGTTCCGTAATACAAGATCTCGTGGCTAACATTTTAGTCACATTGCTTGCAAGGCTCATTGTGATGTTGTATTACCGAGTGGGCCCTGAGATACCTCTTCGTCATATGGAGTAACAAATCCCAGTCTTGATCCATGCCAACCCAACAGACATCCTCGGAGATACCTGTAGAGCACCTTTATAGTCACCCAGTTACGTTGGGACGTTTGATACACACAAGGTACTCCTCCGATGTCAGGGAGTTGCATGATCTCATGGTCATAGGAACAGATACTTGACATGCAGAAAACAATAGCAATAAACTGACACGATCATTATGCTACGTTCATAGTTTGGGTCTTGTCCATCACATCATTCTCCTAATGATGTGATCCCGTTATCAAATGACATCTCATGTCAATGGCTAGGAAACTCTAACCATCTTTGATCAACGAGCTAGTCAACTAGAGGCTTACTAGGGACACAGTGTTGTCTATGTACCCACACATGTATTTGAGTTTCCAATCAATACAATTATAGCATGGATAATAAACGATTATCATGAACAAGGAAATATAATAATAACCAATTTATTATTGCCTCTAGAGCATATTTCCAACAACCGATACAACTCTACGCACGTTTAACGTTCGCTTTACCTAGAACAAGTATGGAACTGGAAGTACTTTGTAGGTGTGATAGGATAGGTTTGCAAGAAAATAAAGAACACGTAAATAAAATCTAGGGGCTGTTTAGATGAAGAAACAACTAAGTTAGTCTTAGTAGAGAGCTTTTTGTCACAAGAAAGTTATTTGTCCCTAGGCAATCGATAACTAGACCAGTAATCATTATTGCAATTTTATATGAGGGAGAGGCATAAGCTAACATACTTTCTCTACTTGGATCATATGCACTTATGATTGGAACTCTAGCAAGCATCCGCAACTACTAAAGATCATTAAGGTAAAACCCAACCATAGCATTAAGTATCAAGTCCTCTTTACTCCCATACGTAAACAACCTACTTACTCGCACCATAAGCGAATCATAAACATATTGCAAACCCTACAACGGGGATCCCTCATGCTTGCGCGACACGGAGAGCACCATAGGACAGCACGAATAATAAAACATGCAACTCAAACCAATCATGATCATCAATCAACCCATAGGACAAAACGGATCTACTCAAACATCATAGGATAGCCATACATCATTGGGAAATAATATATAGCATTGAGCACCATGTTTAAGTAGAGATTACAGTGGGGAGAAGGGGTGTTACACCGCTGCATAGAGGGGGAGAGAGTTGGTGATGACGGTGGCGAAGTTGTTGGTGTAGATCGCGGTCACGATGATGGCCCCGGCGGCGTTCCGGTGCCACCAGGAGAGAGGGGGAGAGAGCCCCCCTCCTTATTCTTCTTACTTGACCTCCCCCCTAGATGGGAGGAGGGTTTCCCCTCTGGTCCTTCACCTCCATGGCGGCGGAGGGGCGGGAGCCCCTCCGAGATTGGATCTCTCTCTCTGTTTCCTTCTGTTTCTGACTTCCAGATTCTGGCCTTTCACCGTTTCTTATATTCCCGGAGATCCGTAACTCCGATTGGGATGAGATGTTAACACGATTTTTATCCGGATATTAGCTTTCTTGCGGCGAAAGAAGG
This sequence comes from Elymus sibiricus, assembly GCA_039707655.1. Lineage (NCBI taxonomy): Eukaryota > Viridiplantae > Streptophyta > Magnoliopsida > Poales > Poaceae > Elymus > Elymus sibiricus. The sequence continues at coordinate 404,899,402 of CM077671.1, forward strand.
GCACAAACTGCCTTACGGGGTGGCCACAAGCCCTTAGGGCCCGCCCTACCCCCCAGGGCGGGCCCTTGCGGCTTGTGGGCCCCTCGGGCACCGCCTTCTGTTGATTCCACTTCCCAAAATTCACATATATTCCAAAAAAATCTCCGTAAGTTTTTATCCCATTTGGACTTTGTTTGATATGGATTTTCTGCGAAACAAAAAACATGCAACAAACCGGAACTGGCACTGGGCACTGGATCAATATGTTAGTCCCAAAAAGTAGTATAAAAAGTTGCCAAAAGTATATGAAAGTTGTAGAATATTGCCATGAAACAATCTAAAATTATAGATACGACGAAGACGTATCAGCATCCCCAAGCTTAATTCCTGCTCGTCCCCGAGTAGGTAAATGATAAAAATAATAATTTTTGATGTGGAATGCTACCTAGCATAATCTTGATCATATAATCTAATCATGGCATGAATATTAAGACACGAGTGATTCAAAGCAATAGTCTATCATTTGACATTAAGAAAATAATACTTCAAGCATACTAATAAAGCAATCATGTCTTCTCAAAATAACATGGCCAAAGAAAGTTATCCCTACAAAATCATATAGTCTGGCTATGCTCCATCTTCATCACACAAAGTATTAAATCATGCACAACCCCGGTTTTACCCAAGCAATTGTTTCATACTCTAGTATTCTCAAACTTTTTCAACTTTCACGCAATACATGAGCATGAGCCATGGATATAGCACTATAGGTGGAATAGAGTATGGTGGTTGTGGAGAAGACAAAAAGAAGGAGATGGTCTCACATCAACTAGGCGTATCAACGGGCTATGGAGATGCCCATCAATACATATCAACGTGAGTGAGTAGGGATTGCCATGCAACGGATGCACTAGAGCTATAAGTGTATGAAAGCTCAAAAGAAACTAAGTGGGTGTGCATCCAACTTGCTTGCTCACAAAGACCTAGGGCAATTTGAGGAAGCCCATCATTGGAATATGCAAGCCAAGTTCTATAATGAAAAATTCCCACTAGTATATGAAAGTGACAACATAGGAGACTCTCTATATGAAAAACATGGTGCTACTCTGAAGCACAAGTGTGGAAAAAGGAATAGTAGCATTGCCCCTTCTCTCTTTTCTCTCATTTTTTTTTGTTTTTTTCGGTGGGCTTCTTTGGCCTCATTTTTTTATTTGGGCTTCTTTGGCCTCTTTTATTTTTTTGTAAAGTCCGGAGACTCATCCCAACTTGTGAGGGAATCATAGCTTCCATCATCCTTTCCTCACATGGGACAATGCTCTAATAATGATGATCATCACACTTTTATTGACTTACAACTCAAGAATTACAACTCGATACTAGAACAAAATATGACTCTATATGAATGCCTCCGGCGGTGTACCGGGATGTGCAATGATCTAGCGTAGCAATGACATCAAAAAACGGACAAGCCATGAAAACATCATGCTAGCTATCTTACGATCATGCAAAGCAATATGACAATGATGGTGCGTGTCATAATAAACGGAACGGTGGAAGTTGCATGGCAATATATCTCGGAATGGCTATGGAAATGCCATAATAGGTAGGTATGGTGGCTGTTTTGAGGAAGAGAATATGGTGGGTTTAATGCACCGGCAAAAGTTGCGCGGTACTAGAGAGGCTAGCAATGGTGGAAGGGTGAGAGTGCGTATAATCCATGGACTCAACATTAGTCATAAAGAACTCACATACTTATTGCAAAAATTTATTAGTCATTGAAACAAGGTACTACACGCATGCTCCTAGGGGAAGGGTTGGTAGCAGTTAACCATCGCACGATCCCGACCTCCACACAAAGGATGACAATCAATAAATAAATCATGCTCCGACTTCATCACATAACGGTTCACCATACGTGCATGCTACGGGAATCACAAACTTTAACACAAGTATTTCTACCAATCCACAATTACTCACTAGCATGACTCTAGTATCACCATCTTTATATCGCAAAACTATTGCAAGGAATCAAACATATCATATTCAGTGATCTACAAGTTTTATGTAGGATTTTATGACTAACCATGTGAATGACCAACTCCTGTTAACTCTCTAAATAGATATAAGTGAAGCATGAGAGTTTAATTCTTTCTACAAAAGATATGCCCACGCTCTAACAAATATAAGTGAAGCAAAAGAGCATTCTACAAATGGCGGTTTTCTATGTGTAGAGAAGCAGGCAATCCAAACTTCAAATGATATAAGTGAAGCACATGAAGCATTCTATAAAGCCATACTCAAAAGATATAAGTAAGGTGCAAAGAGCCTTCTATAAATCAACCAAGGACTTTCTCATACCAGCATGGTGCATTATTAAAAGAAAAAGAAAAAGCACACGACGCTCCAAGATTTACGCATATCATGTGACGAATAAAAATATAGCTCCAAGTAAAATTACCGATGGTTGTTAGAAGAAAGAGAGGCCAAGCTTAGTTTCTTGGGAGTCCTTGAATATTACCTTGGGGTGCCTCGGGCATCCCCAAGCTTAGTCTCTTTCCACTCCTTATTCCTTCATCCATCGTGATCTCACCCAAAACTTGAAAACTTCAATCACACAAAACTTAACAAAACCCTCGTGAGATCCGTTAGTATAATAAAGCAAATTACCACTTTAAGTACTGTTGCAAACCCATTCACATTTTATTTTTGCATTGTATCTACTGTATTATAACTTCTTTATGGCTTATACCACCGATAAAATCGATAGTTTCATCAAAACTAGCAAAACAATGCATCAAAAACAGAATCTGTCTTAAACAGGACAGTCTGTAGCAATCTGAACATTTACTATATTTCTGTAACTCTAAAAATTCTGAAAAATTAGGACAAAATAAAAAAAATTCATAGAAGTACTGTGTAAAACTTTCAGAAACATTTGACATTCCAGTAAAAAATGTAAATTCACGCACTACAGCCAAAGTTTCTGTTTTTGCACTGCACACACCAAACAAGCAATCTAATCATCCTAAAGGCAAATCTTGGCACATTATTTTTATAATACAATGGATTTATACAAGGGGGTAATTATTTTTGTTGAAAAGCTTCTGTAATTAGGATTCACAAGGTTTCCATGGGCATGAACAATGTCCAAGGCATGCTCCCATTTTAACAATGCTCGTCTCTCTCGTTTTCACTTTTCTTTTTGAAAAAGTTTTAGGTTCCCCACTTTAATTTTTTTGTTTTTGAACTATATAAAAGCACACAACAGAATAAAATGACTCTCTAAAACTTCCGGGTTGTCTCCCTGGTAGCGCTTTCTTTAAAGCCATTAAGCTAGGCATAAAGTGCTCAAGTAATGGATCCACCCGGATCCCAAGGTATATCAAAGCCAATTTTAATTAACAATGATTTGTAATTTAGTAGTGAGCACAAAGTAACATATATCATGCAACAACGAAGTCTAACTCTCTTCCTATGCATTGGCATATCATAAAAGAACAATTCATGCACATCAAGTAAAGGCCAATACATAGCATAAGCAGTTTCTTGCAATTTTATCATATTGGAAACATAGAGAGGTGGAGATGTAGTTCCTCTCTCATAATAATTGCAAGTAGGAGCAGCAAGCACATGCATATTATACTCATCAAAATCATCATGTGTAATGGTAAAACGCAACCCATCAATATAATCCTTAATAAGCGCAAACTTCTCCGATATAGTGTAGTTGGGAGAATTCAAAAAGATAATAGGACTATCATGCGTGGGTGCAATAGCAACAATTTCATTCTTAACATAAGGAAATATAGCAAGTTCATCTCCATAAGCATAATTCATATTGGCATCGTGGCCACAAGCATGGCAAGCATCAAGTTCATCAAAAAGGGATATTTCAAACAAATCCAAGGGATCATAGCAATTATCATAGCATTCATCCTTCGGTAAGAACGAAGGGAAATTAAACAATGTATGAGTTGAAGAGTTACTCTCATTAGAAGGTGGGCACGGGTAGCTAATCCACTCTTCCTCCTTTTGTTCTTCGCTCTCCTCCTCATCTTTTTCATCCAATGAGCTCACAGTGTCATCAATTTCTTCTAACATAGTTTCCTGCAAAATATTAGTCTCCTCTTGGACAGCGGAGGAGTCCTCAATATATGGCTTAACATAAGCATTAGAAGCATAGTTTTCATAGCAATATTTAAGTATGGCAAAACTTTCGGATTTGTAAAGAGTAGCATCATACTTTTCAATCAAAGAAGCAATTTCATAAGCACCCTTAAAAGCAACAAATTCTTCAATTTGCTCAATATCATAGTAATTATAAACACCCTTGGCATAAGAAGATACAATTCCATTATCCTTAAACTCACATTGATAGGGAAGGTGTTTTTTAGGGTCTTCAGAACAACAAGTAAAATCATAAATTTCGCATAAATTCCAAGCATAGCATTGCAAAGTATTAATATGATGCCATAAAAGTTTCCCTTTTTGAGATAAGCGGTGTCGCACATAATAAGCATGCTCATTTAATGATTTGCCCTCAACTAAGCTAGTTGGGGTTTCAACACGAGCACAAGTGGATCGGAGATGACCCAAGTAATATTCTTTGGTGGTACGAAACACTAGTGGTTCATCAACTTTTGGAGCAGCAAGTACATCTATTTTTTTTGGTATTTTGCGTTTCCTAGCCATATCTAAAGATAGAAAACAAGTTAATAACAGAAAAATAAAAATTACTTAGTGATAAAGCAAACAACCACACAAGAGAATATTCACCCCACGCTATTGCTCCCCGGCAACGGCGCCAGAAAAAGGTCTTGATAACCCACAAGTATAGGGGATCAATTGTAGCCTTTCTCGATAAGTAAGAGTGTCGAACCCAACGAGGACCTAAAGGTAGAACAAATATTCCCTCAAGTTCTATCGACCACCGATACAACTCTACGCACGCTTAACGTTCGCTTTACCTAGAACAAGTATGAAACTGGAAGTACTTTGTAGGTGTGATAGGATAGGTTTGCAAGAAAATAAAGAACACGTAAATAAAATCTAGGGGCTGTTTAGACGAAGAAACAACTAAGTTAGTCTTAGTAGAGAGCTTTTTGTCACAAGAAAGTTATTTGTCCCTAGGCAATCGATAACTAGACCGGTAATCATTATTGCAATTTTATATGAGGGAGAGGCATAAGCTAACATACTTTCTCTACTTGGATCATATGCACTTATGATTGGAACTCTAGCAAGCATCCACAACTACTAAAGATCATTAAGGTAAAACCCAACCATAGCATTAAGTATCAAGTCCTCTTTACTCCCATACGTAAACAACCTACTTACTCGGGTCTGTGCTTCCGTCACTCACGCCACCCACCATAAGCGAATCATAAACATATTGCAAACCCTACAGCGGGGATCCCTCACGCTTGCGCGACACGGAGAGCACCATAGGACAGCACCAATAATAAAACATGCAACTCAAACCAATCATGATCATCAATCAACCCATAGGACAAAACGGATATACTCAAACATCATAGGATAGCCATACATCATTGGGAAATAATATATAGCGTTGAGCACCATGTTTAAGTAGAGATTACAGCGGGGAGAAGGGGTGTTACCCCACTGCATAGAGGGGGAGAGAGTTGGTGATGACGGCGGTGAAGTTGTTGGTGTAGATCGCCGTCACGATGATGGCCCTGGCGGCGTTCCGGTGCCACCGGGAGAGAGGGGGAGAGAGCCCCCCTCCTTATTCTTCTTCCTTGACCTACCCCCTAGATGGAGGAGGGTTTCCCCTCTGGTCCTTGACCTCCATGGCGGCGGAGGGGCGGGAGCCCCTCCGAGATTGGATCTCTCTCTCTGTTTCCTTCTGTTTTTGACTTCCAGATTCTGACCTTTCACCGTTTCTTATATTCCCGGAGATCCGTAACTCCGATTGGGCTGAAATTTTAACACGATTTTTATACGGATATTAGCTTTCTTGCGGCGAAAGAAGGGCACCAACCGCCTTACGGGGTGGCCACAAGCCCTCAGGGCGTGCCCTACCCCCCAGGGCGCGCCCTTGCGGCTTGTGGGCCCCTCGGGCTCCGCTTTCTGTTGATTCCACTTCCCAAAATTCACATATATTCCAAAAAAAATCTCCGTAAGTTTTTATCCCTCAGGACTTCGTTTGATATGGATTTTCTGCGAAACAAAAAACATGCAACAAACAGGAACTGGCACTGGGCACTGGATCAATATGTTAGTCCCAAAAAGTAGTATAAAAAGTTGCCAAAAGTATATGAAAGTTGTAGAATATTGGCATGAAACAATCAAAAATTATAGATACGACGGAGACGTATCATTGTGTCAGCATATGAATCACTAGATCTTGACTACCTTGGAGGTGAAGGGGATCGCCATATCGATCTCCGCCACGTCAGCATAGTCAATCCCACCCCGAGACGGAGCCTAGGGCGAGTCCGCGATATCGATATCCGCCATCTCCCAAGGGGAAGAGAGCACAAAAGAAGAAACCCGAGCCTCCTGCCAAAAAGAAGTTAGCTTACGAGATGACTGCCGAGGAAATCAATGAACAAGAGGCTAAGGAATTGCAGGCCCATTTTGGACCGAAACCGCCCTCGCCGCCAAAGGAGAAAATACCCGAGGAAGTCGTACAACACTTTTTGAATGCAGCTAAACCGGCGGAGAAAAGGACGCTATCAAACTATGAACACTCTATTAGCAAGTCCTATCATAAACAAAAAAAAACAGAAGTCGAGCGGTAGTAGCAAATGCGGGAAAACTGTTCCCCAGCTCGGAGAACAGGCAGTGCAATCGATCACCCCGCTCAAGGTGACTACCGATAAGGTGGTAATAACCGACGCTGATAGAGAGAATGCTAGACAGCTCGGTATCACTGTTGAACAACTCCTAGAGATCGAGGAATTCCCACCGACGGATCCGAAGGAACTAGAATGGGTATATGTCCCCGGGAACCCTCTCGTGAGTCCTGAAGATGAGAAGCTTCTATCAACGCAAATGTACAGCTTGCATCAGTGGTACATGAGAGAAGTAAAGGTCTGGCGAGAGAGCCTCATGGTGAAAGTCAAGCAAGAGCATTACATCCATGAAAATGATTTTTGGATTGAAAATGAAGAATTATTCCAGTTATTCAATCAAAAAGCACTCGACAAATCTATCGTCAGTTGCTACTGTCTGTAAGTGATTTATTTCTGTAATTTGATTAAGTCTCTAGCTCAGCTCGTTCATTGCCTGTAATTATCCTCACTATATTCTTTTTTGTGGTATTGTGCAGAATGAAGATTTTTGAATTGGAAAGAGATGGAGTCTATGGCATTGGGTTCATTGACCAAAATACCGTTAATGAAAAGGTGTTAAGTACTTACCCTAAAGACACGGAGAAAATGTTGCTAAGGTTTTTGAAGGCCCTAAATACCAAACCAGAAATACTTTTACCTTACAACTTCAAGTGAGTGTTACTTTTACCTTAATTTTACCTTATTATCTATATATATATATATATATATATATATATATATATACACACACACTCGATGTTAAGTGTAGTTGATGAGTTATGCATGCCCGCTTATACAAATCGTGTCTGCAGCTACCACTGGATCCTGCTAATCATTAGAATTGATGATGGAACTGTTGAAGTACTCGCATCACTAAGTAAAGACCCTGAAGAATACAGAAGCCTGCATTCGATGCTCGACAGGTAATTTCAATCATTTACGCACTATGTCGGCCTCTTTAGTTCGTTTCCTGATATCAAGTAATTAGTAACTCCTTTATTCATTTTCTTTGCCGGGCAGGGTTTGGAAAAAGTTCACCAAAGATGTTAGAGGTGAATGGAAAGAGAAGCTGATATGGCGAAGGTCCAAGGTATTTAAGTAGTACTAGCTACGTCCGCGCATCTCTTTAAGTATAGTTTCAATACCATTATCATCCTTGATTATTATCTGATTGAATTATATTCTCGTAAAGTGCATGAGGCAGTAACAATGGACTTCTTTATGTGCATATTACGTTTGCGAGAACATTCGTTTTATGACCGAAAGGACCAAAACTACAAGAGATCTTTGGGTACGTAAACACCATTCACATTTTTTTTATCATGATGTAATATATATACAGACAACTAACATGTTCATATTGATCTCCTTCTTTAAAGATGCATGAGATGCGGGAGAAGCTCCTACCAAAGGACCACATACGAGCAATTCAAGAGGAAATTGCGGGTTTTTTGCTTGAGCAGGTCATATCTCCCGACGGAGAATACCATTACACCTAATGCCTGCATGTAATGATTTGCAAATTGTAGGAGAAATTGTATATACCAAATTGTACATATGTGTATGCATGGTCGTATGAAAAGTTCTATGTATATGATTGGTTCTACGAGATATTCTATTATATATGCATAACGTGTACGGTATGTAGCAGCGTAAAATATGTTTGAAATGAAAAAGAATTAAATCGAATACACAAAAAGAAAAGGAAAAATAAACAATAAAACCTAAACCCATAAACCCCAAAGCCCCTAAATCTTTAGTCCCGGTTGGTGTTACCAACCGGGACTAAAGGTCCCCATCCCCCGGCGCGCGCTGCCATCCCACGTGGCAGGGATTTAGTCCCGGTTCGTAGCCAACCGGGACTAAAGGCTTGGACCCTTTAGTCTCTATACTTTAGTCCGGCCCTTCCCAACCGGGACTAATGGCCTGTTTTCTACTAGTGATTTGTTCTAAAAATATGCTTTGAGTACTAGCAATCATAGAAGACTATATGATGATTGAGTATGTGGGGCTCTTACTTAGACTTTGTTGAGAATAAGTTGAATTGGGATTGTTTGGTGACTAAGAACATAGGTTGTTAAGTTTCAAGAGAATTCATTGTTTGAACCATAACATGTGAATTGGTTGCTACTTTATCATGATGAGTTTTATGAGAAAGAGTTGTTGTTATGATGCTAGGAAAAGTGGTTGAAATTATCATTGATCAAACTTATGCACTATGCTAGTAAATTATTTCTTTTATCATTTACCTACTCGAGGACGAGTAGGAATTAAGCTTGGGGATGCTGACACGTCTCCAACGAATCGATAATTTATTAAGTATTCATGTCATATTTGCCTATGTTTTTACTATGGTTTTATGATTTATTGGGACTAACCTATTAATAGTTACAAAATTTCACAATTTCTTGTTTCACACTTTGATGTGTAGAAATTAATTGGAAATTGGCAAAAAAACGCAAAAGGAGCCTTGTTGGAGGACTCTGACTTTTCTGAAATCTGTCCACAAACAGTTTTTAGAGATCGTCAGTTTGACCCCCGAAGACGGCGTCAAATGGAAAAAGCTAAAACTAGGAAAATGTGGGGAATTTTATGGCATTGATTCTGGAATCCAAATTCGTCCAAAAAGGAGTTCGGATGCGATCTGTAGACCCGTTTTACTGGAGGAAAATATCTGATTACGGGATTACGAGAATTGACGTGATTGAGTCCAACTCTTACCATATCTGATGTATTCGGCCAAGCCACGACTTTGAGGACTCATGAGGGCTGTGAGGAGTCCCTAGGAAGGTTCTAGAGGTGCCCAAGAGCCATTTGATCAAGGGTCCATCCATCGGAGAGCCATAGAGCACCACAGAGGCACATATAAGGAGAGAAAAACCCTAGTTTCGGGAGAGCCACAAAAAGCCACGAATTTGCCACTCCCTTGGCAGACGCCAAGAAGGGGGGGGGCTCCTCCATTGCAGCACCAAGACCAAGGAAGAAGGGGGCAAGGGGCCGCCGCCCGTCGCCGCCGCCGTGGCCGCCATCGCCTCCATCTCTTTGGGGCTGCACCTCTCCATCAACAACTCTCTCTTTCTCACCATGATAATGTGTGAGTAATCCACCTTGGGGCTGAGGGTTTATACCGGTAGCTATGTGTTCAATCTCTCTCTCTCTCTCTCTCTCTCTCTCTCGTGTTCTTGAGATGTCACAATCTTGATGTATCATGGGCTTTGTTAATATAGTCGGATCATATGATGTTATTCCCTTGCTATCTTGTTGTGATGAATTGAATCTTTCCCTTTGAGATCTCGTTATGTTGGATTGAATATTGGATTTGAGAACACTTGATATATGTCTTGCATGCAGATACCCGTAGTGACAATGGGGTATTCTATTGATCCACTTGATATATGTTTTGGTACTCAACTTGCGGATTGGCGAGGTGACATTGGGGTAATCTATGCATAGGGGTTGATACACGTTCTTGTCCTACTTTCTCCGATAGAAATCTTGGGGTACTCTTTGAGGTTCTTTGTGTTGGATTGAGTATTATGAATCTGAAATTGTTTGATGCGTATCGTATAAATAACTCATGGATACTTGTGGTGACATTGGAGTATCTAGGTGACATTAGAGTTGGTTGATACGTATCATATGGTGTTATTCTAGTACGAACTCTTAGATAGATCGATCGGAAAGGATAACTTGATGTTATCTTAGTACGAACTCTTGGATAGATCGATCGGAAAGAATAAATTTAAGGTGGTTTCGTACCCTACAAACACTTTCTTTTTATGTTCTCCGCTAGATAAGAACTTTGGAGTGATTCTTCGTTGCACGTTGAGGGATGGTTATGTGATCCAATTATATTAGCATTGTTGAGAGATTGCACTAGTGAAAGTATGGACCCTAGGCCTTGTTTCCAAGCATTTATACAACATTTTGCTCATTGTTTACTATTTGTTACCTTGCTGTTTTTACATTTTCAGATTACAAAAACCTATATCTACCATCCATATTGCACTTGTATCACCATCTCTTCGCCGAACTAGTGCACCTATACAATTTTCCATTGTATTGGGTGTGTTGGGGACACAAGAGACTTTTTATTATTTGATTGCAGGGTTGTTTGAGAGAGACCATCTTCATCCTACACCTCCCACGGATTGATAAACCTTAGGTCATCCACTTGAGGGAAAATTGCTACTGTCCTACAAAACTCTGCACTTGGAGGCCCAACAAAGTCTACAAGAATAAAGTTGCGTAGTAGACATCAACTTTTCATGTTGAGTCAACTTCTTATTCCAATCTATTATTTCTTTAGTGGGCAAGCATCATGTGGTGGGGAAAGATCCAGACACATATATCCAGTTGAATATAGGTGATCATGATTCATTATTTATTGACATTATTCCTGAGATAAATAAGTTGGGAGGCGAAACTTTAAGCCCCTATCTTCCTATGTGTTTGACTGAAACTGTTTGTTCTAAAAATATGCTTTGAGTGTCAGCAATCATGGAAGACTAAATGATAGTTGAGTATGTGGAATTTGCTAAACCAAAGCTCTTACATAGACCCTTCCTGAAAATAAGATGAATTGTAATTGTTTGATGACTGAAAACATAGTTTGCTAGTTTTCAAGAAAGTTTATGGTTTATGCTTTAACATGTGAATAACTTGCTACTTGATTATGAGAAGTTCTATGAGAAATACTTGCTGGTTTTGATGCTAGAAAAGTGAGTGAAATTATCCTTGATCAATATTATACATTATGCTAGCATTCACACTTCATAAATTACTTCTTTTATCATTTACCTACTCGAGGACGAGTAGGAATTAAGCTTGGGGATACTGGTACGTCTCCAACGTATAGATAATTTATGAAGTATTCATGCCATATTCACCTATGTTTACAATACTTTTATATGGTTTTGATGCACTTTATATGATTTATTTAGAACTAACCCGGACCGACGCGGTTTTCAGCAGAATTACCGTGGTGTTGTTTTTGTGATTTTTTCTGGACCAAAAGAAGACCTGGAAGCTTCGGGAGGAGACCGGAGGCTGCACGAGAGAGGCACCACACATAAGGGCATGCCCGGGGGGTGACCATGCCCTATTGTGTGGTGGCTCCTCCTGGCGCCTCCCGACATCCCTCTCTGGCCTATAAATTCTAATATTTCTCAAAAACCCTGGAGAGCCTCCAGAAACACTTTTTCCTCCGCCGCAAGTCTCTGTTTTGCCGTGTGCCCATCTAGAGCCCTGTTTCGGTGCCCTGTCGGAGGGGGGATCGATCACGGAGGGCCTCTACATCAACCTTGCTGCTCTCATGGTGATGTGTGAGTAGTTCCATGCAAACCTACGGGTCCGTAGTTAGTACCTAGATGGCTATCTCTCTCTCTCTCTCTTGATCTTCAATACAAAATTCACCGCATCTTCATGGTGATCTATTCGACGTAATCACTTTGTGCGGTGAATTTGTTGGGATCCGACGAATTGTGGGTTTATGTTCAGATTATTCATGAAAAAGATTTGAGTCTGCTCTGAATTCTATTATGATTCTTATTTGCATGATTATTATAGCTTCGTAAATCTCTCCGGTCTATTGAAATAGTTTGGCCAACTAGATTGATATTTCTTCAGTGAGAGGGGTGCGTTATAGTGGGTTCAATCTGGCGGTGCTTTATATCCCAGTGACAGAAAGGGACAAGACACGTCTTTGTATTTTTGCCACTAAGGATAAAACGATGGGATTAGTTCATATTAATTTAATTCTCTTTGTCTACATCATGTCATCGTTCTCCAAGCATTACTCTGTTTGTTATGAACTTAATACTTAGAGAGGCAAGCATAGAAGCGCTCTCAACGTGGAGTAATAGTAATAGGTGTAGGTAGGAGTCGGCCTATTTTCTTATGGACGTTATGCCTATATATATGATCATTGCAGTGAATAAATATTGCATAACTATGTGATTTTCTATCAATTGCCCAACAGTAATTTGTTTACCCACCGTAGGCCTACTACATGAGAGATGCCACTAGGGAAAACTATGGCCCCCGGGTCTATGCACTTATATATTTACAAAAGCTTTCATTACCTTGCTGACATTTATTTGCATTTTATTTATTTTGCAATTTACAATTATCAACTTTCATCTGCACAATTCATTTGCTTGCAAATAACGAGTCCAAGGGGATTGACAACCCTCTTGCCCGCGTTGGGAGCAAGTGTTTGCTTCTTTGTGTGCAGTCACTAAAGATGGGGGTTGCGTGCTACTCCTATTGGTTCGATAACCTTGGTTCTCACTGAGAGAAATACTTATCTATACTATGCTGCATCACCCGCTCCTCTTCACGGAAAACCCAATGCAGATCACAAGTATCAATAAGCCTAGCATGTACAGACATGGCATCAGAATACGAAGAACCAAGAGGTCGAACATGAGACATATAGTAGATATGATGAACATGGAGATGTTCACCATTGAAACCACCTCATCTCATGTGATGACCGGACTTGGGTTGGTGAATTTGGATCATGTATCATTTAGACAACTTTGACGGATGTTGATTTAAGTGGTAGTTCATTAGTAATTTGATTAACTGAACTACATTATCATGAACATATTCTAAATTGTATTTGCAAAATTATGTTATAGATCAATGGCTCGCGTTGTAGTTCCCCTGAATTTTAATGCGTTCCTACAGAAAGCTAACTTGAAAGATTATGGAAGCAATTATGCAGACTGGGTCCGTAATATGAGGATTATCCTCACTGTTACACAGAAAGCTTATGTCCTTGATGCACCACTTGGTGCACCACCCCCTCTAGTATCGTTTGTGGATTTTGAACATGTCTGATAGTCATGTTCTGATGACTACTCGATAGTTCAATGCGCCATTCTTTACGGCTTAGAATCGGGGCTCCAAGGACGTTTTGAACGCCACGGAGCATATGAGATATTCCAACAGCTAGAATAGGTATTTCAGGCTCATGGCCGTATTGAGAGGTATGAGACCTCCGACAAGTTCTTTGCTTGCAAGATGGAGGAGAATAGCTCAGTCGGTAAGCATGTACTCAAACTGTCTGGATACCACAATCGCTTGAATCAGTTGGGAGTTAGTCTTCCAGATGAAACGGTGATTGACAGAGTCCTCCAGTCACCGCCACCTAGCTACAAGACCTTCGTGATGAACTATAACATGCAAGGTATGGAGAAGACGATCCCTAAGCTATTCGTGATGCTTAAAGCTGTGGAGGTAGAAATCAAGAAGGAGCATCAAGTGTTGTGGTTAAAAAAGACCACTAGTTTCAAGAAGGGCAAAGGAAAGAAGGGAAACTTCAAGAAGAATGGAAAGCCAGTTGCCGCTCCCGTGAAGAAACCCAAGGCTGGACCCAAACCCGAGATTGAGTGCTTCTATTGCAAGGGAAATGGACATTGCAAACGGAACTGCCCCAAGTACTTGGTAGATAAGAAGGTTGGCAATGTCAACAAAGGTATATTTGATATGCATGTTATTGATGTGTACCTTACCAGTGCTCGTAGTAGTGCCTGGATATTTGAGACCGGTTCAGTTGTTCATATTTGTAACTCGAAGCATGAGCTGCGGAATAAACAGAGACTGGCTAAGGACGAGGTGACGATGCATGTTGGAAATGGCTCCAAGGTTGATGTGATCGCCGTCGGCATGCTCCCTCTACGTCTACCTTTGGGGTTAGTTTTAAACCTAAATAATTTTTATTTGGTGCATGCATTGAGCATGAACATTATATTTGGATCTTGTTTATTGCGAGACGATTATTCATTTAAGTCAGAGAATAATGGTTGTTCTATTTATATGAATAATATCTTATATGGTCATGCACCCAATGTGAATGGTTTACTCTTGTTGAATCTCGATCGTAGTGATACACATGTTCATAATATTGATGACAAAAGATGCAAAGTTAATGATGATGGTACCACATACTTGTGGCACTGTCGCTTAGCTCATATTGGTGTAAAGCACATGAAGAAACTCCATGCTGATGGACTTTTGAAATCACTTGATTATGAATCATTTGAAACATGTGAACCATGCCTTATGGGAAAGATGACGAAAACCCCATCTTCCGGTACAATGGAGCGGCCAAGTGACTTGTTGGAAATAATACATCCTGATATATGCGGTCCAATGAGTGTTGAAGCGCGCGGTGGATATCGTTATTTTCTTACCTTCGTAGATGATTTGAGTAGATATGGATATATTTACTTAATGAAACACAAGTCTTAAATGTTTGAAAAGTTCAAGCAATTTCAGAGTGAAATTGAAAATCATCGTAACAAGAAGATAAAATTTCAATGATCTGTTCATGGTGGTGAATATCTGAGTTACGAGTTTGGTACGCATTTGACAATATGGAATTGTTTCACAACTCACGCCACCTCGAACACCGCAACGTAATGGTGTGTCCGAACGTCATATTCGTACTCTATTGGATATGGTGCATTCTATGATGTCTCTTACTGATTTGCCACTATCATTTTGGGGTTATGCTTAGAGACAGTTGCATTCACTTTAAATAGGGCACCATCTAAATCCGTTTAGATGACACCGTATGAATTATAGTTTGGCAAGAAACCTAAGCTATCGTTTCTTAAGGGGATGCATGCGACGCTTATGTCAAGAGACTTCAACCTGATGAGCTCGAACCCAAAGCGGAGAAGTGTGACTTCATAGGACACCCTAAAGAAACAATTGGTATACCTTCTATCTCAGATTCAAAGGAAAAATCTTTGTTGCCAAGAATGGATCCTTTCTAGAGAAGGAGTTTCTCTCGAAGAAGTGAGTGGGAGGAAGGTAGAACTTGATGAGGTTATCGAACCTCCGCTTCAATTGAAGAGTAGCGCAGCGCAGAAAGATGTTCCTGTGACGCCTACACTAGTTGAAGAGGAAACTAATGATGATGATCATGAAACTTCAGATCAAGTTACTACCAAACTTCGTAGGTCGACAAGGACATGTACTGCCCCTGAGTGATAAGGTAATCCTATCTTGGAAGTCATGTTGTTAGATAACGGTGAGCCTACGAACTATGAGGAAGCGATGATGGGTCCGTCAAATGGCTAGAGGCCATGAAATCCGAGATAGGATCCATGTATGAAAACCAAGCATGGACTTTGGAAGACTTACTCGATGACCGTCAGACCATTGAGAACAAATGGATCTTTAAGAAGAACACAGATGCTGATGATAATGTCACCGTCTATAAAGCTCGACTTGTCGCAAAGGGTTTCCGGCAAGTTCAAGGAGTTGACTACGATGAGACTTTCTCACCCGTAGCGATCCTAAATTCTATTAGGATTATGTTAGCAATTGCTACATTTTCTATTATAAAACTGGCAGATGGACATCAAAAGTGCGTTCCTTAACGGTTTTCTTAAGGAAGAGTTGTATATGATGCAACCGGAGGGTTTTGTCGATCCTAAGGATGCTAATAAGGTATGCAAGCTCCAATGATCCATCTATAGACTGGTGCAAGCATCTCGGAGTTGGAACCTTTGCTTTGATGAGGTGATCAAAGCTTTTGGGTTTATACAAGTTTATGGAGAAGTTTGTATTTACAAGAAAGTGAGTGGGAGCTCTATAGCATTTCTAATATTATATGTGGATGCCATATTGTTGATTGGAAATAGTATAGAACTTCTGGAAAGCGTGAAGGGACACTTGAACATGAGTTTTTCAATGAAAGACCTCGGAGAAGCTGCTTACATATTAGGCATCAAGATCTATAGAGATAGATCAAGATGTCTGATAGGCTTTTCACAGAGCACATACCTTGACAAGATTTTGAAGAAGTTCAAAATGGAGGAGTCCAAGAAGGGGTTCTTGCCTATCTCGCAAGGTGTGAAGTTGAGTAAGACTCAAAGCCTGACCATGGCAGAAGAAAGAGAAAGGATGAGCGTCGTCCCCTATGCCTCAGTCATAGGCTCTATAATGTATGACATGCTATGTACCAGACCTGGTGTGTGCCTTGCCATGAGTCTGGCAGGGAGGTAATAGAGTGATCCAGGAGTAGATCAATGGACATTGGTCAAAAATATTCTTAAGTGCCTAAAGAGGAGTAAGGAAATGTTTCTCATTTATGGAGGTGATAAAGAGCTCGTCGTAAAGGGTTACGTTGATGCTAGCTTTGACACTGATTCGGATGACTCTAAGTCTCAAACCGGATACATATTTATTCTGGATGGTGGAGCTGTCAGTTGGTGTAGTTCCAAACAGAGCATCGTGGCGGGATCTACATGTGAAGCGGAATATATAGCTGCTTCAGAAGCAGCGCAAGAAGGCATATGGATGAAGGAGTTCATGATCGATCTAGGAGTTGTGCCTAGTGCATCGCATCTGATGACTATACTTTGTGACAACACCGGAGCCATTGCCATTGCCAAAGAGCCAATGTTTCACAAGAAGACCAAGAATATAAAGAACCGCTTCAACTCCATCTGTGATTACATCAAGGAGGGAGACATAGAGATTTGCAAAGTACATACGGATCTGAATGTTGCAGACCGATTTACTAAATCTCTCTCATGAGCAAAACATGATCAACACCATAACTCTACGGGTGTTAGATTCATTATAATGTAGGCTAGATTATTAACTATACTGCAAGTGTGAGACTATTGGAAATATGCCTAGAGGCAATAATAAATGGTTATTATCATATTTCCTTGTTCATGATAAGTCTTTATTATTCATGCTAGAATTGTATTGGCCAGAAACTTAAATACATGTGTGGATACATAAACAACACCGTGTCCCTAGTGAGTCTCTACTAGTCTAGCTCGTTGATCAAAGATCGTTAAGGTTTCCTAGCCATAGACATGAGTTGTCATTTGATAACGGGATCACATCATTAGGAGAATGATGTGATGGACAAGACCCAATCTTAAGCTTAGCATATGATCGTGTCATTAAAGTGTAATTGCTATAACTTTCGTCATGTCAAGTATCTATTCCCAAGACCATGAGATCATGTAACTCCCTGACACCGGAGGAATACCTTGTGAGCTATCGAATGTCACTTAGTAATAGGATGATTATAAAGGTGCTATTCAGGTATCTCCGAAGGTGTTTGTTGGGTTGGCATGGATCGAGACTGGGATTTATCACTCCGTGTGACGAAGAGATATCTCTAGGCTCACTCGGTAATACAACATCACAAGAAGCTTGCAAGCATATGACTAATGAGTTTAGTCACGGTATCTTGTATTACAGAATGAGTAAAGAGACTTGTCGGTAAAGAGATTGAACTAGGTATAGTGATACCAACGATCGAATCTCGGGCAAGTAACATATCGTTGGACTAAGGGGATTGCATACGGGATTAGCCGAATCCTCAACAACGTGGTTCAACCGATGAAGATCTTCATGGAATATGTAGGAACCAATATGGGCATCTAGTTCCTGCTATTGGTTATTGATCGGAGAGGTGTCTCGGTCATGTCTACATGATTCTTGAACCCGTAGGGTCACACACTTAACGTTCGGTAACGCTAGGGTACTAGTGGGATATTAGTGGCAATGGACCGAATGTTGTTCGGAGTCCCATATGAGATCCCTGATGTCACGAGGAGTTCGAATGGTCTATATGTAAATATTTGTATATGGGAAGTCCTATTTTGGCTACCGGAAAAGTTTAGTGTTTTGCCTGTATTGCAGCTGGAAGCTTCTGGAGGATATCGGAGGGGTCTTGAAGTCCACCAAGGGTTGCACCACGTCCCATAGGCTAGCAAGGGTTGAGGGGAGGCGCCCTGGTCTTAATGGACCAAGGGCACCAACCCCTACAAGCCCATGTGCCTAGGGTGGAAAACCCTAAAGGGGAGGGCCCTCTACTTGGCTTGGATGGCACTCCTCCCCTCCTTGGCCGCCACCCCCTCCCTTGGAGGAGGGGGAAGGGCTGGCCACGTCCACCCCCCTTATATAAATAGAGAGGAGGCGCAAGGGGCAGCCCATCCCTTGACCACGGCGGCTGCCCTCTTCCTCTCCCTCCACTTCTCATCCGTGTAGCGCTTGGCGAAGCCCTGCCGGAGTATCGCTGCCACCACCAGCACGTCGTCGTGTTGGATCAGATCTCATCTAGATCTTCTCCCTCGCTTGCTGGATCAAGGAGGAGGAGACGTCATCAAGCTGTACGTGTGCTAAACACGGAGGTGCCGCACATGTGGTGCTTGGATCGGATTAGATCACGACGCAAGTGCGACTACGCCAACCACGATCTCTAGATCGTTAACGCTTTTGGTCTACAAGGGTATGTAGACACCTCTACCTCTCGTTGCTATGCATCTCCATAGATAGATCTTGGGTGTTCGTAGGATTTTTTTTTGTTTTCCATGTTCTGTTTCCCTACATTCAATGCCTTCACACAATTTTAGAGGTCGTCTTTGACAGTTAAACCCTATCTCCAGGGACTTATATCTATGTTATCATGTGTCACTGACAAACACATCAGTCCCTTAACCAAGTTTATCGTCAATACTCCAAAATCAATAGGGGGCACTAGATGCACTTACAACAACATTATTAAATGTTATTACCATGGCTAGGGGTGAAGCGGAAGTAATCTCTCCTCTCTAGTCATTTCAAATGGGGTAGAAAATTATACATGACATTTCCTAAAAATACCCCATGCAAAAGAATAGAGTTGTTTAAGGCTCTATCCTAAGAAGTATTTCAAAGTTGTGGAGAGGAACAAGCAAATGCATAATCACATTCATCACATTTTTCTGGTCCAAAACCATACATAAAGTTTTGTTATCCGAGCTACAGTTATTTAGTTCTGCAATAGACCACTTAACAATGTCATTTGTACTATATTAATTCGAACAAGAAGTTAAACATTTTTATCATGTTTTTTTTGAAAACTACACAAAATTCTAAGCAAGTTTCATACCTTACATGTTTAATTTGGTGCTACCATTTAAGAGTTGTAAACAAGTTAGAATGTGTATGAAATATGTTTGAAAACATGAAAACAAAAGGGAATGGCTGAAAGGGGTGGTGCTGGGCCAAATCCAGCGCACTGTGCAGCCAATAGCTCTTTTGCCCATGCAGTTACGATCGAGGGAGAGTGTGAAATCACTAGTTAAGGTATACCCTTTGGAAAGGTCACTCCCACCATTCTCGGGCGATTACAAATGATGTGTGTCACTTGTGGCAACCAAGGAGTTTTTTTTTCTTTCTTCGTAGTTTCATTTTTTCAAATGTTTTATATCTTGAACCGAATCTCAGGCCATTTTCACAGTTGGATATCTTGCGTCAAGATCTTCGAAACTAGATCCCATGTTAATAGGTTTTGACGAACTTATTTCTTCATGAAAACCCCTAAAAAAACAGAGATGAAAGCATGGTTTTTTTTTCTTTCATTTTTCCCCTTTCGAGAAGCACAGATCTGTGCCTCCACGAGATACAATTTGTGCTTCTAGTGGAAGCACACAAAAAGCACGAAAAGAATCACGATATTATTCCCATTCGAAACAAGCACAGCCGTGCTTCTCGCAAAAACAATTCCGTGCCTCCACAAGAAGCAAAAAAACAAATTTACACAAAAACAAATCAAGAGTTTTTGTTCTTTTTTCGAGAAACATAGTTGTTCTTCTCCTGGAAGCAAATATGTGCTTCTCGTGAAATCAAACAAACTCGTGGAAAAATAAATTTCGTGAATTTTTTCTCTGCCGAGAAGCACAACTGCGTTTCTCGCGGAAGCAAATCTATGCCTCCACGAGGAGAAGGATATGTGATTATCATGGAAGCGGAAGAAAACGCGTGCAAAAAAAAAGGTCACAGAAACACAGAGCTTTCGTGAAGCACAGTGCTTCTCACGTAAGCAAATTTGTGCCTCCTTTCCGAGAAGCACAGTGCATCTCACGGAAGTAAATTTGTGCTTCTCGTGGAAGCACAATTTTTCCGCGCGAAAAAAATCACAATAGTTTTCTTCAAAACCTAGAAAAAACCAGGCATAAACCGAAAGCTGAAAAAGGGAAAAAAACCATCTAAAACCTGAAAATGAGTACAGAAAAATAAAAAATAAAACCCAGAGGAAGCGTCCAACAGCATTTCGCGCGCTCTCAGCCCCCAAAAGTGACCCTTGCGGGGCTCCCGCAAGGGGTAGATTACAGAGAAAAAACACACACAAAAAGAAGGGGTAGTTTTTTTTTGAGGTAAAAAATAAGGGGTAGTGCTATGTGCTGCCCGCTGCGAGTCCTACTAGGGATCACCTGTAGGGAGCAGGTTTTGGGCTGGCCAAGTAACCACGACTCATGCTGACGTCATGTTTTGTTCTTCCGTTTTTTACTCACATTTTTTCTTTATATTTTTGTATATCGAAAATTCCAAAAATATATTACAAAAACACTTTACATAAATGTTAATCTTGCATCTGATAAAAGTTAAACCTGTATAGAAAAATATTTTCGATATATACGAAAAATGTACAATGTGAATAAAAAAATAGAAAATGTTAATCATGTGTATGGAAAATGTTAATTATGTGTATGAAAATTGTTTGTGTATTTCAGAAAAAAGATTGTACATTAAAATCAATGTATGTTACATTTTAAAAAATCTTCACAAGTTTCAAAAATGTGTTCAGGAATATTTCCGAAAACAATTTTGTACAATGTTAATCTTGAAAAATGTTAATGTTTCATTCAATAAATGTTAAACATGTATAGAAAAATTTATCTGTATTATGTGAAAAATATATAAATGTGAAAATGTAAAAAGTAATACAATGTTAGTCGTGTATATGAAAAATGTTAATCATATGTTCGGAAAATGTATCAAATACGAAATGTCACACATTTCAAAAGAAATGTATGTAACATTTATAAAAAAAACTATACTAATGTTGAAAATCATTGTGTAATTCAACAAAAATGTTTCATTCATTCGAATAATAGACATCACATATTAAAAATCTTCACAATTTTCAAAAATGTGTTTTTAACATTTTCAAACAATATACAGTGTACTAAAAAAATTTACATAGTAGAAAAAAATGTTTCAACATGTATTTGAACAACAAAAATCACATGTTTTTGTAAAAAGTTTAAGCATGTCTTTGAAAAATGTTAAATGGGATAAAACAAATATTTTAAATATATACCAAAAGTGTGCAACATGTATGAAAAAACTAACGTGTATTGAAAAATTGAAACCAATGAAGAAAGAAAATAAACAAAAATAAAAGCAAAGAAACCAAAAGAACAAAAGAAAACCCGGAAAGAAACAAAGAAAATCAAAGTATAAATAAGAAAAAAGAAAAAAAGAAAACTAAGAAAACCAGTTCATAAAAAAAGAAGAAAAATAAAAATAAAAAATGGTGAAAACACAATATTACAAAGAGAACAAAAGAAAAAGAAGGAAAATAGCGGAAAAAATGGAGCGAGTGAACTCTACGGCAATCGCTACGAGCTAGAATAAAGCGAACCTACACACACAACACCCGCGGTACAAATCAAGCCGCCCCGCTACTGTCGCTCGTAGGAAATTCCTATTAAGAATCATCACGGGTGAGATATAGCCCTGGCAAAGAAGAAGGGGAAGTCTGGGGGTTCAAACAAGCATTCGTGCGAGGTTGTTCTATGTTCGTCCCCTCAGCTTGTGGCTTCCAGGTGGGTCCCCTCTGACAGATTTTACTTATAGTATTTTTTTTATATTTCAAAATAAATCTTCGTTAGTTTTCAGGTTATTTGGGAGAATAGCTACCTCTGTTGTAGCTGTTTCCAGGTCCAGGATCTCAGCTGCTAGCAATCTCACTCTTGTGATTAAACTTGCAAATTAAGACAGAAAAAACATTAGAATTGCATCATAAAGTGAAATATAGCTCTAAAACATATTAAATATTAGTAGGAAAACAAGATGTAAAATGGACGTATCGTGCCTCTATGAGAAGAAAAAAAACCCCACAACAAATTAATAGTTTGTTTTGCCTTTTTTCGAGAAGCACAGTTGTGCTTCTCCTAGAAACAAATCTATGCTTCTCATGAAAGCAAATATGTGATTCTCATGAAAGCGAAAAAAATGTGCGCAATCAAATTCATAATTTTTTTCCTCTTCCCGAGAAGCATAGTGCTTCTCGCGGACACAAATTTGTGTATCCACAAGAAGAAAATTTATGCTTCTCATTGAAGCATAACTTTTTTTCACGAAAAGAAAATCATTTTTTTTCTCCAAAACCTAGAAAGAAACAAGAGTAAACTAAGAATCCGAAAATGGAATAAAGAAAACCATCTAAAACCTGAAAACATATATAGAAAAGAAAAAAAACGATACCAACAGGTAGCGTCCAGCAATACTTGACGCACGCTCAGCTCCAAAAAGTGACCATTGCGGGGCTCCAGTAAGGGGCCCCTTGAGTATAGAGAAAAACACACACAAAAAGATGGGGCACTGCTATGTGCCGCCCACTGCGAGTCCTACTAGGGCTCGCCTGAAGGGAGCAGGTTTTGGGCCGGCCAAGTTGCCACAGCTTATGCTGACGTCATGTTTTGTTCTTCCGTTTTTTACTCAATTTTATTTCCTTTTTTTAATTTTTATTTCAAAAACACTAACTAACTAACGATATATATATAACTTTACATAAATATTAATCTTGCATTTGGAAAAAGTTAAACATGTATAGAAGAATATTTTTGATGTATATGAAAAATGTACAATGTGATTCAAAAAAAGTAGAAAATGTTAATCATGTGTGTGAAAAATGTTAATCTTGTGTATGAAAATTGTTTCTGTATTTCAAAATACAATTCATATAAATGTATGTTACATTTAACAATATGTTCACAAGTTTCAAAAATATGTTCAGGATATTTTTCAAAAAATAATTTGTACAGTGTTAATCTTGAAAAATGTTAATATTGCATCAAAAAATTGTTAAACATGTATAAAAAATGTATCTGTCTTATATAAACAATGTATAAATGTGAATGTAAAAAGTAATAAAATGTTAATCATGTATATGAAATATGTTATTCATATGTATTTAATTTTTTAATCATATTTTCCAAAATGTATTTAATATGAAATGTCACACATTTCAATAGAAATGTATGCGACATTAAAAAATGTTTACACGAATGTTAAAATGTTCTTGTAAATCAAATAATGTACATCACATTTTGAAAAAAAGTCATAATTTTCAAAAATGTGTTCGTGACATTTTCAAAAAATGTCTGTACAATGTATTGAAAATGTTTACATAGTGCAAACTAATATTTTTTGTCACACAGAAAAAATGTATCAACATGTATTTGAAAAATAAAAGAAAAATATGTTTTTGTAAAAATTGTTAAACATGTCTTTAAAAACTGTTAAATTGGTATAAAAATATATTTTATATATAGAACAAACATGTATGAAAAAATGTAGATATGTATTGAAAAAAAGCCAATGAAAAAATGCAAAAGAAACAAAAAATAAAGCGATGAAACCAGAAAAAAATAAACCTGGAAAGAAAAATAGAAAACCAAACTATAAAGAAGAAAGAAGAAAAAGAAGAAAACTATGGAAAAACAAAGAAAACTGAATCATAAAAATGAAAAAAGACAAAACCAAAAACCGGTGAAAAAATAAAAAAGAAAAAAAGAAAAAAAAACGGAGTGAGTGAACTCTACGGAGACCGCTACAAGCTAGAACAAACCGAATCTTTACGCGCAACAACCGCGGTACAAAGTAGGCCGCCCCGCTATTGTCGCTCATAGGCGATTCCTATTAGGAATCATTACAGGTGACATACATTGCTAGTGAAAAAGAAGGAGAAGCCTGGGATTCAAACAAGGATTTGTGCAACGATGAGCGCTCCGGTTGTTCTGTGTTAGTGATAAGAATGGGCTTCAACTTGTTATGAAGCAAATGGGTCGGCTTTAGCCCAAACGAGGCGGGGAACTCCCGTGTGTGGACGTAAGGTTGCAGGGCGATGTGTGTAACGCTTGCGCAAGCGCGTGTGGGCGCATAGGGACCGGCTGGGATGTCATGTGTGTGTATTGTGCGTGCGCACATAGAGCAGGCGGAGCTGTTGAGCTCGAGCGCCAACCATGGCGCCTTGCCTCGGGCGTGCGCAAGTTCAGTGGCAGAGCTTCAACGTGATTTGAAAGGGAGCTAAATGAGTCTTAACTAGGATTGAGGGAGCTAATCTAGTGTATTATGTTAAATTTGGCTTAAATGGTATTAAAAACTAAAAATATGAATTTGTTATTCGCTTTGGCCCTCACTAAGCTCCGCCACTTCGCCTGGGGAGCTCCTATACGAGCAAGATGACAAGTAAAGGCGGCGTCTCACGGTGGGCTCTAAACGGAGGCCACATTGGTTCGGGAAGGACGGAGTCGATGGAGGCGAGTGGCACCTATGGCACAGGTGGACAATGGAGCTAGACGTCGCGGGAAGAATTGCTCGGGAAGCACGGCTCACGGCGGAGATGTCCATGAGGTGCACCAGGTCGTGGAGAGCGGTAAGGTGGGCTAGCTCCGGTTATCTGTCTCCCTCTGTTTCTTCCTTTTCTATTTATAAAAATAAATAGAGCTTGAAGAAAAAAAAAAGAGGGTTAGGAGATGAATTTGTGCACGAGACAAATTTTCCTGGACTTGTTAAGATATGTGTGATCCAGGAAAAATGGAGGACATGATTGCAAAGTTATAATTCAAACTTATTTGAATGAATTCAAATAGGTTTGAATTAGGTCTAGGTGCTAGGAGTGCCCCAAAAATCAAGATATTTTTGGAAGAGCTTGGGAAAGTGAGATGGAAACTATGGGCAAAGTTTGGAGGACAAGCTTGAAGTACAAAAAGGCAAAGGATTTTCGGAAAGGTTCCAAAAGAATTTGAAAATGCATTAAATAAAATATAAAGAATACGCTAAAGATTTTTTTTAATGTTCAGTGGTTTTAATTTGGTGTGAAATATTTAATGGCATGATGAAAAGAAAATGCAAAAAATAATTATTACACCATTAATATTGCAACAAACTCTTGTTTTAAAACTCTGGGATGTTACAACAATGATCTGAATCTCGCAAAAAAAAAACCAATGATCTGAGCGCGACCACGACAAGCACGTGCACGCTAGCGTTGTCACCCTCAAAAGCAATATTGGTCGGCCGAGCAGAAATCTCCCAAGTTTGAGAAGAAACATCGGGCGCCCTCCGGATGCCAGAGCACGTCCAGGTAGTCGACGGCCTCGATGTCTTTCATTTCCTCTAACGTCATGGAGTGGTTCTCGGCGTGCTCCGGCCGCTCGGAGAAGAGCGTGTTGCCCTCATGCACAGGATCGGGCCGTGTCCACAGGGGCGGAGCTACGGGGGGACGAGGGGGGGCCACGCCCCCCCCCCCCCCCCCAACGTGCGCGTCGAACCAACGTACCCAGGCAGAAATTTTCTACGATCAGGAGTAGTTAGTACTAATTAGCCCCCCCCCCCAACGTGATCTCCTCAAGCCCAGTAGCTTGCTTATATTCAGCCCACTAGCCCAAACGGAAGACAAACAGGCAGTCACGCAGGGATCGATCGATCTATCTCCTCTCCAATCCGTCGTTTTGTTCCCCGACGCACGCAGCTGCACGCATCTCTAATCTCTGAATATCTCCCTCCTGCGACTACGCCTAGGGTAGTTCGCAACAGGCAACACCATCAGCGCCGGCTCCGGCGCCGCAGACGGCCGAACCTACAACCAGCGACAGCGAGCAAGGAAATTCGCCACTGAGGGTGAGTCTTCTTTAACTGATCCGTTCCCCTGTTATAAGCTGCAGAAATTCTTGAGTTAGGTAGGTTAAATTGAATCATGGGAATTAGGGGAAATAATATCTTGTTTATCCTCACAAACATGTACTGCAAATTAGGCTTGACACACAGATTCTTTTGTTTGGATTTGATTTGTCTGTTGCCACCGATCTGTATTTTTTTTGTTTGTGTAGTCATGAAGAGGAAGACAATGCTTTCGTTTTTTGAGAAGGTTGGATCAAGCTCCCAACGCGAACCTGCCGGTGTTGATGATTCCAACACACCCGAACAAGGACAAAGTAGTGGACAGAATGACACTCTTGATCTGAATATTTCAGCATCTGTAGAAGTTCCACAGCAAGAGAGAGTTGTAACAACAGATTATATTAGAGACCCCGGCAAACGTCTTCAAATTTGGCAACTCCCTCGTGCCAAACAAGATGAAGCTCGGCGTTTTTATATATCCGAGGGCGCTTATCAACCAATCCTAGAGCCAGATCAATACCCATTTGTTGGAACGGGTACCCATCGCCGCCGATTCCAAAAAGATTGATATTCCGGATTTGAATCGCAAGTATGTACCTTTTCCCAACTCTGTACTTAAGATTATGTTACATATTTATTACCAAGTAGTGAAACTAATTCTTATGTATATTATTATTAGGTACGTTGATGTGACCAAATCCAGAAACAAGCATGACACGTGCAACCATCCAGAACTGAAAATGTTACCATCACTTGCAGCTTTGGCACATGGTCTGGTCAAAACAGGTAAATCATCTATGTATCCAATGGTTGACAGGTTATTACGGTTAGTAATAACTCTCCCGGTGTCGACTGCAACAGCAGAGAGAGCATTTTCAGCTATGAAACTTGTCAAGACTCGTCTTCGAAGTACAATGGGTGATGATTTTCTTCGACATTGTATGATAATCTACATCAAGAAGGATCTAGCGTCAAAGATTAGTTCTGATGAAATTATAGACATGTTTGATCTTCTTGGTAGTCGCAAAGCCAACTTTAAACTAATAGAAATGTAATTTCTTTGCATTGTTTGATTGACCATATGGTCTGTACTGAACCATGAAAAAATATTATCATCTTTGCAATGCTAGATTTTTTTTGCTTCTTGTGTCTTGCCCGGTTGCCCCCCCCCCCCCCCCCCCCAACCTCAAATCCTGGCTCCGCCTCTGCGTGTCCAGCAACAACGTTGCCGCTCGCAACGGTCGGGGAAGGTGAACATGGCGGAGCCGCGAGTAGAAGATGAGACCTTCTCCGTCGAGTACAAGATGGACGTGCAACTGTGCACAATAAGCGCACACACCATCACCACCGTAGGTCACACACTTAAACAACACACCCACAGAAGATTAAGATCACAGGGCTTCATATTGATGAAGTCATCGCAGGCGCTCAATACAATGCACACTCGCGGAGCTTAGTGTGGTGTTGGGGGGCTGTGCCCCCCCAGCCATGCATGATTCTGTGAAGGAAAAAATTAATATAGTGCTTAGATGGAAGGAAAAACAGTATTTTGCCCTTTCAAATGTTAACATTTTGTGTTCCGTCGCCCAGGAATTTTGGCGTAGCTCCGCCACTGACAGTGCACGTGTTTGCTTCTGATGAAACCAAATCAAGAGAACACGACCAAATCAAGAGAACACGACACGTGCGCTGCCGAATCTACACGATCAGTATGCATGTACGTACACAAAGTTGGCGTAGGCCAAAGACTGAGCACATCCCACTCGACGAAATAATTCACGCTGCTCGATCGCCTCGCCCCGGCAGATTAATTAGGAGGCTAGCTAGCGGCCGCGCTTGCACGAGCCCGGGCGAGCAGCCACACGCATAACGTACCAATGATCGGCGAGCCCAGTCACCACTCGATGCTCAGAGTGGTTTGTTCATACATACAGCTCGCGTGGCAACCATGGCATGCATGTGCGCGCCCTTTGTCAGGCCAAAATACGTGTGTGCTGTTACTGTTTCCGGCCGTGAGGAAGTAGCATGCGTGGGGCTAGTTAACACCGGGCGCGGGGCGGTGGTGGTGACGATCATACAGATTCTTGCCGGAAAGAGGCCAAGCACCGGCAGATGGCGTGCAGATTTACAACCCATGCAACTCCGTGTAATGTAAACGTCGGGGAGATACACCGTGGTGATCTCATCTCTGTGCTGTGCTCTCGGCCTCAGCCCCCGTCCGTCCATCCAGAAAACCATCGACGGCACTCGGCGCTTAAAAAGCAACACTCGCTCACACACAGACACAGGGAGAGAGAGAGAGAGAGAGAGAGAGAGGGAGGGAGACGATGGATCGGAGGAGGATCAGCGTGCTCCTGGTGGAGGACGAGGAGATCCACAGGGTACGTGATACTAATTTGTTCCTCGGTTTTCATTCATGTCGGAGGGTAGGCAGGCGATCGAGTAGTGTGTACTAAGGTCGTGATGTTTGTTTAGCTGATCATATATACATGTTGGAACGGCAGGTTGTGGCGAGGGCGGTGCTGAGGGCGGCCGGCGTGGAGGCGGACGAGGCGGAGAACGGCGCCGAGGCGGTGCGGCGCGTGCGGGAGCGCGTCGGAGGCGCGTACGACCTCATCCTCACGGACAAGCAGATGCCGGTCATGGACGGCCACGAGGTATATACATACACGCTCGTCAGACACTCGAGATGCATGGCTTCTGTGTGCGTGTGTTCGCCTCGCCATCAGCAAAGGCCGCCTGACGAGTGCGTGTGGTATGGGTGTGGCACCGCCGACCACGCGCGTGCGTGCGTGCATGCAGGCGACGAGGCAGATCCGGGCCATGGGGGTGACCACGACCATCGTCGCCGTGTCCAGCGACAGCCTCCCCTCGGACGTCCAGGCCTTCATCGCCGCCGGCGCCGACGACTTCACGCCCAAGGTGACGATCCATCCATCCAATCCACCGGATCAATCGTGTCTTACTCCTGATGCGCGTACCCAACGCCCATGGCTCTCGCTCTGACCGTTTGCTGATGCACGCACCCATGCATGCAGCCGCTGACCAAGGAGAAGCTGGGCCACATTCTCTCCAAGTTCGGGCTTGCGTAGGGGCCATTAACTAGTACAGTAGTACTTAGCTTGGCTCAGGACGCGAACACGCTTGGTTCATGCAGATGAAGAGGCACAGGTACCCTTTCTACGAGAGAACATGAGCTGTCACACCTCCTCTCCTGCTTCCCGTAGATGGATCCTTGCTTCGCTCATGTAAATATATGGATTAGTGAATAATACATGGATTGTACTCCAAGCGATGATCGTTTGGACTTGTAAAATCGATGCCTTTTATGATGAAATAGGGGAGAAGTCATCAAGTTTTATTTCGTTCTCGGTTAAGCATGTCTCGAGGGATGCTAATAACTCAGCGGATCTTTGTGCCAAGTATGCTTGTAACCTTTCGGTTTGAGAATGCTGGCTCGAGGAGTGCCCACCTTTTCTTGTAAGTTAGCCCCAGCCCCCAGGGCAGATTGTAGCCGGCTCTCTTATTGAATCAATAAAGCTCCCCAAGTTCATAGCAAATAAATAAATAAATAAATCGAAGACTCGGATTAATTTTTTTAGTTAATTTACAAGACCAGAACTTGGATCCGTACGTGGTCATTACCCACTCCCGCGAAAGTTAGGGAGCTTTTGGTTACTGGGTCTATCCAATGGAAGATGACAGCTTAGGATATCTACAACCAGTTTGGATGACGGATGGCGGTCCAATCATAGGTTAGGTGTTTAGTCATCTTGTCATATTTTCACCGGTTGTGGCTTTTTACCCTTTTATGATTTCATTTCAGCTCTGACAAAGCATGTACTGGACCACAGAGATTTTTAAACATTTGCTCAATAATATGGCTGCATGCATCACTCTGATGCAAAGGCCGGGTTATTCTCCTTTTCCAAAAAAATAAAAAAATAAATCGAAGACTTATATGATGGGCTGCTGGGACTATTGGTGGCCTATTCAGTCTACGGGCCTTGTTGCTTATTATATCTGAACTTCGTGGTCGCGTTTACTTCAGTTCAATTCTTTGTTTAGAAAAAAAAAACACTTCTGAATCCTAATTTGCAATTCAGATATACAAAACATACAAGTAGGAGTATCTTTTTACAAACAGAAACATTTTCCCCCTAGGGATGAACTAATGATATGAATGATTAATATAATAAAAAAAAGAAAAAGAACTAGTTTGGGATTCGAAATCTGCAATGCTTTGGAATTGTAGCCTTGTGCAGAAATACTTGAGGCCAAACTTCATAATTAACCTTCGGTATCGCTTCATATGAACACATAGTTTTTTTTTACTGGACATATGAACACTACCGGTAACTACTCTTTTGAAAAGAGAAATATATTAATATTGCAAAGATACCAATTACACCCAACCTCTGCACCTACAAGATGTCAGAAGACATCCATGATGCCCACGGCCAAAGCAGAAAAAAAAGGAAAAACAAAGATCCCGTCACAAGAATCAACTCCTCTCAGCAGTAACACACCAACCACCACCAAATACAACACCAATAAAACTTAAGAGGTCTTCAAAAGCAACGCCTTCAATAAGGGAATAGTGCACAAGCGTCGTCGTTGCCTGATCTTGCTCTCAAAACAATTCCTTTAGCAAGGCAATTGTCAGGCACAACTAAACCTGGTCATTTGCCGGGCCGGGTCGGGTTCGGGCCGGGCTTGACAAAGCCCGAAGCAAAATTCCCAAGCCCGAGCCCGGCACGGCCCGACCCGAAACACATGTACCGTGCCATTTTTTAATTAATTTAATCATATTCAGGATATTATATTAATTTATTATACTTATATTTTAAATAAAAAATGTATATATGTGCATTTCGGGCTTTATTCGGACGAGAAAGTTGAGCCCGAACCCGGCCCGAACTTCGGGCTTCGGGTTCGGGCCTCCAGGCCGGGTTGTCCATGAACAGGTCTAGGCACAACCAACGAAGGTCAGACCTTAGGCTTTCACTCTGAAAGTCACGACTCGGCACCCAAAAAGCACCACCAAAAATGAAATCCTGCAATGATGTCGCCCCCACCTATGAGTGCTACTTCTGAGAGTTATCAAACACCTGGCAGGCTTCATCGCCACCAAGGTCCTGTCCGACTAACTGATCCTCCGATCTCAGCCACCATGACCTTCGCCATCATTGTCTACTCCATGGAAATCGAGAGGCCGACATGTCCAATGTATCAACAAACTCCAGAGCTTCGCGTTGCGCCCTTAGAACCATGTAGGCTGATCTGGATGTGCACGACCAGATACTGTATGATCCAGATCTCCTGGGCAATCAGCAGTTCCAGAACCCGTCGATGACCAAATCAAGGAGGGCCGATCATGCCGAACGTTATCGTGATGCGAGCAGAGCACAAGGACCGTCACCTTTATTCACGGCAGAAGGCCCCCACGCCGCCCAGAACCATCATGGCGCTGCCTGGCCGGCCACCATCGGCACCACCACGATGCCTACCCGGGGCCGTCAGGCCCCCAACCACGTCACCGTAACCGACGTCAGATCTGGACGATAACCGAGACTCACAGCCACCACCTCTGCATGCATCTGGCAGAGAGCAGTGGGCACGCAGGATGCTCGCGCAAAATGCCAGAGCCGAGCCCGGCCGCCACATCATAACAACACGGTGCCTGCGCACGGATCAAAGCACGCTGACCAGATCTGTCATGGTGAGATCCATGAGAGCACCGGCGTGAGACTGGCCGCCGGGCTGAAGCGCTCAAGGAGTCACCGTCGGCGTCACTCGGGACGAAGGTATGACGGTGTGAGGGGTACAGACCACCCCGCTTCCACCATCCCGGAGCGCAGAGCGCCTTCGCCGGCTGGTTCTCCGGCGGCGGCGTGGCGTGAGGCAAAGGAGACGGGGACGGGCAGATCCAGCTGGTGTTTGTGTATATTCACTACCAAGTACTCCCTCTGTCCTGAATTACTTGTATTGGATTTGTCTAATACAGATGTATCTAGATAGGTTTTAGTGTTAGATACATTCGTATCTAGAAAAATCTAAGAGAGGTAATTTGGGACGGAGTTAACATTAACTACAGCCATAAGAAAATTGTAAGCGCTCAATATATCATGGTCATCATGGGTATAGTGTAGCAACTACATAAGAAACATTTAGCACAGAGGCATATGGACCAATGACAAATGTCAGGAGAGAGGAGATCAGAACATACGAGGGCACCGAAAACTCCCGTGCAACATTATCTTCAGCCATGATGGTGAAGACAAGGTGCTCATCCATCATACCTGAAATAATCAAAGCACACGCATGGACGTCGAGAATGTAATCGAACTTGAACGAGCAGTCACACTGAGACGATCCCCAAAACCCTTACCCGATGCAAGCTCTAAGGGCCGGAGTTTCAAATCCCTACTCTCCTGAACGGCTGTGCATGCAGTCGCCAGGATAGGGTTGCCAGTGAAAAACTCAACACAAAGAAACTTGACATGTGTGCTTATGTGTCTGCTTTGTCTGTTATGATCTCTCCTCTGCATAGAGGTGACACATGGGAGACTGAAGAGATGGAGACACGTGGTGCAAGAACTCTCTAGAATTACAAAACGTGTCCACAACAAGCTAGAGTATTAATGTATACAACCAGAGCAAGACAATGCACTACCATGCAAAAAAATAGTTTCTCCAGGAAGGCACATAACGATGGGAAGGTACGGTTGTCTGGCGGATGCCGTCTCTATCCCTCTCTCCTTCCTTCTAGGCTTCTCCGGATAGCACCACCTCTATCTCTTGACCGCTCCGCCGCCGGCAATCTTCCCAGCGCCGGCTGCTCTCCGCCTCTTCCTCTCTTTCTCTCTTGCTCCCTCGCCCACCATCCCATGGATTCGCCTCCGCCTCCCAATCCCCACTCTGGTCCTCCGCCGCAAGATCCTCATCCACACGTTTCATCCACTTTTTCTCCAAATCCTTTGAATCATCAGCACGTCTCTTTGGGAGCAGATGTTGTTGCTCCTCAGCTTCTTCTGAGTGGTTCAAATCTTCAGAATTCTGTTCTGGGAGATCAAAGATTGGTCAGATCTATGGATCCTAATTTGCAGAAAGAGGATGAGGCAGTTAAAGATCATAGATCAAATCCCCATGCTCGGTCTTCTTTTAATATCCAGCAAGCAGAGGAGTTGGACCTTACTGCTATCATGCAGAGCTTGCAAATAGCGATTCCTGAGGAAGTTGCTATTGGTTTTCAGGGAGAAGAGATTCAGAGGCCAGAGGAGAATTCTCCCTTTCAATTGCTGATGAAAGTTGGTTGCTCTAGTGGAACTCCCAGAAATATCCCATTGCGACCATTGAATGAAGCCATGTCCAAAGCATGGGGGAAGAATTACTGGGTCATTGATCAGGTGGAGCATGCTATTTACAAAGCCTATTTTAGAGATGACGAAGCTATGGATTTCGTACTACAAAAACAGCCGTGGTCCATTGATGGTGACAATTTTCTGCTGGAATGGATTGACCCAACAAAGCCAAACAGGAATATTGATGATTATAGTTTTAATACAGCATATGTGCCGATTAGAGTCTATGGGGTTCCAGAGAGATATAGAGTTCCATACATGATGAAGTATGTCATTGATAAGGTAGCTCAACCTTCAGATATCCATCCTCCTCGAGAAATTAAGATGACAATTAAGCAGGACTTTGTCCAAGCCTATGCAAAGATGGATGTCCGTGTTCCAGTTAAGGATAAGGTTAAATACTATGTTGCTCCGGATAAATACATCATGTTTTATCTAAATTATGACAGGATTAAGAGGATCTGTATTTTTTGTGGTTTGATGTTTCACACGGTTCAGTACTGTCCAAATAGAAGAAAGTTGATTCAGCACTTGCTTAGTATTGGAGCAAATACTTCCTCTGTTCCTTTCTCTTATGTTGGCATCTGGACATCACAAGCTTCAAAAATCCCGCAGATGGCTTTTGATCAATCTAAGATTATGGGAGGATTATCTCAAGAATTTCGAAGGTCTATGAACATAGATAGAGCAGTTGAAGGAATACCAAAGTCACTATCAGGTTTCACACTATTGGAGAGCAACTCTGGGCAGAAGCACACTACAGGGAAGGAAGCTGAAATACATCAAGGTTCAAATCAGAGTAAGGGGAATCTCTTGGCCTCCTCATCTCGGCCCAGTGAGGTCCATTATTCCGGTGTTGGACTTCTTGGGCCTTCTCCTGCTCATAATCAGATAGACAAGTCACAACAGATGTACCCATCCACTCATGGTATGTATAATTGTCAGCATGCTTCAGGATCAACAATTTCATTGCACAAGTCGAAGCAACAAGCCACAGCTGACCCTGTTTGTACGCACAACTATGATGATTTAAATGGACAAAACCCTGATAGATTTAAATCTGTTCCTCCTTCCTCACCACAATATTCAGGGACTATCTCTTCTCCTCACTCATCAGACCCCAGGCCGACATATGCAGCACCCGCCAATTTTGTGTCAACATCATCAGGGGAGAGAAAGACTAATCGCCCTAGAAAGCGTTCTCGTTGGGATGAACGGAAAGATCAAAACAAACATCAAGGCTCCTCTATTCCTAACACTTCTCCTGCTACACATGATAGCTATGTTACAGGGGCTATTCATCAAGCTCAACAAATTGCCTCTCATGTTTTCAGCGGCGACAACAACAGTCTTGCTTTGGTACCAAATACTCATCCAAAGGATCAGGCATCTAGCTTCCCAGCTCTACTTCAGAGAACATATAACAATATTGATCTGAATAATTTTGGGGGCGCAATGGCAGCTACTACTGATGTTGAGAGAATGTCCAATACCGAACCAGATAACATGGAGGGGGTGGAAGGCTATCAGCAAGGGCATGAAGAACAGGCAGTGGCGCCAGCCTCTAAGGCGCCACGGGCGCAATGAGTATCATATCTTGGAACTGTCGAGGTATGGGCAGGAGTCTCGACAGCAACAAAATGCTCTATCTTGCCCGCTTAATCCAGTCTACCAATGCCAAGGTGATTTTCCTTTCTGAAACCAAATCTTCTAAGTTTTCTCATGTCCAGTTATCTAATCACTTTAATATTGCTCATAGCTATGTAGTTCCCTCTAAGGGTTCTTCTGGAGGGCTGTGGCTTTTGTGGGATAACGACATCGACCTCACTATCTTCAGTGCCTCTTCTAGTTTAATCATGGCCTCGCTTGTAAATACCTCTACTAATGAGGCCTTTAATTTAGTTTGCATGTATGGGGACCCCTCCCATTCTAGAACTTCTGAAATATGGAATCAGGTTTCCACTTTTGTCAATGTAAATATTGGTAAACCTTTGCTTTGTATGGGAGACTTAAATGATATGATGTATCCCCATGATAAAAGTAATGTAAATTATGTTAATTATGCTCGTTTGCATTCTTTTCGCTCTGATATCAAAAATTGTGGTCTCATTGACTTGGGGTATAGTGGACCGGCTTACACATGGACTAACAGAAGGTATGCCTCTTCCCCTTGTTATGAAAGGCTTGATAGATTTTTGGCTAATGCTGAATGGTCGGATCTTTTCCCTAATGCCAATATCTATAATTTGCCCATTACTTTGAGTAATCATGCCCCGGTTCTTGCTGTTTTGCACTCAAAATTTAAAAAACCTACTTACCATTTCAAATTTGAGAATTGGTGGCTTTTGGAAGAGGATTTTCAGGAAACTGCGCTGAATGCTTGGAGGAGCTCTGAGAGTCAACCTTTTCCCTCAAGAACAAGACATTTGGCTGGCTCGCTTAAGACTTGGTGCAGGAAAAAGAAACCTCTTGAGCATCAAATTCATGATCTTGAACATCAAATTGCAAACATTCAAGAACAACCACTCCACTTGCAGGATCACAGAAAGGAGGAACAACTTATTACTGCCTATGAGAATACAATGACCAAGCTTACTCATTTTTATAAGCAAAGGGCGAAGAAACATTGGGCGACTAAAGGTGACAGGAACACTAAATATTTCCATATTTCTGTCCTCAAAAGAAGAAGGAGAAACAGGATAGTCTCCTTAAATAATTCCCAAGGGAATACCACTCTCGATCCAGAGGAAATTGCTCAATGTTTTATTAACTATTTCAAACATATTTTCACTTCCACTAATTCTTCCAATCTCCAGAATGTTCAAGGGTTTTATGCAGGTGACATTCAGGATGAGTTTACTAACTCAATACCACAAAAAGAAGAGATCTGGGAGATTCTAAAGAACATGAGAAGTGACGCCTCTCCTGGTCCAGATGGGCTCAATGTTGCTTTTTACAAGGCTGCATGGCAATGGATTGGAGACGACATTACGAGGTTAGTTCAGAATTTTTACTGTCATGGTACGTTACCCCCTCAACTAAATGAAACTAGCATTGCTTTAATTCCAAAGAAGAACTTGTGTGTCCAACCTCAGGACTTTAGACCCATTAGTCTTTGTAATGTGATTTACAAGATTATTGCTAAATCCCTAGCTAATCGCATCAAACCTCATTTGCCCAACAGAATTTTGGACACTCAACAAGCTTTTGTTGAAGGTAGAAGAATAACTAATAATGTCATCATTGCCCAAGAGGTCACTCACTCTTTTTCGCTCTCTAGTTGGAAACATCAGGCTTTTATGCTTAAAATTGATCTTGCTAAAGCCTTTGATAGACTTGAATGGGAATTCCTTTTCAATGCCCTTAGGAAACAAGGTTTTAGTAATCATTTCGTCAATCTCATTACTGCTTGTATTTCTAATTCTAAATTCTCTGTCATTGTTAACGGAAATCTTCATGGCTGCTTCAGAGGATCTAGAGGTATAAGGCAAGGGTGCCCTTTGTCGCCTTATTTGTTTGTCATAGCAATAAATGAACTCGCTGCAGGGTCACAGGACGAACTTCAAAGAAGAAACTTGCAAGGAATAGTCTTGGGTCCGAACTCCCCTCCCATTTATTCATTAATGTTTGCAGATGATTTGATTGTTTGTGGTCAAGCTACTAAGGAAGAAGCTACTACTATCTGGAATACTTTACAACATTTCTGCTCTATATCAGGCCAGACTCCTAACTGGGCCAAATCTTCTGTTCTATTTAGTAAGAATGTTACAAACTCCAGAAGAGATATAATTAAAAATATCTTCAGAGTGGTGGACATGAACAATGATACTACACATCTTGGTCATCCCCTTATTATGCCTGCTACAAATAGGGCTAGCGCTTATGCTTTTGTTCTTAATAAATTCAAGAGTAAACTCAATGGGTATAAGGCTAATAAACTGTCTCATGCTGCCAGGCTTGTCTTAATTAAATCTGTGTTTTCTTCTCTCCCTGTGTACTACATGTCTAATATCCTGTTCTCAAAAAAGATGCTTGCAAAAATGAATGCTGTCATTAGGGATTTCTGGTGGAAGGGAGTGCAAGAAGATAATCAAGCGAAGCCTCTTTATCTTAAAGCTTGGGCAGAGATCTGTAAATCAAAGAAGCAAGGAGGTTTAGGCATTAGGAATCTAGAAGCAGTGAATAAATCAATGTTGGTTAATGTGGCCTGGAAGATTGTCACTACTCAAGACAGCGCCATCTCTAGAATCCTAAAATCTAAGTATTTTCCTAACACTTCTTTTTGGAGGGCTCCTACTAATGTTCCTAAATCTGCCTTTTGGACTTCAATTCTTAAGGTAAGAGATCCGCTTATCAATGCTGTTTCAATTCAAATTTCTAGAGGCAATTCTTGCATTTGGTCAACTCCCTGGTGCCCTTTTTGGAAAAACATTCATGATGCCCTCCTCATCCAGGATTCGAGTTTTACTTATCCCTCTACCATTTCTGATCTTTGGATCCCTAATACTAGGCCTTGGAATACTCAATTGCTTAGTAATTTGTTTGGTGCTACCAAAGCGAATATTGTTTCCCAAATTCCAGTCGGTGCTGATATAAATGATGACATGTTAATTTGGAAATTCACCTCTTCTGGAATTTGTACCTCCAAAAGTGCTTATCAAATTTTTAGCCCTTCTTTCTATGGTCTTAATGCAGTTCATAATGGTGTCCCTTCTTCCGGCCTTACAAATCAGGCCAAGAATATAATTAGAGCCATTTGGCTATGTAAAGAAATGCCGCCTCGTGTGCAGGTGTTTGGCTGGAGACTTTTAAGGAAAGCAATCCCTACAGGTTGCAGGGCTGCTGCGAGATCAACTCACATTGACCAGAGATGTTGCAGATGTGGGATGAATGAAACTGATTTTCATCTATTTTTTTCTTGTCACTTTGTGCATGCAGTGTGGTTTGCTTCTCCTCTTGGTCTGCATGTTGATGGTCTAATTCATCAGGGTATACAGGAAGTGGAAGATGCAATCAATCACATTTTGAATAATTTTAAAACTGATCACTGTGTTGCCATAATTTTTAATATTCTTTGGTCTATATGGAAAGCAAGAAATAACCTGCTCTTCGACAAGAAACAATGTGCTCCATTGCAGGTACTATATGCAGCGAAGGCCCTTCTTAATGCTAAAGAAATACCTCAGTGGCGAACAGAAGACGGAAGAAATTCTTCTCCAACTGATGAAGCTATAAACTCTGATATTACCACCACCTCTTCTGTTGCCAAATGCAGGATCTCTAAAGGACCAAATATTTTTACAGATGTGGCTTGGAAGGATACTTCTTCTCTTTCCAATTCTTTTTCAGGTTTAAAGAGTAAAGCGGGGCTCGGAGTATTTATGCAATGGCGTAACAGAGACAATAAGCATGCCATCTTCATTAAGGCTACTTCCATGGCGGAGTCCCCCTTGCAGGCTGAGGCGCAAGCGTTGGTGCTGGCAGCGCAGGTAGCAAAAGCAATGGATGTAGAGGAGCCAAATTTCTTGACAGATAGTCAAGTGCTTGCAGAAGCTGCTGCAAAAAGGAACCCAGTTATGTTCCCAGGGCATTGGATGATAAGACCTCATCTTCATCAGTTTGTTCAGTTCACTCATAGTACTGATGCTAGAATCTTTAAGTTAAAAAGGGAGAACAATAGGATTGCTCACAAGCAGGCTCAGGGTGCTTACAATCTTTTCGATGTTGGAACTTGCTTCTATACCTGCTTAGGTGTGCGTCATGATGCTTCTAAGTGCCCTGTAAAAGCTGTTATCAGCTCTCTTAATGTGCAATCTTGCACATTGATGTTAGTAACCTGTCTTTGAAGTTGGAATAAAGTTTTATATTGTCAAAAAAAAAGGAAGGCACATAACATTAGTCTGAACTTGAACCCAATTCACGAAACATGGCACGAAGCGATGCGTGTGTGTTGCATGGTGTGGCGTGAAGTGAGTGAGCGCGGGCGTTATTGCTCTCTTTTATCATGCTGCAAGGAGTACTAGAACAACCAATATTTTATATTGATGCTTCTTCCCTCCACTAACAGTGTGGTACTTTTTTTTGAAAGGAACACTCTGCATTCCATTATAAAGTACTGCTGGCGGAATCTCCAGCTACACAGTCTGATACAAAGGGTGGAAATTTGTCAAGCCAAATTTCCCATGTACTCCTACTCATGGCTGCACCATGTACAGCTAAAGTGTGTGCAGCATGGTTACACTCCCGGTTACAGTGTTTGACAGATACATAAGATAAACCAACTCTAAGTTGATATTTAATATCTCTAAAGATAGCACCTAACTGTGAAAAATCATAATTATTTGACGTTACAGCCTGCTTCAGCAAAAGAGAGTCAGTTTCTATAATTAGCCGATCACATCCCATCCTGATTGCCACATTCATAGCATGGAGCATCACAAGTGCTTCTGAGTGAAGGGCATCTGATAAGTATTCCAGGTTCCCTGCTCCGGCTGCTATTAGTGCACCTGTATCATTTCTTAGAGTGAAGCCCCAACCTCCAGAATGAGTTTCCTCTTGAAAGGCACCATCAGTGTTAATCTTCATAATTCCCAGTGGAGGAGGACTCCATCTTTGGACAGTGTTCTGTCGTGTGTGTTTGCTTGGCTGCACATTGTTCAGAGCATTAACAAGATAGTGGTTAATTGAGAAACATATTTCATCGTTCGACTTGACTCTATCTCCCACATTAGCTTTGTTTCTCTGGTGCCACCATATCCAAAGGAGAATACAAGTTTTTAGTTTTTCTTCTTCATTAAGCTCAAGAATTTCTTCCATGAATTTAAAAGAATCTGGGCATTCAAGTAGCCGAAGCCTAATGTCCTCTAACAGGGCATGTCTCCATATGCCTTTTACCTTTTTACATTTTAAGAAACAATGACCAGCATCTTCATCATATCTAAAACACACGTTTGCCATGCAACTTAAAGGTACCTATGAGATTTCATAATTTTAACATCGCCGAGGTACAAGATTTGGTGGGCCAAGGACCATAAAATATAACAACCCCCCATCATATTTCATAGGCATATTGGATTGCATGTGTTTCAGTTGTATTGTTTGGTATACCTGCATTGAATTGTCAGTCTTACGCGAACAAGTTTCACTAAAAGTCATTAAAGCGACATGGCTTCCTAGGCTACCCCGTAGGATGGAGCATATAAGTTGTACTGCTGGCCTTGCATGAGCTTACTAGAGATGACCTGATCTGATAGACTATGGCCGGCTGTTTAGCTCATATAGGCATGTTCTTTAAAGAGCTACCTGTAGGAGGCGTCTTTGTTTTCATAAGCATACAAAACACATTAGGAATAATCAACCTACCTTATGTATGAATGAGAGAATTGCATCATCAACGGAGTGAGTTTATTAAATGTTATCTTCAACTGCAAAGGTTTCTTTTTTCAGGTCATACTTCACGGGATTCCAATCATATAGTTTGTGTTTCCCCTTCCGAGCACATTTGTGTATTTTTTGTGCGTATTTCTGTAGTACTTATACAATAGTTATACGTGTTTTTATACAGTCCAACATATACATACATAATTGAAAGTATATGATACAACAATGTCTCATTATCATAATAACATCATCATCATCATAGTGATATAAAAATGGCTCATCATCATCATCATCATACGTTAATCACTAGCTAATTTTTATCAATCATGACTAAAAATGCACCAACTAATTGTTATCATCCTAGGTAGATAGCTTCCCATCACATAATATTCATAACACAATCGACGGTATAAATATCCACTAGTTAGTTAGTACTGATCATGACAAGTACTGGCACATACTCCTCTCTTTTAGGAAAAATAGAAAAGAATAGAAAAACCCCTCCATCTCCATGATGGAGCACAGAGATCTACCAGTCTCCAATTTCTGGTCTGCGCTCATTCACTATTTGCCTCCATCCTTCAATTTTGAGGCTTCCATATGGTAGGCATTCAATCGAGTATCTATATTTGAAATTTGTCCTCTCATGGTAAATAATTGTCATCTCACCTTGCACATCCATCACCGCAGGCACAACAACACTTGTGAGCTTCTGTTGAAGAATAGAATAGTAACATAGTAAGCAATATAGTTTATTTCAGAAGAATGTATGAAAAAGATAGACTAGTGACACAATAGTAAAAAATCTTACCATGCATTCTCTACGAATGTTAGCCTCTCTCAACTTGTGTACTAGTGGCACATATTGTGTAGTATTTTGGGCAGCACCAAAAGTGCCCTTAAACGACTGAACATCATTGACAAAGGAGATAAGATAATTCTTCTCCTCCCAAGTAAGCTCTAAGCCAGTAGTGTAATAGGTCGTCTCGTCTACTATATTCTGTGTTTTTCTTGAAGATAGAAAATAAGTTGTCAATTTTAAATAAACAAGTTAAGTTAGGGGTGAATGACAACTATTTTAAATAAGCAATATAAATTATTTAACAAATTTGGCTAAGAAACTCACACGAAGGTAGAATTGAAATCATGTCCAGATCCATTTGAATGTCTTGATCATATTGAGGAAAGGTGACTGGATCATATTGAGGACCGATGCCAATATCAAAGGTTGCATAATCCACCTCAAATCCATAAGACTTGCGTAATCCACTCCAATTTTCACAAGAAAAATATGTGTGCCCTACTTGATTGTAGATCGTAGTCTCAAAAATGAAACCATGTTTCGTCTTAAGGTAAGATGTTCTCTCATCCACATTATCCATGCCATCGAAATAGAGCTTCTCTAGGACATAATGTCTAGCATATCTGGGGATGCACTAGCCGAACACTACTGGAATCAGAGGATTTGCCGCCTGCCAGTTCTTTGCCATCAGCTTCAAAAAAACAGACGGCAAAGAACTGACTGATGGCAAAGATATTATTTCCCATTTGTCCTTTCTTTGCCGTCTGCTAGCAGACGGAAAAGAGCCAAACAGCAGACAGCAAAGAGGCAGCTAGGCCCCACTGGACCGTAGGTTGTTTAGTTCAAAGTTGGCCCCTTCTTTGCCGTCTGCTAGCAGACGGCAAAGAGGTTAAAAGCAGAAGGCAAAGAGGCTAGCCTCTTTGCCGTCTTCCAGCAGACGGAAAATATCCTAACCTAACTAACGGCCGCCCCGCCCCCACCCCTCCCTCTCTCTCTCTCCCCCCGATGCCCACACACCGCCCCGACGCCCAGCGCCGCCCCCGCCGCGCCCACCGCCCCCGTCGCGCCGCCGCCCCACTGCCCCCGTTGCGCCTGACGTCCCCGCCACCCGCCGCCCCGCCGCTCGCCGCCCCCGGCGCCCCGCCGCCCCGTCGTCCCGCCACCCCGCCGCCTACGCCGCCCCTCCGGTGAGTAGCCCGCCGGCCGCCCCCTTCCTTTTCTTGTTTTTTCTATTAAATTAGTTAGGTTAGTTAGGTTAGTTTATTAGGTTAGAAAAAAGAAAAGAAAGTAAGAAAATTAGAAGAAAAGAATAAACGTAATAAGAAAACTTCGTCAGTGCCTCCCTGTTGTTCTTCGGGTACACATCCTCTCTGTTTATTGCCGAGACGTGTATCAGGAGAACAGCGGGGAGGTGCTGCCGAAATTCTGCGTCGGATCCGGAGCAAAGCATGGGAAAACGAACCCAATCTACACATACTCGGGTGGGATTAGGACATATCTTTACCTATTAGCGTGTAGGTTGCATGGGCGTAATAAAATTGACAAAATTAATTAACTGATGAATATAATATATATGATGAATTATATATATTTCTTGCGTGTTTAGTAGGTAGGCAAGATGAGTGATCGTGCGTGGATGTACACCGGTCACACTAGTCAGAAAGACATGACCAATGAATGGTTAACAAAAACCAAGGGGTTTGTGAGAGCCGCATTTGCAAATGGCCAGGAAAAAACCTGGTACGCCTATGTCCGGTGCGACAACTTTAAAAAGAGGACAGAGGGTGAAATGGGTAAACACCTACAGAAGTGGGGTTTTACGCCTGCTTATACGGTGTGGACATTTCATGGTGAGTCTTCCCAACGTGCCAGAGCTGAGGTGGTTCGTCGTCGCACCGACGAGCATGGTGCCGGGATCGAAGACATGGTGCAAGACTTTGATGATGCTCGGGATTCGGATGATGAGATGGAGGAATCTGCAAAGGCCTTCTATGAAATGTTGGAGTCTTCAAAACATCCTCTCCACGAGCACACTGAGCTTTGTCAGCTGGATGCCATCGCGCAAGTAATAGCTCTGAAGGCTCAATTCAACCTGGGCAGAGAATGCTACGACGCGATGATGACAATATTTCGACACTTTCTACCCAAAGGCCATGTACTGCCTGCAAACCTGTACCGGTCGGACAAAATCCTCCGTGTACTTAAGATGCCCTATGAGAAGATAGATGCCTGTGAGAATGGATGTGCCTTATTTAGGCTTGAGTATGCGGACTTGAACTATTGTCCCATTTGCAAGTCTTCCAGGTATGTTGTGGTAGACAACGGTATGGGTGAGAAGATTCAGACCAAAATCCCCATTAATGTTCTTCGATATATGCCAATCATACCAAGACTTCAACGTCTTTTCATGGTCGAAGAGACGGCCAGACAGATGACATGGCACAAATTGGGCAAAAGAACCGAACTAGATGTAGATGGGAATCAGATGTTGGTACACACTTCAGATGCTTTTGCGTGGAAGCACTTCGATGCATTACATA
Source organism: Elymus sibiricus (assembly GCA_039707655.1). Taxonomy (NCBI): domain Eukaryota; kingdom Viridiplantae; phylum Streptophyta; class Magnoliopsida; order Poales; family Poaceae; genus Elymus; species Elymus sibiricus. The sequence continues at coordinate 404,943,989 of CM077671.1, forward strand.
AGGATAAAGCGGCAGATCCAAGGCATCCTCGAGTCACCATCAGCACGGATGGGTTCAATGTGTTTGGTATGACGGCAACCCAATACAGTTGTTGGCCTGTATTTGTCATTCCACTCAATCCCCCCCCCCCCCCCGGACAGATTATGCAAAGAAAGAACATTTTCCTAACGTTGATAATTCCAGGGCCCAACTATCCGGGGAAGAATATGAATGTGTACATGCAGCCGCTTAAGGATGAATTGCAAGAAGCTTGGGATAATGGGATCAAGACATACGACGCCGCTACAAAACAAAACTTCTCAATGCATGTGTGGTACATGTACTCGATGCATGACTTGCCGGCGTATGCGCTATTTGTTGGCTGGTGTGTGCATGGAAGGATCCCGTGCCCCACATGCAAGGCAGCTCTTCAGTTCCGTTGGCTGCAAGCGGGTCACAAGTTTTCTTGTTTCGACTTGTATAGACAGTTCCTGGATCCTCGCCATAAGTTCAGAAAAGACAAGAAGAATTTCATCAAAGGTAGAGTTGTCAAAAACTCTGCACCACCTGCGTTGACAGGCCAACAGACCCTGTATCAGTTAAACGCTCTCGAGCCTGATCCAGAACACGCCTGGACTCACAAGACATCCTTATGGGATCTGCCTTACTTCAAAGACCTCCTTTGCCCACACAACATCGACGTGATGCACATTGAAAAGAATATCGCCGAGGCCCTTTTTGGTACATTGTTCGGCATAGAGGGGAAGTCAAAGGATAATCCTAAGGCTAGAGTTGATCAGGAGCCTCTATGTGATAGACCGTTGCAAAACATGCGACAACCGAAAGGAAAGCAGAATTGGACGAAGCTAAAGGCATGGTTCAATCTTGGAAAGCCAGCTATGAGGGAAATGATCTTGTGGGTGAAAATGCATTTGATGTTCCCCGATGGGTATGCAGCGAATCTAAAGAGGGGAGCGAGTCTTGACAAATTGAAAATATTTGGTCTCAAGAGTCATGATTGGCACATATGGCTTGAGCGGGTAATGCCGGTGATGTTGCGTGGCTTTATCCCTGAGGATGAATGGCTAGTACTGGCAGAGCTGAGCTATTTCTTCCGTTCACTTTGTGCGAAAGACCTATCGCCTGGCGTGCTAGATGAAATGGAAGAGTTGGCGCCGGAGTTGATCTGCAAGTTAGAGAAGATCTTTCCACCGGGCTTCTTTAATCCAATGCAGCATTTGATTTTGCATCTCCTGACCGAGGCAAGATTGGGGGGGGGGGGGCGTACACAATCGTTGGTGCTACGCAACTGAGAGGATGCAGAAGACGCTTCGAGCAAAATGTAAAAATAAACGTAGAATTGAAGCATCTATGGCCGAGGCATTCATTACTGAGGAGGCCTTACCTCACAAGACATGCTTATGGGATCTGCCTTACTTCAAAGACCTCCTTTGACCACACAACATCGACGTGATGCATGTCGTGGCTTGAGACTGCGTCGGTATTTCCCCAAAGAGGAAGGGATGATGCAGCACAGTGACGGTAAGTATTTACCTCAGTTATGAAACCAAGGTTATCGAACCAGTAGGAGGATCACCACCACCCAATAAGCAGCACCTGCACACAAATAACAAACACTTGCAACCCGACGCGAAAGAGAGGTTGTCAATCCCTCTACGGTAAAAAGATAGATTACGTAGTGATAGATAGGAGAGCTAGATCTCTCAAGAACACAAAATAAAAAGAGCAAATAAAAAGTGCAGCAATATGTTTTTGGAGTTTTGGTTTAGTAGATCTGAAAACAAATAAGCAAAAAGATAGATCGGAAAGCAATATGTTGGAAAAGTAGACTCGGGGGCCGTAGGATTCACCAGTGGCTTCTCTCATGAGTATAGCACACGGTGGGTGAACAAATTACTGTTGGGCAATTGATAGTAGATCAAATAACAATATCGAAGGTGATGATCATTATATAGGCATCATGTCCAAGATAAGTAGACCGACTCCTGCCTGCATCTACCACTATTACTCCACACATCGACCGCTATCCAGCATGCATCTAGTGTATTAAGTTCATGGAAAACGGAGTAATGCAATAAGAACGATGACATGATGTAGACAAGATCTATTCATGTAGGAATAGACCCCATCTTGTTATCCTTAATGGCAATGATACATGCGTGCCTTGCTGCCCCTTCTCTCACTGGGAAAGGACACCGCAAGATCGAACCCATCACAAAGCACCTCTTCCCATGGCAAGAAAAATCGATCTAGTCGGCCTAACTAAACCAAAGATTCGAAGAAGAAATACGAGGCTATAAGTAATCATGCATATAAGAGATCAAAGAAGACTCAAATAATATTCATGGATAGAAACTGATCATGAACTCAAAATTCATCGGATCCCAACAAACACACCGCAAAAGTTTACATCAAATAGATCTCCAAGAGACCATTGTATTGAGAATCAAGAGAGAGAGAGGAAGCCATCTAGCTACTGCCTACGGACCCGTAGGTCTATGGTGGACTACTCACGCATCATCAGAGAGGCACCTATCAAGAAGATGAACCCCTCCATGATGGTGTTTAGATTGGATCTCGAGGTTCTGGAACTTGCGGCGGCTGGAATTGTGTTTCGTCGACTCCCCTAGGGTTTTCCGAATATTTGAGAATTTATAGGCGTCAAAGGCGGTGGAGGGGGGCCCCGTGGAGGGAAATACCCATCAGGGCGCGTCGGGGGTCCCCCTGGCGCGCCCTGGTGGGTTGTGCTCTCCACAGCCCACCTTCCTGGCACTTCTTTGGCCCACTGGGTGTATTCTGGTCCAGAAAAAATCTCCAAAAAGTTTCATCGCGATTGGACTCCGTTTGGTACTGATATTCTGCGAAGTAAAAAACAAGCAAAAACAGCAACTGGCAATTTGGCACTATGTCAATAGGTTAGTCCCAAAAAATGATATAAAGTTGTTATAAAATGATTGTAAAACATCCAAGAATGATAATATAACAGCATGGAACAAGCGAAAATTATAGATACGTTGGAGACGTATCAGCATCCCCAAGCTTAATTCCTACTCGTACTCGAGTAGGTAAATGATAAAAACAGATTTTTTTGATGTGGAATGCTGCCTAACATGTTCATCTCATATTCTTTTCTTTTGTATAGCATGGACATTTGGACTTGTGGATGATTCAAAGCAATAGTCTAGTTTTAACATAATGACTTCAATACTCAAGCATGCCAACAAGCAACCATGTCTTTCAAAATATCAACACTAAAGAAAGTTATCCCTAGCCCATCATGCTCAATCATTGATCCATTCATGAAACACACTAAAATATTAGCTACACCCAATGCTCAAGTACGATCATAGTGCCCCCTAGTTGGTGCTTTATAAGAGAAGATGGAGACTCAAAATAAGAAAATTGCATAAAGTAAATAGATAGGCCCTTCGCAGATGGAAGTAGGGATTTCCAGAGGTGTCAGAGCTCATCGTTTTAAATTCAGAGAGAAAAATATTTTGGGTGGCATGCTTTTCCTGTCAACGGAAACGACAAAGCATCTCACAATACTTTCCATGCTAGATATATCATAGGCGGTTCCCAAATAGAAAATAAAGTTTATTCCTTTTTCCACAAAACTTTCACATTCTATGGCGGGCCGTATCCACGGTTGCCTTCCATACCAACACTTTCCAAGGAATTTATTATTTGACAACATAAATAAATATTTTTTCTTTTTCATTTCGGGACTGGGCATCCCTATTACCACCGCACTCTCGTGCAATGACAAGTGAATAAACACTCATCTTGAGAATAACACATCTAGCATGGAAAAATATTGGACACTCCCCACCGTTTCATGAGCGGTACGAGCACACAAAAGAGAAAATTTATTTTGAAATTTTAGAGATGGCACATACAAATTTTCTTGGAACAGCATGGAAATACCGCATATAGGTAGGTATGGTGGACTCATAAGGCAAAACTTGGAATAAGGATTTTGGATGCACAAGTAGTATTTCTACTTAGTACAAATGGAGGCTAGCAATTAGATTGAGAAGCAACCAAACCAAGAAACGAAAATTCACATAAGTCAGCATTGAGCATAACTAACACCGAATAATGCACCACAAGTAGGATGTAATTTCATTGCATAACTATTGACTTTCGTACTTGCATAGGGAATCACAAACCTTAACACCAATATTCCTACTAAAGCATAATTACTCACTAACATGACTCACATATTACTATCATCATGTTTCAAGACTATTACAAAGAATCAAGTTTAATTTGCCCAATGATCTTCATGATTTTTTTTATTATATCCTCCTTGGATATCTATCACTTTGGGACTAGTTTCATATATTGCCATTGCTTTTTTTGACAAGCTCAAACAAATCTAAGTGAAGCACATGAGCATAAAGATTTCATATCTCAAAAAGGTATAAGTGAAGCATGAGAGGATTTCTTAAAAATTTACTAACTCTCAAATTAATCTAAGTGAAGCATGAGAGTATTTCTACAAAAATTTCCAAGCACACCGTGCTCAAAAAGATATAGGTGAAGCACTAGAGCAATTCTATAGCTCAAAAAGTTTAAGTGAAGCATAGAGAGCAATTATAAGAAATCATAGCATAATTTTGGCTCTCACAAATAGGTGTGTACAGCAAGGATACAAATGAAAAACTAACAAGCAAAGCAAGCAAAGATACAAGACGCTCCAAGCAAAACTCATGATACGTGACGAATAAAAATATAGCGCCAAGTAAAATACCGATGGTCGTTAGAAGAAAGAGGGGATGCCACTCGGGGGCATCCCCAAGCTTAGTTGCTTGTTCCTCTTTGGATATATCTTGGGGGTGCTGTAGCATCCCCAAGCTTAGGCTCTTTTCACTCCTTATTCCTTCATCCATCGTGATCTCACCCAAAACTTGAAAACTTCAATCACACAAAACTCAACAAAATCATCGTGAGATCCGTTAGTATAATAAAGCAAATCACTACTTTAGGTGCTGTTGCAAACCCATTCATATTTTGTTATTGCATTATACCAACTGTATTTTAACTTTACCATGGCTCATACCCTTCAATATAACCCATAGATCCATCAAAACAAGCACACAACGCACCGAAAACAGAATCTGTCTTAAACAGAACAGTTTGTAGTTATATGTACTCTAACCATACTTCTTTAACTCTAAAAATTCTGAAAAATTAGGACAACGTAAATAATTTGTATAGCAACACTGTGTTAAAATTTCAGCTCAAGATCACGTTCCAGTAAAAAATGAAAATTCAAACACTGGACGCAAAGTTTCTGTTTCAGATTCAGCATCGCTTCTACTCATCTTATGAATCATCCTAAAGTCTCTACTTGGCACAAACACTAAACAAACCATAAAAACACAATCATAACATAGGCATAATTGTGTCAACACTCAAAAACAGAAAGGAAGAAGCAAAAATTTATTTATTCATTGGTTTTCCTCCCAACAAGTGCTATCATTTTACGCCCCTAGCTAGGCATAACACATAGATTCAAGTATTGTCATCTTTGGTTTTGGCCACTTTTGTGAGGGCCTTCTCGAATCCGGGAGGCTCTTTACGCTTCCCCAAATTTTCAGGAGAAGAAACCATCTTGAGATCCAAAATATCCAAACGCTTGTTGCAAAGGGTAATCAAAGTATTCAAGCGATTGAGGTTCCCACTAATATGTTTGAGGGGTTCGTGATATTTTTGTTACTCGACCAAGTGCTTATGTACCAATTTGTCAAGAATTTGAACCCCCTCTTGTGTAAAAGCAAGCCCCTTTTTTGATGGAGGAACCCTCAAATCCCTTCCAAAACTTCATAAGCGGCGTTTGCATCAAGTTCAATAAAATTCCATTTAGAGGCAAAATCCAAAAGCTCTCTATGATGCAAAGCCAATCCAATATAAAAATTTCTAAACAAAACTTTTGCGTCTCCTTTTAGATTGGAAATATGATAGGATTCCATTAGCCTATACCAGGCATCTTTCAAATTTTCCCCTTGTTTTTGTTTGAAGTATAGCACTTCAAAATCTGGTGACAAAGGGGGAGTAGTAACGCCAGCCATAGCAACAAAATTGACGAACAAGAGATCTAACAAGAAAAGGCAAACGAAAAAGAGGGCGAATAAAACGGCAAATTGGTGAAGTGGGGGAGAGGAAAACGAGAGGCAAATGGCAAATAATGTAATTGCAAGGAGATGAGACTTGTGATTAGGAACCTAGTAGATGATGATGGAGTCTCCTCGGCGCCAGAGATTGGCACGTAGAAGAGACCGCTTCCTCCCCGGCAACGGCTCCAGAAATTCCTTTGACGTGGCTTGAGACTGCGTCGGTATTTCCCCAAAGAGGAAGGGATGATGCAGCACAACGAAGGTAAGTATTTCCCTCAGTTATGAAACCAAGGTTAACGAACTAGTAGGAGGATCACCATCACCCAATAAGCAGCACCTGCACACAAATAACAAACACTTGCAACCCTACGCGAAAGAGAGGTTGTCAATCTCTCTACGGTAAAAAGATAGATTAGGTAGTGATAGATAGGAGAGATAGATCTCTCAAGAACACAAAATAAAAAGAGCAAATAAAAAGTGCAGCAATATGTTTTTGGATTTTTGGTTTAGTAGATCTGAAAACAAAGAAGCAAAAAGATAGATCGGAAACCAACATGTTGGAAAAGTAGACCCAGGGGCCGTAGGATTCACTAGTGGCTTCTATCATGAGTATAGCACACAGTGGGTGAACAAATTACTGTTGGGCAATTGATAGAAGAGCAAATAATCATGACGATATCCAAGGCGATGATCATTATATAGGCATCACGTCCAAGATAAGTAGACCGACTCCTGCCTGCATCTACCACTATTACTCCACACATCGACCGCTATCCAGCATGCATCTAGTGTATTAAGTTCATGGAAAAACGGAGTAATGCAATAAGAACGATGACATGATGTAGACAATATCTATTCATGTAGGAATAGACCCCATCTTGTTATCCTTAATGGCAACAATACATGCGTGCCTTGCTGCCCCTTCTCTCACTGGGAAAGGACACCGCAAGATCGAACCCATCACAAAGCACCTCTTCCCATGGCAAGAAAAATCGATCTAGTCGGCCTAACTAAACCAAAGATTCGAAGAAGAAATACGATGCTATAAGTAATCATGCATATAAGATATCAAAGAAGACTCAAATAATATTCATGGATAGAAACTAATCATGAACTCAAAATACATGGGATCCCAACAAACACACCGCAAAAGTTTACATCAAATAGATCTCCAAGAGACCATTGTATTGAGAATCAAAAGAGAGAGAGAGAGTAAGCCATCTAGCTACTGCCTACGGACCCGTAGGTCTATGGTGGACTACTCATGCATCTTCAGAGAGGCACCTATGAAGAAGATGAACCCATCCGTGGTGGTGTTTAGATTGGATCTCGAGGTTCTGGAACTTGCGGCGGCTGGAATTGTGTTTCATCGACTCCCCTAGGGTTTTCCGAATATTTGAGAATTTATAGGCATCAGAGGCGGTGGAGGGGGGCCCCGTGGAGGGCAGAACCCATCAGGGCGCGCCGGGGCCCCCCTGGCAAGCCCTGGTGGGTTGTGCTCTCCACAGCCCACCTTCCTGGCACTTCTTTGGCCCACTGGGTGTCTTCTGGTCTAGAAAAAATCTCCAAAAAGTTTCGGTGCGATTGGACTCCGTTTGGTACTGATATTCCGCGAAGTAAAAAAACAAGCAAAAACAGCAACTGGCACTTTGGCACTATGTCAATAGGTTAGTACCAAAAAATGATATAAAGTTGTTATAAAATAATTGTAAAACATCCAAGAATGATAATATAACAACATGGAACAAGCAAAAATTATAGATACGTTGGAGACGTATCAATGCACACTGAAAAGAATATCACCGAGGCCCTTTTTGGTACATTGTTCGGCATAGAGGGGAAGTCAAAGGATAATCCTAAGGCTAGAGTCGATCAGGAGGCTCTATATGATAGACCATTACAAAACATGCGACAAACGAAAGGAAAGTAGAATTGGACGAAGCCAAAGGCATGGTTCAATCTTGGAAGGCCAGCTATGAGGGAAATGATCTTGTGGGTGAAAATCCAGTTGATGTTCCCCGATGGGTATGCAGCGCATCTAAAGAGGGGAGCGAGTCTTGACAAATTGAAAATATTTGGTCTCAAGAGTCATGATTGGCACATATGGCTTGAGCGGGTAATGTCGGTGATGTTGCGTGGCTTTATGCGTGAGGATGAATGGCTAGTACTGGCAGAGCTGAGCTATTTCTTCCATTCTCTTTGTGTGAAAGACCTATCGCCTGGCGTGCTAGATGAAATGGAAGAGTTGGCGCCGGAGTTGATCTGCAAGTTAGAGAAGATCTTTCCACCGGGCTTCTTTAATCCAATGCAGCATTTGATTTTGCATCTCCCGACCGAGGCAAGATTGGGGGGGGGGGGGCGTGCAAAATCGTTGGTGCTACGCAACTGAGAGGATGCAGAAGACGCTTTGAGCAAAATGTAAAAATAAACATAGAATTGAACCATCGATGGCCGAGGCATTCATTACCGAGGAGGCGGCAAACTTCGTGACAGCACACTACGAAGCCAAAAATCGTCATTTGGATAATCCGAAGCCTCGGTACAATGCTGGCGACCCTAAAAAAGGTCGATCCAGCCTCAGCCTATTCAAAGGGAAGCTCGCACCAGCCGATGCTTCGAAAGCAATAGCGTTGGATGTCGAAGAATGGCGGACCATTTCGTTGTATATCTTCAACAACCTAACAGAAGTGCGGCCGTACATCGAGTAAGTTCTCGGTACATTGTTTCACAACTTCTAATTCCTTTGAACTGCTCTTATTCCCGGATATTTGATACAGTCGATACGTCGCCAAATTCTCGGATGGAGCGGTGATCGAAAAGGATTCCATCGAAGAGTATGAGCTTCTGGCAAAGCATGGAGGCGGCTATCCCGGTTTCATCTCTTGGTTCAAACAAACGGTAATTTCCATTAGACCATTTCATTTCTTCATCTAATTTGCGGCTAATGCAACAATCCTTTCGTATTAAACTTGTAGGCTAATTCAGAGTCTATGGACGCCGAGTTGAGACAAGTCGCTAATGGTTTTGACTATAAGGTCCGTTCATTTGACAAATACAACATCAACGGGTATCGCTTTCGTACTTTTGGAAGCTATCTATGGCCGACCGAAAGTCTACAAATTGTTGTGTCTCTGCTATCGGCAAAGGAGGTACCGAGTATTATGGAAGAGTTGAAGCAATTTATGAACTTCTATTCTATGGTGAAAACCCACCGAATGTCGTAGTCTTCAAATGTTATTGGTTCCAGCCGAAGGAGACTAGAAGGACTCATGAACATATAGGGCTAGTCGAAATCAAACAAAGCACCCATTTAGATGTTCCCGATGTCTATATTACGGCTCAACAGGCGACCCAAGTTTTCTATCTACCGTGGGCCTGCCAAACTGATCCAAATCTGAATGGTTGGGATGTCGTTTATGAAGTGCTGCCACATTTTAGACCACCTCCCCTCAATGAAGAGGATTATGAACCGCACATTAACCCAGACACATATGAAGGAGAATTCTTCCAAGAAACACGTCTTTCCAAAAAAACGTTTCAAGATCTGCTCTACTTCACCCCAGAACATTGAAGTAGACAACGACAGTGAATCCGACTTCACCCCTGAGCCGGAACAAGAAGAGCCGGAAGAAGAAGAGGTTACTGCTGCGGATGACCTGTCAATGCTTGACCGATTACATAAAGGAGGCCTTCCACATGTTGTTCCCGATAGTGATGATGATGATGCATTTATTGATGATAGTGATGATGATGATGCATTTATTGATTCCGGAGCATATATAGATGATCAAGATTATTATTAGTTCATGTCAGGTATTCAATTTTTATTATATACATGATGATGATACACTTAAATTATATACATATTATTATTCATGTCGGTATTCAATTTTTTTTATGTTGTACTAGTTTCGTTTACTCTTTGTCATGGCAGGTGTTGAAAGATGGTGGGCGCGGGTCCAGAGCGATTCGCGGCTTCTTCGTCGGCGCGTGGTGGGAGGGGTACTTCCATTCCACCCGATTCTCTTCGGAGAGCGTTGCTCGACAGTTTGCAGACACAGGCGGGCGCTTCTTCGTCGGCGTCGACGCCCACCGGGAGAGGAGGTCGGGGGAAGAAGAGAGGAGGAGGTAGAGGTACACGTGCCCGCGGGAGAGGTACGCAGGCTGCTACACCTTCCTCACCGCTACCCCAGCTGATTCACCCGAGCATAGGACTACTAGGGTGGACCCGTCTGAGGTGGAGGCTACGCGGACTCCTGTCCACGAGCCTCGGGTCGACGAGCCTTCGACCCACGAGACTCCTGTCCCAGACGCTTCGTCCCACGAGTCTCCAGAGCAGAGCAGGGATCGGGCTACGTCCCAGCAGACCCCATGGGATACCTGGCCAGATCTGCGTCAACAGGAGCCGAGTGGCCATGCTGATGGTGGCGGGGATCGGTTTTCTGATAGCGAGGACAAGGTGGTTGAGGGGGCCACCATCTACCAGCGTGGTAGTACACGGCTCCCACCCGTGCCGGCGACCCGCGAGCAGAGGCCGGTGATTAGGCCTGATGGGGAGAAGTAAGTGCATTTACTCTTTTTTTAACCTTTTGCCTTCACGTTTCTTCAAATATCTAATGCGTTGGCTTTGTCATACTGCAGGGGTTGGATTCACACCAAAACTTCCCGAGGTTTGTCACGTTGCCCGGTGAGGGTCAGCTTCCAGAGCTAGGATTAACCTGGGAGCACTACTTGGCTGCCCCGGCCCCGTCGAAGGAGATGATCGACGGTGTCTTGTGCCACATGAGGGCCGACATGGTGATCAGACAGTTTTGGGTAATTTCTCCTTTACACAATTAAAAATCAACAATGGCTAGTTATTGTACTAATCAGTGTTGTCTCGTTTGATTACAGACATTCTACAGGTGTGAGGAGGGATACGAGGAGGCCGCGGCAAAGGTTATCGATGGCGAGTGCAGGCGCCTACTACATAACTTACGGCACGAGGCTCAGCCGCAGGCTGTTCGAGACTACTACGCCTCGCGTGGTGTTAAGAAGGACAAGTCGTCGTGCCGTGGAAAGTTTCTGTAGAAGGAGCAGTACATGAAGGTAATTACCTATTCTTAAGGCCTTGTACTTAGTTTCCTTGATTTGATTCGTAGGCGTAGCGCTCAAATTTCTCTTCACTAACTTAGGTGCCCCCGAGATGGTGTGCGGATACGATGGATTGTTGGGAGGCGTTGGTGGATGAGTGGTACTCAGACGAATGGCTAGCCGTCCACAACAATGCCAAGGAGCGGCGTGCCAAAATGGTTGGTGTGCCACACCATCAAGGCAGCACCAACTTATATCAGTTCGGGCGGAACTGGGTATGTGGTTTGCTTCATGATTCATGCAATTCATTCTTGATGCTAGCTTGAGCCCTTTACTAATACTTTGGTCCTCTCTTTTAGGCGCACTACAATAACATGGAGGTGCCAGAGGTGTACGACCGCTATGCCATGGCCCATACTGCCTCGTACAAGAAGGCCAAGGCATTCTCTGAGTCTGACCTCGATCATCCCGAGAACTTCACCAACATCTCCTCCCACCACAAGCTCGTGAGGAACAGAGATGAGGGGAAGGCGAGGAAAGGGGAGGACTTTAACACGAGCCAGCATCCTATTGATCCAGAGCTGGTGATGATAGCTGGCGGCGGGAGGCCCCATGGCTCGATAGCCATTGGAGATGGACTTATACGGTCTTCTCGCACTCTCCGGGAGATCAAGGCACGCCAAACGAGCTCCTGTCCTGAGATAAGGCCTCGTCCACGGCCAGTCGAGCTCGCCATCGAGTTTAGTTATACGGACTCAGATATCTTTCCTCCATTACATTGTGTGTGCGAACAAAGATGATTACAATGCTAATGAGGAGTTGTGTTGTAGGCTGCTCTTCAGAAAGAGAGAGAGGCAACCCAGGCGCTTCTGGAGGATAGGGTGTGGCACCCCGGCTCAGAGAACCGGATTACCAGTGTTTCCAACCCAGAGATCATGTCTTCTGGAAACACTCAACAACTTGGTACAGAACATAACTGAATTTTACTGATAGGAGTCGAGTACAAGCGTATATCTTACAATGATGACGAGGCCAAAGGCACCCTCGGTGCTATGACAGTATCTACATTATTTATGTCACATAGCAGGGCTTCGGAATACTAAGTACTTCTACGGCGTAGCGGAACATAGTGCAACTCCATCCACAGGGACACTGCCGTGGACACATCCTAGTTATCGCAGCACGACCCATCGGGACATCCGTCCTCGGCTTCTCCTGCATCTGGCATGATACGCCAGGTGAGTACTTTGAATGTACTCGCAAGCTCACAACAACCAAGTAATGCAGCAAACAATAGCATGGCAATCAACACAATATCATTCAAGTACTTTACTTACTGTTACCGATCATCAACTTACTCTCTGCCGGGTTGTTCCACAACCCTCGGAATACTCATAACCATTGAGTACTTCCGAACATAAGACGAGTTCTTCCATCATTACTAACACTGATATGGTTGACTACCTACTAAGGTCTGGTCGGGCTGTCCAATACCATGGACGCGGCTATTCGAATAGATTTTTACACTCTGCAGAGGTTGCGCACTTTACCCACACCATGAAGCACCTGGCCTCGCGATCCCCTTTGGGTGGACCAGCGTCGCTTCAACGAAACCTGCCTGACCCGTGACTCTCTCATCGTACCTCCGGCGTTCATCCTCCCCCGTGGAGGCCTGCCCTGGGTGGCCCCTGTGTCCTCATGACACCTGCCACCCTCGTGGCCAAACCAAATAGTCCCAAATGGGGACCTCAATAAGTTGTCCCAAACGGGGATCAGACTGTCCCAAACGGGGACGCCGGCACAAACAAACAACAACTCGGCTCACAGGGTTATCACCGTCTACCTGATCAGGGTAGCACGCGCGCATAACCCTCCCTCTTTGGAGGTACCGGTGAAAGATCACGCAGTCAGGCCAAGTCAAGGTCGTCCCATACCGGCAAATGTGGTTGCACGGGTATGCCCGGACAGGTGACTCAAGATCAACCACTAAGTTCATTTATCAAAAATAGTGGTTTAACACAATACCTAGGTATTTAAATATTACTATGAATCATCTATATCAAATAAGTTAACCTAATGCATATAAAGATGCAATGCTATAGAAATGCATGCATGAAATGGGTATCATGGCTTGCCTTGCTCTGTTGGGTGGTTCAAACACTCTTGATCTTCAAAGGCACCACAATCTCCCTCTGAAAGTATTTTCAAAATACAATTGGAAATGTCACATAAAGCATTTTTATTAACCAGAAATTCTGTGGATGTGATAAAAATACCAAACTTGGTCAGAAATTAAAGGAGTTCAATACCAAAATAATGCAAAAAAGAATCATCTCAATTGGAGTTATAAATAAAAAGATATTCAAGGTCAAAGTCTGGTCAAAATTCTGATTTAAATTGAATTTAAATAGAAAATCAGAAAATCTCCAGCGGGCCAAGTCGAAAGCGTATTTTCGGAGTACGCTTCCACTTACCCCTTCGCGCGCGCGCGGGATGAGCCGCTGACGGGTGGGGTCGGCCCTTTAAAACAGAGAGAGGGAGGAGGAGACAGAGGCAGGGCGGAGCTCCGGCGACGGTCGCCGGCGACAGAGGCGGCGGCGGCGCTCGGAGTAGAGGGGAATGGATCGGGCGCTCAGAGACGAACGTGCACGTACCCGCAGCTCCTCCGGGGATGGACGGACGGCGTCGTCCCCTTCTTCTCCGGCGGCGGCGGCGTTCGCCAATCGTCGGAGAGGTCCAATCCGGCAGCAATCCAATCGGGAGGGAGCTCTAGGATGATCAGGGGAACCTACTGGTCTCGATGGAGGGCTCAGGAGGGCTAGGAAGGAGGTGGAGGAGGCGGTTGACAGAGCTAGGGCGGCGGAGCAACTCCGGCGAAGCTCGAGGCCAGAGGGCCTCTCGGCCTTGGCTCTTGCTCGGGGGAGCCGATTAGAGAAGGAGGGAGAGAGACGAGGAGCTCGGAGAGGCCGGGCGAGGCTATATATAGGCAGGGAGCGTAGGCGGCGACCTCTCTGGAATGGCGGCGACGTGGCTACGCCACTGAAGCAAGGACGGTGAGCTGGCCGTCGCGGAGCGGGATGAGGGGACGGGAGAAGGCAGGGACATTCAATGCGCGAAGGGACGGCTCGCTGGGGAAGACGACGGCGGGGATGCCACTGTGCCCGCACGGGTCTCACAGTGCGGCGCTCCGGTGGCGGCCGGCGAGGGCTTCTCCGGCGAGGGGGAAGGGTCTGGAGGGTCTAGGTGGCTGTCGGGGAGCTGGTCGGCACTAGCAGACGAAGTACGGCGACGCTGGCGTCTCGCTCCGATGAGACCCGAGCCTAGCGGCGCCCAGAGCGCGGTTTTGGCAGGCTGGCTACGCGGTCACCGCATGCACAGGCACCTGTGGCGCGCGTTGGCCTGCCACACCTTGTCTGGAGCATCGTCCACGCATACCACAGTCCACTAGTGGCACTAACTTGCCCAATAAGCCACTGAGATGAGAGGTATCATCACCAACAGCTTCCTGTCAGCAACTTGAGGAGCTTCTGGAGAGAGGACAGGATAGAGATAGAACCAATGGAGTTGTCTAGGGTCATCTAGGTTGGAAGGACTATAGACTGGCAAAGTTTGAGAGGGTTTGAGAAAGAAATGAATATGGTTCCTTTGAAAACCCTCATTCTGGTCCAGAATTTAAATGAGCTTGTGGCCCTCACATGGAAGCTCTGCTACTAATGAAACTTGGTGGAAAGAAGTTATTTGGTGGTGCACACATGCCATAAAAATTGCAGATCAATTGTGCACTCCTAGCTTGTACTTCCTTCACAAAGGTTCAGAATAAGCAGAAACTTAACAGGGTCCTGCTGCTCAAAACTTGAACTAGACCAGATGATGTTTTTGGATATTGGGGCTAGATAGGATCCCTAGGAGCTTGAGGAATTTATTGGGAATTTTCTGAGATAGGAAAAAGGGGGTTGCTTCACAATGGACAGATTCTGGTCAGAAAAATAATAATTATTCTGGCCAAAACTTTCCATTGAGCAATAGAATATTTTTTGATATTATGGAATCATATGATGATAAGAAGGTGGGGAAAAAGTTTGGGAATTATTTGATCATCCAAACTATAGGTTGCTTCATAACCCATAGTGGTGACATAATTTCCCAAATAAAGAAAAGGGTTTATTAGAAAAGATTAAATATGGGAAATTAATCCAGGAGTGATGAAGAAAGGTTTTGGCAAAATTGAGGGAGGTTTTGGGTTACTGAAGAAAAGGTTCAAAGATCCAATCAGCTGAAAAAGTTTGAAGATCATCCAAGTTTGTAAATAAAGCCCAAATGATTTTGAAAAAAATATTGGTAAAACCAGGGTGTCACAAACCTACCCCCCTTAGGATGAATCTCGTCCTCGAGATTCGGTTGCTCAGGGAACAAGTATGGATATGCTGATCTCAAGAAATCTTCCCTTTCCCATGTAGCCTCTTCCTTTGTGTGGTGCTCCCATAGTACCTTGTAAAACCTGATTACCTTACTCCTGGTAGTCCTTTCCATTTCATCCAGGATTCTGACAGGTTTTTCTTCGTAGGTCAGATCTTTAGCCAGTTCTAACTCACTCATATCCGTTTGCTTGACTGGTGGTGCAATGCACTTCCTTAATTGTGATATATGGAAAACATCGTGCACTTCAGACAATTCCGGTGGTAATTCCAACTGATATGCCACTCTGCCTCTTCTGGCAATCACTGGAAATGGACCAATATATCTTGGTGCAAGCTTTCCCCGCGTATGGAATCTCTTCACTCCCTTCATCGGGGTTACTCTGAGGTACGCATATTCTTCGGGTTCAAAGGTCACTTCCCGGTGCTTTGGGTCATAGTAGCTCTTCTGACGGGACTTGGCTACTCGGAGACGTTCTTGGATATCCTTGACTTGCTTCTCAGCCTCGAGCATCAAGTCCGTACCAAAGATCCGGCTATCCCCTGTCTGAGACCAGTTCAAGGTGGGACGACACTTCCGCCCATATAATGCCTCAAAAGGTGACATCTTCTAACTGGACTGATAGCTGTTGTTATAGGAGAATTCGGCATAAGGTAGACTGTCTTCCCATTTGGGTCCGTGGGTGAGAGCACATGACCGAAGCATATCCTCCAGTATCTGGTTCACTCTTTCTGTCTGCCCATCTGTCTGTGGGTGGTATGCCGTGCTACTTCAGCATGGTTCCCAAAGCTTGATGTAGTCGCAGCCAGAAGGCTGAGGTGAATAGGGAACCCCTGTCTGAGGTGATGGACTTGGGTACTCCATGGAGGCTAACTATCCGGGACATGTAGAGTTGTGCCAGCTGATTTGCGTTGAAAGTGGTCTTCACCGGAATAAAGTGAGCCACTTTCGTGATTATGTCCACAATGACCCAAATCGCATCGTTGCCTCTTGTTGACTTGGGTAGTCCAACAATAAAGTCCATGCATATGTCGTCCCACTTCCACTGGGGAACCGGTAAAGGTTGCACTAGCCCAGCGGGTTTCTGGTGTTCTGCCTTAACCTTGTTGCAGATATCACAGCAGGCGACATAGTAGGCTATATCCCTTCGCATTCCTGGCCACCAGAATGTCTCTCTCAGATCCTGATACATTTTTGTGCCTCCCGGGTGGATAGAATATGAGGACTCATGAGCTTCTTTGAGTATCTGCTGCCTCAGATTATCCTGATCGGCCACACATATCCGCTTCTCGAACCATATGGTGCCTTGATCATCCACGTGGAAATACTTGGCTTTTCCTTTCGGAATCAGCTCCTTGATCGTTTTGATTCCTTCATCTGGCTCTTGGGCCTTCTTAATTTCTTCCATAAGGGTGGGAGTAATTTCCAACGTGTCCGAGGTAGTTGGGCCGCATAGCACCATGTTGAGCTCAGCGAACTCTTCTTGTAACCTTGGATGCATCCTTCCCATGAGTGCATTCACGGTGCCTTGTTTTCTGCTGAGAGCGTCTGCGACCACATTAGCTTTCCCCGGATGGTAATTTATTCCAATGTCATAGTCCTTGACTAGTTCAAGCCATCTTCGCTGCCTAAGATTTAGGTCAGGTTGGGTGGAAATATACTTGAGACTCTTATGGTCCATGTATATTTCACAGCGCTGTCCAATGAGGTAATGCCTCCAAATCTTCAGGGCATGAACTACGGCTGCTAATTCCAAATCGTGCGTGGGGTAGTTCTCCTCATGAGGTCGTAGCTGTCTGGATGCATAGGCTACAACCTTCCCCTCTTGCATTAACACGTAGTCGATTCCTCGTCTGGAAGCATCACAGTAGATGTCGAAACTCTTGTGTATGTATGGAAGGACTAGAACAGGTGTCGTAGTGAGCCTGGTCTTTAATTCCAGGAAACTGCTGTCGCATTCTGTCGTCCAGACAAACCTTTGATTCTTCTTGAGCAACTCCGTCAGGGGCTTGGCTATTTTAGAGAAGCCTTCTATGAATCGTCGATAATAGCCTGCCAATCCCAGGAAACTACAGACTTCGGTCACCGTGGCTGGTGTCTTCCAATTTAATATCGCAGTTACCTTGCTGGGGTCGACGGCTACTCCTTGTTCTGACAGAATGTGCCCCAGAAATCCCACCTCTTTTAGCCAAAATTCACACTTGCTAAATTTGGCATACAGGCGGTGGTCTCTTAATCTTTCCAGGACAGCACGGAGATGCTGCTTATGCTCTTCTTCATCCTTGGAATATATCAAGATATCATCGATGAACACCACCACAAATTTATCCAGAAAGTCCATGAAGACTTTATTCATCATGCTCATGAAGTAGGCTGGAGCATTCGTCAATCCAAAGGACATGACGGTAAATTCATATAGGCCGTATCAGGTGGTGAACGCTGTCTTTGGTATATCCTCTTTTCGGATTTTCAGCTGATGATATCCGGTTCGGAGGTCAATTTTGGAGAATACCCGGGCTCCATTCAGCTGGTCGAACAAGTCATCAATGCGAGGAAGCGGGTACTTATTCTTGATAGTGACCTCGTTCAACTGGCGATAGTCTACGCACATACGTAGACTTCCATCCTTCTTCTTGACAAAGAGCACTGGTGATCCCCATGGCGAAATACTTGGGCGAATATACCCTTTTTGCAACAATTCATCCAGTTGCTTCTTTAGCTCCGCCAGCTCTGGACCTGTCATACGGTAGTATTTCTTGTAAATTGGGGCGGTACCGGGAACCACTTCGATTGCAAATTCCAACTCCCGGTCAGGGGGCATCCCTGGTAGTTCCTCAGGAAATACATCCGGAAATTCACAGACTACCGGGATCAAGTTCATATCCGTGGCGGTAGTTTGGTATGCCATCCCCTTCCTTGTTCTCATCATGCTGGCAAGGAATTGGACTGTTTGTCCGGTTGGGTTAACCAGTGTTACTGTCCTGCTGGCACAATTGATGCATACCTGATGTGGTGTCAACCAGTCCATTCCCAGTATTACGTCCAATCCCAAGGATTCAATGGCAATGAGTGCAGCTGGAAACTTAACTCCATGAATTGAAATTTCCAGATCTTTATATATCAGATTTGTTCTGAGCAGGGAGCCAGGGGATTGTACCACCATGATTTTGTCTAAAAGCGACGGAGAAAAATTGTGCAAGGTGGCAAAACTCCGCGAAATAAACGAGTGGGCAGCCCCAGAATCAAATAAAATTACTGCAGGTATGTCGTTAACAGAAAACATACCAAGGACTACTTCTGGAGCTTCGCAGGCTTCCTCAGCGGAGATATGGTGGACGCGTCCGTGGAAGAAGTTATGATTGGGGTGGCGTCCAATAGTGTTAACCTGCGGCTTGACGTCGGCGGATGACTTCCCGTTGTTGGTGGGGCACTGTTTGGAGTAGTGTCCACTTTGGCCGCAAGTGAAGCAGGTATTATTGCGGCGGTAGTCCTCCATCACGGGCTGTTTGCCGAAGGTCTTGGGCTGGCTCACTGTCTTATTGTTGCTACCATTGCTCCATGTAGGCTTATATTCAGCGGTGCGTGGCTGCCAGGTGCGCAGCTTCTGCGCAAACGGTTCGCGGTTGTCCTTCTTGGGTTCAAACTTCCGCTTTTGGTTATCGTGTCCGGACTTGTGCTCCCTTTCGGCTATGAAGGCCTTGTTTACCAGTGTCTGAAAGTCAGGAAAGTCTAGCATGTATAGCTGACAACGGAGGAAGTGATTCAGTCCTCCTAAGAACCGATCTATCTTTCTCTCTTCGGTGGCCACATCATAAGTAGAGTACCGTGACAGATTGTTGAACTTGTTAAGGTACTCTGCCATCGACATATTTCCTTGTGTTAAAGCAAGAAACTCCCTTTGCTTAACCTTCATTATGCTGGTAGGAATATGATATTTGCTGAATAATTCCTTAAACTTCTCCCAGGTAATTTCTTCTTCAGCAGACCATGTTGCCTTTGTGTTATCCCACCATATGGCCGTTGGCCCTTCCAGGTAGTGAGTGGCAAATGGAACCTTGTCTGAATCCTCGCAACGGGCTATTTCCAACTTTTTTTCTATGGTCCTTAGCCAATCGTCTGCTTCTATAGGGTCCACAGCTTGACCAAAATTGGGTGGCTTTGTGCGCTGGAAGTCAGACAACCTGGAGTGAGTCGCATTATGACTGTGGTTCTGACCTACCATAACCTGCATACTCTTCAAGAATTCCATAAGATCCTGGTCTCTCTTTTCCTCAAACATTCTCATGATCTGATCAGTAGTAGGTGCTTGAGGTGGTGGGGGTGGCAAATCTTCTGGTGCTTGACCTGCTTGCCTGGCGGATCGACGAACGGGGGTCCCATCGCCGCCTTGGCTACAACTTCTCTTCATCCTAAATTTGTTCCCATTGCCAAATACCGAATCGATGAGCAACACCCATAAGGGAAACACAGTTATATGACACCAGGAGGAAAATACTCGAAAAAGGCGAATAAAGCAAACCACATAATTATACAGGATAACCCAACAGCATACATGGCAAGCTAGTAGGGGGATGTCATGGCTAGACTGCTCATACGGCAGTTGACATATGCAAAGATGCATGCTCAACAACTCAAGCCTCCACTCTAGTGGCGCTGGTGACACGAACACTGCCAGACCACAGACTCCTCGTCATCTGATCCGGAGTCGGAGTCGAAACTGATGATGTGGATCTCATCCTCCGGATCAAAGGAAACATGACAACGCTGCTGGGACGGTTCTCCTTCTGGGGAAGAAGGAGCACGACGTCTCAACATCGGAGCAGCTGGAGTGGCAAGGAGTGAGGCCCACTCAGCCGGGGTCTCACGACGGCTACCAGACGAAATGCCAGGTGGCACAGTGGAGGTAGAAGGAGCCTCAAACCTAGGTGGAGGTGGAACTGGTGGTGGATATATGGGTGGATAGATAGGCTGAGGTGGAGGTGGAGCTAGAGTCACGGCTGCAAGTGCCCCTAGGACACGAGACAGCTCCTCAGCCAGGGATATGATCGTACGATAACTGGCGTTCAGATAGCGAGACAGCACAACAGTCGCACGATCACACGCCGGGTCAACAGGAGCAAAAATGACTCGCCCTGTCATAGGCGACAGGGTGGGATAGTGGAAGAAACCTGGATGAGTCTGCATCTCAACCTTGTGGAAGCGCAAGTCAGTGAGAGCCTCCATCGCGGCAAACTGGATTGCCAACTTTGGGGTGGAAGCCGTTCCGCCCTTGGAAGAGCGAGAGTAGCAACCAAGGTCCGAGCTCGCGACCAGGAAAGCCTCTGCATGGTACTCGTACACTGACTCAGCAAGCTGCTCCCGAAACACCTGATACACTGGATCTTCGCCGTGAGGGTACTGTCGAAGCCAGACGTTCCGGAGCAGTACTGGAAAGGTGGATGGTGCAGGCTCAAAATGATAGTAGTATGGAACCGGTGCCATCTACACTCACAAGGCCACGGTTAGTGAAACAATGAGATATGATGCATGCCATGCAGCAATCAAATGCAACAATCAAATGCTACAAGCAAGATGCACACTCAAAGCCCTATGCTAACCGCGGTTCTAGCGCAGGCTAACTAGGGTGTCCTACAGTCAGCCCGGCTCTGATACCAAGCGTTGTGGCACCCCGGCTCAGAGAACCGGATTACCAGTGTTTCCAACCCAGAGATCATGTCTTCTGGAAACACTCAACAACTTGGTACAGAACAGAACTAAATTTTATTGATAGGAGTCGATTACAAGCGTATATCTTACAATGATGACGAGGCCAAAGGCACCCTCGGTGCTATGACAATATCTACATTATTTATGTCACATAGCAGGGCCTCGGAATACTAAGTACTTCTACGGCGTAGCGGAACATAGCGTAACTCCATCCACAGGGACACTGCGGTGGACACATCCTAGTTATCGCAGCACGACCCATCGGGACATCCGTCCTCGGCTTCTCCTGCATCTGGCATGATACGCCAGGTGAATACTTTGAATGTACTCGCAAGCTCACAACAACCAAGTAATGCAGCAAACACTAGCATGGCAATCAACACAATATCATTCAAGTAATTTACTTACTGTTACCGATCATCAACTTACTCTCTGCCGGGTTGTTCCACAACCCTCGGAATACTCATAACCATTGAGTACTTCCGAACATAAGATGAGTTCTTCCATCATTACTAACACTGATACGGTTGACCACCTACTGAGGTCTGGTCGGGCTGTCCAATACCGTGGACGCGGCTATTCGAATAGATTTTTACACTCTGCAGAGGTTGCGCACTTTACCCACACCATGAAGCACCTGGCCTCGCGATCCCTTTTGGGTGGACCAGCGTCGCTTCAACGAAACCTGCCTGACCCGTGACTTTCTCATCGTACCTCCGGCGTTCATCCTCCCCCGTGGAGGCCTGCCCTGGGTGGCCCATGTGTCCTCATGACACCTGCCACCCTCGTGGACAAACCAGATAGTCCCAAACGGGGACCTCAATAAGTTGTCCCAAACGGGGATCAGACTGTCCCAAACGGGGACGCCGGCACAAACAAACAACAACTCGGCTCATAGGGTTATCGCCGTCTACCTGATCAGGGTAGCACGCGCGCATAACCCTCCCTCTTTGGAGGTACCGGTGAAAGATCACGCAGTCAGGCCAAGTCAAGGTCATCCCATACCGGCAAATGTGGTTGCACGGGTATGCCCGGACAGGTGACTCAAGATCAACCACTAAGTTCATTTATCAAAAATAGTGGTTTAACACAATACCTAGGTATTTAAATATTACTATGAATCATCTATATCAAATAAGTTAACCTAATGCATATAAAGATGCAATGCTATAGAAATGCATGCATGAAATGGGTATCATGGCTTGCCTTGCTCTGTTGGGTGGTTCAAACACTCTTGATCTTCAAAGGCACCACAATCTCCCTCTGAAAGTATTTTCAAAATACAATTGGAAATGTCACATAAAGCATTTTTATTAACCAGAAATTCTGTGGATGTGATAAAAATACCAAACTTGGTCAGAAATTAAAGGAGTTCAATACCAAAATAATGCAAAAAGAATCATCTCAATTGGAGTTATAAATAAAAAGATATTCAAGGTCAAAGTCTGGTCAAAATTCTGATTTAAATTGAATTTAAATAGAAAATCAGAAAATCTCCAGCGGGCCACGTCAAAAGCGTATTTTCGGAGTACGCTTCCACTTACCCCTTCGCGCGCGCGGGGGCTGAGCCGCTGACGGGTGGGGTCGGCCCTTTAAAACAGACAGAGGGAGGAGGAGACAGAGGCAGGGCGGAGCTCCGGCGACGGTCGCCGGCGACAGAGGCGGCGGCGGCGCTCGGAGTAGAGGGGCATGGATCGGGCGCTCAGAGACGAACGTGCACGTACCCGCAGCTCCTCCGGGGATGGACGGACGGCGTCGTCCCCTTCTTCTCCGGCGGCGGCGGCGTTCGGCAATCGTCGGAGAGGTCCAATCCGGCAGCAATCCTATCGGGAGGGAGCTCTAGGATGATCAGGGGAACCTACTGGTCTTGATGGAGGGCTCAGAAGGGCTAGGAAGGAGGTGGAGGAGGCGGTTGACAGAGCTAGGGCGGCGGAGCAACTCCAGTGAAGCTCTAGGCCAGAGGGCCTCTCGGCCTTGGCTCTTGCTCGAGGGAGCCGATTAGAGAAGGAGGGAGAGAGATGAGGAGCTCGGAGAGGCCGGGCGAGGCTATATATAGGCAGGGAGCACAGGCGGCGACCTCTCTGGAACGGCGGCGACGTGGCTACGCCACTGAAGCAAGGACGGCGAGCTGGCCGTCGTGGAGCGGGATGAGGGGACGGGAGAAGGCAGGGACATTCAATGCGCGAAGGGACGACTCGCTAGGGAAGACGACGGCGGGGTTGCCACTGTGCCCGCACGGGTCTCACAGTGCGGCGCTGCGGTGGCGGCCGGCGAGGACTTCTCCGGCGAGGGGGAAGGGTCTGGAGGGTCTAGGTGGCTGTCGGGGAGCTGGTCGGCACTAGCAGACGAAGTACGGCGACGCAGGCGTCTCGCTCCGACGAGACCCGAGCCTGGCGGCGCCCAGAGCGCGGTTTTGGCAGGCTGGCTACGCGGTCACCGCATGCACAGGCACCTGTGGCGCGCGCTGGCCTGCCACACCTTGTCTGGAGCATCGTCCACGCATACCACAGTCCACTAGTGGCACTAACTTGCCCAATAAGCCACTGAGATGAGAGGTATCATCACCAACAGCTTCCTATCAGCAACTTGAGGAGCTTCTGGAGAGAGGATAGGATAGAGATAGAACCAATGGAGTTGTCTAGGGTCATCTAGGTTGGAAGGACTATAGACTAGCAAAGTTTGAGAGGGTTTGAGAAAGAAATGAATATGGTTCCTTTGAAAACCCTCATTCTGGTCCAGAATTTAAATGAGCTTGTGGCCCTCACATGGAAGCTCTGCTACTAATGAAACTTGGTGGAAAGAAGTTATTTGGTGGTGCACACATGCCATAAAAATTGCAGATCAATTGTGCACTCCTAGCTTGTACTTCCTTCAGAAAGGTTTAGAATAAGCAGAAACTTAACAGGGTCCTGCTGCTCAAAACTTGAACTAGACCAGATAATGTTTTTGGATATTGGGGCTAGATAGGATCCCTACGAGCTTGAGGAATTTATTGGGAATTTTCTGAGATAGGAAAAAGGGGGTTGCTTCACAATGGACAGATTCTGGTTAGAAACAAAATAATTATTCTGGCCAAAACTTTCCATTGAGCAATAGAATATTTTTGGATATTATGGAATCATATGATGATAAGAAGGTGGGGAAAAAGTTTGGGAATTATTTGATCATCCAAACTATAGGTTGCTTCATAACCCATAGTGGTGACATAATATTCCAAATAAAGAAAAGGGTTTATTAGAAAAGATTAAATATGGGAAATTAATGCAGGAGTGATGAAGAAAGGTTTTGGCAAAATTGAGGGAGGTTTTGGGTTACTGAAGAAAAGGTTCAAAGATCCAATCAGCTGAAAAAGTTTGAAGATCATCCAAGTTTGCAAATAAAGCCCAAATGATTTTGAAAAAAATATTGGTAAAACCAGGGTGTCACATAGGGACTGGCAGGCGGCTGAGAAGGAGAGGGAGTTTGAGGAGAGGACGTCTTGGTTGTTGGAGGAGGAGAGGGCACGGAACGAGGCGTCTCACCGGGCCATGTACGAGCTCTTCATGGTAAGTTTCTTCTTCATATTAGCCAAATCATGCATGTAATGTTCATTTCATTAAGAACTAATATGATTGACTTGTCAAAACCAAATGTGCAGTCTATGTGTGAGAAGACCGGCCAGACCCCTCCGCCGATGCCAGTCATTACCGCGGCGGGAACAATGAGTTTCATTTGAATGGTCATTAGTTACTAGTCTTAACATTTCAGTGTCATCATGCTAACGAGACATTGCAAATGATCTTTGGTGCAACATAACTCCCGAGCCGCATCGCACGACCCTTCTCCAGGTCATCCTTCTCTAGGTGAAACCGGCCCGATCAACCCTGGTGCTTCACCTCCGTGATGACGAGGACGGTAAGCCCTAATATGCCACTTACTTTGCTCATTTTCCCAAAGAAAGACATACTTAGCTAATTGTCCTCCAGAATGACATAATTTAGCTTATTTACTTCATTTATGACATAATTAGCTTAGTTAGGTCAAAAATAGCATAATAACCTTGGTTAGGTCATAAATGTC
The DNA here is from genome assembly GCA_039707655.1 of Elymus sibiricus. NCBI lineage: Eukaryota > Viridiplantae > Streptophyta > Magnoliopsida > Poales > Poaceae > Elymus > Elymus sibiricus. The sequence goes on from CM077671.1 coordinate 404,969,365, forward strand.
ATATACTTAGCTTGTTTTCCTCCAAATTGACATAATAAGCTCAGTTAGCTCAAAATGGCATAATTTACCTTAATAATGACCTAAGACTTGCCCTATTTACCTATTTAGCTCTTTTTCTTCATATTCTACTCCTTCTTCTTCTTCTTATTCTTCTTCTTCTTCTTCTTATTCTTCTTCTTCTAGTCTTCTCCTTCTTCTTCTAGTCTTCTTCTTCTTCTTCTTCTAGTCTTCTTCTTCTTCTTCTAGTCTTCTTCTTCTTCTAACTGTCTTAATTACTTCTTTTTTTGCAGATTTGATTCACTTGGAAGCTACCGTTGATGGACTGCTAGTGTTTACTTTCTGTTTTCATTAATGGAAGCATGGATATGTTGCTAGCCTATGTGTTTTGATTCACTTGGAAACTATGTATTTTGCTAACCTATGTGTTCTCTTGTGAAATATTCCAGGATGATGTTGGATTACATGGCCTATGCCTCTTTCATGATGATGTTGGATACATGGCCTATGCCTCTTTCTGAACATGTATATATATCATATATGTGTTGTGCAAATGCAGGGAATTAACAGGAAAAAAAAAACAAAAAAGATGCAATACAGGCACTTTGCCGTCTGCCATCGACGGCAAAGGGAGCTTTGCCGTCTGCCAACGACGACAAAGGTGACACGTGGCAGCAACTTGTGCAACCTGGGAGCACCAGGTCTGAGCCATTTGGTCACTTTTCCATCGGCTGGCAGACGGCAAAGTATGACATTTTGTCGTCGGCTGGCAGACGGCAAAGTATTGCAGCAGCCCATCTGGCCAGCTGGCCCATCTGGCCACTTTGCCGTCTCAGGCAGACAGCAAAGGAGCTTGACTCTTTACCGTCTACGGGCGGAAGGCAAACGCTGGCGTTAGCCACCTAACGGGGCTAACCTTACTATTGTGTCGTCTACTCACTATACCGTCTGCAGGTCCTACATGGCAGACGAGAAAGATGTTTGTCGTCTATTGTTCTAAAGCAGACGACAAAGTGCCCCTTTACCGTGGTTTTCTGTGCCGGAAGTGGGGCCGTCTGCTGGCAGACAGCAAAGGACTTTGCCGTCCGCGAACCTATCCTTTGTCGTCTGCCATGGCAGACGGCAAAGTACCTGATTCCTGTAGTGGAATAAAAATCCGGAAATTACACGTTAAAGCAAAAAAATTAAGCCATGCTTAATTAAAAAGAAATACATGCAAAATTATATACCGTATAATATTGGAAGCGCTCTATAAGCGTGAGGGAGAAGCACCTATCGTTCTCCAAGTGAGGATTGTCGCACATACCCCCCCCCCCTTGTGTGTACAGTCATCTCATTCAGGGATCCTGTCCTCGTCATCTATTTGTTGTGTTCATAATATAAAGATAAAAAATCAACGACAAATTCGAAGAAGTCAACACACAGACCACTATTCAAAAAGGGTTGACTTTCGGTCTGTCGAGTCTCCCTTGAACAACTCTCGTCTCTGAAGTGGTGGTGTATATATGGTGGGCACTCTCTCACTGATATTTCTATTGTCGGCAATGGTCGCTTCTCCTCCTTCCCCGAGTGCATTACCAAAAGGTATAGCACAAGGAGAAGAAGGAAAAGCGACCCCCACAACAATAGTTGGGATCCTTCCCTCAATAACATCGATCTACACTAGTACTAATAAATAATAATGTTGGTGTATATGTGGTGGACATTCCCTCACTGATATTTCAACTATCGTTGATGGTCGCTAATCCTCCTTCCCCTAATGCATTATCAAGGTCTAGCACAAGGAGAGGAAAGAGAAGCAACCCCCACAACAACTGTTGGAATTTTTCCTTCAAGGGCATCCATCTATCACACAAGGAGCCCCATCCGTCTGAAAGTCAACCCTAAGCATCAATCAACATTACGTATATCCAATAATATGACATATAAATTAACTTTACGAGTTCCAAGCTTCATCATTGCGCATGCGCTACTACTAGACGTTTAACCCTCGTCATCCATTTGTTGTGTTCATAATTAAAAGATTAAAAATCCACAGCAAATTTCGGGCACACGATATGTCCTACTATTTAGCAAAAGTCATGCCGAAATCCATGGAACATTTCCTCATAACCTTTGCTAAAAATAGGACATATCAAGTGGCTTGAATTTGCCGAAACATAAACTAATCAATATTTTGGCAAAACATTGGAGCTCTATCTTTTCTCATTAACCAGTCTTCCTACCAATGACCACACACACACACACACACACACACACACACACACACACCGCTACACCACAAGCTCACACTTGCATTGGAATTTGCTTCCGCAACAATCTCCATCCCCTTGCACTACTGCCCACTACTACTTCTCATCATTGCACAGTGCACACACTCGTCCACAATGCCGAAGACCAAGAATGTCGTCGAGTACAAGCCTCAGCCTTCGAGCTCACACACCTACATCCTTCAAACCGAGGGTTTCAACGCCATCTCTGTGCACCTCAGACCGCGCCGAATCCTGCCATGTCCGGCCGGCCCCTCTCCTCCAGCGCCAAGCCCCAACCCCTGTCCGCCCACACTCGGATCTCCCCGCATCGCTCCTATGCCGCAGCTAGAGGGAGCACCGGACTGGACACCGGGGAGCAGCCCGCAGCGGCGCTCCAGAGAGTGCTGGAGACTCTGGGTGCCCACCGGGCGCCTGCTTGCTACGACACGCTTAGTGCACCGGTAGAGTGGAGGAAGGGAGAAAGGAGGGAGGAGAGAGGAGAGTTACCTCGATGGACAGGTACGGGGCGATGCCGGTTGAATGTGTGCTCTGCGAGAGAGGTGCGATGGGGGACGGGCGGCTGCTCCAGTAATAAGTGGAACTTAGTAATAGCGCGGGAAAGGGGGTCGCGTTGCTACTAAGCACAATAGCTATAGCGCGGCCTCGGTAAGAGTGCTACTACTAATTGGGGCCCACCAGTTGTCCCATCTATCCATAGTAGTAGCGCGGGGTTGCACACCCGCGCTACAACTCTCAAATTAGTAGTAGCGCAGGTTTAACAATCCGCGCTACTACTGTGGCTTGTCCCGAGGGCACGGTGGGTACCACTTAGTAGTAGCGCGAGCCGTTTGTGGCCGCGTTACTACTATGCCCTACCAGTAGCGTGTTGTTTTTCCCGCGCTACTACTAATTAGCAGTAGCGCGTGCCAAATAACCTGCGTCACTACTAAGTGGTTATCTTTAGGGGTTTTCCTAGTAATGTTGTTGAGATGGTATGCTTGCAAGACTTCTATGAAGCAGCATGACCACCAAGAGCGCATACATATCCATTTGTGGTCTTTATCTCATCAGCATCAATAATCCAATTTGGACCACTATACCCATGATGCATAGTCTGGCTGAAGCGAAATCAAAGGGAGATAGTGAGTGGATCCACTCCTCAGGCGTAGGGGCTTGATGTCTACTACGCAACTTTATTCTTGTAGACTTTGTTGGGCCTCCAAGCACAGAGTTTTGTAGGACAGTAGCAATTTTCCCTCAAGTGGATAACCTAAGGTTTATCAATCCGTGGGAGGTGTAGGATGAAGATGGTCTCTCTCAAACAACCCTACAATCAAATACAAGAAATCTCTTGTGTCCCCAACACACCCAATACAATGGCAAATTGTATAGGTGCACTAGTTCGGCGAAGAGATGGTGATACAAGTGCAATATGGATGGTAGATATAGGTTTTTGTAATCTGAAAATATAAAAGCAGCAAGGTAGCAAGTAACAAAAGTGAGCACAAACGGTATTGCAATGCTTGAAAACAAGGCCTAGGGTATGTACTTTCGCTAGTGCAATCTCTCAACAATGCTAATATAATTGGATCACATGACCATCCCTCAACGTGCAACGAAGAATCACTCCAAAGTTCTTATCTAGCGGAGAACATAAGAAGAAATTGTTTGTAGGGTACGAAACCACCTTAAAGTTATTCTTTCCGATCGATCTATTCAAGAGTTCGTACTAAGATAACATCAAGTTATCCTTTCCGTTCGATCTGTCTAAGAGTTCGTACTAGAATAACACCATATGATACGCATCAACCAACTCTAATGTCACCTAGATACTCCAATGTCACCACAAGTACCCATGAGTTAATTATACGATACACATCAAACAATTTCAGATTCATAATACTCAATCCACACAAAGAACCTCAAAGAGTGCCCCAAGATTTCTATCGGAGAAAGTAGGACAAGAACGTGTATCAACCCCTATGCATAGAATACCCCAATGTCACCGCGGGAATCCGCAAGTTGAGTACCAAAACATATATCAAGTGAATCAATAGAACACCCCATCGTCACCACGGGTGTCCGCATGCAAGACATATATCAAGTGTTCTCAAATCCATAAAAGTATTCAATCCAATAACGAAATCTCAAAGGGAAAACTCAATTCATCACAACTAGATAGAGAGGGAAGCACATCATATGATCCGACTATATTAACAAAGCCCGTGATACATCAAGATCGAGACATCTCAAGAACACGAGAGAGAGAGATTGAACACATAGCTACTGGTACATACCCTCAGCCCCGAGGGTGGACTACTCCCTCCTCATCACGGCCTCCGCTGGGATGATGAAGATGTCCACCGGAGATGGATTCCCCTCTCCGACAGGGTACTGGAACGTCTCCAGATTGGTTTTTCATCGATACAGAGAGTTGCGGCGGCGAAGCGGAGAGTCTAGGGTTATTTTTGGGGGTTTCCGAATATTTGGGAATTTATAGGCATCAGAGGCGGTGGAGAGGGGCCCCGAGGAGGGCACAACCCATCAGGGTGCGCCGGGGCCCCCCTGGCGCGCCCTAGTGGGTTGTGGTCTCCACGGCCCACCTCTCCGGCACTTCTTTGGCCCACTGGGTGTCTTCTGGTCCAGAAAAAATCTCCAAAAAGTTTCCTCGCGATTGGACTCCGTTTGGTATTGATTTTCTGCGAAGTAAAAAACAAGCAAAAACAGCAACTGGCACTTTGGCACTATGTCAATAGGTTAGTCCCAAAAAATGATATAAAGTTGCTATAAAATGATTGTAAAACATCCAAGAATGATAATATAACAGCATGGAACAAGCAAAAATTATAGATACGTTGGAGACGTATCAGCATCCCCAAGCTTAATTCCTACTCGTCCTCGAGTAGGTAAATGATAAAAACAGAATTTTCGATGTGGAATGCTGCCTAACATGTTCATCTCATATTATTTTTCTTTTGTATAGCATGGACATTTGGACTTGTAATGATTCAAAGCAATAGTCTAGTTTTAACATAATGACTTCAATACTCAAGCATGTCAACAAGCAACCATGTCTTTCAAAATATCAACACTAAAGAAAGTTATCCCTAGCCCATCATGCTCGATCATTGATCCATTCATGAAACACACTCAAATATTAACTATGCCCAATGCTCAAGTAAGATCATAGTGCCCCCTAGTTGGTGCTTATAAGAGAAGATGGAGACTCAAAGCAAAAATAAAAATGCATAAAGTAAATAGATAGGCCCTTCGCAGAGGGAAGTAGGGATTTGTAGAGGTGCCAGAGCTCAAGGTTTAAATTGAGAGAGAAAATATTTTGTGTGGCATGCTTTTCCTGTCAACGAAAACGACAAAGTAGCTCACAATACTTTCCATGCTAGATATTTCATAGGCGGTTCCCAGACAGAAAATAAAGTTTATTCCTTTTTCCACCAAACTTTCACTTTCCATGCCGGGCCGTATCCACGGTTAACTTCCATACCAACACTTTCCAAGGAATTTATTATTTGTCAACATAAAGTAAATATTTTTTCTTTTTCATTTCGGGAATGGGCATCCCTATTACCGCCGCACTCTCATGCAATGACAAGTGAATAAACACTCATCTTGAGAATAACACATCTAGCATGGGAAAATATTGGACACTCCCCACCGTTTCATGAGCGGTACGAGCACACAAAAGAGGAAATTATTTTGAAAATTTAGAGATGGCACATACAAATTTTCTTGGAACGACATGGAAATACCGCATATAGGTAGGTATGGTGGACTCATAAGGCAAAACTTGGTTTAAGGATTTTGGATGCACAAGTAGTATTTCTACTTAGTACAAATGGAGGCTAGCAAATAGATTGGGAAGCAACCAAACCAAAAAACGAAAATTCACATAAGTGAGCATTGAGCATAACTAACACCGACTAATGCACCATAAGTAGGATGTAATTTCATTGCATAACTATTGACTTTCGTACTTGCATAGGGAATCACAGACCTTAACACAATTATTCCTACTAAAGCATAATTACTCACCAACATGACTCACATATTACTATCATCATGTTTCAAAACTATTACAAGGAATCAAGTTTAATTTGCCCAATGATCTTCATGAAAGTTTTTATTATATCCTCCTTGGATATCTATCACTTTGGGACTAGTTTCATATATTGCCATTGCTTTTTTGACAAGCTCAAACAAATTTAAGTGAAGCACATGAGCATAAAGATTTCATCCCTCAAAAAGGTATAAGTGAAGCATGAGAGGAAATGACAAGCTACTCTCAAAAGATATAAGTGAAGATCAATGAGTAGTCAAACAATTAAGTGGCTATGTGAGGACTCTCTCTCTCTCTCAATACATATTTTGAGATCTGAGTATTTTATTCAAACAGCAAACTAAACAAAAATAGTAGCACGCATCATGTGAACGAATAAAAGTTTAGTCTCAACATAGGCTAACCGATAGTTGACGAAGAGAGGTGGGATGCGTAGCATCCCCAAGCTTAGATGCTTGAGACTTCTTGAAATATTTACTTGGGGTGCCTTGGACATCCCCAAGCTTGAGCTTTTGTATCTCGTTCAATCCTCTCATATCATGGTTTCACCTATTCTCAAAATCTTCATCCACACAAAACTAGAAAAGAACTCGTGAGATAGGTTAGTACACATAAAAACAAATCAACACTTCATGTACTGCCTAGACAAGTTGCAAAATAATTTTCAAACGTCATCTACTATTTACTATCGTTTCCACAATTTATATATACCAATATAGGCTATGGAAACTATAGGATAAGTAGATAACAAAACTATGACAGCAATCTGTCCAAACAGAACAGTCTGTAGAAATCTTTTAAACGAGTGTACTTATGTAACTCAAAAAATTATGAACATTTAGGACATGCTAAATAATTTATATGGAAATACTGTGTAAAAATTTCAGAAACTTTCCATGTTCTAGTAAAATATGAAAATTCAAACACTACAGCAAAAGTTTCTGTTTTTACACAGCACACATCAAACATGCAATTCAAGCATCCTAAGGCAATTCTTGGAACTTTTTATTGAAAAACAAGATTATAAACAACACCTAACATAAAATAACAAAATATAATGACGATCCAAGTAAAGCACATATTATGTGACGAATAAAAATATAGCTCCAAGTAAGATATACCGGTAGTGTTGAAGACGAAAGAGGGGATGCCTTCCGGGGCATCCCCAAGCTTAGTCTCTTGAGTCTTCCATGGATATTACCTTGGAGGTTCCTTGGGCATCCCCAATCTTAGGTTCTTGTCACTCCTTATTCTCCTCATATCGGTGTCTCACCCAAAACTTGAAAACTTCAATCACACAAAACTTAACGGAACTTCGTGAGATGGGTTAGTATAATAAATAAAGATCATTCACTTAGGTACTGTCAAGACAAGATTAATAATTGTTCTCACATAATACCTACTGTATTATACCATTCCCATAATTTATATCACTGAATATAAGCTATGGGAACACTAAAACAAGCAAACTATGCATGCAAAACAGAATCTGTCAAAAACAGAACAGTCTGTGAAGATCTGTAGTATAGCCATACATCCCTGTCTCTAAAAATTCTGAAAAATTATTAAAACCTGAAGAATTTGTATATCAAGACTGTGTAAAAATTTCAGAATTTTTTGAAGCTCCAGTGAAATCATAGAAATTCTTTACTGGAGTCAAAAGTTTCTGTTTTTGCACAGCATCAAATCAACAAGTACCCATACTATCCCAAAGGCTTTATTTGACACATTATTGAAATAAAGGCACAAAACATAATTAATACAGTAGCTTAATCATGTGAACACACAAAATCAGAAATTAAATGTGTTGGGTTGTCTCCCAACAAGCGCTTTTCTTTAACGCCTTTTAGCTAGGCATGATGATTTCAATGATGCTCACATAGGAATAGTATTTGAAACATGTAAGAGAGGATCATGAATCTGATGACAAGCACATTTAAGTCTAACCCACTTCCTATGCATAGGGATTTCGTGAGCAAACAATTTATGGGAACAAGAATCAACTAGCATAGGAAGGCAAAACAAGCATAACTTCAAAACTTTGAACACATAGAGAGGAAACTTGATATTATTGCAATTCCTACAAGCATATGTTCCTCCCTCATAATAATTTTCAATAGCATCATGAAGGAATTTCACGATATAACTATCACATAAAGCATTATTTTCATGATGCACAAGCATAGAATTTTCGTTAATCTCCACATAAGCAAATTTCTTCTCATTCATAATAGTGGGAGCATCAAATGAAACTCAAATACTATAAATTGTTTCCACATTAAAAGAGTAATATTCAGTAAAAGGATATTCAAAATTATGACAATAATTATCACTACTTTTTATAACATAAGTATCATCACAATAATCATCATAAGTAGCAACTTTGTTCATATCATAGTCAAGTGAAACCTCTTCCGAAATAGTGGAATCATTACTAAATAAAGTCATGACCTCTCCAAATCCAGATTTATCATTATAATAAAATTCAACACCCTCCAAAATAGTGGGATAATAATTATCTAAATTTGACACTCTTCTAAACCCACTTTCATAAATATCACAATCATCATAAATAGGAGGCATGCAATCATCATAACAAATTTGACCATTCAAAGTAGGGGAACTAAAAAGATCATCTTCATTAAGCATAGCATTCCCAAGCTTGGGACAAACATTAATTGCATCAAATAAATTCTCAAACATGTCATTCTCATCAAACATAGCATCCCCAAGCTTGTGGCTTGGCATATCATAAGCATAATCACTCTCATCATTAATAGTATGAATAGCACCAATAGTATAACAATTATTATCATAATTTACCAAGTTGGTGCCAAAAAGATTTTCAAGATTATAAGAAGTATCATTTTCTTCCCAATCATAGTCATCACAACAAGCAATAGGCATAACAAAATCATCATCAAGTGTATCATCTTCCATAATTACTTTTGATTCATCCTCGTGAGGCACAACAATAATAGGAGCAACATCATTTGGGCGGGATACCTTTTTACCTCTACTCTTTCTTCTTTTCTTCTTCTTCACCACATCATGTGTGGGTTTAATTAATTTTTTCGAGCTTCTTATTGATGAGATTGGTTGAATAGGGAGCTCCTCCTCATCACCTATTACATCATGAGAGACAATAGGAGGCAAAGTGGAATTCTTTACCCTTTCATTAGTATTCCTTTTATATTCTATTGGTTTTCCCATCTTTCTATAGTTGGCAATATAAGCATTCTCATTGCAATTTACCATGGAAAACATATAGATATTTTTTAGATTAGTTTCAATGTCATCTGTGATAATGAATACTTCAAACCTACTATTTTTATGTGTCAATTCTTCACTCCCCAAAAATAGAGAAAGCTCATCAGAAACTTCAAGGGTAATCAAGTCATTACAATATTTGGCCATGATTTGATCATGAAAAAGTTTGCATTGGAAATTAAGATGACCAACTTTATTGCATAGTTCACAAGTAATAGGACAAAGAGAACACAATTTTGTAGCAAATGCATCTATCACTTTGAGCAAAAAATTGGTTCTATCATGTTTATGCTTCTTACAAAATCTATCATCCCTATAAGGCACGTCTTCACAAACTTTATCCACTCCACAAAAATTGACATGGTTATAAGGAACATTTTTATCATGACTAGTGCAATCATCATTAGTATTTTGGATATTCATAGAATTCATACTAACAACATTGCAATCATGCTCATGATTCAAGGAATTCTCATTGCGTATTTTCATAATTTTTTCCTCTACCAATTGAGCACAATTTTCGGAATCCTTATTTTCACGAAAGACATTATAAAGACGAAACAAATGATGCAACCTAAACTCCATTTTTTTGTAGTTTTCTTTTATAAAACCAAACTAGTGAGAAACAAGAAACTAAAAGATTCAATTGCAAGATCTAAAGATATACCTTCAAGCACTCACCTCCCCGGCAACGGCGCCAGAAAAGAGCTTGATGTCTACTACGCAACTTTATTCTTGTAGACTTTGTTGGGCCTCCAAGCGCAGAGTTTTGTAGGACAGTAGCAATTTTCCCTCAAGTGGATGACCTAAGGTTTATCAATCCGTGGGAGGTGTAGGATGAAGATGGTCTCTCTCAAACAACCCTGCAATCAAATACAAGAAATCTCTTGTGTCCCCAACACACCCAATACAATGGCAAATTGTATAGGTGCACTAGTTCGGCGAAGAGATGGTGATACAAGTGCAATATGGATGGTAGATATAGGTTTTTGTAATCTAAAAATATAAAAATAGCAAGGTAGCAAGTAACAAAAGTGAGCACAAATGGTATTGCAATGCTTGAAACAAGGCCTAGGGTTTGTACTTTTGCTAGTGCAATCTCTCAACAATGCTAATATAATTGGATCACATGACCATCCCTCAACGTGCAACGAAGAATCACTCCAAAGTTCTTATCTAGCAGAGAACATAAGAAGAAATTGTTTATAGGGTACGAAACCACCTTAAAGTTATTCTTTCCGATCGATCTATTCAAGAGTTCGTACTAAGATAACATCAAGTTATCCTTTCCATTCGATCTGTCTAAGAGTTCGTACTAGAATAACACCATATGATACACATCAACCAACTCTAATGTCACCTAGATACTCCAATGTCACCACAAGTACCCATGAGTTAATTATACGATACGCATCAAACAATTTCAGATTCATAATACTCAATCCACACAAAGAACCTCAAAGAGTGCCCCAAGATTTCTATCGGAGAAAGTAGGACAAGAACATGTATCAACCCCTATGCATAGAATACCCCAATGTCACCGCGGGAATCCGCAGGTTGAGTACCAAAACATATATCAAGTGAATCAATAGAACACCCCATTGTCACCACGGGTGTCCGCATGCAAGACATATATCAAGTGTTCTCAAACCCATAAAAGTATTCAATCAGATAACGAAATCTCAAAGGGAAAACTCAATTCATCACAACTAGATAGAGAGGGAAACACATCATATGATCCGACTATATTAACAAAGCACGTGATACATCAAGATCGTGACATCTCAAGAACACGAGAGAGAGAGATTGAACACATAGCTACTGGTACATACCCTCAGCCCCGAGGGTGGACTACTCCCTCCTCATCATGACCTCCGCCGGGATGATGAAGATGTCCACCGGAGATGGATTCCCCTCTCCGGCAGGGTACTGGAACGTCTCCAGATTGGTTTTTCGTCGATACAGAGAGTTGTGGCGGCGGAGCGGAGAGTCTAGGGTTATTTTTGGGGGTTTCCGAATATTTGGGAATTTATAGGCATTGGAGGCGGTGGAGAGGGGCCCCGAGGAGGGCACAACCCATCAGGGCGCGCCGGGGGGTTGTGGTCTCCACGGCCCACCTCTCCGGCACTTCTTTGGCCCACTGGGTGTCTTCTGGTCCAGAAAAAATTTCCAAAAAGTTTCGTCGCGATTGGACTCCGTTTGGTATTGATTTTCTACGAAGTAAAAAACAAGCAAAAACAGCAACTAGCACTTTGGCACTATGTCAATAGGTTAGTCCCAAAAAAATGATATAAAGTTGCTATAAAATGATTGTAAAACATCCAAGAATGATAATATAACAACATGGAACAAGAAAAAATTATAGATACGTTGGAGACGTATCAATTAAGTTCATCGAAAAACGGAGTAATGCAATAAGAACGATGACATGATGTAGACAAGATCTATTCATGTAGGAATAGACCCCATCTTGTTATCCTTAATATAAACGATACATGCGTGCCTCGCTGCCCCTTCTGTCACTGGGAAAGGACACCGCAAGATCGAACCTATCACAAAGCACCTCTTCCCATGGCAAGAAAAATCGATCTAGTTAGCCTAACTAAACCAAAGATTCGAAGAAGAAATACGAGGCTATAAGTAATCATGCATATAAGAGATCAAAGAAGACTCAAATAATATTCATGGATAGAAACTGATCATGAACTCAAAATTTAACGGATCCCAACAAACACACCGCAAAAGTTTACATCAAATAGATCTCCAAGAGACCATTGTATTGACAATCAAAAGAGAGAGAGAGAGAGAGAGAGAGAGAGAGAGAGAGAGAGAGAGAGGAAGCCATCTAGCTACTGCCTACGGACCCGTAGGTCTATGGTGGACTACTCACGCATCATCGGAGAGGCACCGATGAGGATGATGAACCCCTCCATGATGGTGTTAGATTGGATCCCGGGGCTCTGGAACATGCGGCGGCTGGATGTGTTTTTCTTTGACTCCTCTAGGGTTTCTGGAATATTTGTGAATTTATAGGCATCGGAGGTGGTGGAGAGGGGTCCTGAGGAGGGCACAACCCATCAGGGCGCGCCTGGGGCCTCTGGCACGCCCTGGTGGGTTGTGGTCTCCTCGACCCTCCCCTCTGGCACTTCTTTGGCCCACTGGATGTCTTCTGGCCCCAAAAAAATCTCCAAAAAGTTTTGTCGCGATTGGACTCCATTTGGTACCGATATTCTACAAAGTAAAAAACAAGCAAAAATAGCAACTGACACTTTGGCACTATGTCAATAGGTTAGTCCCAAAAAATGATATAAAGTTGCTCTAAAATGATTGTAAAACATCCAAGAATGATAATATAACAGCATGGAACAGGCAAAAATTATAGATACATTGGAGACGTATCAGCATCCCCAAGCTTAATTCCTACTCGTCCTCGAGTAGGTAAATGATAAAAAAAGAATTTTCGATGTGGAATGCTGCCCAACATATTCATATCATATTCTTTTCTTTGTAGCATGGACATTTGGACTTTAGATGATTCAAAGCAATAGTCTAGTTTTAACATAATGACTTCAATACTCAAGCATGACAACAAGCAACCATGTCTTTCAAAATATCAACACTAAAGAAAGTTATCCCTAGCCCATCATGCTCAATCATTGATCCATTCATGAAACACACTCAAATATTAGCTACACCCAATGCTCAAGTACGATCATAGTGCCCCCTAGTTGGTGCTTTATAAGAGAAGATGGAGACTCAAAATAAAAAAAAATTGCATAAAGTAAATAGATAGGCCCTTCACAGATGGAAGTACGGATTTGTAGAGGTGCCAGAGCTCAAAGTTTAAATTGAGAGAGAAAAATATTTTGAGTGGCATGCCTTTCCTGTCAACGAAAACGACAAAGTTGCTCACAATACTTTCCATGCTAGATATATCATAGGCGGTTCCCAAACAGAAAATAAAGTTTATTCCTTTTTCCACCATTCTTTCACAATCCATGGCTGGCCGTATCCACGTTTGCCTTCCATACCAACACTTTCCAAGGAATTTATTATTTGACAACATAAAGTAAATTTTTTCCTTTTTTCATTTCGGGAATGGGCATCCCTATTACCGCCGCACTCTCGTGCAATGACAAGTGAATAAACACTCATCTTGAGAATAACAGATCTAGCATGGAAAAATATTGGACACCCCCTACTATTTCATGAGCGGTACGAGCACACAAAAAGGGAAATTTATTTTGAAAATTAGAGATGGCATATACAAATTTGCTTAGAACGGCATGGAAATACCGCATATAGGTAGGTATGGTAGACTCATAAGGCAAAACTGGGTTTAAGGATTTTGGATGCACAAGTAGTATTTCTACTTAGTACAAGTGGAGGCTAGCAAATAGATTGAAAATCAAGCAACCAAGAAACGAAAATTCACATAAGCGAGCATTGAGCATAACTAACACCGAATAATGCACCATAAGTAGGATGTAATTTCATTGCATAACTATTGACTTTCGTGCATGCATAGGGAATCACAAACCTTAACACCAATATTCCTACTAAAGCATAATTACTCACTAACATGACTCACATATTACTATCATCATGTCTCAAAACTATTACAAGGAATCAAGTTTAATTTGTCCAATGATCTTCATGAAGGTTTTTATTATATCCTCCTTGGATATCTATCACTTTTGGACTAGTTTCATATATTGCCATTGCTTTTGACAAGCTCAAACAAATTTAAGTGAAGCACATGAGCATAAAAGTTTCATCTCCCAAAATAGTATAAGTGAAGCATGAGAGGATTTCTTCAAAATTTACTAACTCTCAAATTTATCTAACTGAAGCATGAGAGTATTTCTACAAAAATCTCCAAGCACACCGTGCTCAAAAAGATATAAGTGAAGCACTAGAGCAATTCTATAGCTCAAAAAGTTTAAGTGAAGCATATAGAGCAATTCTAACAAATCATAGCATAATTTTGGCTCTCTGAAATAGGTGTGTCCAGCAAGGATATAAGTGACAAACTAAAAAGCAAAGCAAGCACAGACTCAAATGATACAAGACGCTCCAAGCAAAACTCATGATATGTGACGAATAAAAATATAGCTCCAAGTAAAATACCGATGGTCGTTAGAAGAAAGAGGGGATGCCACTCGGGCATCCCCAAGCTTAGTTGCTTGTTTCTCTTTGGATATATCTTGGGGGTGCTGTAGCATCCCCAATCTTAGGCTCTTATCACTCCTTATTCCTTCATCCATCGTGATCTCACCCAAAACTTGAAAGCTTCAATCACACAAAACTCAACAAAATCTTCGTGAGATCCTTTAGTATAATAAAGCAAATCACTACTTTAGGTGATGTTGCAAACCCATTCATATTTTATTATTGCGTTATACCTACTGTATTTTAACTTTACCATGGCTTATACCCTTCAATATAACCCATAGATTCATCAAAACAAGCACACAATGTAACGAAAACAGAATCAGTCTTAAACAGAACAGTCTGTAGTAATCTGTACTCTAAACGTACTTCTGTAATTCTAAAAATTCTGAACAATTAGGAAAACGTAAAGAATTTGTATACAAACACTGTGTTAAAATTTCAGCTCAATATCACGTTCCAGTAAAAAACTAAAATTCAAACACTGGAGGCAAAGTTTCTGTTTCAGATTCAGCATCGCTTCTACTCATCTTATGAATCATCCTAAAGGCTCTACTTGGCACAAACACTAAATAAATCATAAAAACACAATCATAACAGAGGCATAATTGTGTCAACACTCAAAAACAGAAAGAAAAAGAATAAAATAAATTTATTCACTGGGTTGCCTCCCAACAAGCGCTATCGTTTTACGCCCCTAGCTAGGCATAACGCATAGATTCAAGTATTGTCATCTTTGGTTTTCAACTCCTCGATCACACAACTGGATTTTTTAAAGGATTTAGCATGCATACTCTCAATGACAACACTTCTAGGAAAAAGACCAAAAAATTCATTTTTGTAGATAGGGTCTCTTACTATTTCAACAAAGTCGGGATGAATACTAATCATTTTAAGATCTCCCTTGTGGCCACTAGGTGTAGCAACTTTGTTCTTAGTGATTTGCGTGGTTTTGCAAATTTTTATGGGAATTTTTTCAATAGTTTTGATAGAAGAAAAAGCCGAACCCAAGTTACTAAAAATCTCTTCCAACTTATCAATCCGGTAAGGACTCTCTTCTATCCTTTCGTTAACTATGGTTTCTTTTTCCTTTAACAATTTAAAAGCATCTCCCGCTTTAGACCCAATTTTATTAGCAAGATTATGCATTTTTCTTATCCAAATTTTCAAGATGTTCCTTGGTAATCATCTTCTTTTCAATAGCATCTAGTCTCTCCATAACATGTTCGAGAGTTAAAGTTGTTTCATTGATCGTAAGAGGTGGTGATCCCACTAAACTTCCCATAGCATTAAAAGCATCCAAAGATGGACACATCAAGAAATTCCCACCGGTAATCGTATCAAGGACGAATCTATACCAAGTGGTGATGCCCACATAAAAACTGCGAAGAAGAACACCGGTAAATTGCTTATGAAAAGACCTATTATGAGCATTGCAAATCCTATACCAAGCATCTTTTAGGTTCTCCCCTCCCATTTGCTTAAAATTAAGAACTTCGTTCTCGGGAGTACACGCAATAGAGGAAGAACTAGCCATAACGACAAGGTAGGCAAACAAGAGATCTGACGAGAAAAAGGCAAACGAAAAAGAGGGCGAATAAAACGGCAAATTGGGTGAAGTGGGGGAGAGGAAAATGAGAGGCAAATGGCAAATAATGTAATTGCAAGGAGATGAGATTTGTGATTAGGAACCTGGTAGATGATGATGGTGTCTCCTCGGCGCCAGAGATTGGCACGTAGAAGAGACCGCTTCCTCCCCGACAACAGCGCCAGAAATTCCTTTGACATGGCTTGAGACTGCGTCGGTATTTCCCCAAAGAGGAAGGGATGATGCAGCACGGCGACGGTAAGTATTTCCCTCAGTTATGAAACCAAGGTATCGAACCAGTAGGAGGATCACCACCACCTAATAAACATCACCTGCACACAAAGAACAAATACTTGCAACCCGACGCGAAAGAGAGGTTGTCAATCTCTCTACGGTAAAAAGATAGATTAGGTAGTGATAGATTGGAGAGATAGATCTCTCAAGATCACAAAATAAAAAGAGCAAATAAAAAGTGCAGCAAGGTATTTTTGGGTTTTTGGAATAATAGATCTGAAAACAAAAGCAGCAAAAAGATAGATCGGAAAGCAATATGTTGGAAAAGTAGACCCGGGGGCCGTAGGTTTCACTAGTGGCTTCTCTCATGAGTATAGCACACGGTGGGTGAATAAATTACTGTTGGGAAATTGATAAAAAATCAAATAATCATGACGATATCCAAGGCGATGATCATTATATAGGCATCACGTCCAAGATAAGTAGACCGACTCCTGCCTGCATCTACTACTATTACTTCACACATCGACCGCTATCCAGTATGCATCTAGTGTATTAAGTTCATGGAAAAACGGAGTAATGCAATAAGAACGATGACATGATATAGACAAGATCTATTCATGTAGGAATAGACCCCATCTTGTTATCCTAAATAGCAACGATACATGCATGCCTCGCTGCCCCTTCTGTCACTGGGAGAGGACACCGCAAGAGCGAACCCATCACAAAGCACGTCTTCCCATGGCAAGAAAAATCGATCTAGTTGGCCTAACTAAACCAAAGATTCAAAAAAGAAATACGAGCCTATAAGTAATCATGCATATAAGAGATCAAAGAAGACTCAGATAATATTCATGTATAGAAACTGATCATGAACTCAAAATTCATCGGATCCCAAAAAACACACCGCAAAAGTATACATCAAATAGATCTCAAAGAGACCATTGTATTGAGAATCAAAAGAGAGAGAGAGGAAGCCATCTAGCTACTGCTTACGGACCCGAAGGTCTATTGTGGACTACTCACGCATCATCGGAGAGGCACCAATGAGGATGATGAACCCCTCCGTGATGGTGTTAGATTCGATCTCGAGGCTCTGGAACTTGTGGCGGCTGGATGTGTTTTTTATCGACTCCTCTAGGATTTCTGGAATATTTGGGAATTTATAGGCGTCGGAGGCGGTGGAGAGGGGTCCCGAGGAGGGCACAACCAATCAGGGCGCGCCTGGGGCCTCTCGCACGCCCTGGTGGGTTGTGGTCTCCTCGGCCCTCCCCTCTGGCACTTCTTTGGCCCACTGGATGTCTTCTGGCCCAAAATAAATCTCCAAAAAGTTTCGTCGCGATTGGACTCCGTTTGGTACTGATATTCCTAGAAATAAAAAACAAGCAAAAATAGCAACTGGCACTTTGGCACTATGTCAATAGGTTAGTCCCAAAAAATGATATAAAGTTGCTATAAAATGATTGTAAAACATCCAAGAATGATAATATAACAGCATGGAACAAGCAAAAATTATAGATACGTTGAAGACGTATCATGAAACAGGATTCGATGGCTGCTAGGAGGGATGACGTGATGGAACTGGACGCTGGTGCCGTGGACACTTGTGTTGGCTCTGACGCCCTGGTCGTTGGCCCGGCTGGCGGTGTCGTCGCCTCTGGGGCTGGCTCGGGCGCCCCAGCGGCCGGTTCAACTGGCGTGGTGGGCGCCTCTGCTTCTGGCTCAGACGCCCCGGGGGGTGGCTTGGCTGGCGATGAGGCCGCCCCTGGCGCCCCGATGCAGGACAAGGGCAAAGCCAAGGTGGGTGGACCGACGGGGCTGGCTCTCACCGCCACTCCAAAAGCTACCGTCGGCTTCAAGGCTGCAGTCGTGCCTCCCCAACTCTGCAGAAATGGGAGGAGCAAGGAGGCCTCGAGCTCAAGAGTGTTTAGCAAGCCAATCGTCATCAACCTGGAGGCGGCTATGCAAGCGGTGGCGGGGAAGCTGGCGGTGCCCAGGGTGCTCTCTTCGTACCCGGTCGATCCTAAGATGGTCGTCAACGAGCTTAGAGGGCCGTGGCGGCTGCGAGGAGACGCTGTGGCCCAGCGCGTCACCAGCGAAGATCGTCGCTTCGTCATCACCTTCACGGATGAAGGGGATCGGCTTCATGTGCTACAAGCTGGACCATTTCTTTTCAGAGAGGATGTTGTGGTTCTTGCGGCTTTTGACAGGAAGGGCAACCCGGTAGACGTGCCCCTCAACTCCATCAAAATCTGGGCTCAAATTTGGGGCCTGCCGGTGCCAATCAAGACGGTGGAGATGGGCTACTTGCTGGGTGACAATCTCGGCAAAGTAGTTGCGGTGTCGCACAAGAACAAGATGATCGTCGACGAGTACCTGCGGGTTTGGGTCGAGCACCGCGTGGATGAGCCCCTCAGGAAGTTCATCGACACCGTCGAAAAGTCTCTAGTCGGCACCACTGTTGAGACCCTGTATGATGTAAAATATGAAAAATTGCCTAATTTTTGCTTTAGTTGTGGACAATTGGGGCATACCACGGCAAGCTTCTACAACATCCCAAAGCAGCTCCGGCAGGCTTCGTACTCCACCGACATCAAGGCTCCGGCGCTCTGGAAAAGGGCGCAGGCGGCGGCTCGTCCGGGGCGCCGTCATCTTCACACTGCTAGACGCTCGCTCCCTGGGGAGGCCCTGGAGTGGGAGACCAGGGAACCAGCCAAGCTTCCGGACAAGGTCGTCGTCTCCGTCTCCACCGCGGTGCAGGAACTATCGGTGGAAGCTGCCCCGCTCGTGCACGCCACCGCCGGTGGCGGTGACCAAGCCCAAGCCGAGCTTCAGGACGACCATATGCTGGGTTCAGGGGCCGCCCTGGAGGGGTGGAGTTTGCTGACTGATCCTGGCAAAAAAGGCAGCCTGGGTGCCAAGGGAGCACTCCTGGAGCTGTCCAAGACGTTGGCTGCTCATGGCAGCTAGCTAGCTTCGCTAGCGCCCGGTGGGGTGCAGCCTTCTGATGCTACAGATGCTGGGCTGGGGGAGGCTTCCCATGCTGATGTTGTGCAAGATGGAGGGCCGGCTCCTACTAAGGGTAGCCTGCTTGGGCGTACAGATGTTGTGGCACCCCATGCGAGAGTGAATGAAGATGGTGCTAAACCTGGAGCTGCTGGGGGTGGCGATCTTAATCTGGCTGCCCCTGGTGGTCCGGCGAAGGCGAACTTGACACGGTGGAAAAGGCTGCACAAGGAGGAGCAAGAGGAACGAGCTGTCATACAGGCAGCTTGCGCGACGCACGTCCAGTTTGGGGTTCCTACTTCCCCGAACAGTGGTAGTGACATATCCGGTCGCAAGGCTGCTTTTGCAGAAATTCTGGTGAGCTCGGCAGATAACAAGAGACGCGTAGCGGAAGGCAAAGATCTGGTGATTAGCTTCAAGAGTACTAGTTCTGAGAGCATAGAGTTTAGGGGAACTAGTGTTGTTCTTCCTGCTTGTAAAAAAGTGTGTGGAGAGAGGGTGGAAACTCTGGTAGGCATAGATGGGAATATGGTGCATGTAACAAAAGAGGTAGAGGAGGAGGTTCAGGGTAGAAAGAGAGAATCTGTGGGTGAGGGAAAAGAGAATGAGGTCTCTGCTAAGGAAGCTACCGACCCGGGGGCTGTCGGTCAATTGACGGGCGTGTATGTTGACGCCCGTTAGGAGCCATGAAAATGATTAGCTAGAACTGTCGAGGGCTGGGTCGGCCTCGTACAATTCAAGAATTAGTGTGTCTCAATAAGTCATACCGACCCAACATTATCTTTCTTTCCGAAACAAGGCAAAATAAAGAGTATGTCGAGAGTTTACAGTACCGGTTGGGTATGAAAAATGTTTTTACCATTTCAGGCAAAGGCAAAGGTGGTGGATTGGTGGTGTTCTGCGATGAGTGTTTCTCTGTGGAGCTAAACAAATTTGGTGATCACTTCATTGACTTGTATATCTGTAAGAATGATGGACCAAAATGGAGATGCACACTTGTATACGGGGAACCGAAGGCGAGCCAAAGTTATGTCATGTGGGAGTTGTTGAGACGGGTTAAAACTCTTGGTTCTGGCCCTTGGTTTATGGTCGGCGATTTTAATGAAGCTATGTGGCAGTATGAGCACTTTTCTCGTAATAAAAGATCGCATAAACTCATGGCTAATTTCTGGGAGGTGCTTTCTGAATGCAATTTATTTGATCTTGGTTTTCATGGAGTGCCTTGGACGTATGATAATAAGCAGGATGGAAATCGGAATGTGAAGGTGCGACTTGACCGTGCGGTGGCGTGTCCTCAATGGTCCTCTATCTTCCCTCACTGCAAGGTTTCTCATATCATTTCATCCAGGTCAGATCATTGTCCGTTATATATCCAGATGTTGGGTAATCAGCCTAAAGTCGCCTTTAACAAGCATCTGAGATATGAAGCTTTTTGGGAAAGGGAAAGTCTGGCTTTGGATGAACAGGTGAGAGCATGCTGGAACAATAGTTCTCAAATCAGGGATTTGAAGGATGTGGCGGCTAATCTGGGTAAAGTAATGAAATCTCTGCATTCTTGGAGCAAGGCTCATATTGGATATCTCCCAAAAAAAATTAGAAGCTGCTCGCAAAAGATTAAATGTTCTTTTCAAAAGGAGAGATAACGAGGCTGTGAGGGAGAGAAAGGAAATTCTTCTCGCGATGGATGAGCTTCTTATAAAGGAAGAAATTATGTGGAAACAAAGGTCGTGTATTGAGAAAATGATTTTGGGGGACCGTAATACAAATGTTTATCAGAGAAAGGCCTCTTGGAGGGCGAAAAAAATAATATTTCTGCTATTAAGAGGAGTGACGAGTCTATCAGTGAGAATATGGAAGAAATCTCATGTATCACAAATTTGTTTTTTAGGCAACTTTATACATGTAACACTAATGTTTATCCTTCTCGTGTTATTTCGACTATGAAACCTCTCATCTCTGATGATATGAATGTGGAGCTGTGTAAACCTTTTTCTGAGGAAGAGATTAGTGATGCTCTGTTTCAGATAGGTCCGTTAAAAGCACCAGGTCTAGATGGATTTCCTGCAAGATTCTTTCAAAGAAATTGGGGTTTAATAAAGGAGGACATTGTAAGAGCTATTCAACAATTTTTCAGTTCAAATGTCATGCCTGAAGGTGTAAATGATACTACCATAGTTCTTATTCCCAAAGTGAAGAACCCTCAGTCCATCAAAGATTTCAGACCAATCAGCCTGTGTAATGTCATTTACAAAATTATATCTTGGATGGTATGATCTCCCCAACTCAGAGTGCTTTTATTCCAGGAAGGTTAATTTCTGATAATGCACTTATTGCTTTCGAATGTCTTCATTCGATGAGTACGTTAAGGGATCATCGTGCAGAGTTCTGCGCCTATAAGTTGGATCTGGCAAAAGCATATGGTCGAGTGGATTGGAAATTTATAAAAAGTATGTTGGTGGCTTTTGGGTTCGCGCCAATGTGGATCGACTGGATTATGACGTGTGTTACTTCGGTGAAATTCTCAGTGCGGATTAATGGTCAAATGTTGGATCCCTTTTATCCATCACGTGGCCTCAGGAAAGGGGATCCCCTATCTCCGTATTTGTTTATGTTTGTGGCAGAGGCACTCTCTTTGTTGCTAAAGGATGCATGTGATAAAGGTGATCTAAAAGAGTTTCACTTGAACACACAAGCTCCGGGAATTTCTCATCTCTCTATTTGCGGATGACAGCCTCCTATTTTTCAAGGGGTCCATCGATCAAGCCTTAATCATTAAAAATATCTTGTCGTCCTATGAGGCGGGAACTGGTCAGCTTCTGAGCCCTGACAAATGTTCAATTAAATTTGGCAAAAAGTGTAGTATGGAAGATCAGGTGGCCACGATGGTTATTTTAAATATTACAGCTGAAGGTTTTGAGGACATGTACCTTGGATTACCGGTACCTGAGAGTAGAATGAAGGTTGGTAAGTTCCAGTCGAATAAAGATAAGGCTTTAAAAAGATCATCAGATTGGATTGAAAAATATGCGTCAAGTGGTATAAAGGAAACCCAGATCAAGGCAATGCTCCAAGCGCTCCCAGTGTATGCAATGAGTATTTTCAAGTTTCCAGTATCATTATGTGATGAGTTGGCCCAGATTATTAGGAATTTCTGGTGGGGTGATGAAGAAGACAAAAGGAAAACTCATTGGTTAGCTTGGGATAAGCTCACTAAGCCAAAAAGAGAAGGAGGAATGGGTTTCCGAGATCTGAGGCTCTTTAATCAAGCTCTCTTGGCCAAACAGGCTTGGCGTTTATTGGTGTACCCAGATTCATTGTGTGCTAAGGTTTTGAAGGCAAAATATTATCCCAATGGTCACATCCTTGATACGGTTTTTCCTCAGTCTACATCGATGAATTGGCAAGGTATTATGCATGGCCTGGACCTGCTTAAGAAGGGGGTCATCTGGAGAGTGTTGGATGGTAAGAATGTAAATATTTGGAGAGATAACTGGCTTTCCCGAATTTCTGGCCTCAGAGTTATATCAAAGAAGAACCGTACTAGACTTAAATGGGTGTCAGATTTGTTCATGAGCGGAACCAGAAGATGGGATGAAAGGTTAATTAGGTATTTATTCTATCACCATGATGCTGAGGAGGTACTAAATTTGCGTATCCAGTCGGTAGGAGAGGGTGATCAAATCGCTTGGCACTATGAGAAAAATGGTATGTTTTCTGTGAAAAGTGCGTACAGACTGGCCTTAAATTTAAAGGATTGTAAGGGTGAGACAGGAACGACAAGCAATGTCGTTAATGAGGAAAGGAGGATCTAGGACATTATTTGGAAAGCCAAAGTTCCGCAAAAAATAAGAATTTTTGCTTGGCGTGTTGCGTCCAACAGTTTGGCGACCCAGGTAAACAGAGTTGCTCATCACCAAACAGTGTCAGGTATGTGCACTATTTGTGGTGTGGAGGAGGAAAGTACTTTTCATGTCCTTGTGACTTGTCCTAAGGCGCGTGTGTTCCGTTTTGCCATAAGAGATATGTGGAATATTCCTCGAGAGGAGCTTTTTAGATGTACTGGGCCGGACTAGATTCTTATTCTATTGGATCAGTTGGGGTCACCGGTACGCGAGCAAGTTTTATTCATGTTCTGGAGAGCTTGGCATCTGAGGAATGATATGATCTTTGGTAGAGGGAAAGAATCGTTATCTGCCTCTGTTATGTTTGTCGGAAATTACTGGAAGTCTTTCACCTCTGCTAGCTCTAGAGTGCAAGTCGACTTAAGCAACAAAGGTAAGGGGGGACTAACAGTTGGAGGTACGTTATTCCACCCGTGAATGCTCGTCGGGTTTGGGAGCCCCCGGATACTGAATATATTAAGATAAATGTTGATGCTAGTTTCGTGGAGAGCATGAGATCTGCTAGTGTGGGGGTTGTGGCCACGAATAGCCTAGGTGAAATTTTGGTTTCGTCTTGGGATTTTATTCAGTCATGTACAAGTGTGGATGAAGCGGAACTTCGTGCAACCATTGCCGGTTTATACATTGGTATTACTCTCCACAAACCTATTTTTGGAAACTGATTGCGCTTTTGTTGTATCTTTCCTGGCAAAAGATTCCATTGATAGGTCTCCCCTTATGGATCTGAAAAAGGAGGCGTTGAGCATCTCAAAGCTTATAAAGGATTTTAAGATCGTCAAAGTTGACAGGCAGGCTAATAGGGTGGCGCACGAGATTGCTAAATTTAGTTTTGATAACAAGTCTGAGGGTCTTTTATGTAATAGTGTTCCGCCCTGTGTGGCTAATTTTGTAATGAACGATTGTAAGATTTTTTTATCTAATTAATATAAGGTGTGTTTTTCAAAAAAAAATGTGTGCAACTAAACCCTGGTTTTGAAAAGAAATTTGTACACCCTCCATGGACTTGACCAGAGCTATACGAAGCCAAAAACAGTAATTCCCAAAACCTCAATCCCGCATTTCAGCAAAACCATAGTTTATCCGGACCTGCTAAAGAGTGAACAGAGGATGTCTGAACAGAAGCCAGGAAGCAGTACCGCTTCCTCCATGGACAAGAAATAGACAGAAGAAAACACCGGCTGTGTGAGGCAGTGGCATCAAATATATGTGTCCGTCCTTGTTCTTGAGAGAGTTGTGAGAGGCAACTCGAGGAAGAAGAAGGGTGTTGCGAGAGGCAGCGCCAACACTATTTAGCATTTCTGAATGATGGCTCATCTTGCCAAAATCTATAGCTAGGCTGTTCAGCATGCACATAAAGTTGATCTTTAGCTCTTTGGTTGCATGCTATTATTAAAATAGATGACCATTGTTTTGCAAATAAAGTTGATCTTCAGATCATGCTTGAATTTGTAGGTGATGGAAGCACACCCTATCTTAATAGGGTGAGCACTGATGAAGCCAGAAGGAGGGGCAATGGCAACCCCGACAATGAAGATGATGTTCTCATGGGGAATGATTCAGCTCCAAGAGAGACAACTTGGAAAGGTCAATACCATGATTTATACATTCTGTTAATTGTGATTAATTGTTTCTTGTATGGATATTATGATGCTTTTAGAGAGGATTTTTTAAATTCTGTTTACTCATGGTTAATTTTGTTTTATGCGTTATTCTCTTTTACTTGATATTCTGAAGCATTTAAATAAAAAATGTGTTAATTCTGTTTAAAGTTAAAATTGTGCTAATTCTGTTTGTTATGTCTTGTTATCCTTTTTATTTCGTATTATGATGCATTTTGAGTTGAAATGTTGTTTATTCTGTTGTAGCTATATATTATGATGCATTGCTAACATGTTGCTTGAATTTTTTATGTATAGGGCTTGTAAGCAATGACATCTATTATATCTGGAAGAGAATGAGGAGCCGGAAATCGATGATGACGGTGATAGCCATGATGATGGTGCAAGTCAGTCTGATGGAGGAGATTCGGCAATGCAAGTTGGAAACAATGCCGAGGTAATAAGTGATGGTAGTTTGGTGAACCGTAGATCTGAACGGGTTAGGCAAGCCAAGAAGGTCAAGGAGGTCACAAGCCCTTACAATTGACAAGTAAGTTCCTTGTGATGTCATCAATAATTTGCTATTTATGCGCTTTCTTATATTCTGTCATAAACATGCGATGTTGTGCTTTAGTCGATCTGATTTTATATGTTGTTTCAATTGGGGCTGCCATCTATTAATTGTTGTTTTGCCATCTACTTGTGATGTTTATATAATTCAGAATGCTTTAGTCCCTATGATTTTATATGGTGTTTCAATTGGGGTTGCCATCTATGAGTTGTTGTTGCTTCCATCAACTTGTAATGTTTGTATAATTCACAATCCTTTAGTCCATATGATTTTATATGTTGTTTCAGTTGGGGCTGCCATCTATGAGTTGTTGTTGCTGCCATCTACTTGTAATGTTTATATAATTCACATTGTTTTTGTCCATATGATTTTATATGATGTTCCAATTGGGGTTCATCTATGAGTTGTTGTTTCTGCCATCTACTTGTAATGTTTATATAATTCATAATGCTTTAATTGCAAGGTTAAGCGGCCTGGGAGCAAAAGAACTTTTGGTTTGACGAAGACTAACGGGTGGATGAACAGGAAGTCCGAAGTGAAGGTCTTTGTTCGACTCAAGACTTTTGATGCAAGACTGGAGAGTTGAAGAATAGGAAGTCCGAAGTGAAGGTCTCTGTTCGACTCAAGACTTTTGATGCAAGACTGGAGAGTTGAAGAACAGGAAGTCCGAATTGAACCTCCTGTTTGTATTTTGGTATCGGCATCTTTGAACTTCGAATGCCGTGTTAAATTTATCGTGGACTGTAATTCTGAACCGTTATTATGGTCGTTCACTTCGACTCCCTAGTATCCGTTCACTTCGACTCCCTAGTATCTGAACTATTAAGTCGCATGTTAATCTGGACTATCATGTTGCTTTTCGAATGGTTGCCGCTCTCTCAGTTGATGGACTATGCTACTGCCTACATGGTTGCCACTGGAGTGTTAGTGTTAATCTTCTGGTGCGTAATAATTTGATGAATAGATTCTGCTGCTTGATTTTTACGAGCATATTTTGCTAACAAAATATGATATTCATTTGGTGTTCTGTTGTATTTCAAATTTTTGGGCAAATTTTGTTTATTTTTCGTTCAATTTTCGTCCCAAAATTCAAATTTTGTAATGTGATTTTCGTCCGAAAAAATCAAGCAGCAGAATCGGTAAAAATTCTGGTAAAAATCAAAAAACGAAATCCAAAATTCTGGTAAAAAACCGCAAGCTCCCAGCCATTGTACGAAGCAATGACGACAAATAGAGGGTTACTAGCAGCTGAAAAGACTTGTATCTTCTGAACTAAACTTCCATCTAATTAGCACACATTGTTCTTGGTTAAAGTTCCAGTAAGATTCTGGACAGAGTCTCTTGCCGTTAATAATTTTCTATAAAAGACACAGTGCCAAACAAAAACAAAAAAAGAGACTGAGGTACACCGCATCCTTGTGAGAAAAAGACCACAAATAGGAGAGATAGCACCCAGAGCCCTGAGTAAGATTCTGGCAGAATTGCACCCAGAGCCCTGATTTTCTTCTCCCGAGTCAACAAGCTACAACCTTGGACAAGAGGAGATCCTTCAGAAGACCTGGGCAGTGCTTGGTTAAAAACTCAAGGCCTTCAGACTCATGAGCGCATTCAGATTCGCCGACGAGCTGAGGAATACCAGACATGCTTTCTTAAGCCCATGGCACTGGTGCCGCTCCGCCAATGTCACCATGGCCGCCACGGAGCTCCCATCGATATGATTGGTCAGTTTATCTTCACAAATCAGCTTCAGCCTCGCCAAATCATACCTGTCTGCCGCAACAAGCAAATGCTGAGCCATGTCATATTCTTCCTCTCGCTTCATATCCGGCAACGCGTCCGTGTACATGAACGTAAGCAGAGCACCGAACACTTGCGCCTCCATGTCATCTATGCGTATGGCCTCAGCCGTGGTTCCCTCCTTCATCGAACCAAAGAACTCTGCCCTGAAAACGGGAGACCGCGCCGCGAGCACGTACCGGTGCGCCGAGAACGCCTCGCCGCCGACTAGGAATTCGACATCGACGCCCGCCTTGCTTGACAGGAGATCCCCCAAGTGCCGGTGCAAGTCAGACGGCGGTACCACGATGGATGGCGTCTCCTGCCCGTGGAACAACCCCGGGACAGCAACGTCGACCTTGATAGTGAAGGAATCGTCCTTGAGATGCTCCGATTTCTCCAATTCCTCCCTTTTGATGAACTTATCATATCCCCAAGTCTTATTCACAGCGTAGTTGTTGATGATGGTACGTTCGGTATAGGACGGCACAGGATTCCCGTGTTGGTCGAGTAAGCTGAACTTGGCTTGTGCCTTCACGGCCTCGTCCTTGTCGACGGTATCATCGAATTCGAGAAAGACGGATATGTAATCGATATCTTCGGTCTTGTTCCCGTTGGGATAGTAACGAATATGCCATGTGCGGCCTCCCACCCGGAACGGGCTAGAGTGGATCGACTTACCATTGGGGACCTCCTTGGTGCGCGAGTAGCACACGATCTTGAGCAAGTGGTAGCCGCACACGGCGCTAGCGACGATGGAGGAAGCCGATACGGATGGGAGGCCGTCGCCGCCGACGACGTGCGAGGAGGTCGGCATGGTGTACGGCGTGACCGATTCGGTCTCGGTTGTGGTGGCGACGGTGTGAAGGTGAGGGTTTTAGGGTTTTGGATGGAACTCCGCTACGGACATAGGCCGGCCGCGTATATCATGCAGATCGGACGCTCATGCATATATGTGCCAGAAAAGAAAATCGTTTTGGACTTCCAAAGGAAACACGTGCTATACTCCACCACCTGTCGTAAAGTAACCAAGGTCTTTTCCATCACCTCCGTGAGCCACGTCTCCCCCAAATTTGTCATCCCAACTTTCCTACGGTTTCCTTGGTTTCCTTATGTAAGAGTATCTTCAATAGATTCCTGAAAAAAAAAAAGGCAAAAGCTTACCTTCAGTCGACAGATTGCTCGCGAGCGTCCGCCGGCTCCGTGTCCGTCCGATCGACTGTTGATCAAACGGAGAGAGCAACCCACTCCCAGCCCACGTTTTCAGCAACTAGGCTCTTGTTGCATTCCCTGGACCGTAACAAGCGGTTAGCTGCAAACCTGCACGCACGTTCTTTCTCCCTTTCCTTCCCTCTCTCTATCTTCCTGTCTTCCTCTCGCATGAACCGTCGCTCGAAGCCACCATTGGCAACCGTAGAGCACCAACGTGGCCTCATCGAGCACCGCCGCCCCCGAGCCACTCTACCCGTGGGTTGCCTCCTCGCCTGGAAAAAAATATTCTGGAACATCCCCTTTGTTGCAAAAATATTTTCACAACAAGACCTCTGTTGCAAAAAATTATGCAACAAGTCCTGTGTTGCAAAAAAAATCTTGTTGCAAAAAAATTATGTAACAAGACCTTTATTATAAAAAAAAACTGCAACATGACCTTTGTTGCAAAAGAAAGTCTGCAAGAAATCCTTTGTTGCAATAATGGAGACGTCAATTGACCGCACGATCCGCTAGATCTGACTGCTCGCAACCGGCCCTATCTTTTAAAAAGATCGGCCGGCGGACGCGTAGCACACACCCCCCCCCCCCCCCCCCCCCGCCCCCAACACACACACACAAAAAAAAAGAGTATCTCCAATAGATAGTGTAGATGGATATAAATAACAGATTTTCCATCACGAAGGCCCAAAAATGATGCTTCAACAGATGATGTAGATGTAAAAAAATCACTCAAGATTTCCTTTAAATGTAAAATAGAGCAATTGGTGATGCAAATTTGCATCACCAGCCGCTCTCAAGCAAAACGCACCTGATCATGCGCATACCCACAACTATCGCACAGAAACATCCTGCCGCCCTCCCGCCGGACACCACCGGACGGCTCCCACGACACCGCAACCCTCACCACCTCTCTGTCGCACCACGTCATGGCCACCTCCGCGTCTCCCGTCATTTCCACCGCCGCCGCCACACCTCTCCCAAATCGGCGCGACAGATTTACAGCCCCACGCCTCGCGGCCGCCGGCGTAATGAAAGTGGCGGCGAGGAAGAAGGTTATCGCGGCCAAACATGTGGTGGCGGCTCAAAGCGGCCTCCGCACGACCCCTCCGCAGCTTCGTCCCGGACGAAGAAGACGAAGGCGGCTGCGACAACTGATGTTGCTTCGATGTCGAGGTCGCCCGCTGCTGTTGCTGCCACCGATGGTGCGTTTCCTTCCCCACCACCGGCCGTGCAGGAGGAGCTGTCAATGCCCCAGGCCACCGTCTCCAACGTGCTCCATGAAATGTCGCAATTGTAAAAAAATCTTTTAATTTTTTGTTCTTCTTTTGTCATGTTCATATGAATAGAATGTGAGATTGTG
Source organism: Elymus sibiricus (assembly GCA_039707655.1). Taxonomy (NCBI): domain Eukaryota; kingdom Viridiplantae; phylum Streptophyta; class Magnoliopsida; order Poales; family Poaceae; genus Elymus; species Elymus sibiricus. Next base: position 404,999,378 of record CM077671.1, read on the forward strand.
TGTATGTGCATTTGTTGTGTTGATGATGAAACATTTATGCACATGACAAATTCACGGATGGATCACCGCGTGACAACGGTGAAAAGAAGGCAATAATGATATTCAAGCCAATGTTCACAATGTGCCAAGTGATAACAAAGAAAATAGAAGTAGAGATGCTATGTTTACCTTTATGTTTATGTGCACTTTTGTTTGATGGATGATGAACTATGTTTGATATGATGCACTAGGAGGCATTGATTTTGCTATCTTGATGTTGAATTTGACATTTTAATTATGATTATGTATGTGATGATCTTGCAAAGTTTGTCATATTTTGTAAAAAAATCAAAATCATATGCAATTGGAGGAAAGAAAATGTGGATTGGCTGTCGTGCGGCTTCTCTATTTTACATCATTTGTTGGAGTGGCTATCGTGCGGCTGCCTTATTTTACATCATCTTTTGTAGCTGGGTGTTTTTTATGATGTAAAAAAGCACTTTTTGATGATATACATTTTACTACAATCACAATTTGTTGATGTAAAATACATCATCTATTGAAGATGCTCTGAGTTTGTACATACTATGTACATGGTCCGTTCTCCCCATCCAATCCACGCATGAAGGAAGAAAAATGAGGCGAACGTAGCTCAGATGATTAGGTTAGGTTCTTTGTAGTAAAACTAGCTCATTAGGGTTCAAGTTCTAGACTTGACACTAGTGCTCGTATTTTTCTGGATTTATTTTAGAACTTTAGGCGATATCGGTTTAGTGGGAGGATACGCCCCATTAACTACGAGGCGCTTGTGGTGACTTCGTCAATCTTCAAATATTGTGTCCCCTCAATATCTCGAATGTGGTTATAGAGTGTGCATGTGTGCATTCAAGTGAGTCTATATACATGTATGTAAGAATCTGCAATTGTATTATATTGAAAAAATCCAACAAGAAATAAAATTGCTCGGTATGATCTGATCAGGCACCCATCAACATTTCATAATAAATGTATTCGAGTTTCTGGATACGGCACACGGAACATGTACCTTCCATTTTTGTACCAACAATATTGAACCATACATGCCTCTTTCAAAAAAAAATCATCTATATAGAAAAAATTATTTCTTTAAATTAAAAAGTGATTACAATTATTTCAAAACGGAATTCAAACTTTTCATAAACAAATTTAAATTATTCCGCAAAATTGATTTAAAATTTCAAAAAATAACACACACTAATTTCAATAAATTGAAACTCAAACCTCATATATTCCAAAATCACATTCACAATTCTTTTTTCATATATTTTCGCATAAGTGAAACAAATATCACTATTTATTAAGAAAAAATAGTAGGGAAGCCCCCTAGTCTAACTCATTTTCATTATATATGGTGCACCATATACAAATGGATGTTACATATGAGGATCATAGTTCACTTAAAAGTTCACAAATAGCCTAGCCATGATTGCATACCCTCCTTAAGCTTGGCTTGGACTTCTTAATGATCATGCTAAAGTGATCCTTAAAGCAACTAATGCAATATGCTAGACTTCTCTGATATGGTCAATTATTCTTCTGTTTATGTGGTTTCCATATGCTCCAGCATCTAGTAATAAGGCACTGGTTAAAAATATATATCTGAATTCTCATGTTGGCTTCATGTAGTATTTCAATGATATTCATGTCATCATTCCATTCAATTCCCAAAGCAAACTAAAAGCTTCTGTTGAAGTCACATGAGAAGAATAGGTGCATTTAGGGCTAGTTTGGTTTCTGTCCACAACCACTACAAGAAATATGTCAACTTGTGGGCGAGGTGGCCGTGGCGTCGGCACCACCACCGCCGCCGGTGGGCGAGGTGGCCGTGGCGTCGGCACCACCACCGCCGGTCGCCGCCCCCGTCCCCGTCGGTTGCCCCCGCCCCCGTCGGTCGCCACCCCTGTCGGAAGACCTAGAAATCGCTAAGTGTTGGCTCGCCCCTGTCGGAAAATCGCTAAGTGTTGGCTCGCGCCTGTCGTTCGATGCTAAGGTCCCACTTGTCAATGATAGGAGAGAGCCGCGGTTTTATATACTATGTAGGCAAATACCGATACATGAGCAACAGTCCCTATCTAGCCCAGCGGTAGCGAACAAGCGAGGACATCGCTCGGTCGTGGGTTCGAGTCCCTGCACGCGCATGTTTTTTGAGGGAATTAAGCGCTCGGCCCCGCCTGTCAAACGGCCCCACTTGTCAGTGTGTGTTCACCTTCTGTCAAATGGGTCCTGCCTGTCTGTTGAATATAGACATGTAAGCAAAAATGACACCTAAACAATGACACATACGCGAGGATGCTGAGGTGGCTGTCTAATCATCCTAATGCATTTGAACTCAACTGTAATGACCATTTATATTAGTCATTATCAGCTAGAAATAAGGCAGTGGACCGATGCTGTCCGCTTTACGACCATTTCCAGTAAGGAAATTACGACCTTTCTGACGAAAATGGTCGTTAGTTTTTAGGGTTAGGACCCCTTCGGACAGCTTATGACCAATTGGTCTCAAATGGTCGTAGATTTACTACCATTTATACGCTAACTGCCAAAAGGTCACAAGTTGACATATTTCTTGTAGCGGTTGTATATGGTTGGGTTGTTCCGCCCACGAGCCTTGTGGCTTATTAAATCTGAACTTCATGGTTACAATGCCTCTAGTTCAATTCTGGATTCATATTTGTAATACAGACTTTAGAAACCATACTGTTATCTTTTTTGCAAAGAAAAACATTTTATTTACTTAATTAGTGGTATGAACTATGAAGGATATATATAAAAAAGAGAAAAATAGCTAGCTTGGGGTTACAGAATTTGCAATGCTTTCGAAAATTGTCGCGTTGTGCGGAAGTACTTAAGGCCAAACTTCAGGATTAACATTCGTTTTGGCTTGATATGAACATTGCCTCGAGAGCAGTGTCGATTCTAATGGGGGTGGGGTGGGGGGCTCCAATAGACTTAAGCCTACCCTTCAAAATCCTATATCAGCTAAATATACCACTTCACAATTAGATTGGAGTGAAGTGTATTGTAGGTCCCTGGACTATTTCAAGGGTGTCATGTAGGTCCTCAAACTATAAAAATCGGCATCCAGGTCCTCGAAGTGTAGTAAGTGTGTCATTCAGGTCCAAAATCTGTCCGGCCCCATCTGGCCGGCCAGCTGGTGCCATTGACCCATGACACACCGGACAGGGGTCCCATAAGGTAACGACCGGTGACAGAAATATACAAATAAATTCAAAGTCATGAACTTTTAAAAAATGTGCGTCGTTCGCATATGGGAAAAAAATGTTCACGTTGTTCAAGAACATGGACAAAAACATGTCAAGGCCTACCACATCGGTACTCGCCCTTTATCGAAAGAAAAAAAAACTCATCTGAGACATCTGGGACATTGATCAATCAAAGAAAGTTCGCCCGCTCCACGGTCGTCGCCGCGGTCCTGTGGAACATTTGCCACGAGGATGAGGAACTGGAAATCACCACTCGGAGATTCGCCAGGGGCGAACTCAGTGTAGAAGCAATGGGGGCAGCTGCCCCCACTCAATTTGTAGTATCTTTGTAATGTGTCAAGCTAAATAGTGATTTGCCCCGGTTTAGTAAAGGATTTTTCCCCCATTTGACACATTTTTGCCCCCTCTAAAATTTGATCCTTGGTTCGCCCCTGAGATTCGCTGATGATTTGATGCTTTGGTTCAACCGCTGCTCCAATGTAGATGGTATGTCGTTGATGAGGGAATTGGAGTGCAATGTTGTATTACCTGTCAGAGAGATTGTAACTCTGTTTATTTTATTTTTCTCTTTCCTTCCTTTCTCACCTTTCTTTGAATTAACTCGTACTCAGGTTGTACAGTTTTTACTTCAACATATTGGTTCAGGCCGAAGTAAGCCTGCCATAGCACTGTCAAACTTAACCTCAGTTTTAAAGGGAAAAACTTCAGTATCCAAAACCAAAATCCAGCATTTCACAAAAACAGTAGTTTATGCGAGCATACTAAGTAGTGAACAGAGTTTGCCTGAACCAGATGTCAGGAGGACTGTAGGAGTACTGTGAAGACATTGCAATTGAACAAAGCAACAAAGAAAAATAAAGGGGAGCTAGTCGAAGGCTTAACCTCTGGAGTGACTGTTCATTTAATTAGCATAAATAGTTCTTGCTTTGCACATGCTTGTCATGCTATTGATAATTCTCAACAAATGACACAGTGACCAAACAAAAAAGAGACCGAGAAGCATCCTAATAATGAGAAAAGGACTCAAAGTACTAATACTAGTATTAGATAGCATGCAGTCTTTAGTATATTTTTGGGCATATGATAGCAAATGACATGCATGCACTGATATATCATGTCCATGCCCTTGACTTTGTTCTCCCAAATTAACCAGCAATAACCTTGGATATGAGGAGATCTTTCATAACAGCAGGGCAGATCTTGGTTAAGTACTCAAATCCCTCAGACTCCCTGACCGCATTCAGATTCGTCAGAGAGCCCAAGAACACCAAGCATGCCTTCTTAAGCCCATGGCAGTGGTGCTGCTCTGCCAGTGCCAAGATGGTCGCCACGGAGCTCGTATCCATACAATTGCGCAGCTTATCTTCACAGATCAGCATGAGCCTCTCCAAACCGTACATGTCTGCTGCAACAAGCAATGAAGCAAATGCTGAGCCATGGCATACTCATCTAGTTGACTTGTATCAGGCGGTACATCATCAGTGTAGATGAAAGTAAGCAAATTGCTGAACACCTCTGCCTCCATGTCATCGATGTGTATGGCACTTTTGGTGGTGCTCTCCTTCATAGAACCAAAGAACTCTGCTCTGAAAACCCGAGAGCGTGCCGCGAGCACGTACCGGTGCGCCCAGAACGTCTCCCCGCCAACTCGGAATTCGACGTCCACACCCTCCTTGCTCGACAGGAGATCCCCGAACTGCCGATGCATGTTAGATGGTGGCACCACAATGGATGGTGTCTCCTGCTTGTGAAACTCACTCAAGGTAATATCGACCTTGACAGTGAAGGAATCGTCTTTGAGATGGTTTGATTTCTCCAACTCCTCCCTTTTGATGAAATCATGGTGTCCCCAAGATTTACTTACAGCAAAGTCGTGTGTGCATACATTCTTGATGGTACAGTAGGACGGCACCTGCTTTCCATCTTGCTCGAGTAAACTGAAACTATATTCTGCCTTGACGGGTTCGGTGCCGGTGACGGTATCATACAAGCAGAGAAAGAGGGATATGGAGTCGGTGTTGTCGGGCTTCCATCCGTTGGGACAGTAACGCAGACGCCACGCGCGCCCCCCCCCCCCCCCCCCCCACCACCACCACCACCACCACCCGGAAAGGGCAAGATTCGATCTGCTTGCCATTGGGGACTTCCTTGGTGCGCGAGTAGCCGACGATCTTCAGCACGTGGTAGCCGCTCACGTCGCCGGCGATGATGGAGGAAAAGGAACCGGAGGAGGAGGAGGTCCGCATGGTCGGCTGGGCTGCTCGCAAACTCGCGATGGCTTAGGGCAGAGGATGGTGAGGTGTTTGCTTTATGACGGGAGCGGCGAGGATTTGGGTGGTGTGTCGAGGACTTGAGGGTGCCGTCTCGTAGGCCGCAGCTAACAGCCAGCCCAATGTAGCTTTCCTTGATCTGGAAGCTTCTATGGAGGTTTGTTTGGATCGGTTTTAGAAACTTCCGTTCCGTGGGTCTAAAGAATTTTTTATCAGTTTTATATATAGATTTGTTTTTCTGCTTTCCAAATACACGCTGACTTTTTGATAAAAAAAAATATACATACAAACATCTATTCACACGTGTTGAACATTTTTCAAATGCATGATAAATATTCTTTAAAAAACTCATTTGAACATTTTTTTAATAAATGTTAAACATTTTCCAAATACACATTGAACATTTTTCAGATAAACCTTGGACATTTTGTTCATACATGTGAAACATTTTTTTGTACACGTTGAAGTTTTTTTAATACACTTCCACAATAAATAAATAATTTAATACACATTAAAGATTTTTCATAAATGTCGTGGGTATTTTTTTAAAGACGCAAAACATTTGTTAAGTGTTAGAACATTTTTTGAAATGTCAGGAAGATTTGTTTGAATGGTATGAAATATTTTCTTAATTGCGCGAATATTTTTTGACACTGCATAAACATTTATTAATGTAACAAACATGTTTTTGAAATGTGAGACCAATTTTTAAATGTCACCAATAATTTCTTCACTCGTACGAAACTTTTTATTTCAATTGTATGAATTTTTCCTCCAAGTTGCTCGAACAAAATTTCACACTGCATGAATATTTTTTAAAGAGTGGCGAACTTCTTACAAATTTAAGTAAAATAATTTTAGAATTCATCCCACCAGCGATGGACCACGTGGAAACTTTCCCGGAGTGTTCTTCGGTCCTCTCTTCGAAATTTTCATGACCAAGGTGGTTGATGTCACCTCAGAATGTAGCTCCCCTTAAAAAAGAAAAAAAGAAAAATGTAGCTCGGCAGATAGAGGCCGGCTGTGTGAGTATGATGTTTAAAAAGACTTTTCATTGAACCAGCTTCAAGACCGCGCAACCGAAGATGACGTGCAGTTCAGAAGGACCAAGGTGCTCTCAGCTTGAAGGCCGGTTCAGGGGCTATTGACAGTGTCCCGAATAAGGAGCCTCTCGTGGTGACAATTCCCGGCCTGGTGGGCCCGGCTGAGGACCCGCTTTATCAGTTCCGTCCTGGACCACTTTGGCCCATTGCGGTATACATGGCGATTCTGCAAGACTTAATGTACAAGACAAAAAGACCGAGTCGTGGAGAGTTCTACCTCCTTAGACATGGAAAACCTAGTTGTGTAAACCCTATGATCCCTGGTATGCTATATAAGCCGAGGGCCGGGCTCGTCGTATCACATATTACAATTTACCGATACTTTGTACTACGTATACACCCCAACAGAATAAAACACATCTTCTTCACCATCCGTTAATTCTTTAGTTTTGGTTGCGCGTCCGACATGCTCTTCACTCAAATATGACCCGCAAACCTCCCGCAATGGTCCGGATCACGGAAGCCATCCAACACGGTACTATATCGGTCCGCGGGACGGTCCGGACGCGATTTCTCCCGTAAACCGAAGACAAATATGGGGGAGGTTTGCGGGGGTCCAGACTGCTACTTCCTCCGATTCTGACCGTCCTGGCCCAACAACCCCCCTCCCTTGCCCCCCAAATAGTCAGCACCGCTCCACAGCGTCAGTGCCCGCATTCATGCACGACCAAAGCGGACGCGACCGCTCACTGGCGCTGGCACTGAAGCGGGCCGTCGGCCGAGAGAGCGCCACCCACGCCGCATGCTGGAGCAGGCGGCTGCCGCGCGTTCAAACGACACGACGGTCGTCCGTCTACCGCCCACATTGATGGAACACGGTGGCCGAGGCGTCTCCTCTGGTCTCACCCGTCCGCCAATGCTATATAAACCGTTGCCCCGGCCATAGCCGCAGTCATCAGCCTCCGATCCCTCTTCCGCCATGGATTCCTCCCCCGCCAAAGCTCTCTGGGACGGGCTCACGCCGAAGCAGAAGAAGGAGTTGGCCGCCATTACTACCCATTGGCGGGCCGACAGGCAGCTGGAGGACGTCGACGTCCTAATGGAGGACGCGGCCGGCGACAACCCGGCGCTATCTTCGTCTTCCTCCTCCATCGTGCCTCCCTCGCCGGTGCACTGCACCATGACCATCAACGAGGCCTGTGCCCATTACATGGATATGGTGCGGGAGGAGAGGTTCCGGGAGGCGCATGCCGGCGCCGCCTACAATCACCTCCTCCTCCAGGAGCATCTGCAGGCGGAGGAGCAGCTCGTCGCCGGCAGGGCGGTCGCGCCCGACGCGGACCTGGCAGAACAGGAGGTGCTCCTGAAGTCCTACCGCTCCACACGCGAGATTTGCCTCGCGTGCTGGCGGTACAGGCAGCGGGTGGCAGAGGTGACGGCCGAGGCCAAAGACGACGACGAGGAGGAGGGCGTGCCCTCGTTTGGCGACACCGACGAGGAGGAGGAGGACAACACCGAGGCCGCGCCCAACGAAGCCGGCGCGTCCGCGGGCGCCGCCGACAGCGACAAAGAGTAGTGCACGGGAGGTCGCCGCCGCTCAGGTCGCAGGAAGGCCACCGTTCCTCCCCTCCCGTCGACGCCAAGCTTGGTGGGCTGAACAACGTCGGCCGATTAGTCGCTTGGCGGCGACGTGGAGGTGGACATCTGCGCTTGCCGGGTCTCCGGAGGAGGAGGTTACGAAGGCGAAGCTCGAGAGTGCCGAAGCGAAGATAGAGAAGATGAAACTTCAGTTCTCGGGGTTCATGGTCGGACACGGGGAACGTGTGCAGATGAAAATTTGGATTAGGTATTAATTATACCTCTAGAACTGGACTTATGTAAATGTAATGAGATTCGTCGTGTTTATATGAAATCCGTCGTGTTTATATGAAATCCGTCGTGTTTGCATGAAATTTGGCCGTGTTTGCACGAATTTCATCCGTTGGTTTGAGTTGTTATCAAAATGTATGCGGCTACGGTTGAATGGCGTCCTCTCGCATCGTGTCCACGGACTGATCCCCCTGTCCGCGGACGGATGCGGGAGGAAATTTACCGGTTGACGTAATGCCGTTGGAGATGTTCTTATCTCTGCATTATGAAATCTGTGCAAGCTTCGCAATTCGAAGGTTTGCCGTAACGATGATGAGCTTACCTGACTTCGATGCTTTGGTCCAATATCTGCTCAAACTATGTTTGCCAATCTTGTTTAATTTGGGGGCTTTGCAGTGACTGTACCTCCTTTCTCCCTGTAATGGACTCTGTTTTCTGTGTTTTCCGAAAAATATAAAATGGTTCATTCTGGCTTTTGTGCGCCGTAGTTCCCTCAAGAGAATAAAAAAACATACTATTGAATTTGACCCAGAGGAGATCAATGATCCACAAAGTTGATGCTGTAGCTCAAAATTTACAGTTGAGGGAAGGTTATTCCAACTATTCAGAATCAGAACCCCTCAAAAAAAATCAGCATCAGAACCCAATGAGATCCTTTGCAGAGCAATAAGCAGCATTAGGAATGAACATGAAGAGACATAGCCCATTATCCATGATACGTACTCCCCGTCTCAAAATAACTGCCTCAACTTTGTACTAGCTCTAGTACAAGTTGTATTAGGCTTAAGATACTTATTTTGGGACGGAGGGAGTAGTTGATACAGGAACCACATGACACATCAGAAACACAAACTGCTACAATATCATAATCGCCGATTACCATGCAAAGCCATTTGAAGACATATCCATGGTCATTGTTCCAGTGTGAGGTATGTTCATACCAAAGATTCCTGTAAAGTGACAGACAGTCGGAACTAAAAAGGATCTAGCTGCAGGGAGCAAAGGGAAATTAAGTTCTACTCCCTCGTTTCCATATTAGTTGACGCTCAAAGTGCATGATACATCCGTTTGAGCGTCAACTAATATGGAAAGGAGGACAGTATTATGCAAGAAAGTTGAACATGCAATGAGCCAATTAATATTCAAACTACAAAGCGATGTGTTTATTACCATCACACGGTTATCTAAAATGAACTTCTGCACTACTGACATCTTGGCAAGTAAACAGCTGAACCCTTTTACTTTTGGATGTACTCTTGTTTTACCAATTTTATGAGATTGGCGACTATTTTTTTTTAAATGACTATATGATCCTTAATTCGAAAACAAAGAGCTTCAGATATAAGATAGAACAAAACAGCTTCTGGTTACAAATCTGCAACAACAACAAAATGGGATGATAACCTTGTATAAAAATACTTGAGACCAAACTTCAAAACATTCATAAGGTCACTACCTTAGCAGCCACTACTATGTCAGAAATCATCACTACAAACTGCAGCCATAAAATTTTTTAAACCTGACAAGACCAATGCTTTTTGAGAATAAAAATTTAAAGCATGGCAAATTCCGTGTACGTCTCTTTGTAATTAATAAGCAAATCCCTTGACTTTCTTCTCCCAAATTATCCAGTAACAGACTTGCACATGAGAAGATCCTTCAGAACAGCAGGGCAGGTCTTGGTTAAGTAATCAAATCCCTCGAACTCCGTGACCGCATTCAGATTCATCCGCGAACCCAGGAACACCAGGCATGCCTTGTTAAGCCCATGGCAGTGGTGCTGCTCCGCCAGTCCTAATATGGTAGTCACGGAGCTCGTATCTATACAGACTGCACAACTTATCTTCACAGATTAGCCTGAGCCTGTCCAAACCATACCTGTCTGCTGCCATAAGCAAATGCTGAGCCATGGCATACTCGTCTGCTTGATCCGTATCATCCATCACACCATCAGTGTAGATGAAAGTGCGCAAATTACTGAACACCTCTGCCTCCATGTCATCGAACCAAAGAACTCGGCAATAAAAACTGGAGAACGCGCTGCGACCACCGACCGATGCGCCCGGAACTTCTCCCCGCTGACAAGGAATTCAACATCGACGCCTTCTTTGCTTGACAGGAGATCCCCGAAGTGCTGGTGCAAGTCAGACGGTGGGACCACAATGCATGGTGTTTCTTGCGCCTGGAACTCGCTCATGATTGTTGTAACATCGACCTTGACAGCGAAGGAATCGTCCTTGAGATGCTCTGATTTCTCCTGTTCCTCCCTTTTGATGAACTTTCAAATCCAAAAGTTTCATGCACCGCGTAGTTGTTCGTCATGGTACTCCGGGTATAGAGCGGCACCGGCTTCCCATGTCATCGATGTTCGATGTAATGCACATAAGGGTGGAGAGAGGTGGAAGAAGAGGATTGACGTGTGGGACCTATCTGTAATAACGGTCAATGTTAAGGGTCAACCTGACTTGTGAGCCCAGCATGTCAGAAAGGCATTTAGAAGAGGTAAATCGGGCACTTTTCACACCTGATAGTTTTTAGCAACGGATTAGGACAAAAGTGGTAGTTTTCCGCACAAAAACGTAAAGTGGTAGTTTTTGGACACCTTTCCATGAAATGTGGTAGTTTTTGGTTAATTACTCTCCTTTTCATCATCCCTAGTTTCCATACTAATCGAAGCGGTTTCACGATGCTGCTGACCTCTTCTGACGCATGTCCGTTATGTGTTTTTATGAAACTACTGAGCATCGTCTTCATCATTTTCCGTCCATTCTTCAGTTTTGGCTGCAGGTCCGACCCGCTCTTCGTTCATATGTGACCATCTGCAGCTGGACTTGACGTCTTTGGGACGGCCTCCCTTTTTGTAAACTTCGCTCTACCGTTCTTATCTCCGCATATAGTTCAGGTTTTCCGCAACGAATTTCATCGCTGCTGCGATGATGACTTTGATGCTTTGGTCCAATTTCTGCTCCAACACCTCTGGCAGATCTTTTCTTCAGGACTTGGGGACTATGTTTGCCAATCTTGCCTCTCCTGTTAAATTTGGCAGCTGTGCAGTTACTGTAGCTTTATCTTTCCTTTTAAATTTGGATGTAATTTTTATTATTTCTAGTTTTCGTTGTACTACCATGATTGAAGATGAATAGATTGAAAGTTTTCTCGCAAAAAAAAAAAATACACTATTTTTTGCGTTCTCAAAAATATATAATGGTTCATGCTGGCTTTTGTCCTCCATAGTTCCCTCTAGAGGAGAAAAAACATGCTGTTGAATTTGGCACAATTAATCTATACTAATATTAAAAGACCAAACATGACTTCCCCTACGTCCACACCAGAAAGTGCACACAGGATAACCCCCCACGTCTGATCAGATCCACTTAGTACCATCCAACTGTCCACGTTACATCCACCAAACTACAATCAGATCTACGGTTCAAAACAAATGTTCTGCCGGCAGACTCCCCCGTTCAGGATGCTACACAGCCCAACGATGACACCTCCAGGGAATTAAACACTACCTCCCCGAACAACGCCGCCACCACGCCACGAACCTCCGCGATCAACGCCGGCATCACGCCACGAACCTCGCGTCGGCCAGCCGCCCCGCCGCCCTCGCCCCTGCTGAACGGCGACGTCCTCGACCCGGTGGACATCCTCGACCCGCCTTGCTGCCCTACCTCTCCTCGCCCCGCTGTCCTCGCCACGCCGCCATCACCCCCGGTGTCCGCGACGTCCTCAACCCGGTGGACGTCCTCGACCCGGCGCGCTGCCCTACCTCCGGTGTCATCAACCCGGGTGGCCCGCACCATCTCCGCCTGCCAGTGCACAGGTTAGATCAATTTAATTTGCACTGTGAAATTTGATACTTACAGTACATCAAGATCTGCATGACTAACTGAGTTGACGAAGGGTTGAATAAGTGTTTCGTAAAAAGAACCGGTGAGAAGACAATATGGCATCCTCTCAGCGTATTGGGGTATAAGTGTTTCACAAAAAGAACCAGTGATAAGACAATATGGCATCCTCTCAGCGTACTGGGGTACGTACTCCCTTTCAGGACCTGACGAACAACGGCAATTCAGGTAAATACATATATCACCTACTCTTACCTACTTAGATCTTGTAAATCCAGAATATGTCATTGCCTCGCAGGTCAAAAAACAGATCCAAAAGAGCTGAAGAGACAGAGGGAAAGGGAGAGGTATGCACTAAACAGGGATGCAATATTAAAAAAAAGACAAGAGGCAAGGGATCGTAAGAAAGCTACGGGGTCTATTCTAAATGGAACCAACACTCCATCTAAGCCACCCGTGGCCATGTCGCCTGGTTACTCCATTTTCTCTGTTCTTTATCATACATTTCATGAATCACAAGTAAAATCATGTTAGTTAAGTGTTCTTTTGGACAGGTTTTGACACTCTAGAGAGGCCCAGTGCGCAGTCTGCTGTCACCCAGCAACGACACACACCAGCTGCGGAAGGTCATGTGTTCTCCTACATCCAACCATAATACCGGCGTTTGTGTGTCAACAACTGACATTGTACATACAATTATGATGCAGGCATACCTGTTGATGTGATAATGAGTGATCAGACTCCAGTTCATGGTCCAAATTCATTAAGAACACCAGATACTGCCGTTTCTAACAAGGAAAATGTCAATAATATTGACTCTGCCATTGGGTCCTCCCAACTGACTGTGTTACGACCGCCACTTCAAGCCTACAGAGGCAGCAGTTCATATGGTGATCAATTGTGGCTCATATTAACTATCATACAGAGTAAAAACAACTGTTGCTCATGATGTCTTGTACCTAATTAACACTTATTATACAGAAGCAAAACAAGCACTTAAGAGGCAGAGGGAAAATGCCCGGTATGAGCAACATAAACAAGGGATATTGCAAAGCCTACGTGACAAACGGCGTCGAGCCAAATCTACAGCAGTCCTTACAACTGGAGAACAAAATTTGTCCGATACAGGTGATGCCAAACATGACTTCCCCTACGTCCACAGCAGAAAGTGCACACAGGATAACCCCCCACGTCCGATCAGATCCACTTAGTACCATCCAACTGTCCATGTTACATCCACCAAACTAAAATCAGATCTACGGTTCAAAACAAATGTTCTGCCGGCAGACCCCCCCCCCCCCCGGTTCAGGATGCTACACAGCCCAACGATGACACCTCCAGGGAATTAAACACTACCTCCCCGAACAACGCCGCCACCACGCCACGAACCTCCGCGATCAACGCCGGCATCACGCCACGAACCTCGCGTCGGCCAGCCGCCCCGCCGCCCTCGCCCCTGCTGAACGGCGACTTCCTCGACCCGGTGGACATCCTCGACCCGCCTTGCTGCCCTACCTCTCCTCGCCCCGCCGTCCTCGCCACGCCGCCATCACCCCCGGTGTCCGCGACGTCCTCGACCCGGCGCGCTGCCCTACCTCCGGTGTCATCACCCCGGGTGGCCCACACCATCTCCGCCTGCCAATGCACAGGTTAGATCAATTTAATTTGCACTGTGAAATTTGATACTTACAGTACATCAAGATCTGCATGACAAACTGAGTTGACGAAGGGTTGAATAAGTGTTTCGTAAAAAGAACCAGTGAGAAGACAATATGGCATCCTCTCAGCGTACTGGGGTATAAGTGTTTCACAAAAAGAACCAGTGATAAGACAATATGGCATCCTCTCAGCGTACTGGGGTACGTACTCCCTTTCAGGACCTGACAAACAACGGCAATTCAGGTAAATACATATATCACCTACTCTTACCTACTTAGATCTTGTAAATCCAAAATATGTCATTGCCTCGCAGGTCAAAAAACAGATCCAAAATAGCTGAAGAGACAGAGGGAAAGGGAGAAGTATGCACTAAACAGGGATGCAATATTAAAAAAAGACAAGAGGCAAGGGATCGTAAGAAAGCTACGGCTGCTATTCTAAATGGAACCAACACTCCATCTAAGCCACCCGTGGCCATGTCGCCTGGTTACTCCATTTTCTCTGTTCTTTATCATACATTTCATGAATCACAAGTAAAATCATGTTAGTTAAGTGTTCTTTTGGACAGGTTTTGACACTCTGGAGAGGCCCAGTGCGCAGTCTGCTGTCACCCAACAACGACACACACCAGCTGCGGAAGGTCATGTGTTCTCCTACATCCAACCATAATACCGGCGTTTGTGTGTCAACAACTGACATTGTACATACAATTATGAGGCAGGCATACCTGTTGATGTGATAATGAGTGATTAGACTCCAGTTCCTGGTCCAAATTCATTAAGAACACCAGATACTGCCATTTCTAACAAGGAAAATGTCAATAATATTGACTCTGCCATTGGGTCCTCCCAACTGACTGTGTTACGACCGCCACTTCAAGCCTACAGAGGCAGCAGTTCATATGGTGATCAATTGTGGCTCATATTAACTATCATACAGAGTAAAAACAACTGTTGCTCATGATGTCTTGTACCTAATTAACACTTATTATACAGAAGCAAAACAAGCACTTAAGAGGCAGAGGGAAAATGCCCGGTATGAGCAACATAAACAAGGGATATTGCAAAGCCTACATGACAAACGGCGTCGAGCCAAATCTACAGCAGTCCTTACAACTGGAGAACAAAATCTGTCCGATACAGGTGATGCCAAACATGACTTCCCCTACGTCCACAGCAGAAAGTGCACACAGGATAACCCCCCCACGTCCGATCAGATCCACTTAGTACCATCCAACTGTCCACGTTACATCCACCAAACTACAATCAGATCTACGGTTCAAAACAAATGTTCTGTCGGCAGACCCCCCCCCCCCCCGTTCAGGATGCTACACAGCCCAACGATGACACCTCCAGGGAATTAAACACTACCTCCCCGAACAACGCCGCCACCACGCCACGAACCTCCGCGATCAACGCCGGCATCACGCCACGAACCTCGCGTCGGCCAGCCGCCCCGCCGCCCTCGCCCCTGCTGAACGGCGACGTCCTCGACCCGGTGGACATCCTCGACCCGCCTTGCTGCCCTACCTCTCCTCGCCCCGCCGTCCTCGCCACGCCGCCATCACCCCCGGTGTCCGCGACGTCCTCGACCCGGCGCGCTGCCCTACCTCCGGTGTCATCACCCCGGGTGGCCCGCACCATCTCCGCCTGCCAATGCACAGGTTAGATCAATTTCATTTGCACTGTGAAATTTGATACTTACAGTACATCAAGATCTGCATGACAAACTGAGTTAACGAAGGGTTGAATAAGTGTTTCGTAAAAAGAACCAGTGAGAAGACAATATGGCATCCTCTCAGCGTACTGGGGTATAAGTGTTTCACAAAAAGAACTAGTGATAAGACAATATGGCATCCTCTCAGCGTACTGGGGTACGTACTCCCTTTCAGGACCTGACGAACAACGGCAATTCAGGTAAATACATATATCACCTACTCTTACCTACTTAGATCTTGTAAATCCAGAATATGTCATTGCCTCGCAGGTCAAAAAACAGATCCAAAAGAGCTAAAGAGACAGAGGGAAAGGGAGTGGTATGCACTAAACAGGGATGCAATATTAAAAAAAAGACAAGAGGCAAGGGATAGTAAGAAAGCTACGGCTGCTATTCTAAATGGAACCAACACTCCATCTAAGCCACCCGTGGCCATGTCGCCTGGTTACTCCATTTTCTCTGTTCTTTATCATACATTTTATGAATCACAAGTAAAATCATGTTAGTTAAGTGTTCTTTTGGACAGGTTTTGACACTCTGGAGAGGCCCAGTGCGCAGTCTGCTGTCACCCAGCAACGACACACACCAGCTGCGGAAGGTCATGTGTTCTCCTACATCCAACCATAATACCGGCGTTTGTGTGTCAACAACTGACATTGTACATACAATTATGATGCAGGCATAGCTGTTGATGTGATAATGAGTGATCAGACTCCAGTTCATGGTCCAAATTCATTAAGAACACCAGATACTGCCGTTTCTAACAAGGAAAATGTCAATAATATTGACTCTGCCATTGGGTCCTCCCAACGGACTGTGTTACGACCGCCACTTCAAGCCTACCGAGGCAGCAGTTCATATCGTGATCAATTGTGGCTCATATTAACTATCATGCAGAGTAAAAACAACTGTTGCTCATGATGTCTTGTACCTAATTAACACTTATTATACAGAAGCAAAACAAGCACTTAAGGGGCAGAGGGAAAATGCCCGGTATGAGCAACATAAACAAGAGATATTGCAAAGCCTACGTGACAAACGGCGTCGAGCCAAATCTACAGCAGTCCTTACAACTGGAGAACAAAATCTGTCCGATACAGGTGATGCCAAACATGACTTCCCCTACGTCCACAGCAGAAAGTGCACACAGGATAACCCCCCACGTCCGATCAGATCCACTTAGTACCATCCAACTGTCCACGTTACATCCACCAAACTACAATCAGATCTACGGTTCAAAACAAATGTTCTGCCGGCAGACCCCCCCCCCCCCCCGTTCAGGATGCTACACAGCCCAACGATGACACCTCCAGGGAATTAAACACTACCTCCCCGAACAATGCCGCCACCACGCCACGAACCTCCGCGATCAACGCCGGCATCACGCCACGAACCTCGCGTCGGCCAGCTGCCCCGCCGCCCTCGCCCCTGCTGAACGGCGACGTCCTCGACCCGGTGGACATCCTCGACCCGCCTTGCTGCCCTACCTCTCCTCGCCCCGCCGTCCTCGCCACGCCGCCATCACCCCCGGTGTCCGCGACGTCCTCGACCCGGCGCGCTGCCCTACCTCCGGTGTCATCACCCCGGGTGGCCCGCACCATCTCCGCCTGCCAGTGCACAGGTTAGATCAATTTAATTTGCACTGTGAAATTTGATACTTACAGTACATCAAGATCTGCATGACAAACTGAGTTGACGAAGGGTTGAATAAGTGTTTCGTAAAAAGAACCAGTGAGAAGACAATATGGCATCCTCTCAGCGTACTAGGGTATAAGTGTTTCACAAAAAGAACCAGTGATAAGACAATATGGCATCCTCTCAGCGTACTGGGGTACGTACTCCCTTTCAGGACCTGACGAACAACGGCAATTCAGGTAAATACATATATCACCTACTCTTACCTACTTAGATCTTGTAAATCCAGAATATGTCATTGCCTCGCAGGTCAAAAAACAGATCCAAAAGAGCTGAAGAGACAGAGGGAAAGGGAGAGGTATGCACTAAACAGGGATGCAATATTAAAAAAAAGACAAGAGGCAAGGGATCGTAAGAAAGCTACGGCTGCTATTCTAAATGGAACCAACACTCCATCTAAGCCACCCGTGGCCATGTCGCCTGGTTACTCCATTTTCTCTGTTCTTTATCATACATTTCATGAATCACAAGTAAAATCATGTTAGTTAAGTGTTCTTTTGGACAGGTTTTGACACTCTGGAGAGGCCCAGTGCGCAGTCTGCTGTCACCCAGCAACGACACACACCAGCTGCGGAAGGTCATGTGTTCTCCTACATCCAACCATAATACCGGCGTTTGTGTGTCAACAACTGACATTGTACATACAATTATGATGCAGGCATACCTGTTGATGTGATAATGAGTGATCAGACTCCAGTTCATGGTCCAAATTCATTAAGAACACCAGATACTGCCGTTTCTAACAAGGAAATTGTCAATAATATTGACTCTG
Organism: Elymus sibiricus; assembly: GCA_039707655.1. NCBI lineage: Eukaryota > Viridiplantae > Streptophyta > Magnoliopsida > Poales > Poaceae > Elymus > Elymus sibiricus. The sequence continues at coordinate 405,017,495 of CM077671.1, forward strand.
CCATTGAGTCCTCCCAACGGGCTGTGTTACGACCGCCACTTCAAGCCTACCGAGGCAGCAGTTCATATCGTGATCAATTGTGGCTCATATTAACTATCATGCAGAGTAAAAACAACTGTTGCTCATGATGTCTTGTACCTAATTAACACTTATTATACAGAAGCAAAACAAGCACTTAAGAGGCAGAGGGAAAATGCCCGGTATGAGCAACATAAACAAGAGATATTGCAAAGCCTACGTGACAAACGGCGTCGAGCCAAATCTACAGCAGTCCTTACAACTGGAGAACAAAATCTGTCCGATACAGGTGATGCCAAACATGACTTCCCCTACGTCCACAGCAGAAAGTGCACACAGGATAACCCCCCACGTCCGATCAGATCCACTTAGTACCATCCAACTGTCCACGTTACATCCACCAAACTACAATCAGATCTACGGTTCAAAACAAATGTTCTGCCGGCAGACCCCCCCCCCCCCCGTTCAGGATGCTACACAGCCCAACGATGACACCTCCAGGGAATTAAACACTACCTCCCCGAACAACGCCGCCACCACGCCACGAACCTCCGCGATCAACGCCGGCATCACGCCACGAACCTCGCGTCGGCCAGCTGCCCCGCCGCCCTCGCCCCTGCTGAACGGCGACGTCCTCGACCCGGTGGACATCCTCGACCCGCCTTGCTGCCCTACCTCTCCTCGCCCCGCCGTCCTCGCCACGCCGCCATCACCCCCGGTGTCCGCGACGTCCTCGACCCGGTGCGCTGCCCTACCTCCGGTGTCATCACCCCGGGTGGCCCGCACCATCTCCGCCTGCCAGTGCACAGGTTAGATCAATTTAATTTGCACTGTGAAATTTGATACTTACAGTACATCAAGATCTGCATGACAAACTGAGTTGACGAAGGGTTGAATAAGTGTTTCGTAAAAAGAACCAGTGAGAAGACAATATGGCATCCTCTCAGCGTACTAGGGTATAAGTGTTTCACAAAAAGAACCAGTGATAAGACAATATGGCATCCTCTCAGCGTACTGGGGTACATACTCCCTTTCAGGACCTGACGAACAACGACAATTCAGGTAAATACATATATCACCTACTCTTACCTACTTAGATCTTGTAAATCCAGAATATGTCATTGCCTCGCAGGTCAAAAAACAGATCCAAAAGAGCTGAAGAGACAGAGGGAAAGGGAGAGGTATGCACTAAACAGGGATGCAATATTAAAAAAGGACAAGAGGAAAGGGATCGTAAGAAAGCTACGGCTGCTATTCTAAATGGAACCAACACTCCATCTAAGCCACCCGTGGCCATGTCGCCTGGTTACTCCATTTTCTCTGTTCTTTATCATACATTTCATGAATCACAAGTAAAATCATGTTAGTTAAGTGTTCTTTTGGACAGGTTTTGACACTCTGGAGAGGCCCAGTGCGCAGTCTGCTGTCACCCAGCAACGACACACACCAGTTGCGGAAGGTCATGTGTTCTCCTACATCCAACCATAATACCGGCGTTTGTGTGTCAACAACTGACATTGTACATACAATTATGATGCAGGCATACCTGTTGATGTGATAATGAGTGATCAGACTCCAGTTCATGGTCCAAATTCATTAAGAACACCAGATACTGCCGTTTCTAACAAGGAAAATGTCAATAATATTGACTCTGCCATTGGGTCCTCCCAACTGACTGTGTTACGACCGCCACTTCAAGCCTACAGAGGCAGCAGTTCATATGGTGATCAATTGTGGCTCATATTAACTATCATACATAGTAAAAACAACAGTTGCTCATGATGTCTTGTACCTAATTAACACTTATTATACAGAAGCAAAACAAGCACTTAAGAGGCAGAGGGAAAATGCCCGGTATGAGCAACATAAACAAGGGATATTGCAAAGCCTACGTGACAAACGGCGTCGAGCCAAATCTACAGCAGTCCTTACAACTGGAGAACAAAATCTGTCCGATACAGGTGATGCCAGCTACATGAAACACTGTATATCCAATCTTTGATTTTCTAACTGACAGTCACTCAATGTTTCTGTAGCTGATGAAGATTGTGATTGGCTATACACAAATGATATGTACCAGATACAAAACATTGGAAGGAGGATGAGGCCAGACAACATACTCACTGCGCCGTCATGTGGACACAATCCCGTCGACAAATATAATGGTGCTTTAATTGACTACTGCTTGGTTCATACCTTTCATTCATAGCTGATACTTGCCCCTTTTGCAAAATATGCTGTCAGGCAACGACCACGACGATGATGCATATGGAATACTGGAGCCCGATGGCAACACAAACAATGTTGATGGTTCGCATTAATGCATATATGGTTCTGTGTTTAATTTACGAGACCTTATACATTATTACAACCTAATATTTGTCTACTACAGACTGCTTGGGAGACGGAAACCTTGTAGAAGCTGAATACCTTGAGCCTGATGAAGAAGCTAGGATGTTCGCCCACCAAGGTACCTTATTGCTATGATGAGCTACCATATATAAATAATAGTGTCGTTTCTGCATAACAAAAGATTAATGAATATTCAAATTCTGTTCCAGATGTTGACTTTCAATCCTACCGAGTTGAACGACGTCACACTGATGGAACACACACAAATGATCCTCATGATAGGGTTTACATTAACCTTCCCAAAAATCACCACGTCCTTAGAAAAGTTAGGGACTGCCTCCACTGTGGAGCATTACGGTTTCAATACGAGGGTCCTGCATTTTGTTGCAGAAAGGGGAAAGTAGGATTATTTACTCCCGAGGTTCCGGACGAGTTGAAACGGCTGTTCATAAGTCAAGGTGATGACGATGCTAAATATTTTCGAGACAATATACGGTATTTCAACTCTCACTTCTCATTCACAAGTCTTGGAGTCACCCTTGATCGTCGAGTAAGCACTGCGGCAGGAACCGGCGTATATACCTTTCGTGCATGTGGGGGGTTGTACCACGCTCTTGATGATCTGGTGCCGGCTGATACTGGCCCTAGGCATTTGCAGCTCTATATTTATGATACAGATCATAACTTGGTGCACAGGGCTAAGAGATCTCCAGATCTAAATATAGAGCTCATACGGAAAATTCTGCTAATACTAGAGCCGAACCCTTATGCGCAAGCTTTCAAGAGCCTTGGGTCTGTTCCGAATCTAGATGAGTACAAGATCTCACTAAACACAGATATCAAGTTGGATCAACGTAGGTACAATGCCCCAACGACTTCTCAGGTGGCAGCGATATGGGTTGAAGGGAGCGACCCACAAAATTGTTTTGACAGGAGTGTTGTTGTGCATGGCAAAAAAGGGGACCGACCCTTGTATATTAGAGCGTACTATGGGTGCTATGACCCATTGTCATATCCACTGTTTTTCCCACGTGGGGAGACTGGTTGGAATCGCTGGATGCCGTATGTTCAGGCCCCCGATGACACCACCCAATATCCAGCGCATAATTCTGGACCGCAAGAAAACCGGACCTCTGAGTTACATACAGGTATTATGTTCATTATTAATGTGTTATATACTTACTATCTTTAAGAATATAAAAACATTTGTCTTCGTTCACCTATCAAACATATGAAAACTTGATTAATGGAAGGGAACAAGTTGGCAACTTTGTGCCAGATGAAGACCGAGTCACTGATTTACATACAGGTATGATGTTCATTATTAATTTGTTATTATCTACTTACTATCTTTGTGAATAAAAACTTATGTCTTGGTCCACCTATCAAATAGATGATAATTTGATTAATGAAAGGGAACAAGTTGGCAATTTTGTGCCAGATGAAGACCATGCCACTGATTTACATGCAGGTACCGGTCATCGTTGCTTATTCTTAAGCAAATCTTATGTTGTCAAACATTATGAGTCCAGCCATTATACTGGTATTTATATTCAATATTGTAGATGATAATGAGGATAACCAAGATGAGGATTTTGGTGACAATGAGGTGAATGCAACACAATCCAGGAAATTTGTTAGTGCGAGGGAGTACTACTGCTTCAAGCTACAGGTCAGGAAGAAGCTTTTTAACATCGTCTTGTTCGGTGGGCGCCTTTTCCAACAGTGGGCTGTTGACATGTATATCAAGATTGAGACTATGAGGCTGGACTGGTACTCAAAGCCAGAAAATCAAAAGGTTATACGAGCTGACCTCTACCAGGTATCGTGCTTGTGTTTATTCTAATACATCCTAATACAACAACATTTTGAAAATCATGCCTTTTCCATAACCTTGTATACTATTACAGGGTCTTGTTGACACCATCGTTGCTGGCGAGTCACGCGGTGATCGGATTGGTAAGAGAATCGTGCTTCCACGTACGTTTCCTGGTGGTGATCGCGACATGCAGCGGAGGTTCCTGGATGCGATGGCAATAGTCCAACGGTGGGGTAAACCGGATTATTTTATCACGATGACTTGCAATCCCTACTGGGAGGAGATAACCCATAATCTGATGCCTGGACAACTTCCACAAGACCGTCCAGACCTGGTGGCAAGAGTATACAGGGCTAAACAGCGAGATATGATGGACTTGCTAACTAAGGGTAAGCATTTCGGAGAAGTCGCAGCTTATGTACATGTCACGGAGTTTCAGAAACGAGGCCTCCCTCATGAGCATATACTTTTAATCATGAAAGCAAATAGCAAGTTAGCGACCCCAGATGACTATGATCGGGTGATATCCGCAGAGATACCTGACAAAGAGAAACACCCCGTTCTACATGAGCTGGTCGTCAAACACATGCTGCACGGACCCTGTGGTGAGTTGAAAAAAAGTTGTCCTTGCATGATTGAGGGACAGTGTAGGTTTCATTATCCGCGAGATTTTTGTGATGCCACACAACAAGGGAAAGACTCTTATCCCATCTATCGGAGGAGGGACGATGGGCATGGAGTTAGGATCAGAGGAGCAAATTTGGACAATAGATGGGTGGTCCCTTACAACCCTTGTCTGCTTATGCGATACAACTGCCACATTAATGTTGAAGCATGCTCGAGCATCAAGGCAGTCAAGTATTTGTTCAAGTACATCTATAAAGGCCATGATCGGACGTCCTTTGCATTCGAGCAGGACATAATCAATGATGGTGGAATCATCAATGAAATCCGACAATATAGGGATGCACGCTATGTATCTCCTCCAGAGGCTATTTACAGGATTTTTGGTTTTAAAATGTTTGGTGTCAGTCCATCAGTGCTGCAGCTCCAGCTTCATTTGCCGAACATGCATACAATTGCATTTAAAGCTGGTGAAAATCTAGAAGATGTTGTCGCTCGACCATCTTCATCCAGGTCCATGCTTACCGAGTACTTTGAGATGAACCGGAGGATTCCGCAAGCACGGAAATTGTTGTACAGAGAGTTTCCAGAGCATTATAGATGGATAGCTGGAAAAAAGAAGTGGCAGAAGAGAAGAAATAACAGATCACAGATTGGAAGACTTGTGTATGCACACCCTGCTGAAGGAGAGAGGTACTACTTGCGTGTGCTGCTAAGTCATGTCCGAGGTGCCACTTCATTTGATGATTTAAAAACAGTAAATGGCAACCTATGCACTTCCTTCAAAGAGGCATGTGAGCACTTAGGCCTCATTGAGCATGACAAGACTCTTGATGATTGCATGACAGAGGCAGCCACATTTCAGATGCCTTGTGCCCTAAGACGGTTGTTTGTGACTATATTGGTATTTTGCGAGGCAACAGAAATCCGACAATTGTGGGAGAAACATCTACCATCAATGTGTGAGGATTACCGTCTTAATGAATCCAATGAGTCAATACTTGAGCAGATGGTCCTTAGAGATATTAGGGATATGTTGCAATCCATGGGAAAGGATATTAAAAGCTATGGACTTCCGGATCTGGTTGAGACCGATGGTTCTTATGACGGTGAGTACAGAGAGGTAACAGAGGAGAGGCAAATCACCGCGGACAAAGAACATCTAGATCTATTTAGCAGTTTGAACAATGAGCATCTAGCAGGTTTCAATGACATAATGGATCATGTGATGAACAAAAAAAGCCAGATATTCTTTGTTGATGGTCCAGGAGGCACTGGGAAGACATACCTGTACAAGGCATTGCTTGCTAAGGTGCGTTCCATGGGCCAAATAGCGATCGCAACTGCTACATCTGGTATTGCAGCATCGATAATGCCTGGAGGACGGATAGCACACTCCCGGTTCAAAATTCCAATCAAGCTCACTGACAACAGTATGTGCAGTTTCACAAAACAGAGTGGTACAGCGGAGTTGCTTAGACAGGCGTCCTTGATAATTTGGGACGAAGTCACTATGACAAAACGTCAAGCAGTTGAGACGCTTGATAGATCACTACAGGATATAATGGAATGTTCTTTGCCGTTTGGAGGAAAGGTTGTCGTCTTTGGTGGTGATTTCAGGCAGGTCCTACCCGTTGTGACACGTGGGACAAGAGCACAGATCACGGATGCTACACTTCTGAGATCCTATCTTTGGGAGAAGACCCGCAAGATACGTCTCACGCGCAATATGCGGGCACAGGCTGATCCTTGGTTCTCGGAATACCTCCTAAGGATAGGCAATGGAACTGAAGAGACAATTGGCGACGACTATGTCCGTCTCCCTGACGACATTGTCATTGGCTATACCGAGGATGAAAAAGCTATTAACATGCTCATCGAAGATGTCTTCCCATCGTTGCATGCCAATGCTACATCGAGAGAGTACATGAGTGCACGTGCTATTCTTTCGACCAAGAACGATCATGTCGATGACCTGAATGACAAGATGATCTCCAGGTTTCCAGGTGAAGAAAAGTTATACCATAGTTTTGACTCAATCGAGGATGACTTGCAGAATAATTACACAATTGATTTGTTGAACTCGATCACACCAAATGGCTTGCCCCCGCGTGTTTTGAAATTAAAGGTCAACTGCCCGGTCATTCTGCTCCGGAACCTCGACCCTCATAATGGTCTACGCAATGGAACACGGCTTATGATCAGAGCCTTTCAGGATAATGCAATCGATGCGGAGATTGTTGGTGGTCAGCATGCTGGAAAGAGGGTGTTTATACCTAGGATCCCTATGTCGCCCTCGGAGGACATCTCACTTCCTTTCCAACTTAAGAGAAAATAGTTCCCCATCCGCTGAGTTTTGCGATGACAATTAACAAGGCACAGGGTCAGACCATCCCAAATGTCGGCATTTACCTTCCCGAGCCAGTATTCTCACATGGTCAGCTATATGTTGCATTGTCAAGGGGAGTGTCGAGAGAGACGACACGGATTTTGGCCAAGCCAAACAAGGATGTTGATAAATCCGGGAAAAGCACCAAGAACATTGTCTACAGAGATGTTTTGGAGAGATGAGGCAGGTGCATTATTCCATTATTTCTTTTCACCTACTATGTTCGCTTTCAAAACCAACTTATGAAAGTAGCTCCTTAGAAGCTTATCATTTTTGTAGCCGTATGTCATGTCATGCAGTAATCACCTCACAGTTTTTGTTGATTCAGGTTTGACAAATATTTCGTGTTCAGGAGAATTGAGGCTTTGGTGTGGTTATTGGTCTCCAGATGTGCCAACTTGTAAACCTATTTCGAAGAGAAGAAGATGGTGGAATGATGCTACGTCATGGTGTTAGATCATCCATAATAAGGAACACTTTGTGCTGTATTCTGTACTATCTAAATTTATCCTTCAGCATTCTGTTCTGTTAAAGATGTTCTCGAACGCCTAAGTGCTATGCTCTCTGATATATTTGTAATGAAAACCGCAAAAATCTATGAGATTCCTGGAATATATTGAAGTTAAAAGGCGTTATTACTACTATATTGCACATATGTCGTTCCCGGATCTATAGCACACGAGCTCACATGCTTTCTTTTTTCAGAAAAAAAATCAAAAGAATATAGCGTACAGTATTCAGAAAAGATATGGCATTTAACAGGCTAAAATGGTGGATAACCACAGTGGGCGAGAATACCTCTTCCAACATGCATCAAACCAGTTGCAAATATGCCTCCTATTCCGATTCCAGCTTCTCCTTCACCTCATCACCAACACGTAGCAGGTACGCCTGTTGGTAGTCCCCGCAGTCGCAAGCTCATGTACAAGGAGGCAACCACAATACATCAGCTTAATTTCAAATGAAACAGAAAATTAAGTTTCTCAAATATTTAAAGGGTGTGCGTTTTCTGAACTACACAGCCCACGGTTACAGAAGGAAGGTGGGCCAAACCCAATATTTATGCATATAAAATGTACTACAAAAATAACTCCAATAATTTTGTGTGCCTGGGGTATAAAAAAAAAGCACAAGATAAGATTCTGGGGCCTCAGATAAATCCGGGGATGATAGCAATCAGGAGTCCCCAATTATCGCGATAGTAGTTTCCTTTCTCTCACGATTCTGCCTTATATTGCCTGATACCATTACTTTCGACCTCTCCTCCATCCTCCCTCACGATCTCTCAGCCGCATCCCAACATACGTCCACAACAAGTCTCTCCACCTCGTCGCACACATCTTCCCTTGGTGAAGCACCATCATCGTCCATGTCTGCGCCACCATCCCCGGTGCCCCATGCGGGTCAATCTCCAACCAGATCCGGTACTATTGTCCATGCTATCGACAAGGTAATGACATATTATATCTCTCTTCTTCCTATGCAAGGTTTCCTATCTAAAAGTGTTATGCTTGGGTTTTCAAGAAAACATCAATAAGATAGCAAAGGATGATGATATAGATAATATGCAGATTGAAGAGGTGATAAAGAAAGACGAGGATACAAAACCTGAGTCGGCAGAGGTTATACAAGAAGAATCTACTATGAAGGATACAGAAAATATGTTGATTGAAGAGGTGATAACCGTACAAGAGGATACAAATCCCGAGTCCACAGAAGCTACACAAGAATCCATTACGGAGGGTCCACAAAACATGCTTTTTGATGCTGTGATAACCAAGGATGATACAATCCCCGAATCGACAGAGGCGAGTTTTCTTTCCACATGTCATTACTATTCTAATTCTAACGCCACAGATAAGTTTGTAATTTTTTAGTACAAATATCATATATATTCTCTCTATTATAATATTATACTACCATGTGTTTCAGCTACCGAGCAATGACGAATCAAGTGAAATACTCAACAATAATGAAGTGGAGGAAAATAATTGCACGGAGAGCCCAGAATATACACCTATTCTTGAAGAAAACATAGCAAAAAGAGAGGCCAAAGATTCTGAACATACACAGGTGACTTTCCTTTTCCAACTATATCTTCCAAAATCATTCTAATTATATTATATCCTACATACGGGTAATTCTTTTAATATTGTTCTCAGAAATTAACCCACAACGAAACAAGTCAACAAATGGTGGCAGCTGAGGACGAGGAATTGGCACAAACACCCGGCACGGAAGGGCTTCAAACTATAGAGGACGAGCTAACAATGCCCGTGCATATAAAGAAACATATACGACGGCATAACAAGCCTAAGAAGGCACAAGACTATGCTGTTTCTCCACAAGGCACAGAACAAAACCTTCAATGTCCTTGTACTGCTACATTATTGTTTTTGTGTTCATTATCATTAAATGTTATCATGGCCATCGTGACAGATTATGCCTGCACTGGCGATGATTGGTCCGTTATAGAAAATATCAGATCCGAACCAAGCAAAGAAAGAAATTTAGTGAGCATCGGCGACGCATTTCTGAAAAAAAGACATTTACTATCTCTTCTAAGTCCCGAAGAATGGGTTGGCGACGAAGTAAGTATATTATTATTATTGCATTAGGACAAGAAGATGCTATTTGATTATGAGTATGTGTCATCTAATATATTATCTATACTTTTAATTGTAGGTCATAAATACGTACATAAATTGCATCACTGCTACGGAGCATCTACAAGTAAGGTCAGGTGTTAAAGATCGGTAGCTATCTGCCCTCAGATGACACGGATGCTGCACCAGCATGGGTATTAAACAGAGCCAAAGAGTATTTGTAAAATGATATGGTTAGTCTTACTTTTCTACATATTTCTATGAATTACAGCGAGAACGACCGATTCGTCCACATAGGAGTACAACTAAAATAATCATTTTCTTCAGATATTCATCCCAATAAACATGGACAACGTTCACTGGTACCTATGTTATAAATGCCAAAAAACTATGTGTTCAAGTGCTCGACTCGCTAGGCCCATCAATGAACCGCAAGGACCTCACTGATACGGTTAGTACTTAGTCCTACTGCCCCATCTTTTCATAAGAAGCTTTTTTTTCCTTATTTCTCGCTTCTTATACTTTTTTCATTTGTTGGTACAACAGCTAGAAGGACTGGAGGATTTATTCAAATATGCATCCGATCACATGGAATTAAAATCCGATAAGTGGACTGATCTAAATTTTACAACATGGGAAAGAGAAGAATATATTAAGAGCAGTCTTCAGACGGATGGGTACGCCTCCTAATATAACTCAGAGCTTTTACCTTATTGTATGCCAATGCAATTGACACAGCACCTCTCATGAGATCTGGCGTAAATAATGGAGCTCAAGGCGATAGATTTCATTGGGCTGCATATAGTATAGAAAATGTGTTACAATTTTTGGATTTGAACAACAAATATGTTACTACACACATGGAAAGAAGCAGATAGATAGCATACCTGTATGTGTTTCACTAACAATCTTCCACTACTCTATATCATCCATGCCAACATAGAGAAAGAGAAACATCTCACAAATGAATGACAATGTGGCGAAGGCGCCTGTTGTGCATACAATGGCATAAGCATCAGCAAAGTTCAGATGTCAAATGATGGAGTCACATGTATTTCTGATACAAGCAGTGCAGATACCAACTTGGTTGTGACCCTGGAACTCTCAATACCACACGAATCAAGCAACTGCCACAAAAAGCAACGACTCAACATCAATTATAGCTAGCTGATAGTGACAAATTAAGCCACCCAGAATTGAAATCCACAAATCAATCAGCTTTGTCACAGCATGGTTGCCTCAAACATGTCACCTGACTAAATCCCCACTGATAACCGTAGGTGCATTAACAACATCTAATCGAACAGCATACCTTCAGCAACCGAGCACGTACGCGAGTTGCGAACTCCTTCCCGGAGCGACTGTGTGAGCCAAGCACGGGGAGCGATGAGGGAGGCCGGCACGTCGACGCACTGGATCTCGGTCCAATTCGGGATGCCTCCTCCCGCATCGTGTCCAGCAGCTCGCATCTCGATCTGCTCTGGGGCAGTAGGATGGCGGCGGCAGATTCGATCTAGGGAAGATCCGCGGGGTTGGCGGCGAGCAAGGCCGCGGTGGTGACAGGAGGCGGCAGGGCGAGGCCGTGGTGGGGATAAGGGCCGGCGGGGCGAGGCCGTGGTGGGGATAGGAGGAGACGGGGCGAGGCCCTGGTGGGGGTGGTGGCGCCGGGCGACGTCGTCGCGGGAGACGATGCGGCGTGCTGCAGAGGAGGCGGCTGGCGGAGAAAGCACAGTGATGAGTGCACGGCCTCACCTCACACATCACTGGAGAAAGCGAAGTGCCTCTTTCTGGCTGCTCTTTATCATCCAGGTCATCTTGTGAAGTGCCTTTTTATTAATATTTTTGTTATTAAGCATATCAAAATTTCTTTATCATCCAGGTCATCTTGTGGTCTCTGGATGTTAAATTACATGGAGTACTTCACGGGAGATAGTTTGTCCGACACTCCCGAACAGGTATATTTTGCATCGTATCATGACACTAATTATTTCGTGTTGTATCATTATTTGAAAACTAAATCTTATTACTACTTCACTTTAGGTTCATATGACAGATTTTAGAACAAAATTAGCGGTCATTTTAGTCGACTTGGAATTCAATGATGACGATATAAGAAACCGAGACTTGGATGATGATGACACCAACACGGATCCCACCGATTGTATGATTGTCGAAAGACCTCCTAACAAACCCAAAGCATCCAACTCATCATCACAAGTTGAGCTCATCTCGCAATCATTTATCCTTTCGCCGTCTGTCACTCCAACAAACGATGACTTAATAGATGAACTTTGCTTGTTCATCAGCATGGTTGATGATGTCCCGATGCTAGAGTAAGACACATTTTTGCAGTTCATTTTTGTTTCTAATAAACTATTACTCTTGTATAATGACAGAATTCCCATTTCACAGGAGCGAATGGGTGAAAAGCTCTCAGCCTTACCCTATTAGTTTAAACTTGAGACAATTAAAGAACATATTAAAAAATGATGAGTACATGGATGCTGATTGTTTTAACATGGCTGTGAGGATACTAGCGTGCCACGACGTCCAGCTTGCTAGAGACGTCCTAGTACACTATATGGATCTACGATTCTGTGTAAGTTATTTTAATCACATTTTAAATTTTGCCTCATTCTACTAATATTTTCTTACAAAATATTGTAGTCCATGTCCCACTATGCACGAGTCCCAAGTCATCGTGACGGTATGGACATTGCTATGTTGGCACAACTGTTTGATAGCTGGCCTGACAGCAATGAGTATCATATCTCAGAATGTGATACGGTAAGATTTAAATTCAAATTCATTAATTATTTGGTCTTAATGAATGATAATGATTGATGTATTTCTAAATGCATGTATCATTGTAGATTTTATTGCCTTGTGATATTCTTGGGTTATTTTTATTGTTTGTCTTGGACCAACATAAAAAAGTTGTTTCTATTTTGGACCCGCTTTCAATACCCACTTTCGGAAAGCATATACTTGAAACTATGGCCAACGATCTAAACCTTGCACTCCAAGCTGCAAACCCTGCCTTCAAGGACGACATTTTGATATGGGGATGCAAAGTTCCTGCTGTTCCCACAAACTCATACGGGTACGAATCTTGTCAATACATCACAATCTTAATTGATTCATTCAACTCGCATGTAACATTTCATACATGCAGTCCCCTGTCTGGTTATTTGGTTTTCAATTTAATGCACTCATGGCATGATGGGACGCTACATTTTCCAGTACCCAAGGTAAGTATTGACACCATGCTCATTTCTACACACGTTACGCATGTTTTTTTAATAACAATGTTATATAATGCATATGTAGGATGATTTTGAACTGAGGAAGCGATTTTTGGTTCATATTTTGAAGTATGAAGAGAATGAAGTTCTAAACAATATCCCAGTCTTAGAACGAAGCATCATAGATCGGATCAAAAGATGGACCTTCCAGAGAGGATCATCATCAAATAATGATTACTAGATAATGTTCCTTAGTTGTTATTTTTAAGTATTTTTGTAATAAGTAACAATTACAATACATTTATGTGATCGTTAATTTTATGTGAAGACATGTGTATTGGTCGTGTGTTACATGCGCGAGTTTTTTTCATTTTGTTTTTGGAATTTTGGGATCACAACATTTCAACAATGGAAGTCTTTCACCGGTCAAACAAGACCTATGACTTAATCTAAAATAAATTATTGCATTGAAATCATTGGGCGTGACACGCATTTAAATGTTCTGGTAAAAACACAAGACAAAGTTCATGTTTTTATTGTAGTTTATTACGATACGTGCGTTGCACGTGCACGCTTACTAGTTTCCTGAAAAACAAATCTGGCACAAGAGATGAATCATCCGCAAAGTTGAGTTCTAGCTCAAAATTTACAGTTGAGGGAATCGAGTCATGCAGTTATTCCAGCTAGTCAAAACTCAGGACCCGGTGATGAGATCCTTGTGCTGAGTATAGGCAGCACACTAGAGAAGAGACGAACATGAAGGCACAAATAGCCTTGGTACAAGAACCACACATGCTACATGAGGAACACAAATTGCTACAGTACAACCTTTTTTTTTAATAACTGTACAACAGTTCATACCAAAGTGTTTTATTGTTAAGTGTTGTCATTCACCCATTGAAAGACGTGTCCATGGTCGTCGTTACAGCATAAGGCATGTTCATACCAGCAACCAATGAGTGAAGTGACAACAGACAGTCTCAGAACTAAGAAAAGATCCAGCTGCAGGAAGCAAAAGGAAATTAAGTTCTATTCTATTACCAGAAGGTTGAGCATGTAATGAGCCAATGAGTATTCAAACTACAAAGCGATGTGTTTATTACTATCACAAGGTTATCGAAAATGAACTTCTGCACAAGCACGGACATCTTGGCAAGTAAACAGCTGAACCCTTTTACTTTTGGATGTACACTTAATTATCAATTTAATGAAACTTGCAACTATTTGATCGTTAATCTGAAAAGAAGAACTTCAGATATAGTAAGACAGAACAAAACAGCTTCTGGTTACAAATCTGCAACAACAACAAAATGACATCATAAGCTTGTATAATAATACTTGAGACCAAACTTGAAAACATTCATAAGATCACTACCTTAGCAGCCACTACCATGTCCGAAATCATCTCTACAAAGTACAAACTGCAGACATAAAAACAATTGAAAACCTGACAAGACCAATGCTTTTTCACTCGATCCCAACCCAGCATTTCAACAGGTCATGGTCTATCTGAACCTGCTAAATAAGAAGTGCCCTATACTGAACATGGGGTGCATAAACTCAGGAAGCAGTGCAATGCTCACACGATTGTGGCACAATGTAAAGGGCAACTAGTTGAAAGGCTTACAAGTTCTGAACTAACAGTGCACTAATTAGCACATACAGTTTTGCTTCGCACATAGCTTGTCGAACCACCAACATCACATCCTTGTGAGACCAAGACTACACATAAAAAGCACTAATGCTAGTATTAGATAGCATTCAGGGTCTTTAGTCAGTTTCTGGACGGATGATTGCAAATGACGACATGCATGACTGAAACCTCATGTTCATGGCCTAGATTTTCTTTTCTCAAGTAGACTAGGAGCAACCTGGGACTTGAGGAGATCCTTAATAACACCGGGGCAGTTCTTGGTTAACAACTCGAAACCTTCAGACTCAATGGCTGCATCCAGATTGTTCGGCGAGCTGAGGAACACCAAGCATGCCGCCTTAAGCTCATGGCACTGGTGCTGCTCGGCCAATACCAAGATAGTCACCACAGAGCTTGTATCGATACGATTGCACAGCTTATCTTCACAAATAAGCTTCAGCCTCCCCAGATCATACTTATCTGCCGCAACAAGCAGATGCTGAGCCATGGCATATTCTTCTTCTTGCTTCATATCCGGCAATGCATCCGTGTACATGAAAGTAAGCAGAGCATTAAACACTGGTGCCTCCATATCATCTATGCGTATGGCCTCAGTGGTGGTTCCCTCATTCATCTGGCCAAAGAACTCTGCTCTGAAGACCGGAGACCGTGCCGCAAGCACCAATCGGTGCGCCGAGAATGTCTCCCCACCGACTTGGAATTCGACATCGACGCCCGCCTTGCTCGAGAGAAGAACCCCTAAGTGCCGGTGCAAGTCAGACGGTGGTACCAGGATAGATGGCGTCTCCTGCGCATGGCACTCGCTCATGATAGTGACATCGACCTTGACCGTGAAGGAATCGTCCTTGAGATGCCCGGATTCCTCCAATTCAACCCTTCTCAGAAATCTGCCAAACCCGTTACCTTTATGCACGGAAAATTCCCTGGTGTCGGAAGTGAAGGTATACGATGGCACCGGCTTCCCATGTTGGTCAAGTAAGCTGAACATGAATTTTGCCTTCACGGTCTCGGCCTCGCCGGCGACTTTATCATTCAAGCGGAGACAAAGGCCTATGTAATCACTGAAGTTTGATCTAAACCCGTTGGGAAAGTAACGTACAATCCATGTGCAGCCTCCTACCCGAAACGAGCAAGAGTCGATCCACTCGCCACTCGGGACCTCCTTGGTTCCCGAGTAGCCGACGATCTTCAGCAAGTGGTAGCTGCTCACGACCCCGGATATGATGGAGGATGCGGATCCGAAGGGGAGGCCGTCACCGCCGACATGCGAGGAGGTCGGCATGGTGTGATGTGGTCGGTTAGGGTTTTGGGTGGCTCGGGGAGGAGAGGGGAGGGGATGGCGGCTAGGGTTTGAGATGGTGTATCGGTGAAGCAAAGGAAAAGACTAGACTGGGAAAGCAGATGGACTCTTCTACTGGTCTGTTTGTGGCCCAATCGTGCGATGGAGATCCATGGACTCCTAACATTACTTATTGGGACGCGTCTGGCGAGCACGCATTGTCCCACTAGCGTTCCCGAGCGGCCGGTCAAAATAGGAAAGCACCTGGCCCCCCTCGTCCATAAAAGGGAAGTACTCATCCCACGCCACCCACGCTACAAGTCGTGCGCCTTCCACCAACCACGCGGTCCCCCGGCATGGAAAGCTGGCCTTGGGGATCACGTGCACCTCCCTGAATTCTTCCTTCCTGCAACTGGCCCAGGACCTTCCCCTCCCTCCACCCCAACTGCCCCATGACATCTTCTATTCTTCTTCCCCACGAAAGAGACTCCCATCGCCAGGCCTCCCATGGCGGCTGAAACGAGCTGAGATTCATGCCAATTGAAAAGAGAAAAAGAGTAGGAAGACATACCAGGAAACACCAGGAGGGAAAGGTGAGAACTCATTGAATTTCTTCCTCTTTCAATTCCCCTTCACCTCCCCTCCTGTGATAAAAAGAAATAGACAAGAAACACAGGATTTGTGGGGGAAAATATCTTCCTATTTCACTTCCCCTTCACCTCCCCTCCCGTGATAAAAAGAAATAGACAAGAAACCATATATGAGGTCTTTTTGTTCACACACTGCAGGTGAGATATGTCCAAAAATCTTTCCTACTTATAAAGGTTTGAGTTGGTGGTGAGTTCACTCACCCTCCTTTCCACTCTTACAAGTAGGACAAACGGTAGCCGAAATTTAGAAAAAAAAACCATACCAGTGACCTCCTTCTTTCCACATGGAGATTTTTTATCGTATCTCTTTCACACCATTCTATCTGCCGCTGCTCTTATCCAATCCTCTAGTTCATGATGGGCGATTACTATACAAAGCGTGTCATTGCTAAGTGTTGTCATTCACCCATTAAAAGACGCGTCGTTACAGTGTAAGGTATGTTCATACCAAAGATTCCAGCAACCAATGAGTAAAGTGACAGGCAGACAGTCCCAAAACTAATAATAGCTCTGGCTGCAGCAAGCAAAGGGAAATTAAGTTTTGTTCTATCAGAATGTTTAAATGTAATGAGCCAACTAACATGACCCATTCATCCAAATCAGACAAGCCTGTGGAGATTCTTTACTAGACATGGCTACCCATTAAGAATGTATTCATTACAATCACAAGGTTATCTAAAATGAATTTCTGCGGAAGTGCTGGCAACTGGCATCATAGCATGTAAACAACTGACTACCTTAGCAGCCACTAATATGTCAGAAATGACCACTACAAATTGCAGCCGTACAAAAAAATTGTAAGCCCGACAAGGACAATGCTTTTTCCACTGGATCCCAACCCAGCATTAAGGTTGACTACCTTAGCAGCCACTAATATGTCAGAAATCATCACTACAAATTGCAGCCGTACAAAAAATTGTAAGCCCGACAAGGACAATGCTTTTTCCACTGGATCCCAACCCAGCATTTCAACAAAGTCATGGTCCATCTGAACATGGTAAATAAACAGTGCTCTGTACTGAACAAGGGATGCATGAACTCAGAAACCAGCGCAATGCTCACAGCGAATTGTTACAGAGCAATCAGACAGAACTGGGCGAAATTTAAAGGGCAACTAGTTGACAGGCTTACAGGTTCTGACTAAACTGTTTACTAATTAGCACATATGGTTCTTGGTTTCCACATAGTTTGTCAAACCATTAATAATTCTCCACGAAGGATGTGATGACCAAACAAAATAGGACTACACATAAAAACTACGAGTACTAGTAGCATGCAGGGTCTTTGGTAAGTTTGTGGACGGATGATTGCAAATGACATGCAGGACTGTAACCTCATGTTCATGCCTTCGATTTTCTTTTCCCAAGTAAACTAGGAGCAACGTGGGACATGAGGAGATCCTTTATAACACCAGGGCAGCTTTTGGTTAAAAACTCAAAACCTTCAGACTCCATGGCCGCATCCAGATTCGTCGGCGAGCTGAGGAACACCAAGCATGCCGCCTTAAGCTCATGGCAGTGGTGCAGCTCCGCCAATGCCAAGATAGTTGCCACGGAGTTCGTATCGATATGATTGCACAACTTATCTTCACAAACCAGCTTCAACCTCTCCAGATTATACCTGTCTGCTGCAACAAGCAAATGCTGAACCATGGCAGATTCCTCTTGCTGATCCATATCCGGCAGTGCATCCATGTACATGAAAGTAAGCATAGCCTTGAACACATCTGCCTCAATTCCATCTATACATATGACATTTGTCTTGGTGCTCTCCGTCATTGGCCCAAACAACTCTGCTCTGAAGACCGGAGACCATGCCGCGAGCACCAATCGGTGCGCTGAGAATGTCTCCCCTCCGACTTGGAATTTGACATCGACGCCCACCTTGCTTGCCAGGAGATCCCCCAGGTGTCGGTGTATGTCAGACGGTGGCACCACGATGGATGGTGTCATCTGTGCTTGGAACTCGCTCATGATAATGATGTCCACCTTGATAGTGAAAGAATCGTCCTTGGGATGCTCTGATTTCTCCAATTCCTCCCTTTGGATGAAGTTGTCAAACCCCCACGATTTAGTACCCACGGAAAAGTCTCTGGTCACTGTAGCTCTGGTAGCCGCAAACGGCGCCAGCGACGATGGAGGAAGCGGATCCGGAGGGGACGCCGTCGCCGGCGACGATGGCGGAAGCGGATCCGGAGGGGACGCCGTCGCCGGCGACAAGCGAGGAGGTCGACATCGTGTATTGTCGATGTAGTTTGGGTCGGTCGCTGGCGGTGAGCGGCGGCGGTGGCTCGGGGAGGGGAGGGGGCGGCGGCGGCGGCGGCGAGGGTTTTGGCTGGTGTATCGGCAAAGGCTATGGTGGGGTTTTCCACAGGAAAAGAAGAGACGGAGAACGCAACTGGCGAAATGCGCGTCTGCCCTGAGCTGAGCGGCATCTCCGACACATCAAAGGCGGGCCGGACTTTCTTTTTACCTTTTTCTTTTTCTTTGAAACGGCGGCCGGGCCTCAAAGAAAGGTTTTTTCAGGCATTTGGGTTTAAAATGCTCCAGCACATGATATATCTTTATTGTCGAAAAAAAAGCAGCAGCGCCAAATTTTAGCTCCAAGTGTTGTAAATTTGCAGCGCCCTGGTTGCCGCAAAATCAAAACTCGCATGAACGCCAACCGCCCCGCTGAAGTTTCCTCACCGCCACCCACATGCCGATTCCGGCTAGATCTCGCCGTGCATGCCACCACCGTGTGTCCGTCGTCCACCCCTGGCCTAGCCACCACCTCGCCGACTATTCCCGCCGCTCCGGACGCCCGCAACTAACACCCCCCCCCCCCCCCCCCCCCCGCGCGCGCCGCCCGATTTGCAGCGATTTCGGTCATTCCCCGCCCCTCCATCGCATGAAATGGCCGCTGCAGCACCGTGGCTCACCCTAAAGGTTGATTAGCGGTCGTCACGCCTCCCACATGGTTGTAGCGACCACTATCAAACCACTGCTCCTTCCTAGCTCTTGACTATAGTGCATCACGGCGACGACAACTCCTGCCTCAACTACCAGCTCCCCAACGGCACCTAGACCACCCTGAGGTCATTCGTAGTCGGCCCGGTAGCCACTAGTTCTACCTCTACATTTCATAGCATGGAATTTGTGCATGTGGATTGATGAACTATGTAACAATTAAGTATTTACATTTTGTTTATTTTAGAAATAGCAGAGTTTTTATTATCATGTCATGTTTTTCTTTCAATACATGTTGACTTCTTTTAATTTTTATATACATATGAACATTTTTTACACGCATTGAACACTTCTAAAATGCACTGAGAATTCTCTCTAAAAGTATGTTTGATTTTTTCAATAAATGTTAAAAATATCAAATACACATTGAAAAAATTCCGGATACACGTTGAACATTTTAATACACGTGAAACATTTTTCAGACACACCCTGATCAATTTTTTAGTACATTGAAGATTTTTTTAATATATTTTAAATATCTATACCTATTAATAAAGGGAATATGTATTCTTTGTCCGTCGTGCACTTTTGTTAAAAAAACTTATTGACCTTTTTTGTTGTCAACCGGCAGTATAAAAAACGCTTCATCAACAATTTCGTAGGTACGCTCGCCCCACATGGGCTGTGCCTAGATTTACTTTTTCCGTCTGACCACCGTATGGGCCGAGCTGGACCTCCTCTGCTTTTTCCTATAAACAGAGAAGTAACGAAAAATATATGCACATGATGTAGTCAAACTCCAGACCTCCAGGCCCCCGTCGAAGGCATCAACCATCTCAGCTAGCGTATGATCACCCCTCAAAAAAAAAGGTAGCGTATGATCTGTATTCAAAGTGAGGATCATTACAAAACTAAATAGACCCACCTCGCTTTTTTCATAGCAAATTCTAACAGTTTTTATATGTTCGCGAGTCTCTTGAAAGCGCCAAGAGCGAGAGATATCAGGAAGAGGGGCACGAGCTCTACCCATGCTGAGCGGCCAGTGAGGAATGAGAGAGACACTGGATTGTGTGGTGATGGAAGTAGTATATGGACGAAGGTGTATATGGCAGCTTTGATTTACAACGCCACAGTCCGCTGAAATACAGGAATGACAGGAATTCAAACGTGGCGACCAAACCAGCACGTTGTTTTGGAGGTGGCTGAGCTAGCTGCGGTTGTGTTGGACTTGACGGGTTGTGGCTAGGCCCACCTGAGATTTATTCCTTTTCTTTATCTGCGTACAAATATTTATCTTTGTTTTACAATGCATATTAACAATTTTATATAAATACCAAGCATGCCCAGATCAGATGTAAAACTAAAATCGATGTGTTGTTTTTCCCGTTGCAACGTACGGACACATTTGCTAGTTTTTCATAAATGTCTTGAACATGTTTTTAAAGGGTCAAAACATTTGTTAAGTGTTAGAACATTTTTTCATAAAGAGTTTAATTATTACAAAATATAATCATGTGTTGCAACATAATTTTCATGCATACAAAAATGTATGTGTATTTCATGAAAAAATGGATGTATTAAAATACGAATATAAATACAAATATATCGCAAAAACAATATTCACTCATATTAATAATAATAGTTGTGTAGTTCAAAATATATCATGTAAAAATCTCACATGTTTTTAAAAGCTATTCATGTATGTTAAGTAAAATTTTCATGTATTTTCTGTACAATATTTTATTGAAAATAAAAAAATATCTATCTTGAAAACATGTTCATGTGTTTAAAAATAAATTTTCACCTATCTCACACAAAAATCGTCATGTATTACCAAAAACTATTTAAATATAAACTTATGAAAATATAAAATTTAAAATTGAAGTGAAAATAATAAATGCTCATATATAAAAAATAATAATTCATGTATTTAAGAGTGAAAAACTAATAAAGTAAATCAAAGAAATAGGAATAGAAAATAATCTAAAAAATCAGACAATAGAAATGGTATAAATAGAAAAAAAACCTAAATTAAAACAAATAAATGAAAAAAGGACAATCGGTGTAGTTGTATCGGCTCATGCGGGAAAGTACTTTGTTAGAGGGGTCGATGGAAGTACTTTGAATTAAAGTTCCGTGTGTGTATCATAAAATTCCTTTGTAGTTGTCTCTTGTCTCGTTCACGTTCTTCATCCTTTTTTTTTCTTCTCAGAATCATGTTACTACCATTTTTTGTTACTTGTACATATAAACAAATAATTGAGAAGCAAGAGAGAACATGTTGGTCAAAAGATTCGGATGCCCCTGGTGTCTTCAACGGAATACTTTCAACGGCAGACTCTGGTAAAAATTCCAATCTCAGAACAAAAGCTTGATGCGTGAAAGCATTCTCTGATGCACAAAGATTCTTTATAACAAACCAAACGAAATGATTTGACATGGATGTAAAGGGGTTATAAATTTGAACCCCCTTTTCCATCTGAAAGGCAATGAATTATGTCTCCTTAAGGTTATGATGGACAAACTTAACTTCGGTCTTATTTTATCATCCAGAGCAGGTTGCTTGAATTGTCTATGTACTTGCAATTAACTCTTTAAAAAGATCTACAAAATAATCATAGCTAAATAAGGAATTTTTGTTTAACTCTCTGGCTTCAAGCTTTTTGCTCAAATCAGGAGAATGCTTAAGGTCGAAACTATTGTTCTTTTGCGGAACATTAATTTGCCGAAATCAAAGTATTGATTTGAGACAGGACAATGAATAATAAGAGACAGAGCACATCGCCATCACAAAACCTTGTGATTTGCTTCCAAACAAGCGGGCCATTGGCCAGTCTGATCAGCCAATGACATTCGAACATATGATATTGTCAATCAGGATACTTTGAAAAACAAAACAAAAACAATCAATATGTACTAACCATATTAGTCATGGACTAATTTTGACGCTGCAGATTCATACCAAGTTACAAAAATAACCAAAGCATGCCAAAAAAAAAAAAACCTTCAGACTTTGATGCTACACAAGACAATCATGTTTTCCGGATTTTCACGATAGAAATTAACTGATATACAGTAACTACGTAATGTTTGTATAGCTCTTTTAATAGAAATAATTTCTTACATATAACTTTAGTAATGATGATTTTATTAGTACGTTGTTCAGTTAAATCTATCTATAGCAGTCGATGTAGCTAACGACGGGTGCTCCAAATGATCATATGATAAGCAAACATAGGCAAAAAACACATATTTGATCTAAGTGGCAAACTAATTCACAAACTGACCTGAGTTTGAAATTTTTTCACAAAATGACCGTTTTGGGTGGCGCCTTACATCAGGGCGCTGCACTACACTGTGCAGCGCCTTCGGATTAGGCGCTGCATCCCCGGCCAGCGTGGCAGCGCGGGGCCAGGCGCGGCCAGCGTGGCAGCCGTGCAGCGCCTAAGATCTAGGCGCCACACAGTGCAATGTGCAGCGCCTAGCTCTTAGGCGCTGCACTGCAACTTAGTAACCGCAGCCCCTGGCCCTCCCCATCCCCCCACCCCATTCGAAATTTCTTCCAGAGAAGAAACAGAGAGGGCGCGGCGGCGGCTCCCTCCTCTCCCCCTCTCAATCCCCTCTCCAAAAACTTGCTGATCTGGTGTTTCCCTCCGTGGATTCCTTCTCCAATCCCTCCTAGAAGGTAATCTCCTCCGATCCCCTTCGTTCTACCCTTAAAATCTCATCCTTTCTCAGATTTGTTCTAGTTTTGGATTTGCAATGAGTTCCCCTATGTTGTTGGATTTGCAATGATTATTGTTAGTGAAACCCTAGATTGTTGTTTAGTTCACAATGCATGAGTTCACAATGCATATGACATAGGAGATAATTATTGTTAGTGAAACCCTAGATTGTTTAGTTCACAATGCATTAGTTCACAATGCATGAGTTCACATTGTTAGTGAAACCCTAGATTATTGATTACTACCCTAGTATTGTTGATTAGTTCACAATGCATGATTATTGTTAGTGAAACCCTAGGAGATATATAAGAGTATTTTTCAAAAGAGTATTGCAAATCATGAGTTTTGTAGATAATTATGAGATGTTGAGTTGTTTTTAGATATATATGAGATGTTGAGTTTATTTGAAATATGTGATGTTGAGATGAACACATATGACATAGGAGATATATAAGAGTATTTTTCAAAAGAGTATTGCAAATCATTTATTCATTGTGTGAGAAGGAGATGTTGAGATTCTTGTAGATGAACTCATATAGTTTATACCGATATTTGAGATGAACTCATATAGGTTTATTGTTTGAACTTTGTAGGATGGTTTGGCTTCTGGACGATGTCTATGACACGCAACACCGGTCCTACATGATGCGCGAAAGGGGGATGGTAATAATGAGTGTTCTTAATATTTTGCAAATTTGCCTTTGGTTGAAATTGACATGCCCTAATATTTCTCATGACTTGTGTTTTTGCAGAAGCTTGAGCCTCTGAAGATTCGGTATCACGGGGTCTCTGGTGCTGCCATGCCCTACGATGAGCGGTACACACCGTACATCCAGCAGGCTGGACTCCTCCCGTGGATTCAGCTGGTCAGCCGGTCGACGCCGAACCTGAACGCTCCACTGGTGTCCTCTCTTGCTGATCGGTGGAGGCCGGAGACGCACAGTTTCCATCTTCGGACTGGCGAGATGACCGTGACGCTCCAGGATGTCTCCTTGATCACCGGTCTTCCTATCGACGGGAGGCCTCTCTGTATGAGCACCGATTCTGATGGGTGGCGCGCGCAGATGACGGCTCTTATCGGTATGGCTCCTACCGAGGCTGAGGCCGAGGCTGATGAAGAGGAGGGACAAGAGAGGAAGAAGAAGGAAAGGAAAGCAGCCGGAGCCCCTTTCACGTGGATTCAAAATAACTTTGCGCATTGCCCTGCGGATGCCACTGATGATGTGGTCCAGACACATGCTCGTGCGTATATGTGGTACGTTGTCTCGAGGACTTTGTTTCCTGACGCCACAGGCAAGAACGCTCCATGGATGTGGCTGAAGGCGTTGACCGTCTTCGAGAGCAGATGGAGCTGGGGTTCAGCGGCTCTTGCCTACTTGTACCGACAGGTAGTTGGTTTGTTTTGTTATTAATTCATTTCTTCATTAGCAATGCAACCTTGCTGTCAAGTTAACATTGTTTTCTTGCCCTATGCAGCTGGACGAAGCGTGTTGCAGGACCACGGCCAAGGCATGTATTGGTGGTAATCTGCTTCTACTGACTGTATGGAGCTGGGAGCGTCTGCCTGTTGGACGCCCGAAGAAAGTCAGGTTTAATACTTGGGATGAAGTTGACGCTTCACGGCTCCCCACTTGGGCTTACAAGTGGGACGTGGTATCCGATGAGATCCAAGATGTCAACCTCATGTACCAAAAGTACATCGCCGAGTTGGACACGATTACACCTGAGCAGGTAACGAGGACATTACATCAGTCATTTCTCATGCTTGCCTGAAAACTAGTTATCAATGTTGCGCTGCTGTTCTATTTGATAGGTGGAATGGCAGCCATACGGCGCCAATGACGCATTAGGGGTCACCCCCGAGTTTGTCCTCAACCCGATGTGCTTGCGGGATCGGGATCTTTGGCTTATGCGGTGCCCACTGATATGCAACTGGGCGGTTGAGTTTCATTTGCCACATCGCGTTCATCGTCAGTTTGGTCTGTTCCAGCCTCACCCGCCGGAATGGAAGGACACGGACAAAGCACTTCATAGGTAAGAGAGTATGAACCGTATTGACTTAGCATCGCCACTCCTTTTTGATGGTGCTAATGTTTGGTTTTGTACCATGCAGGTTGGACAGGAAAAAGCAACGAAAGATAAAGGACTGGGACAAGCATCATCACTCGTATGTTACCCAGTTCCATCTTAGTGTGGAGGAAGCTCGTCGAAGTGCAGGCACCCATCTTCGTGAGCATGACCCACTTGCTTTCGATAACTACCTACGATGGTTTCTACAAAATACTCGAGTTGAGGTATGCCCTCCGGCATACAATGAGGATATTCTTGAAGACCCCGCAAACTTCGAGGATCTATCGAAGCAGCAGTACAACAAACAAGTCAGGGAAGGGCTAGGAGTCCCTACTGCTCCGATCATTAACTATGTGGTAAAGTGTTCCCTTCTTTACTTTCTCGTTGGCTGTATTGCACATGTTTGAATGGCTAACGAGTTACTTCGTTCTCATCCACAGCGCAACCAGATCAAGACAGCAGCTGACGAAAGCCAGTCTATTCTGGAGAAGACAACAGCTGATGGCAATGAAGATGGTCCACTACGAAAATTCTTGAAGGTACATATCGCATTCAGGTGTCCTTGTTAAATTTGTTGTGGAGTTTGGTATCTTATACACTTGTTCATGTTACAGAATCAGGCCAAGAAGCTAAGGCGGTTGTCGAACATTCTCGGTTGCCGTGACCCAGAATATGATGAACCATCTGCATCTAGGTCTGGTACACCATCAGACCCCGCATCTCACCATGACGGTGACGATGTGACTTCCTCAGCTGCTTATCAGGATGATGAGGGTGCTCTCACCCAAGAGGTATGTCAAAATCTTTAGGAAGTATTTCTCACTTGATCACGACGCCGGTCTTTACCATATTGTTTATTGTGTGATAGGTTGATGATCTTCAAGATGACATGACTTTGGCGGACGCTCAAGTTCGGTCCGCATACATGTTGAAGCCTAGGCGGGCCAGGAGACGGTTCACGCCCAGCGACTTTGACAACAGAGGCAACCCAGTGGTGGTCGAAGGGAGCTCGCGGATGGCGAGCTTGGATGATGAGGCGGACGAGGAAGAAGAGGAAGAGGAAGCACCGCCTTCTCCACCCAAGAGGAAGAAGTTAGCGAACAGGCGTGGCAGCAAGAGCACGCGTGCAAGGAAGTAGTCGTTGTCGTGAACTCTTAGTAGTGTGCTACTTGTGGGGTTATGAACTTGTGAGGTTATGTGATATGTCGGTGAACTCTTAATAGTGTCGTACTTGTGTTTTTATGAACTTGTGAGGTTATGTGATTTGTGTTAGTTCAAATTTTTGTGATGTTCAAGTTATTGTTATTGCTGTGATGTTATTTTTATTGCTGTGATGTTCAACTGAATTAAAATTGTTGTCACAACAGAAGGTTTGCAGCAGGTTTTTGGCCAAAAAAAACGTAAGTCAGTGTGCAGCGCCTAGCCTCCAGGCGCTGCACTGCACTGTGCAGCGCCCTAGTCTGAGGCGTCACACAGTTATAGTGCAGCGCCTGATTACTGGGCGCTGCACAGCTGGACAGTATAGAGCAGCAGAAGCTTTGCAAAAAAATTTACGATTCCAACATCACAACAATTTCAAATGTCTAAACCTAACCAAATTAAGCCTACAAGATAGTCCACGACACATTCATTAGAAATGACAAATAAGGTCTACTACGAGATAGTCCACGACACATTCATTACAAATGGCAAATTTAGGCCTACTACGAGATAGTTCACGAGAAATGGCTTCTTGCCCTAGAAGATAGTTCATGACAAATACGGCATGGGTACATCCGGTTCCATGACGAGTGCACCGAAGCGAAGTCCCTACTGAGTGGAGCGAGGCCATTTCCCCTTCTTGTCACGTCCCTCATCCTCCTCTTGCGCCTCGCGAGCCTTTGCAAGCTTTCTTGCCCTCTCCTCCTCACGAGCAAGTTTTGCTTGGCGTGCCCTCTCCTCCTCTCGTTTCTTCCGCTCCATCCTCTCCTTTTGACGACGCTCTTCCTCCAAGCCTCTTCGAAGTTGTTCTTCGAACCGCCGCTGGCGCCTAAGACAATCTTGATATTGGTCCTTTTGGACATCTTCTGGCACTTCATGATCTATCCACGTGAAGTACTTGCACAGAGGAGGCGGTGACTGCATACAAAATTTTCGTTAGTGTTGACACACATTTGAGAGTAAAATGTTACTTCTCTACCATACCGGTGGTTCGTCATAGACGTTAGTTGGAAGCGCACGATCATAAGCATAGTTGGGGCATACAAAATATCTCCTCCCTTCGGTCCATGACTTCTTTCGGTCGGTGGACACCTTCACCTTGCAAACATCTCCACACCAACATGGCGGGATCTTCACATCTTTCTCCTTCACCTTGTCCAAAGATGCGTTCTCCCACTTGTTCTTCTTCCTCCTCCATTTTCCTCTCTTGACACTTCTTCTTCAAGTCGTCTCCCACCACCTCGGCATCTCACCTTCCCCCTCCGTGTCATCCACCCCCTTCATTGTTGCTTTGTTGGGTTGGGATGACGCCATACCTATGAAGATGACAACTTAATAGTTAGTAACACAATGTAAAATGACAATCACAACATAAATAACAAGATAATAGTAAGTCACATACGGCAATGGTCCATTGAGCCAAGAAAACATTCCTCCACTACCACGGCCGGCAAGGCCAAGACCATCACCACGGCCTGTACCACCACCACCGGCTAGATCATCACCACGGCCTCTACCATCACCACGGCCTAGACCACCACCACGGCCTCTACCACCACCACGGCCTAGACCACCACCACGGCCAAGACCATCACCACGGCCTCTACCACCACCACCACGGCCTCTTCTAAGACCTAGTTGACTCCCTCTTTGTTGCCTAGTTCCTCGTTGCCTTGGTGGATTTGGTTGGTTTGGCACTTGGGCACTTGTTTGGCCTGGTTGGCTACTACTTGGTTGACTTGGTTGGCTACCATTTGCTTGGCTTGTGCTTGCATCATTTTTCTTTGATCTCTTTCTTGCTTTGGTACAAGTTCTTGTGTTGTGTCCCCTATCATTGCACCCCCCCACAACGGGATTCCTCACGAGGCTCTTGGAATTGGCCGGTGCCGGTTTCTCGACCGCCACCACGGCCCCATCCGTCCATGTCACCTCTAAGACGCTTTGTCTTACGTCTTCCCCGTCTAATGACCTTCAATTCCGGGTCGGGCCACAGTTGAACTCCATGATACTCCGGCCATTGTGATTGGTCCAAGTATGGCTGAAACCGGGGAGCCCATGTATTCTTTACCGTCATGATTGAGAACTCGGACTCCCGCACGGTAAGCGGGTGATTGACGTCCACATGCCTAACACGAGCTGCGTTTAACAAGTGCGAGCATGGGAGATGAAGCAACGATGGCCTCATGCAAGTGCAATCACACCGTGTTAGGGAGACCTTGAAAGCCCGGGCTCCGTGTTGGTGGCCATCGTTTGTGGTTCCTCCAGGCTCTTTCACTTCATACATCCAATCATTGTCGTCATATAGTACAGCTTCTTGGGAGTCTGCCTTCCGTGATTGGAATTCCAACCATTCTTCAACCTTTGGTGGGAAATTGTACTTGTGCTTTTCCTTGTTCTCACCAGCAATCTGCTTATCCGTTTTCATTGAGTGCTTTAGAAAGTACGCATTCATCTTGTCAAATGTGTATTGAACTATTGCCGTCACGGGTAATGCACGTACACCCTTGAGCACCCTATTGAAGCATTCTGCCATGTTGCTTGTCATTTGACCATACCTCCGGCCATCTTCATCGAAAGCACGTGCCCACTTATTTCTTTGTACAATGTTATTATTGAGAAAATCAAGACCACCGGGATCAAGTTTCTTGTGTGTGACCAATGCATTGTACAAGTTGGTGAACCGCTTGTCGGAGAAAGCGAGACAACAATCTTGAATATCATCGGCCAACTCCTTGATACCACATGCCCTATAAAAGTTTGCACAAAAGTGCCTCATGCACCATCGATGGTGCAACTTAGAATGTCCGGGAATATCAACCACCACCGCATTTAGAATTCCTGGATGGCGATCCGATATGACACAAATTTCCCTTTCAGCAGATAATACCCTTGTTCTCAATTGACGCAAGAACCACTCCCAGTTATCATTGTTCTCCACCTCAACCAAAGCGAAAGCCAAAGGCAACACCCGATTGTTGGCATCACTTGCTATTGCAACCAAAAGAGTGCCCTTATATTGTCCGGTCAAGAACGTGCCATCAATGGCGATGACCGGCCGACAATGCTCAAAAGCCCTCACGCATTGCTCAAAAGCCCAAAATGCACGGCCAAATACTCGTACGGTCCTCCCGTTATGAATCAATGTTTGGTGCCCATGAGGCTCGACCACGTGAAGCATGCCTGGGTTTGTGGCGGCCATAGCTCCCAACAACCTAGGGATTCGGTTGTATGCTTCTTCCCAATTGCCATACAACATCTTGAATGCGGCTTGCTTCGCCTTCCATGCCTTGCCGTACTTCACCGGGTAATGAAAGATGGCTTTCACAAGGTCAATGACACTCTTAATGCTCATTGTTGGAAGTGTGGATATTTGGTTGGAAAACCTGTAAGCGATGAACTCCGACGTGAGTTGTCTGTGTTCTTGGGACACAAGCTTGCCCTCTGCATTCTTTTGTCGGCACATGTGACTTGGTACACAACTCACTATGCGCCAAGTGGGACCTCCTTTCCATGGCCTTGCACGCACAATCCATGGACATTTTGGCACTTCACATTTAACCGTGTAACGCACATTGACGTCCGAGTTGGCCACTCTATGTGGACGATAATGCGTAACCGAGTAGTTGTCTAGCCACATCTTCAATTCCAAGAATGATCCAAACTTACAACCGGGATATATCCCGTTCTTGCCGTCTTCCAAGTCACGGTGAGAACTTGGCCTAGCTCCAAGAGATATACATTTGCCACCATCTACAACGGCTTCATCCGCGAGACTAAGATCCTTGAACAATGGTGTCTTGTGATCCCGCCGGAATACCTTCTTAAATGCTTCGGCCTCCTTCGCCGTGAACCCCTCCTCATCAACTTCTTCATCGGGACCATCGTCATCCGACTCCGATGCATATGCATGGGAAAAAGGGATGGATTGGTCCATTGTCTCTTGCACATGATATTGGTCGAGATCACCCACATTGTTGTCATGGAGATCAACTTCGTTGTCATCCTCCTCGTAATCATCATGATCCTCTTGAAAAGCTTCGTTTTGGTTGTTTGAAATCGGGCTCAATGTTGGCCAAACTTGTTGCGTCAAATGAGGTTCACTCATTTGATCTTCGTTCATGGGTGGGGGAGTACTAGCAACCAACGGGGAGGGGTTCC
Source organism: Elymus sibiricus (assembly GCA_039707655.1). Lineage (NCBI taxonomy): Eukaryota > Viridiplantae > Streptophyta > Magnoliopsida > Poales > Poaceae > Elymus > Elymus sibiricus. The sequence goes on from CM077671.1 coordinate 405,048,232, forward strand.
GGTTCAAGTCCAAATGCAAACTAGACTCAACCTTCTTGGAGGAAAATAACTCAAGAGCCTTGTCTAGAGATTCGGCAACCGTCTCCTTGTATGCAAGCCAACGTTGCTCGGAGTTCACACGCATTGTCTTCCAACGGATGTGCATTCCAAAACCAACATTATGCCTTCCCTCCAACTCAACAATGTCACTTGGGTCCATCCAATTCAAATCCTTCCTCACTTGTTCCAAGACATCAGCATAGCTAGGACTACTCTCAAACACCATGTCAAGCTCATCCGGGTCCGGCTCAACATTGCCTTTCAAAAAGGCCTCTTTATCCACGTGATGAACATAAACACATGTTCTTCCCATCCCTACAACAATCAAAAACAAACATATATCAAATAAGTACTCAACCGAATATTTGCACAAAATACATAAGCCCCAACATAGTTATGAAACAATATCCCTAACCCCCACTTAACAATAACCACAACCCTAACACTAGCATAACCCTAACACTAACCCCAACATAACAACACACATAACCCTAACCCTACCATAGTAGAAAGCCTAACCCTAGCCAAAACTAGGGTTTCCCCACATATATACACACAAATTTCCAAATCCAAGCAAAAACTAGGGTTTCCTCAAACTAGCTAATGTGAGCAAATGTGACAATTCATATGGATGAAAACGAGTGGATCGGAGGAGATTACCTTAAGGGAGGGGTTGGCTTCGAAATCCACGGACAAAAACTCCAGATTTTCTAGATTTTACAAGGATTTGAGAGGGGGAGAGAGGGGGGCGCTGAGATTGTGTTTGGGTGGGGTGTTTGGGTGGGGTGGGGCCAGCCTAAGTGTTTAAGTCAATGTGCAGCGCCTAAGAGCTAGGCGCTGCACATTGCGCTGTGTGGCGCCTAGACCTTAGGCGCTGCACGGCTGCCACGCTGGCAGCGCCTGGCCCCGCGCTGCCACGCTGGCCGGGGTTGCAGCGCCTAATAATCAGGCGCTGCACAGTGTAGTGCAGCGCCCGTCTGTAGGGCGCCACCTAAAACGGTCATTTTGTGAAAAAAATTCAAACTAAGTTCACTTTGTGAATTAGTTTGCCACTTAGGTCAAATATGTGTTTTTTGCCGCAAACATATGCAAGTTGAGTACCGGGAGAAATCAAGCCCATACAAAACCTGAGGGTAAGGTTGAGCACAGTTAAGATGTAAGATTGTCGACCAACCCTCGCCCTGCCCCCCGCGAGCGCGCGGGGGGGGGGGGGGATTCCCTTCTGTGCCGCCGCCAGCCTCCCCTCGCCTCCTCTTCCCCTCGCCGCCGGCCCTGTCCTCCCGTCCCTCGGGGTGGTCTGACGCGGGGCTGCCCCCTCGAGTGGATGCGCGGCGCTTGGCGGGGCGCGGTGGCGCGGCACCGGCAGCAGCCAAGGCGACGGCGGCGGCTGTGGGTGGCGGCGTGGACGGCTGCTGGGCCCTACGGGTAGTGGTTCTTGGACTGGTGTTCTCGGGTGCGGTGGCGGGTGTGCTCGGTATGGTGGCGGGGGGCTCTCAGATCCGATCTGGATGTGGTGAAGCCTTCATCCGCCGTGTCGCGAGCGGCACGGGCTGTGGTGGCGCGGGCCGGCCTCTCCCTTGCCTGCAGGCACCGGTGAGGGTCCGGCGTGGTGGTGTGCCATGGTCCAGCGTGGCTGGCAGCGGTGGCTGCTACGTCGGGCTATCCATGGCGCCGGTGGTGCGGGTCAGTGGGGGCGGTGCCATTCTCCTGTGGTCGTGCCTTGCTGGCAGCGCAGATGGGGGTTGCGGGCTCCTTCTCCTTGGTCTATGCCGGTGGCTTGGCGGTGACCGGGGGCTTGTGCTTGGGCGGATCTGGTCGGGCCCGAGGTGAGTCGGAGTTGCATCTCTGGGTAGGCTAGCATGGGCTTGATCCGGGAGGTGCTCGTGTTCTTCGCGAGTGCAGTGGTCGTCGGTGGTGGTCGGGTCTCCGCTACACTGTGGCAGATCGGTGTCAAGGGCCACGGTTATGGCGTCGTGGGAGCATGCTCGACGAGCCGTCGGTAGTCACGGAGTAGGGTTTCCCCTGTCCACCGGGTACGGCTGGAGACCCAGGCGTGGATGCTTCCTACTGTGGAGGCGTCCATCTAGACTCTGTGACTGATGTCGGGCTAGGAGTGAAAGGTATCCCCTTTTACTCCTCCTTCCGTGGCAGGTGCACTGTGATGTGGGTGGTTGGTGGAGTCCTGGTGTCGGGGTGGCGGCCCCGGATGGTTGGCTCTCCGGCGGGCATCATGGCGGCGGTGATGGCCTTACCTGTTGGTCGTGTGGGCGGCGAGGGGTGGGGTAGTGGGTGGCTCTGGTGCGCTCTCTGTCTCTGATAGTGGCGTTGCCCCGGTCTGGATCTGGAAGTTCTGTGTGATTCGCGCTTGCCCTGGAGACCTCATGGTGACGCGGGGTGCTGCCGAGTGAAAACTTCGCGCTTTGTCGCCGACGACGGCGACGCTCGCGGGTGCCGTTATCTTCTTGAAGACGTCGTCGTGGTGCTCCTCCATGTCCGAGTTCCGGGTGAAAACCTCTGTCTGTTGTAGACACGACAATGACGATGCATTGCGCCGTTGTCCCTCTTGAGGGCGTTGTTGTGGAGCTTAGGTGTTATAGGGCTTAGCGTGGTGTTGCTCTCAGTTCTTTCTGTACTCTATGGCGGTAGCGTTCTGCGTGATCCGGTTATCGTTTGATTGGCACTGTTTGAGTCACCCCATCTCTTTGTATCGTTCGGCCGTGTACTCTGTATGGTTGTTGCTTTATATATAAAGCGGGACGAAAGCCTGTTTCCAGATGTAAGATTGTTTGAGTTTACATGCAAAACAAAAACGTATGCTAGATGTCGTTTTTATAGATACTACATGTGCCATTATTGCTAAAACACTGTCCCTTAGTCATGATCTTTTGTATGCTAGATGACGAGTGGATGCAGCCCCAAGAGGCCATGTCCCTGGCCAGCAACAAGAGAATTGGGTACAAGACCACACATCTTTTGGCCAGCAACAGGAACCCAGGTACTCCCTCGGTCCCATAATGTAAGACGTTTTTGACTCCCTGGCCAGCAACAAGAGAATTGGGTACAAGACCACACATCTTTTGGCCAGCAACAGGAACCCAAGTACTCCCTCGGTCCCATAATGTAAGACGTTTTTGACTGACTACACATAAAACTACTAATACTAGGTCTTCTAATTAACTTTCTGGACGGACCGTTGCAAATGACATAGATGACTGAAACTACATGTTCATGCCCTAGATTTTCTTTTCCCAAGAGAAGTAGGAGCGACCTGGCCCATGAGGAGATCCTTCATTACACCGGGGCAGCTCTTGGTTAAATGCTCGAAACCTTCAGACTCCATGGCTGCTTCTAAATTCGACAGCGAGCTAAGGAACACCAAGCATGCTGCCTTAAGCTCATGGCAGCTGTGCTGCTCCGCCAATGCCAAGATAGTCGCCACGGAGTTTGTATCGATACGTTTGCACAACTTATCTTCACACATCAACTTCAACCTCTCCAAATCATACCTGTCTGCTGCAACAAGCAAATGCTGAACCATGGAAGATTCCTCCCGCTGATCCATATCAGAAAGTGCATCAGTGTACATGAAAGTAAGCAGAGCCTTGAACACCTCTGCCTCAATGTCATCTATACATATGACATTTGTGGTGGTGCTCTCCTTCATCGGCCCAAAGAACTCGGCTCTGAAGACCGGAGACCGTGCCCCGAGCACCAATCTGTGTGCTGAGAATGTCTCCCCGCCGACTCGGAATTCGACATCGATGCCCGCCTTGCTCGATAGGAGATCCCCGAAGTGCCGATGCATGTCAGACGATGGCACCACGATGGATGGTGTCTTCCGTGCGTGGAACTCGGTCATGATAGTTACTTCCACCTTGACAGTGAATGAATCGTCCTTGAGATGCTCTGATTTCTCCAATTCTTCCCTTTCCATGAAGTCGCTGGTCGTGGTAGTAACAGTATGCGGCGGCACGGGCTTCCCGTCTTGGTCGATTAAGCTGAACTTGCCTTGTGCCCTCACGGCCTCGGCGACGGTGTCGTCCAAGCAGAGAAAGAGGGATATGCAATCGGTCTTGCTAGACTCGTCACCGTTGGGATAGTAACTCACACGCCATGTGCGGCCTCCCACCTAGAACGGACAAGAGTCGATGCACTCGCCATTGGGGACCTCCTTGGTGCGAGAGTAGCCGTCGATATTGAGCATGTGGTAGCCGCACACGGCGCCGGCGACGATGGAGGAAGCGGGTCCGGAGGGGACGCCGTCGCCGGCAACACGCGAGGAGGTCGACATTGTGTACGGTGGATGCAGGTTGTTCCGGTCGCTTACGGGGAGCAGCGGTGGGGGCGAGGGTTTGGGTGGTGTGTATCAACGAAGCCAGGGAAAAGGCAAGGTGTTCGCGGGAGCTACGCGTGGTCTAGCGCGGCGGCAATTGAGCCGGCCCAATAGTATAGCTCATCGTGAGTTTTTATTCCTGAACTCTTTTTTGTCGGTTTTCCACGGGTTTTCGTTTGTTTTTCTCTGGTTATCTTTGGTTTTCCTTTTATTTTCTTTGAGTTTTTTTTCGGTCTATACATTTTCTTCTGTTTTCATCTTTTTCTTTTATAACATATATCTATTTTTTTCATACACATTGTACATTTTGTGTATACATCAGGAATATTTGTACATACTTTTCACATTTTAAAAAATGTAATTAATATTATTTTAAATGTATTTTTTGATGTCTCATTTTCTTCACACATATTGTACATTTTTTCTCATACATCTATCCTATTTTATTATATATGTTTAACATTATTAAATACATGATTTACATTTTTATAAATACTTGTTTTGAATATTATTCTGATTACACGTTCAAACATATTTTTTATGATTCGAAAAAATATGTTTAAACTATTTTAACATTTTATACATTGGATAAATATATTTTTAATGTGACAAACTTTTGGTTTGAAGCTCGTGAATATTTTTGAAAAATATAATGCATTTATTTTGAATGGTCCGATACATTTTCCAATTACATGAATGCTTTTTTTTTATTTTGCATATTTTTTTCTTAAATATCACGTACATATTTTTGTAATGCATAAACATTTTTTTTATGTCCCATTCATTCTTAATGGTACAAACGTTTTCTAAAAGTTGAGTTAACATTTTTTACACTGAATTACATTTTTAACTATGCGATAAACATTTAGAAATGAACTAATATTTTTTTCTCATAATAGTAGGTACATGCCCGTGCATTGCCACATAGTCCATTTTTTGTTATATCAATAAATTTGGTAGGCTGGGACTTTCATGGTAAGTAAATTAATGTGATTAAGCGACATGCAGGAAGGTGCGGTAAAATATGGCATACAATTGAGCATCGGAATCCCACGTTTTGTAAAATGTAGGTTAATTAAGGTAGAGTTGAGGTAGTGTTGCAAAAGATAAGTAAATTAATGTGATTGAGCGGTGTATTTAGCATGTGCGGTCAATATGGCATAGTGGATGAAAAATGACTGGAAGAAAAAAATTGGTGGAGGGGTGTGGCGGAAGGGAGAACCGGATGACAAAGAGTTCTGCCTGGCAGGAAGAGGAACTGTACTTACTTTTTAAGTAAGTAGAGATATGTGTTTAGTAATGTTTCCAATATAAAAAAACAAAAAAAACGCATAATGTCAACATGACGAGGTCACTTGGTTACTATGCCAGCCCAATACCAGCTCCCCGCACATGGCGCTCGTATTGAAGCCGTTGCGAACAATACATAGACCCGCCCATATTAGTTGGCCCTAAAAAAATGGCCCATGATATTTGGCGATTGTTTGGATAGCTACCAATAATTTGCCTTAGCCCGCGTAGTTCCTGCCTCGTGCCTGGAAAACCTTCACCATATTTTTGGCTTCGTGTAAGTAGATATTCTTTCTGTGTGGGAAAGTAACGACTAGATGCAAACCAAAGAACGGTGACTTGGCTCCTTGAAAAAAAAGCTTGACAAAATTTTGATCATGCATTTGCTTTGGCCGTACCAAATTTTTGGTGTGGTTTGTTGGGGTTTAAACCAAACATACTCGACTAGACGAAGAAAGCAATTGGGCTCTTCAGTGGCCCAATTATCCATGTCTGATGTAATTTTGTATGAAATCCTCGACATTTACTTGAAAGAGATCAGGTTATTTATGATCGGAGAAAAGGAAGGGGCGTGGTTGATGTGTCACTGGGAAACCCGTAGGAAGGGGAGACGACCGGCCTCATTCACATCTGAAATCGCCAACATGAACACAAACGAAATCATCTGAATTTCGTATAGAAAGAAAAGGAACCACTTCTATTCTCTTAAGTATATGAAAAATAGCTTTTTGGTCCCTTTCGTCCAGAGGTTAGGACATCGTCTTTTCATGTCGAAGACACGGGTTCGATTCCCGTAAGGGATAGGTACTTATTCCCGGCCGGCGGTATCAAGAACCCGGATAGTCAGTAGGAAACTCCAATCTGCAAGCGGAACAACGAGTTTAGAAGGCACGTTCTTGAAAGAGCAGGCTGACTATGAAACTCATATAAGGCTCGCGATCGGGTGCATTGTTGACTCGGGGGCGGTTCCATAGGCGGCTACTCTAAGACGGATCAAGTTGGGCTATATATTATGGCAAGTTGACCCTACTTTCCAATTTCGTAGATAGAACAGTTCTAGTAGAAGGTTAACCCGGCCTTCCTAAGAGTACTAGGTTAAAGGGGAGACCTCTAAAGCCCAGAAAGAACTATTCTATCCCTTTAGGAATCCAAAAGCGCCGTATCTGTGGATCACTGACGGCTATACCCAATGAGCAAAGTAGAAAGAGCCTAGGAAAATTCATCTTCTCCCTATTCAGTCAGCAGTTGTCCATCGACTAGTCTTACTTACCGCACCGCCCGGCGAAAAGGGATTTCTCAGTGATAGACCCACGAGAGCGTGTGTGCCAGTGACAAAAGAAGTGCGAGACGATCTGGGAAGTGAGGGATGCCCTTCCTGGGTATCACGAGCGGCGAGGCAGGTACGGTTGGAGGAAAAGCAAGGCAACAGGGTGCTAGGTTTAAGCAAGTATTGTCCGTCCGATCATTGGAATCGGCTTAGCTGAAAAAGGCAGATCTGGTTGAACTAGTAGGAAGAACACCCTTCTAAGGTGAAGGTATTCCATTTCTAAGAAGGAAGTTCTATATATTCGAACTAGAGAGAAGCTCTAAAATGGAAATCGAAAAGGAACCCCTTGTCCGTCCAGGTACTCACCCCACCGGAACTCGCAATCAAACATAGGGTTGGCAAACTAGGAAGGCACAGAAAAGAAGGCAGTTGCGAAGGCGAGCAAGGTATTTTTGAATTTCCTCAAATTGATGAATCAATGAAGTAGTTGAATTGAAGTAAATGTGCCTACGAAAGAAGAGAAGGCTGATACGGATATGCGAATAGGAAGAAAGCAAGCATATATTACTATTGCATTGGCAACGAACACCGTCAAACAAAGATAGCTGTTGAGGAGGAAGACCTGGATAGGGAGCCGGTTACGAATAAACCTGGGACTAGGAAACCCCGAACTACGAATGGAAACACTTTTTCAAGCAGGGGTAAACGGATCTGGTTAGGAAGCCGGAGATGGAAGAGAGGGTGTCGTGTCGGATCTTCAATCGGGGCAAACAACGGATGCTCGGGATAAAGCTGGACTTCGATTGGTTTTTGATGGATATGAGCTTTCCCTGAATAAGGATCAAAATATGCTTCCTAAAACAGCATGCGCAATGGTGGGCCGAGTACATAGCATAGCGTATATCAAGTATCCAACGCCTTCCGAATAAGGAATGGAAGCCGACTTAATAAAACTACATCTTGCTGATGTAGGTGTAGACAGGTATTCTAAAAGGAGTGACAATATTGGGTGTAAGGATTCTTCTATGCAAACATTGACCACTCGTATGGTAGCCTCACAACCATCTACAAGGGAGACTTCCACCTCAACCTGAAGTTCACCCACGTGGAGCCTTTACTAGTCGGAGTGGTAAGACTACAACCGATCCTCTTCCCCAATGCCAGCGTTGTATGTACCACCTGCCTTCTACCCTAGCCGGCCCAATACCTTCTCCGCAGGGACCTCAACAGTCCACTACTTCTGCTGCACAGCCTAGTTCTTCTACACCAGCAGCTATTGCTCCTAATGATCCATCATCAATCTGCTCCACCTGTCAACCCGAAGCTGCCATTTCCAGAACGGTTTGTGAAGTCAACTGAAGACAAGCAGATTGCAAAGTTTCTGGATATGATGACAGATATGCAGATTACCACCCCCATCCTTGATGGTGTCTTACAGGTGCCGATGTATACACAGTTCTTTAAGGACCAGCTCGCAAAGAAGCGAAACATTAACGAGCCAGAACTGGTTACTCTTACTAAGGAATGTAGTGCACTCGTTCAAATAAGCTACCTCTCAACTTAGATGAGCCTGCCAGTTTCAGTATTCCATGCTTGATAGGAAGTCAAACTTTCCATGCTTTATGTGGTCTTGGGTCTACTGTGATTCCCTTCACTGTCTACGAGCCACTACCATTGGGTGATGTACGGCCGACTAGCATCACTCTCCACCTTGCTGATCAGGATCCGGCAGACATTTTGGGTGATATCCCTGCGATAGTTGGTAACTTCGCATTTCCAGTTGATTTTGTTGTCTTGGAGATGTAGGATAAGAGCTTTCCTATTATTTTATTTTGGGGAGACCTTTTCTAGCTACTGCAGGGGTTGTCATCGATGTGAAAGATGCTAAGCTCACGCTTCAATTTGGTGAGGAGAAAGTATCATTTGACATTAGGTATATCTTCCAACTCACCTTCCTCACTGTCCAGACCATAGTAAGCAATATGAAACGAGTCACTTAAGCCCTAGTAAAAGGCTACTCTTTGAAGTGAAAACAAAACAATAACTTAAAAAATTGATTGAGGAACTATCTAATACAACTATTACTTTCGAGGACAAGAAGGATGCTCTATATCTTTTTCCAATCCTGGCAAAGGGAAAGCCAGTAGAGTATGCCTTGGTTTAAGAGAGGAGGCATCTGGATAGCTAGGGATATTGACACGGATAAGCTCTTAGTCAAAGCAAGGCATCTGCCAACTTGTATGCATCACCCTGTGCTTTTTGCACATCAATGGAATTTGGACAAAAGATAGGAACAGCGAATCCTTGTAGGAGACGGGTTTACCGGTGCAGTTCATATGCTTCCTTGCGCTATAAACCAATACGCACGTACGAGGCCTACGATTCGTTGATAAGGTAACGGAGCCTTAGGTAGGTCATAGCTGGGGCGGATCTTTCCCTTTTCCGCAGCGAGGTGGGAGCCGTGTATTAATCCTTTTATCGTCCCTACCGTCATTTCTCTATGATCTTGCCACTTGATTAACAGGAATCTTCTATTCATAGAAAAAGATCGGAAATAGGTCTGGAAAAAGGATATTCAAAGCTCTATCCTGACCCCATTGATCATGCCAGAAATCAGTGTTATTGGCATTCCCCACACCTTCCCCAACATCTTGACCTCTAGCCAATATCTTTGATAGTCCATCTGTAACTAAATCAAAAGACAGGCTTTCTCTGGTGAAGAGTTAGGTTGATTTGAACTCCTACATGAGCAGGGCATTTACTGGATGCATGAGTTGGAGAACAAGAGGCTTCCAATAGCAATTGCTGGAGCTTAGTTAGATGCTTGAGAAAAGTGAATGAAACTTCTTAGATTTCTCAGTTCTGTTTCCACCATTACTAGTGTTTCCTTGCTTTTCATAATAGAAAAAGATCAACTAAACTAAACCAGAGAATCGCTATAGTAATGTATCCAAAAAATACAAAAAGCTATTGGTCGTTGGTCAGAGGCAGAACCTCCTCTAAAGCAGCTTCCCTCGAGTCGAGCAATGGGATAATCATTTAAAGGGAATCGATCAAGTGCTGAACTGAAAATCGATGAAATATTCCTATCATCAGAATTCCTAGAACAAGGGGATAGTTTTCTCAAGTTGACGGGTCCAAAGATCAAGGTTTTGCTTCCGACCTCGGAGAAATCTTCTATAATTGGTCCTTAGCCTCCTTACCCGGAACCTTCTCTGTCAACTGCCTCATCTCCCCACTGGTGCGCCTGTTAGATCCAGTATTAACAGAGGGACGCGCTTCACTAGTCCATTCCGTCAGTCACAGATAGGGGTTGCTTAGAATCCTACTACACGTAAAGGATTTATGAAACTTCAATCCTTGTTGATAGAACCACATTCTTAGAGGCACGGGCCCTTTTCATGTGTTGCTAGTAGAAAATTGGTTTCTAAAGAAGAGCTTGGCTCATAGGTATCAATCCATATGAAGAATGAAAATACCTGGGCTATTACATTCTAACCTAAGAAGTCCGACCGATCCTCTCCTCATGGTGGGCCACTGCTCTCCTCCAATAACAGCATTTATTTAAAGACGAAAGCATATCAGATCAGCGTGAAAAAGAACAAAAATGGCACGTCGCTTGATTCACCAAGATTTTTCTTTCTTATGCGGATAATAATGGTATGTTAGAATTCAAACATTGTTTGGTTGACTGAACTTAAGCCTACTCCCCCCCTCTCATTATACCGTACAGAATCTTATTGAAGTCGACAACAGCGCAGCGACCCATAGCATGTGCACCAGGATGGTCTTTCTATCCCTATCTATTCTCACCGAACTAGACCTCTCATACCCGGCTACAGGAGAGGCCTATGATTTATTTTCTTCGTCATAAATGATTTCCGCTGACTCAAGCATAGCATCTTACCCAAGCCATTAAGCTAATATCTCCCTTGCCATTAATTCAACAAGGCTTCCGAGAAAGAAAGGCATGTTACGAACCTAAGAACACCTACCCACCTATTAACTTTATGAATTCTGAGCTTTGGACGTTAAGGAATGAGTGGAATGAATAGACGACGTACTCTCTCTAATCGGTGCAGCCTGCTGAGTGCCCTTACTCTTGGTCATAGGCTTCGGAGAGTCAGACTGGAACTACGGCTATGGGAAAGTTCGCTATGGAAGGAAAGCATTTAACTACCTCACATCTGGTAAGTGTAGCAAGTCCAAATCCCTCATCTCATACGTTTCCCTCCACCTCCTCCGCTGGCCTCATAAGCCTCGTGGCTAGTAGGCAATGATCTGACTTGGGCGACGGAATGTGTTTTACAATAGTTCCAACGTTTGAGTAATTGAACTTGCTTCTTCACGGAGCTCCACACTTTCTTTTCTTGACTCGCAGCAACAAATAATGCAGTAATAGGTAATGTTTTAAATCCTATAAGTACTTTACTGAGTTAGGACTCTCAGCTCTTAGTTTAGTCTCGGTGCTGTTTTAGTCTAAGCCATTATACAACAATTCTGGACCCACAGCAGGAACAACTGCCTGTGGCCTCGGATGTAGATACCAGTCCCCTAGCCCCAGGAGTAGTAAGCCCAAACTGAGTCTATTAGCTCATCTTGTCCTTAGCAGCAGGTGAAATTCTAGTTTTATTATGCAAAATAACTCGTGGGTACAATTACCAAGGTTCTTTCTGGTCCATGGAGCGATCATTCCATCAACTGTTATTAGCCTTCGCGCTTCTTAAACCGTTGCACTAAAAAAGGTTTCCAGAGCTGCTTCCAAAAGATTGCTATGAGGGATACGCACAAAGCCTAAGCAAGCGTTCCTGTACGTCCCACCCGTGTGCGAAATAAAACTTATCTATCCGCCTAGTTAGATAATTCTTCTTCGAAGTGTCAAATCCTAAGCTCTTTGAAAGACGAGGTCTAGTGGAAGAGGCGGGTCGGGCAAGTTGAGTACTCAGATTCGGCGCTTGCTTGACATCTCTCTTTGAATCTGAAACCTGACATGACCATTGATTCCGCCTCCATTCCTGGAAAGGATAACGATGGATCTTTAGCTAGCTCATAGGCAGAGGAAAGGTATACGTTAACAGATAAGGAAAAGTGGATCCGCTACCAAATACGTTGTGGAGCCGTGTTCTCCAGGGAGGTTTGAGGGTTCTTGGGATGGGTTCTATGTTGCTGCCCATTCATTTCCTATTAATAAGGAGATATGTAAAGCCAGTCATTCTATTAAAGAGAACTTCCAGTGGCAGATTTTAGATGGTAATTCGGTGCGATTGTTATAAGACCCTTGGTTCGGTCGGACTGCATTGAATAGAAGGCCTATTCCTATGAACATGTCAGAGCTGTTGGAAGGTTTGTCTCTCTCCCACTATCTCATTCCTAATAGGGATCGGCATCTTAGTTTATTAGCTTTTTTTCTCCCTGATGAGGTGGTGCGAGAAATTTCAGCTGTACCAATTCCTAGAAGCATCTGTTCTGATACTTTGACATGGGGGTCTTCTGTTCACTCTGACGATTAGGATGAAGGAAGTATACAGGGAGGTCTGCCAGCCATTTAATGAGGAAGGTGGTCTTCATTTCTCTTGCGTATGGAAGCTTAAGGTCATTCCCTGCATTCCATTTTTTTGGTGGAAAGCTTATTGGAATAGATTTCCGTGCAGAGAACGAACTTCTTGTCTCAAGGAATTTGCTCCCATTGTCTCAGTGTTTTTTTTATGTTTGTGAAGGGGTAGTGGAGGACATAGACCATGTTCTGGTGAAGTGCACAGTAGCTAATCAAGTGTGGATGGTTGGTCTTCCTGAACTCTTTGAGCTGGAGCTTTGGACTCTACGAGGTATTGGGTGCTTGCCCTATTGAGAGTATCTTACATTCTCTCTTCACCAAACAGATAGACAAATAGGCAATCCGATAGAAAGATTATGGCTTCCTTACTATCAGCAAGCTCCCACAGGCGATGAACTGCTTCTGACTTCTTCATTCGGTTTGTAGCCATACCGTATAGAGTGAAAAATGCCTTTTTTTGGAAGTAGCTAGATTCAAGCAAGCATCCTAGCAAAACGATCTTTTGACAATGGGCTCTGCCCAACACTGGGACTGACTGACTTTATACAGAGATAGAAAAGGCAGCAATCCAAGTTTGAGAAGGCGGTTAAAGACATTCATTGTGGTTGGTCACGTTGGTGAATTAGATGAACAATCGATATTACCATCTTTTACTGTGAAGTCATCCATCCAGACATACTTCTTAGGTTAAATAGCCAAACATCTGAGTGAGTCAGTCTACCAATGCCTTGTGACTCATGACAGTAGTCCACCAGATCCCTAGTTGTAGTTTTTGTCCTTTTGGATACCACCTATTTTCATATTGAAAAGATTCCAGTACCTTCACCACAAACACAAGGCCTGCTGCTCCCTAAGTTGTAAAGTCGCCCGTTTGGTAATCGGAGTGAATCTATACTTACTCAACTACTAACTCTGAATGTTCTCGCTATCGAAGGATTTCTTTCTTTGCGTATGATGATTGAGGCTCAATTCCTTCCCGAAAGAATAGTAGACTGACAAACGTATCTTACTTGTTCCCTCAACTGCTCGACTGAAAGAACTCTTAGTTCTCATTCTGTTCTTTCTTGTTTTTTCAGGATCCAGGAAAGACTTTCTTTAAAAAGAGGAATCCAGATGGATAGATTGTGAAATAGAGTATCTCCTTCGATTGAAACATCAAGGATGAAATAGAGGACTTCTAACCGAATGATTGATGGAATTCAGGTGCGATTCCTAGTATTCAAATAAAAGAATATTAGATTACATATAAGTTATTCGTGTTCCTCCTCCACTCTATTCTCTATTTCAATCTCATATGAGGTAGCTGGTCAAAGATAGGCTATGTCGACCCTTTCAAACTGTTTTCCATAAAAAAAAAGCATAAATCCGCTTATGGCATTCACCCAAGCATACAGAGACAGAGGAGAGCTTGCCTGTGGTAAAGGAAGGTTTTTACTACGAAGCATACGAGTCTGCTTTAACCAACAGGGGAGTGGGAAATACACTCCCCTGTTTGTTACAACTGATGCCCCGCCTATAAGCAGGTAGCTTGTGAGCTATCGATCAATTGTGAATGTTCTCATAGAATTGGATCTTATTCACATAAGTCTTTCATTTCGTACATGTTTCCAAGAAAGAAATTAGGACAACCAATTAAGCATTGGATGAGTCAAAGGCTTCTTCGAGCATTTCCAGATCAACTAGGACAAGACTCAATAAAGTCACCAATGTTGCTGCTTGCTTGACTTTGCTTTTTTGAATCTACTTCTTTGCTTGTCTCGCCAATGAAGATACTGCTGTTGGGGAACGTTGCATGGGAAACAAAAATTTTCCTACGCACACATAAGATCTATCCATGGTGATGAGCATCTACGAGAGGGAGAGTGAATCTACATACCCTTGTAGATCGCTAAGCGGAAGCGTTAATAAACGCGGTTGATGTAGTCGAACGTCTTCGCGATCCAAATCGCCGAGCGTCCCGCGATCCAATCACGATCCTTCCGATCTAGTGCCGAACGGACGGCACCTCCGCGTTCAACACACGTACGGCTTGATGACGCCTTCACCTCCTCGATCCAGCGAGCGATGGTGAAGTAGTGGTTGAGTTCCAGCAGCACGACGGCGTGGTGATGGTGGTGAGGAACAATCTCTGCAGGGCTTCGCCAAGCACTACGGAGATTATGACGGAGGAACTAGAGGGCTAGGGTTGCCGGCACACGGCTTGGGAAATCCTGATGTGTCCCGTGTGCTAGCCCTGCCCCTCTATTTATATGTTGAGCCTTGGGGTCTAAACTTGGAGTAAAAGCCTCCTCCAGGTCGGTTTTACCCGCACAAGGTCGGTTTGGCCCGCAGGGAAAGAGTCCAACTCGGATCCCTGCCGAACCGTGCACAGCCGCACACAAGCGGTAGTACCGCTTCACACAAGCGGTAGTACCGCTTGGGCGGTAGTACCGCTTCACACAAGCGGTAGTACCGCTCGGGCGGTAGTACCGCTTCACCAAGCGGTAGTACCGCTTACGCGGCAGCAAAACTACTTTTGCACTTTCCAATACCTCGTGGGCTTTATCCCTTTGGCCCATATAAAGTGTTGCTGCACCCGAACACTTCGGTAAACATCCGGAACCCCTTCCGGTGAACTTCGGAACTCTTCCGGAGATCAAAACACTATTATCACATATATCAATCTTTACCTCCGGACTATTCCGGAGATCCTCGTCATGTCCGGGATCTTATCCGGGACTCCGAACAACTTTCGGTCACCAACATAATAACTCAATTATACTAATCGTCACCAAACGTTAAGTGTGTAGACCCTGCGGGTTCGAGAACTATGTAGACATGACCGAGACACCTCTACGGCCAATAACCAATAGCGGGACCTGGATGCCCATATTGGCTCCTACATATTCTACGAAGATCTTTATCGGTCGAACCTCTATGTCAAGGATTCAGTTAATCCCGTATGCTGTTCCCTTTGTTCTTCGGTATGTTACTTGCCCGAGATTCGATCGTCGGTATCTCTATACCTAGTTCAATCTCGTTACCGGCAAGTCTCTTTACTCGTTCCGTAATACAAGATCTCGTGGCTAACACTTTTAGTCACATTGCTTGCAAGGCTCATTGTGATGTTGTATTACCGAGTGGGCCCTGAGATACCTCTCCGTCATACGGAGTAACAAATCCCAGTCTTGATCCATGCCAACCCAACAGACACCCTCGGAGATATCTGTAGAGCACCTTTATAGTCACCCAGTTACGTTGCGACGTTTGATACACACAAGGTATTCCTCCGGTGTCAGTGAGTTGCATGATCTCATGGTCAAAGGAACAGATACTTGACATGCAGAAAACAATAGCAATAAACTGACACGATCAAATGCTACGTTTACAGTTTGGGTCTTGTCCATCACATCATTCTCCTAATGATGTGATCCCGTTATCAAATGACATCTCATGTCCATGGCTAGGAAACCTTAACCATCTTTGATCAACAAGCTAGTCAACTAGAGGCTTACTAGGGACACAGTGTTGTCTATGTACCCACACATGTATTTGAGTTTCCAATCAATACAATTATAGCATGGATAATAAACGATTATCATGAACAAGGAAATATAATAATAACCAATTTATTATTGCCTCTAGGGCATATTTCCAACAGTCTCCCACTTGCACTAGAGTCAATAATCTAGTTCACATCACTATGTGATTTACATTGTAATGAATCGAACACCCATGCAGTTCTGGTGTTGTTCATGTTTAGCCCTTGGAAGAGGTTTAGTCATCGGATCTGCAACATTTAGATCCGTGTGTACTTTGCAAATATTTATGTCGTCCTCCTTGATGTAATCGCGGATGGAATTGAAACGTCGCTTTATGTGTCTGGTCCTCTTGTGAAATCTTGGTTCCTTGGCTAGAGCAATGGCACCAGTATTATCACAAAACAGAGTCATTGGGTTAAGCGCACTAGGCACTACTCCAAGATCTGTCATGAACTCCTTCATCCAGACACCTTCCTTCGCCGCCTCCGAGGCAGCGATGTACTCCGCTTCGCATGTAGAATCAGCTACCACGCTTTGCTTGGAACTGCACCAGCTAACCGCACCCCCATTAAGAATAAATACGTATCCGGTTTGCGACTTAGAGTCATCCGGATCAGTGTCAAAGCTTGCATCGACGTAACCCTTTACGACGAGCTCTTGATCACCTCCATAAACGAGAAACATGTCCTTAGTCCTTTTCAGGTACTTCAGGATATTCTTGACCGCCGTCCAGTGTTCCATTCCTGGATCACTTTGAAACCTTCCGACCATACTTATGGCAAGGCTGACATCGGGTCTTGTGCACAGCATTGCATACATGATAGAGCCTATGGCCGAAGCATAGGGGATGACACTCATCTTTTCTCTATCTTCTGCAGTCACTGGGCATTGAGTCTTACTCAACTTCACACCTTGCAAAACAGGCAAGAACCCCTTCTTGGACTGATCCATTTTGAACTTCTTCAAAATCTTATCAAGGTATGTGCTTTGTGAAAGTCCTATTAAGCGTCTTGATCTATCTCTATAGATCTTGATGCCTAATATGAAAGCAGCTTCTCCTAGGTCCTTCATTGAAAAACTCTTGTTCAAATATTCCTTTACGCTTTCCAGCATTTCTATATTGTTTCCAATCAGCAATATGTCATCCACATATAATATTAGAAACGCTATAGAGCTCCCACTCACTTTCTTGTAAATACAAGCTTCTCCGTAAACTTGTATAAACTCGAACGCTTTGATCACCTCATCAAAACGAAGATTCCAACTCCGAGATGCTTGCACCAGTCCATAAATGGATCGCTGGAGTTTGCAAACTTTGTCAGCATTCTCTGGATCGACAAAACCTTCTGGTTGTATCATATACAACTCTTCCTTAAGGTAACCGTTAAGGAACGCTGTTTTGACATCCATCTGCCAAATTTCATAATCGAAAAAGGCAGCTATTGCTAACATGATTCTGACGGACTTAAGCATCGCTACGGGTGAGAAGGTCTCATCGTAGTCAACTCCTTGAACTTGTGAAAAACCCTTTGCCACAAGTCGAGCTTTATAGACGGTGACATTACCGTCCGCGTCCGTCTTCCTCTTAAAGATCCATTTGTTCTGAATGGCCTTACGCCCTTCAGGTAATACTTCCAAAGTCCATACTTTGTTTTCATACATGGATCCCATCTCGGATTTCATGGCCTCTAACCACTTCTCGGAATCCGGGCCCATCATCGCTTCTCCATAGCTCGTAGGTTCATCGTTGTTTAACAACATGACCTCTAAGACAGGGTTGCCGTACCACTCAGGAGCAGTACGCGTCCTTGTCGACCTACGAGGTTCGACAGCAACTTGATCCAAAGCTTCATGATCATCATCATTAACTTCCTCTTCAGCTAATGTAGGCTCCACAGAAACAACTTTCTGCGCTGCGCTACTCTCAGGTTGAAGTAAAGGTTCAACAACCTCATCAAGTTCTATCTTCCTCCCACTCAATTCTTTCGAGAGAAACTCTTTCTCAAGAAATGTTCCGTTTTTAGCGACAAACACTTTGCCTTCGGATCTGAGGTAGAAGGTATACCCAACTGTCTCTTTTGGGTATCCTATGAAGACGCATTTCTCCGCTTTGGGTTCCAGCTTTTCAGGCTGAAGCTTTTTGACATAAGCATCACATCCCCAAACTTTAAGAAACGACAGCTTTGGCTTCTTGTCAAACCAAAGTTCATATGGCGTCGTCTCAACGGATTTCGATGGTGCCCTATTTAAAGTGAATGCAGCTGTCTCTAATGCATAACCCCAAAACGATAGTGGCAAATCGGCAAGAGACATCATAGATCGCACCATATCCAATAAGGTTCGATTACGACGTTCGGACACACCATTACGCTGTGGTGTTCCAGGCGGTGTCAATTGTGAAACAATTCCACACTGTCTTAAGTGACTGCCAAACTCATAACTCAGATATTCTCCTCCTCGATCAGATCGTAGGAATTTAATCTTCTTGTTACGATGATTCTCAACTTCACTCTGAAATTGTTTGAACTTTTCAAATGTTTCAGACTTGTGTTTCATTAAGTAAATATACCCATATCTACTTAAGTCATCAGTGAAGGTGAGAAAGTAACGATAACCACCGCGCGCCTCAATACTCATCGGACCGCACACATCAGTATGTATGATTTCCAATAAGTCACTTGCCCGTTCCATTGTTCCAGAGAACGGCGTTTTAGTCATCTTGCCCATGAGGCATGGCTCACATGTGTCAAGTGATTCAAAATCAAGTGACTCCAAAAGTCCATCAGCATGGAGCTTCCTCATGCGTTTTACGCCAATATGACCTAAACGGCAGTGCCACAAGAAAGTGGTATTATCATTATCAATTCTACATCTTTTGGCATCAATGTTATGAACATGTGTATCATTACTATCGAGATTCAATAAGAATAAACCCCTCACATTGGGTGCATGACCATAAAAGATATTACTCATATAAATAGAACAACCATTATTCTCTGATTTAAATGAGTAACCGTCTCGCAATAAACAAGATCCAGATATAATGTTCATGCTTAACGCAGGCACCAAATAACACTTATTTAGGTTCATCACTAATCCCGACGGTAATCGAAGAGCGAGCGTGCCGACGGCGATCACATCAACCTTGGAACCATTTCCCACGCGCATCGTCACTTCGTCCTTTGCCAGCCTCCGTCTATTCCGCAGTTCCTGTTTTGAGTTGCAAATATGAGCAACCGCGCCGGTATCAAATACCCAGGCACTACAACGAGAGTTGGTAAGGTACACATCAATAACATGTATATCATATATACCTTGTTTGTTGTTGGCCGCCTTCTTGTCAGCCAAATACTTGGGGCAATTCCGCTTCCAGTGTCCAGTTCCCTTGCAATGAAAACACACAGTTTCTGGTTTGGGTCCAGCCTTGGGTTTCTTCACGAGAGGAGCAACTGCTTTGCCACTCTGCTTGGAGTTACCCTTCTTACCCTTGCCATTTTTCTTGAAACTAGTGGTTTTATTGACCATCAACACTTGATGCTCCTTCTGAATTTCAGACTCAGCGGCTTTCAGCATCGCAAACAGCTCGGCGACTGACTTGTTCATCCCGTGCATGTTATAGTTCAACACGAAGCTCTTGTAGCTAGGTGGCAATGATTGAAGAACTCTGTCAGTGATAGCCTCTGGCGGAAGGGGCATCCCTAACTCAGCCAGACGGGTGGAGTACCCAGACATTCTGAGCACGTGATCACTGATAGACCCGTTCTCCTCCATCTTGCAAGCATAGAACTTATCGGAGATCTCATATCTCTCGATCCGGGCATTCTTCTGAAAGATAAACTTCAACTCCTGGAACATCTCATATGCTCCATGACGTTCAAAACGTCTTTGAAGTCCCGGTTCTAAGCCATACAACATTGCACATTGAACTATTGAGTAATCATCAGAACGAGCCTGCCAGGCGTTCACAACGTCTAGAGACTCAACTGGAGCGGGTGGATCACCAAGCGGTGCATCAAGGACATAAGACTTCTGGGAAGCCGTAAGGATAATCCTTAGATTACGGGCCCAGTCCACAAAGTTACTTCCATCATCTTTCAACTTAGCTTTCTCTAGGAACGCATTAAAATTCAGGGGTGCTACTGCGCGAGCCATGATCTACAACATAAATATAGCAAAGACAACTTAGACTATTGTTCTAGATAATGAGTTTAGTTAATCATATTACTTAAAAACTCCCACTCAAATTGACATCCCTCCGATCATTCGAGTGTAACATGATCCAAATCCACCAACTCAAGTCCGATCATCACGTGAGTTGAGGTGGTTTCAATGGTGAACATCTTCATGTTGATCATATCTACTATATGACTCATGTTCGACCTTTCGGTCTCTTGTGTTCCGAGGCCATGTCTGTACATGCTAGGCTCGTCAAGTTTAACCCGAGTGTTCCGCACGTGCAACATGGCTTACACCCGTTGTATGCGAACGTAGAGTCTATCACACCCGATCATCACGGCGTGTCTCGAAACGACGAACTTTCGCAACGGTGCACACTTGGGGAGAACACAATTTATCTTGAAATTTAAGTGAGGGATCACCTTATAATGCTACCGTCGTCCTAAGCAAAATAAGATGCATAAAAGGATTAACATCACATGCAAATCATAAGTGACATGATATGGCCATGAACTTGTGCTTTTGATCTCCATCTCCAAAGCACCGGCATGATCTCCATCGTCACCGGCATGACACCATGATCTCCATCATCTTGATCTCCATCAACGTGTCGCCATAAGGTTGTCGCGCCGACTGATGCTTCCACGACTATAGCTAACGTTTAGCGATAAAGTAAAGCATTACATAGCGCTTAATGATTGACACGCAGGTCATACAATAATTAAAGACAACTCTATGGCTCCTGCCAGTTGCCGTACTCATCGACATGCAAGTCGTGATATTCTATACAAAACATGATCATCTCATACATCACATATATCTCATCATGTAATTGGCCATATCATATCACATCATACCCTGCAAAAACAAGTTAGACGTCCTCTAATTGTTGTTGCAAATTTTACGTGGCTGCTACGGGTTTGCAAGAACCGTTCTTACCTACGCAAAACCACAACGTGGTGTAGTGATTGCTTTTTGATCTTCTAAAAGAACCCTCTTCATTGAAATCGATTCAACTAAAGTGAGAGAGACAGACACCCGCTAGCCATCTTTATGCAACGAAGTTACATGTCTTGAAGGAACCTGTCTCGCATAAGTGTACGCGTAATGTCGGTCCGGGCCGCTTCATCTCACAGTACCGCCGAATCAAATATCAACTAGTAACGGCAAGCAATATGTATACATCCACGCCCACAACTCGTTTGTGTTCTACTCGAGATCTCATCTACGCATAGACCTAGCTCTGATACCACTGTTGGGGAACGTTGCATGGGAAACAAAAATTTTCCTACGCACACATAAGATCTATCCATGGTGATGAGCATCTACGAGAGGGAGAGTGAATCTACATACCCTTGTAGATCGCTAAGCGGAAGCGTTAATAAACGCGGTTGATGTAGTCGAACGTCTTCGCGATCCAAATCGCCGAGCGTCCCGCGATCCAATCACGATCCTTCCGATCTAGTGCCGAACGGACGGCACCTCCGCGTTCAACACACGTACGGCTTGATGACGCCTTCACCTCCTCGATCCAGCGAGCGATGGTGAAGTAGTGGTTGAGTTCCAGCAGCACGACGGCGTGGTGATGGTGGTGAGGAACAATCTCTGCAGGGCTTCGCCAAGCACTACGGAGATTATGACGGAGGAACTAGAGGGCTAGGGTTGCCGGCACACGGCTTGGGAAATCCTGATGTGTCCCGTGTGCTAGCCCTGCCCCTCTATTTATATGTTGAGCCTTGGGGTCTAAACTTGGAGTAAAAGCCTCCTCCAGGTCGGTTTTACCCGCACAAGGTCGGTTTGGCCCGCAGGGAAAGAGTCCAACTCGGATCCCTGCCGAACCGTGCACAGCCGCACACAAGCGGTAGTACCGCTTCACACAAGCGGTAGTACCGCTTGGGCGGTAGTACCGCTTCACACAAGCGGTAGTACCGCTCGGGCGGTAGTACCGCTTCACCAAGCGGTAGTACCGCTTACGCGGCAGCAAAACTACTTTTGCACTTTCCAATACCTCGTGGGCTTTATCCCTTTGGCCCATATAAAGTGTTGCTGCACCCGAACACTTCGGTAAACATCCGGAACCCCTTCCGGTGAACTTCGGAACTCTTCCGGAGATCAAAACACTATTATCACATATATCAATCTTTACCTCCGGACTATTCCGGAGATCCTCGTCATGTCCGGGATCTTATCCGGGACTCCGAACAACTTTCGGTCACCAACATAATAACTCAATTATACTAATCGTCACCAAACGTTAAGTGTGTAGACCCTGCGGGTTCGAGAACTATGTAGACATGACCGAGACACCTCTACGGCCAATAACCAATAGCGGGACCTGGATGCCCATATTGGCTCCTACATATTCTACGAAGATCTTTATCGGTCGAACCTCTATGTCAAGGATTCAGTTAATCCCGTATGCTGTTCCCTTTGTTCTTCGGTATGTTACTTGCCCGAGATTCGATCGTCGGTATCTCTATACCTAGTTCAATCTCGTTACCGGCAAGTCTCTTTACTCGTTCCGTAATACAAGATCTCGTGGCTAACACTTTTAGTCACATTGCTTGCAAGGCTCATTGTGATGTTGTATTACCGAGTGGGCCCTGAGATACCTCTCCGTCATACGGAGTAACAAATCCCAGTCTTGATCCATGCCAACCCAACAGACACCCTCGGAGATATCTGTAGAGCACCTTTATAGTCACCCAGTTACGTTGCGACGTTTGATACACACAAGGTATTCCTCCGGTGTCAGTGAGTTGCATGATCTCATGGTCAAAGGAACAGATACTTGACATGCAGAAAACAATAGCAATAAACTGACACGATCAAATGCTACGTTTACAGTTTGGGTCTTGTCCATCACATCATTCTCCTAATGATGTGATCCCGTTATCAAATGACATCTCATGTCCATGGCTAGGAAACCTTAACCATCTTTGATCAACAAGCTAGTCATCTAGAGGCTTACTAGGGACACAGTGTTGTCTATGTACCCACACATGTATTTGAGTTTCCAATCAATACAATTATAGCATGGATAATAAACGATTATCATGAACAAGGAAATATAATAATAACCAATTTATTATTGCCTCTAGGGCATATTTCCAACAACTGCATCATCTCTATACTTGCTAGATAACCAACACTTTGCTTCCCATTTCTTTTGCAATTAGATCGATCTCCCAATGCTTATATATGTGGTGCCCCATAGTGATGAATGGAGCAAAAGCTAGGCAGAATTAGGAAGCATCAGCCCGGAATGACCCCAAGACTTATTTGCAGGAATCATAGCCAGCCAATAGAATTACTCTTTGAATATAGCAGCGGTGACGCCATGGATCAAGGAAGAAGGTTTTGTCTTATCCCAGCAGCAATGAGAGCCTCTTTCTTCTCCTGATGTGAATACACAAACCCCTATAGCGTCCGACACCACTCACATACCCTAGAAATTCTTGTTGTGGGGCAAGTGAAAGTACTTTGATATGCCCCAGAGGTCTTCGAACCTTGGTATTTCGAATCAGATTGATAGCTTTTTGAATGGCTGCGGTTCCGGGACTCAAGTCTTTAGTTTACAGGTTCTACATTAGGTTCACGAAACGGATACCTATCTACACAGCAAGCTTCTTCAACAGGTCATTGGACATCACCCTCACTTCTTCTAGCAGGAAAGCGCGTTAAGAGGTAAGATCGTACCTCAAGTCAAAGGGCCTCGTTATAGTTGGAGGCAACACAACACATGCTGAACAAACCTCAACTTGCCTATTTTCTGTAACTGGTTGAAACTACTAATTTCCAGTTCATCTTACGATGGTATACGGTGACGGGCCAACCTTCTATACTAGTGCATTCATAGGAGGACGAAGCAGGAATTAGGAAGCCCTACACTTCAACTGGAGCGAACTTCACACTCGAACTTGGATATAGCAAATAGATCAAATAGGCTCAGAGAGATACGGGGCATAATAATAAAAAAAATGAACCGTTGGAGTGGCAATACAGCTAGATAGATAGATAGAAGGTCTGATTCTAAACGAAGTCTGATCTGTCACACCCAGCCATAAACAACCATTCCAGATTCCCAAGATGAAGTGGAAAGAAAGAGGATGCATTCAGGATCTCATACTTCGGCGAATCTAGGGGCTCAGAAGAGTGTCACCAACGACGGTAAATCGGTGGGCCAAACCAAAGAAAGACTGTCTCTTTGACGACGTGGTCACGGGGATACGATCCGACAAGAGAGATGCTGAAGAATATGCCCTCCTCAAGGGGTCAAGCACTCGATCAGAACTAAATCATCCTGCGGCACTCGCAGCATGAGCACATAGGGCAAGATGAAGAGAAGGATAAACGCTAAAGAGATCGTCAACTTCACCTTGGCATGCTTCCATCAGTGCCTCAAAACATTTGCTATTCTTATCTCTAGAAGGGTGCTTCTATTGTTGTAGTGTTTATAGCGAAAGAGGACAAAAGTCCAGCCGGACACCGTATAACTCCGGTATCGCGTCGCGGGTGAAAAGGGCCTGAATATTTCCTACCAGCAAGCACCCCCACTAACTCACACGTCATTCTTGCATCTCACTGACACTGGGCCCGAGAAACGGCAGAAAGCAAAAGGTGTGAACCTTGTAATCTTTTCTATACAGAAAAACAGACCCTCTTCGAAGCTGAACGTTGTGGGGCACTGCTGTCAACAGAACATTTCCTAGTGTGTAAGCGAATTTAAAGGTGATAAAAAGGCAGCGAAGTGTTCCAGCGGCCAGCCACGACGCTCGCCCCACCGTCCAGACAGAGAAACCCCTCACCAAGCAGCGGAGCTCAGCATTTCCACCACACCGACGCCTCCGGTCTCCCCCGCGGTTCCCTTTCCCGAGAAGCAGCTGATCTTGGCCGTTGGATCGACGTATAAATAGCCACGGGCACGCAAGGCCGGACCTCTATTTCTTCACCTGCCTCCCCTCCCACCTGGGCATGGCGACCTTCTCCATGGAGGTGTTCGACAACGAGGTCGTCCCGTCCACGCTCAGCAGCATCGCGCCCATCCTGCGCGTCGCCGCCGAGATCGAGCCCGAGCGCCCCCGAGTCGCTTACCTCTGTACGTGCATTCGTTTTCGCGGGGATACGTATGGTGCATTTCGCATGCTGTTTTGATGCGTTTGGGTTTGGATTTTGTGGCAGAGCGAGCGCTCCTGGTGAATTTTTTTGGCGTCGGATCAATGCCGCGTAGGCTGTGTGTACTTGGAAAAGTTTTGTGTTCCCACGTTAAAAAATGTTTGTTCTTATATTTTTTTGGGGGGCACATGCACGCCTCGGTTCGTGGTTTTCGAGGATGTTTTGCTTTTGATTCATAATCATACGAGTCTATGCAGAAAAACAGTTAGTGTGATTTCCTGGAGAACTTTTCTGGCTTTGCCATTTTTCCTTGCTTTGGAGAGCTAATTTTGGAGTATGTTCGTAAGCGTCCGCATTAGATTTTGCTTTCGGCGATCATCCATACGTATTACTTGTTCATTTCGGAGCACCTTTGTGTTTCACACTTGAGGGAGCAGATTAGATGTACTAGATAGTGGTATTTCCGATACTTTCCTCGTTTTGTTGAAATCATGTTGCAATCGGATAGTTATGGTCAATTGGTTTGGCTAGAATAGTTTCACGTATCTCGAATGGGACTCGGGTAATTGGTTTCTAGTTTCTACTACATCCTGCAAAGTAAATGGAAGTTTCTAGCGTTTTGCTCGCTTTATTTTTCTATTTTGTTTTTGCTGGGAACATAGGTCGGTTTTACGCATTCGAGAAGGCACACCGGCTGGATCAGAATTCTATCGGTCGCGGAGTCAGGCAGTTTAAGACGGCTCTGCTCCAACGACTTGAGAAGGTGAGATGCAATCTCCATGGCTCCATGTATTTTGCATGCTCTAGCGTATGTGGTGTTTCCTTCGTTAGTTTCATTCATTTCAGTTCGTTTCTAGTTGCTTGCTGTTTTTGGCTTGCCCCGTGCCTTTATTTGCCTTGCATGGTTTGCAATTTTCACCCTGCTGTGAAACCAATGTATATAGCTAGTAGCTTTCATTACTTGCTTGATAAAGCTTTAATAAATTGCTAGGTGGATAAGTGTATCGCTATGATTGGCTATAAGTCTCAGAATTCAAGTTACACTATGCTGGAAAACAAGCTAATATAAGAGAACCAGTAGCTTAATTGATATCTCAACGTATGAGTGATCTGTTATTGTAAAATGCTCATAGAAAATAAATGCGGTTGAATTGTTATGGTGTCTGCCTACTTGTAGTTTGTATTTGCAGTTTAGATGATGTTTTATGAATCCTCAGTTCATTTGATTTCCAATTCAATAAAATTGTAATTGTGTGATAAGATGATAATTAGCCGATGCCCAAGGTGGTAAAATTGGTACTTGTCAGGAGATGTCATGAAACAAGCATGCAAGCTGAATTTATTAATTATGTTGTTCCAGAAGTAGTGTAATACTGCAATAGAATGATATGCTGCATCCTTTGCTCCTTTCTATTTTATATGTACATGTGCTAAGTTCCAGTTGTTTATTGACCGAGGGAAATCCACTGCTTCCCCTTAGCTTCAGCTTTTCCCTAGTGAAAATATGCGGCTCTTTTCTTTCCCGAAAAGGCATTCATTCATTGTTCGTTCTGTGCCAAGAACCAGATTTGAACTGGTGACACGAGGATTTTCAATCCTCTGCTCTACCAACTGAGCTATCCTCACTATTTATTGTGCATCATCCTAGTAGAGTATTTGTATCTATGTCAATTAAATGGACTAAAAAAGAAAAAAGTATTCTCAAATTGGACTTAGTAAATATCAGGATAATGATATGGATTGTGAATGACTTACTTAATAATAGGGATTACTTGCCTATACTATAATATGTTCATTTGTATGAATGGGATAAGATCCAAAGAAGTCAGTTCGGATCCGTTTGTGAAAGACTAGAATAAGAAAGACAGTGAATCTTGTTTGAACCATTAATGAAAAATAGAGGTTGGTACAATAGTTAGGAAGTAAAATGGGCTTTTTATTGGGGATAGAGGGACTTGACTTGAACCCTCACGATTTAGAAAGTCGACAGATTTTCCTCTTACTAGAAATTTCATTGTGGTCGGTAACGTTGGTGAATTAACAGAAACGGAAAGAGAGGGATTCGAACCCTCGGTAAACAAAAGCCTACATAGCAGTTCCAATGCTACGCCTTGAACCACTCGGCCATCTCTCCTACATAATCTTATTATTGACCAGAAACTGAGTGAATAGCGAGTTTTCGTATCACTAAAGTACAGGTACAACCGATCACAGGTTCCATAGGGAGTTTGACTTCCTTTCCAATTTCATATTTCTCAACAACAACTTCTCTCATCCCCACGGATCTATTCAAAATTCTGGAATCGTCCCATGTTTCTATTTCGATTGTATGGCGTGGCGTATACATGTTATGCAAACAGAACGTATGGTTACTTTACTCTATTTTCTCATGGCTTGTTAAACCTTTCTTTTTTCTTTTTGGATCATAACCAAATAAAAACTTCTCGAGTTATCAGAATCCATAGTCAAATTCAGTCCTTGGTTATTCAAGTTAGATGAATTAGTAATAGTTTGGCTCACATTGGTATACTACGAAATCCAATCTGATTCAAATATTGAATATCTCTCCTTGTCGGGACAATTTAAGCAGAATAAAATATCTATTATCGATTTTTTCGAATCGAATTAGTCTGTTTTTTTGCTATTTCGTACTGTATAATTCCTTTGTTTATGGGATCATTTTCCCCGAGGGTTTCCAATCAATGGGGGCGTAGTATAGGTAGTTAGATAGTGTAGGCTCCCCTAGCTTGAATTCTTTTTACCCATTCTTTGAGAGTGATAGGTTTGATTTTTCCGTACCGTAATAGAAGAGCTCAGAAGAAAGACCTAATTATATAAAAACACGACCATTCAAGCTAAAGATCAGAGGATCCGTAATAGGACTCTCATAGACTTGCCGGGAAATAGAAAATTTGGAATCGGCTTTTCTTTTGCGCTAAAAAAAACTTGAGGCCTTTTCCCTTATTATATGGCATATCCATACTTTAATAACCTAGTGCCTGATCGATTGAAAGCAATATTTACTGTCAGATAGAGAGATGCTGATAGGAAAAAGGATGGTATTTACTTATTCTCAAGAATATATAGAAAGGGAAAAGCTTAATAGCCACTATTGATCCCCTGAACAGAGCACATGATTCGGGATCAGGTGCGATGTGAAGAGGTAGCCTAGCCTTTTATGAGAGTCAATTGGGAAGTGGAAAGGCAAAACCATTAGTTTAAGTTCCCGGCTTTAGTCCTCTGTGAAGTTCAGTCAACCATTTGAGTCAATTTTGAGTAAATAGTAAGACTTCGGATCGCACCATTCATAATGTTGCATCTGAATACTTGGCATCTTTTTCCCACTGCTAGCTCATAAATTCGCCTTGGTTTCACCGGAATTCGTTTATTTCGTTCATTAATTCGTTCTGATAGCTACGCAGAGGTCTTTCCTTACGACTCCCGTGCTTAATACGAAAAGCGGTTCTTGTGTGAAAAGTGCCAACTGACTATCTCCTTATTTTCTGATTGTTCTTCCGATAGGAATATTCCCTTGATCAGCTAACCTGGCCCAAGCATAACAATAGTGCATTTCCCCTTGATGGTACGATTTACATATCTTCTACCTCTGCTACTTCTGTTCAGGAAGGTTAGTTTAGGCACTCCATCCCTGAGGGCTGCATCAGCTTATCTTTCTAGAAATCCCAGCTATAAGCTAGATTGGTATAAATAGGGCATTAAGCAGCAATAACAGAGATAGCATCCATGAGTTTTTTAATCCATCCTTTAGCATCGCCTGACTCGGACAAGGTGTTTCCTTCCTTCGCAATACCCGGCCAGGGCAATGTAGCTATCCCAATAAGATATGAAAGCTGGGCCACACCTGAGCAAGGAACTTATACATAGAAGTAACAGTAAATGTGCAAGATTTGGACCACTGCCATTTCCTTAAACCATCAATCAACAAATTGAAATAGAGATATCGGTATCTTCCAATCTGCCACAAGGATCTAGTCGCCAGTATCTTTGCCTTCTTCCCAACTTATCCCAGCATTCCTTGTAAGCGTTGCTATCACTATTTCTCCCTCCGGTGGCCTTGAGGCGTCTCAATCAATCGGTGTATCCGCCACAGGACACACCTCCTTCTCTCAACCATCCGAACAAGAAGATTTTAGCACTAACCCTCCTCCAGCTTTCTTTCCGACCGAAGTACCGCTTTTCTTTGCACTACTTTCGAACCGTATCAGGAACAAGAGCTTATGCGTTGCTTTCTTTTCGCAGTACCCGCCCCCAGGGGTCATTACTTGATGAAGAGTGCTTCCCCTTTGAGCACCTTATCTTGGCCATCAATATAATTAATCCATCCTACCTGTCTAGATATTGCTGTTAATACACAGGTTGATTGTATGACTATGGCATAGTGAGTTCTGGCTCCTAGCTGACATACTGAATACAGCATCGAAGCGGGTCTATCTTATTCCGATGTAACGATTCCATTGAATATTGTGATAGCATCCTTGATTTCAGCTAGCTATTCTCAGTGATATGCTTGCTCCTCTTGGATTTCATTCCATGATAAGTATGTATTGGAAGTTGGAATGCCTAAAGTATTGGTGCATTAGGGTCCTCTTAAGCCTTGTTTCCTTCTTGATCTTACCTTTCCGTTGCTATCACTCGCTCTAGCCTCTCCTGGCCAGAGCTCCCTCTATCAACAACACCCTCACGCGATTGATTCCCTGGATAAGTATGGCTCATATAAGGTATCCTGATCATAGTAATTGTATCATATCTCCTTCTCCTATTGATCTTACCATCCCTCGAGTCCAAGTCTCGGGATGGCGCTTATTAAGGTCCTGTTTCCCCTTGACAGGATCTTCCAGTTCTGGTATCCCTGAAGAGCATTTCCTAGTATGTATTTACTAACCTTAAACGATAGGAGCCGTATTTAGATAGATATCCTATAAATCTATTTATTTTCATTAGCTTGTAAATTCCTTGTGTGAAATAACTCAGAAATTCATTGTGCTAAACTTGTATCTATGCAGTACTGTTTAATGTGGAAGAAGTGTTTTTGTTACTAACAACATAGAAACCATGATACCAGTGCATAAGCATGAAAAACTCACTTTGTGATCAGATTGATCAAGGTTGTAGTCATTCGAATTTACTACTTCGTTAAATGATGGCTGTTTAAAGGTGTCTACCATAGTTTGTTTGGACAATGTCCTTAGTAATCAGGTATGTGACCTTCTTATAACCCACGACATCGGCATGATAGGTGTTAAATACATCCAGTGATGGTGGAGCTAAATCAACAGGTTTTATATATGGATCCCAAGGTATATACTTATACCAGACAATACAAAATAACCCTGCGTATACTAGAAAAGCAAAATAACCGTACACATACGACTTAGAATTCTCATCAGAAAATGGTATTACTACTTCAACCAACTTGTTTATGATTTCACGTTTCAAAAGGGATTTCAAACCAAGACCGCTATGTGAGAATCGCTGAATAACGTCAAAAGTATCCCTTAAGTAAATATTATCGATAAAAAACAAACCTAGCGAATCATTTATTTCTTTAAACTTATCAAATATATACATACATTTATATTGTCGCCAGCCTACCTGAGCGTGGAACAAATATTTTATATATACATATTCCATAACTAGAGTTCCATAATTGTGAAACGTGGTATATGGTCGTACGCTAACTCCTATTTGAAAGTCGTGTGGCTCTCTAACAAACATGGAAAACAAACCTATCCTCGGCATCCAACTGTTATAAAAGAATGGAAGCACAATTGTTGTTGGACCTATAAACCCTATTATTTTGGCAATAAAACCATTTAGACCTCTTTGATCTAAATTGGTAAATGTTTTTCGATTTTTCACAAATCTATCAATAGGTGAATTAAAGTAGGAAGTCCAACCACTGTTGGAACTATCTCCACCGTTTGAACTACCACCACCCCATATAAAATGGTGGATTATACCATGATCGTCGTGCTTAGGTGCACTAGTTTTCACATTTGGATTTGTTCCATCATTAGTGGAACTAGAACCATCATTAGGGTTAGGGGAAGTAGAAGTAGATGCATCATTACTGCCACTAGATGCATCATTGTTGATAGGTTCTTTAGCTCCTTCCTCATCCGTTATATCTTTTTTCTTGGATTTCTTATTATTGTGGAGTTTTTTATCATCATCTTTTTCCCCGTCTCTATTGTATAACGAATTAAGTATCTTAATGGATTGAAAGAATTTATTCATGATAACAGTATTTTCTATTACTCTCTTATTGGTGGATTTCCTCCGCTTAATTTTGAAATTTACCCAGCCTTTTGAGTACTAGGATCTCCCCCTTATCCTAGAAGATCGGTACCCAGACCATATCCTTGGGCAGCTCGGATGTATCTATCTTTTCGTTCAGATCACATCATCTCGAGCGCGGAATCTTATTAGTGGATCAGAAGACTATGGTGACCCGTAGATCTTCAGATGTTGATTTGCAGAGCAGGGCCGGAATGCGGGGATTGCATTCTTCGAAAAGTATCATATCTTCTTTCCCTAGGGAGAAAGCAGAAACCAGAAACGAGTGGAGGTTCGATCTCTCACCCAAAGCAATTGGGGCTGGTGGAATCTTCCCCTATAGACTCCGAAAAATCATCGTGTACCTTTCCCCTATAGACTCCGAAAAAGCAGCGTGTACCTTTCCCTAAATCCTTCTCCCGTGAATGCTATTCTCGTGTTCTGTGATTATAAAAGACCCGTTTCTTGTTTTCTTTGAGGTAATAAACGAGCTGTATCCCGCTTTGCCTATCTTGATGTGGAATCTATCGTTGAGCACCCATGAATGCAGGTAGAAGGTGTTTTTTCTTAACTCTTTCCAGGCCTCAGCTTGATTGGACTTCGTCAGCTCTTGTCGTTCAGCTTCCTCTCTCCTCCCTCATCTTGTCTCTCCGTAGACGGCGTTAAAAAGTAAACAGACTTCAAGCAAAGTAGGTTCGATCCTTGTGTTCTATTATATGAAGTAGAAGAAGAAAGAGCCGGGGGGATGGTCTTGGCACCCATGGGTTAATGGTGAAAGCGCTCAAGGAAATAGGGAATGGAATATTCAAATCGATCATAAGTGCTATGCTTTATGTAATCAGGCTGAAGGCTAACATCTCGCGAGTAGGCCGAGCTAGGATAAGAATTCCAATCAAAAAAGAAGTATGAATTGGGCCCAAAATCACTACTTTACTACCTATGTCGCGTGTCGCGCCACCTAGTACGATAGACTTTTTTCGGGAAAAGAGCAGGTTTTGCCCCAACTTGGACCCAGGGAAACCAAAGAAGAGCTAGTTTCGCCCTGTTTAGTTAGCGGTGGATGAGCTGATTTCTTTTCACTCCTGTTTCAGAGATACAAAACAAAAGTAAAGTGTAGAACGCAATGTTTGAGCTCCAGGCTTTTACGATTCTTCCGATTGACTTCTCTTTTCTGCTCCTAGCTCCGAATGCCAGTATGTAGAGAAGTGATGGAAAGGGTTGTGCTCTTTCATTTGAGAAACTTCCAACCAAAATAGGAATGTTAGAACAGAATATTTAGATA
Organism: Elymus sibiricus; assembly: GCA_039707655.1. NCBI lineage: Eukaryota > Viridiplantae > Streptophyta > Magnoliopsida > Poales > Poaceae > Elymus > Elymus sibiricus. Next base: position 405,081,106 of record CM077671.1, read on the forward strand.
CAGGTCCCTTATGAATACTGTACTGAGTAAGATTCATTGAAGAAATGCTTTGGAGAAGCAATAAGTTTGTGGCACAAGCATAGTCTTCTGCTAACCTAGCCTTTCCCATCTTTCCATTAAAACGAATGTAGCTAACGTGAACTAAAAGCAAGCTCTTGTTCGAGGAAGTAGAAATTGTTAGTTGTTGCTAGCTTGAACTGAGTTGTTCCTGTTGGTGCTAGGGTTGCCAAGGGAGTTGTAGCGAGATGCTGCTAATGCAGTTATTTCTGATGTCCGGACGATGCAGCGGAAGTGAAAAGAAAAAGATATGATGCTTAGACCGTTCAGACAGGGATGATGGATTTCTAGATATAGGGTTTATTTGAATGTCTGGCCAAATGCTTACTTTCGTTATGCTTGTCCTGCAAAGCTGGATCTATGGTTCGGTTGCTTTTCTTCTCCTGATTTTCTGATCCAAATCCTATTTCATTGATTTTCTGACTGGAATTCAAGAAGGAAAACTAGGAGAAATTGACTTGAAATGATTATCCCATTTCTTGCTTTCCCAACTGGAACGGCAAACTAGTAGGAAAGGATCTGTTATTTTGGAGTTCTGTCTCAACCTTCATTCAATTATCCGGGCTCCCCTTCGGCTTGAAGAAGACCGCTTTCCCTTTCTTTTCTTCCCTGGCACCCAGCATAAGTTATAGGGCGCCCTGAGGGTAGACCCAGCAATTTGTCAATCTATACACAGCATAAGTTATAGGTCGGCTAGGTCAATCAGTTGAGGGAAGGCCGAAGTAGTTCTGGTTTCGGAAATCAAGGCAGATAAGCTATGGTGTCCTATAATCCTCTCCCCTGAAGGGTTGTTAGATTACCAAGTCCGCAAGGAATGGGAAATAGGACCTTTAAATCAATGCAAGTAAGGGCTGATTAACCTAAAGAAAAGAGTGCATGCATCAGAAAACACTTTCATTTGATTCTAATTCTCGTATCAATAAGATCATATCGGGATCCATCTATGAAAGATCTCTATTGCATCAATAAAACAAACCCCTATATATCCCTTTTTGGTATAGAAAGTTCCAGCCAATTCCAATAGCTTGTGATAGAGTCAAGGGTGCGATTACCCTGGAATTTCAGCTCACACTTTCGGAAAGCTCGATAGTATCGTATTCCGCTCGTATGCTCTCGTTATGTAATAGAATACCTTTTACCGTTCATCAAGTGAACGTAGCCCTTTCGTAGTCTATGCCCCTTTATTCTTAAGTGGGGGAATCCCCTGAAAGCCGGTGATCGAGTGAGTTTTTTCCAGGAAGCTAGTTCTTTAGGGCTTAAATGCGCCGCTTGTCGGCTGTGAAAAGTATACCTTTCCTTTCCCACCTGTTTTCGGTGCCTTCTTTATGCTCTTTCCTAAGGAAGCAAGAGGAAGAGTGAGGGTCGACATGCAAAGAATGGCTTGAGTGAAAGCTGGAGTGGCACAAGACAGATTGAAAGCAAAGGGAATAGCTCATATGGAAAGAAACATATATAGTCAATGAAATTCTAAAGATAGCCGTAATAAGCGATATGATAAAAGATTCAGAATGAATGAATAGAATCTAATAACATCGGGTTCCCGTGAAAAAATGGGATTGGGGGAGTAGTTCCCCTCTAGCCAATCCTAAAAGTTCTTCTGCCTTCGATCCAGTGGTAAGCCTTTCAAGTTTCCAGCCAGTAGACAAGAAATTCAGTAAGTAATAGAAACGGGATAGCCATCATAAAAGGGAAATCTCAATCAGTAGTTCTTTTTTGGAAAGCGAGGTTGAGTTATATGAAACTCAGGCAAGAAGACGAAAAGACGTTCATATTACCAATTCCGTCTCGTCTGATCTTTTATTGGTTTTGTTTTTTCTCTCGTGCCCTTCTGGGCGGTACAAAGAACTGATGTAGGGGTTGCCGCTCCTTAGTTCATCTCTTGGTAGAACAAGGCACCTATGCGGTGGGTTCGACTCCCACAGGAGCGTACATTTCCAATCGATTTGGTACTTTTCTTGATTCAGAGTTTTTGTTGTGCATTACAAATTATTTAGTGATGTAAAGCCATCAAGCAGTAGACCAGCAAGGGTTTTTTCTGTCTCGGTATTCATTCTTGAATCAGTGACTGAGAGTAAGGGCTAGTGATCCATCTAATCACTAAAGGTGGGGCATCTTTCTTTTCGTAGTAAGCAACTCTATTGAGAATCTAGTTTCTTGATCGAAGTAAAGAAGAATTGTAGTTCCTCTTTAGGCGAGCTACTTCGTTCCTATTCTCCGATTCTGAATAGGAGAAGGTTGTAATGAACCCAAAATACTTCGCTAAGGTTCAACCGTTTCGCTACGGTTTTCTTCCAATTTCTTCTAAGGAATTCTGATCAACAGAAAAAAATCTAAGCGAAGGCACCTTTCTCTGTATGGAAAAAGGAAGAAGATGCTGCTTTGGCTTCCGTTTCTAGCTCTGCTTGAGCTGCTTCGTCTGTTTCTCTTGATGTGGGTGTCGGTCTTTTGAGATCTCTTCTCTCACTTTCGGAGCACAGTTGGTCCTCAATTTGAAAACCGACAAAGGTGACTTCTTCCTTATTCACGCCTTGATGCACCTTTTTTCGTGTTCAATCTCGCCTGAGAGCAGTGCATCGATACAACAGAGTTCTCATTCTTACCCTTCAAAAGATCGGGAAAGGTCATTCTAGGCTCTTTATCAGATGTCTCATTCCATCCTTTACCTTGTGCCATGCATGATTCCTAGATCGATTGAATGATCAATTCGAACTTTAGGAACGTAGTCCCTTTGGCCACACAGGAAAAGGTTCATTGTTTTATTTGAAGTAGTGAAACTAATCAACCAAGCGAAGCAAAAGAGATACAAGTAGTGATTATTGTTAACAGATTGGAATGCTATTAAGCATAACGAGACGCTAGCTCACGTTGGCATCTTTCAACCTTTCGGATAACTTCTCTCCATACTAACCAAGAAGAGCAGGGCGGTTTTACTACCATTAGCGAGTAGTTCCCTCTCCATTTTGCAATACAAATATAAGATCACTATTATTACGAGTGGTGAAAGCAAAAGCAATAGTCGCGTACTGGAATCCCAGTAAAGAAGAGTGATTTTCGTCAGAAAGAACAAAAGCTGGAGGAATGCGATCCAGAAAAAAACAGAAACATTGCACTTTTTTTCGTTTGCAAGTAGTTGAAGAGGGAATCCACTACCAAAAGAGAAAGAGTTCAGCTGCCCTGATTTCTCGAAGGGTAAGAAGAAAATAAGAAGTCTCTTGAGCAGTGAGGAGCACAACGATTTGTGCTCTGAGCGATAGAGGTAAAAGGTGCTGTGCTACTAAAGGAGAAATGAGAGAAAACAGAAGCACTGGAGAGGAGTGCAAGCTTCATGCCAGGGCGAACTGAAACATCTTAGCCGTATGCCTTCCTTCCCTTTTCAAGTGCTTGCTATCCCTCTCGCTCTACCCATCCAGAGGGCAGACCTCGTTCACAAGGATAAAGAGGTGGGCATCAATAATAATATATAAACCGAAATCTCTTCACCCCTTTTCATAACGAGAGTGCATTTCATCTCTAGTTTTCAAGAATTCATCAATTTTGTGACCAGAAAATCCAATATCTTTCTCAAGTGATACAGGTCGGGATGGGAAGAAAGATCCGATTTCTTTGAATTTGCTTTCGAAAAGGTGTAGCTGCATGGAACAAAATCCACATTACCTGTTCTCAATTATGAGTAACTTGCTGGATGAAAGATTATTCTTATTGTTATCACCTCTGCTCTACCTTTCACGCTAGCTTCCCCTTCGCTTGAAGTACACTTCCGGTGCATCAAACGTCACAACGTAACTGGGTGATTATAAAGGTGCACTACAGGTATCTCCGAAAGTGTTTGTTGAGTTGGCATGGATCAAGATTGGGATTTGTCACTCCGACTATCGGAGAGGTATCTCTGGGCCCTCTCGGTAATACAGCATCACAGAAGCCTTGCAAGCACCGTGACTAAAGATTTAGTTGCAAGATAATGTATTACGGAACGAGTAAAGAGACTTGCCGGTAACGAGATTGAACTAGGTATTGGATACCGACGATCGAATCTCGGGCAAGTAACATACCGCCAGACAAAGGGAACAACGTATGTTGTCATATGAGGTTCATCGATAAAGATCTTCGTGGAATATGTAGGAACCAATATGAGCATCCAGGTCCCGCTGTTGGTTATTGACCAGAGAGTTGTCTCGGTCATGTCTACATCATTCCCGAACCCGTAGGGTCCGCACACTTAAGGTTCGATGACGATATAGTATTATATGAGTTATGTGATTGGTGACCGAATGTTGTTCGGAGTCCCAAATGAGATCACGGACATGACGAGGAGTCTCGGAATGTCCGAGAGGTAAAGATTCATATATTGGAAGGCTATATTCGGACGTCGGAAAGGTTTCGAGTGATTCGAGTATTTTTCGGAGTACCGGGGAGTTACGGGAATTCACCGGGAGAAGTAATGGGCCTTATTGGGCCATACGGGAAAAGGAGAGGCAGGCCACATGAGGAGGCGCGCCCCCCCCCCCCCTTGCCCAAACCGAATTGGACTAGGGGAGGGGGCGCAGCCCCCTCTTTCCTTTCCCTCTCCCTTCCCCCTTTCCTACTCCGTATGGGAGGTGGAATCCTACTAGGACTAAGGAGTCCTAGTAGGACTCCCCACACTTGGCGCACCCCTAGGGGGCCGGCCTCCTCCCTCTCATCCTTTATATACGGGGGCAAGGGGGCACCCCAAAGTACACAATTGTCCCATAGCCGTGTGCGGTGCCCCGATCTCCATTTTCCACCTCGGTCATATTTTCGGAGAGCTTAGGCGAAGCCCTGCCGGAATCACTTCACCGTCACCGTCGCCACGCCGTCGTGCTGACGGAACTCATCTACTTCCTCCACGTCTTACTGGATCAAGAAGGCGAGGATCGTCACCGAGCTGCACGTGTGTAGAACTCGGAGGAGCCGTACGTTCGGTACTCGATCGGTGGAGCTCGAAGGATTGTTCGACTACATCAACCGCGTTGTGAGACGCTTCCGCTAACGGTCTACGAGGGTACGTAGACACACTCTCCCTTCTCGTAGCGATGCATCTCCATGGATAGATCTTGCGTGAGCGTAGGATTTTTTTTGAAATTCAGGCTCCGTTCCCCAACAGTGGCATCCGAGCCAGGTCTATGCGTAGATGTGATTTGCACGAGTAGAACACAAACGAGTTGTGGGCATGGGTGTATACATATTGCTTGCCGTTACTAGTTGATACTTGATTCGGCGGTATTGTGAGATGAAGCGGCCCGGACCGACATTACGCGTACGCTTACGCGAGACAGGTTTCACCGCTAAGTGCACTCGTTGCATAAAGGTGACTGGCGGGTGTCTGTCTCTCTCACTTTAGTTGAATCGGTTTCAATGAAGAGGGTTCTTTTAGAAGATCAAAAAGCAATCACTACACCACGTTGTGGTTTTGCGTAGGTAAGAACGGTTCTTGCAAACCCGTAGCAGCCACGTAAAATTTGCAACAACAAAGTAGAGGACGTCTAACTTGTTTTTGCAGGGTATGCTGGTGATGTGATATGGCCAAGACATGATGTGATATAAGTTGTTGTATGAGATGATCATGTTTTGTGAGTTATCAGGCAACCGGCAGGAGCCTTATGGTTGTCTCTTTATTGTATGCAATGCCAACGCTATGTAATTGCTTTACTTTACCGCTATGAGTTAGCAGTAGTAGTAGTAGCAATAGCCGGCGAGACGACCACGACGCTGCGATGGAGATCAAGGTGTCACGACGCTACGATGGAGATCATGGTGTCAACCCGGTGACGATGGAGATCATGACGGTGCTTTGCTGATGGAGATCAAAAGCACAATCCTTTTATGCATCTTATTTTGCTTAGGACGACGGTAGCATTATAAGATGACCCCTTCACTAAATTTCAAGATAGGTGTTCTCCCCTAGTATGCACCGTTGCGAAGGTTCGACGCTTCTAAGCACCACGTGATGATCGGGTGTGATGGATTCTTTCGTTCGCATACAACGGGTGTAAGCCAGTTTTACACACGCAGAATACTTGGGTTAAACTTGACGAGCCTAGCATGTACAGACATGGCCTCGGAACAAAAGAGACCGAAAGGTCGAACATGAGTCATATAGTAGATATGATCAACATGAAAGATGTTCACCATTGATAACTAATCCACCTCACGTGATGATCGGACGTGGTTTAGTTGATGTGGATCATGTTAGACAACTTCAGGGATGTTAATCTAAGTGGGAGTTCTTAAGTAATTTGATTAATTGAACTTCAATTGTCATGAACATAGTCTTACTTGTCTTAGCAAATTTATGTTGTAGATCAATAGACCGCGCTGTAGTTCCCCTGTTTTTATTATGTTCCTAGAGAAAACGAAGTTGAAAGTTGATGGAAGCAACTATGCGGACTAGGTCCGTGATCTGAGCATTGTCCTCACTGCTGCACAGAAGGCTTATGTCCTTAATGCACCGCTCAGTGAAATACCCCTACGGCTTCGTCTGAGGACGTTATGAACGTCTGGCAGACAAGAAAAGATGACTACTCGATAGTTCAGTGCGCCATACTTTACGGCTTAGAACCGGAGCTCCAAATATGTTTTGAGCAACACGGAGCATATGAGATGTTCCAAGAGCTGAAAATTTGTTTTTCAAGCTCACACCCGGGTCGAGAGGTATGACACCTTCGACAAGTTCTATAGCTACAAGATGGAGGAGAACAGCTCCGTTAGTGAGCATGTACTCAGAATGTCTGAGTACTTCAAACACTAGAATCAAGTGGGAGTTAGACTTCCAAATAAAGTGGTGATTGATAGAGTTCTCTAGTCACTATCACTAAGCTACTGGATCTTCGTTATGAACTATAAACATGCAAGGGATAGAAGATCCTTAAGCTATTCGTGATGCTACAATCTGCGGATGTAGAAATCAAAATAGGGAGCATCAAGTGTTGATGGTTAATAAGACCACTAGTTTCAAGAAGGGCAAGGGAAAGAAAAGGGAACTTCAAGAAGAACGGTAAAATAGTTGCCGCTCACGCGAAGAAACCCAAGGCTGAACCAAACCCGAGACTTAGTGCTCCCATTGCAAAGGGAAATGTCACAGGGAGCGGAACTTCCCCAAAGTAACTGACAGATAATAAGACTGGCAATGTCAACAAAGATATTTGATATACATGTTATTGATATGTACCTTACTAGTACTCGTAGGAGCACCTGGGTATTTGATACTTGTTCAGTTGCTTACAACTTGAAACATGGAGCTTCGGAGTAAACGAGGGCTAGCTAAGAACGAGGTGACGATGTGCATTGGAAGTGTCTCCAAGGTTGATGTGATCACCATCGCCACACTCTCTCTACCTTCAGGATTAGTGATGAACCTAAATAATTGTTATTTGGTGCTTGCGTTAAGCATGAAAATTATATCTGATAGTGTTTATTGCAAGACGGTTATTCAATTTCAGAGAATAATTGTTATTCTATTTATTTGGATAATATCATTGATGATCATGCACTTAAAATGAAAGGTTTATTGAATCTTGATCGTAGTAATACATATGTTCATAACACGAATGCCAAAAGATAATGATAGTACCACATATTTGTGGCACTGCTGCTTAGGTCATATCAGTATTAAACACATGAAGAAACTCCATGCAGATGGGTTTTTGGAATCTCTTGATTATGAATCATTTGAGACATGTGAACCGTGCCTTATTGGCAAGATGACTAAAACTCCGTTCTCCGGAACAATGGAGCGAGCAACCAATTTATTGGAAATAATACATACCGATGTATGCGGTCCGATGAGTGTTGACGCGCGCGGTGGATATCGTTGTGTTCTCACATTCACAGATGATTTGAGTAGATGTCTACTTGATGAAGCATAAATCTGAAACATTTGAAAAGTTCAAAGAATTTCAGAGTGAAGTAGAGAACCATCGTAACAAGAAAATAAAGTTCTTACGATCTGATCGTGGAGGAGAATATTTGAGTTACGAGTTTGGCAATCACTTAAGACAATGTGGAATTGTTTCACAGCTCACGCCACATGGAACACCACAGCGTAATGGTGTGTCCGAACGTCGTAATCGTACTCTATTGGATATGGTGCGTTCTATGATGTCTCTTACCGATTTGCCACTATCATTTTGGGGTTATGCATTAGAGACAGCTGCATTCACTTTAAACAAGGGCACCGTCTAAATCCGTTGAGATGACACCGTATGAACTGTGGTTTGCAAGAAACCTAAGATGTCGTTTCTGAAAGTTTGGGGATGCGATGCTTATGTCAAAAGGCTTCAGCCAGATAAACTCGAACCCAAAGCGGATAACTGCGTCTTCATAGGATACCCAAAAGAGACCGTTGGGTACACCTTCTACCACAGATCCGAAGGCAAAGTTTTCATTGCTAAAGAATGGATCCTTTCTAGAGAAGGAGTTTCTCTCGAAAGAAGTGAGTGGGAGGAAAGTAGAACTTGATGAGGTAATTGTACCTCCTCTGGATAGTAGTACGCCACAGAAAGAAATTTCTGTGACACCAACACAGACCAGAGAAGAAGTTGATGATGATGATCATGAGGCTTCGGATCAAGTTACTACAGAACTTCGAAGGTCAACCAGGACACGTTCCGCACCAGAGTGGTACGGAAATCCAGTCTTGGAGGTTATGTTGTTAGACAACGGTGAACCTTCGAACTATGAAGAAGCGATGGCAAGCCCGGATTCCGACAAATGGCTTGAGGCCATGAAATCCGAGATTGGATCCATGTATGAGAACAAAGTGTGGACTTTGGTAGACTTGCCCGATGAACGGCGAGCTATTGAAAATAAATGGATCTTTAAGAAGAAGACGGATGCTGATGGTAATATCACCGTCTATAAAGCTCGACTTGTTGCTAAAGGTTATCACCAAGTTCAAGCAGTTGACTACGATGAGACTTTCTCACCCGTAGCGATGCTAAAGTCTGTCAGAATTATGTTAGCAATTGCCGCGTTTTATGATTATGAAATTTGGCAAATGGACGTCAAAACGACATTCCTTTACGGATTCCTTAAGGAAGAATTGTATATGATACAGACGGAAGGTTTTGTCGATCCTAAAGGCGCTAACAAAATATGCAAGCTCCAGCGATCCATCTATGGACTGGTGCAAGCATCTCGGAGCTGGAATACTCGCTTTGATGAAGTGATCAAAGCGTTTGGGTTTATACAAGTTTATGGAGAAACTTGTATTTACAAGAAAGTGAGTGGGAGCTCTATAGCATTTCTAATAGTATATGTGGATGACATCTTGTTGATTGGAAATGATGTAGAATTTCTGGAAAGCATAAATAATTGAAAGGAGGTTTTCAATAAAAACCTGTTTTTGAATTATCCACAGATTGGGCATCGAGATCTATGGAGATAGATCAAAACGCCTGATAAAAGTTCACACATCTTGATGAGTTTTTTTGAAGAAGTTCAAAATAGGATCAAGTCAAAGAAATGAGTTCTTGCCTGGTGTGAAGTGGAGTAAGACTTGAAAATCTAGGTAAAGGTTGTTTTACATGTTAGGCATCAAAATCTATAGAGATAGATTGAGACGCCTCATAGGACTTTCACGAAGCACATACCTTGACAAGATTTTGAAGAAGTTCAAAATGGATCAGTCAAAGAAAGGGTTCTTGCCTGTATTGCAAGGTGTGAGATTGAGTAAGACTCAAAGCCCGACCACGGCAGAAGACAAAGAGAAGATGAGTGTCATCCCCTATGCCTCAGCCATAGGCTCTATTTTGTATGCCATGCTGTGTACTAGACCTGATGTATGCCTCGCTATTAGCTTGGTGGGAAGGTACCAAAGTGATCCAGGAGTAGATCACTGGATAGCGGTCAAGAATATCCTGAAGTACCTGAAAAGGACTAAGAAAGAATTTCTCGGGAATAGAGGTGATAAAGAGTTCGTCGCAAAGGGTTACGTCGATGCAAGCTTTAAACACCGATCCGGAAGACTATGAGTCTCAGACCGGATACGTAAAGTGGGATAGTCGTTTTTGGAGTAGCTCCAAGCAGAGTGTGGTAGCAGCATCTACATATGACATAGAGATTTGCCAAGAACACACGGATCTGAATATTGCAGACCCGTTGACTAAAACCTCTCTCACAAGCAAAACATGATCAGCCCTAGAACTGATTGGATGTTAATTACATGGAGATGTAAACTAGATTATTGACTCTAGTGCAAGTGGGAGACTGTTGGAAATATGCCCTAGAGGCAATTAATAAAGTGTTTATTATCATATTTCTCCGTTCATGATAATGGTTTATTATTCATGCTAGAATTGTATTGACCGGAAACTTAATACATGTGTGAATAGATAAACAAATACTGAGTCCTTAGTAAGCCTCTACTAGACTAGCTCGTTGATCAAAAAGATGGTCAAGATTTCCTGACCATGGACATGAGTTGTCATTTGATAACGGGATCACATCATTAGGAAAATGATGTGATGGACTTGACCCAACCGTCAGCATAGCATATGATCATTCAGTTTAATGCTATTGCTTTCACTATGTCAAATACACGTTCCTCTGACCATGAGATCATGCAACTCCCGGATACCGTAGGAATACTTTGGGTGTATCAAACGTCACAACGTAACTGGGTGATTATAAAGGTGCACTACAGGTATCTCCGAAAGTGTTTGTTGAGTTGGCATGGATCAAGATTGGGATTTGTCACTCCGACTATCGGAGAGGTATCTCTGGGCCCTCTCGGTAATACAGCATCACAGAAGCCTTGCAAGCACCGTGACTAAAGAGTTAGTTGCAAGATAATGTATTACGGAACGAGTAAAGAGACTTGCCGGTAACGAGATTGAACTAGGTATTGGATACCGACGATCGAATCTCGGGCAAGTAACATACCGCCGGACAAAGGGAACAACGTATGTTGTCATATGAGGTTCATCGATAAAGATCTTCGTGGAATATGTAGGAACCAATATGAGCATCCAGGTCCCGCTGTTGGTTATTGACCAGAGAGTTGTCTCGGTCATGTCTACATCATTCCCGAACCCGTAGGGTCCGCACACTTAAGGTTCGATGACGATATAGTATTATATGAGTTATGTGATTGGTGACCGAATGTTGTTCGGAGTCCCGTATGAGATCACGGACATGACGAGGAGTCTCGGAATGTCCGAGAGGTAAAGATTCATATATTGGAAGGCTATATTCGGACGTCGGAAAGGTTCCGAGTGATTCGAGTATTTTTCGGAGTACCGGGGAGTTACGGGAATTCACCTGGAGAAGTAATGGGCCTTATTGGGCCATACGGGAAAAGGAGAGGCAGGCCACATGAGGAGGCGCCCCCCCCCCCTGCCCAAACCGAATTGGACTAGGGGAGGGGGCGCAGCCCCCTCTTTCCTTTCCCTCTCCCTTCCCCCTTTCCTACTCCGTATGGGAGGTGGAATCCTACTAGGACTAAGGAGTCCTAGTAGGACTCCCCACACTTGGCGCACCCCTAGGGGGCCGGCCTCCTCCCTCTCATCCTTTATATACGGGGGCAAGGGGGCACCCCAAAGTACACAATTGTCCCATAGCCGTGTGCGGTGCCCCGATCTCCGTTTTCCACCTCGGTCATATTTTCAGAGAGCTTAGGCGAAGCCCTGCCGGAATCACTTCACCGTCACCGTCGTGCTGACGGAACTCATCTACTTCCTCGACGTCTTGCTGGATCAAGAAGGCGAGGATCGTCACCGAGCTGCACGTGTGTAGAACTCGGAGGTGCCGTACGTTCGGTACTCGATCGGTGGAGCTCGAAGGATTGTTCGACTACATCAACCGCGTTGTGAGACGCTTCTGCTAACGGTCTACGAGGGTACGTAGACACACTCTCCCCTCTCGTAGCGATGCATCTCCATGGATAGATCTTGCGTGAGCGTAGGAATTTTTTTGAAATTTATGCTCCGTTCCCCAACACGGCTTTGAGTTGTCGGAAAAAAAGCCAGGAGCTTAAGTAATTCCTCAGTTTAGTATAGGGTGTCCAGGGAGAGCTGCTGAAGGGAAGGTGGGCGAACCCACACGAGTGAAAACCCTACTTTATTAGTCATCAATGCGATTTCTCGCACTTTTAGATACCTCCGAGGGGGTACACTTTAAAGGCATGCAAAACGTGCCTTACAGTCATGTTGGACGAGGCTAGGCGGTGAATGCAACGCTGGGAAGTTTTGTCCCGGTTCGAGAGGTTGAGCGAGCCAACCAATTCGATGTTTTGAATGGCCAAAGAAGAGGTGTTTACTCCTCTTACCAATTGAGGTTTCGCACAACTTTTTGACTAGGGCTTCAGAAAGGTTGTAGTTTCACGAGGAGCCCATAAAGCGACTTGTTTTACCTATGGGATGCGAAGATTGGCTTTGTACCTGACACGGATTGATTTAAGAACAGTGATGAAAGAAATCAATTTATGAGAGACCATATTTCTGTTGTTTCGGTACAACTCAAGATCAGTTAAGGAAATAGGGAATAACAATAGTGAAAATAATAGAAATAGCATGACCCTTGCTTGGGACTTCTTTCTTCTATCTCTATAGAGATGACCAGGAAGCAAATGAGAAAGGGACTTCTTTTTTACTACGATCAAACTATGATCAAACTCTCTAATCTTACTTCCGTGTGAAAGACCGTCCTAGGCGTGAGTACAAATGTGTCGAGGCGTTCTAAGTGCCGTAGACGAATGCTTCTTGGCGGAATAAATGGTATGACACGACCTCTTTTTGCTCCATATAAACGAATTTGAAAAAGGAAGAAGGCTTTAGCTCCCTTCCATTGTCTTGGGTCGAAGATCAAGCGTGAACTTCTCCCTCATCTAAGGTTGGGTTGTGGATAACAGACTTCCCCTTGGGCCGGATCTTCCCAAGTATAACACGATCCATGAGCGATATCAATGCAGTGACAGTCCTTACTATTGAGTCCTGTGCTGGTAAGATGACAACGCTCTAAAAGGTTTGTTTAAGAAAGCAATCATATCCCGTCCCCAAGTGCGGTATGGACCCCAAAGAGTTATATAAGTAGGAAAATGGGAAGAATTGAGGCACCTACAGAAGTAATGGGTCAGCTTATGATTTTAGGCATGGTTACTGGAGGGATCGTCCCTACCTATCTGCGCAAGATCGGATCAGTATGGTTTTGAGAGGAAGGCTGGTGGCATACGAAGAGAGGGCGACAGAACATCTGCATTCCCTTTCTTTGATTGAGAGAAGGATAAAGCAGAAAAAAAGACTTGACTGAAATTCCATTCGCTTTTATTCCTTCCTGAGATATGGAATGTCATTAAATTAAGTAGATGAGATGCCAAATATAGGCAGGAGTTATTTCGCCAAGCAAAGCTTTGTGTTCTGAAGGTAAAGAAAGACGGTAAAGCCCATTAAAAAGAGTGCCACGCAGAAGCACCTCCTGTGTCACTCGATCCAAACCCGACACATCTTTCTTTCTATACAAAATGAGTTCGACCTTTTTTCAAAATAGAAACAGAAAAGAAATTTAGGAATAGTGCAGGTGCGACGGAACAAATCTAGTGAAACGAGTCCCCCTTATGACATTTTTTCATCCAAGCAAGGGCGCGTTGCATGGGATTCATCAACAAAGGGATAGGGATAAGGGGCTGCACGTCCAAGACAGCCTTTCATCTCAGTGCGCCATGGAACCCCCATCTTCCAATTCCTCTTACAGAGATCGTTGACTCACTTGCCTTATTTTGAGGAGACTTCCAAGCCAAAACAAGACAATGGGCAGTCACCAGATCTTCTTTATGGAGGTGGGACCGGGGACCTCCTCAGCAAGATCGCTGTACAGAATGCTTGCGCACAGTGGCCACACACACTTCTCCCTGACCTCCAAAAGCTCCCTATGACCCTTTGTACGAAGCATTCAAAGTTCCTCACGCTGTCAAGCAAGACTTTGATCTCGATTTGGGAGAGCAAACACAGCTTCGCCATCCAGCCAAGTATCTTTATTGAATTGTGACCCTATCTAGCGCTTAAAAATCTTTCTTCTTTCTCCGTCACTAGATTCTGGTTAAAACGCTTGGTCCACCCATGCTTTTCCTCTCCATTTTTCATATGGAAAGGGAAAGCAGTGCCAACTTATTGGAATTCTGCATGGCATATTTCCCAACCTTCATTCTTGCTATTCCAGGCTCTAGTGCTCAGTCATAAACCTATTGCCCGCTCCGCTTTCCCATTCCTATTGCTTTCGGTATCCGAATCTTCCTGAATTCAAGTAGAGAATACCAGGGCTTTCTTCTTCTTTGATTTTCCTTGGGGCAGAGGATAAAAAAAATGGATTTCTGACATAGCACCTGCGGCATTAGGATTCTAAGATTTAGGAGGGGAAGGCTGAGGAGAGGGATCACATGCATTGAAGCAATCTCAAGATTCAGAAACGATCAAAATAATGGTACGGGGAGAAGAAAGAGAGGAGAGTCACGAAAATAGGGTAAACACAAAGAGACGATGAAAAGCAATCAGAGAGGAGAGGGAAGAATGACAATGGAAATCATAAAGCTCAGCGAGGAGCACATTACTATGAATAATAATGGAGAGGGACATTAAAGGGGAAAACTGAACAAAGAGATATATAAATATATTAGAAAAGCTTTTCACTTCTACTTCGTTTTCTTGTTTAGATTCATTACTTCAGTGATTGAACATGGGCAGATACCTATAAGGACCCCATTTCATTGACCTTCGCCCTTTTATATCCCTCGTTAAGATATGTTATCCGGACCAACTCCCACGTAGAAAACCAAGAGCAGTGAGTTACAAAACCAAGAGCAGTTAGAATCGCGTAGCTGCGTGCCCCTTTTTCTGACTAGCTTCTTGTGAAAAGCATTTCAGGCACGAGCACACCTGATGAACTCAGAAACCTACTATGGAATCAATCAACCCATCGCACCCGAGTGCTCTGCTCTCCAAGCTCTGCGCAGGTGTTTTTACATTAAAATCCCCGAACGATTTTATGCTATCAAAGTAGGTGGATTGGTCTGTGGTGCTCACTAAACCTGCTATTGGACGGGATCAGACATAGGTCTTAGATGATCTCGATCTTGAAGAAAGCATAACTAATGTCATTTTAAGAGAAAGATGGCACTATGGATTGAAGGTAGCTTTTTCTCCATATGGGAAATCAAAACTTCATTTGATTGAGCGCTATAGGTTAAGTTGGTTGGTTAGTGTATCACGACCGGGGACACCTGGCACTGACTCATTCCTGTCTTCTTCAAAACCGAAACGGATAGGTTGTCTTAAAGATCATTTCTATAGCGAGAAGGAGGAACTTTCTTACTAAGGCAACTCGTAGATTTTAAACGCATTCATCTTTCCTTTTTCTTGAACAGCTCAGTCAAACCAATCAGTGAACAAAGTTAGTGCAAATGTGGCCATCTAGGTGCTGCAGGAAAGCAACTTGATATTGCGATCCAGATCCAGCAAGAAGTAATGTTGCACTATGACTCAATCCAGTTGGAAGAAGAAGCTTATATATCCCAATCCATCGGGTCTAAGTCCCCTTCCAATCAGATTCATAAACACCTAACATAACAGCAGCCCATAAGGCCTTGTTGAGGATGATCTCCTGTGTGAAATTCGAGAAATTCCATTCCATTTATACGAGAAGTGCCGATCCCTTTTTTTAGAATAAAAGGGGGTTTGAGGGTGTCCCAGCCGGTTCCCATGGCCACAAAAAGCTAGCGGTTCGACTCTTGCTTGAGTTTGATAGGTGAGATATTTATTTAAAGACGGAGGTACGTTCTATTTCTTTTCCTTTGTTTTATTCTGGCTGGATGGTGTGTCACATCACACACTCATTCCAGTAATACATCGAATCGCTCGGTTTTCTATTTGAACAATCGTCGTAATTTTGCTAAAGTTGTTGTTTCAAAAAAAATCTTATATTGAGGAAAGTGAAAATACTGGACAATGCTCGTTCACATTTTCACTGGTTCCTTTTATACAGGGATCAGGTGTCCAAGAACGCTCGATTCTCACCAGAAATTGTGCTAGAAGAAATTGGACGGACTAGCTTAGAATTTGAATCATTCAGATGCTAACCACCCAACCTCCCTCACATCTGTTCTCTCATACAAGCCGTGGCTAGATGGCCGTTTGTTCCTTGCCAAGTTGATGACATGTCTGTTTGTTTTCAACTGCTCCGAAAGATGAGAAACCATGTATCACCATTTTTTCCAGACATAGTACTAATACTGTTGCTCATCTTTGTGCAAGAGAGGCACTCAATTTTGTCTCCAATGTAACGGAGGTAGTACAATACTATCACTAGCTATCTGATTGAGGTGGTTTAGTTAGATATATATGATCCCGCCTTATGAATAGAAGTGCCGCGTGGAGGAAGCTTCAAAAGAAATCAGAAGAGGATACATCTTACACACGGTGCCTTCAAATTCTAATTGTGTGAGAGAATGCATTGGTTCGCGCGATTTTCCATTTGAATTTGATCGTCATGCTGCTTTGCTCATGTACGTGTCAAGACAAAGGGAGGAAATGTTCAACGATGCTCGCTGTTGACAGTTTTCTTCGCATTGCTGATGTGGCTCCAATATTAAGTGCTTTTTTTGTTCCTTCTTTTTTTCTAGAATAGAGGGATGAACCGTTAGCCTTGTTAGACGACTCATATACGTGCCAGAAAAAGGATAAAACCACCTTCGACAAGGAAATACGCGCTATATGTTGCCCTGCTTATAGCCAAGCTAAATTACCTGAAATATTTCTTTCATTTTTTTAAGCTGAAACAAGCACTCTTTATTAGCATGTGTTCGTGTGGAAACTGTGTACGATTTCAGTGTGAATGTCTGAACTGAAAAACATTACCAGATCAGGTAACAACCAACAAGTTGTTGGATAATGAGCAACTTGTATTCACAGTGGGCCAAAGGCCAGTACATATACATGTGAGGTATACAAGCGGTAGTACCGCACTCAGAGCGGTAGTACCGCACTCGGCCGGTAGTACCGCACTGGTGCGGTAGTACCGCACCAAACACACATCTAACACCCCCCCTCAAACTCATGGTGGATCAACAACACTGAGTTTGGAGAGAAAGAAGCCATGCTGCGCTTGAGTCTGTGCCTTCGTGAAGAAGTCCGCCAACTGTAACTCAGAGGGCACATAGTGAAGAGCCAGTGTCTGATCCTGCACAGCAGCACGTACAAAGTGGGCATCCACACCGATGTGCTTGGTGAGCTCATGCTTCACCGGGTCACGCGCAATACTGATAGCACCGGTACTGTCTGACAGTAAGGGAGTCGATGTAGTAGTAGACACACCAAAATCCTCAAGTAACCATCGTAACCAGATCACCTCAGCCGTCAGCAAAGCCATCGCTCGCAACTCAGCCTCTGTACTCGAGCGAGAAACCGCAGTCTGTTTCTTTGTCTTCCAGGCAATAAGAGAGCCACCAAGGAAGACACAGTAAGCAGACAGCGAGCGGCGATCAGAGGGATCACTAGCCCACGTAGCATCAGAGTAGGCCTGGAGCTCGAGAGAACTGGAGCGGGGAAAGAAAAGGCGATGAGAGATCGTGCCACAAAGATATCGTAGAACACGGAGGAGGTGACTATAGTGGACAGAGGTGGGGGCTGAAACAAACTGACTGAGAATGTGGACAGGATAGGAGATGTCAGGACGCGTAACAGCAAGATAGACAAGGCTCCCAACGAGGTGGCGATAGCGAGTGGGATTAGGAAGAGGGTCACCGTTAGAAGCACGAAGCTGAACGTTGAGCTCCATAGGAGTCACAACAGTGCGCTCATCACCGAGAGCGGCACGAGTAAGAAGATCCTGAATATATTTTTCCTGGGAGATGAAGAAGCCTGCAGAGGTCTCAGAAATCTCGATCCCAAGAAAGTAGCGAAGAGGACCAAGATCAGACATCAGAAACTGTTCCCGGAGGCGGGCCTTAACAAAGGCAATATACTCAGAATCGTCACCGGTGATGATCATGTCATCCACATATAGAAGGAGAAGAGTCCGTCCACGAGAAGAGGTGTGGACAAACAGTGCTGGATCATGATCACTAGGCAAGAAGCCAGCGGCAGTAACGACAGAGGCGAACCGCGAGAACCAGGCGCGAGGGGCCTGTTTAAGACCATAGAGGGAGCGGCGAAGTCGGCAGACCATACCATCAGGAGCATAGTACCCCGGTGGTGGCTGCATATAAACCTCCTCACGCAACTCACCATTGAGAAAAGCGTTCTGGACATCAAGCTGAGATACAGACCAATGACGAACAGAAGCCACAGCAAGGAGAGTGCGGACAGGGGTCATGTGGGCCACAGGAGCGAATGTCTCATCATAATCGCGTCCCTGCTCCTGCTGAAAGCCACGAGCCACAAGACGAGCTTTGTATCGCTCAAGGGAACCATCGGAGCGAGTCTTAATCTTATAGACCCACTTGCAGGTGATGGGACGAACACCGGAGGGAAGAGAAACCAGATCCCACGTGCCATTGCGCTCAAGCGCCGCAAGCTCCTCGGCCATCGCAAGCTGCCATTCAGGCTGAGTCATGGCAGCCCGATAGGTGGTGGGCTCAGCAATGACAGAAAGACCATACCGATTAGGAGAATAGCGATCAGGTGGGGGACAAGGCCTAACACGGAGGTTATGGACCGGCGGAGGCGTGAGAGGAGGTGCACTGGAAGTAGAGGGCACATCAGTAGGATCATCCACGGCACGAGGACGACGAGTGTAGTGGAGAGGAAACGGGGAGTGAGGTCGAAAGACTGGGGAGGAGGGTGGGGAGGGAGGGGATGGTGGAATCGGTGGTGTAGGGGGACGCACCGGGGGAGAGGGAAGAACATGAGGCACAGTGGGAGATGTGTCATGAAGGAGAAGGAAGGAAATATCTTCCACGGAAAAGCTCGAGGAGGAGGGACACGGATAGTAAGAACGAGACTCATCGAACGTCACATCACGAGAAATGCGCAGACGGCGACCAACAGGATCCCAATAGCGATAGCCCTTGTGCTCATCACTGTAGCCAAAGAAAACACACTCAACTGACTGAGCAGTCAACTTGGTTCGTTCTCGCGGAGCAAGAAGAACATAGCACACGCATCCAAACATACGAAGAGCGGAGTAGTCAGGAGAGCGACCAGAGAGACGCTCCATAGGAATACCACCCTTCAAGGCAGCCGAAGGCTGAATGTTGATGAGGTGGGTGGATGCGGAAACGGCCTCAGCCCAAAAATGGGGTGGAAGAGAGGCGGCGATCATCATCGCACGAGCCGTCTCAAGCAAATGGCGATGTTTGCGTTCAGCAACTCCATTCTGAGCATGGGCACCAGGGCAAGAGAATTGGGCAAGAGTGCCCTGCTCCGCAAGAAAACCACGCAACATGTGAGAGATATACTCTCCAGCTGAGTCAGCACGGAAGATACGGACAGGCGTGGAAAATTGAGTGCGAACCATGGCAGCAAAACGTTTGTATATGGGGAGAACCTCGCTGCGAGATTTCATACAATAAAGCCAAGTGTAGCGAGAGAAATCATCAATAAACAGAACATAGTAGCGATGACCCCCTTTCGAGTCAAAAGGAGCAGGACCCCATACATCTGAGTGAACTAAGTCAAAAGGACGCTGAGATACAGACTCACTGGTAGGATACGGTAACTGAGTCTGTTTGCCAAGCCTACAACCTTCACAATGCAACGAAACATCACCGGAGACAGACCCTAAGACGCCTTGGTGTACTAATGAGGACAAGCGAGAGCCACAGATGTGACCAAGTCGATGATGCCACTGCTGGAAGGACGCAGAAGAGGAGGCAGCAAGAGCATGAGAACTGGCGTATGTGGTAGCAACGGAAGGAACACGAAGCCAGTCAACCTCCCAAAGGCCCTCAGACTCACGGCACCGAGGGCCACCGCCAACCAGAGCCTGAGTGCGACGATCCTGAACAGAGCAAGAGTCGGCATCAAGAATGACACGACAGCCAGAATCAGTAAGTTGGGCAGCGGAAAAGAGATTCATGGTAAGACGAGGAACATGAGAAACACTAGGAACCGAAAAAGACGGAGTGGAAAGGATGCCACGACTAGCAACAGGAAGAGGTGTGCCATCGGCAGTGAGAACATTAAGAGGAAAATCAAGAGGTCGAAGAGAAGATAAAGTAGAAGAATCAGAAGACATATGAAAAGAAGCTCCAGAATCCAGAACCCACGAGGATGTACCTGACTGAGTAGGCTCCGGCGGGGGCGGAGTGGTGGTGGCAGTCACAGCGGCAACAGAACCCGTCGAGGAAGAACCAGAGGAAGCCAACATGCGCTTGAGCCGCACAATATCCTGGTCAGTGAGCGACAAAGTCGAGGAGGATGCACGAGTCCCACTAGAAGAAGAGCGCTTCAAGTCTTTCCGCTTCTTGTGACAATCAGACTCTGGGTGACCTGGCCTGTTGCAGTAGCCACAGAAGGTGTGCGAGCGCGGCCGACCCTCTCCTGAAGAAGGAGGGTGACCCGCCCCCCTGGAGGTGTAGGCAGGAGCGGTGGAGTGGTGAGGCGAGCAGACGACACAGGAGCTCGGGCAGCAAGAACAATGGGAACCACAAGCAGACCAGCAGAACGGAGGCGTGTCTCCTCAGCACGAAGCTCTGCAAGCACCTCCGAAATAGGAACACGACCACGAGCAAGCAGGTGAGCACGCCGAGGCTCAAACTCTGGATGAAGGCGAGATAAGAACTCATGGAGGCGATGAAACTCCAAGTCAGACCGCACAGTCTGGCAACACCGGCAAGTACCACAAACAACAGTCCTGAGAGAGTCAAGCTGGCGCCAGATGGCAGAGCTCTGTGAGTAGAACTCATCAACAGAAGAGTCACCCTGATGAAGAGCGTGCTCCTGACGCACCACAGATAAATAGAGAGCATCACCAGATGGCTGATATCGCTGACAAAGATAGGACCACATCGCAGCAACAGGACCGAGACCTATGAACTCAGACGCAAACTGAGGTAAGACACTCGCAGTGAGAACAGCAGCAGCTCGAGCATCATCGTTGCACCACTGAGTGTAAGCAGACAGATCATCTCGGTAAGCAGAAAGAGCATCTGAGTAGGCAGATACCTGCTGATCATAAGCATCAACCGCAGCATCGTCAAGGGCCTTGGCTGTATCCCGATCAGCCTGAGAAGCATCAGCAGCAAGAACAGGCGGCACCGGCGGGGTAGGAGCCACAGGTGCAACAGGGCAAGGCGGACAGGGAACCTCGCCAGAGAGAACGCCCCACAGGAGAAGACCTCGCATGTGGATGCGCATGAAACCCACAAACTCAGCATAGTTGGTGCCATCGAAGATCACCGAGCACCGAGGAACAGCGACATAGCCCGACGAAGACATGACGCCTGAGTGCGCGGTAGTACCACACTTCTCAGCGGTAGTACCGCTTCGAGCGGTAGTACCGCCCTTGCCAGCGGTAGTACCGCGCTGCGCAGGGCGGTAGTACCGCTATGCTACGCGGTAGTACCGCTTGTGCGGTACTTCCGCGGTCCAGTGCCGTGGGCACTTCCGCTTATTTTATGTCTTCTGGTATGCCTGGCCTTCAAGCGGAAGTAGGGCGACAGTAACGGGCGGTAGTACCGCGCAGAGCCGCTGAATCGGGATCAGGATCGACCAAATCGCTGCCGAGCGAGGAGGAGCACAGGCAGGAGCTGGCCGGAGGAGGGGGGCGGGCGTGGGACGGCGCGGAGGGGGCCTGGCGGACGGGGGCGGCCGGAGCCGGCGCGGTCAGGGGCGGCCGGGTCGTCCGCGAGCAGGGGCCGGCCAGCGCGAGCAGGGACGGCCGGAGACCGAGCTGGCGCGAGGCAGAGGCGGCCGGCGACCGGCGCGGTGCGGGGTAGAGGACGGGGAGGAGCAGCCGCGGCCGGACCAGGCCGGCGCGGGGCAGAGACGTCGGCCGGAGTTGCTCTAGCGGCAGCGACGGTGGAGGTGGAGGAGGAACCTGGCATCTGATACCATGTTGGATAATGAGCAACTTGTATTCACAGTGGGCCAAAGGCCAGTACATATACATGTGAGGTATACAAGCGGTAGTACCGCACTGGTGCGGTAGTACCGCACCAAACACACATCTAACACAAGTATCCCTAGATAACTAGTGACAGGTAAAGGAGGCAACCATCACGTGTCCCTTTTGGACTTCTATCTTTTCTCTATTTATGTTCCTTTTCATCATCCCTAATTCCATACCAGCGAATTTGGCACGGGAGATGAACCATCCGCAAAGTTGTTGATCTAGCTCAAAAATTTCACTTGAGAGAAGAGAGTATTGCTGTTATTCCAGACCCTTGTGCTGAGCATAAGCAACGATCGAGATGAAAACCAAGGAACAAAATAGCTCTCATACAAGAACCGCCTGCCATATGAGGAACACAAGTTATAGGTAAGTGAGATATACTGGTAATGCTAACTCATAATCACCCTCTACTATATCAGGCATGTTATTGAGAAGTGCTGTCGCTTACCCATGTTAATTATAAGGAACAACTTAATCTTTTTACTTTTGGAACTACTATTGTTTAACTTCATGGCAGTGAAATTGGGAGCTGTTTGAGGCCCTTGATTCAAAGGGAAAACCTTCAAACACAAGATATATAGAAAAAAGCAGCTTTGGGTTACAAAATCTGCCCCCAAAAAGGGTTCATAGCGTTGTATGGAAGTGCTTCAGGCCAAACGTCACAGCCTTCATCAGACCACTATACCTCAGCGGCCACTATTATATCAGGCCAACTAGCCATAAGAAATCTGTAAACCTACCGCCATGGCCACAAATGGACACAGGATTTCAGAACCAGCACAATGATCGCATCGATTGTTACAGAGCAATGAGAAAGAGACAGGGCAAAATGTAAAGGGCCACCAGTTGAAAGGCTTATAACTTTCAGTTGTAGGTATAGGGCTCTTGCCTTGCACATAGCTAGTCAAACCGTTAATAATTCTCCGTGAAGTATATGACGACCAAACAAAAAAGGAACAACGTACATCACAATCCTTGTGAGAACAAGACTAGATACAAAACTACTAGTAATGCCAGTATTAGATAGCATGCAGGGTCTTTTGTAACTTTCTGATTGCAAAT
The DNA here is from genome assembly GCA_039707655.1 of Elymus sibiricus. NCBI lineage: Eukaryota > Viridiplantae > Streptophyta > Magnoliopsida > Poales > Poaceae > Elymus > Elymus sibiricus. Next base: position 405,104,281 of record CM077671.1, read on the forward strand.
GAAATCATGCTTGAAACCTCATGTTGATGCCTTTGATTTTCTCTTCCCAAGTAAACTAGGAACAACATGGGAAATGAGGAAATCCTTTATAACACCGGGGCAGCCTCCCCACTTTGTCCATGACCTCTTCATCCGGTCGGCAGAGCTGCTGTTGCTACGAGGCTGTCAGTGCTGCAGCCGTGGACAGTGGCGCAAGGCGGTGCCGCTTGCCGCACATGTTGATTTCTTATGGTGTGGGTGGCGATGTGAGGGTCCCACGGGGTGCTGCAGCCATCGACGGTATCGCAAGGCGGCACCGCTCGCTGCACTTGCTGCAATCGGGTTGCCGTGGAGAGGAGTTGTGCAACATCAACCAGCTCATCGCGCGGCGGTGTTGTCCTGCAGGCTGGCCGGCGGGCTACAACAGCCAATGAAGCAGAGAGGGACTCGACGGTGTTGCGATGAAGCATCATCGGGACAGCCGGAGCTGCAATGAAGCGTCGTGGGGGTTGTCAGAGCTCCGCAGGGGGTTGCAATAAAGTATCGCCGGAGCTGCAATGAAGCGTCCCCGGGGTTGCAATGAAGCGATGCCGGAGTCGTTGAAGCTTCGCCGGGGTTGCAATGAATCTCCATCGGCGCGGCAATGGAGCGCCTTCGGTACTGCACGATGCTGCCATGGAGATGCTGCGTAGTGCTCCCATGGGAAGGCCTGATCGTGCAGCTAGGAGCATCTTTTTTTGACGGTGCAGCTAGGAGCATCTGATCGGAAGTCTCTGGCGGCTTAATTTTGGCTAAAATCAGCCATCTGATTTGGTAGCAGCGGCCTCTCTTGTATCCCTCAAGTTTTAACTGTTTCCATAAGTTTATCTTGACAGAACAATGAAAGGAAACATTGTTTGCTGAATTATTATGTGATATCCTGTAGGGAAAAGAGTTGTACTAATTAATCCAAATCAAAGAAGATGGCTTGTGGTGAAACTTCTACTATGTCAATATGTTCGGTAGATATATGTGTCACTTTCTTGTGGGTACTCCATGTATTCTAGAAATGATAAGAAGAAAAAATCTATGTCATGAAAGATGGAATCAAGTATTAATAGTTGGATAAATTCATAGCATTTGCACCTACTCAAATTATGATGTGTTATTTACCCAGCCTTTACAAAGTGGTTTTCAAACTCAACCGAAAACCATCATGATAGATTTTACCTTATTTTGGATATATAGGTTCTATAAAGAGAATCATCAGCAATAATCTGTAAGAGGAAGAAACTACAATACATTCCTCGATTCTAGAGTAACACGTGATGATATGAACTACTCCCTCCGTCCGGAAATACTTGTCATAGGAATGGATGTATGTAGATGCATTTTAGTTTTAGATACATCCATTTTTATTCATTTGTGCGACAAGTAATTCCGGACGGAGGGAGTATTTTTTAAAGTATATGTCCGTTAATTGCATTTCAGCCAATTCGTTTACCATTAGCACGAACTGTTCTCCTTAATGGGGTTGTGCCTCAAGAGTCGTCTATATTCAAGAGTCTCTAACTCCTTTGCGCCTTACCTGTGGTCTTCGCCAAGATAATTTTAAATAAGGGAGATGGTCTTCGCCAAGATCAGTTGGTAAATATTTGTCATTTGCTCAAAGCTGTGTACTGGCATGTTGGTCCCTCTTTATGTAATGGTGGCTGTTCACTTACTACTCCCTCTGTACCTAAATACTTGTAGTAATTCTCCCCAACTATAAATATTTAGGTACAGAGGAAGTACTTCTTAGAGCATTGGTCTTAGTCTCACTACTAGAAGTGAAGGCGTACTTTGCCGGTATTTGGCTGTCCAGGATAGGAACTGAACTCATAAACATGACCAAATGAGATTACGGAATCAAAATTTATATTTAAAGAAACAATACAATACACAATGTGTATCAGATTAAAGAATATCATGGTTCGCAAAGATCACCAAGCTTATCACGTTGACATTTTTTTCTTCTCAGAATCATGTTACTACCATTTTTTGTTACTTGTACATATAAACAAATAATTGAGAAGCAAGAGAGAACATGTTGGTCAAAAGATTCGGATGCCCCTGGTGTCTTTGACGGAATACTTTAAGCGGCAGACTCTGGAAAAAATTCCGATCTCAGAACAAAAGCTTGATGCGTGAAAGCATTCTCTGATGCACAAAGATGCTTTATAACAAACCAAACAAAATGATTTGACATGGATGAAAAAGGGGTATAAATTTGAACCCCCTTTTTTCCATCTAAAAGACAATGAATTATGTCTCGTTAAGTTTTTTTATATTAGAAACGGTACTAAATACATATCTCTACTTACTTAAAAAATAAGTAGTGTTCCTTTTCCTGCCAGGCAAAACCCTTTGTCATCCAGTTCCCCCTTCCGCCACACCCCTCCACCAATTTTTTTCTTCCAGTCATTTTTCATCCACTATGCCATATTGACTGCACATGCTAAATACGCCGCTCAATCACATTAATTTACTTACCTTTTGCAGCACTATATCAACTCCGCCTATGTTGTCTCAACATAGCCGGTCCCAAGCCCGGGTAAAGGAGGAGGGTTGTGATAGGCTTGGCGAGCCAACGTCAAAACTCAGCCTCTCTTATGGAGATGAAACCCAATAGATTTTCGTTGGGGCGTAACCCTCTCAGCGACACGCCACATCGGAACCCGGGTGTGGTGGAAAATGGGCAAGGGCCGGGCCGTCACCCCCAGGTGGCGCGCCGTATCGTGATCTGGATACAGTGGCAAGTGAGCGAGGATCGGGTCGTCGCATCCTTAGTGGCGCGCTACATCGGCGCCCGGGTGTAGTGGAAATTGAGCTAGGGTCTTCGCATTTGACTCGACGAGTGCGAAGGGTAAGGAAGCTAGCCGAGCCTAGGAGGATTTGCTTAGGTAGCTGGAACGTAGGTTCTCTGACATGTAAGCTTCGGAAGGTAGTTGATACAGCGGTGAGGAGAGGCGTTGATATCCTTTGCGTCCAAGAGACCAAATGGAGGGGACAAAAGGCAAAGGAGGTGGAGGGTACCGGCTTCAAGCTGTGGTACACAGGGACGGTGGCAAATAGAAATGGAGTAGGCATCTTGATCAGTAAGGACCTCAAGGATGGAGTGGTAGACGTCAAGAGACGTGGGGACCGGATTATCCTGGTCAAGCTAGTAGTTGGGGACTTAGTTCTCAACGTTATCAGCGCGTATGCCCCGCAAGTAGGCCTCAATGAGAACACCAAGAGGGAGTTCTGGGAAGGCCTAGAGGACATGGTTAGGAGTGTACCGATTGGCGAGAGGCTCTTCATAGGAGGAGACCTCAATGGCCACGTGGGCACATCTAACACAGGTTTTGAAGGGGTGCATGGGGAATTTGGCTATGGCATCAGGAACCAAGAAGGAGAAGATGTCTTAAGCTTTGCGCTAGCCTACGACATGATCGTAGCTAATACCCTCTTTAAGAAGAGAGAATCACATCTAGTGACTTACAGTAGTGGGCAACGCTCTAGCCAGATTGATTTCATCCTCTCGAGAAGAGAAGACAGGCGTGCATGCCTAGACTGTAAGGTGATACCTGGAGAGAGTGTTGTCCCTCAGCATAAGCTTGTGGTTGCTGACCTCCGCTTTCGGATTCGTGTCCAGCAGGACAAGCGTGCCAAGGTCGCTAGAACGAAGTGGTGGAAGCTCAAGGGGGAGGTAGCTCAGGCGTTCAAGGAGAGGGTCATTAAGGAGGGCCCTTGGGAGGAAGGAGGTGATGTAGACAACATGTGGATGAAGATGGCGACTTGCATTCGTAAGGTGGCCTCAGAGGAGTTTGGAGTGTCCAAGGGAAGTAGAAGAGAAGCTAAAGATACCTGGTGGTGGAACGATGATGTCCATAAGGCAATTAAGGAGAAGAAAGATTGTTTCAGACGCCTACATCTGGATTGGAGTGTAGACAACATAGAGAAGTACAAGATGACAAAGAAGGCCGCAAAGCGAGCTGTGAGTGAAGCAAGGGGTCGGGCGTATGAGGACCTCTACCAACGGTTAGACACGAAGGAAGGCGAAAGGGACATCTATAAGATGGCCAAGATCCGAGAGAGGAAGACGAGGGATGTTGACCAAATCAAGTGCATCAAGGACGGAGCAGATCAACTCCTGGTGAAGAACGAGGAGATTAAGCATAGATGGCGGGAGTACTTTGACAAGCTGTTCAATGGGGAGAGTGAGAGCTCTACCATTGATTTGGACGACTCCTTTGATGATACTAGCAGGCGTTTTGTGCGGCGAATCCGGGAGTCGGAGGTCAAAGAGGCTTTAAAGAGGATGAAAGGAGGCAAGGCGATGGGCCCTGATTGTATCCCCATTGAGGTGTGGAGAGGCCTTGGGGACATAGCGATAGTATGGCTAACCAAACTTTTCAACCTCATTTTTCGGGCAAACAAGATGCCAGAAGAATGGAGACGGAGTATATTAGTACCAATCTTCAAGAACAAGGGGGATGTTCAGAGTTGTACTAATTACCGTGGAATTAAACTGATGAGCCATACAATGAAGCTATGGGAGAGAGTCATTGAGCACCGCTTAAGAAGAATGACAAGCGTGACCAAACATCAGTTTGGCTTCATGCCTGGGAGGTCGACCATGGAAGCCATCTTCTTGGTACGACAACTTATGGAGAGATATAGGGAGCAAAAGAATGACCTGCATATGGTGTTCATTGACTTGGAAAAGGCCTATGATAAGATACCGCGGAATGTTATGTGGTGGGCCTTGGAGAAACACAAAGTCCCAGCAAAGTACATTACCCTCATCAAGGACATGTACGATAATGTTGTGACAAGTGTTCGAACAAGTGATGGCGACACTGATGACTTCCCGATTAAGATAGGACTGCATCAAGGGTCAGCTTTGAGCCCTTATCTTTTTGCCTTGGTGATGGATGAGGTCACAAGGGATATACAAGGAGATATCCCTTGGTGTATGCTCTTTGCGGACGATGTGGTGCTAGTCGATGAGAGTCGGACGGGGTCAACAGGAAGTTGGAGTTATGGAGGCAAACCTTGAAATCGAAAGGTTTTAGACTTAGTAGGACTAAAACCGAGTACATGAGGTGCGCTTTCAGTACTACTAGGCACGAGGAGGAGGAGGATGTTAGCCTTGATGGGCAGGTGGTGCCGCAGAAGGACACCTTTCGATATTTGGGGTCAATGTTGCAGAAGGATGGGGATATCGATGAAGATGTGAACCATCGAATTAAAGCCGGATGGATGAAGTGGCGCCAAGCTTCTGGCATTCTCTGTGACAAGAGGGTGCCACAAAAGCTAAAAGGCAAGTTCTATAGGACGGCGGTTCGACCCGCAATGTTGTATGGCGCTGAGTGTTGGCCGACTAAAAGGCGACATGTGCAACAGTTATGTGTGGCGGAGATGCGCATGTTGAGATGGATGGGTGGCCACACAAGGAAGGACCGAATCCGGAATGATGATATACGAGATAGAGTTGGGGTAGCGCCAATCGAAGAGAAGCTTGTCCAACATCGTCTGAGATGGTTTGGACATATTCAGCGCAGGCCCCCAGAAGCCCCAGTGCATAGCGGACGGCTAAAGCATGCTGAAAATATCAAAAGAGGCCGGGGTAGACCGAACTTGACATGGGAAGAGTCCGTAAAGAGAGATCTGAAGGATTGGAGCATCACCAAAGAACTAGCCATGGACAGGGGTGCGTGGAAGCTTGCTATCCATGTGCCAGAACCATGAATTGGTCGCGAGATCTTATGGGTTTCACCTCTAGCCTACCCCAACTTGTTTGGGACTAAAGGCTTTGTTGTTGTTGTTGTTGTTGTTGTTGTTGTTGTTGCAGCATTATATCAACTCTACCTCAATTAACCTACCTTTTGCAAAAAATGTCGGATTCCAATGCTCAATTTTATGCCATATTTTACCGCACCATGTTGCTTAATCACATTAATTTACTTACCATGAAAGTCCCAGCCTACCAAATTTATTGAGATAAAAAAAAAATAGACTATGTGGCAATGCACGGGCATGTACCTAATATTATGAAAAGAAAATATTAGTTCATTTCAGAAAATGTTCATCACACAGTTAAAAATGTAATTCAGTGTAAAAAATGTTAACTCAACTTTTAGAAAATGTTTGTACCATTAAGAATGAATGGGACATAAAAAATATGTTTACGCATTACAAAAATATGTACGTGATATTTAGGAAAAAAATATGCAAAATAAAAAAGCATTCCTGTAATTGGAAAATGCATCGGACCATTCAAAATAAACGCATTATATTTTTCAAAAATATTCATGAGCTTCAAACAAAAAGTTTGTCACATTAAAAAATATTTATCCAATGTATAATTTTTTTCAAATAGTTCAAACATAATTTTTCCTATCATAAAGAATATGTTTGAACGAGTAATCAGAATACTATTCAAATCAAGTATTTATAAAAATGTAAATCATGCATTTAATAATGTTAAACATATATAATAAAATAGCATGGATGTATGCGAAAAATGTAAAATATATGTGAAGAAAAGTAGACATCAAAACATACATTTAAAATAATATTAATTATATTTTTTAAACGTGAAAAGTATGTACAAATATTCCTGATGTATACACAAAATATACAACACGTATGGAAAAAATAGATATATTTAAAAAAATAAAAAGATAAAAACACAAGAAAATGAGTGAAAAACAAAAAAAACTCAAAGAAAATAAAAAGGAAAACCAAATATAACCAGAGAAAAACTGAGGAAAACCATAAAAAAGAGTTCAGGAAAAAAACTCACTATCAGGCATCAGCTATACTATTGGGCCGGCTCTCCTGCATCCACCGTACACAATGTCGACCTCCTCGCGTGTTGCCGGCGACGGCGTCCCCTCCGGATCCGCTTCCTCCATCGTCGCCGGCGCCGTGTGCGGCTACCACTTGCTCAAGATCGACGGATACTCGCGCACCAAGGAGGTCCCCAATGGCAAGTGGATCGACTCTTGCCCGTTCAAGGTGGGAGGCCGCACATTGCATGTCCGTTACTATCCCAACGGTGAGAAGCCCAACTCCAACAACACAGATTTCATATCCCTCTTTCTCTGCTTGGACGACTCTGTCGCCGAGGCCGTGAAGGCACACACCAAATTCAGCTTAATCGACCAAGATGGGAAGCCCGTGCCGCCGCATACTGTTACTACCAGGACCAACGACTTTTCTGTGGCTAAATCTTGGGGACTCGACTTCATGGAAAGGGAAGAATTGGAGAAATCAGAGCATCTCAAGGACGATTCCTTCACTGTCAAGGTAGAACTCAGTATCATGACGGAGTTTCACGCACGGAAGACACCGTCCGTCGTGGTGCCACCGTCTGACATGCACCGGCACTTTGGGGATCTCCTGTCGAGCAAGGCGGGCGTCGATGTTGAATTCCGAGTCGGAGGGGAGACAATCTTGGCACACAGATTGGTGCTCGCGGCACGGTCTCCAGTCTTCAGAGCAGAATTCTTCGGTTCGATGAAGGAGGGAACCACCACCAATGTCATATCTGTATATGACATTGAGGCAGAGGTGTTCAAGGCTCTGCTTACTTTCATGTACACTGACGTGCTTCCAGATATGGATCAGGGAAAGGAATCTTCCATGGTTCAGCATTTGCTTGTCGCAGCAGACAGGTATGATTTGGAGAGGTTGAAGCTGATGTGTGAAGATAAGTTGTGCAACCGTATCGATACAAACTCCGTGGCGACTATCTTGGCATTGGCGGAGCAGCACAACTGCCATGAGCTTAAGGCTGCATGTTTGGTGTTCCTTAGCTCACCGCCGAATCTGGAAGCAGCCATGGAGTCTGAAGGTTTCGAGCATTTAACCAAGAGCTGCCCCGGTATAATGAAGGATCTCCTCATGTGCCAGGTCGCTCCTACTTCTCTCGGGAAAATAAAATCTAGGGCAGGAACATGAAGTTTCAGTCATCCATGTCATTTGCAATGATCCGTCCAGAAAGTTAATTAAAAGACCTATTATTAGTAGTTTTATGTGTAGTCCTGTACTTGGGTTCCTGTTGCTGGCCCAAAGAGACATTCAGTATAAAAAATGTTAACTCAACTTTTAGAAAACGTTTGTACCATTAAGAATGAATGGGACATAAAAAAATGTTTATGCATTACAAAAATATGTACGTGATATTTAAGAAAAAATTATGCAAAATAAAAAAAGCATTCATGTAATTGGAAAATGCATTGGACCATTCAAAAGAAATGCATTATATTTTTCAAAAATATTCACGAGCTTCAAACCCAAAGTTTGTCACATTAAAAAATATTTACCCAATGTAGAAAAATGTTCAAATAGTTTAAACATAATTTTTCCTATCATAAATAATATGTCTGAACGTGTACTCAGGATAATATTCAAAACAAGTATTTATAAAAATGTAAATCATGTATTTAATAATGTTAAACATATATAATAAAGTAGCATGGATGTATGAGAAAAATGTACAATATGTGTGAAGAAAAGTAGACATCAATTCATACATTTATAATAATATTAATTATATTTTTTTAAATGTAAAAAGTATGTACAGATATTCCTGATGTATACACAAAATGTACAATGTGTATGAAAAAAATAGATATATGTTATAAAATAAAAAGATGAAAACAGAAGAAAATGATTGAAACCGAAAAAAAAACTCAAAGGAAATAAAAAAGAAAACCAAAGATAACCAGAGAAAAACAAAAGAAAACCTGTGGAAAACCGACAAAAAAGAGTTCAGAAATAAAAACTCACGATCAGCTATACCATTGGGCCGGCTCAATAGCCGCCGCGCTGTAGACGACGCGTAGCTCCCGTGAACACCTTGCTTTTTCCCTGGCTTCGTTGATAGATACACACCACCCAAACCCTCGCCCCCGCCGCTGCTCCCCGTAAGCGACCGGCCCAACCTGCATCCACCGTACACAATGTCGACCTCCTCACATGTTGCCGGCGACGGCGTCCCCTCCGGATCCGCTTCCTCCATCGTCGCTGGCGCCGTGTGCGGCTACCACTTGCTCAAGATCGACGGCTACTCTCGCACCAAGGAGGTCCCCAATGGCGAGTGCATCGACTCTTGCCCGTTCCAGGTGGGAGGCCGCACATGGCGTGTGAGTTACTACTCCCTCCGTTCCATAATGTAGTGCGTCCTCGATTTTCGAGCTTAAACTTTGACCATGAATTTGACCAACAAGACCGATTGTGGCGGGAGCAAAAACTATACCACTGAATTCCCGCCACAATCGGTCTTGTTGGTCAAATTCATGGTCAAAGTTAGATTTTGGGAAGCGCGGGCGCACTACATTGTGGAACGGAGGGAGTATCCCAACGGTGACGAGTCTAGCGAGACCGATTGCATATCCCTCTTTCTCTGCTTGGACGACACCGTCGCCGAGGCCGTGAGGGCACAAGGCAAGTTCAGCTTAATCGACCAAGACGGGAAGCCCGTGCCGCCGCATACTGTTACTACCACGACCAGCGACTTTTCTGTGGCTCAATCTTGGGGCCTCGACTTCATGGAAAGGAAAGAATTGGAGAAATCAGAGCATCTCAAGGACGATTCCTTCACTGTCAAGGTGGAAGTAACTATCATGACCGAGTTCCACGCACGGAAGACACCATCCATAGTGGTGCCACCGTCTGACATGCATCGGCACTTCGGGGATCTCCTGTCGAGCAAGGCAGGCGTCGATGTCGAATTTCGGGTCGGAGAGGAAACATTTTCCGCTCACCGGTTGGTGCTCGCGGCGCGGTCTCCGGTCTTCAGGGCGGAGTTGTTTGGGCAGACGAAGGAGAGCACCACCACAAATGTCATATGTGTAGATGACATCGAGGCAGAGGTGTTCAAGGCTCTGCTTACTTTCATGTACACGGATGCACTTCCAGATATGGATCAGCGAGATGAATCTGCCATGGTCCAGCATCTGCTTGTTGCAGCAGACAGGTATGCTTTGGAGAGGTTGAAGCTGATTTGTGAAGATAAGTTGTGCAATCGTATCGATACGAACTCCGTGGCGACTATCTTGGCATTGGCGGAGCAGCACCGCTGCCATGAGCTTAAGGCAGCATGCTTGGTGTTCCTCAGCTCGACCACGAATCTGGAAGCTGCCATGGAGTCTGAAGGTTTCGAGTATTTAACCAAGAGCTGCCCCGGTGTTATAAAGGATTTCCTCATTTCCCATGTTGTTCCTAGTTTACTTGGGAAGAGAAAATCAAAGGCATGAACATGAGGTTTTAATCATGATGTCATTTGCAATCATCCATCCAGAAAGTTAGTAAAGACCCTGCATGCTATCTAATACTGGCATTATTAGTAGTTTTATATCTAGTCTTGTTCTCACAAGGATTGAGATGTACGTTGGTCCTTTTTTGTTTGGTCGTCCTATACTTGACGGAGAATTATTAACGGTTTGACTAGCTGGCAAGAGCCCTATACCTACGACTGAAAGTTACTTCAGAACTTATAAGCCTTTCAACTGGTGGCCCTTTACATTTTGCCCTGTCTCTTTCTCATTTCTCTGTAACAATCGATGTGAGCATTGTGCTGGTTCTGGAATCCTGGGTCCATTTGTGGCCATGGCGGTAGGTTTACAGATTTCTTATGGCTAGTCAGTCTGATATAATAGTGGCCGCTGAGTTATAGTGATCTGATGAAGGTTGTGAGGTTTTGCCTGAAGTACTTTCACACAAGGCTATGATCCCTTTTTGGGGGCAGATTTTATAACCCGAAGCTACTTTTTTCGATATACCTTGTGTTTGAAGGTTTTCCCCCTGAATCAAGGGCCTCAAACAGCTCCCAGTTTCACTTCCATGAATGAAGGTAAACAATAGTAGTTCCAAAAGTAAAAAAGGTTAAGTTGTTCCTGATAACATGGGTAAATGACAGCACTTCTCAATAACATGCCTGATATAGTAGCGGGTGATTATGAGTTAGCATTACCGGTATATCTCACTTACCTATAACTTGTGTTCCTCATATGGCAGGCGGTTGTTGTATGAGAGCTATTTTGTTCCTTGGTTTTCGTCTCGATCGTTGCTTGTGCTCGGCACAAGGGTCTAGAATAACTGCAATACTCTCTTCTCTCAAGTGAAATTTTTGAGCTAGAGCAACAACTTTGCGGATGATTCATCTGTGCCAAATTCGTTGGTATGGAATTAGGGATGATGAAAAAGGAACATAAATAGAGAAAAGATAGAAGTCCAAAAGGGACACGTGATGGTTGCCTCCTTTACCTGTCACTAGTTATCTAGGGATACTTGTTGGTTGTTACCTGATCTGGTAATGTTTTTCAGTTCAGACATTCACACTGAAATCGTACACAGTTTCCACACGAACACTTTGATGCTAATAAAGAGCACTTATTTCAGCTTAAAAAATGCAAGAAATATTTTAGGTAATTTAGCTTGGCTATAAGCAGGGCAACATATAGCGCGTATTTCCTTGTCGAAGGTGGTTTTATCCTTTTTCTGGCACGTATATGAGTCGTCTAACAAGGCTAACGGCTCATCCCTCTATTCTAGAAAAAAAGAAGGAACAAAAAAAGCACTTAATATTGGAGCCACATCAGCAATGCGAAGAAAACTGTCAACAGCGAGCATCGTTGAACATTTCCTCCCTTTGTCTTGACACGTACATGAGCAAAGCAGCATGGCGATCAAATTCAAATGGAAAATCGCGCGAACCAATGCATTCTCTCACACAATTAGAATTTGAAGGCACCGTGTGTAAGATGTATCCTCTTCTGATTTCTTTTGAAGCTTCCTCCACGCGGCACTTCTATTCATAAGGCGGGATCATATATATCTAACTAAACCACCTCAATCAGATAGCTAGTGATAGTATTGTACTTCCTCCGTTACATTGGAGACAAAATTGAGTGCCTCTCTTGCACAAAGATGAGCAACAGTATTAGTACTACGTCTGGAAAAAATGGTGATACATGGTTTCTCATCTTTCGGAGCAGTTGAAAACAAACAGACATGTCATCAACTTGGCAAGGAAGAAACGGCCATCTGGCCACGGCTTGTATGAGAGAACAGATGTGAGGGAGGTTGGGTGGTTAGCATCTGAATGATTCAAATTCTAAGCTAGGCCGTCCAATTTCTTCGAGCACAATTTCTGGTGAGAATCGAGCGTTCTCGGACACCTGATCCCTGTATAAAAGGATCCGGTGAAAATGTGAACGAGCATTGTCCAGTATTTTCACTTTCCTCAATATAAGATTTTTTTTTAAACAACAACTTTAGCAAAATTACGACGATTGTTCGAATAGAAAACCGAGCGATTCGATGTATTACTGGAATGAGTGTGTGAAGCAACTTATACAGGGATCAGGTGTCGGAGAACGCTCGATTCTCACCAGAAATTGTGCTAGAAAAAATTGGACGGACTAGCTTAGAATTTGAATCATTCAGATGCTAACCACCCAACCTCCCTCACATCTGTTCTCTCATACAAGCCGTGGCCAGATGGCCGTTTCTTCCTTGCCAAGTTGATGACATGTCTGTTGGTTTTCAACTGCTCTGAGAGATGAGAAACCATGTATCACCATTTTTTCCAGACGTAGTACTAATACTGTTGCTCATCTTTGTGCAAGAGAGGCACTCAATTTTGTCTCCAATGTAACGGAGGAAGTACAATACTATCACTAGCTATCTGATTGAGGTGGTTTAGTTAGATATATATGATCCCGCCTTATGAATAGAAGTGCCGCGTGGAGGAAGCTTCAAAAGAAATCAGAAGAGGATACATCTTACACACGGTGCTTTCAAATTCTAATTGTGCGAGAGAATGCATTGGTTCGCGCGATTTTCCATTTGAATTTGATCGCCATGCTGCTTTGCTCATGTACGTGTCAAGACAAAGGGAGGAAATGTTCAACGATGCTCGCTGTTGACAGTTTTCTTCGCATTGCTGATGTGGCTCCAATATTAAGTGCTTTTTTTGTTCCTTCTTTTTTTCTAGAATAGAGGGATGAGCCGTTAGCCTTGTTAGACGACTCATATACGTGCCAGAAAAAGGATAAAACCACCTTCGACAAGGAAATACGCGCTATATGTTGCCCTGCTTATAGCCAAGCTAAATTACCTAAAATATTTCTTGCATTTTTTAAGCTGAAATAAGTGCTCTTTATTAGCATCAAAGTGTTCGTGTGGAAACTGTGTACGATTTCAGTGTGAATGTCTGAACTGAAAAACATTACCAGATCAGGTAACAACCAACAAGTATCCCTAGATAACTAGTGACAGGTAAAGGAGGCAACCATCACGTGTCCCTTTTGGACTTCTATCTTTTCTCTATTTATGTTCCTTTTTCATCATCCCTAATTCCATACCAACGAATTTGGCACAGATGAATCATCTGCAAAGTTGTTGCTCTAGCTCAAAATTTTCACTTGAGAGAAGAGAGTATTGCAGTTACTCCAGACCCTTGTGCCGAGCACAAGCAACGAATCGAGACGAAAACCAAGGAACAAAATAGCTCTCATACAAGAACCGCCTGCCATATGAGGAACACAGGTTATAGGTAAGTGAGATATACCGGTAAGGCTAAGGATGGCGATGGGCATGGTAGAGCAATACCATAACCATTCCCGAATAGTCAATGGGTATAAAATTTTACCCATACCTGTACCCATGGGTATGAAACTTTATCCATACCCATACCCGACGGGTACCTGTACCCATTGGGTACCCAACGGGTAGAACAAATAATACACAAGTTGTTCATAATTTTACACTCATTGATAGCACATTTGACAAAAAAAAACAGTTATCTCAACTACATAATAGGTAGATGAGTACATAACCACCACCAAATTTAGAAATCATAACATACTCATAAGTGAATAGGAGTAGACGAGTCACATGAAAAACAATGATTAATTGACGACAATTTAACTTTGTTTCACAAGCAGGTCGGGTATGGGTATACCCGTACCTTACCCATGACTTAACGGGTAGGGTATGGGTACTACCCATGGGTATCAAAGTGTGCCCATACCCGCCCCATGCGGGTACAGTACCCGTGGGTACCCGTACCCATGGGTAAAATTGCCATCCTTAGAGCATCTCCAGCCGTTCGCCCCCCCCAGGGGCCCGAAATAGCGCCGCCTGGGGGCCAGCCGGCGCTAAAATCGGCCTGGGGGGCTCGGCTACCCAGTCGCGCCCCCTGGGTCGCCCCCCAACCGACGATTTCGGTCCAGTATGGGCACAGATTCGGCCCAAAATGGCCCATAGTTGGCTAAACGTTCGCGTTTTCATTAATATAATACAAAAACAGAAAAAAAAAAGGAACTGCGTCGTCCCGCCGCCGCCGCCGCGTTCTACATGCCGAGGAGCTTGTAGAAGTTGGTGTAGTCGCCGCCCTCGTCCCCGTCGCCGTCGCCGTCGCTGCCGTCGCCATTCTGCGCGCCGCGGCCGCCGTCCCTGCTGCAGCCCTGCCCTGGGTCGCCGAGACGGTGCAGGTCGGGGTTGGAGGGCCCGGGCGCCTCGCCGTCGCTGTCGTCGTCGAGGATGATGAGGCCGGCGAACTCCTCCTCGCGGCGGGCACGGTGACGAGCCTCGATCTCCTCGAGGGCCCGGCGCTGCCGCTCCATCTCCTCCCAGACATAGTCGTCCCGCGCCCACTTCAGGGCGATCTCGTCGGCGGCGGCCATGGCGAGGTGCTCCTGTTTGACCACCGCCGGCGTGCCAGGCTCCGTCTTCGGCCTGACAAGGCGGAGGTGGCCGCGGGGAGGCGAGGGCTCGCGGAGGCGGCCCTCGTTGATGGTGATGCCACCACCACCATTGCGCCCGCTGCGGCGGAGCGGCGTCTCGCCGGGCTCGTCCTTCACGGCCACAAGCGGCGTGCGCGGTGCGCCGGAGGAGTGGGAGGAGTGGGACGACGATGACGACGGCGCGTCCATGCGCCGTGGCTGCCACGAGGAGCCCCTCCGGCGGGTGAAGGACGTCGGCTCCGGGTACTCGAGGCGCGGCTCGTTGCCGCCCTTGATGTGCTCGAGGACGGCCTCGAGCGTGCGGCCCGGGGCGCCCCACCACAGACGGCGGCCCTCACTGTTGAAGCGCCCGCGCGCAGGGGCGCCGTTGGTGGAGGCGAGCTGCTCCTCGCGGCGGCGCTCGAAGTAGGTTGTCCAGAGGTTGGCGCCGTCCGGGGCGTACCTCGGCTGATGGCGCACCTCCTCAGACAGGGACGACCGGATCCTAGCGATCTCGGTGCGCCGCTCGGCTCCGGTGGGCACCGGTGGCACGGGGACCCCGCCGGCGCTGAGCCTCCACGCGCCCGGCGCTCGCATGTCGGGCGGCGTCGGGTACTCCGCCTCGAACAGCAGGCGGGCCTCGTCCTCGTGGAGGTGCCGGCGGCCGAAGCCGTTGCGGGCCGCACAGTCGCCTGGGTAGCGCTCCGCCATCGGGAAAGAGAGGGGGGGAGAGAAGATCGCCGCGGGAGAGACTTGCGGGGCTTCGGCGGCGGGACTTGGGGGCAGGCGATGGTGGCGAGGTGTGGCCGACACCGGCGAGGGTCGGCTTTTATAGGGGGCGAGGTGTGTGGACGCGCGTCGCCCGTACTGACTGCGCCGCCCCGTGAGCGACGGCTCGGGAACCCGCCGCATCAATGGAAGGCTGACCGGCGGCAGCCTTGCATTGATTCCCCGCGGGAAACCGAGGCGATGAGGACGACGAAGCCCGCGCGGTCGCTGACTTGGCGGACCCACCCGTTTTCACGCCAGAAACGTTTCGCCCGGCGCCCCCCAGCACGCCGGGTTCGGCCTGGGTTCGCCGGGCCAAAAAAAGGCTCCAACCGGTGAAAAACGGGCTCCTGGGGGCGCGACTGGGCCGATTTTCGCCCGCCGGCGATAAAAAATGGCCTTGGGGGGCCTGTTGGGGGGGCGGCTGGAGATGCTCTTAGGTAAGGCTAACTCATAATCACCCTCTACTATATCAGGCATGTTATTGAGAAGTGCTGTCATTTACCCATGTTATCAGGAACAACTTAACCTTTTTACTTTTGGAACTACTATGGTTTACCTTCATTCATGGTAGTGAAACTGGGAGCTGTTTGAGATCCTTGATTCAGGGGGAAAACCTTCAAACACAAGATATATCGAAAAAAGTAGCTTCGGGTCACAAAATCTGCCCCCAAAAAGGGATCATAGCCTTGTGTGAAAGTACTTCAGGCAAAACCTCACAACCTTCATCAGATCACTATACCTCAGCGGCCACTATTATATCAGGCTAACTAGCCATAAGAAATCTGTAAACCTACCGCCATGGCCACAAATGGACCCAGGATTCCAGAACCAGCACAACGCTCGCATCGATTGTTACAGAGCAATGAGAAAGAGACAGGGCAAAATGTAAAGGGCCACCAGTTGAAAGGCTTATAAGTTCTGAAGTAACTTTCAGTTGTAGGTATAGGGTTCTTGCTTTGCACATAGCTAGTCAAACCGTTAGTAATCTCCATGAAGTATATGAAGACGAAACAAAAAAGGACTAACGTACATCACAATCCTTGTGAGAACAAGACTACATGTAAAACTACTATCAATGCCAGTATGAGATAGCATGCAGGGTCTTTCGTAACTTTCTGGACTGCAGATTGCAAATGGCATCATGATTGAAACCTCATGTTGATGCCTTTGATTTTCTCTTCCCAAGTAAACTAGGAACAACATGGGAAATGAGGAAATCCTTTATAACACCGGGGCAGCTCTTGGTTAAATACTCGAAACCTTCAGACTCCATGGCCGCTTCCAGATTCCTCGTCGAGCTGAGGAACACCAAGCATGCTGCCTTAAGCTCATGGCAGCGGTGCTGCTCCGCCAATGCCAAGATAGTCGCCACGGAGTTTGTATCGATACGATTGCACAACTTATCTTCACAAATCAGCTTCAACCTCTCCAAAGCATACCTGTCTGCTGCAACAAGCAAATGCTGAACCATGGCAGATTCCTCTCGCTCATCCATATCCGGAAGCGCATCCGTGTACATGAAAGTAAGCAGAGCCTTGAACACCTCCGCCTCGATGTCATCTACACATATGACATTTGTGGTGGTGCTCTCCTTCATCTGGCCAAACAACTCCGCCCTGAAGACGGGAGACCGCGCCGCGAGCACCGACCGGTGAGCGGAGAATGTTTCCTCTCCGACCCGGAATTCGACATCGACGCCTGCCTTGCTCGACAGGAGGTCCCCGAAGTGTCGGTGCATGTCAGACGGTGGCACCGCGATGGACGGTGTCTTCTGTGCTTGGAACTCGCTCATGACAGTGACGTCTACCTTGACGGTGAAGGAATCGTCCTTGAGATGCTCTGATTTCTCCAGTTGCTCCCTTTTGATGAAATTTTCGAATCCCCAGCATGTGCCCGCGGAAAACTCTCTGGTCACGGAAATCCGGGTATAGGGCGGCACCAGCTTCTTGTGTTCGTCGAGTAAGCTAAACTGGAATTTTGCCTTCACGGCCTCGCCCTTGGCGACGGTGGCATCGAGTTTGAGAAAGACGGATATGAAATCGGTGTGCTCGGAATTCCACCCGTTGGGGCAGTAATACACACGCCATGTGTGGCCTCCCACTTCGAACGGGCAGGAGTCGATCCCCTGGCCATTGGAGACCTCCTTGGTGTGCGAGTAGCCGACGACCTTGAGCAAGTGGTAACCGCTCACGGTCCCGGCAATGATGGAGGATGCGGATCCGGAGGGTAGGCCGTCGCCGCCGAGATGCGAGGAGGTCGCCATCGTGTGCGGCTTGGTCGGTTGGGCCCGGTCGCTGGTGGGGAGGGGCGGCGGCGGCGGCGGCGGTGGCGAGGGCTGGGAGGAAAGTGGACGGCGGAGAGGGTTTTGGGCGGTTGAAGCCAGGGAAAAGACTAGATTTTTTTTTTTTTAGCTATATAATAAGGGAAAAGACTAGACAAAGGAGGCTCAGGAGGGTTCAGCTGGTCTATCCGTGGCCCAATCGTTGGCGTCTGTATTCTAAAAAAAAAAACCTCGTCCCCTCATTTAAAAAAAAATAAAAACCTCGTACTCCCTCTGTATAGTGATATAAACACTTCTATACTTTTTTACGGAGGGAGTATATTTTTATGGACAACGTTCCTTGTATTTATTGTATATACAAAAAGTTTCCCCCAAAAAGTAAATTTATGTACACAAGTCGCTTCGCGCTCTTGTTCACAAAATACATCGATTTGCAAAATTTTCCACTTGAAACTATTGTGATTTACGCTCTTCCACATTTTCTCCGGTCTACTGATTTGGTTTTCTCTTTTGAAAAAAAAAAGAAATACGACTCGCTTTTTTCCATAGAGTATTTGATTCGAAAGTGCTATTCTGATCACGCGCACAGGTGGTCTCGGTATCCTTCCCGCCGAAATCACTAGTTAGAAAGTACACCTTCCAACGATTACTCCCACCTCCCCAGGTTGCGACAAGTGGCGCACTGCATGCGTGCCACTTGTCGCAACCTGGGAGTTTTTTCTTTTTTCGTAGATTCATATTTTCAAAACATTTTATCTCCTAAACCGTGCCTCCAAATCTCGAACCGTTTTCACCATCGGCTTTCTCGCGTCGAGATCTTCAAAACTAGATCCCATGTTGATAGGTTTTGACGAACTTTTTTTTTCACGAAAAAAACCGAACGAAAAAAACGAACGAAAAAACCGTGCCTCACGCGATAGAAAAAAACCCAGAAAACACGTTTTTTCCCTTTCCGAGAGGCACGGGTCGTGCCTCTCGCGAAGGCAAAACCGTGCCTCTCGCGGAAGCAAAACCGTGCCTCTCGCGGAAAAAAGAGAGAGCAGAAAACGAGTTTTTTTCCCTTTTGGGAGAGGCACGGCTCGCGATAGCAAAACCGTGCCTCTCGTGGAAGCAAAACCGTGCCTCTCGCGAAAAAAAAGAGAGCAGAAAACGCGTTTTTTTTCCTTTCGGGAGAGGCACGGCCGTGCCTCTTGCGATAGCAAAACCGTGCCTCTCGTGGAAGCAAAACCGTGCCTCTCGCGGAAAAAAAAAGAGAGCAGAAAACGCGGTTTTTCGCGCAAAAAAAAAATTTTGAAATTTTTTTTTCGTCCAAAAGCTACGAAAGACCGGTGAAAAACCGGAACACCAAAAAAATCCGGAAAAAAACCACTCCAAAAAGGCGAAAACGCGTGTGAAAAAATAAAAAAAAACAAAATTCGAAGGGACGCTCAGAGCGCGACACGTGGCGGCGACTGGGAACGCGTCAAGTGACGGCGCGTGGGAGTGATCGCTGGAACGCTTGTGAGGGAGTGCTCTCTAACTAATTGCTCCCCCTTCCCGCTCGTGGTCCTCGGGATCCCCAATCCCACGAGTAGAGGCCCAGGTATTTCTCCAGTATATGTTTTAACGAACAGTCACGCTGGCCCACGCCTGGCGTAACGGGCTTTGTACGCCGTCAATTACCTGGGCTCCGGATCAGACGTGCGCGCAACGTTCTGGACCAACGCGGAGTGACTCCCCTGCTGCTTATGTATTTGCTGCCCTGTTTTTCCCATTCGTGTAGTTTGAATTTCAAATGGGATCGGCAGAGAACTAGGCGTGCGGTCTCACAGACGCGTCCACTTGTGAACGCTCCATCTAGCTTCGTGTCAAGCATGCAATTTCATGACCTAGCGCAATAGGCAAAACATAGCCAGGTTACCTAAAACTTAAAATTCAGTCAACAGGAAACATGTTTTGGAATGTGCAATCTAATTCTCATAATACCTAAGGCAGGTCAGCGAACAATATGTATACCAGTCTGTACGCATGCTTGTACTCACAAAAGTTCATGATGCAATATCATATCCCTGGGAAATACAGACTTTAATAGCGTAGTGTCAAAAAATTCAGAAAGCATGACCATATTGTAAAAAATTCAGAAAAAAGACACCATCCTATCAGCGCACATACATCATGCATACCATCTTGAAATCAGTCAAAACATTCATGCAAATAAGTTTCCTTTTATTCCCAAACAAGGCATCTCGGCATTTGCTACGACTAACAGCAAGCCAGTACACTCAGGAACCATGAAACAAGAAGAGTTCTACAAACAGAATAACTGCCACACACATTTAATTCTACATAATCATAGTCTTTATAAAAACAGACTTTTCGGAGCGACTGCTCACATGGCATTCGTCTGCAGATCACCCACTCCGTGGCAGTTGTTTCTGTTGAAACACGTCTTATCTCTAGATGTTGCACCCGAAGCTTTGCCTTGTTAAACACGGTTGTAATCAGGAGGTAGTTTAAACTAGAGTTATCTTGTTATCTCTCTCTCTCTCTCTCTCTCTCTCCTCCTGTAAAATCTCTACCGATCTCAAGTAGATCGGTCTCCTTGTAACCTACCGAGAGTTGGCTCTCCATATCAATATAAATCACCGCGGCTCCCATGTATGGGAGTAGAGACGCTTCATACACTTTTCACATGGTAATCAGAGCAATCTTCTTCCCCCACATCTAGCCTCATCTTCCCTCTCGCCGCGTCCACAAAAACCATCCGCATCCACCATGTCCAGCTCCACCCAAGCTTTCTCCACCGGCCTCAACAACAACACATCTGAGCCTCTCTCTCGAACCAACTATGTGTTGGGGAACGTCGCATGGGAAACAAAAAATTTCCTACGCACACGCAAGATCTATCCATGGTGATGAGCATCTACGAGAGGGAGAGTGAATCTACATACCCTTGTAGATCGCTAAGCGGAAGCGTTAAGAAACGCGGTTGATGTAGTCGAACGTCTTCGCGATCCAAATCGCAAGTCGTCCCTCGATCCAAACACGATCTAGCGCCGAACGGACGGCACCTCCGCGTTCAACACACGTACGGCTTGATGACGCCTTCACCTCCTCGATCCAGCGAGCGATGGTGAAGTAGTGGATGAGTTCCGGCAGCACGACGGCGTGGTGATGGTGGTGAGGAACAATCTCTGCGGGGCTTCGCCAAGCACTACGAAGATTATGACGGGAGGAACTAGAGGGTTAGGGTTGCCGGCACACGGCTTGGGAAATCTTGATGTGTCCCGTGTGCTAGCCCTGCCCCTCTATTTATATGTTGAGCCCTGGGGTCTAAACTTGGAGAGAAAGCCTCCACAAGGTCGGTTTTGCCCGCACAAGGTCGGTTTGGCCCGCACGGAAAGAGTCCAACTCGGATTCCAGCAGTACCGCGCACAAGCGGTAGTACCGCTCACGAGCGGTAGTACCGCTTGAGCGGTAGTACTGCCTTACCAGCGGTAGTACCGCTTAAGGCAGCAGCAAAACTTCCTTTTGCACTTTCCAATACCTCGTGGGCTTTACCCCTTTGGCCCATATAAAGTGTTGCTACACCCGAACACTTCGGTAAACACCCGGAACCCCTTCCGGTGAATTCCGGAACCCTTCCGGAGATCAAAACACTATTATCACATATATCAAACTTTACCTCCGGACTATTCCAGAGACCCTCGTCATGTCCGGGATCTCATCCGGGACTCCGAACAATCTTCGGTCACCAACACAATAACTCAACTATACTAATCGTCACCAAACGTTAAGTGTGTAGACCCCGCGGGTTCGAGAATTATGCAGACATGACCAAGACACCTCTACGGCCAATAACCAATAGCAGGACCTGGATGCCCATATTGGTTCCTACATATTCTACGAAGATCTTCATCAGTTGAACCTCTATGTCAAGGATTCAGTTAATCCCGTATACTGTTCCCTTTGTTCTTCGGTATGTTACTTGCCCGAGATTCGATCGTCGGTATCTCTATACCTAGTTCAATCTCGTTACCGGCAAGTCTCTTTACTCGTTCCGTAATACAAGATCCTGTGGCTAACTCTTTAGTCACTTTGCTTGCAAGGCTCATTGTGATGTTGTATTACCGAGTGGGCCCTGAGATACCTCTCCGTCACACGGAGTAACAAATCCCAGTCTTGATCCATGCCAACCCAACAGACACCCTCGGAGATACCTGTAGAGCACCTTTATAGTCACCCAGTTACGTTGTGACGTTTGATACACACAAGGCACTCCTACGGTGTCAGTGAATTGCATGATCTCATGGTCATAGGAACAGATACTTGACATGCAGAAAACAATAGCAATAAACTGACACGATCATATGCTATGTTCGTAGTTTGGGTCTTGTCCATCACATCATTCTCCTAATGATGTGATCCCGTTATCAAATGACATCTCATGTCCATGGCTAGGAAACCTTCACCATCTTTTGATCAACGAGCTAGTTAACTAGAGGCTTACTAGGGACACAGTGTTGTCTATGTACCCACACATGTATTTGAGTTTCCAATCAATACAATTATAGCATGGATAATAAACGATTATCATGAACAAGGAAATATAATAATAACCAATTTATTATTGCCTCTAGGGCATATTTCCAACACTATGTCCTATGGCGAGCCCAAGCTCGCTCCCAAATCATGGGAGCGGGACTATATGGGTACATTGATCAAACCATTGCCAAACCACCAAAAATCATTACCACAAAAAACTCCGAAGGGAAGGACCAATCGGCTCCGAACCCTGCATACAACCCATGGCTTATTCAGGATCAACAGATTGTCGCATATCTACTCCGAAACCTATCCAAAGAAGTCCTAGTTCAGGTAGCCTCCCTTGAAAAATCCCACCAAATCTGGTCTGCCTTAGCCAACATGTTCTCTGCGCAATCTCGATCTCGCGTCAACAACTGCCGTCAGGCTCTGTCCAATGCCCAGAAAGGCTCACAGAGTGCTGCAACCTTCTTCGGCCAGATGAGAGCTTGGTCAGATGAGCTAGCTGCGGCAGCCAAGCCCATCTCCGAGGAGGAGCTCATCTCCTTCATCATCGGCGGTCTTGATATGGACTACCAGCCGCTGATCTCAGCGCTTGATGTTCGCGTTGAACCCCTAATCGTGGATGAACTCTTTGGCATGGTCTCTAATTTTGATCAGCGCATAGAGATGTTTCATGGTACAGGGGCAGGAGCATTCAAATCATCAGCGAACGCAGCTGCTCGCGGTCGTGGCGGCGCTCCAAAATCCTACAGAAACTCTCAGAGAGGAGGGTATCGCGGTGGCGGCGGCGGCGGTCACCAGAACGGCGGAGGTGGTGGCGGAGGCTACCACCAGAACGCCGCCGCCGGCGGCAGCGGCTACCAGCATGGTGGTGGCGGCTATGGTAGTGGCGGTCGCTACGGTGGTGGCGGCAGCTACCAGCAAAATGGCGGTGGTGGCGGTGGCCACTACCAGGGTTCCGGCAACAACAACCAGCGGCGCAGCAACTACAACAGCAACAGGCGTCCGTTCCAAGGTTATGATGAGTATGAAACTAAGTGCCAAGTTTGTAAAAAGGATAATCATATTGCGAAGGACTGTGATTGGCGCTATGCCGAGAACAATTCTCAACGCAAAAAAGTTCCAGCAGCTGCAGATGGCTCCTATGGAGTGGACACAAATTGGTATGTTGACTCCGGTGCCACCAACCACATCACCAACGAACTAGAGAAGGTGACGATGCATGAGAAGTACCAAGGCCATGATCAAATCCATAACGCAAATGGTGAAGGTATGAAAATAGATCATGTTGGTCATACAATTGTTACAACCCCTTCTCGTGATATTCATCTTAGAAATGTCTTACATGTTCCAGAAACTTCCAAAAATCTTCTTTCTGTCCATCGTATAGCTATTGATAATCATGTTTTTCTAGAATTTCACCCATACTTCTTTTTGATTCGAGATCAGGTCACGAGGAACATTCTCTATCGAGGTAGATGTGTGCATTGGCTTTATCCGTTGATTCCCCAATTTAGAAGCTTCAATAAACAAGTTTGTGGTGTCATCAAACTTTCTTCAGAACGGTGGCATGCTCGTTTAGGCCATCCATCTTTTTCTATTGTTCAACAAGTGCTTAGAAATAATCAGCTCCCATGTGTGGGTGAGCATAGTCTTGATACTATATGTGATTCTTGTCAAAGAGCAAAGTCTCATCAACTACCATACCCTATTTCTACCAGCATATCCACAAAACCTTTGCAACTTATTTTTCTGATGTATGGGGTCCTTCCCCCTCCTCAGTTGGTAGACATACTTATTATGTTAGTTTCATTGACGACTATAGTAAGTTTACTTGGTTATATCTTCTCAAAAAACGCTCTGACGTTTTCCAAGTTTTTCATCAATTTCAAGCACTTGTTGAACGACCACTTGATAGCAAAATCCTCGCCGTCCAATCTGATTGGGGTGGCGAGTATGAGAAACTAAACTCATTTTTTAAAACCTTGGGCATTTCTCATCATGTTTCATGCCCCCATGCACACCAACAAAATGGCTCTGCCGAACGTAAGCATAGACACATTGTTGAAGTAGGTCTTGCCCTACTTGCTGGCGCCTCCATGCCTCTAAAATTTTGGGATGAAGCTTATCTTACCGCCGTACATCTCATTAACATGCTACCAAGCCGGGTCATTGATAATGACACACCCATGCATAGGCTTTTTCATACACGACCAAACTACACCTATCTTCGTGTTTTTGGTTGTGCTTGTTGGCCAAACCTTCGCCCATATAACACTCGCAAACTTAGTTTCCGATCTAAGCAATGTGTTTTTCTCGGCTACAGTGCTCAACACAAAGGGGTAAAATGCCTACATGTCTCCACCGGTCGTGTCTACATATCTCGTGACGTTGTTTTTGATGAAACCGTCTTCCCTTTTGCACATCTCCACCCAAATGCCGGCGCTCTACTCAGGAAGGAAATCCTTCTTCTTCCTGCTCATCTTACAAATTTTCCTCATGGGGCTAACAATTGTACTGATCACGTATCTAACCCTTCTAATCTTGGCAATGAAGTTTGTGATCCTGTAGCAACAGGTTTTGAAGCAGCAGGAGAAAACGCGGTGCAAAACAGTCCAGAAAATCGCTCCAATGCTCCTGATTTTATGTGTCTCCCGATGAGCAGCAGGGCTGTCCCCGAATCCTCCTCGGGATCGGCGCGGACAGAGCAGACCGGATCCTCCCCGGGATTGCCGCCTCGTGCAGAGTGCGGCCCTGGCGATTCTTCCCCGACTACAGCGGCGGGCCACCCGCCTCCTGACGCGTGCACCCGTGGGGAACCGGTGTCCCACGCGCGCGGGTCCGATCGACCGACCGATCGGTTCGGTGCGGTCCCACATGTCTTCGTCCGGCGGACCCCGCGCCATCTGCATGCGGGTGCCTCTGCATCCCCGGGATCTTCTGCGCCTCCCGCTTCTCCAGCCGCTGCACCCTCGCCAGCCCACGCTGCCACAGATGATCCAGAGCCCTCTGACGCAGGTGTTGCCCGATCCTCCTCGGGATCGCCGGCTCTGGATCATGTGGAGGGATCTTCTGCATCTCCTTTCGTGGCTGGATCCTCACCGGCTCCACCAATTTGCACTCCACCACGCACTCTGCTAAAAACAGGGGTAATCCAACATACAAATTACAAAGTTAAATTTGGTCTGGCTTGTGCAACAGGTGAACCGAGTACATTCCGGGAAGCAAGCATGGATCCAAAGTGGAGACAAGCTATGGAGGAAGAATTTCATGCACTTCATAAAAACAAAACCTGGCATCTTGTTCCTGCACACCGAGGTAAAAATTTGATTGATTGTAAATGGGTATTCAGAATAAAGAAAAAGTCAGATGGCACTATAGATCGCTACAAAGCCAGACTTGTTGCTAAGGGCTTCAAGCAAAGGTATGGCATTGATTATGAGGATACTTTTAGCCCAGTGGTTAAAGCTGCTACCATTCGCCTTGTTCTATCTATTGCTGTGTCCAGAGGTTGGAGTCTCAGACAGCTAGATGTGCAGAATGCGTTTCTTCATGGTGTTCTGGAAGAGGAAGTGTATATGAAGCAACCTCCTGGGTTTGAGGATAAGGATAAACCTTTTCATGTATGCAGGCTTGATAAATCTCTCTATGGACTGAAACAGGCTCCCAGAGCATGGTACTCTCGTTTGAGCTCAAAGTTGCACACCTTAGGTTTTGTTGCTTCCAAGTCTGATACATCCTTATTCATTTACAATAAATTGAATACCTCCATCTTTGTGCTCATATATGTTGATGACATTATTGTTACAAGTTCCTCCAATGAAGCTATAACTGCTTTACTGAAAGATTTAAATTCTGAGTTTGCTCTTAAGGATCTAGGAGACTTGCATTACTTTCTTGGTATTGAAGTTCAGAAAAACAAAGAGGGTGGTTTACATTTGTCTCAGGAAAAATATGCAACTGATCTCCTCAGTAGAACTGGATTACAACATTGTAAACCCTCACCAACACCACTGTCTAGCTCAGAGAAACTCTCTCTGATAGAAGGAGAACTCTTGACTCAAGAGGATGGCACCAGATATAGAAGCTTGGTAGGTGCTCTTCAGTACTTAACACTCACAAGGCCTGACATTTCCTTTGCTGTGAATAAAGTCTGCCAGTTTCTTCATGCACCAACAACTGTCCACTGGATAGCTGCAAAACGTATATTGAGATATGTGAGCAATACACTGCAAATTGGTCTTACCTTCAGAAAATCTCCATCTACACTTGTTAGTGCTTTTTCTGACTCTGATTGGGCAGGCTGCTTAGATGACAGAAGGTCCACAGGAGGATTTGCTATTTTCTTTGGACCAAATTTGATATCCAGGTGTGCAAAGAAACATGCAACAGTCTCCAGGTCAAGTACTGAAGCGGAATATAAGGCACTAGCAAATGCAACTGCAGAAATCATTTGGGTTAAGTCAATGTTAAGGGAACTTGGTATTAGCCGTACACAAACTCCATGTCTTTGGTGTGACAATCTTGGTGCCACTTATTTGTCAGCTAACCCTGTTTCATGCAAGGACTAAGCATATAGAAATTGATTATCACTTTGTCAGAGAAAGAGTTGCAAGAAAAGAATTGGAGATTAGATTTATTCACTCAAGGGATCAAGTTGCAGATGGGTTTACAAAGGCTTTGCCTACCAAATTATTTGAAGTGTTCAAACGTAATCTCAACTTAGGAAAGTTTTGATTATGGGAGGGTGTTGAAACACGTCTTATCTCTAGCTGTTGCACCCGAAGCTTTGCCTTGTTAAACACGGTTGTAATCAGGAGGTAGTTTAAACTAGAGTTATCTTGTTATCTCTCTCTCTCTCTCTCTCTCTCTCTCTCTCTCTCTCTCTCCTCCTGTAAAATCTCTACCGATCTCAAGTAGATCGGTCTCCTTGTAACCTACCGAGAGTTGGCTCTCCATATCAATATAAATCACCGTGGCTCCCATGTATGGGAGTAGAGACGCTTCATGCACTTTTCACAGTTTCTCATGTGACCTTCGACGCCAGAATTTTTGCATCTGGCTGGTTTGCGAACAGGCTTCGGGATATCACCCCGGTCCGGACAGGTTGTCCTCTTGTGCCCCTGCCATCGACACTTGTTCCTTATTTCATACAGTTGTGTCATGTATGAAGGTATTCACATTATATTTCTCAAGCAGGATCTTCCAAGCTTCCTCGAATTCATCGATTGTAAGAATGTGATTCACTACCTTGTGTACAATGAACCAAGTGATTCCTTTGCCTTTTCTAGCACATGCTACTTGCACCATCGATGCGCTGTCTAAGGCATCACATTTTTCATCGCAATCTCCATTGTGTGGTTTTGATCTGCACAACAAGACAAATCATATTAAATATCGATGCAGTACAATCACACTTCCAGAACCATGCCACACAATTGGTTTGTATCATATTGGTTCAGACTTGCTAGAATTGTTTTGGGTGCAATCCCTCCCGTCACCCTAATGAACTCTGTGAAAACGCACTCAAATGTCTCCTCCTTTTCATCGCGCACCAACACCCCAACTAGTATGACACTCTGAAAATGATTATTCACACGAACAAATAGACCAAATGGCATGTCGTACAGGTTTTGGTCTATATGTTGTGTCGAAGGTAACAACATACCCAAAGAGCGTGTACTGCAACCTGCTGCTCCCATTTGCCCACATCAAAGTTGTTCTCCACCCATCTTTGTCTGCTTGCACACAATAAGTAAAGTGTGGATCTCTTGAACCAAGCTCAGCAAAATCTTCTGTTTGCTCCCTGCTAATTTTACCACACAGATTCTTCAGAGCTCTTCTTGTAAAAGGCACCTTATCCATGGAGCCAAAAAACTTCCGATGATGTTGTGTACTTTGGCTAGGTCCACATTGTTCTGTCGTAATTGCTCAACCAAATCTCGGTTGTAGACGTCAACGTACTTGTGGAAAGGCCAGTGTACTGTCTGCCCATATGTTGCAGACAACAAGTGGTTGTGCTACTCACGATGATCAGCTATGTACCATCCATTGTCCTTTGAACGAAGCAGTCTTATTAGTGCAGGGCATTCGCATAGGCATGATCTAGTGTTCTCAACCCCAGGTTTCCCCTGCAATACCATATTCAAACAAGCACCATCTGTCAGGTTTAATAAAACCCATGAGCAAACAGATTAATAGAAATTAGCTCAGATAAGTTACAAATGTGTACCGCACAGCCAAAAACAATTTCCTGCATGTATTTTCCCCCCTCCACATTCAGTCTACGCTTGTCGTACATTATTCCAAACCCCTTCTCCCACGAGTAGAGATTGTAAAAATCATAGGCCTCATTGAGTATATCTTGGGATTAGGATTTAAGTTTGTAATTACTTGTCAGCTGAACTCTGCTATTTACTCGCTCATATCGGTAACCAGTATCCAGAAAACAAACCGTCATTGCTACTTTTTTGTTTGTTATTAATCATGTGATGGGTGCTAGTATATTCATTACTGGTTAGGAGGAAAAGCAGAACAGGTTTTCCACAAAATCTATTTACCTTTTCTAATTTCAGCAGGATTTCATTATTTAAAAATATATAACTAAAATCTCTTTTCAAACGAAACCAGATTATATTTTTTCTCTCTACATTCATTTGATTGTGGCACTTTATATGTCCTTTTTCCATTTATGAGACACACCCGCTTTGAATGTGTCAATTTGAAATATGTAATCAATAGTTTCCAACTGAACTGTGCTATATAAGAATCCAGTATCCTGAAAAAAACCAACCAACCTTTGTATTGCTTCTTTTTATCATCTGCTGGGTGCTATAGCTCTAGCACTAGCTAGGAGGAAACCACACATGTTTTTCACAAATTCTTTGTACCAAGTTTAATTTCTCTAGGATTTTTGCTACTTCAAAATATATAAATGAAATCTCTTGCAAGCCCGATCACTATGTCTTTTTTTAGAAAAGGAGGATTACCTCCGGCCTCTGCATCAGCATGATGCATACGGCATCTTTATTAATGATAGAAAAAAAAATAGTCTGCGGTCTCGATCATGCTCTGAAGGAGCAAAAAATACAGTTCGTAAAAAACAAATAAAGCCACAACCGGCGAAAATAGGCATAGATGCCTAACCATCTATCCTATTACTGGACCGCCATCCAAACCGGTTGAATATATCCCGCGCTACCATCTCCCACCGGACAGACCCAATAACCAAAGGCTCCCTGGTTTCCGCAGGAGTGAGTAACGACCACGTACGGATTAACGTCGCTGCCCTGTGTAGTACCTGCAAAAAAATTATATGGATTTGTCTGTTAAAAACCATGTCATTCCTGCAGTTCCATATAGCCCAGAGAAGTGCACACACTCCTATGCGTATATGTCTAGCGGTATTTATATCAACTCCATTTAGCCACGTACCAAATAACGTGTCAATGCTATCTGGAGGAACGATATTAAAAGTTACGCGAACAGTTTGCCATAATAGTTTTGCTAGCGGACAATGGAGAAAAAGGTGTTTGATGGTTTCCTGATGATCACAAAAGCTACATCGCGTAATTCCCGGCCAATTGCGCTTTGCTAAATTGTCCTTAGTGAGAATCACCTTCTTGTGAACAAACCACATGAAGACTTTGATTCTCAAAGGAACCTTGACCTTCCAAATATGAATTGACTTGGATATAGCCGTTGTGTCAATAAGGTTAAGGTACATTGATTTTACTGTAAATATGCCGGAAGTTGTGAGCTGCCACGTAAGCTTATCGGGTTCGTCCGATAGTTGTACATCCATGAGTCTTCTGACTAAGTGCAACCACTCCGCCCATCGATGTCCTATCAAAGTTCGCCGAAACTGAATAATTAGAGGACTGGACTGTAATATTGTGACAACATACGCATCTTTACGTTGCACAATATTATACAGGGCTGGATACTGTAAGGCCAAGGACGCCTCCCCCAACCACGTATCTTCCCAGAATCTCGTTGTCCCTCCATTTCCAATAATGAACTTAGTTCTATGGAAAAATTGAGCCATGACCTTCATCAAGCCTTTCCAGAATGGAGAATCAGTCGGTCGAACAGTTACCTGGGCTAATGTTTTAGAATGCAAGTACTTATTACGTAAAATTTGTACCCACATCCCTTCTGTCTCTACCGATAATCTGTATAGCCACTTACTAAGCAGACATCTATTCTTAACTTCTAAATTCTCAATCCCCAGACCTCCCTGGTCCTTGGGTCTGCATATAATGTCCCATCTGGTAAGTCTATTTTTTCTTAACTTCATCACTCTGCCAAAAAAAGCGGGATCGATAGAAATCCAATCTTTTGCGTACCCCTACTGGTACCTCAAAGAAGGACAGCAGGAACATAGGCATACTCGTAAGAACCGAGTTAATCAATATTAGCCTTCCTCCATAAGACAGAAGCTTACCCTTCCAGCAGCTCAGTTTCTTCTCGAATTGATCCTCTATACACTTCCACTCTTGATTTGATAGCTTACGATGGTGAATAGGTATGCCCAAGTAGCTGAACGGCAGGCTACCCAATTCACATCCGAACAGCTGTTTATAATCCTCTTGTTCTTCTTTGGCTCTCCCAAAGCAAAACAATTCACTCTTGTGAAAGTTGATTTTTAAACCCGACAGCTGTTCGAATAAGCAGAGGATAAGTTTCATGTTTCTTGCTTTCGCTATGTCATGTTCCATAAAGAGAATATTATCATCAGCATATTGTAGAATGGACACCCCATCGTCAACTAGATGAGGCACTAATCCACCTACCAGGCCTTCCTGTTTAGCCCTTCCTATTAGTATTGCAAGCATGTCTGCAACTACATTAAATAGGATTGGGGACATTGGGTCTCCCTGCCGAAGACCTTTGTGAGTTTGGAAAAAATGACCAATATCATCGTTAACTTTAATTCCAACACTCCCTTTTTGTACAAAAGATTCGACTTGCTTCCTCCAGAGCTCGTCAAAACCCTTCATACGTAATGCTTGTTGTAGGAATGACCATTTAACTTTATCATATGCTTTCTCGAAATCCACCTTGAAGATAACCCCATCTAGTTTCTTCGAATGAATTTCATGAAGGGTTTCATGGAGGACAACCACACCCCCCAAAATATTTCTACATGGCATGAACGCCGATTGACTAGGTTGCACCACAGCATGCGCAATCTGCGTCAACCTATTGGTCCCAACCTTAGTAAATATTTTGAAACTCACATTAAGAAGGCATATAGGTCTGAACTGTTCAATACGCACCGCCCCTCCTTCTTTGGCAACAACGTAACAGTCCCAAAGTTTAGGTGGAATAGCTGCAAGTGACCATCGAACAAGTCCTGAAACATCGGAAGTAGGTCACCCTTAATAATGTGCCAACATCTCTTATAGAATTCAGCCGGAAACCCATCCGGCCCTGGTGCCTTATTATTCTTCATTTGCGATATTGCATCAAACACCTCTTTCTCCATGAACGCTGCAGTTAATATCTCATTCTCATCCGTCCCGAGCTGAGGTATATCACCGACCGACTGCTCATCCATGGACACTGTATTATCCTCAGGGGCACCGAACAGATTCTAGTAATATTCCGAGATGTACAACTTTAGGTTTTCATGCCCAACGATTGTACCCTCATCCTGTTCGAGTTGATAAAATTTCTTCTTTCTATGTTTTCCATTAGCAATCAGATGAAAAAATTGGGTGTTATCATCCCCTTCAACTACCTGACGCACTTTCGCTCTAAGTGCCCATCTCAACTCCTCTTCTCTGAGGAGTTGTTTAAGATTATGTTCTGCCTCCGCTTTGGATGCCCTCTCATTATCATCCAACAGCACGGATTCAGCTTTTATATCTAGCTCATTTATAAGTTCGAGAAGCCTCTATTTCTCCATCTTATAAACGCCGCTTTCATGCTTTGCCCTACCCCGAAGGAACTTTCTTAGATGTCTAATTTTATTTTGCCATTTATCAACATTAGATCTTCCCCCCGTGACCCTCGCCCATTCTCTCGCTATGAGGTCCATGAATCCTTCTCTTTCAAACCAGGCCAACTCGAAAGAGAAAGCATTCTTGTTGCCCACATGGGTTGCCTCTCCGGAGTCAACAAACAATGGGGTATGGTCTGATATGACCCTAGACAACGCTCGCACCGTCACCCGTGGGAATTTCTGCTCCCATTCCACACTAGTTAGTACCCGATCCAATTTCTCAAACGTTGGATTAGGTAAAGTGTTGGCCCAGGTGAATTTTCTGACCGTGAACTCTATCTCTCGTAAGTCTAGGCTTTCGATGATTGTATTGAACATAAATAACCATCTGCCATCAAAGTTATCATTATTCTTTTCATCTCTTCGCCTAATTATGTTAAAGTCACCTCCCACTAAGATCGGTAACCTCTCGTTCCCGCAAATTCGAACAAGGTCAGCCAAAAAGTCCATCTTGAACTCCGGCTGAGCCGCACCATACACCACCGCTAGCGCCCATTGGAACCCATCCTCCTTGGAGCGCACTCTAAATTTGACGGCATAGTCTCCCAAAACCACATTTCGAACTTCTAGTGTCTCGCACCTAACCCCAAGTAAGATCCCTCCGGACCTTCCTCTTGGAGGTAAACAGTGTCAGTCAAAGTCAATACCACCGGAGAGCGTGCCTAGAAACTGAGACGTAAAATTATCTCTACCAGTTTCCATTAAAGTGATAAAATCAAGCATGTGCTCAAGAGTTGCTTCCGCTAGAAACCTCCTTTTAGCCAAGTCAGCAAGACCTCTGCTATTCCAAAATATTCCTTTCATTGTTCATCATGAAATTTCTTTGCAGTCTTAAATCGAGCACTCCGGCGGACTGCCGATACAGGATACACCTTCCTTTTCCAGGATCGTTTTGGCTTATCCTGTGCAGCAACTCGGTCCACATAACCGGCACTGTCTGAGAGCACTCATTCGGTTG
Source organism: Elymus sibiricus (assembly GCA_039707655.1). Lineage (NCBI taxonomy): Eukaryota > Viridiplantae > Streptophyta > Magnoliopsida > Poales > Poaceae > Elymus > Elymus sibiricus. The sequence goes on from CM077671.1 coordinate 405,137,550, forward strand.
CGTGGGGGCCACATACCCCTCCGTACCGATGTCCTCATCCTCCTCAGTTACCAGAGATGATGGCACAAGATCTTCACATGGACGTTCTATAGCCCCCATCCCTAGTTCATTAATCTCAGCATCGTTCATAGGCTTTACCACCGCAATATTACGCAACATAACCATAGCTCTCTCGGCCTCTAAGTCTAAAAGGTTATTAACAGATTTTGATACTTCCTTACCATTGCTACCCAAAGACACCCCTAGTTTGTTTGCATTCGAAATAATTTCATCATCAGAAAAATGCAAAATAGAACATCTCGTGTTTACGGCCATACCTGTCGTCGCCTCAATGTCACAAAGCTTAGCCGCCCTCATGGCACGGCCCATCAGCAAGTCATCAGCATCCGGCTGATCCTGGAAGCGGCGGCTCGTCCGCCTATCCCCGGCCGCCGGGTCTGGGATGCCTCCGAATGCGATGACCTCCTCGGTGGAGGGCACGGTCAGAGAGGGCCCCCCTGTTCCCCGTCCAACCGGGCTAGCTGGCACGCTGACGGTCACCGGGCGACCTCCTGTCACCGGCGCAGCAACGCCAGAGATCCCACCTGCGCTGTCGGTCACCGGGCGACCTCCTGTCGCCGGCGCATCAATGCCAGAGATCCCACCTCATGTCTCTGAGTCGTGTTGAGCAGCATCACCGGCAGGAACCCACGCCGTCATCGGGGCAATTGGGGTATGGCCTGCAGCCAGCATCCCAACCACACCCGTCGACCCCTGGACGCGGAGAGGTGAAACAGAAGTCTTGCTCAGCCCGTCCTCCCTGGTTGGAGTAACGACAGGTGAGCCTACAGTACTCCTGGCCGCCCTGGGCGAGGCCTCCACCCTCAAGGGAGGCGTCCTGGATAAATGCGGTGCCATAGGTGGTGAAAGTGGAGGAAGCTCCTGCTCCTCCGGATCATCAAGCTCCACCCTGGCACCCCAAAGCCTCCTCGGAGCCGAGGAAGATCCAAACGATCCGAACCGCAGCTGGTGAGATGAGGAAGGTACATTGGACTGCTCCCTATTATTAGCAGTCTCTGCCGACTTGGCTAGTGGAGCTACCCCCCTATCAGTCACATCACTCAGAGTGGGTTCTCTCTGAAGCTGCCCATCTCTATCATGCCCCTCGTCAGTATCCATGTCAACCTGCCTGGCCAACTCCTGAAACTCGGCATTCTCCTCAATCTCAATATCCAACATAAAACTTTTGCCATCATATGTCCATCTGACCGTGTCCGGAATATGCTCAATACTGATGACGCTAACAAACAGGCGTGTCCACCTTCTCAGTCTTACCAATAAGGGAACCAAGGCTCCAAGTGACCCTTACATCATCAAGTGCCACTTGTGAGGCACCTAGGAACCGGACCCAAATCTGAGGTAGTGGAGTACCCTCCGGTTCTTGCCGAGTCCATGGTTCAAACTCAAGCACACATGAACTGTTTGGAACCTTACTCATCCCAAATGTCAGGAGTCGTCCAAGATCCTCCTTGGTGGGAAAATCCACCCTGAAAACCTGCTCATCAAGGCTTACTGGGTCCCACTGGAAGCTGGCAGGCACCAACTCACGCAGCCGCTGCACCACCTGATTTGTAGTCATGCTCCCACGGGTGACACGCACAATCCCAGTCCGGGTACTCTCCGGAGTGGGTGCAGTCGACGAAGAGTGGGGAGACTCAAAAAATATCAACTCCGGACAGCAAGCTCCATAAATTGTAACCACCGGTTTTGGCCCCAGGAGAAACGGGCACTCTCCTGAATCATGCTTCGGTTTCCGGCATAAGTCACAGAGCTCCACCGTACACTCAGCCGCAAAATGCCCCAGTCCGCCGCACCGGTAGCAACACATCTTCTCTTTCTTACGTGCCCATTTAGTCAATTTTTCCCCATCAGATTTGTCAGACGCTTTATCGGAGCCAGCATCCCGAGCAGCAGCACCCTTCGACTTGGGCACCTTGACCTCAGCGAGCGCTCTAACGGCCTCCACCGCCGCCCCCGAAAGGACCGGTGTAGCTGCAGCCTCCCCCGCTACCGAGGAAGGTTCTGTCGGCGCCATCATAGGCAACGCCTCCTCCCCCATCTTGGTTGGTGGGTCGGCTAGCGGAGGAGGAGGACAACGTCGAGGAGGAGGCCGCCTGCCTCCACGCCGGCCACCGCGGTTTGCACGGAACCCACCATGCTGCCGGTGTGGCGGTCCTGAAGCTCCCTCGACGAAAGGGCCGGGCGGTCCATCATACCCCCAGCCTCCTCCATCTACCCGGCCTCCGCCGGTGGAAGACGAACCACGATGTATCCCCTCGCCATACACATTATAACCATCATCTCCCCAATAGCCTCTTGCATAATTCCGATTATCAGCATGAGAAGCGAAACCACGCCCTCCAGCATAGGCCCCCCGGCCACGGCCAGCTCCTTGGCCGCCATCATCGGCCCCAGCAGGCCGCGCCACTCGCGCCGGCGGGTGCTGTTGCCGCTGGTCCATCCTAGCCGGCGGAGGAACATGACGCGACGGCGGGTTCCCGCGCCCAGCCATGAGTAGCGGCAGCAGCGGCGACGATCTCGTCGGTGATGGAGCGCTAACCATGGCAGCTCTCCCCAAACCGAGCGGAGGGAACCCAGGTCTCGCGACGGTCTTACGAACCCTAGGGACGTACGATACCGAGCCCTGAGTAAAACTGATCGACGTACGTGGGGATCGTCCTTCGATCTCACCCTCGTCGGCAGTCAGGTCTATTGGCTGGGCCACATACCCAGCCTTCTCACAGCCCATAACTGCAACTACAACATCTGGCCCAACTGAGCCCAGCAGCAAATTCAAACGGGACTTGCGCTGATTGTGGATCGCGGCGGCCGAGCCAGTCGCCGTCGTCGGCACCGTTGCCGCCGGACCTTTCCGTTTGTTCCTCTTTTGAATGACTTTCCAAGACGAATCATCCATGAGATCAACAAGAGTAAGTTTAGGGAGACGAACCTTAGGTAGTGGTCCATGCCAAGGTCGGATCACCGTTGCCGCCGTCCGGCGATGTACCACCCGCCGCGCCACCTCCACCTTCTCGGACTCCGGCAGCCCCTTCCTTGCCGGATCATCTTGTGTGATGACTGCATCCACCAGACCTGCGACAACCTCCTCAGGATAACCCACTTGGAAGGCCTCACAGATCATATCGGATGGGGTAGGCGACGCCACATCCGGCCGCTCTCCGTTGTGGAGATCATCCTCATCGGTCTCCTCTCCTCCGGAGTCTTCCGCGAGTGCCCAGAAACGGCCACCCACTCGCTGGCGTCGCCCGGAGTCCGGGCCGCAGGCCATCGCCAGCGTCACCTATTCGCCTAGTCGCCTCGTCGCCTATTCGCCTCGTCGCCAACATATTAGTTTTATGAAATTCCATGTTCACCCAAATCAGACAACACAGTGTGTAAATCCAAACAGCCATATGCGAGAGATTACTTTCTAATCCACCCTAGACTTTTTGGTTTCATGATTTAAGTTTGTAACAAAAAGTTTGTCAACTAAATTCGGCTATTTATTCGCTCATATCAGAAACCATAATCCAGAAAACCAACCAACACTGCTATCCCTTTTTCCTCAGTCATGTGATGGGTGCTAATATCTTCAGTATTGGATAGGAGGAAAGCAAAACAGGTTATCCGGACAAGATTTCTATTTTTTCTAATTTCTCCATGATTTCATTGTTCCAAAATATATAACTAAAATCTCTCTTTGCAAGACTAATCACCCTATCTGCAAGTCAATTCACGATTTTTCCAAGCACTCCTAAAATTTGATGATTAGTCTGCAATCGAAACACACTAGGTCAACAAATTACCTTTGAGTCCAGCCTGGAGTTTTTGGGTCAATCTGATCAATTGAGTGCTCAGATGCTTGCGGTTCAACATCCACCTCGGCCGCCGCTCCCCCAACCTCGGAAGCTCGTTGTCGTTCACCTCTTCCATCACGGCGGTCCTGCACCAGCCAGATTTGGGACCATGACAGGGAACCTTTCCCGCAAACCCACAAAACATGAACTACGCGCTAAGGATCTGCGGATGAGAGGGGTTACCTTCTAATAGGCTGCATCCGGAACTCCATTCCAACCAGCGCCGCTCTCTCCTGCTCAAGAAGCCGCATTCGTCAATGGAGATCCAGGAGGCGTAGCAAGAGGTAGGAGACAGCCCCGCTTTGGATCCGTTCCTCATTTTACTAGCCTGGGGCACCGCCGCCTACCAGAAAGCCGATTTCCTGAGCTACGGATCAGGAAAAGGTGACAGTCCCGAGCCACGGCTCTGCTCTTCTTCCATCAGGGCGGCAACTGCGCGCTCCGTCGCCGGCGCCGCGTATGCCTCCCTCGTTTACTGTATTTCCTCCTCCCCTGATTTAAAATCGATCCACTGACTGGCTCAGTAATTCAATGCGTCGCATCGCGATAAGGAAACGAGACGCCTAGATACCGATAGCACATGTGCTCGCGAGCAGAACAACCGCGTCCGTATTTGATTCCACTTTATTAGGAACATCTTCTTTTCTTTTTCTTCATGATACGCCTCAGAGCCCAAACCTTGATATATCAAGCCAGGGGATTAAATAGAGCCGATGACTATGTAACAAGTCGATTTACAGATCAAAATGAAACATATCTTACCTGTCTTCCAAGATAATGACTATCTAGTATATAGTTTTTAGTTTCTTATGGCTATTGTTTTTCTTCAGTATACGCGATCAACTTTCGTGTTTTTTTAGGTGGGAGTGGGGTCGCGAGCCTTCCAAGATTGTTTCCTGTACCCACACGGTGGGTATGGGTAGCAATTTTCAAAAAACGCGGCGGCCGTTGGCTCACTATTGTTCCTGAGTGGATTGACCGATTTGTTAAGTTCATATTTCCCTTCTCCATATAACCAGGTGTTATCTGGCTTGCACGCCCACGTCCTCCCCACCCGAGGAGATTCAACTAGAGAATGGATAGGAATCTCCTTTGCTGAATTTTCTTCTTCAACGGATGTACCGGTAAAAGATTATATTCTTTACACGGAGCGCTATGTAGCCGTAAAAGATTATATTCTTTACGTGGAGCGTTGTGCCATGACTGATAGATAACCAAAAATTGCACCTCAATAAAGCTAACCAACAGATGAAAACACAAGTATGACGCTCCTACATCCCTCTCCTTTGTCCCTCTCCGGCAAGATCATGTGCATGACGGCCCCCACCCACCTCCCGCTCATCAACCGCCCCACGCCCACCATCTTCTTCTCCACGAAAACAACACCAAGGATCCATCCCCATCGTCGGACCTATCAAATTGAAAATTGAGCAGATTTGAACCCAAGTTCGGGGCAAAGAAAAGCGAAGTAAAATAGGAGGGGACTGATCAGGCTTCAAAGGAGGGAGGGAAAAAAAGGTGACATTCCTCTGTTTCTTCACCTTAACAACAGATTATGCCTTTCCACCAATCACGATAATTCAAAATTACCAACCACTATATCAGGCGTGTTATGTAAAGTGCTGGGGGGGTGGGGGGGGGGGGGGGGGGGGGGTCGTGAGCCTTCTAAGATTGTTTCTTGTAACCACGCGGTAGGTATGGGGGGCAATTTTCAAAGGACGCGGTGGCCGTTGGCTCACTGTTGTTCCCCGAGTGGATCACCCGATTCGTTAATTCCATGTCCCCCCTTCTCCATATTAGAAAACCCACCCGAAGAGGTGTCACCTGGCTCGTGCGCCCACCTCCTCCCCACCCGACGAGCTTCAACTAGAGAATGGATAGGAATCTCCTTTGTTGAATTTTCTTCTCCAACGGATGTAGCGGTAAAAGATTATATTCTTTACGCGGAGCGCTGAGCCATGACTCATGACTGATAGATAACCAGAAATTGCACCTCAACAGTGCTAACCAAGAGGTGAAAACACAAGTACGGCGCTCCCACAACCCTCCCTTTTGTCCCTCTCCGAAAAGATCATGTGCCCGACGCCCCCCCCCCCCCCCCCCCCCCCATCTTCTCCACGAAAAGAACACCATGGATCCATCCCCATCGTCGGACCTATCAAATAGAAAATTGAGCAGATTTGAACCCCAGTTCGGGGCAAAGAAAAGGGAAGAAAAACAGGAGGAGACTGATCAGGCTTCAAAGGAGGGAGGGAAAAAAGGTGACATTCCTCTGTTTCTTCACCTTAACTGCAGATTTTGCCCTTCCACCAATCACGATAATTCAAAATTACCAATCACTATATAAGGTGTGTAATGTAAAGTGCTGCAATTTACCCATTTAAAGACGTATCCATGGTTGCTGTTCCAAGTGTAAGGTATGTTCATGCCAAAGATTCCAGCAACCAATAAGTAAAGTGACAAGCAGGCAGTCCCAGTCCCATAGCTAAGAATAGCTCCAGCAGCAGGGGGCAAAGGCAATTAAGTTTTGAACCAATCGATATTCAAACTACAATGTGATGTGACCACTGGTAACTACTCCCTCCGTCCCATAATATAAGAGTGGTTTTGTCACTAGTGTCAAAAACGCTCTTATATTATGGGACGGAGGGAGTAGGAACTAATATTACACACTCATATTACACGCTCTTGGTATTGTGATCCTTCGATGGCACCCCTCTTCTACTTGTGTCTCTTGTGGTGATGGTTGTTCGGTCTGCTAGCTAGGTCATAACATGTCCTGGGTGTCTTTTTTCTCATCCTCTTTTACTCCTGTTAATTGTATGGTTTTTGGCTCGGTTTCCCTCATAAACGGGGTCAATTTGTTTAGGTTTTCGATCTGGTTTTCCTTATAAACTGGATCAATCTCTTGGCATTATGACCATTTGAGTGGTAATATATTCAGGTGGGGAAACTCTCCCCCCCCCCCCCCCCCCCCCGGTGACCGTTCAAAAAAAAATATTACACACTCATCTAAATCAGACAAGTTGTTGAAATCTTTACTGGACATAGGGTGCCCATTAAGCATGTGTTAATATTATCTAAAGTGAACTACTGACCATGTAAATATTTGACCCTTACTTTTAGAACTTCTATTGTTTATAAATTGATTGAAACTGGGAGCTATTTGATCCTTAGTTCAAGAACAAAGAACTTTAGTAAGATACGAAAATCCAACTCTGAGCTCGGGCTCAGCTGCTCCCGCTGACGAAAAAAATCAAAAAACAAATACTAGAAAAATTCAAAAAAATCCAATTTTTTTTTGTGTAGTACATATTTTGATGCGTGAGGTCCGCTCCAAATTTCAACTTATTTGGACATCCGAGCAGCTCTCGGCAAAAAAGACAAATCGGGTCAAAAAAATTGGTGAACAGTAAACCTTTTTTACAGACCCCGATTTGTCTTTTTTGCTGAGAGCTGCTCAGATGTCCAAATAAGTTGAAATTTGGAGCGGACCTCACGCATCAAAATATGTACCACACAAAAAAAATTGGAATTTTTTGAATTTTTCTAGTATTTGTTTTGTTTTTTTTCGTGAGCGCGGGTGCAGATGCACCCGAGAGACGAAACGCCGCTCTCAGGAAGATAGAACTACTGTTGTTTTATGCATTTAATGAAATTGGGGCCTATTTCACAGAAGAAGATAGCTGCTCGTTGCAAATCTGCAACAACAACAAAAGATCGTAATCTTGTACGAAAACACCTGAGGCCAAACTCCACAAGCTTCATAGGATGACCACCTTAGCAACCACTACTATGTCAGAAATCATCACCACAAACTGCAGCTGTAAAAATAAATTTTGTTAAACCCGACAGGCCAATGTTTTTATTTTCACAGGATCCCAACCTAGCATTTCAACATGTCATGATCTATCTGAACCTGCTAAATAAACAGTGCCCTGTAGTGAACAGGGATGCATGAACAGAGGAAGCATTGCAATGCTCGCATCGATTGTTACAGAGTAATCAGAAAGACACTGGGAAAAATGTAAAGGGCAACTAGTTGAAAGGCTTACAAGTTCTGAACTGACTGATCACAAATTAGCACACATGGTTCTTGCTTTGTACATAGCTTGTCAAACCATTAATAGTTCTCCACAAAGGATATGACGACCAAACAAAAAAGACTAACGTACATCGCATCCTTGTGAGAACAAGACTACACATAAAACTACTAGTACTGGATAGCATGCAGATTTGCAGAGTCTGTAGTTGCTTTCTGGACTGATGATTGCAAATGGCATCATGATTGAAACCTCATGCTCATGCCTTTCATTTTCTTTTCCCAAGTAAACTAGGAACAACCTGGGACACGAGGAAATCCTTCATAACACCGGGGCAATTCTTGGTTAAAAACTCAAAACCTTCAGACTTCATGGCTGCATCCAGATTCGTCGGTGAGCTGAGGAACACCAAGCATGCTGCCTTAAGCTCATGGCAACGGTGCTGCTCCGCCAATGCCAAGATGGTCGCCACAGAGCTCGTATCGATATGCTTGCACAACTTACCTGCACAAATCAGCTTCAACCTCTCCAAATCATACCTATCTGCTGCAACAAGCAAATGCTGAGCCATGGCAGACTCTTCTTGTTGCTTCATATCCGGCAACGTATCAGTGTACATGAAAGTAAGCAGAGCATTAAACACTTGTTCCTCCATGTCATCTATGCGTATGGCCTCTGTGGTGGTTCCCTCCTTCATCGGGCCAAAGAACTCTGCTCTAAAGACCGAAGGCCGCGCTGCGAGCACCGATCGGTGCGCTGAGAATGTCTCCCCACCGACTAGGAATTCAACATCGACGCCCGCCTTGCTCGACAGGAGATCCCCGAAGTGACGGTGCATGTCAGACGGTGGCACCAGGATGGATGGTGTCTCCTGCGCGTGGAACTCGCTCATGATAGTGACATCGACTTTGACAGTGAAGGAATCGTCCTTGAGATGCTCTGGTTTCTCCAATTCCTCCGTTTTCATAAAATTCTCGAATCCCCAACTTTTATCCACGGAAAAGTCTCTGATCATGGTAGTCAAGGTATGCAGCGGCACCGGCTTCCCATCTTGGTCGATTAAGCTGAACTTGGCTTGTGCCTTCACGGTCTCGCCCTCGGCGACGGTATTGTGGACTGGGAGAATAAGAGGGCAGAGCACCTTGGGTGATGCCGTATGCATTGCCATGTATATATAGGGTTACATGTTACAACAGGGGAGCGCGGAGCGCTGGGACGTGCATGCGATCGTGGGATCGTGCATGCACGACGTGGAGAGAGAGGTGGACTGCTAACATGTTGTGTTAATCTTACTGAACCTGAACCTGTCATGTTAGTGCTTCGTTTTTGAACTTTCTGAAAAATAACGCCAGAGGCATGCTGTGTTCGTGCTGCGGCTGAGTAGGGCTAGTGTTTATTTTTTCCCTGTAAATCGTGTAATCGTTGGCCACGATCTAGTCCGTGGGATGGCGCGAGTAAAACGGATCGAGGCCGGCTTGTTAGGATCAGAAGGAATAAAAGGAAGCAACAAAAAAGACGCAACGATTACGCGTTGCCAATACTCTGTCCCAGTGTTCACGTTCGTTCACTGAAACTCCACCTCCTGTGTCCACCTCTCGTGTGTGTTCCTGTGATTGATCCAACATAACACCCCGCCGCAGTTTGAGCGTCCGGCGGTCGGACGCACAAGCTGGACCGGAACTCCGTGAAGGCCGCCGTGGGAAGCCCTTTGGTGAGCACATCGGCGAACTGCTGCGTCGTCGGGACATGAAGAACACGCAGCTCCCCGAGGGCAACCTTCTCGCGCACAAAATGGATGTCGAGCTCTATGTGCTTGGTCCGTCGATGATGGACTGGGTTGGCCGCCATGCACACAGACGATATGTTGTCGCAGAAGAGGATGCTGGCGCGAGGTAGTGGTACGGAGAGCTCGCCGAGGAGTTGACGAAACCAGCAACATTCGGCAACTGCATTGGCGACGGCGCGGTACTCGGCTTCGGCACTGGACCTCGAGACCGTGGGTTGTCGCTTAGACGACCACGAGACGAGGGAGTCACCGAGGAACACCGCATAGCCAGACGTCGAGCGGCGCGTGTCCGGGCAGCCGGCCCAGTCGGCGTCGGAGTAGGCGACGAGGTCAAGCGCACTGGAGCGCCGGAGATGCAGGCCGTGTGTGGTGGTGCCACGAAGATAACGCAGGATCCGCTTGGCTAGCGCGAGATGCGCATCGCGGGGATCATGCATCACTAGGCAACACTGTTGGACGGCGTATGCGATGTCAGGGCGAGTCATCGTCATGGACTAGAGGGCACCGACGATGCTGCGGTACTCGGACGCGTCGGAGACGGGAGCACCGGAGTCGGCGGAGAGCTTGGTGCGTGTGTCCACGGGCGTAGGCGCCGGTTTGCACGCCTGTATGTTGGCGCGCTCGAGAAGCTCTTCAGCGTACTTGCTCTGGGAGAGGAGGAAGCCGTCGGCGGTGCGCGTGACGGCGATGCCCAGAAAGTAGTGAAGAGGCTCGAGGTCCTTCATGGAGAACTCGGTGGACAGTAGGCGCTGCAGGTGTTGGAGAAGCGAGGACGATGAAGCGGCAAGGACGATGTCGTCGACGTAGAGGAGGAGGTACGCGGTGCCGGCGCGGGAGTGGAGCACGAAGAGCGACGGATCCGCCCGCGAGCTACGAAAGCTGATGCTATGGGCGTACGTGGCAAAGCGGGCGAACCAGGCGCGCGGCGCCTGTTTGAGGCCGTACAGCGACTTGTCGAGGAGGCAGACATGGTCGGGGTGACGCGCATCGACGAAGCCAGCCGGCTGCTGGCAGTAGACCTGCTCGGAGAGCCGCCCATGGAGGAAAGCGTTGTTGACGTCCATCTGGTGCACGGGCCAGTGGCATGAGGCGGCGACGGTGAGCACGGTACGGATGGTGGCAGCCTTGACCACCGGCGAGAATGTCTCGTCGAAGTCAACGCCGGGGCGCTGAGAGAAGCCGCGAACCACCCATCTGGCTTTGTAGCGTTCGAGCGAGCCATCAGACTTCAGCTTGTGGCGGAAGAGCCACTTGCCGGTGACCACGTTCGCACCGTGTGGTCGAGGGACGAGCCGCCATGTCCGGTTCTCCATCAGGGCCCTGTACTCCACCTGCATAGCAGACAACCAACAAGGATCTCGCATAGCCGCACGCATGGATTTAGGTATGGGCGATATGGCGGGTGAGGCAGTGGTGGCGAGGTGTTGTTCGTACTTGCGGTTAGGGAGAAATTTGCCGGCCTGCGCACGGGTGGTCATGGGGTGTGTGGGGATAGGAGGGGCACGACGCCGCGGGGGCGGAGGTGGTGATGGTGGTGATGGGGTGGGTGGGTGTGCTGGCATGGCAGGAGGGGGGGAGAAGGTGATTCTGGCGCCATGGTAACAGTCGGAGTGTCGGCTGGCAGAGCCGTGGGCTGGGGGCTGGGAGTGTCGGCTAGGAGGGGGGTTTGCGAGGAGGGTAGCCTAGGGTTGGTAGAATGGTTTGTGGTACGCGGGCGACGAGGGATGCGAGGAAGCGACGAGAAGCATGGTTGTCAAACTCCCTACCGTTGTCCGTTTGGATGGTGAGTATGGATAATCGGAAGTGGTTTGCGATGAAAGTGGAAAAGGTGCGAAGGGTGGGTAGAACTTCAGACTTGTGGCGCAGTGGAAACGTCCATACAAAGTGGCTGTAATCATCTAGTAAAACAAGGTAGTATTGATAACCAGAGACACTAAGTACAGGAGATGTCCAGACATCACGGTGCACAAGCTGAAAGGGGAAATATGATACATGTTCAGAAGAATTAAAGGGTAGACGCACACTTTTTCCTAATTGACATGACTGACAAATGCTACTGCTGGAACTGGCGGTAGAGGCGACCGAAGAACTGCGGAGAGTGCGATCAAGGGCATCGGCACCGAGGTGTCCAAGACGGAGATGCCACAGATCACGTGAGACGGCTGCTAGGGCTTGGTGAGTGCGGGCTGGCGACGATGAAGACAGTGGATAGAGCTCGTCGTCATCGGCGTTACATCGGAGGATCACCTTCCTCGTTCTTCGGTCCTTTACAGAGAAACCAAGTTCATCAAATTCTACGTTAACAGGGTTATCACGGGCAAGAGCTTTGACAGAGATCAGGTTTTTGATTAGCTGGGGTGAGACGAGAACTTGGTTGAGAGAGAGAGGGGAGGATGCGGTGGCAATGGTTTGGTGGCCCGTGTGCGTGGCAGCGAGCGAGGAACCGTCGCCGACTACTATGCTAGTAGAGTAGCAGGGATGGGAAGATGAGAGCATACCAGGGGAGGACGCCATATGCGTGGTGGCGCCGGTGTCCAAATACCACTCGGAGCTTGGTGGGGGTGGTTGTTGCTGCTGCAGCGTCATGGCGTTGAGGGCGTGCACGAGCGCGTTTTGGTCCCACGCGGGCGTGCCGGAAGGAGGCGCACTGGCGGGAGGAGCGTTGTAGAGGGGATGCGACGACAAGTGCGGACGGCGTGACGAGAGTCTGATGGGAGGAGGAGGTGACCGGCGTGACGGGGGTGCTTGGGGCACCGCCGGGTTCTAGGCCGGTGCGGGAGGGAGGAGGTGGTGGCGGTGTGGGAGACGCCATGGCAGTTGTGCAGAGGAAGGGAGCAGCGGAGAGGTGGGCTACAGGCGAAGGATTAGCCCAGCATCTGATACCATGTGGACTGGGAAACTAAGAGGGCAGAGCACCTTGGGTGATGCCGTATGCATTGCCATGTATATATAGGGTTACATGTTACAACAGGGGAGCGCGGAGCGCTGGGACGTGCATGCGATCGTGGGATCGTGCATGCACGACGTGGAGAGAGAGGTGGAGTGCTAACAGGTATCATCGAGTGTGAGATAGAGGCCTATGGAATTGATGTGCTCCGACTTCCACCCGTTGGGATAGTAACTCACATGCCATTTGCGGCCTCCCACCTGGAACGGGCAAGAGTCGATCCACTTGCCGTTGGGGACCTCCTTGGTGCGCGAGTAGCCGACGACCTTTAGCAAGTGGTAGCCGCTCACGGCGCCGGCGACGATGGAGGATGCGGATCCGGAGGGGAGGCCGTCGCCGCCGAGATGCGAGGAGGCCGCCATCCTGTGCGACTTGGTCGGTTGGGTCCGGTCGCTGGTGGGGAGAGGCGGCGGCGGCGGTGGCGGGGGGAGGAAAGTGGACGGCGGCTAGGGTTTTGGGCGGTGGATCGGTGAATCCAGGGAAAAGACTACACGGAGAATTTGTTTTCACTCGACGGAGAAGGCAACTTGACTCTTCAGCTGGTATATCCGTGGCCTATCTCTTCGCGTTCTCGTTCAGGGAGGAATGCATTGATTTCCCTTTCCACTTGAGGCCAACTCCAGCGTACGACCCCAAACGGACGTCCGTTTGGCCCGGATTCTGTCCGTTTGGGGCGGGCAATGGGGTCGTGTCCGGGCCTTTTCTGGGATGCGGTGGCCGTGCGCCCAACGCGCGGACGCATCCTTTGGCCGCATCCTGTCCGCCTTCTTTTTCAAACGCAAATGGCCCGAAGTTCATGCCAGCGGCCCTAGTTCACGCCGGCAATACAGCCAGCCTACACGCCCTCGCCGGCAACACAGCCAGCGGCCGGTGCTACTTCTTGAGCTTGCGTTGGTTTTCCCTTGAAGAGGAAAGGGTGGTGCAGCAAAGTAGATAAGTATTTCCCTCAGTTGTTGAGAACCAAGGTATCAATCCAGTAGGAGATACAAGCAAGTCCCCAATAGATGCACCTACACAAATAATCAAACACTTGCACCCAACGCGGAAAAGGGGTTGTCAATCCCTTCACGGTTACTTGCAAGGATGAGATCCGATAGAGATAGATATAAAAGATTACTAAAACGATAATTAAAATAAAAGTAAATAAATTGCAGCAAAGTATTTTTGTATTTTTTAGTTTATAGATCTGAAAATATAATATGGAAAATAGACCCGGGGGCCATAGGTTTCATTAGAGGCTTCTCTCTTGAAGGAAAATAATACGGTGGGTGAACAAATTACTGTCGAGCAATTGATAGAAAAGCGCATAGTTATGACGATATCCAAGGCAATGATTATGCATATAGGCATCACGTCCGTATCAAGTAGACCGAAACGATTCTGCATCTACTACTATTACTCCACACATCGACCGACTCCTGCCTGCATCTAGAGTATTAAGTTCATGAAGAACAGAGTAACGCATTAAGTAAGATGACATGATGTAGAGGGACAAACTCAAGCAATATGATGAAAACCCCATCTTTTTATCCTTGATGGCAACAATACAAATACGTGCCTCGCTACCCCTACTTTGTCACTGGGTGAGGACACCGCAAGATTGAACCCAAAGTAAGCACTTCTCCCATTGCAAGAATTACCAATCTAGTTGGCCAAACCAAACCAATAACTCGAAGAGACTTACAAAGATATGAAATCATGCATATAAGAATTCAGAGAAGATTCAAAAAATATTCATAGATAATCTGATCATAAATCCACAATTCATCGGATCTCGACAAACACACCGCAAAAGAGTATTACATCGGATAGATCTCCATAAAGATCATAGAGAACATGGTATTGAAGAACAAAGAGAGAGAAGAAGCCATCTAGCTACTAGCTATGGACCCGAAGGTCTGAGGTAAACTACTCACGCATCATCGGAAGGGCAATGGTGCTGATGTAGAGGCCCTCCGTGATCGAATCCCCCTCCGGCAGATCGCCGGAAAAGGCCCCAAGATGGGATCTCACGGGAACAGAGGCTTGCAGCGGCGGAGAAGTATTTTCGTGTCTCTCTCTGGTATTGGGGGAATATTTCTGAATTTATAGGCGAAGAGTTAGGGTTGGAGGAGCTACGGGGGGCCCACAAGCCAGGGGCGTGCCCTGGTGGCTTGTGGCCCACCCGTAGGTCTTCTGGCCTCTTCTCCAAGCCTCCTGGGTTCCTTCTGGTCCAAGAAAAATCAGCGTAGAATTTTATTCCGTTTGGACTCCGTTTGATATTCCTTTTCTGCAATACTCAAAAACAAGGAAAAAACAGAAACTGGCACTGGGCACTAGGTTAATAGGTTAGTCCCAAAAATAATATAAAATAGCATATTAATGCATATAAAACATCCAAAATAGATAATATAATAGCATGGAACAATCAAAAATTATAGATACGTTGGAGACGTATCAGCATCCCCAAGCTTAATTCCTGCTCGTCCTCGAGTAGGTAAATGATAAAAACAGAATTTTTGATGTGGAATGCTACCTAACATATTTATCCATGTAATATTCTTTATTGTGGCATGAATGTTCAGATCCATAAGATTCAAAACAAAAGTTTAATGTTGACATAAAAACAATAATACTTCAAGCATACTAACAAAGCAATCGTGTCTTTTCAAAATAACATGGCCAAAGAAAGTTATCCCTACAAAATCATATGGTCTGGCTATGCTCCATCTTCCCCACACAAAGTATTTAAATCATGCACAACCCTTATGACAAGTCAAGCAATTGTTTCACACTTTTTATGTTCTCAAACCTTTTCAACTTTCACACAATACATGAGCGTGAGCCATGGATATAGCACTATAGGAGGAATAGAATATGGAGGTTGTGGAGAAGACAAAATAAGGAGATAGTCTCACACCAACTAGGCGTATCAACGGGCTATGGATATGCCCATCAATAGATATCAATGTGAGTGAGTAGGGATTGCCATGCAACGGATGCACTAGAGCTATAAGTGTATGAAAGCTCAAAAAGAAACTAAGTGGGTGTGCATCCAACTCGCTTGCTCACGAAGACCTAGGGCAATTTGAGGAAGCCCATCATTGGAATATACAAGCCAAGTTATATAAAAAAATTCCCATTAGTATATGAAAGTGACAAAATAGGAGACTCTCTATCATGAAGATCATGGTGCTACTTTGAAGCACAAGTGTGGAAAAAAAGATAGTAGCATTGTCCCTTCTCTCTTTTCTCTCATTTTTTTGGTGGGAATCTTTGGCCTCTTTTTTTTGGGCTTCATTGGCCTCTTTTATTATTTTTAAAGTCCGGAGTCTCATCCCAACTTGTGAGGGAATCATAGCTTCCGTCCTTTCCTCATATGGGACAATGCTCTAATAATGATGATCATCACACTTTTATTTACTTACAACTCAAGAATTACAACTCGATACTTAGAACAAAACATGACTCTATATGAATGCCTCCGGCGGTGTACCGGGATGTGCAACGATCTAGCATAGCAAATGACATTAATGAAAACATCACGCTAGCTGTCTTACGATCATGCAAAGCAATATGACAATGATGGTGCGTGTCATGATAAACGGAACGGTGGAAGTCACATGGCAATATATCTCGGAATGGCTATGGAAATGCCATAATAGGTGGGTATGGTGGCTGTTTTGAGGAAGGGTATATGGTGGGTTTAATGCACCGGCGAAAGTTGCGCGGTACTAGAGAGGCTAGCAAAGGTGGAAGTGTGAGAGTGCGTATAATCCATGGACTCACATTAGTCATAAAGAACTCACATACTTATTGCAAAAGTCTATTAGCTATTGAAGCAAAGTATTAGACGCATGCTCCTAGGGGAGAGGTTGGTAGGAGTTAACCATCGCGCGCTCCCGACCCTCACACAAAGGATGACAATCAATAAACAAATCATGCTCCGACTTCGTTACATAACGGTTCACCATACGTGCATGCTACGGGAATCACAAACTTTTAACACAAGTATTTCTACCAATCCACAATTACTCACTAGCATGACTCTAATATCACCATCTTTATATCTCAAAACTATATGCAAGGAATCAAACTTCTCATAGTATTCAATGCACTTTATATGAAAGTTTTTATTATATCCCTCTTGGATGCCCATTATATTAGGACTAAATTCATAACCTAAACCAATTACCATGCTGTTTAAAGACTCTCAAAATAATATAAGTGAGGTACGAGAGTTCAATTATTTCTATAAAATAAAACACCACCGTGCTCTAAAAAGATATAAGTGAAGCACTAGAGCAAAATTGCCTAGCTCAAAAGATATAAGTGAAGCACATAGAGTATTCTAATAAATTCACGATTCATGCGTGTCCATCTCAAAAGATGTGTGCAGCAAGGATGATTGTGGCAAACTAAAAGTCAAAGACTCATATCATACAAGACGCTCCAAGCAAAACACATATCATGTGGCGAATAAAAAATATAGCCTCAAGTAAATTTACCGATGGATTGTAGACGAAAGAGGGGATGCCTTCCGGGGCATCCCCAAGCTTGGGCTCTTTGGTATCCTTGAATATTCCTTGTGGTGCCTTGGGCATCCCCAAGCTTAGGCTCTTGCCACTCCTTATTCCATAGTCCATCAAATCTTTACCCAAAACTTGAAAACTTCACAACACAAAACTCAACAGAAAATTCGTGAGATCCGTTAGTATAAGAAAAATAAATCACCACTTTAGGTACTGTTGTGAACTCATTCTTTATTTATATTGGTGTAATATCTACTGTATTCCAACTTCTCCATGGTTCATACCCCCCGATACAACCCATAGATACATCAAAATAAGCAAACAACACAAAGAAAACAGAATCTGTCAAAATCAGAACAGTCTGTAGCAATCTGGAAACTTCGAATACTTATGTAACTCCAAAAATTCTGAAAAGTTAGGACAATCTGGGAAATTTGTATATCAATCTTGTGTAAAAATTTCAGACTCATTCGACGCTCTGGTCAATTTATAAAATTCCTGGACTGAGAGCAAAAGTTTGTGTTTTTCAGCAAGATCAAATCAACAATCACCGTAGACCATCCCAAAGGTCTTACTTGGCTCAAACACTAATTAAAACACTAAAACACAATTACTACAGAGGTAATAATTTGTAAATCACTCAATAACAGAAACTAAAACATAAAACATAAAATAAAATTGGGTTGCCTCCCAACAAGCGCTATTGTTTAACGCCCCTAGCTAGGCATAACGCAATGGATCTATGTATTGTCATCTTTGGTATGCAATCCATAAGTAGCTCTCATAATAGATTCATAAGGTAATTTAATTTTCTTTCTAGGAAAGTGTTCCATGCCTTTCCTTAACGGAAATTGGACTCTAATGTTTCCTTCTTTCATATCAATAATTGCACTGATCGTTCTAAGGAAAGGTCTACCAAGAATAATAGGACATGTAGGATTGCAATCTATATCAAGAACAATGAAATCTATGGGCACATAATTCCTATTTGCAACAATAAAAACATCATTAATCCTTCCCATAGGTTTCTTAATAGTGGAATCCGCTAGGTGCAAATTTAAAGAGCAATCATCAAGTTCATGAAAACCTAGCACATCACATAAAGTTTTCGGAATCGTGGAAACGCTAGCACCCAAATCACACAAAGCATGGCACTCATAATCTTTAATTAATCTTAATAGTAGGTTCCCACTTATCATAAAGCTTTCTAGGTATAGAAACTTCCAACTCAAGTTTTTCTTCAAAAGATTTCATCATAGCATCAACGATATGTTTAATAAAAGCTTTATTTTGATTATAAGCATGAGGAGAATTCAACATGGATTGCAACAAGGAAATACAATCTGTCAAAGAACAATTATCATAATTAAAATCCTTGAAATCCAAAGGAGTGGGTTTATTGCTACTTAAAGTTTTGACCTCTTCAATCCCACTTTTATCAATTTTAGCATTAAGATCTATAAACTCCGAATCATTGGAACGACTTTTAACTAAAGTTGACTTATCTCCAGTCCCATATTTATCAAGATTTATATTAGAAAACAAAGATTCAATAGGAGTCACATCAATCACTTTAAGATCTTCATCATTATTATCACGAGAACACACTTTTTCAAGCCATTCACGCTTAGCACGCATTCTAGCGGTTCTTTCCTTACACTCATCAATAGAAGTTCTCATAGCTTTTAAAGACTCATTAATATCACGCTTGGGTGGAGTAGATCTAATTTTCAAAGAATCAATCTCAAGCGAAATTCTATCAACGTTCCTAGCCAAATCATCAATCTTGAGCAATTTTTCTTCAATCGTAGCATTGAAAACCTTTTGCGAACTAATAAATTCTTTAATATTATTCTCAAGATCAGAGGGCATCTTATTATAATTTCCATAAGGATTGTTGTAGGAATTACCATAATTATTAGAGGAATTACTAGGAAATGGCCTAGGGTTGAAATTACCTTTATACGCGTTATTACCAAAATTGTTCCTACCAACAAAATTCACATCCATAGATTCATTATTATTTCCAATCAAAGAATACAAAGGCATATCATTAGGATCAATAGTAGCACTCTTACTAGCAAACAATTTCATTAATTCATCCATCTTTTGACTCAAAGTATTTATTTCTTCAATAGCATGCACTTTTTTACTAGTAGGAGATCTTTCGGTATGCCATTGAGAGTAATTTTCCATAATATTATCTAGGAGTTTAGTAGCTTCTCCTAATGTGATTTCCATAAAAGTACCACCCGCGGCGGAATCTAAAAGATTTCTAGATGCAAAATTCAATCCCGCATAAAAAAAATTGTATAATCATCCATAAACTCAAACCATGTGCGGGGCAATTTCTAATCATTAATTTCATCCTCTCCCAAGATTGTGCAACATGCTCATGATCAAGTTGCTTAAAATTCATTATATCGTTCCTAAGGGAGATGATCTTAGCGGGCGAAAAGTACTTGGAAATAAAAGCATCTTTACACTTATTCCATGAATCAATACTATTTTTAGGCAAAGATGAAAAGCACGATCTCGTAGTGAGAACGGAAATAACTTCAATTTAACAATATCATTATCCACATATTTCTTTTTTTGCATATCACACAACTCAACGAAAGTATTTAGATGGGATGCGGCATTTTCACTAGGAAGGCCGGAAAATTGTTCTTTCATAACAAGATTAAGCAAAGCGGCATTAATTTCATAAGATTCCGCACTAGTGGCGGGAGCAATCGGAGTACTAATAAAATCATTATTATTAGTATTGGAGAAGTCACACAATTTGGTATTCTCAGACATCGTGACAAAGCAAGCAATCTAGCACACAAGCAAACAAAAAGCAAACGGAAAGACGAACGGAAGAAGGGCGAATAAAAAGGCAAATCTTTTTGGTTTTTTTTTTAAATTCGTTTTAGAAGTGGGGGAGAGGAAAACGAGAGGCAAATGGCAAATAATGTAAATGCAAGAGATGAGTTTGTGATGGGTACTTGGTAGGCTTGATGTAGATCTCCCCGGCAACGGCGCCAGAAATTGGCAATTTGACGGGGGAGTTCTTATCTTGACTTGCTATGTATCCTCCCCGGCAACGGCGCCAGAAATCCTTCTTGCTACTTCTTGAGCTTGCGTTGGTTTTCCCTTGAAGAGGAAAGGGTGATGCAGCAAAGTAGATAAGTATTTCCCGCAGTTGTTGAGAACCAAGGTATCAATCCAGTAGGAGATACAAGCAAGTCCCCAATAGATGCACCTACACAAATAATCAAACACTTGCACCCAACGCGGAAAAGGGGTTGTCAATCCCTTCACGGTTACTTGCAAGGATGAGATCCGATAGAGATAGATATAAAAGATTACTAAAACGATAATTAAAATAAAAGTAAATAAATTGCAGCAAAGTATTTTTGTATTTTTTAGTTTATAGATCTGAAAATATAATATGGAAAATAGACCCGGGGGCCATAGGTTTCATTAGAGGCTTCTCTCTTGAAGGAAAATAATACGGTGGGTGAACAAATTACTGTCGAGCAATTGATAGAAAAGCGCATAGTTATGACGATATCCAAGGCAATGATTATGCATATAGGCATCACGTCCGTATCAAGTAGACCGAAACGATTCTGCATCTACTACTATTACTCCACACATCGACCGACTCCTGCCTGCATCTAGAGTATTAAGTTCATGAAGAACAGAGTAACGCATTAAGTAAGATGACATGATGTAGAGGGACAAACTCAAGCAATATGATGAAAACCCCATCTTTTTATCCTTGATGGCAACAATACAAATACGTGCCTCGCTACCCCTACTTTGTCACTGGGTGAGGACACCGCAAGATTGAACCCAAAGTAAGCACTTCTCCCATTGCAAGAATTACCAATCTAGTTGGCCAAACCAAACCAATAACTCGAAGAGACTTACAAAGATATGAAATCATGCATATAAGAATTCAGAGAAGATTCAAATAATATTCATAGATAATCTGATCATAAATCCACAATTCATCGGATCTCGACAAACACACCGCAAAAGAGTATTACATCGGATAGATCTCCATAAAGATCATAGAGAACATGGTATTGAAGAACATAGAGAGAGAAGAAGCCATCTAGCTACTAGCTATGGACCCGAAGGTCTGAGGTAAACTACTCACGCATCATCGGAAGGGCAATGGTGTTGATGTAGAGGCCCTCCGTGATCGAATCCCCCTCCGGCAGATCGCCGGAAAAGGCCCCAAGATGGGATCTCACGGGAACAGAGGCTTGCAGCGGCGGAGAAGTATTTTTGTGGCTCTCTCTGGTATTGGGGGAATATTTCTGAATTTATAGGCGAAGAGTTAGGGTTGGAGGAGCTACGGGGGGCCCACAAGCCAGGGGGGCGCGCCCCCACCCAGGGGCGCGCCCTGGTGGCTTGTGGCCCACTCGTAGGTCTTCTGGCCTCTTCTCCAAGCCTCCTGGGTTCCTTCTGGTCCAAGAAAAACCAGCGTAGAATTTTATTCCGTTTGGACTCCGTTTGATATTCCTTTTTTGCAATACTCAAAAACAAGGAAAAAAACAGAAACTCGCACTGGGCACTAGGTTAATAGGTTAGTCCCAAAAATAATATAAAATAGCATATTAATGCATATAAAACATGGAAAACAGATAATATAATAGCATGGAACAATCAAAAATTATAGATACGTTGGAGACGTATCAGCCGGCAACACAGCCAGCCTCCAAAATGGATAGGTTTGTCGCCGGCACACAGCCAGCGGCCGGCATCCATGCCAGCCTTCAAAAAGAACGGCCACAGCCGAACAGACCACCTAGTTCAGGCTGTCGGCGTCGAACATCTCCTTCTGCCGGGCCTCGAAGCAGCTCCTCGTCTTCTCGCTCATCTTGCTCAAGTCGACGCTCATGATCGCTAGCGCCACCTCCTTTGCTTTGGTTGCTGCATTGGCGGCCTCGATGTCGAGCTGCCTCTGCTAGGCCGCTGCATTGGCGGCCTCAATGTCGAGCTGCCTCTGCCGGGATGCCTCCTCCCTGTCGATTTTCCTCTTCTTGGCCGCCTCCTCCATCTCAAGCTTCTTCGTTTGAAGCTCCAGGTATTGTTTCATTTGCTCCTCCTTGCCTTGTCGCTTTCTCTCGTCCCTAACTTCTTTTTGAGACATCATGCCGTGCAAAGTCTCATGCAAGGCAAAGGATGCCGCATCACGCTTGTCGTCCATCTTGGAGTTGGTCTTGCCCCTCGGCCTCTTCAAGGCCTCACAGACTCCACCTCCGGCCAACGCGGCCGTCTTCTTGCCTCTCTTCCTTTGAAGTTCGCGGTATTGATCTTTGAACTTAGGGCAATTGTTAATGAGCGTCCAACAATGCGTAAGAGTGAATGGCTTGCCATTGTGCCGGGTCTTGAATGCTTCCAAAGATTGAAATGCCTACACGATTAACAACAATTGGACATGCAAACATATAGAAGGCCGAAGTCTCGGCCGTATCAACGAAAGATAAGAGACCATACCATGTCCCCAATGCCGAGACCACTCAGGGGGCGTGCTTCAACGCTTTCAAGTGCGGCACAATACTTGTTGCATTCTTGTTGGATGAACAACCACCTCTTTTGAATTGAGTTGATGCTACGATCGCTCGTAAATTGGTAGGGCGGAAACAACTTTCTTTCATGGAATGTTTTGTGAACTCTTGTCCAAAAAACAAGTCCCTTTTGTTGCGCACCGACCCTCGGATCTTGGCCAACCTCCATCCAACTATCGCAAATCAACTTGTCCTCAGCTTGTGTGTATGATCACGTACGAATGTTCTTCTTCCTCTTTTGTGCTTCTGCTCTTTGGGTGAGCTCGTCGATGAACAATGGCTCGCCCCCAATATCGACGCCTTCCTCTTCTTCTTCACCACCTTCACCTTCGGAATAGATGTCATCATCTTCATGCCACGAGTTACCATGGTCGTCGGCCTCAAAGTCTTCATCGGCAACGTACTGGCCGCGGCCATCCTGACTCTAGGTCTCCTCGGGATCGAAGGCATCGCCATGCCCACCCATCTGGAAAGCCTCGCCATGGCCCTCGTAGATGACATTCTCCATGAACTGGTTGTAGTCGGGGTCCTCGACCGTCGACGTTGGTGTTGGCATTCCGCCGAACAGGACGCGGGGCGATGGCATGGTGGCCGTAGACGACGACCATGCTTGCTTTCTTTGCATCTCGACGGACGGGCGGCCGCCGCTGCTGGACCCCAGCATGACGTTGAGGTCGATGACGGCCGAGGGGCGCGGGGTGGACGGCGCCGTCACGCCAACGTCGGACGACCCCGAGAAACTGGTCTGGCCTTCGTACCTTGGCGGCAATGGGGTGGTCCGCGATGTCGGCGAGGGGCACTGCGGAGGCCGGGCGACCGACGAGCCTGTGCTCGCCGGGCCGACGGGAGCTGCCGGGAAGCTCGTCGGACGGCACAGCCCAAGCATGAGGAGGGCGTGCGCTTTGTTGACGATGGCCTCCTTCTCGTCGACGTCGGCCTTGTGCCGCGCGGCCTCCAACGCAGCGCGCTCGGCGGCGAGCATGGGCGCGGCGTTCTTGCCCTTCTGCGCCGCCCGCCGGTTCCTCCTCTTGGACGATTCCGCGTCCAACTTTGCGAGCTCCGTCGGAGTGAGTTCCGACCGAGACTTCTTCGGACCCTTGGCCGCCTTCTTCTTCACCTTTCGGGGCGGGTCGACGGCCTGGCCGCCGGAATTCGGCGGGGAATCGGCCATGGCGGGAGGGTGGTGGGCGAAAGGGAAATCGGGACGTGGGAGGGTTTTGGGGGGAAAGGGAGGGAAAATGGCGCGAATTGGGGCGCCGGGCGGGTGCTTTGTGCCACTGACGGGCGGGCCAGTGGAGGACAAGCGCGCGCGTCCCGCCCGTCCGCGCGCTGTCCGTTTCACCCCAAAGGCGGACCAAACTTGGGCCGGGGATGGGTCAAAAGCGGACAGAAAACGGACAAAAGTCCGTTTGCGCCCGCGCGCTGGGCCGTCTAGTATGTCTGTTTTGCCCCAAACGGGCGCACCCGGACAGGATGGGGTCGTGCGCTGGAGTTGGCCTGAATCGTCCTTCCTTTCATGTATTCCGAAATGGAAAAAAATTAACAATGCTCATTCACATTTTCTTCGCTCTATTGATTTGTTTTCCCCTTCAAATAAGAAATAGATTTGGCTCGGTTTTTTGCAGAGATTTTTTTCCCTGAAAAGGCGTATGGCCATATATTAAGCTTCACATTGACCTTACAAAACCGCCTATACAGAAAGAAAAATTACCCTCAAATTCTTGGGTGTCAAAGTCTTCTTCGTCCTACATCCATCAATAACGCACCGTGAGCATCTTCACCTTGCGGAGCAAACTTTTTAAAACCCAGGAGCTTATGAAAGTAGCGGTCGGGAAGTCGTCAATGCAGACCAGAAGACGCAGTCAATCACGGTCTAAAAAGGAAATCACCCCTTTGGAGAAGAGAATACCGATAAGGACATATAGAAACTCTCAGGACCACGACAGTCGGACGAAATCAGACGGATCCACCGAAAACCTAAACCGGTTGGGTCCTGGAAGACCCATCGGAGATACAGACCGCACAACCAACGCCGGTGATAAGCACACTGGCAGAACATTGATAGGGTGGGGAAGACATTATTCCTAAAATGGGAAAGTGTCGGCACCGCAACACCCCAAACCAAACAAGAAGGCTCAATAACGAATACCTAAGGCAAATTTCCCACACCATTGGACGCCAAGCCCAGATCTGAGATTGAACTCGCCGCCGTCCAGGGCCATGCGCTGACGTCATCTTCTCCAATGGCCTAGCTAGGATCGGGCCGACGTAGAAGCACACCTGCTGGATTCGTCTGGCCGCCATTGTCGAGCACTGCCCGACGAAGGCCTCCACTCGAGCCCGCATATCCTTCTCCAACCACAGCAACCCTCCAAGACCTCCAAGCCTTCGGGTGGTGGCTAGGGATTCATGATCGTCTCTCTCGAAAACTTCTTTACAGGGATTATTTGATTCCACCTCATTAGGAATATTTTTTGGACAGCCAAGAGCCAAAACTTTGAAATATCAAGCCAGGAGCAAAAATTGAGCCAACGGCAACTCGATTTACAGATCAAAATGAGGAATAACTTACCTATCTCTTCAAGATAGTGAACATCTTAAACTTTTTTAGTTCCTTAGGGCATCTTCAACACGGATCCCCTGAAACAGACACACTACCCATCCGCGGACGCGTCCACAAGCGATGATACGGGAGCCAGCCATCCAAGCTTCTTACGAATCTCCGTCCGCAATTCAAACTAATTCGGACGCGATTCACGCAAACACGATGAAATTCATTCAATCGGACATCACTTCAATATATTTACATAAATCGGACGATATTTTGTCCATTTAACTAACAAAACCTAAAAAACTAAACTCGCCTGTAGCGGATGCTGACCTCGTACGCGGTCGGGCTGGCTGGTGGTGCCTTCGTCGTCGTCGTTGTTGTCGGAGTCGTCCCTCCAGTGGAGGAAGCACAGGGGGCAACCCCTGCCCGGCCCCCATCTGGCACTCGCGGAGGAGCCATTCTGCTTCCTCTTGCGTCGTGTGGAGGGCCACCGTGTCCAACGTTGACCCTGGATGTGGCGCCTAGCTCTTGCCGACCATTCCTCTCCGATCTTTGCGAGCTCCCTATCGAGGCAGCGTAGGCATCGCGCGGCTATCTCCGCGGTTGTCAGCAACCGGTCGCGTACACAGGCCTCCGCGAGGTTGGGTTTGCGTGGACTCGGGCTGGCGCCTTGTCGGACTTCGTAAACGCGGAGCGGCACGCCACGTTTTGTCCCTCCCGCCATGCAGCCTCTCTGGTTGCCCTCTCCTCGGCCATCACGATGCTCTGCGGTGACGAGGAGTCACCGCAGCCACCGAGGTAGTGGAGAAGGCGCCCACGCGCCTTCATGATCGCCGTCAACACCTCCTCCTTCACGACCTTTTCGCGCCAAACACAACGCGGCAGTGCCACCGGCTAGTCGATGAGGCTATATCGACTGTGCGGCGCTGGCTCCTCCTTCACGCGGTAGTGCGGCGGTGACATCGAATCCTCCTTCCCGCGGTGGCGCGGTGGCAACGCCAGCTCCTCCTTCACGCGGGCTGGCGGTGGCGAAACACGGTAGAACAGTGACCGCTCGATTATGAGGTCGATTTGCCGTTGGTACTACTAGTGCGTCGTCGTTGGCTCCGCTAGGAGGCATTGTTGCTGCGGCTGCTCCTCCTCCTCCTTGTCATCGGATGAGATGATGATCTCCTCCTTCTTGGATGACGCGGACGCCATGGAGATCAAGGGCCAGAGAGCGACTGTGGTGGCGCCAAGATCCAGATCAGGAGGCACCGCAGGCCGACGCTGAGAACCATGACTTCGGCATGGTTGGACGGTGTGGTGTGGACGGCACCGGAGTGGATGGGAGTCGGTGAGGCTATGAGTGAAGAGAGTGGTGTGTTGTGATGTGGACAGCGCCGAAGCCGGGCTTAAATAGGCGCGGCCAGGCGAAGGGACGGGAAGCCGACCGGAGTAGGCTTCTAGTTCGCCGCATCGACATTGAAGCGCCACCCATACCCCCTGGAGTCACGTCCGCTCTGGAGCGACGGGGCCGGTCCTGAGATTTTAGGGGCCCGGGGCGAAACTTAAATTCGGGGCCCCTCAACATAAACATCATAGGAATGTATATGTTCATTTAAATACCACGAAAAGCAATGTTTGTATCAAATAATTTGTTCATATTACATTTAAACTTTTTATAATAATCCTTCATAAAATTCACTTATGATGGGGCTGATATATAATTTGTACATATTTCTTTATAGTTTTTCTTTCATATTTTTCTCTTTCGACCAAATGCATATATGCCAGTCTACATGATAACATGAACGGCTAAAATCCAAAATTTAATGGTGTATCTAGCGCTCATCTTGATAAGATTTGACCAAATCATATCTAACTCCTACACCGATTTTCATGAAGACTCGTGCGTTTTTTTATTTGGTTTGATTACTCAAATGACGTGGGGGAGTTAGATGAGACTTTGTTATTTCTCGTCTGGACGAATTAGTAAATCCGAAATCTAATTCCATTAAAGCTTGAACACTACATGGTATGTATGCGAACTTTAATTAATTAATTAGCAATATAGATATAGGAAGTAGATAATTTGGTATTACCTCTGATCAATTGGATCAACGTTGATCACCTGACCTGATCGGGCAATCGCCATGATGCGATTTAGACTGACGTGAGATGAGAGACGCTCGGCGAATTGAGTGCATGTGCTGTCTATATTCTGGAGATCGGAGAGCGGCACAGTTCATCGGCGCACAACTTGTGAGTTGTGACCTGCATCTGCGCCTTCACACCCACCATGGCCGTCGTAAGATAGAACCGCACAGGCCACTACATCCCCTTGAAGTTCAGCATGAACGCCGCTGCCCCATCCATCCCCACTGTCCGCTTGCCATGAGGAAAGGAAAGAAGCAACTGCAGCGGCCCCCGGTTTGTTTGGTTCGGCCATGAGCATGCGAGATCGGGCAAAAGATGAATAACAAACTTGCGTGGCGATTAGAAGGAAACCGAGCTAGGGTTACACGTACAGGCTAGCAGATCAACGAGGAATCAGCGGCACTGTGGGCTAGCTACCTGCATCCCTGGGCCTCTGGCCTACCTGCTGCATACTACCTGGGTGGGGGCCCCCCAGACTTTGGGGGCCCGGGGCGGCCGCCCCCTCTGCCCCCCCTCAGGGCCGGCCCTGTGGAGCGACACTGACAAGCATGAATGCGTGGCAACCGCTTCACCCGAAAAGGATTTTCAAGTAGTTGGGTGGGACCAAGGTGTCAGACGCGCACGTGACATCGGTCGGGATTTACGTGTCCAATTTGTGGTATTTCGAACAACCAAACTTGTCCACGGATTAATGGGGTATCGAGTTAGATGACAAACTACGTCCGGACGTATGCGTGTGTTTCAAGGGTCCGTGTAGAAGATGTCCTTATGGCTTTTGCTTCTCTTCACTCAGGCCAGTCTAACCAATCAACTTTTGTTGTTCTTTGGAGTTGTGAGCCATCGAAGAATGCTTCCCGTAACCACGCGGAAGGTATAGGCAGCAATTTTTAGAAGGGCTTGCGAGAGGATGGCAACTTGGTTTCAGAGAATTCATGGACCCCGTTTCCATCCAACCTGGTTTCAGAGAATTCATGGACCCCGATTCCATCCAACTTGGTTTCAGAGAATTCATGGACCCCGTTTCCATCCTTCGTGACATCAACCCTGAATCCCTGGCCTCCTATTCCATTTCCTGGAAATATGTGCACGAGCACCATTCGATCCAAGCACGTGTCATTCAGTTTTTCTTTTTTTTGAGGGAAAGCCATCATGGCGGTTTATATTTCATGTGAGAATAAGGATACATCGTTTGATAAAACGTTCACTAGAAACCCCGGGGGCTCAAACTTCCAAACAATAGTTCGAGAAGTCTCCGAGTTCCTAGTTAGTACATCTGCCGCCTTATTGGCCTCCCTAGGACAATGATTAAAAATTATAAAACTGAAATTACGAGCTAAAAAAGAGCACTCTTCATAGATGGCCGCCGCCGGTCCGAGGGAGTTCCCGCCGCTGTGCATAACCTCAATCACCTCCATGCAGTCCGCTTCGACGTATATTTTGTTGCATCCCAGGTCATTTTGCCAACAACAGCCCATCTCTTAGGGCCCTTGCTTCCGCCGTCGCCGCGTCCTCCACAAAGGGAATATCACTGCAAGAAGCAGCTAAGAAAAATCCCATGTCATCACGTAATATTGCTCCAGTACTCCCGGAGCCACTATCCAGATCAAAACCAGCGTCTATATTAAGTTTCACAGTGCCTTCAGGCGGCTTCTCCCAACCATGCCTCCTAATCCTCGCCTTCTTTTCTCTTGCTCTCGTAAAATTCTTTGCTAATGCAACAATGGCCTGTGCCGATCGGGCTGGGACCTGTAGGAGATCCTCATGAACGTAGCGACGTCGTTCCCACCACACGTACCACACGGTAGTGGCCACTAGTTCATTACGCTGGACTCCTGACATCAAAGGTTGCAAACTGCTGTTGGACAAAAGTAAATCAGCTAGCACTGAGCCTCCATCACGATCTGCAGCAGCACACACTTCGGTTACCAATTGTCCTAGCCCCAAGGTGCGCCACACTTCATGGACCCTAGGGCATAAGAAGAGTGCATGTTTGATACTTTCACAATCAGGAGTACAGAGAGGACACTGCGAGCTAGTAATCATATGTCTGTTAGCTAGAACTCCCAGGCAAGGGATAGCTCCAAGTAAAGCTCTCCACACATGAATTTGTATCTTGGCCGGCACACATAATTTTCAAATGGTTCTCCAAACAGGACTAGTACTTGAGGATTGAATTGAGTTTGTCATTCTCAACTTTCGTCCATGCTGGTGTTCCCATTCTTCATAATAAGCTGACTTTACAGAGAAAATACCGTTCTTGTTGAAGTGCCAAGAGACAAAATCACTCATCATTCCCAGGGCCAAGGGAATGTTCATAATACATTGCACATCAATAGGCCAAAATAATTCATTAAGCAATTGTTCATCCCAAACTCTATTCCCTTCATCTATTAATTCAGTTTGGTAGAGTCTTTCATTGGTAAATTTTTACCTAATAATAATAAAGCATGGACTGTTTCTGGTCATACGTCATTCAAATTACCCTTAAAGTTAACGAGAATTACCCACCCATGCCACCTAAGTGGCAAAAACGATTCGCTTTTTTTTAGAAATCAGCCGTTCGTGCTGATTCAATAAGAAGCTATGCTCTCACATGCCACAAGTACACCGGCATCCCATCGGCTAGACATTCGCTCTACCACCTGGGAGACCCAGGTTTGATCCCACTTTCTCCCCCTTTTCCCTTCGTTTTGCTCTTATTATTGATATTTGACCGATTGGGCGTTTTGCTCTTATTATTGACTAGTAGAATGCCCGTGCGTTGCCACGGGCATTTTTAAAAAATTTACTGGTTGTATATATAAGCATTAGGCATGCTAAATTTCAGCTTGACATAGAAAGTGGGTCTAAATTTTAAGCCTTACAATATCATTGTCCTTGTTGATTCAAATTAGGCAATATAAATCTGCAAAAAAATACTCACCCTAAACTCTATACTTAATCTGAAGAAAAATTGCTTAGTTATTCTGATAATCTTGCTTATACAATTATGATAGTTAGGATAATCACCTAGGTGTTTTTATTTTTGAAATGAAAAAAAACAACAACAACCACGAGGCCCTTAAGAAATCGACATGATCTTGAATCTAATCTGATACAAGATATATCCTTCCTAATATTCATATCTAGTGGGTAAAACTCCTACCCAACAATATACATATACTATGAACAACAATATTTTTCTGCATTTGCTAAATAATCATGGGAACAAAATATGACTTGAGGCATCATGATCCAATAGTATATATACAAGATCGATGCGACGAAGCTGGTGAAGAACATCGAGATGGTTCCAACGTAGGATCTGTCTAGATTGTAAGGGAGTTTCGCGTGCCTGAATCGCCCCCGTCTTTGTCAGCCACACCTAATAGAAGCAGCATACATGGCTATGTTGTTTTCAAGAACCTTAGCTTGAACAATCAGAGGAGAATGTAGCACCTGACAACAACGTAACTGCACGAGAAAGAGCTTACTACTGCCCCCACTCACAAATTGCAAAATTACGGCAATCGAAATGGGAGACTTAAAGTGCCGACGTAATATTTCAAACCTTCCGAACCTTTGGTAACAAAGGTGAAAAGATGAAGATGTAGTCAGTTCATTGTTAGACTCATTAAGAATAACAAAGATGGGTAAAAAGAGAGGCTACCTATAATCTCCATGTCTGTCTGATTTACCTAAACAAAGGCTACATAAGGAAATATACCAACCCAGAACCTATGTGCACGAGCTTGTACAGAGTTTCTAAAAATGTAGAGCAGAAAGAAAAGCAGATTGTCAGATAACAATCAACCGTCCATTCTTAATTTGCATGGGTTCTCCATTGCATAGGTAACTAAACCAAGAAGTTAATATTGCAAAATTATGTACCAAACTAAATCATTTTGGTAGCTTAACTTCGCTTTATAATTACAAGATTGATCAGCTAAGAGATGATTTTGAGTTAGCATGTACTCTTTCTTACAGAATTCCTCCATGCAAATCGAATCAATCATCAATCAGAAAAAGAAACAAGAGAGTAGAATTATTTAGATGGCCAACAAAGCTTACTTGGTCCAAGAGGCGGCAGTTGCTGACCTGCTCCTAGAAGTCAAGCACTGTCATGCCAGCGTGTACATGAGCATGATAGCATCAGCATCCTGGAGAAACGGGCTCTCCAACCACATCGACCCACCAATGTCAGTTACATCGAAGAGACCAACCAAGTCAACGACCCTGCGATGTTGATCCCAGCGATGGAATCATTTTTTCTGGTGAACTTTTGTCTAGCATTTTGGCAGCGGGACGGATGGAAAGCTTGGCGTCCATGAGGAAGGGTTGTGAAGGAGGTTAAAGAAGCAGTGGATGGTATTGTCGACCGAGGTTGAAGATGCAGTCAAAAGCAGAGCGTCGATACGCAGCATGGCACCTTCATTTGTGAGTTATTCTGCTAGGATTTAGTTTAATTCAAACCTAACATTCACAAACAAAAAATATACGCTGGTAGAAAATTAAAATAAAGCACACATAAAAATAGGTAGAATAATTTTAGTTATGCTACGGTTACTTTCCCAGGAAGAATTTTGGTCCTCTATACTACATTTTCAGTTAAATGTATAGGCATCAAAATATGAAGAGTAAAGCACACATAAAAAATAGGAGCTGCCAATATGGATAATCTTTCATTGTAAGAGGACGCACCTGAGCATTAAAAGAAAAGAGATGACACAACCTAAAACCTTTATCCACTTGCATAATCAAAAGTAAAAAAGGGAAAGGGAAAAAAAACTCACATATAATTGACATGTTGAAAGCGGAGGAGCTGGCATATACATCCTCTCGTCGCCACATGCATCCCAGCTCGCTCTGGCCCGAATCACTACATCAGGGCAACAGCTATCAGTGTTGCGCCTGCTGTTCCGCAGCGCCTAAGTGCGAATGACCTTGATACGAGCCAGGCGTTGTCCTCGGCGGTGCCACACTGAGCTAGCTAGCTTTCGTTCTCAAGGTTGCTTGCATCCATATGGGACAAAGGTAAAAATGAAAAATTCAATGAGAAGCAGCATAAGGAGAACTACAGAGGGATGGAAAAAAGACCATATCTGAATCATTTAACTCGTCCTGCGCAGGTTCTTCACGTCAATTTTTTTGATGCACCACCGATTATCAAGACACCTCCATAGACATCGTCTTGGTCCACAGGGCAAGATCTAAATACCAACATCCATCGGTTCAACCTGTTGGTAGTGATACTTGTGTCATGGACCTGGGGGCCTATGTGCATGGTTGAACGGAATGGCCATTGCCGTTGTCAGCCCGATCCCGACCTGGGCTACGACATGGACCTACCTGAGGGCATCCCGCGTGCGACCACGCCGAGGGCGTACCTGGATCCGGCGCTGACGCTCCTGTCCCTACGGCGGCGCGTGACCTGCTCCCCAGCCATGGCCTCCGCTCCTCCGCTTCCCCCTTGCCCGCCTCCGCATCGAAGTCTCTGTCCACCGTAGGAACGACACTCCGGGAATCACGTGGTGCGAGGAACCCTAGCGAATAGATCGACGGCGGCGAAAGGATCCGCGATGGCGTCTAGGGCGTGGTTCCCATCCTTGTAGCGAATAAATCGAGGGCAGCCTCGGTCGTTAGGTTTTTTCTTTTGCGAGGGAGCCTCGCTCCCTGGTTCGTGTGGTTTTTTTCGTGCGAGGGGGCCTCGCTACATGGTCTTCGTTCGATTTTTTTCGTGCGAGGGGGGTTCAATACGTGCTCGTCAACCGATTTTTTGTGCGAGGGGGAATTTTTAGGTGCGAGGGGATCGTTACGTGCAAGGTGGGAGGATATACAAAAAAACATGGAACACACACTACCAAGTCGCCCGTGCGAAATTTGTTTGTCATGATTTAGATATTAATTTCCTTAAAATCCTTTATTTATTTTCTGAAAATCTGGTATTTGTTTCTTAAAATAAGTTGCACCAATGAGAGGGATCGAAGATCCTCAAAAAAAATTGAGAGGGATCGCTTGATTTGGATAAGTTAGGTAAGTTAGATTAAAAATTGTTATTTGTTTCCTGAAAATCTATTCTTTGTTTCCTAAAATAAATTGCACTAATAAGAGGGATCGGTTGATTTGGATAAGTTAGGAAAGTCAGATTAAAATCTGTATTTGTTTCCTAAAAACCTGTTATTTGTTTCCTAAAACAAATTGCACTAATGAGAGGAATCGATTGATTTGGGTAACTTAAGAAAGTAGATCCGTGATTTGTCATACGTTAGGAAAGTGCTGATTTGTAATGAAAGAGTGGAAAGAAAATAAACCGATGGACCAGGGTGGGAGGAGAGACGAAAAAAACCAGTCGGTGATGGGGGGAGACGAAATTAAACCGGTTGAAAAAAAAACTGGATGCTATTCTACCAACTGAGCAATTAGGAGTAGAGATATCTGACCGATTGGGCCGGCCTTCATCTCTTTTTTTGTCCTTTCTTACACTCGGTTTTTCTTTCTTTTGGTTTTATTTCGAAAATACTCTGAATATTTCTATTACCAAAATCACTTGAATGTAAAATTTGAAAAATTCTTAATCATGCATTAATGAAATGTTAAACTTCTTTAGAAAAAATGTTTCCATTGTTATACAAACAAATGGGTAGTGTGTATGGAAAACATAATTAGGAAAATAATGATGTAAGTTTCTGTTTTTTTTTTTTGAAAAAAGCTATGCATGCATTAGAAAAATGTTAAATGTGTATAAGAAATATTTCTGATGTATACAAAAAATATATAATGTGTATATAACAAAGTAGACATAAAACATACTCCCTCCGTTCCTAAATATTTGTCTTTGTAAAGATTTCACTACGGATTACATACGGATGTATATAGACATAATTTAGAGTGTAGATTCATCCATTTTGCTCCGTATGTAGTCCGTAGTTGAATCTTTAAAAAGACAAATATTTAGGAACGGAGGGAGTATAAGTTTTCAAAAATATTAATCATGTATTTGGACAATGTTAAACGTGTATATATAAGAAGATCATGATGTATACAAGAAATCTAGAATGTGTATAGAAAAACTAGACATAAAAGAATATATGTTTAAGAAAAATGTTGACCATGAAATTGAAAATTTGTAAATGTGTATCACCGAGGAGGAACGACAACAAATGCGTATCACCGATGAGGAACGACAACAAATGCGTAATGAGTTACGTCCAACTAGATAGATAATTTTGTTGTCTAATAAATTTGAAACATCTTAAGTACACTTCAAAAATCATCCCATTTTTATACTGGTGTCTTGAAAGTGTGTACGAGGGGCGACTTTTTTTCTCCCGTTGCAAACACACTGGCATGTTTGCTAGTACTACCAACAAGAAGATCCCGAACCGCCGACGTGCTAGAGGGAACTTCGGTCAAGGGGGCTCGCTGAGCATTGGACAGACATTCTAGGGTCCTTTTGCCTGCCCCAGGGAGCATGTCAGGAAATAAAAACCAAAAGGAGAGGAACGACACAGCAACGTATATACCTTCGGAATTTCTATTTCTTTTCTATTTATTGTTCTATTTCATCATCCCTAATTCCATACTGATGATTTGGTACAAGAGATGAATCATCCGCAAAGTTGTTGCCCTAGCTCAAAATTTACAGTTGAAAGAAGCGAATAATGAGGTTATTCCAGCTATTCAGGACCCAACAAGGCCCTTGTGCCGAGCATAAGCGACAATCGTGACGAACATGAAAGCGCAAAACAACCCCGATACAATAACCACCTGCAACATGGCGAACACAATGTTATGGACGGGTGAAGCGATTGCTATAATAATCCACAATCATCAATTACTAAACAGAGGATGTTATGAAAAAGTGATGCCGTTTACCCATTTGAAGACATATCCATGGCCGTCGTTCCAGGTGTAAGGTATGTTCATACCAAAGACTCCAGCAACCAATGAGTAAAGTGACAAGCAGACGGTCCCAGAACTCAAGAATAGCTCTAGCTGTATGAAGCAAAGAGAAATTAAGTTTTACTATAGCAGAAAGTTTAACATGTAACAGGCCCATGAATATTCAAACTAGAATTTTATAATGCAATGTGACCACTGTGGCAACTGGTAGGAACTATGACAGTCATCTAAATCAGAAAAGTTTGTGAAACCTTTACTAGACATGTGGTTGCCCATTAAGCTTCTTTCTAACTACAAGCACAAGAATGTCTAAAATGAACTGTTCTGAAGTAGTATTCCCTCTGATCCATATGGATCGGAGGGAGTAACATATTTTACAAAGCGAATCATAAGGTGTGTGCTTTCAAAATTACCTGAATCAACTGATTACGGTGATTATCAAGCTGCAAAGAAGAAGAAAAATAAGCGGTGCTCCAAGGTTGAAAAGGTCCACATTAAGAACACATATATTTTACTAGGAACATTACCTGAATGTTAATATAATCTTCTGTGTCATCAATATACTCTCTCAGCTGAAAAAGAAGTTGCAGACAAATACAACGTCAACAAAATGCCAAATCCTAGGTTTTAAACAACGCTTAACAGAGCTTCAGGGGTACTGTTGAGATAAGCCCTGATTAAGATAGCCTATTATGATATTGTGGACTTGCCTTAGCTGCCCCAACTTACCGTTGTCAATTTATTTAATGTGCCATCTATCTGCATGAAATATGCCTGCAAGTATATATAAATTTTAGTACTCCGCCAGAGAAAGTGTAACCAAGAGATTTTAAGGTAGAGGAGCAAATAACAACCTCCAGCAACATCTCCAGCTCTTCCACATCATTCTCATTTCCATGTATAGTTGCTGCACTGGCTCTACTAGCTCTTGATATTTTTGACCCAATAGTTGGGGATGCTGGGAACCAATTTGGTCCACCAGAACCACTGACAGGGGATGATGCCCCGGCCAACTTTCTAGACAAGTAAAGATCAGCCATGTCATCGTCATCATCCAATAATTGTTCAAGCTCATCTCTCACCTAGAAATTAAAATACACCTTTGTGATATGCTAGAAAACCATAAACGAGGAAAATAATCATAGCAGTCCATAGTAGCTACTCACAAAATATACTAATATACTACTATACCTATGAGAATATATGTGATCAGAGGTAGTATATTAGTGTACAGAGGTAGTAGGTAGTATATTAGTGTACAGAAATAGCATAGAGAGCATACTCATCCATGAGAATATATGTGACCAGAGGAAAAATATTAACTGGAGCACTATATAAATTCTGGAACAGTTCATGAATTCCTAAGGTTGCATGAAAGAAGACCATTCCATCAAGCTTTTTAAGATACACACTAATGGCCAAAGAATATGTAATACGTACAAAAGCTAAGATAATGTTCAAACGAAGTATGCCAGAGAATAAATAAAAAGATGGAAGTTTAAACAGTGATTAGAATAAAAATAATAAATACAGAAAAAAAAATCTACAGTATCAAATATAGATGTACCATCTGGTACTACAAATGCTCTACCAGATGTTTTGGGTAGTTTAGTTCTGTTCAAGCATGGGTACATTAATTACAAAAGAATCATATGCCATGTTGTGTGTCTGATATCATAGACCAAGGAAAAAGGAAAAGCATGACGATGACCATCAGACGTTCAGAACAGTATGGCCTCTTTAATTGACATGACTCGCTCATAATCGGAATTTGGCTTATACATGGCAGTGGAAGTAAGATGACAATATGACGCACAGAACATCATAAGAAGTTAGTGTTTGAAGAATATACATAGAAGTCACTAAACAACAAAGTGTCAGATAACAAACTAAATGAAATAGAATGAACAGGAAACCAGACCTTCTGAACCCTTGCAGTCAATCTCGTCATGCCACTTTTTAACTTCCGTACCCTGTCCAAGTTGCGGCTACTAATCTGTGGTGCAAATAGTAGAGAATTAATATGGAGAATAGAAGAACAAGACAACAAAGAGTTTGGAGATATTTTAGGCTGACATGCTTTAATGGGTGCATGGAAAATTAATAAGCATACAAAGATGTTTAAACATACAGGCATGCTAATGTGTCATATTATTCCTCGATGAAACTTTATGTCATCATAAGTTTTCAACAAGACAACAAGGATTTAGAGATAACTTAGCCTGGCATGCTTTAATGGGTGCATGGTAAGTTGCTAAGGTATGAAAGTATAAAGAAGTAGGTGTGCTAATGTGCTATTTTCTCC
This sequence comes from Elymus sibiricus, assembly GCA_039707655.1. Classification (NCBI taxonomy): domain Eukaryota; kingdom Viridiplantae; phylum Streptophyta; class Magnoliopsida; order Poales; family Poaceae; genus Elymus; species Elymus sibiricus. The sequence goes on from CM077671.1 coordinate 405,175,179, forward strand.
CTCATTCAAATGTTATTTCATCATAAAGTTCTGCAATGCTACTCTAGCTACTGTTATGTTTGGTCACGATCGAAAATCATACGGCAGACTGACTACCTATTACTAACAGTTATAAAGAGTAAATAAAACTTTCAAGCATTTTCTAGCATGCACTCCTTTCAGAAGTAAAATGCACTATATAACATCTTAATCTTATATGCATCATATAATTCTAAGGACACTAAATGGATCCTCAAACATATATGACCAAAAGTGGCGCATAGGAGAAATATAAGATACATACTATGATATCTTTCTATCGTTCTATGAAAAAGTTCCTACTCAACAATGTTAGCAGCATAAATAGCTAAAATTATTAATTTTATGATGCAATTAAAATACGATGTGGCAGCATTATTTACGTATCCATTGTTCATACATATTTTTACACTGCTGAAAGTAAGGTGAAGCAGCGTATTTCGGCATTTTGTAATTTAGTAAATCACACCGTGCGCTGCTTCAAATGTCAGATACATCACGTTTCCAGGAGGTGCTAATCAAGTTCATACTAAAAGAATAAAGTAGAGTAAGCATGTGTTTACTCACCTTGGATGTCAGTTCATCCAAAGCTGGGTAAGCATCAGTCTCCAGCTCAGTAGTGCGCGCATCAAGAAAGCTGCAGATTGCTTCCAAAGTAACCTCAAGTGCACGGAACTCAAAGGGAGATTCTGTGTTCATATAACGAGATTTCAGGGTATGAACAAATTGCTCATAAGTATGCGACCTTATTTTCATGGCTATGAATTAAAGATAACTGGCAACTAAACCAGAAATGAACAAGCAATAAAATCAGTAAGATCAACACTACTATTCTGGAACACGGGTATGGTTTTATAAATGTACGAGCTGGCATGAACCAATCGGACAGAAAATATGCTTCTGAGTCATTTTGATCTAAGAGTCAGGATGAAAAAGTGGTGGCATTGCTGTAAACAATCAGAATGACACCATAAAGATAAAGTACGATCTCAAGGTCCTTGGTTTGTATGGCTGTCACCATGTGGGTTAAATTAATCAGTCATGGGTCCAATTGTAACCTATAATAATTAGCTAAATGTCCTTTGGTCAACTATAATAATCCTTATTAAAAAGAAGGGTAGACACATGTCTCCACCAGATCAATATTGTAGCATCTCAAATTTCTCTCAACAGATTACCCGGTGAATAAAATTGCATAATATAGAGTGCCATACAACGTAATTGGTCTAGTACAAGAAGACTCAGATAGGCATCACGATATAATAGTAAGGTGCCAAGACTGTACACTTTGGACTTTTCTTCTTGGACAGGTGGTTGTATTTTTGCCAAATGAATGTCACTGACATGGACATACACTAAAAAGGAAAACACAGAATGGTGTGGCCAACTGGCCACATCCAATCAGAATTATTATGTCCATAGCTTTCTTTTACATGTGTGCATTCCTTCAGAACGTTTTGTTGCTTTGTTGCAATTATTGGGCATAGAAGGGAAATTGGCATACTATGCATGCACATATGTGATAGAAGTTACTATGATCAACATTACAGAGATAGAGCAACCTGACAAAAAAGAGAGCATGCTTCTCAGCTTCTGACATCTGTAATTTCAAGAAATGGCGACTAAACTTACCATCTTCTTCAGCAGCTTCCACATCCTGCTGGCCACTTAAATTATCCTTTCCATTATGCTGAGCAGTAATTGAAGGTGCTAGTCGTCTCCGGAGCTCCTCTACAACAGGAATAACATCTTCATCTGAAGGATCCCTAAGCAAAACCTGAGCCCAGCCAAAACCAATAGCTGTGAGTATATCACCAGTTTTGCTGGACAGTGACGAAAAAATATATACTAAGATGCACACAGTTCTACAAATAAGTCATAGCTCCCAGAATGTTGTAAATCAAACTGATTTGAAACTTCTCTATAGTGCTTTTTTTTATCAAAAGGGGTTTCCCCATGCCCAATTTTCTATTAAAACGAGGCAAGCAAAACAGACCGATACTGTTCACAGCACTCGGGCTAGGCCAAAGTAGCTGAGCAAGATAGACCAACAGTTTACTTCCACCCAATCCAGTAGAAGAATGATAACATCACCAACTCGAACAAAGGAAAATAAAGCAACAACTTCTGCATAGTGCTTAACCTCAAAATGACAGATCACGTCAAATTCAGCTATGTATGGAGGCTACGATTGCTCCATTTTGTGCCAGAACCATATAAAATCACCCAATCCCCTGTTAACTATTTCACAATTATATATACCTAATCATTCTAGTCAAAGAGTGAGTGAAATTGTGCATATACTCCCCGCAAAATTCGTGAAGTAGTCCAGCTCATGGGATTGAACAGTTCAAAACTCCTACCATGACATTTATTCTACAGGGAAATAAAACTAAGCAGTACGTATCACCTCTTCAGAAGTAACGATCGCCTTTATATGCTGATCCACCGGCCGGATGAGAATTCCAACAAAAGAAACAGAAGAATCGTCAGAGACTACCACGAGTGAACCAGAAATATCATTATATTTGCAGATATAAAAGTAACTGGCAACTGCATCAACTCCTATGATCCATGGAACCAAAACACTCTGCCACCACGACTAAAATAGTAAAATCGTCAAAACGAACGATAAAGCTATAATAAGCTCGGTACGCACGCCTACTAAAACTGAGTCAAAACGCAGCACCACTCCGAGCCTAAATCAGCACGTGATCCCCGAAAAAATCCCTCCAAAAAAAGGGAAGCCGAGTGAATTCCGGGAATTCGCGCTGCTCCATGATCCCATCAATCAATCTAGCGAAATTCCCGACGAAAAGCAGAGCGCCGCAATCGATCGCAAAATTCCACCGGATATAAGTCTGGAGAGGGGAGACGGGGGGCTGACCTCGAGATTGAGCACGATGGCGCGCTCGCGGCCGAGGATGGTGGAGGGGTAGGAGAGCAGCGGGTCGAGGATGCGCAGGTCGCGCGCGTTGATGTCGACGCGGTGCATGATGGCGTACTTGTCGGCGTCCAGCTCCCGCTCCTCCCCCGCCGCGTCGAACAGGATCCAGCTCCGCGACGCCGCCCGCTTCTTCGCCGCCGCCGCCGCCGCGGCCTCGCCGCCCGCCACAGCCGCCGCCATGTCCCTGCCAGCGGGCAGCCTCTCACATCTCCGGCGGCGCCCCGCCTCCTAATCCGCCGCCGCCGCCAGCCCCACGCGGACGGCGGGATGGGCTCTGCTACTTCTACCGCGCGCGGCGCTCCCCTGGCCCCCTTTTAATCGCGCGGAAAGGAAGCCTTTCTGGTAACGCGGGCAGGTAAATAAATCGCGAGGAGGACGGCGGGCTGGGGAGAGGAGAGGGGCGCCGACGCCGCCGCTCCTGGACCGTTTGATCCTGCGTCCGCGCGTCATGATGGATGGATGGATGGCCGGAGAGATGCGCGATAGGTCCGAGGGGCGGTCCAAGGCGGATGACCTACTGGCGATCTGTTACTAGTGGTTGGGGAAACGGTCCCGTTTGTTAGAGGAGAAATGACATTTTTCCTGTAGTATAAAAAAAGAATAACATCGGAGAGTGGAATATCGCGATTATGTTAGGTTTTCTAACGGTACAATCGTTGCCAAATCGTATTTTTTGTTTTTATGCTTATTAGTCATTTAGTACTAAGGCTGGTGATAATGCACCGCCCTACTACCGCCCCGCCACGTCAGCTTTTACCCCCACTCTCACCTCACGGTGCCAGTGCACGGGCTGTAGTGGCAGGCTATAGCCACGTCAGCTTCTCTCTCCTCAGATTTAGTTATTTCACTCGCATTTCTTTAGACATTCAAAATAATGCAAGAAAATAATTTTATTCAACTAAAAATTTTACTGATTACATAATAATTAATAAAATTGCATAATAAATAAAAAAATTACATAATTAAAAAAATAAATTGCCGCCGCGACTACCGCCCGCCCTACCGCCCGCCACGCCAGCGCGCCGCCCCTCCTCCCGCCCCACTACCGCCCGCCTACCGCCGCCAACGCGGGCGAGAGCGGGGCGATAGCGGGCGCTCCCGCCCGGCGAGGGATCCGTCGCCCGGCCGCTGCCTCTCGTCCCGCTCCCGCCCGCCTCTCGCCCCAGCGCGGGCGGTACCGCCCCCGCTCCCGCCCGCGTTATCACCAGCCTAAGGCCCTGCTACCAACTCCGAGTCAAACCTTAGATTTTAGAGTAGAAAAGCATTAGGTCAATCTTCCTAACAATAATCAAGTCGACCTCAGCAAAACTAATCTGTTATTCTATACAACTTTGTCAAAAGTTATGCTTGACAAGGCCTTCTTTCTTTCATAACTGATGGTTGACAAGGTTAGTCCTTCATGATTTTGAGGTTGATTTGTCATTTTGAGAAGATGAGACAGTCACCCGTAGAATGAAATAAATAAAAAATGGAACAGAATAGGCAAATTTGTTGGCTGATGCCAGAAATTTGGCAATATTCCAAGTAGAGACTAATACTACGACTCCGTTTCTAGATATAAAAGTATTTTTAGAGATTTCAATACAAACTACATACGGATGTACTCTTTGCTCCGTATCTCTACAAAAACTTATATTTAGGAATGGAAGGAGTATATAGACATATTTTATAGTGTAGTTTCACTCATTTGCTCCGTATGTAGTGTCTTGTAGAAATCTCTAAAAAAAATAACACCGAGAGTGGAATATCACAATTATGTTAGGTTTTCATTTTTTTTTATATGTTTAGTCATTTAGTACTAAGGCCCTGCTACCAACTCCGAGTCAAACCTTAGATTTTAGAGTAGAAAAACATTAGGTCAATCTTCCTAAAAATAATCAAGTCAACCTCAGCATAGCTAATCTGTTATTCTATACAACTTTGTCAAAAGGGGTTGTGCATGTTTGGTTCGAGCTCCCAATCACACTCGCAAAAGTCATGCTTGACGAGGCCTTCTTTCATAACTGATGGTTGACAAGGTTAGGACTTGTTTGTTTCGAATTCTGGGACCAGATTCAGTTTTGTCAGTGAAGCCGAATCTGAAATCTAAAACAAACAGCTATTTGAAATCAGCTTTATCAGTGAAGCTGAATCTGGATTTGAGCCATTCTTAGTACAATTTTCTGAAGCACCTCAAAGTGTACTTCGGTGGCGAAGCTGGTTCGCAGAATCAGCTTCGCCACGGAAGCGAATTCACGGATGATTAAAATCCAAGCGAAGCAGAATCAAACAGGGCCTTAGTCCTTCATGATTTTAAGGTTGATCTGTCATTTTGAGAAGATGAGACAGTCACCCGCAGAATAAAATATAAAAAAATGGAACAGAATAGGCAAATTTGTTGGCTGATGCAAATTTGTTGGCTGATGCCAGAAATTTGGCAATATTCCAAGTAGAGACTAATACTACCACTCCGTTTCTAGATATAGAAGTATTTTTAGAGATTTCAAAACAAACTACATACGGATGTACTCTTTGCTCTGTATCTCTAAAAAGACTTATATTTAGGAACGGAAGGAGTATATAGACATATTTTATAGTGTAGTTTCACTCATTTTGCTTTGTATGTAGTGTCTTGTAAAAATCTCTAAAAAAAATAACACCGAGAGTGGAATATCGTGATTATGTTAGGTTTTCATATTATTTTTATGTTTAGTCATTTAGTACTAAGGCCCTGCTACCAACTCCGAGTGAAACCTTGGATTTTAGAGTAGAAAAACATTAGGTCAATCTTCCTAAAAATAATCAAGTCGGCCTCAGCATAGCTAATCTGTTATTCTATACAATTTTGTCAAAAGGGGCCGTGCATGTTTGGCTTGAGCTCGCAACCACCCTGGCAAAAGTTATGCTTGACAATGCCTTCTTTCATGATTGATGGTTGACAAGGTTAGTCCTTCATAATTTGGCTAGTGTTGAAAAGAAAATGACACTGTCACCTGCAAAAAAATGAAACGGAATAGGCCAATTTGTATGGTTGATGCCAGAATCTTGGCAATAATCCAAACAGAGACAAATATTACTTCCTCCGTTCCTAAATATAAGTCTTTTAAATGGACTACATACGAAACAAAATGAGTGAATCTACAGTTTAAAATACGTCTATATACATTTGTAGTCCGTATTGAAATCTCTAAAAAAACTTATATTTAAAAACAGACAGAGTAGTTATTATATGGCTAAAAAACCAATGAAATTTAGTTTGACACCAACAAAACATATCAATAAATTAGGGTGGACCTGCTATAGTTATTCTTAGAGCATCTACAGCCGGACGCCTCAAACGACCCCTCATACGCCCGCGGACGCGCCCGATCAGTGACCGGACAGGAGAGAGAAGGAAAAAAAATGACCCAACCGGATCCCTCATATCATCCCTATACGTCCGGGCTGTCCGCAAACCCTCATATCCATCTCAAATATAGGGAGGATATGAGGGCTCGCGGACGCGCCCGGGCGTGCCCGGTCAGTCCGCCACGTAGGACGCGACCCCACCCCGGACCACCTTTTCTTTTTCTTTATTCATTCTTTTCTTTCTCTCTCTTCCTCTCCACCAATCACGTGCAAGTGACCGGACATATGAGGAAGAAAATGAGGAGTGTGGCTGCGCGGACGGACAAATAGGGGACACGTCCGGTCACTGACCGGGCGCGTCCGCGGGCGTTTAGGGGGTCATATTTGCTATGTCCAGCTGTAGATGCTCTTACATCCATTGTATTGAGGAAGCAACTCTTACATTAAGCATGTGCTTTCCTATCTCAAACCTATCTCAGGTATCCGATCATCTTCATGGGTCTTCTACACTCCCTGGTTTCGTCCAGATTTGACATCCATGTTCTCCTTTCACAAAGAAATGCAAGAAATATGTTTGATCCATATTAATCATCGTTGATTTCGTATTGTACTAAACAACCACAATTAATATGGATCAAAGGGAGTAGTTGAAAACAATTGGTAAGGCGACCCTTTCTTACGTAATACATGTCCGACATAGAGAGAGTGTATGTTACCCTGATAATCTTTACATGCACTGAATTTATGTAGTGGTTAAATCAAGACTATCAAAACATAGTTTGTGTGAATTTTAAAATATGTAATTAAGAGACAACATCATTGACATTGGCCAGCGCCATTGTCGTGATGTATCACATGATAGAGGGACGTCCATTTAGATACATACACTGTTGGATGAAACTGAAAGGGCAGTATGTGTGAAACGACATGACCTGTTCATGAAAAACTTGTTCAACATATGGTTAATCTGGTTGAATTTGAACTATTATTGTACTAGGCTTATTTGCGTCTTGTGTATGGATGATTTGCACTATTTTATATCCGAACTCTGATGATTTCCGTCGGGTTTGCATGGATTTCGTCCGGTTTGTCGAAATGCGTTTTCAATTATATGCAGATGGTGTTGAATGTTCGGTCCCCGAATCCGTGTTCGCAGACTGGTTCCTGGAATGCAGAGGCAAATTTGCACGTCAACGTTGGAGATGCCCTTACTGTACAAAGATATTGCTGCAGTGTATTGTTTTTATTATTTTTTTGCATCACTGAAGCCCAAAAACAACCTCTACTAGTTCAATGCCCGTGTGTTGCCACGGGCCGATAAAGGGATCTATGATGAGCTTCCCGCTTCAGCCTTTTCGATTATTGTGTCATCGCTTTGCTATGGTGTCATCCCGTTCCAAATCTGATTGGTGTTTCCTTCAAGTCTGCCAAATTGCCATCGACATTCTAATCCGTAACCCACATACTAACAACTGAATCTATCACAAGCTGCTTCAGCTCTGCCACCCGCTCCAAATCCACATGTGTTTACTCCAAGTTCGCCAAATTTCCATAGTAATTTCAATCGTCCCTAACTTCAAATTAATGTCTTGAAAAATTCTCCCCCCCCCCTCAAAGTTTTTATAAATTCAAAAAGGTCCCAAAAGAAATTTTTGCAATGTTACAGTACATCATAAATCCCCAAGTCCCCTCCTTTTCTTCTTTTAGTATTGCATGACAGTTGTACACAAAATAACAACCTAATACTTTATGTTATCCTAATAATTTGTTGCTCTATCACTAACCCTTCAACATAGAGAAATATCACTCGAGCTACACCAAGGACACCTACACGCAGGAGCCTTCATCTTGGCTCCCCTTCTCCCTACCACTTGATCCATTGTTTGTCATGTTAGTGCGTTGGTGTCTGGACACAATGTGTTAGTTTTATTAATATGCACATAAAATGATTATAAAAAAAAGGAAGTTTCATAAGATATTGTATGCACTGCAGTTTACAAAGATCAGTCTCACATAATAAAAGTTTCAAAAACAAACATGTGGTTGCTTGATGTATTAAGCAGGTCCATCAGGCATAATAGAAGGTGTCAGGATCCCTAGCCAACCACAAATGTCATTTTCTCTTGCTCGTGCAGCCTAGTGGCCGCCTTGCCTAATCCGCCCTGCCACCAGCACATGGTTCTCTAGTGGAACCGGCCGATTCTCCACAGTGCCCACATACCCGCCCCCTCCTTCCCTAGAGGAGAATATCACTGCATAAGGTTGTCAGAGCCCTCTGTTGGTCAAATGAGATTGGGCTATCACCATGGATTATCACCATGGAGTATGGTTGCAACAAATAGAATTATTCCTTTGCATCACCGTGTTCTTACTTTGAAATATTATATCAGCAAATATAAAGATTCTAATATGTTAGTTCTGGCACAACAGAAAATTTGGTGCATATACCTATACTCGGTACCAGCTAGCATGGTCACTTCACCTTGATTGAGTAGCAATGAAGAATCACCAAGTTGAGGAAAACCAACAAACTTAGAACGTGCCTTTGACTATAGTGAAAAAGTTTACCTCTCATATGCGTGGACTCATGGGTAATAAATAATCTCATATGCACCCTTTCTGCTGTCCACATCATGGTCGCCCCCAAGCTCCTCAGCACGCTTGCCTTCCTCATGCATGCTGCTTAGTTTGGGCTTCACATCTAGCAATATTTATTGAATACAAAAAACCTGACCTGATAAGCTTGATTCTTCACTGCAGAGAATAATTTGGAATTATTAGCAAAGAGAAGCACCCCATAATTTTGCATGACATAATGATGTGAGCATTAAAAACATTAAACACGGTCAAACAAGAGAGTCAGTTAATTCAGTAAACTCTTCTATTTCGCTAAATCATCTAGTATGTCATAAGACCAAGCAAAATGGCATTTCCAGGAAACTATTGATTACATGTATCCTCCTTACACAATAATAATTGGTTGACTTGTTCATCCACAACTTGATCAGTATACACCATTGTATAACCATGTGTACTGAAATAAGCGAAGCGTTGCCAAATCAAGTTAACTTAGGGGAAGAGCGACACAGCTGCGAATGTATGAAAATATACGTTCATTGTGACATTCTTTTCTCCCAAATTACAAAAAAGAAACAACAGAAAACAGATGTAGCTGGCTCAAAAGTGAAGCAACATTTAATTTACGCATGTACACGCAACATGATGAAGTATACTGCAACCTATGCTCTAGATCGTTTCCTGTTAATGAGACCCTTAGCCAGCAAAATCAATGCACCTAGCATATAGGTGCAGCTAAAATTTTAGAGAAATAGAACCACAAGCATAGTGTCATGCTAGTTAGCTGAGTAGTACGCTGTACACACGTGTAGCTGGTTCTACTTTTACAAAAGTTGCAGACTACAGAACTGGGGGCTAAGCTACCAAGCGAGCAGGAGCTAAAGGTTAATTAACTGAACGAACAGGTTATAACCTACCGTGGAACTAAAGGAAGATTAATCAAGGAATACATGGTGCAAAAGCCTTCCCAAACCAACAAAGTCCATTCTGCTGCTTGTTCCCTCTCCATTGAAGTGGCACCACCATCCTCCATTACCACCCAGCCCAACGCCTGGAGCGCTCATGCAGGCCCTTGTCATGGTCCTCCCAGCAGCTGGCACATGATCTCCACATCAACCCCATCACCTCCGTCGTTCCACCACGTCCTGCATCTGGCCTCTCGCCGCCAACGTGCTGACAACATCCTGTGTGATGCGGCAGCGACGGTGCCTCCACCTCAGCTTGTGCATTCGGTTTTTTCGGTTTGATTCGGTTCGGTTTATACGGTTTTCGGTTTATACGGTTTTTATACTTCGGTTTATACGGTTTTATACATGGATACGGTTCGGTTTCGGTTATAACCATTTGTTTTCGGTTCGGTTTCGGTAATAACCAAATTAACCAAAGTTGACGCGAACTTTCGATCAAGACATGGTTTGGTCACATGAAGAAACAAATTTAGTACATGTGCAATAAAAGTAAGGGGTACAAGCACAACCTGGTAACTAGTTTGAAGAAATTCTAGATCAAAAACATGCCCAGTAGAGTTTATGTTTCAACTACAAGCACAATCCAGAACAAGGACTCAAGACTATAATTAAAACAACATGCACTAAGTTAATACATGTCCAATACAACAGGCATTCGGGTAAGGAAGCTTGACCAGCAGCATACCCAGCACCAAGGTTGACACTCTTGGACACCTGAAAAAATAAGTTAGGTAGTTTTAATTCAGATCGGTACTAACAACATAACCAACACTGAAAAATAAATAATAACTGTTCACTAGCAAACACATACATAGATGATAGATGTGATTACTTCAGCCACTCGTGTTTGTTCTCAGCCACTACTGCTCAATACAGCATTAGTAAATACTTGTTCTGTAGCAAATACTTGTTTTTCTCAGCCACTACTACTCAACGGAATACAACATTACAATACGTGCAGCTTACATGGCCACTAGATTAGACGACTAATCAAGCATGGCAATTTGTTTGAGCAGTTTGGCTGGTGTCGCTCGGTTCAGACTCACACTCACCGTCGCCTGAATTTTCAGAGCATGTGTCCGGTCGTTGGAAACATCTATTCTAGCATGAGAACAGGAGTGCGGAGGTCAGCGACTCAACGACGTGGACGACAAAGGGCGGAGGTCAGCGACGCGGCGGACGGAGGGCGGAGGTCAGCGTCGCCGATGCGCGCGACAGAGGACGGAGGGCGGAGGTCAGGGATGCCGGTGCGCGCGACGGACGATGGATGTGAACGCCTGAACGGAGCTTCGCCTAGTGCGGCGGGGGGAGGGGGTGCATCGGCGGAGTGTGACCTAGCCAGGGCACCGCCGCCATGCTCTCCTCTCTGCCTCTCTCCTCTACGGCTCTGTGTGTGCGTGCGTGAGGGACTGAGGCTGAGGGTGAGTTGCCCTTGAGGATAGTGGGCTAGGTTGAAGGAATAAAGGAGAACGCCCAGGTTGGGCTGCCCGGCTGGGCCTGTGAGTTTTTGATGCTGTCGGGCTTTCGGTTTAGTTCGGTTTAACCGAATTATTTCGGTTTTAAACCGAAAAAACCGAATTGAATATGGTTTTCTATTTTGTAAACTGAAACCATAACCAAAACCTGAAAAAACTGAAATTTCGGTTCGGTTTAGTTTTTTCGGTTCGGTTTTGCACAGGGTCTCCACCTGGCTTTGGCTTCTTGACGTATCTGACCTTGATGGCGGCTATGGTCTGTGCAGATGAGTTGGAAACCGAGGTAGATGAGGCCGTTGGGGTAATAAAAGATGGTGCGCTATCCTTGAGGTCTCCGGCCAACCTCCGCTTCCCCTGTCGGGCGATGACCATCACGCCCTTGCAAGCCTACAATTCTTTGGATCGGAGCCCTGACAACCACCATTACCGTGACTTCAGGGAGAGAAAAGAGAGGAGATGGGGTCCGGTGCCGGATCGGGGAGAGATAGAAAATGGGGCGGCGGCACTCGATAGGAGAGTAGGAGGTGGTGGGGAGGGCTCCACGAACGGGATAGGAGGACGATTAATTCGAAGGATAAGATCAGGACACCATGTGCTTCACCGAACGCACACTCGCCGCAGCCACCACGGACTGCCCTTGGATAGGCCAACGAAGGTATGCCAAACATGACCTGCCGCAGCCGGAGCCGACGGGCAGCATGTAGTTGCGCCGCCAGAAGGCCTTGATCTGCAGCCTCAAGGCTTCAAATCGCTGCCTTATTGAAGCCTGCAGATCAGCAACGTGAGCGCGCCATGGCGAGGTGGGGGCTACCGTGGTAGGGGAGTGGCAGCGCGGCGGCTGGTGGAACCCTAGCAGAGTTGAGAAGGAAGAGAGCGGGGAGGCAGGGCGAGGGTAGAGGGGCATGTGTTGCGCCCGAGGGTGTGGGTTTGGAAGTTGGGGACCGAAATACCAGGAGAAAAAACCGAAGTGAAAACCGAAACGGGAGGTGGGCTTCGTTAGGAAAAAATCGGTAGGGGTGGGATCCTTGGATCGATGGGACGAGGTAGCGAAGGAACGAAACGACCTACGGACTGCTCCTTTAGGAGCAGAGACTGTTGGAGATGCTCTAACTTGGTAATCGTCCGTTAAGATATCGCTGCTGTCTCGCCGGCATAGCCAGGCCCCAGGCAACAGTGCCCTTGGCCTCTCTTTGATGACTACAGCACTGTATGTATTGTTCATCACTGTACCTATGGTTATGGCGTGGGGCGTCCCTCTATGGCTCTATCCTGGCTACGCAACTGATTGTCTCCTCGTCCGCCCGGGACAAACTCTGCTTTCTTTTCGTGTCTTTCACCTGAGCGCAATTTTTTTCTGTGATCACCTGAGCGCAATCTTACTATACAGAGATCTCGCTGCAGTGTTTTGTGTGGTGTCGATGTGTAGGGTCATTTTTAATGCTGCTTATGTCCGACGAACACATATGGCGACCAGTGGCCGAAATCAATGTTCTGATCTTGTCAGAGAACCTTCGCACAAAATGAACTCGAAACGAAACTATTTCACAATCTGGCCCTTTTAGAAACGTCACAGCCCGTGGCGTTGCTGCTCCACATGGAAACGCCGAGCCAGCTTGCGTTGCTGCACCACATGGAAACGCCGAGATAGCTCGCGTTGCTGATCCGGCCCACCGTCAGGCCTCGCTGACGTGGCAGAGCAAGAAACGCCACAAGTAATGGCGTTTCCACTGCTTACTCCAACGCCAACGTACGTGGCGTTTGATGCGAAAGCTTACTCTCTACCTTGTTTATTTGATTCTGATGACATAGGCTGGAGTTTCCACTGCTCACTACAACGCCAAGTGTCTGGCGTTTGATGTGTACAAAGCTTACTCTGATGTGTCGTGCATGGGGACTCCTTCTAGTGATTGTCTTGTCTCTTCTTCAGGTTTTTTTTTTTTTATTCCACCAGCCCCACCACATTCAGCATGCACGTATTTTTGCTCCTTTCCCATATAGATAGAAGACCTAATACATGCATTCGCGCCCATCCTCCATTTGCATCAAATAAGATTCATTTTGAATATGTTTTAATGAATTTTGAAAATAAATTTTAAGTTTCAACTATTGAAACATATTATGAGCGATCGATAAAATCACGAGTGTTGTGCCTACAAACGACAAAAATTTGTATTAAAATTTATCTACGAAACTTGGTAAGAGCGAGCGAGAAAATCACAAGTTTCAGATAAAAAAGTCATAAGTTCAATGACTGAAACTTAAAACTTATTTGTGCCCCCGTGCAAGACTCGACTACTTCGCGAATCACGAGGCAATCATACGGCCGGGTAGGTCTTGACGTTTGCATGCCCGCAGTGGCGGTGCCAGCACCAAAAAGCTATGGGTTCAACTATACTAATCTCTTAAAAATTTCCTAATTTTTTCCATAAATATTAATGCAACTATGCTAGCAATCAAAAAAGACGTGGGGTCAGCTGACCCCACAGCTTACACATAGAATCGCCCCTGCGTGCCCGGGCACCTGCGTGCCACCGTGAATTTTGGCCCTGTACAATTGAACATTCCCTGAATGTGTCTCTTTTATACAAAAACTGGCAAAATATTATATTTTTCAGCCCATTACACTATTCATCTATCATGATGTTTTATGCTCTGCACTCGTATTTCTATGTTGAAAAGGTTTGTGACATGATATTGCATTCGAGGCTACCAGTGCAAAGGATGGATGTGAGCGTGCGCATGTGTGAGGCTACCAGTGCAAAGGATTCAATTTCTCCTATCTCAGGGAATGGATCAAAAAGTACGCGCATGCTGCATGTTGTGGGGCTAGTGGAAAAGAAATAAAATAAACAAGGTAGAGAGTAAGCTTTCACATCAAACGCCACGTACGTTGGCGTTGGAGTAAGCAGTGGAAACGCCATTACTTGTGGCGTTTCTTGCTCTGCCACGTCAGCGAGGCCTGACGGTGGGCCGGATCAGCAACGCGAGCGAGCTCGGCGTTTCCATGTGGTGCAGCAACGCGAACTGGCTCGGCGTTTCCATGTGAAGCAGCAACGCCACGGGCTGTGGCGTTTCTAAAAGGGTCAGATTGTGAAATAGTTTCGTTTCGAGTTCATTTTGTGCGAAGGTTCTCTGACAAGGTCAGAACAGTGATTTCGGCCGCGACCAGTCGCCTGTGTGTGCACTGTGTGGAGTCAAGCGGGCGGTCGTCCCTCCCAGGTCCGTTCTCCACGGGGCCAAATTCACTGTTTTGACCCTTTGACCGTCTTTTAGCCGGATCTGACCCAGGTTGGGAAAAAATTTCGGATCTGAGCCTTTTGCTACCGCCAGACCAGGCGGCGGTAGGGTTACAAGGGCTACCGCCAGGGCCTGTGGCGGTAGGGATCCGTTAGGCCAGACGACGTCGTCTGTCGTGCTGACGTGGATTAGTGGCCTACCGCCACAGATCCTGGCGGTAGGGTGTAATACCCTATCGCCAGGTACCATGGCGGTAGGATCTCAAGACCAGTTAAATGTTTGTGTGGTGGCTTGTGGGCCCCACCAGCCCCACCAGCCACCCATTCACCCCCAATCCCCCTCCTTCCCCGAGCTGAGCTCCTCTCCCCTCTCTCTCCCCCATTCTTATCTCCATCAAATCCATCTCCATTGCTTGAGTTTTCTCCGGTGGATCGAGGCCAATTTCATCACTCAAGGTACCTCCCTCACCCTCTTCTTTTTGGTTGGTTGGAATCATCTCATTTGGTAGCATTGTTTACTTGTATGCAAACCCTAGTTGAGGTCATTTTTGTTTGAAATCAATGGATTTGATGGATGATAGGGTTGTTTCTATGCTTTAGTATGACTAATCATCATGTTTGTAACACCGATCTATAGTTATTGTTAGGCATTTTTTAGGGTTAGGTTAGGGTTGTGGTTAGGGTTAGGCAATTTTTCTAGGGTTAGTGTTAGGGTTGGTGTTAGGGTTAATATTTGGTTCATATTTTGTAGTATTTATTTGGTTCATATTTTGTTGCCTATCATTGACAAATTTTATAATGTACATAGATGGATAGGCTCGTTAATGTACATTATTTGGATAAGGAGACATTTCTGAAAGGCAATGCCGATGAAGGGGAAGAATCCATGGTTTTTGACTCAAGCCCAAGTTATGAGGAGGTGGTTGTGAAAGTTAGGAGTGTGTTGAATTGGATTGATCCAAATGTTGATGTTAAACTCATTGGAAGGTATGATGTTGGAGTGGGGGTGAAGTCTCGATTGAAGAGTTTGCCTATCACCTCGGAATTGCATTGGAAAGTGTACAAGGACAAAGTTTTTGAATCGCAAGACAAGCCTAACTAACCAATCAATGACCTGGCCATGATTTTGCACTTTAAACTGAGCATGTTCTTCCCTTGTGGTACAGAATGCAATTTGCATCGCAAGATCACGTCTGCAATCCTTTTCCGCCTTATTGAGCTTGGTTATCTCCCTCTCCTTTTTCTTAATAAAATTTTCAGCCTTCTCACAAAAATAACAATTTGAAAAGGTTTTCGAAGCCTCGTTCAATGCATCAACGGCCTTGACCCATGCGTTCATCTTTTCCTCGATAAATTCGCGTTCGCGCATCAACGCCGCCTCAGCGGAAGCCTCAACGTAGATGAACGGTGACATCCTACAATTGGAGGATTGGCCTTAATTTTTTAGTTAAGCAAGTAACCTCTATCATGACTACTAACCATAATACTAAATGCACTACAAATAAATGTGTCTCAATTATCAGATCCATAGAATTGGCACAATATTATGTCAAAAACTAGGGCTTACACTTAAGTCAACAACAAATCCATATGAGAAATAACTAGGGTTTGCAAATAAGTAAGCACATAAACCATAATACATGATTTCAACCAATCAAAAAGAGGGGAGTGGGAGAGGCACCTTCGGTGATGAAAATGCTCCGGATCCAACGGTTAAATCCCAAGCAAATGGAGGGGATCTAGTGGGTGTTTTAGTGGGGAGAGAGAGGGGAGAGGGGGCTGAGCTCGGGGGAAGAAGATGGATTGTGGTGAATGAGTGGCTGGCGGGCCCCACTGGCTCTATAACTTATCCTGGACTTTACCGCCAGGATCCCTGGCAGTAGGTTATGCTATCCTACCGCCGGCCCCCATGGCGGTAAGGTCCAGGATAAGCACGTTTCCAGTTCTGTGACGCGCAGAATGGAAAAAAAACCGGTAGGTATTTACAACCTACCGCCATGGCGCCCGGCGGTAGGGTGTGCTACCTTACCGCCAAGTTCTGCGGCGGTAGGGTCTGAACATAGGGCTTTTTCCCCTCTTGGATTGTCTGTTGTCTTCATTTTTCCACACAAGAATATTGTAGACTAACAAACATAAATTACAGCACCTAAGAGAAATAATTCAAGCAGATAGTTCATCACAGTACCGAATAGTTTCTCACATAGCAAATAGTTCAACATAGTCTACATAAGAAATAGTTCAACGAGAAAGTTCACTTGCTCCTTCCCCTCTTGGACGTTCACTTGCTACCTAAGTTCAACTAAGGAAGCAACTTCACTTGCTCCTTCCCCTCTTGGAGGTACGGTCCTCGTTGTGCTTTGAATGGGTCTCAAGACCCGTCTTCTTGCGCTGAGGAGGACGCGCTCTCTGAAACGGCGATGGACTACTCCAATCCTTCTTCGGCTTGTTCCTCTTCTCAAGCTCAAGCTGGGTTGTCTGAGTTGGTGGAGGTCCGTCATCGTCGTCGTACTCCTCCTCGTCATCGCTCTGTTCCTCCTCAATCTCTTCTGCTTGTTCCTCGTCGTCTTCTTCCTCTTCATCTTGTTCTGTTGGCGCCTCGCAGTGTTCTTCCTCTTCCTCTTCATCATCGTCGGCCATCGCAGAGGAGGTAGCACACCCAAGCAGGCCCACCAGATTACGACATTTCTTGACGAACTTCTACAATATGGATCAAGTTTATGGTTACAAAAGAAAATGAACTTAAGAAAGAATGTAATTGTAGGATGCTGGATGTTACCTTCACCGTTGCCCTCAACTTCGTCTCACTATCTCGAGTTCCTGGGATGGAACTTAGCGCATCCGAGCCTTCAAAAATGCTTTTGTTCAGCTCCGAAGACTACAAAATAATAGATGAGACACACTCAGTACACTTCATCTAACAGCCGGTTGAAAACAGAAAAACACGACTTACAACTCTGTTCATGAGGGGTCCATACTCCCTAAATCCACTGTTTAGCTCTCTGATGCTCTCATTGTAGGCTTCATTGTCGGAGCCGTCATCGTACAGTTCTTCGGCATCTGCTGTCGTCCACTGGGGCCTCAGGCACAAACAATGCTTCGTGCCATCGTCGTACCACCGAAGGTGATCCGCGAAGTCTTCCCAGTCGATCACTCTCCTCTCGGTATCTTTCCGACATTTCCACTCGTTCCATTCCTTCACGTATTTCTCATGTGTCTCTCCCCAGTTTACGATCGACTGATTCTTCTGTCTGCTCATACTACAAGGCATAGGAAACGTCATAAGAAAGTATGTAAAACATCATAACAAAAACAAGGAAATAGAGAACAATGCAGTGCACTCACAGGTGTAGGTCCAAGCCACCGGTGTCCATGCGATTGTCCGGTGGGGTACGTTGTGCCTTACCAAACTGTGTGACAACGCGATGTGGCATGTGGTACTCGACAGCATAAACACAAATCATGGGCACCTTGCACCGCCAGAAAAGCTTGTCCCGCGTGCACATCACGTTCAGCTCGAACCCCCAATCTCGTTCATCATACGGTTGCCAATTAACCTGGTACCAAAAAATGGTAAGCTCAAGTGAAAGTGTCGTCGGAAATATTCAAAATCTAGTTCGTATACCTGGAAAGCAGTCAGAGCATCAATCTCGTTGGTGAAGACCTTGTACAAAGCCTTGGATGTGCTAGAGTAGATACCCACCACGTCCCAAGCGTACGTGACGGTCGGGCACCGAGTACCATCGTCCTTCGCCATAGTCTTTCCATTCCCGCGGTTTCAGTTTCTCCGGACGCCCCACCGGGATTCGCTCCCACATCCAAATGGAGAGAGCCCATGCACATCCGCACATGCCAGATTTTTTTCCGTCCTCTGGGTTGCGTCATCAAGCTACAGAACACAAGTTGATGATCAGATGACATAATCTAAAGCAACACACTTCAATGAAAAACAGTGAGATATTTTCTTACCGAACGGTATAGGTAGGCGAGGCCAGCGGAACCCCAGCTGTACCCTGCATCCCAATCTGCTAGGAAGTCAAGATACATCCATAGGGCTGTGTCCCCGGAGCAGTCTGGAAACACGACCTCTGTGAGAAGATACCACAAGTAGGCCCTGGCGTACTGCTCCACCACCCGGGGTTCGGCACGATCCGGGCACTTGCTCCGGTGCTTCAGGAGCCAGGGCAGTGGTACGCCGGAAGTACGGTTACCCTTAGCGGGGGGCAGTCGCTGATGAGGGCGATAACCCTATCCTCCCAGTGAGCCCTGTCAACTCAGCTAGTGAGAGCATGACCCTCAATCGGTAGGGCCGTAATCATCCCCCAATCCTGGAGGGTCACCGTCATCTCTCCACACGGAAGATGGAAACTGTGTGTCTCTGGCCGCCACCGGTCGATCAAAGCTGTGAGAGCTGAGTGGACGAGCGTCGGCGGCTTACGCTTGAACTATAAGACAAAACCCAACAGCCCGGCTCTCTTGTAAAACGGCGCGTAGCGATCGTCATACTCCGTCTTAACGGTCGTCCCGTGAGCTCTCATCCGCAGTGGCGGGAGCATCTGTCAAAATGAAGACCCAAATATTTAGTAACTTATTTTCATCAATTTGAACGATTTGGTTCAAGGATGGTAATTACCACTCCATTCTCAATGAAACGAGCACGATGACCCTTGTCGAACGCAGGGTCAAGCATGGTATACTTAGCACCTATGTTGTCCGGAAGAGGTAGCCTCCTACATAAGAGTAAGTATAAGCATAACCATAATTACAATAGCATAAGCATAATTCATTCGTAAACATGATTCTCATAAGCATGATTCATTATTTCATTTTGCATAAGATTGTTTTAACATTATTCATTTATTTCTTCAATTTGTAAAAAATAAGTAAATACATACAATTTATTCCTTCAACAAGTATCATATCAAAGGTTCATCACATGCATCATGCATCATATCACAAAGATTCACATCAAAACAAACATTTGGATTCATTCCTTCAACATGCATGCATCATATCAAGATTTTTTTTACATGAACTAGGATTCATCATGAAAATATGAACAATCTCTCCAACAAGTAAATACAAGTACAAATCCAACCCCATAGAACAGCTAGAATCAACCTAAAACAATCCTATGGTGCAAAAAAATTAAATCTAATTCGAAAATATGAGTGGATTGCAATCGAATAATGCGACAAATCGGAAGCTTTATGACTAAAACGAATTGGAGGGATCGGAGGAGCTTACTTTTCTCGTTTCGGAGCCATCTCGATCCGAAAAAATGGTCAAGAAACGGAAGAGATCCGAGGGAGAGAGTGGAGGGGACGAGAGAGGTTTCCCCTCTCTGTTCTTGAGGAGGCCGCGGGGTGGGATGGGGGAGGAGATGGGGAGGGCGAGCCGGCGGTTCGGCTAATAAAGTTACAGACCCTACCGCCGGACCCTGCGGTGGTAGGGTTACAAGGGCTACCACCAGCCTCTCTGGCGGTATGGTCGTGCAGAGCAACGGCGACCGCCAGTTACGGCGCTGACGTGGCAAAGTCGCTTACCGCCAAGGGGCCTGGCGGTAGCCCGTGTAACCCTACCGCCTCCTGGTCTGGCGGTAGGAAAAATGGTCAGATCCGAAAAAAATTCCCAACCGGGGTCAGATCCGGCTAAAAGACGGTCAAAGGGTCAAAACAGTGAATTTGGCCTCTCCACGGCGTGGCGTGGCGCGGCGCGGCGCGGCAAGACGAGACGCGACGCGACGCTCGTACGGGATGCCGGTCGCGGATGGCGACGCGGGCGGCCGGTGGCGCAGGTGCTGGTGCGGCGCGCGCGTTCTTTTTCCCTGGCACGGTGGTGGGGAATCGAATCGGATGCCGTCGCCACGCGCCGATCGCGTCCGATCGGGCCCGTTGGACCACGCGCTTCCCGCCGCGCGCGCCGCACGGCACCCACCTGCGCCGCCCGCCCCGGGAGATCCTCCCTCCTTTCGCGTCGGTCCATCCAAATCTGCAGTCCCGAGCGCCGCCACGTACGACTCCGCCCCCGTGCCCGTGCCTAGCCTGCACGCGCGGGCCGTGCGTACGTGTGCCCGGCGCGTACGTCGAACGTGCAGGACTCCGCGGCTCTGCCTCGAGAAATACAGATATATTCGTGTCGTTGTCCTTTGGAAAGAGAGCAGCGGCCGGCCAGCCAGGTGCGGCTGCGACGGCTTGTTCCTGTGTGATCGGTGGGCGTCGCCCTCGGAGACGTCGACGCTGGCTCAGCCAGACCCGTGACCGTACGTACGTGCGCCGGACCAACAGCGAAAAGCGACCGGTCGCGTGGCCGGATCTTTTCTTTCCGTCCGTTGATCCGGTCGGTCCGGTTCTAGTTTACAAGTTGTTTTTTTTATAAGGGTGGTTTAGAGGTTGTTGTGGTGTGGGTGGGTGCGTCGGTCTTTTCCGTCCGCACAAGCGCACCGCAAAACGCAGTGCAGCTTGTGGCGACAATGTTTACTCGGGCCATTTCGGGCGCCACGTCGAGTTTTTCGCATACAGTTACGTCGAGATGACCTCACACTGGATCGATCGAGTGCCTAAAATATGCCGACACAAGATCCAAGCCTTGGCTTGAGGCTCAAAAAAAAAAAGATCCAAGCCTTGGCAGAGGCGCCGGGGGATCTTACAAGATTCCACTAGCCTACACGAAGTCAGATACAGCTACAGTAGTTTTTTTAATAGAAAAATTAGAGATACAGCTAGTGAACGTCTGATGTCAAGCACCACAACACCTAGTCACCTGCATGGGAACTGTTGCCACGCAAATTTGCCGCACGACACCACGATAACCGTCATGCTTACGTGACGACGAACGGATGCTTTCCGGGCAAAGCAACAAAGAATTCCTCGATTTCGTAGAGGAGTACGGCCGCTTTTCGACGCAAAACGGCAAAGATGATCCGGGCTCTAGGGTTGCTAGGGCACGGCGGAGAGTAACGATAGAAAAAAGTACGTGAGAAAGTAGATTGGTTTTTGTTGTGTAGATTGATTGTTTTTTCAATCGGCCACGGCCTTACATTTATATTGGCACGCTGGACTTGGCGTATACGAAAACAATTCCAAAGCTAAACCGACTAGAATCTGGCCATCTTAATTGGGTTACCATGTATAGCACGATTACCATATATAGCACTCTATTTACGTTTTCAATCGGCCAGCTAACCCGCATAGCTAACCTGCATGGCGACCTCTCTTGGCCATATACGTATACAAGTACTCCTTGTCTTGCCTTTTATGAATAAAATATTCCGGCAACGTCGCAAATCAAACTGGATAATGACCATAGTACTAAGCATACTTCTTCTCATACGCTAGATGTATACCTCATGCATGCAGCACATCTGATTCTTTTCAGGATTTGTATCTTAGCTGTCCATGAAAATCCCTATGGCAATACTTCAACAATTCATTAACCGATCAGCTTGATAAATCATTAAATTAATTTGGCTCATCATATACTAAGCAGCCAAATTATACCATCAACACATGCCCCCCTGTTTTTGGTAGAATTGAATTGACCAAAAACACTATAGCAATTACAGTAGAATGAAATCCATCACACTATGTCGTTGCTTAGGGCGATATCCAGATAATATATCGGCCAAATTTTCTTAGGGCGATACTTGAAAACATATCGGCCACAACATCTTCAGGCCTCCTGCCACATGCTAGGATAATACTTTTTCAAATATTTTCCATTGAGGGCTTTGGACAACTTCTCTCCCTGCAAAGATTGTACAAAGTATGAATTTCCAAGAACAATCTCCATAATTTTATACGGACCTTCCCAACTCGGCGACCATTTGCCGAATTTTCTATCTTTAGTTCCAATAGGTAAAATCGTCTTCCACACTAAATCTCCTATTTGAAACGATTTTTCTCGTACCTTTTTATTATAAGCCTTAGCTATTCTTAATTTCTCCTTCTCAATTTCTCGCAAGGCTCGCAATCTCTCTTCTGAAATGTCATCTATCTTATCCATCATCAAATCATTATAATCTACAGCCGACAAATCATTTTGTCTGGCCACTCTAAGAGCCTGTAAATTAACCTCTACAGCTAGCACCGCCTCCTGACCATACACCAGGTCATACGGTGCCACTTGAGTCGCTCCATGCTTAGATATCCGATGAGCCCATAATGCTTCCGAAAGTACCTCATGCCATCTTTTCGGATGCTCCTCAATTTTCTTCTTTATAAGCTTAATTAAAGTTTTATTGCTAGATTCGGCCTGTCCATTAGTTTGAGCATAATAAGGCGACGAATTTAACAATTTGATTCCTAAAGATTCGGCAAAGTCACGAAATTGATGAGACATAAAAGAAGCACCTTGATCGGTAGTCAAAGTTTGAGGAATGCCGAATCTGTGAATAATATGCTCCAAAACAAAACTAATAACTTCCTTATGAGTCATATTTTTCAAAGTAATCGCTTCAGTCCATTTAGTAAAATAATCTGTAGCTACTAAGACGAAGCGATGTCTTTTAGAAGACGAAGGATGTATTTCACCAATAAAATCTAAACCCCATCCTCTAAATGGCCACGGCCTAATTATGGGATTTAACATAGCCGCAGGCGCTAACTGTATATTACCAAATTTTTGACATGCCTCACAACCTTTATAGTACCGAAAACAATCCTCTAGCAAAGTCGGCCAATAAAAACTAGCTCTTTTTAATAATCATCGCATTTTGTGAGCCGACTGATGTGTCCCACACATTCCTTCATGCACTTCACCCATAGCTACTCTAGATTGATCAGAATCCAAGCACTTTAAAAATAACCCATCTATTGTTCGGCGATACAACTCGTCGTTAAACAAAGTATACTTTAAAGCTTGTCGCCGAATTTTCCTATCTCTCGTTTGACTTGGATCCTTTAAATGATTAACTAGAGGAATTTTCCAATCACTTGGCTCTAAATTATTTGCTAATTCGGTCGTTTGTAACTCATGCACCGAATCTGCACCACACTGTACTGCTAGTCGTTGAACTGACCTAGGACCAAGTGTACCATGTGACAAAGTACCCAACACTATGGATGTATCTCTTACATCAGTATGCATCGGCTTGTCTAGTATAAAAAATACTCATTTACTAATGTGATAACCGGATGCTTGTTGTGCTAAACAATTAGCTCTAGAATTCTCTTCTCTAGGTATATGATGGATGGTGAATGTATCTAGAGATTTAATTATATCTAAACATCGGTCCAAATAGCTATTTAATAACCCATCAAAACACTGAAATTCGCCTTTAATTTGTTGTACTACAAGAAGCGAATCCCCAAAAACATCTATATCTTTCACACCCATGTCTACTAAATTTTGTAAACCAAACAATAAAGGTTCATACTCAGCTTGGTTATTAGTGCAAAGATACTCTAAACGGACCGATGTCTCATAAATAACATTGTTAGGAGAAATTAAAACATTACCAACGCCTTGTCCTTCTCTACAAACCGATCCATCAAAATAAAGTTTCCATGGGCATACACTAACATAATTAATATTCTCTTCATCCTCAATCCTATGATCAACAATAAAATCGGCGATAACTTGACCTCTCATAGCACGCAACGATTCATATTCTAAATCATATTCTATTAATGCATAAGCCCACTTTCCAATCCTACCACTAAGAATCGGCTGTTGCAACATATATTTAATCACGTCGGCTTGACAGGCTACTACACATGTGCTAGAAAGTAAATACGGTCGAAACCTGGTACACGCATGATATAAAGATAAGCATAACTTTTCAATAAACACGTACCGAGTCTCGGCGTCCAGCAAACGGCGACTTAAGTATGCAATAATGTACTCTTTCCCGCCGTCTTCCTGCGCCAACACCGCGCCGATCACTCTATATTGTGCAGCAATGTATAACCTGAACGGCACACCGGACTTGGGCGCTCGCAATACCGGAGGACTCGACAAATATCTCTTTATATTATTAAAAGCCTCCCGTTGTTCTGCCCTCAAGTAAATTCGGCTTCATTCTTTAGCCGAAGCAATGGAACAAACGATTCAATTTTACCTACAAGGTTAGATATGAATCGTCTCAAGTAATTAACTTTCCCTAGCAATTTTTGCACGTCCTTCTTACATGTAGGTTCCTTCAACTTTCTAATTGACTCCACTTTTGTAGGATCAATCTCCACACCATGTTCATGAATTATGAAACCTAAAAACTTTCCGGCCGACACACCAAAAGCACACTTGAGTGGATTCATTTTTAATCCATACCGACGCATCCTCTCAAAAGCTAACCGTAAATCGGCTAAATGATGATCAAACCCATCCGATTTAACAACCACATCATCAATATAAATTTCTAATTCAATGCCTAGAAGATCATGAAAAATTAAATTCATAGCACGTTGGTATGTTGCGCCGGCATTTTTCAAACCAAAAGTCATGACAACCCACTCAAATAAACCAACAAAACCTGGGCAGCGAAAAGCAGTTTTAGACGTGTCCTTTTCGGCCATAAATATTGTTGGAAATATGCCCTAGAGGCAATAATAAATTAGTTATTATCATATTTCCCCGTTCATGATAATAGTTTATTATTCATGCTAGAATTGTATTGACCGGAAACTAAATACATGTGTGAATAGATAAACAAATACTATGTCCCTAGTATGCCTCTACTAGACTAGCTCGTTGATCAAAAGATGGTCAAGGTTTCCTGACCATTGACATGAGTTGTCATTTGACAACGGGATCACATCATTAGGAAAATGATGTGATGGACATGACCCAACCGATAGCATAGCAAATGATCGTTCAGTTTATTGCTATTGCTTTCACTATGTCAAATACACGTTCCTCTGACCATGAGATCATGCAACTCCCGGATACCGTAGGAATACTTTGGGTGTATCAAACGTCACAACGTTACTGGGTGATTATAAAGGTGCACTACAGGTATCTCCGAAAGTGTTTGTTGAGTTGGCATGGATCGAGATTGGGATTTGTCACTCCGACTATCGGAGAGGTATCTCTGGGCCCTCTCGGTAATACAGCATCACAGAAGCCTTGCAAGCACCGTGACTAAAGAGTTAGTTGCAAGATGATGTATTACGGAACGAGTAAAGAGACTTGCCGGTAACGAGATTGAACTAGGTATTGGATACCGACGATCGAATCTCGGGCAAGTAACATACCGCCAGACAAAGGGAACAACGTATGTTGACATATGAGGTTCACCGATAAAGATCTTCGTGGAATATGTAGGAACCAATATGAGCATCCAGGTTCCGCTGTTGGTTATTGACCGGAGAGTCGTCTCGGTCATGTCTACATCATTCCCGAACCCGTAGGGTCCGCACACTTAAGGTTCGATGACGATTTAGTATTATATGAGTTATGTGATTGGTGGCCGAAGTTTGTTTGGAGTCCCGGATGAGATCACGAACATGACGAGGAGTCTCGAAATGGTCGAGAGGTAAAGATTCATATATTGGAAGGCTATATTCGGACGTCGGAAAGGTTCCGAGTGATTCGGGTATTTTTCGGAGTACCGGGGAGTTACGGGAATTCACCGGGAGAAGTAATGGGCCTTATTGGGCCATACGGGAAAAGGAGAGGCAGGCCACGTGAGGAGGCTCGCGCCCCCCCTTGCCCAAACCGAATTGGACTAGGGAAGGGGGCGCAGCCCCCTCTTTCCTTTCCCTCTCCCTTCCCTCTTTCCTACTCCGTATGGGAGGTGGAATCCTACTAGGACTAAGGAGTCCTAGTAGGACTCCCCACACTTGGCGCACCCCTAGGGGGCCGGCCTCCTCCCTCTCATCCTTTATATACGGGGGCAAGGGGGCACCCCAAAACACACAATTGTCCCATAGCCGTGTGCGGTGCCCCGATCTCCGTTTTCCACCTCGGTCATATATTCGGAGAGCTTAGGCGAAGCCCTACCGGAATCATTTCACCGACACCGTCGCCACGCCGTCGTGCTGACGGAACTCATCTACTTCCTCGACGTCTTGCTGGATCAAGAAGGCGAGGATCGTCACCGAGATGCACGTGTGTAGAACTCGGAGGTGTCGTACGTTCGGTACTCGATCGGTGGAGCTCGAAGGATTGTTCGACTACATCAACCGCGTTGTGAGACGCTTCCGCTAACGGTCTACGAGGGTACGTAGACACACTCTCCCCTCTCGTAGCGATGCATCTCCATGGATAGATCTTGCGTGAGCGTAGGAAATTTTTTGAAATTCATGCTCCGTTCCCCTACAAATATTTGATTATAACCAGCATTGCCATCTAAGAAGCTAATTATTTTATGTCCCGAAGCATCGTTAATAAGCATGTCGGCAATAGGCATAGGATATTCATCTTTCGGAGTAGCCTTATTCAAATCTCTAAAATCAACACATATTCTAATCTTACCGGTGTTTTTCTTTTCAACAGGAACAATATTAGAAACCCAGTCTGCATATCTACATGGCCGAATAAACCCAGCTTTTATCAACCGATCAACTTCTTCTTTGATGCGGCCATACTTATTGGGATTAAAATTCCTACGAGGTTGTTTATGCGGCCTGAAACCAGATTTAATAGGTAGTCTATGTTCCACTAAATCTCTACTCAAACCGGGCATCTCAGTATAATTCCAAGCAAAACAATCAACAAATTCTTTAAGTAATGTGCATACCTTGATTTTCTGATCGGCTTCCAATTTAGCATTGATAAATGTAGGCCTTGGGATGCTTCCATCACCAATATCTATCTCTTCAAGTGGATCAGCCGATGAGAATCCCTGCCCAAGCTTCTCCATATCATCGAAATCTTCAATTGCTTCATGCATATCGCTCTTTCCGGAACGATATTCCTCAGTGCATCTTTGCAGCCACTTAATATTATCTTCTTTACTCATCATTTATATAGACAGATCATTAAGCCGAGCTATGCTAGCCGGCTGTGCATGTATAGGTACAAAACCATCTTTACCGATGCTGATATAATCATAGTCCGATAAATCTCTACCGGTCAAACATCGCATCTCACCGTGTTGCCAATCAACCGGTGCCTCTGTCAAAGCAATGCAGGCTGAATTATCCGCCTCAATCACCTCCACGTCATCATGAACCCACTGAATCGAGCACTGATGTAAAGTGGAAGGGATGCAGCAATTTGCATGAATCCAATCGCGCCTCAAAAGAACATTATACCGACCTTTGACTTCAACAACAAAAAATGCAGTCGGTAATGTTTTGCTACCTACCGTGAGCTCCATAGAAATAACACCCTTGGCTTCAAACAACTCTCCGGAGAAACCACTAAGACCCATGTTCGTCTTCATTAATTCACTCTCTTTTCGGCCCAATTTAGAAAAAACCGAAAAAGGCATAATATTAACTCCAGCACCTCCATCAACAAGCATGCGACCAATAGGCTTACCGTCAATGTGACCCCTGATGAACAATGGTTTCAAGTGCTGCTCGGGCTTCTCGGGTTTCTCAAACGTAGCATTTTTTGCACCAAGAACAAGTTCTGCAACTTCAGCCTCGGGCGCACGAAATTCAGCAGGTAAAGCGAACACCATGTTAACATCCATGTCACTAAGTATATCATCGCTGTCCTCTGAATTCTCGCCACTGGCCGTATCATCTGCGAGATTATCCATCGTGTCATCTGCAATGTCGTCCGTTGTGTCATCGGCGGCCCTATTCACCTCCGCCACGATGCGCTTCTCCTTCCAAGTTTTGGTAGGGACCATTGGTCTTTCTTGATTAAATAGTTCATCGCGCTTCTTCTCAGCTATCTCTTCCTGGATCTCCAGTGCTCGCAGCCGCTGTACTCGGCGTTTCTGTGTGTGTGTGTTAATCCCGTCGGACACCACCGAGGTCCCGGTTTAGTCCCTGGAGCGACTGATTGAATTCTACTGCCCCCCGAGTCTCTCAGCCTGTACTGACGAACTGCAGTTTTTGGTGCAAATAATCTGTCCCTGGCCGAAGAAATATTCCGCTGATCAAATATACCACCAGGTTCGTATCTCCCGTTGCCTCCAGAAAATATACCAGTACATGCATCGGCTGAATCACCATCTCTAGCAAGCACAATTTCTCTCTCTGAACATGTACGTACCATGGGCTCCAAATCAGATGCATGAGTAAATGTGCCAAAGACAATTTGGGGAGACCAACTTGTGGATGCACGTGAGCTGCGTCCCACAACCTGATCGGTTGTATTAACTGAATCACCTTTCTGACTAGAGCTAGAAGATGCAACGATGAGTGTCTTAATCAAACCCTTGTCATGCGTACCAGCGTCTTTTTCTTGCACCAATACACATCTTGCTGCATGAGCATTTTCTGTTTTTTTACTATTCTCAACACCTTTAGATGAATTATTTTCCCCAAGTCTCAGACCATGAGAAGCATTTAAATCATCTGAACTTTGTACAGGCTTAGGCACCCAAGTGAGCTTGCGGCCACCACTATAATTCCTGTTATCCATATTATGCACCGGCGACCGGTTCCCTTGAATGACGATTGCATCACGTGGTCGACGATCCTGATTAAAACGAGCTCTTTTGTCACGCATTGGTTCTCTGTAAACTGGTCTCGATGGATTCCACCCCGGCTAACAATAACCTGCTGGTCCCGTACAATATGGCGCCCATGGATTAAAATCCCACAGATGAAACTGTGGATACATAGGAGGTGCACCGCCCCAATATGCTGGCTGCATTGCAAAATATGGCCGCTGGTCATATGAATTTCCTCGCCATTGCTCATGACCGCTAGGTCCAGAAGGAGACCTAGGACGCTTAACACCTCCAAGCCGATTAAATATATTGCCGGACCTGCGTGAGGCGTACTTTTCCAACAACATGCTAACTGTCGGCTTTGGCCTCGGAGCTTGTTTCCTTCTTCCATTGACTTTCCACACTCCTACTTCTGGATTTTTTGGTTTGACCATCTTTGGAGGAGCATTATCATACTCAACATTTCTCTCTCTTGCGGATTCGGTCTGATCCGACCGAATAAGCATTTTCTTATTCTCAAACTCGATCATATTGATAGGAAAAGGGTCGCTATCGAGCTTCATCTTAGAACCTTCTGTAAATGTCAATCGTCCTTCATTAATGGCCAATTGTACCTGTCGACGAAACACATTACAATCATTAGTAGCATGAGAAAAAGAATTGTGCCACTTACAATAAGCTCTTCTACCCAATTCTTCTGGAGGTGGAATTACATGACCCTCTCTTACTCTAATTAATTTTCCTTGCAGTAACACATCAAAAATTCTATCACACTTGCTAACATCAAAAGTGTACTTAATTTCTTCTCTTCTAGCAGGTGTGGCTTTCAATGCAGCACATGCAAAAGGTTTTGACTTTGGCGCTTGAACCCATTCGGCTACACATATATTAACATCATCCTCACTAGCCGAATCACTATCATAATCTAAGGCATTAACCGCATGATTATCCTTCTCTTTGTTTTTGCTATCTTTAAACCGGCTATATTGTTTAATTTCCTTAGCCCGGTTTTCCTGCGCCAAAGCCTTTTGCAAAACTTGATTAACATCTAAAAACTCTTGACCTTCTAATTTATCCTTAATATGAGTGAGCAAACCCGAAAAGGCAAGATCAGCTAAATCCTTTTTGGCTATGGTCAAGCTAAAACATCGGTTCTTGACATCTCTAAACCTCTTAATATAATCATGAACATGCTCATTATATTTCTGCCTAACCATAGTCAAATCTGAAAGCCGAAGTTCAGTTTCACCGCCATAAAAATACTCATGAAATTTTTGCTCCAATTGTGCCCATGTTGAAATAGAATTAGGAGCCAGCGATGTAAACCAAGTAAATGCAGTACCGGACAAAGATAAAGGAAATAATTTGACTCTGAAAACGTCTGATGTGCCGACCTCGCTGCATTGTGCTAAAAATTGTCCTATATGCTCAAAAGTTGATCTACCATCATCCCCCGTATATTTAACAAAATCTGGAATTCGAAAACCACGAGGATATGGCGTTGAATCAAAGTAATCAGGATATGGTTTTTGATAAACCCGTGCTCTACCCTTAGGTTCTAAACCAAATTCTCTAAGTATACTAGCAAGTTGATCCTTAAAACTATTATTGGGCTGTAAAGAATTGGTTTGTGGAACACGCGGCGGAAACTCCGGCAAAGAATTTTGAGCATGTGATGTTTGCAACGGAGACCCACTAAAATATGAATCGGGTACCGGCCCGTACGGAACGCCGGTACCGATAGGCTGCAGCGGTGGCATATTATACGCTACTGTTTGGTAAAAAGGTTGCTGCAAATTAGAATTTATTCCTACACTTTGGTTAATGTTGCTGTAATTTGGTGGGACCGAAGTCGTAAAAACAGAAGGAGCAGCACCTGAAATAAAATTATTAGCCGAACTACTAGCAAAGTTCCGGCCACCTTGATTATTATTGAAAGCAACGTGAGGTTGAATAACATTAGCCGATGCACCAGGCGTATGAATATTGCTAGGCAAGTTAAATAATCTATTATTTTCCATAGGCATCAGTTTTTTAAAATAATACTCATGATCAGTTTGCAGCCCCAACGATTGAGCATGATGAGGTAGATTAATTCCAAGATCTTTACTAAGCTGCTCCTTAAATTCTTCAAATTTATCGACTACAGCTTTAGTAATTGTGCGTGCCGTATTTGTCATATCAGAACCATATTTACTTGCTACGGACACATCAATTAAATGAGCAATTTCTTCGGTTGACTTTTTTACCTCAGCGCCGAGCGGATGGAAAGGATTCGGCGCAGCTAGCTTCTTGACGACGCCGTTCCCTGTCTTCTGGTATCCAGCCAACTTCAGTTTTCTCCTTTCAGCCTGCTCTTCCTCAAGCCCCCGCTCAAATTCGCGCCGATCGTCCTCCGACAGATCGTCGAGTGTGACGGCGATGATGTTGTCCACGTCGAAGTCGCTTCCGTTCTTGTCCATCGTATGTATGTTCTTGTTCTTCTCGTGTCCCCAGCGGAGTCGCCAATTGTGTTGCCACGCAAATTTGCTGCGCGACACCACGATAACCGTCGTGCTTACGTGACGACGAACGGATGCTTTCCGGGCAAAGCAACAAAGAATTCCTCGATTCCGTAGAGGAGTACGGCCGCTTTTCGACGCAAAACGGCAAAGATGATCCGGGCTCTAGGGTTGCTAGGGCACGGCGGAGAGTAACGATAGAAAAAAGTACGTGAAAAAGTAGATTGGTTTTTGTTGTGTAGATCGATTGTTTTTTCAATCGGCCACGGCCTTACATTTATATTGGCACGCTGGACTTGGCGTATACGAAAACAATTCCAAAGCTAAACTGACTAGAATCTGGCCATCTTAATTGGGTTACCATGTATAGCACGATTACCATATATAACACTCTATTTACGTTTTCAATCGGCCAGCTAACCCGCATAGCTAACCTGCATGGCGACCTCTCTTGGCCATATACGTGTACAAGTACTCTTTGTCTTGCCTTTTATGAATAAAATATTCCGGCAACATCGCAAATCAAACTGGATAATGACCATCTGTACTAATCATACTTCTTCTCATACGTAGATGTATACCTCATGCATGCAGCACACCCATGGTTCAATATAACATCTGATTCTTTTCAGGATTTGTATCTTCGCTGTCCATGAAAATCCCTGTGGAAATACTTCAACAATTCATTAACCGATCAGTTTGATAAATCATTAAATTAATTTGGCTCATCATATACTAAGCAGCCAAATTATACCATCAACAGGAACATACAATTTGTTGGCATCGTCGGTGCAAGAAAACGGAAAACTAAACTATTCGCACGTCCTCTTTCCTAGTCCTGTACGGTATGGAAATCATCAAATCAACAGCCTTGCATGAACGTGACCGTTCGACGGACAGAAAAGAAAGAAGGAACAATGTTGCCGGTGTGGTACCGGAAAATGAGTGGTGTGGCGTTACTGCATGAGAAAGTAATAGGTTGGCTCCATGTATGGTGTAAAAAATGTTTGAGCTGAACCAGCTATTTGATTTGGACTGGATCTATGGCTTGGTTACGTTCGATCTCGGCTTAAGCCCTAAACTAGTTGAGCTCGAGCGGGCTAGAATAGAGCTCGCGAGCTTTCGACGTGTTTAGGTTGGCAATTGCCGAGGCTCGAGTTTGTCAAATTTACTCTGTTTTTGTAATAAAGAACATAGTTTGGAATTACAAAATTCTTGGTTGAACATTGCATTTATGCATACAAATTTGGAGAGAATTTGAAGCATCCTTATTCAATCATTAAGTATTTGCTCAAGTGTGGGAAATTTGGGCATGACCTTCGCACATTGTCTCACATTTAGCACAACAATATGAATAGATCACACCACAAGGTCTTAAGTGCATAACCACAACTCAGTAAAAAATTGATTGGAAATATTAAATTGCAATAAATAATAAAATGATTTCTTAATAAATGGATAAGAGAGAATTCAATTATCAATGACATATGCATTGTTCATATACATATATGAACCATTCATATAAATGAGAAGACATAAAGAACAACTAATCTTTATTAATAATTAGATATGATACAATGCTTCATTATAATGGTTATTCCAAAGACAATAGGAGGAGAAAAAGAAAGAAGAAATGAAGAAAACGCTAAAGAAAAATGTATGTAGTTCTTCTCTTCCATTCCTTTCTGACTTCTTGATAACCCACAAGTATAGGGGATCGCAACAATTTTCGAGGGTAGAGTATTCAACCCAAATTTACAGATTCGACACAAGGGGAGTCAAAGAATACTTGAGAGTATTAGCAGTTGAGTTGTCAATTCAACCACACCTGGAGATTAAATATCTGCAGCAAAGTGATCAGTAGCACAGTAATATGATAGTTTGGTAGCAGTAGTGACGGCAACAGTAGCGGTAACAGTAGTAGCAATAGGTTTGTAGCAGTTGGAACAGCAACAACAGTAGTGGTAACTTCGCAAGAACAATAAGTGGAAAGGTCGTAGGCACAGAATCGGTAACTCGTTGGATGATATTCGTCATGTAACAGTCATAACCTAGGGCGATACAGAACTAGCTCGGTTCATCAATGTAATGTAGGCATGTATTCCGTAAATAGTCATACGTGCTTATGGAAAATAACTTGCATGACATCTTTTGTCCTACCCTTCCGTGGCAGCGGGGTCCATAAGGAAACTAAGGGATATTAAGGCCTCCTTTTAATAGAGAACTGGAACAAAGCATTAACACATGGTGAATACATGAACTCCTCAAACTACGGTCATCACCGCGAAGTATCCCAAATATTGTCACTATGGGGTTGATGGATCATAACACGTAATAGGTGCATATGACTAGGCAAAATCGGATCAAGAACATAGATATAGAGATGATACCATAAACGGTTCAGATCTGAAATCATGGCACTCGGGCCCTAATGACAAGCATTAGGCATAGCAAAGTCATAGCAACATCAATCTCAGAACATAATGGATACTAGTGATCAAGCCCTAACAAAACTAACTCGATTACATGATGAATCTCATCCAACTCCTCACCGACCAGCAAGCCTACGAAGGAATTACTCACTCCCGGTGGGGAGCATCATGGAATTGGCGATGGAGAAAGGTTGGTGATGACGAGGACCGAAGATTCCCCTCTCCGCAGCCCCAAACGGGCTCCAGATCTGGCCTCCCGATGAAGAACAGGAGGTGGCGGCGGCTCCGTCTCGTGAAATGCGATAATTCTTTCTCTCTGATTTTTTTCTTCAAATTTAGGAACTTATAGTGGCGGAGTTAGGTCACGTGGGGCCACGAGGTGGGCACAACCCACCAGGGCGCACCGAGAGGGGGCTGGCGCGCCCTGGTGTATTGTGCCCAGCCTGGCCCCCCTCTCCGGTGGTTTTTGGCTCCAGTATTTTTTATATTTTCCAAAATAAATCTCCAAAAAGTTTCGTTCCATTCCGAGAACTTTTATTTCTGCACAAAAACAACACCATGGTAGTTCTGCTGAAAACAGCGTCAGTCCGGGTTAGTTCCATTCAAATCATGCAAATTAGAGTCCAAAACAAGGGCAAAAGAGTGATGAAAAGTAGATACGTTGGAGACGTATCAACTCCCCCAAGCTTAAACCTTTGCTTGTGCTCAAGCAATTCAGTTGACAAACTGAAAGTGATAAAGAAAAACTTTTATGAACTCTTTTGTTCCTGTTTACATATATATGCTTAAGTAGCACCCAGGTTTTCAGCAAAGATTATGACTAACCATGTCAACAATAACTCTTAGAAATTATATTTACTCATAACAATAACATAAGCAACTAGCGAGCAATAATAAGATATCTCAAGCGCCAACACTTTGTCAAAACAATCATGATACAATATGACAATAGTGGTATCTCGCTAGCCCTTTCTGAGACTGCAAAACATAAATGCAGAGCACCTCCAAAGTTCAAGCAGCGACTAAACATTGTAATTCATGGTAGAAAAGATCCAGTCATGCTGCACCCAACATCAACTATACACAATGCATGAGGATGACAATAGTGCTCTCAGGTCTGGCGCTTATTTGAGAAGGTGATGACTCAACATAAAAGTAAATAGATAGTCCCTTCGCAGAGGTAAGCATGGATTTGCAGCGGTGCCAGAGCTCAAAGTTTAAAACAGAGATAGATATAATTTTGAGAGGTACACCCTTCCTGTCAACGTCACAACCAAGAGTTATCAATATCTTCCATGCTAAACAAATTAGCGGCGGTTCCCAAACGATAAAAGTAAAGGTTTACTCCCCATCCACCAACAATCACACTCCACGACGAGCCACATCCACGGGTACCGTCCAAACCAACAACATTCCTGGGGGAGTTTTGTTTAATTATTTTTGATTTTTGATTTCGGGACTGGGAATCCCTATTACCGCCCCTCTCGTGTAAGTACAAGTGAATGAACACTCATCATGAGAATAACCCGCTTAGCATGGAAGATACTGACCGCCCCCTGTCACTTCATGAGCGGTCCAAGCACACAAAACAGATGTTCATTTGAATTTTTAGAGGTGGCACGTGCAAATTTACTTTGGAACGGCAGGGTAATACCGCATATAGGTAGATATGGTAGACTCATCTGGCATAACTTGGTTTAAGGGTTTTGATGCACAAGCAGTATATCCGCTTAGTACAGGCGAAGGCTAGCAATTAGATTGAGAAGCGGCCAGCTAGAGAGCGAAAACGGTCATGAACATGCATTACATATAATCAACATTGAATACTAGCATGAGTAGGATATGGACGCCATGAACATAAATATCATGAAGGCTATGTTGGTTTTGATTCAACTACATGCGTGAACATGTGCCAAGTCAAGCCACTTGAAACATTCAAAGGAGGATACCATATCATCATACCGCATCACAACCATTTTAATGCATGTCGACACCCAAAATAAATCATTATCCACTCCTAGCTACTTAAGCATGGCTTGAACAACTATAATCTCTAATGGTCATTGCAAACATGTTTGATCATAATGAGCTGAATCAAGGGATACTAGGTTAAACATATTTACAAAAACAAAAACAAGTTGAGTTCATACCCTCTTTTCTCTGCCACAGTCAATTCATCAAATTTCATCATCATTGCCTTTCACTTGCACGACCGAACGATAAGAAGATAATAATAGTGCAAGAGTGCTGTGGACTAAGCTGGAATCTGCAAACATTTTATTCAAGAGGAGAAAACAAAGTAACATGGCCTCTTTGTTAGATAAACGATAATGCGGATGAGAACCACTCAACATTTTCATTGTGGTCATCTCCTTGGTACGACTCAAGTAAACAGAAAAGAATTTCAGAGAAACACACTGAAATATTTTTGGAGTTTTTGTTTTTTTAAAGAAAGCAAATTAAAGAAGAAAAAACAAAAACAAGAAAAACTATTTACACGGGAAAGCTCCCAACAAGTAAAAGAAGAAGCGAGAAATCCTTTTGGGTTTTCTTTTGATGCTACAATTAAACTAAACTAGAAAGAAAAACTAAAAAGAAGTAGGAAATATTTTTGGGTTTTCTCAAAGTTTTTTTTTCAAACACACAAGAAGAAAGCGAGAAAACAAATCAAGCATGGATAATACAATGAAAAAGTATGAACACCGACAACTGGAATGAAATGTGTGAACATGAATATAATGTCGGTGGAAATACGTACTCCCCCAAGCTTAGGCTTTTGGCCTAGCTTGGTAATCACCATCCATATGAATAATAATCCGGGCGATGGCTCACAGAGGCCCTCGGTGCAAGCTCCGCGGCCCTCCTGGCAGCCTCAACCTCCGCATTGTACGCATGGGCCTCACTCTCAAGGACATAGTATCTTCCCCTACTCTGCGATGAAGGGAGCAAGTTCTGCATTGTGGATAAATTGGTCAAATTCCTCCTTAATACCTGCACCTTCCATGAACTCGTCGCACAGCCACAAGCATGATTTGGTGATGGCATCTCGCATCGAGCTTTCACTTGGCTCAACATAAGACTGTCGAACCGAGCTTCCACTTGATGAGGCTTCCGAGGATATCCTCCTCGAAGAACTCCTAAAGAATTGCATTTTTATTTGCGAACAAATTCTGAAATATTTTTGAGACACAAAATTTTGTCAACAAAACTTTGTAAGATTGATAGCAACTGCTCCTAAGCATGCATAGAGGCCATATTGAGCATTCAAACTACTTAGAACTCTAAGAATTCAACATGCAAGCTCATCTATAGCAGATCCAAGAGTAGCTAATTATTCTACAAATAACCAACTAAATCAAAAACTAATTGGAGCAATGGAGGAGTCACATACCAAGTAGCAATCCCTCCAAACTGTTTCAGAAAAATGGAGCTCCAAGCTAAGAAATCGAAATCCACGGGTTTGAGAGCAAGAACATGGGAATGGTGGTTGTGGTGATTTTTTTGCTGGAGGTAGGTGGTGATGTGGGCTAAAGAGATAAGTGAGGGGGCCCACGTGGGGGCCACAACCCACCAGGGCGCGCCTGAGGGTGCTGGCGTGCCCTGGTGTCTTGTGGGCACCAGGTGCACCCCCCTCTGGTGTTATTTGCACCAAAAATTCTTAAATATTCGGAAAAAAAATCGTGTTAAATTTTCAGGGCATTCTGAGAATTTTTATTTTTGGGTCATTTTTTTTATTGCACGGAGAAAACAGAAAACTGGATAATCATGGCATTTTATTTTATTTAACTAACTAAAACAGAAAAATAAAAGGTGGGAACAGAGAGTTGTGCTTACTAGACTCATCGACTTCATACCTCTCAAAAATGATCCATTAATAAGGTTGATCAAGTCTTATTAACAACCACTTCCGATTAGCATGAAACCGAAGAACTTTCGTAAAACACTAAGTTACCTCAATGGGGATGTGCATATCCCCGACAATAAGTATATCATATTTCTTTTTCGCAGTAGGTAGAGGTAATTGAAAACTTCCAATAGTGATGGTCGGAGATTCTTCAATAACATTTATACCATTCACTTGGAATTGTTTCTTCGGAAATTGCACCGTGTGCTCAGTACCATTAATATGAAAAGTGACCTTGCTTTTATTGCAATCAATAACAGCCCCTGCAGTATTTAAAAAGGGTCTACCAAGGATAATCGACATGTTGTCGTCCTCGGGCATCTCAAGAATAACAAAGTCCGTTAAGATAGTAACATTTGCAACAACAACGGGCACATCTTCACAAATACCGATAGGTATGGCCGTTGATTTGTCAGTCATTTGCAATGATATCTCAGTAGGTGTGAGTTTATTCAGATCAAGTCTTTTGTATAAGGAGAAAGGCATAACACTAACACCGGCTCCCAAATCACACAAAGCAGTTTTGACATAATTTCTCTTAATGGAGCAAGGTATAGTTGGTATTCCAGGATCTCCAAGTTTTTTAGGTACTCCATCCTTAAAAGAATAATTAGCAAGCATGGTGGAGATTTCAGCTTCCGGTATCTTTCTTTTATTAGTGATGATGTCTTTCATATACTTAGCATAGGGGGCCATCTTCAAAATATCAGTTAAGCGGGTCTGCAAAAAGACTGGCCTAATCATTTCAGCAAAGCGCTCAAATTCTTCATCATCCTTTTTCTTAGATGGCTTAGGTGGAAATGGCATGGGTTTCTGAACCCATGGCTCTCTTTCTTTACCATGTTTCCTAGCCACAAAGTCTCTTTTGTCATACCGTTTATATTTAGGTTGTGGGTTATCAAGATCAGGAGCAGGCTCTATTTCAACATCATTATCTGGTTCTACATCATTACTAGGTTGAGCATCATTGTGAACATCATTATTATCATTTTCATTATCACTAGGTGAATGTTCACTACCAGATTGAGTTTCGGCATCAGAAATAGAGACATCATTATTATCAGGAGGTTCTTGTGTCCCAGGTTCACTAGAGGTATGCAAAGTCCTATCATTTTTCTTTTTCTTTTTCTTCTTAGAAGGACTAGCTGCATCACTATTAATTTTCTGAGAGTCTTGTTCAATTCTTTTAGGATGGCCCTTAGGATAAAGTGGTTCTTGGGTCATTCTACCTCCTCTAGTTACTACTCTAGCAGCAAAATCATGCATATTATTATTCATTTCATCAAGCAATTCTTTCTGAGACTTAGCAACTTGTTCTAACTGATTTTGAACCATAGAGGCATGTTTTCCTACACCTCTAACATCATTACTGATTCTAAATAGCAAGTCACTCAAACGAGCAATCATATCAGAATTGTATTTCAATTGTTTCAGAACATGGGCATTGAAATGATCTTGCTTCATAATATAGTTGTCAAACTCATATAAGCATTGACTAGGATGTTTATTATGAGGGATGTCACTTTCATTAAACTTTAATATAGAATTTACCTCTACCACCTGTGGTGGTGGTGGTGTGGCAAGGCCATGTATTTCTTCAATAGGTGGCAAATTCTTAACATCCTCAGCTTTACTACCTTTTTCCTTCATAGATTTCTTTGCCTCTTGCATATCTTCAGGACTGAGAAATAAGATACCCCTCTTCTTCGGAGTGGGTTTAGGCGGTGGTTCAGGAAGAGTCCAATCATCATAATTCTTCAATATGTTATTCAATAATTCCTCAGCTTGTTCAACCGTTCGTTCCCTGAAAACACAACTAGCACAACTATCTAGGAAGTCCCTAGAAGCCTCGGTTAGTCCATTATAAAAGATCTCAAGTATTTCATTTTTCTTGAGAGGATGATCAGGCAAAGCATTAAGCAACTGGAGAAGCCTCCCCCAAGCTCGTGGGAGACTCTCTTCTTCAATTTGCACAAAGTTAAATATTTCCTGTAAGGCAGCTTGTTTCTTATGAGCAGGAAAATATTTTTCAGAGAAGTAGTAGATCATATCCTGGGGACTACGCACACAACCAGGAGCAAGAGTGTTGTACCATGTCTTAGCATCACCCTTTAATGAGAACGGAAATAACTTAAGGATATAATAGTAGCGAATCTTCTCATCATGAGCAAAGAGGGTGGCTATATCATTCAGCTTAGTAAGGTGTGCCACTACAGTTTCAGTTTCATAGCCATGGAAAGGATCAGATTCAACCAAAGTGATTAACTCTGGGTTGACAGAGAATTCATAATCCTTATCGGTAACAAGGATAGGTGAAGTAGCAAACTTAGGATCACATTTCATTCTAGCATTCAAAGTATTTTCCTTATACTTGCATAGTAATTTCTTAAGATCGTCTCTATCCTTGCAAGAAAGAATTTCTTTAGTTATCTCCTCGTCCATAACATAACCTTCAGGTATCTTAGGCATTTCAAACTTAGGAGAGCTGGGACTAATAGGAGTTTCATAATTATCATCAGTTTCATAAGCTTCATCAATTTCAGCAGTTTCATTCTCTTTAGCTCTAGCAATTTGTTCAACAAGAAATTCTCCTAGTGGCACATTATCATCAAGCATGGTACTAGCATCATCAATAGCATAATTCATATCAAAGGTAGCATCATCAATAACTTGCGACATATCAGGATTACTAGCATGTGGTGGTGTTGCAAGCTTACTCATAACAGAAGGTGAATCAAGTGCAGAGTGTGATGGCAGTTCCTTACCTCCCCTCATAGTAGAGGGAAAAATCTTGGTCTTAGTATCCTTCAGATTCTTCATAGTGATAGATTGATATAAATCCCAAGTGACTCAACAAATATTGCTGTGCTCCCCGGCAACGGTGCCATAAAAATATCTTGATACCCCACAAGTATAGGGGATCGCAACAGTTTTCGAGGGTAGAGTATTCAACCCAAATTTATAGATTCGATACAAGGGGAGCCAAAGAATACTTGAGAGTATTAGCAGTTGAGTTGTCAATTCAACCACACCTGGAGATTAAATATCTGCAGCAAAGTGATCAGTAGCACAGTAATATAATAGTTTGGTAGCAGTAGTGACGGCAACAGTAGCGGTAACAGTAGTAGCAATAGGTTTGTAGCAGTTGGAACAGCAGCAACAGTAGTGGTAACTTCGCAAGAACAATAAGTGGAAAGGTCGTAGGCATTGGATCGGTAACTCATTGGATGATATTCGTCATGTAACAGTCATAACCTATGGCGATACAGAAATAGCTCAGTTCATCAATGTAATGTAGGCATGTATTTCGTAAATAGTCATACGTGCTTATGGAAAAGAACTTGCATGACATCTTTTGTCCTACCCTCCCGTGGCAGCGGGGTCCATAAGGAAACTAAGGGATATTAAGGCCTCCTTTTAATAGAGAACCGGAACAAAGCATTAACACATGGTGAATACATGAACTCCTCAAACTACGGTCATCACCGCGAAGTATCCCAAATATTGTCACTATGGGGTTGACGGATCATAACACGTAATAGGTGCATATGACTAGGCAAGATCGGATCAAGAACATAGATATAGAGATGATAACATAAACGGTTCAAATCTGAAATCATGGCACTCGGCCCTAATGACAAGCATTAGGCATAGCAAAGTCATAGCAACATCAATCTCAGAACATAATGGATACTAGTGTTCAAGCCCTAACAAAACTAACTCGATTACATGATGAATCTCATCCAACTCCTCACCGACCAGCAAGCCTACGAAGGAATTACTCACTCCCGGTGGGGAGCATCATGGAATTGGCGATGGAGAAAGGTTGGTGATGACGAAGACCGAAGATTCCCCTCTCCGGAGCCCCAAACAGGCTCCAGATCTGTTCTCCTGATGAAGAACAGGAGGTGGCGGCGGCTCCGTCTCGTGAAACGTGATAATTCTTTCTCTATGATTTTTTTCTCCAAATTTAGGAACTTATAGTGGCGGAGTTAGGTCAAGTGGGGCCACGAGGTGGGCACAACCCACCAGGGCGCACCGGGAGGGGGTTGGCGCACCCTGGTGTATTGTGCCCATCCTGGGCCCCCTCTCCGGTGGTTTTTGGCTCCAGTATTTTTTATATTTTCCAAAATAAATCTCCAAAAAGTGTTGTTCCATTCCGAGAATTTTATTTCTGCACAAAAACAACACCATGGTAGTTCTGCTGAAAACAGCGTCAGTTCGGGTTAGTTCCATTCAAATCATGCAAATTAGAGTCCAAAACAAGGGCAAAAGAGTGAGAAAAAGTAGATACGTTGGAGACGTATCACTTCTCCTTTGTATTGAAACCTCTAAAACAAATAAAAAGAAGATAAAGGTTTGTGGTTAAAATGTATGCAGATGCATTTAGTTAGGAACTTGCACTTGGGGAACCTGAGAACTGGTTGAGATTTCCAATGAAATAGGGTGGATCATAAAGTGAAGCACTAATAGATATCATGTAACACGAGTCCAAGTTTCTGATCAAGTGAGTAGGCAAACACTGTTCAACTAACCAGCAGAGGCAAAAAACGCAAACCAACCATTAGATAAATCCTAATCTAGCCCAAGATCCTTAAGAAAAGGCCCAAACATGAATAAATATTCTACGGAAATAAAATGTTCAGATGTTTCAAAAACGTTTGTCTCGTGTTAAAAAAAGGTTCGTAAATTTTAGAAGACGTACACAAATTTAAACATTTTTGTGAATTGATTTTTTTAAACAAAATTATACGAAAAACTTCATTTTTTAAACCCATAAATTTTAATAATACTCTTATATTTAAATTTTCCAAAGATTTTTAAAAATATTCCTAAATGTAAAAAGAAACATATTTTTTAAATGGCAATACATATTTGAAATAAATAAAACTTAAAAAGAGAGAAGAAAATATAAATGAATATAAAATAGGAAAGAGAAGCTAAAGAAACATGAAACAAGAAACAAAGCATAAAATAAAATACTAGCAGATGAAAACAGCAAAACGTTGGGAGAAAATTTGGAAGAAGTAAAACCGCTACACGGCCAAGATCCGAGAGAGGAAGACGAGGGATATTGACCAAATCAAATGCATCAAGGACGGAGCAGATCAGCTCCTGGTGAAGAACGAGGAGATTAAGCATAGATGACAGGAGTACTTTGACAAGTTGTTCGATTTTGAGAGCGACAACTCTATCATTAAACTGGACGACTCCTTTGATGATACTAGCAGGCGTTTTGTGCGGCGAATCCAGAAGTCGGAGGTCAAGGAGGCTTTAAAAAGGATGAAAGGAGGCAAGGCGATGAGCCCTGATTGTATCCCCATTGAGGTGTGGAGAGGCCTCATGGAGATAGAGATAGTATGGCTAACCAGGCTTGTCAACCTCATTTTTCGGGCAAACAAGATGCAAGAAGAATGGGGACGGAATATATTAGTACCAATCTTCAAGAACAAGGGGGATGTTTAGAGTTGTACTAATTACCTTGGAATTAAGCTGATGAGCCATACAATGAAGCTATGGGAGAGAGTCATTGAGCACCGTTTAAGAAGAATGACAAGCGTGACCAAAAATCAGTTTGGTTTCATGCATGGGAGGTCGACCATGGAAGCCATTTTCTTGGTACGATAACTTATGGAGAGATACATGGAGCAAAAGAAGGACCTGCATATGGTGTTCATTGACTTGAAGAAGTCCTATGATAAGATACCACATAATGTCATGTGGTGGGCCTTGGAGAAACACAAAGTACCAGCAAAGTACATTACCCTCATCAAGGACATGTACGATAATGTTCTGACAAGTGTTCGAACAAGTGAGGGTGACACTAATGACTTTCCGATTAAAATAGGACCGCACCAGGGGTCAGCTTTGAGAGCCAGTTTGGTTTGCATCCTGGGCATGATATGCCTGGCCTGGGGCCTCCCTGGATGTTGCCTGAACAATGTTGTTGGGGAACGTTGCATGGGAAACAAAAAAATTCCTACGCACACGCAAGATCTATCCATGGTGATGAGCATCTACAAGAGGGAGAGTGGATCTACATACCCTTGTAGATCGCTAAGCGGGAAGCGTTAAGAAACGCGGTTGGTGTAGTCGAACGTCTTCGCGATCCAAATCGCAGCCGTCCCGCGATCCGTCCCGATCTAGCGCCGAACGGACGGCACCTCCGCGTTCAGCACACGTACATCTTGATGACGATCTCCGCCTTCTTGATCCAGCAAGAGGGACGAAGAGGTAGACGAGTTCTCCGGCAGCGCGACAGCGTGGCGGCGATGGTGGTGGAACTATTCCGTCAGGGCTTCGCCTAAGCACTGCTGAAAACTAGAGGAGACGATCTATTGGGGAGAGAGGG
Source organism: Elymus sibiricus (assembly GCA_039707655.1). Lineage (NCBI taxonomy): Eukaryota > Viridiplantae > Streptophyta > Magnoliopsida > Poales > Poaceae > Elymus > Elymus sibiricus. The sequence continues at coordinate 405,219,428 of CM077671.1, forward strand.
CTGCACCGTGGCTTGGTTGTTTTGGCCCTCTCTCCCCTCTAGTATATATAGGAGGGAGGGGAGGGGCTGGCACCCCTAGGGTTTCCCCTAGGAGTCGGCCGAACCAGGAGGAGGTGGAGGAGTCCACCTCCAATCCTACTCCAAGTAGGATTCCTTTCCTACTTGGAGTTTCCCTTCCCCACTTGGGTTTTTTTTCTTTCCCCTCACCCTAGCCGCATGGGCCCTTAGGGGCTGGCTTTCCCAGCCCACTAAGGGCTGGTGCGCCACCCCTAAGGCCCATGTGGCCTCCCAGCATGAGTGGCCCCTCCCGATGGCCCTCTGGAACCCTCCTGGCACCCCCGGTACATTACCGGAATTACCCGAAACTTTTCCGGTGACCAAAACAGGACTTCCTATATATCAATCTTTACCTCCGGACCATTCCGGAGCTCCTCGTGACATCCGGGATCTCATCCAAGACTCCGAACAACCTTCGGTCAGCAACATACATAACTCAACTATACTGAAACGTCACCGAACCGTAAGTGTGCAGACCCTGTGGGTTCGAGAACTATGCAGACATGACCGAGACACCTCTACGGTCAATAACCAATAGCGGGACCTGGATGTCCATATTGTCTCCTACATATTCTACAAAGATCTTTATCGGTTGAACCTCTATGTCAAGGATTCAGTTAATCCCTTATGATGTTCCCTTTGTTCTTCGGTATGTTACTTGCCCGAGATTCGATCGTCGATATCTCTATACCTAGTTCAATATCGTTACCGGCAAGTCTCTTTACTCGTTCCGTAATACAAGATCTCGTGGCTAACTCTTTAGTCACTTTGCTTGCAAGGCTTATTGTGATGTTGTATTACCGAGTGGGCCCTGAGATACCTCTCCGTCACACGGAGTAACAAATCCCAGTCTTGATCCATGCCAACTCAACAGACACCCTCGGAGATACCTGTAGAGCATCTTTATAGTCACCCAGTTACGTTGCGACGTTTGATACACACAAGGTATTCCTCCGGTGTCAGTCAGTTGCATGATCTCATGGTCATAGGAACAGATACTTGACATGCAGAAACAATAGCAATAAACTGACACGATCATATGCTACGTTCATAGTTTGGGTTTTGTCCATCACATCATTCTCCTAATGATGTGATCCCATTATCAAATGACATCTCATGTCTATGGCTAGGAAACCTTGACCATCTTTGATCAACAAGCTAGTCTACTAGAGGCATACTAGGGACACAGTGTTGTCTATGTATCCACGCATGCAATTGAGTTTCCAATCAATACAATTATAGCATGGATAATAAACGATTATCATGAACAAGGAAATATAATAATAACCACTTTATTATTGCCTCTAGGGCATATTTCCAACAGTCTCCCACTTGCACTAGAGTCAATAATCTAGCTCACATTACTATGTGATTTACATTGTAATGAATCTAACACCCAATGAGTTCTGGGGTTCGATCATGTTTTGCATGTGAGAGAGGTTTTAGTCCACGGTCTGCAACATTCAGATCCGTGTGTTCTTTGCAAATCTATATGTCATACTGCAGATGCTACCACGCTCCACTTGGAGCTATTCCAAATGGCCGCTCCACTATACGTATCTGGATTGCTACTCAGAGTCATCCGGATTGGTGTAAAAGCTTGCATCGACGTAACTCTTTACGACGAACTCTTTATCACCTCCATAACCGAGAAACATTTCCTTAGTCCTCTAGTTACTAAGGATAATTTTGACCGCTGTCCAGTGATCCACTCCTGGACCACTCTTGTACCCCTTGACAGACTCATGGCAAGGCACACACTAGGTGCGGTACACAGCATGGCATACAGTATAGAGCCTATGGATAAGGCATAGGTGATGACCTACATCCTTTCTCTTTCTTCTGCCGTGGTCGAACTTTGAGTCTCACTCAACTCCACACCTTACAAATCAGGCAAGAACTCTTTCTTTGACTGATCCATTTTGAACTCTTTCAAAATCTTGTCAAGGTATGTACTCATTGAAAGTCTTATCAGACGTCTTGATCTATCTCTATAGATCCCGATGCCCAATATTTAAGTTCCAGGTTTTCGTTTGAAAAACTCCTTTCAAACAACCCTTTATGCTTTCCAGAAATTCTACATCATTTCCGATCAACAATATGTCATCCACATATACTTATCAGAAATTCTATAGTGCTCCCACTCACTTTATTGTAAATACAAGTTTCTCATAAACTTTGTATAGACCCTAAAACTTTGATCACCTCATCAAAGCATACATTCCAACTCCGAGATGCTTGCTCCAGTCCATAGAAGAATTGCTGGAGCTTGCATACATTTTAGCATCCTTAGGACTGACAAAACCTTTCGGTTGTATCACATACAACCTTTCCTCAAGGAAACCGTTAAGGAAACGATGTTTTGACACCCATTTGCCAGATTTCATAATCGAAAAATGCAGCAACTGCTAACATAATTCCAACAGACTTTAGCATCGCTACGGGTGAGAAAGTCTCATCATAGTCAACTCCTTGAACTTTGTTGGAAACTTCTTTGCGACAAGTCGAGCTTTATAAATGGCGACATTTACCATCAACGTCTGTCTTCTTCTTAAAGGTCCATTTGTACTCAACGGCCTGCCGTTTAACGGGCAAGTCTACCAAAGTCCATACTTGGTTTTCATACATGGATCCTTTCTCGGATTTCATGGCTCCTAGCCATTTGTTGGAATCCAGGCCCACCATCGCTTCTTCATCGCTCGTAGGTTCACTATTGTCTAACAACATGACCTCCAAGACAGGATTGCCGTACCACTCAGGAGCGGTACGATTCCTTGTCGTCCTATGAGGCTCAGTAGTAACTTGATCTAAAGTTTCATGATCATCATCATTAGCTTCCTCTTCATTTGGTGTAGGTGCCGCAGAAACATCTTTCTGCGTCATGCTACCATCCAACTGAAGTGACGGTTCAATAACCTTATCAAGTTCTACCTACCTCCCACTCAATTCTTTCGAGAGAAACTTTTTCTCGAGAAAGGACCCGTTTTAAGCAACAAACACTTTGCCCTTGGATCTGAGATAGAAGGTATACCCAACTGTTTCCTTAGGGTATCTTATGAAGATGCACTTTTCCGCTTTGGGTTCGAGCTTATCAGGCATAAGCGTCGCATTCCCAAACTCTAAGAAATGACAGCTTAGGTTTCTGCCAAACCAAATTTCATACGTTGTCATCTCAATGGACTTAGATGGTGCCCTATTTTAAAGTGAATGTAGTTGTCTCTAATGCATAACCCCAAAATGATAGTGGCAAAACGATAAGAGACATCATAGTACGCACCATATCCAATAGAGCATGACTGCGACGTTCGGACACACCATCACTACGGTGTTCCAGGTGGCGTGAGTTGTGAAACAATTTTCACATTATCTTAAGTTGCATACCAAACTCGTAACTCAGATATTTACCTCCACGATCATATCGTAGACATTTTATCTTCTTGTCACGATGATCTCAAACTTCACTCTGAATTTGTTTGAACTTTTCAAACGTTTCAGACTTGTGTTTCATTAAGTAAATATCCCCATATCTACTCAAATCATCAGTGAAGGTAAGAAAATAGCGATATCCACCGCACGCTTCAACACTCATTGGATTGCTACAGCAACATGTATCATTTCCAATAAGTCACTTGCCCGTTCCATCATATCGGAAAACGGGGTCTTAGTCATCTTGCCCAAGAGGCATGGTCCGCATGTCTCAACCGATTCGAAATCGAGTTAGTCAAAAGATCCATCAGCATGGAGTTTCTTCATGCGCTTTACACCAATATGACCCTGGCGGCAGTGCCACAAGTATGTGGTACTATCATTATTAACTTTGCATCTTTTGGCATCAATGAACATGTGTATTACTACGATCGAGATTCAATGAACCATTCACATTGGGTGCATGACCATTGAAGGTATTATTCATGTAAACAGAATAACCATTATTCTCTAACTTAAATGAATAACCGTATTGCAATAAACACGATATAATCACGTTTATGCTCAACGCAAACACCAAATAACATTTATTTAGGTTCATCACTAATCCCGAAGGTAGAGAGAGCGTGCGATGGTGATCACATCAACCTTGGAAACACTTCCAATACACATCGTCACCTCGCCCTTAGCTAGTCTCTGTTTATTCCGTAGCTTTTATTTCGAGTTACCAACATTTAGCAACTGAACCGGTATCTAATACCCAGGTGCTACTAGGAGTACTAGCAAGGTACACATGAATAAAACGTATATCAAATATACTTCTGTTGACGTTGCCAGCCTTCTTATCTACAGAGTATCTAGGGTTGTTCCGCTTCAGCGACCGCTCTCCTCATAATAGAAGCACTTAGTCTCGGGTTTGGGTTCAACCTTGGGTTTCTTCACTGGAGCAGCAACTGGCTTGCCATCCATGAAGTTTCCCTCCTTGCCCTTGCCCTTCTCGAAACTAGTGGTTTTACTAACCATCAACACTTGATGCTCCTTCTTGATTTCTACCTTCGCGGTGTCAAACATCGCGAGTAGCTCAGGGATCATTATTTCCATCCCTGGCATTTTATAGTTCATCACGAAGCTCTAGTAGCTTTGTGGCAGTGACTTGGAGAACTATATCAACCACTATCTTATCTGGAAGATCAACTCCCACTCGATTCAAGCGATTGTAGCACCCAGACAATTTGAGCACATGCTCACCGATTGAGCTATTCTCCTTCATCTTGCAGGCAAAGAATCTTGTTAGAGGTCTCATACCTCCCAACACGGGCACGAGCCTGAGATCCCAATTTCAGCTCTTAGAACATCTCATATGTTCCGTGACGTTCAAAAACGTTTTGGAGCCTCAATTCTAAGCCGTAATGCATGACGCACTGAACTATCAAGTAGTCATCAAAACGTGCCTGTCAGATGTTCACAACATCTACAGACGACGCTTGAGGGGGTGGCGCACCGAGCGGTGCATTAAGGACATAAGCCTTCTGTGCAGCAAATGAGGACAATCCTCAGATCACGGACCTAGTCCGCATTATTTCTACCAACATCTTTCAATTCTATTTTCTCTAGGAACGTATAAAAATAGGGGAGCTACAGCGCGAGCTATTGATCTACAACATAATTTGTAAAATCACTTTGACTATGTTCATGATAATGAGTTCAATTAATCATATTACTTAAGAACTCCCACTCAAATCAATATCCCTCAGGTTGTCTAAGTGTGACATGATCCAAATCCACCAACCCAAGTCCGATCATCACGTGAGATGAGGTGGTTTCAATGGTGAACATCTCCATGTTGATCATATCTACTATATGACTCATGTTCGACCTTTCGGTCTCTTGTGTTCCGAGGCCATGTCTGTACATGCTAGGCTCGTCAATTTTAACCCGAGTGTTCCGCATGTGCAACACTGGCTTCCACCCGTTGTATGCGAACGTAGAGTCTATCACACCCGATCATCACGTGGTGTCTCGAAACGACGAACTTTCGCAACGGTGCACACTCGGGGAGAACACAATTCTATCTTGAAATTTTAGTGAGGGATCACCTTATAATGCTACCGTCGTCCTAAGCAAAACAAGGTGCATAAAAGGATTAACATCACATGCAAATCATAAGTGACATGATATGGCCATGATCTTGTGCTTTTGATCTCTATCTCCAAAGCACCGGCATGATCTCCATCGTCACCGGCATGACACCATGATCTCCATCAATGTGTCGCCATGAGGTTGTCGCACCAACTATTGCTTCTACAACTATTGCTAACTCATAGCGATAAAGTAAAGCAGAAACGGCGAAAATAATTAAAGACAACCCTATGGCTCCTGCCGGTTGCCGTACTCATCGACATGCAAGTCGTGATAATCTATACAAAACATGATCATCTCATACATCACGTATATCTCATCATGTAATTGGCCATATCACATCATAACATACCCTGCAAAAACAAGTTAGACGTCCTCTAATTGTTGTTGCATGTTTTACGTGGCTGCTACGGGTATCTAGCAAGAACGATTCTTACCTACGCAAAAACCACAACGGTGATACACAAATTGCTATTCAACCTTCTCAAGGACCGCCTTTGTCGAATCTGATCCAACTAAAGTGGGAGAGACAGACACCCGCCAGCCATCTTTATGCAACAAAGTCACATGTCAGTTGATGGAACCGGTCTCTCGTAAGCGTACGAGTAATGTTGGTCTGGGCGCTTCATCCCACAATACTGCTGAATCAAGAAAAGTCCAAGGGATGAAGCAATATGAGCATCAACGCCCACAAACTCCTTTGTGTTCTACTCGTGATCTCATCTATGCATAGACCTAGCTCTGATACCACTGTTGGGGAACGTTGCATGGGAAACAAAAAATTTCCTACGCACACGCAAGATCTATCCATGGTGATGAGCATCTACGAGAGGGAGAGTGGATATACATACCCTTGTAGATCGCTAAGTGGGAAGCCTTAAGAAACGCGGTTCGTGTAGTCGAACGTCTTCGCAATCCAAATCGCAGCCGTCCCGCGATCCGTCCCGATCTAGCGCCGAATGGACGGCACCTCCGCGTTCATCACATGTACAGCTTGATGACGATCTCCGCCTTCTTGATCCAGCAAGAGGTACGAAGAGGTAGACGAGTTCTCCAGCAGCGCGACGGCGTGGCGGCGATGGTGGTGGAACTATTCCGGCAGGGCTTCACCTAAGCACTGCTGAAAAGTAGAGGAGACGATCTATTGGGGAGAGAGGGCTGCACCGTGGCTTGGTTGTTTTGGCCCTCTCTCCCCTCTAGTATATATAGGAGGGAGGGGAGGGGCTGGCGCCCCTAGGGTTTCCCCTAGGAGTCGGCCAAACCAGGAGGAGGTGGAGGAGTCCACCTCCAATCCTACTCCAAGTAGGATTCCTTTCCTACTTGGAGTTTCCCTTCCCCACTTGGTTTTTTTTTCCTTTCCCCTCACCCTAGCCGCATGGGCCCTTAGGGGCTGGCTTGCCCAGCCCACTAGGGGCTGGTGCGCCACCCCTAAGGCCCACGTGGCCTCCCGGCGTGAGTGGCCCCTCCCGATGGCCCTCCGGAACCCTCCTGGCACCCCCGGTACATTACCGGAATTACCCGAAACTTTTCCGGTGACCAAAACGGGACTTCCTATATATCAATATTTACCCCCGGACCATTCCGGAGCTCCTCGTGACGTCCGGGGTCTCATCCGGGACTCCGAAGAACCTTCGGTCACCAACATACATAACTCAACTATACCGAAACGTCACCGAACCTTAAGTGTGCAGACCCTGCGGGTTTGAGAACTATGCAGACATGACCGAGACACCTCTACGGTCAATAACCAATAGCGGGACCTGGATATCCATATTGGCTCCTACATATTCTACGAAGATCTTTATCAGTTGAACCTCTATGTCAAGGATTCAGTTAATCCCATATGATGTTCCCTTTGTTCTTTGGTATGTTACTTGCCCGAGATTCGATCGTCGGTATCTCTATACCTAGTTCAATCTCGTTACCGGCAAGTCTCTTTACTCGTTCCATAATACAAGATCTCGTGGCTAAATCTTTAGTCACTTTGCTTGCAAGGCTTATTGTGATGTTGTATTACCGAGTGGGCCCTGAGATACCTCTCCGTCACGTGGAGTAACAAACCCCAGTCTTGATCCATGCCAACTCAACAGACACCCTCGGAGATACCTGTAGAGCATCTTTATAGTCACCCAGTTACGTTGCGATGTTTGATACACACAAGGTATTCCTCCAGTGTCAGTGAGTTGCATGATCTCATGGTCATAGGAACAGATACTTGACATGCAGAAAACAATAGCAATAAACTGACACGATCATATGCTACGTTCATAGTTTGGGTCTTGTCCATCACATCATTCTCCTAATGATGTGATCCCGTTATCAAATGACATCTCATGTCTATGGCTAGGAAACCTTGACCATCTTTGATCAACAAGCTAGTCTACTAGAGGCATACTATGGACACAGTGTTGTCTATGTATCGACACATGCAATTGAGTTTCCAATCAATACAATTATAGCATGGATAATAAACGATTATCATGAACAAGGAAATATAATAATAACCACTTTATTATTGCCTCTAGGGCATATTTCCAACAAATGTTTGGTTCGAGTCCTGAGCTGTCGGACACTAGCCTGGCGTGGGAAAAGGTGATTAGTCCAGGCAAGTGATTAGCCAGGGCCAGGCCTCCGATTCCTCACGCCTGGATGCCAGGCAAGTGTTGCCTGGAAGCTAACCCCTCCCATATATATTATTTTATTTGACTCACAAGTCACAACGCATATATATAGCTCATCTAAGCACGTTACCAGTCAGGCACCAACCGAACGCAGACATCCCAGGCCAGCCTAACCAGGCAAAAATCGTGAATATCTCAGGTTGTGGCCAGGCACTACTTTTTCTCAGGCAGGGTAACCAGGACACAAACCAAACTGACCCTGAGCCCTTATCATTTTGCCTTGGTAATGGATGAGGTCACAAGGGATATACAAGGAGATATCCCATGGTGTATGCTCTTTGGGGACGATGTGGTGTTAGTCGATAATAGTCGGACGGGGTCAGCAGGAAGTTAGAGCTATGGAGACAAACATTCGTCGAAAAGTTTTAGACTTAGTAGAACTAAAACCGGGTACATGAGATGCAGTTTCAGTACTACTAGGCATGAGGAGGAGGAGGTTAGCCTTGATGGGCAGGTGTTGCCTCAGAAGGACACCTTTTGATATTTGGGGTCAATGCTGCAGAAGGATGTGGCTATCGATGAAGATGTGAACCATCAAATTAAAGCCAGATGGATGAAGTGGTGTCAAGCTTTTGGCATTCTCTGTGACAAGAGAGTGCCACAAAAGCTAAAAGGCATGTTCTATAGATCAACGGTTCGACCCGCAATGTTGTATGGCGCTGAGTGTTGGCCGACGAAAAGGCGACATGTGCAACAGTTAGGCGTGGCGGAGATGCGCATGTTGAGATGGATGTGTGGCCACACAAGGAATGACTATGTCCGGAATTATGATATACGAGATAGAGTTGGGGTAGCGCCGATTGAAGAGAAGCTTGTCCAACATCGTCTGAGATGGTTTGGACATATTCAACGCGGGTCTCCGGAAGCACCAATGCGTAGCGGACGGCTAAAACGTGCTGATAATGTCAAAACAGGCCGGGTAGACCGAACTTGACACGGGAGGAGTCCGTAAAGAGAGACCTGAAGGATTGGAGCATCGCCAAAGAACTAGCCATGAACAGGGGTGCTTGAAAGCTTGTTGTTCATGTGCGAGAACCATGAGTTGATCGCGAGATCTTATGGGTTTCACCTCTAGCCTACCCTAACTTATTTGGAATTAAAGGCTTTGTTGTTGTTGTAAAACCGCTACATGGCTCTGCCCATGTAATATATGGGCCAACCCACGTAGCGTTACATAGTGCAACTATTTTGTCTCAACTATTTAGTCGAGCTCCCTACACCACAGCTCTAATTTTTTTCCGAATTATCTAAAACAAAAAAGGTACCATGCGACGCGTTCACTTTGTTCGCTGGTTTGTTTATTTTTGTTCATTTAGTTTTCTCCTTCTTTAATTTCACTTATATTTCAAAATATTATATACTTACATATATATTTCAAAAGCTAACTTTACTTCATTTCTGAAAATGTTCACCGTACATAAAAAATGTTCATAAAAAATAAAAAATGTATTCATGCAATTTAAAAAATATTCATACCATTCCAATATCATGTTTGTGATATTTAAAAAAATGTTCATACATTTTTAAATATGGTCATGACATATAAAAATAATTAAATGTAAAACAATCACGTAATTTCGAAAATATGTTTGTACCTTCAAATAAAATGTTCACGCTTTAAAAATATGGTCATAAACATGATTAAGAAAACCCGACATAAAAAACCCGCATAAAAAGGCGAAAATGCGTGCGAAAAAATAAATAAATAACAAAATCCGGAGGGAGCGCCCAGAGCATGACTCGTGGCGGCGGCTGAGAGCGTGTCGAGTGGCACGCTCTCAGCCCACCCCGAAGATCGTTGAGAGGCTCCCGGAGGAGCGCTCGTCAACTAGTTGCTCTCGGCTTAAGCCCTAAAGTAGTTGATCTCGAGTGGGCCAGCATAGAGCTCGCGGGATTTCAACGTGTTTAGGTTGATAATTGTTGAGGCTTAAGTTTTGCCAAAATTTCTTTGCTTTTGTAAAAAAACATAGTTTAGAAAAAAATTATTTAGAGAGAATTCAAAGCATCCATATTCAATCACTAATAACTAAGTGTTTGCTCAAGTGAATTTGGGCATGGCCTTTTCACATTTTCTCACATTAAGCACACCAATATAAAAGGATCACACCACACGGTCTTGAAGTGAATTACTACAACTCATTAAACATTTGAATTGGAAATATGAAGTTGCAATAAACAATAAAAGGGTTTCTTAGTAAATGGATAAAAGATAGGAGTAATTCAATTACCAATGACATTATGCATTGATCATAAATCATTTTATTAAAAGAAGGGCTTCCTCTTCCGATTTTCATTAAAAGAAAGCATGTGGGTCAGATTACAAAAGCAAATAAACAAAAGAAAAGAAACAACTCAGTAACAAGATACCCCCCGGCAAATGCCAGGCAGCAGCTCTAAGGAACTACAGAACCTACCACAAATTCCATACTGAACACAATGCAACAGAACATAACATCACCCATAAAGAAGTGCGACAGGGCTAAGAGGGATAGACAAAAAAATAAGTGAATGAAGTGTAGGAGATATGCCCTAGAGGCAATAATAAATGTTATTGATTATCTCCCTGTTCATAATTATGTTTATGTTCCATGCTATAACTGCTATGGTTCTCGAGTCTACAATAACCACGAGGCTCGAAGGAAGACTCATATGCACGTGTGGAATAATAAACGGTAAAATGTATTCCTAGTCTGGCCTCTAAGACTGGCTCAAGTATTGCATGATGATCCTGTTTTCCTGATCATGGGCATGGCTATGCCGGCAATTTTGTGGGCACAATGTTAGAAGAACATTTGTGTTGAATCGACCCGAATTGATGTTATGCTATGAGATACATTCGTCACAAGTTAATGGTTAATAACACAGAGATGGTTAACATTTGCATGATTCCTTAGACCATGAGAGTATCGAGTTTCTTCATGCTTGCTTCATGAACTTTGGGGTTTGTTAAACGTCATCTGTAAATGGGTGGCTATTACGGCGGCTTACGGGTTCATGGAAAAGTATGTCAAGTAACTCGATAGCTCAAGATTGGGATTTGCTCCTCCGACGATGGAGAGATATCTCTGGGCCCTCTCGGTGTTACGGTATCCATCATCGTCTGGCCAAACACTTTGTGATTTGATCACGGGGATGCCGGAACACGGGAACGAGAAAAGAGAACAATACCGGTAATGAGGTAACTAGCATAGTGGACAAGTTGTTGATCCACGGGGATGCCAACATGTCTCACCTCGGGTATTTGTAACATACCGCGAAGCAACAGGAATAGCACACGGCAACTGGAGGTTCACTCGAATATTCATTCGTGTGGGTATAGGGGTCAATATGGGTGTCCACGGCTCCGATGTTGATCATTGATCGGAAGGGGTTCCGGGTCATGTCTATACTTCACCGAACCTATAGGGTCACACGCTTAAGGGTCATCTATCTGCTGAATACTAGATGGGGAGTCTGAGAGAAAATCACCGAAAAAGTTTCGGACGAAACGGAAACGTTCCGGAGAGGATATCGGAATAGTTCCGGTGAAACTGAAAAGTTGTTTCAGGGTATTCCATAAAGTCAAATTGGTTTCGGCACATGCCTGGAAATTATTGGAAGGTACCAGAATTGTTCCGGTAACTTCTGAGATTTTTCAGAGACAAAAACCGGAAATGTTCCGGACTGCCGGAACCGCTTTAGTTGCTTTTCACAGATGAAAATCACTAAACCGAAAAGTTGTTTCGGAGTACACCATAAAGTCAAAATGGTTTCGGCACATGCCTGATAATTCTTGGAGGGTGCCAGAATCGTTCTGGAAACTTTCTGGAATTTTCCGGGATGAAAACCGGAAATGTTCCGGAGCTGCCGGAACCGCTTCAGATGCTTTTCGCAGATGAAAATCACTAAACCGGAATTGTTTCGGATCACGTTGAAAATTATTTTAGTAGGTACTGGAAATGTTCTAAGCCCACATGAATATTTTCAGTTCGAACGGACGCTGAAATATGTCATCATGAATAGTGAAAGTGCTTTTTGGATTACTTTTTGGAAAGCCACCTTTTTGGGCTTTTGCTCCAAAATATCTTGGAGATGACATGGATGGATGTGGCTGAAATTTCAGCCCCTCCACCCCTCCTTCTCCTATAAATAGAGGTGGAGGGGGCAGCCCAAATCTCATCCTTGCTCTCATACACATGCCATAGACTTGTCTGGCTTCTCTCTCCCTCCCAGCGAAATAGTTTCGTAGAGCCGAAAGGTTGTCTGGGTTCCGGCAGGAACTAGTTCTGGACGGCGAAGCCCTGCCGGATAGTTGAGACCGTATGTGTGCAACTCTGTAGAGAGATCGTAGTTTCGGTCTTAGTTTGAGAGTGCCTCCCGAAGGGCTGTCCGAGTGACTGTCCGAGTTTCGATGGTCCTCCCGAAGGGCTGTCCGAGTGACTGTCCGAGTTTCGATGGTCCTCCCGAAGGGCTGTCCGAGTGACTGTCCGAGTTTCGATGGTCCTCCCGAAGGGCTGTCCGTGACACCGTCCGAGGGACTGTCCGACCGCCCCCCGGAGGGCTGTCCGGGGGCGGATGAGGGTATACATCCTCGTGGTTGGGAGGTTGTAAATCCTAGCTGCGGGGATCTGCACCGCCGATCGTCATCGACTCTTCTTCCGCTGCGCTACGAGTCGGTAACGAAAAAGATCAAACCTTGTATGCAGTCTCCATAGTGATCCTGGGCTGGTACGTACGTCGGAAAATTTTTGTTTTCTGCTGCGTTACCCTACAGTGGCATCAAGAGTCGTGCTATGCGTAGATGTAGGTTGCGATCTAGAATACATAGAGATGTATGGGTGTTGCACAATATAATTAGGTAGTAGATGAGATCTATTGCTGTAAATTATTTGTGCGGGTAGCAGATGAAATCTGTTACCCGATGTTCTTGTTGCTTCCCCTGAATTTGCGTAGTCCTGATCTTGACGGCATGGTGGAATCTCACAAAGTTCTGGCAATCCGCGATCCTTTCATGCTGCTCCTGAGTATGCTGATTGACAGATTAACGAAGTGCTAACAGTTCTTTGGGTTCCACCATAGTTAAAGAAAGATGGATGTTTCGCAGACGAAAGGGCAATGCAGATATGATCTGCACGGGGGTCACGCGTATGACGAAGTTTAGTATGGGGCTCGAGATTTTATTATCTCGTGTTTCATACACCCTGGAAAGTTAATCTAGCAACTTGAATTATCATACTTGATGATGGACGTTGGTAGCTTCGGTTTGTTTCGAAACCTTAGAAGCCACGAAAAATAAAATTTTGCATGAACCGATTAGAGGCATCTAACTTGGTTTTGCAGGATGGTTTGCATGTGCATATGATGTGGTATAGCAGTGCTCATAATAATTTGATTATGTATGAGATGACTATATGATGTAATTTGATTAACATGACCTGCGTGTCATGATTCGGCATGATGGCTGGAGCCATATGATTGTCACTTTAATGACCTGCGTGTCAACCTTAAGTAATGCACTTATTTTATTAGCTATAGAGATAGCAATATTATCTGGTGCATCGACAAGGTGGTGGCAATCTTCGCGAAGGTGAACACCGATGCGAATGCCGGAGACGAAGAAATGAAAGACTTCTCCGTCAGAAAGGGCTATACCATATCATGCTATTATGAATTGCCTGAGATGTTTATCCCTTATGATGCACCCTTTTTGATTGCGCGGTAGTCGCTTTTTATTAGGGTGATCTCTCACTTAAAATATCAAGTAGTTAGTGTTCTCCCAAGTGTAGCACCATCACGGCACCTATCTCTTCGGGGCATCACATGATCTCCATGGGTGCGAACGATTAGAGAAGTGTGAGGCGGGTGAGTTGAGACCTCGCAGCGAGATCACTTGGTTGTCTTGACGTTCAGGCAGGACAGTCCTGAGCTCGGAACACACGCATCGAAAGATGAACAAGAATCACATAGAGATGTGATCGGCAAGTTTGCCTACCGATTGAAGTTCGCGCCATTTGAGTTCATCTCGAACCGTGGCGTTGAATTGAAATGTGGATCTTGTATCACTCACAATCAATTATGAGAGATATTGATTTGAGTGGGAGCGCACTGTAGAATTAACTTGTTTAATTCTCAGTGCAATTAATTTTGAACACTGTCTAAATGTGGTTTGCATAATAGTTGTAGAATAATGGCTCGCGTTTCCACCTTCCCTATTAAAATTGAATAGCTGTTAAATATCTGGTTAAAACTTTATGGTTGGTAACGTAATGTGAGGATTGTCCTCAAGAGTGCCGAGAAGGACTTTGTCCTATCGCATGCTTTCGGTATTCTCCCGCTAATGCTATGGATCATATGACTCTCGTCCTTCGATCCAAAAGCTAGAATTCCATTTCGGTCAAGTGCAATATGTTTGATTCCATGAAACCCGAACTTCAAAAGTTTGGGATAGCTATGTGATATTCATGGAACTGAAAATCATTTTCAGACACAAACAAAGGCTAAAAGATATTTGATATCCAAAGCAATGTTTGTTTTGCAAACTGTTAGTAAAAGTGTTTACTATGCATTTGACTAATAACAGAGGGATCCAGTAGAACGCCTGTCATATGATGAAGGTGAATAAAACAACAACTTAAAGGAAATGTCCAAAGGGTGTTAGTATGACTTACACGCCTAGGAAATCCGGGGCTAACGCCACTCTTAAGTTGGATGCTTCTTCTGAGAGTAGGAGAAATACTAAAAGTTAAACTGTTAGAAGTATAAAGGCAAAAGGATAGAAGACTGGAATATCCAGCTCATGTATGAATGTCATACAGGTTTTTGATGTATAGAAGGCTGGTCAAAGATATAGTTCTTGGGAATTATGGTTAAACATGTTAATCACTAATTCTTGGGTATTGTGAGTTAATCACAAAGATACCCGCTCGATTGCATTCTGTTGCAACTCGATGTAAGAACTACTATGGCCTGAAAGACTAGCCAGGAATGAGGTTTAGATACACGCAGGGAACATAGTAAATGTTACTATGCCTTCCATAGGTGTATTCCCTATGTATTTACTTTCATAATTCATTTTAGAGTTTCACACTCTAGCCCTTTGCATAAGGTATCTTGCAAGAAGGTTGTTCATAAGAGAACTTTTGATGTTCGGTGTTATGAATAACATAAGGGCCATACTTTCATTATGAATGAGACGTATGTTATGAATATTGATAATAATACATTACCTCTGGGTTTACTTTCATAATTCATTTTAGAGTTTCATACACTCTAGCCCATTGCACAATGTTTGTTGCAAAAGAGTTGTTCATAAAACAACAATTGTTGTTCAGTATTATGAATAACATGAAGGGCCATGCTTCCATCCTAGATGGGATGTATGTTATGAATATTGATGGAAAATATGATACATCCATAACACTGACGCTAAATGTCGCAAGACTAAAAGAATACCACACAAGTGTGGCACTGCATTTGGTCACATTGGAGAAACCCGCATGGAAAATTCCATTATGATGGATTTTGAAGTCGTTTGATTTTGAATCATCTGACACTTGCAACTTTCCTCTGAAAAGTGAAGTGACTGAAATACCGTTCACAGGCCATAAGGAACGAGCAAAGAACATATTGGTGATCATACATTGTGATGTGTGTAGTCCAATAAATGTTGTTGCAAGTAGTGGATTTATCTATCTTCAGAAATGACTCAAGTAGATATATGGATATTTACTTGTTGAGACGAAGTCTGGATCTTTTGAATTCATTCATAAGGTTTTCAAAAATGAAGTAGAAGTTATTGTAACAAGAATATTATGTTTCTACAATTCGATTGCAGAAAGGAATATTTGAGTTACAAGTTTAGCGAATGTCTGATGAGTTATGAAAGGGGTTTCATAACTTGCACCTCCCGGAACACCACTGCAAGTGAAAAGTCCGTGAAGATGTAATCGAACCATTTATGACATGGTAAGATCAAAGATGACATAAATAAATTTTCCATTATCCCTTTTATAGAGTGATGCTTTAGAGACTGCGGCTTTTACACTGAAAAGAGCTCCATCAGGTCTGTTGAAATGACGCCATGGTGTGGTACGCCCAACCATGTTATATCTTTTCTTAACATTTGGAATATGGGGCTTGTGTAAAAGGTTACAAACCTATTCCAAATCAGACAAGTGCTACTTTGTAAGGTTATCCCAAGTCATTGGGTATTCCCCCACCACTATACCGAGGCAAAGGGTTTTGCCGCAAAACGGTATGCTTTTAAAGAGAATAGTTCTTTCAAAAGGTGAGTGGGAGGACAGTGCAACTCGACGAGATAACCAGTATCTTCGTCATCAGATCAAAGGAAAGAAACCTTGGAAGTGATTTCGGAGTTTCCTACTGCGACTGATACGGAAGTCTCTACAATAAAATGTATGGACTTCGGTCGAACTTGCAGCTGAACCACGTAGGCAAAGCTCGTGCAAACCTATCAGGTGCGCAAACGAGATATTGTTGTTAGACAACAGTATACCTACAATACACAAGGAAGCGTTGATGGGCCCTGACTCCGGAATTGGCTAAATGCCAATACAATCCGAGATAGTTTCCATATAAGTGATTCGAGATTAAAATCTTGATACACCTTTCGGAAGACTTAGAGTCTAACGAATATTTATGGAACTAAAAACTGATACGGATAAAATGGTTTATCCATAAAGCTCGACTTGTTGCCATAACAAGTTCAAGGAGTTGACTACGATGAGATTGTCTCACCGTAGCGATGCTTGAAGTCGGTTCGGGTTGAACTAGCAATTAATACATATTTCAATCATGAGATATGAAACATGGATGACAAAAGGATTTCCATCTGATGGAAATGAAACCTAGGACTTGTATGTGATACAGTCCAAAGTAATTTGTTGATCCAGAGGATGCTAGTAAGTATGCAAACTTCAGAGTTCCAGCGATGAACAGAAGAGAGCAAAGTGGAGTTGGAATCTTCGTTTTTGATGGAATGGTCAAAGGGGTTTGACTTCATCAAATGGGTATCGAAGATGCTTGTGATTCAACAAAGTAAGTGGGAGCATGATAATATTTCTAAAAACCTTGTGTACTTGACACATTGTTAAATTGGAAATAAATTTCTTGGCACGAATTAGGACTTCATTTGAAAATAGTTTTTCGATGAAGTGCTTAGGCTAAATAGCCTCAATATTAGGCATGATGATCTATGGAGGTAGATTTACCTAATAGGTCTAAGCTATGAATACATATTGACAAGATGCTAAAACTTTTTAGCATTTAAAAACGCCAAGGAGTGATTCTTGCCGAAGTCACATGGAAAGAGTTTTGCAAGACTCGGTGTCTCAAAACACTGATGAGCAAAATACATGATGGAGATTCCACACACTCTTGTGTTTGGATTAATCATGTATTCCATGGTATGTAAATCAACCAGATATGTCCAATACTCCAAAGTTGTTGCGAGTATAGATACCATAGTGATCAAAGTACTGATCATAGGACAACAGTGAAAGATGTCATTGAGTACTAGAGTAGTAGTGATGACATGTTTTCTCGCAAGCAGAGATTATGAAGTGCTCGTTGTAAGTAATTACATCGATACAGTCTTCATCAATGCTCCATGCGATTTTCGATTTAAGTTAAGGGTTTTTTTTGTGTAATACACAATATGGTGGCACGGTAGTTGGAAATTGTTCCAAACAAGATACTGTGGCGAATTCTATAACAAAGGCTAAGTATGTTGACGCTTAAGAAGCGACAAAGAAGTTGTTGAATCATATAGTTCATTCATGAACTTAGTATGGTTCCAAGATGGCTTTGGTCTATGGGACACTATTGCAGATAGTTGCTCCATAGCTCAGTCTGAGGAATCAGTTTTCGACCAATGATTCACACATATGCAAAGCCAAGTCCACACAAAATATGAATTTTGTGAAAGCGTGAAAACGCGAGGATATGCAAAGTTACACACGGAGCTGAAGTCGTCAGATCCGTTGGACATCAGGCTATACCACATGCGAAGCATATTTTACACCGGTATGCCACAGGTGTAAAGTGCATTAGCATTGACTAGATTATTGACTCTAGTGCAAGTGGGAGTCCGTAGGAGATATGCCCTAGAGGCAATAATAAATGTTATTGATTATCTCCCTATTCATAATTATGTTTATGTTCCATGCTATAACTGCTATGGTTCTCGAGTCTACAATAACCACGAGGCTCGAAGGAAGACTCATATGCACGTGTGGAATAATAAACGGTAAAATGTATTCCTAGTCTGGCCTCTAAGACTGGCTCAAGTATTGCATGATGATCCTGTTTTCCTGATCATGGGCATGGCTATGCCGGCAATTTTGTGGGCACAATGTTAGAAGAACATTTGTGTTGAATCGACCCGAATTGATGTTATGCTATGAAATACATTCGTCACAAGTTAATGGTTAATAACACAGAGATGGTTAATGTTTGCATGATTCCTTAGACCATGAGAGTATCGAGTTTCTTCATGCTTGCTTCATGAACTTTGGGGTTTGTTAAACGTCATCTGTAAATGGGTGGCTATTACGGCGGCTTACGGGTTCATGGAAAAGTATGTCAAGTAAATCGATAGCTCAAGATTGGGATTTGCTCCTCCGACGATGGAGAGATATCTCTGGGCCCTCTCGGTGTTACGGTATCCATCATCGTCTGGCCAGACACTTTGTGATTTGATCACGGGGATGCCGGAACACGGGAACGAGAAAAGAGAACAATACCGGTAACGAGGTAACTGGCATAGTGGACAAGTTGTTGATCCACGGGGATGCCAACATGTCTCACCTCGGGTATTTGTAACATACCGCGAAGCAACAGGAATAGCACACGGCAACTGGAGGTTCACTCGAATATTCATTCGTGTGGGTATAGGGGTCAATATGGGTGTCCACGGCTCCGATGTTGATCATTGATCGGAAGGGGTTCCGGGTCATGTCTATACTTCACCGAACCTATAGGGTCACACACTTAAGGGTCATCTATCTGCTGAATACTAGACGGGGAGTCTGAGAGAAAATCACCGAAAAAGTTTCGGATGAAACGGAAACGTTCCGGAGAGGATATCGGAATAGTTCCGGTGAAACTGAAAAGTTGTTTCAGGGTATTCCATAAAGTCAAATTGGTTTCGGCACATGCCTGGAAATTATTGGAAGGTACCAGAATTGTTCCGGTAACTTCTGAGATTTTTCAGAGACAAAAACCGGAAATGTTCCGGACTGCCGGAACCGCTTTAGTTGCTTTTCACAGATGAAAATCACTAAACCGAAAAGTTGTTTCGGAGTACACCATAAAGTCAAAATGGTTTCGGCACATGCCTGATAATTCTTGGAGGGTGCCAGAATCGTTCTGGAAACTTTCTGGAATTTTCCGGGATGAAAACCGGAAATGTTCCGGAGCTGCCGGAACCGCTTCAGATGCTTTTCGCAGATGAAAATCACTAAACCGGAATTGTTTCGGATCGCGTTGAAAATTATTTTAGTGGGTACTGGAAATGTTCTAAGCCCACATGAATATTTTCAGTTCGAACGGACGCTGAAATATGTCATCGTGAATAGTGAAAGTGCTTTTTGGATTACTTTTTGGAAAGCCACCTTTTTGGGCTTTTGCTCCAAAATATCTTGGAGATGACATAGATGGATGTGGCTGAAATTTCAGCCCCTCCACCCCTCCTTCTCCTATAAATAGAGGTGGAGGGGGCAGCCCAAATCTCATCCTTGCTCTCATACACATGCCATAGACTTGTCTGGCTTCTCTCTCCCTCCCAGCGAAATAGTTTCGTAGAGCCGAAAGGCTGTCTGGGTTCCGGCAGGAACTAGTTCTGGACGGCGAAGCCCTGCCGGATAGTTGAGACCGTATGTGTGCAACTCTGTAGAGAGATCGTAGTTTCGGTCTTAGTTTGAGAGTGCCTCCCGAAGGGCTGTCCGAGTGACTGTCCGAGTTTCGATGGTCCTCCCGAAGGGCTGTCCGAGTGACTGTCCGAGTTTCGATGGTCCTCCCGAAGGGTTGTCCGAGTGACTGTCCGAGTTTCGATGGTCCTCCCGAAGGGCTGTCCGTGACACCGTCCGAGGGACTGTCCGACCACCTCCCGGAGGGCTGTCCGGGGGCGGATGAGGGTATACATCCTCGTGGTTGGGAGGTTGTAAATCCTAGCTGCGGGGATCTGCACCGCCGATCGTCATCGACTCTTCTTCCGCTGCGCTACGAGTCGGTAACGAAAAAGATCAAACCTTGTATGCAGTCTCCATAGTGATCCTGGGCTGGTACGTAGGTCGGAAATTTTTTGTTTTCTGCTGCGTTACCCTACATGAAGTAGACCAGGCCGCGCTTCACGACAACTTCCTTCTAGCCACTAATCCTGTGAACCCCGTATCTCTTGCCTTGTGACGCCTTGTAAGCTTCATTTGCTACTGCTCTAATAGTTTTCCCCCAACATCAACGCCTCTCTATTTGGTTCCTTTATCTACACAATAGACCAGCCAATAATCCAATAGCAAATCAGCTTAATGAGGATCATTGATCATATACATATATGAACCATTCGTATAAATGAGAAGAAATAAAGAACAAATAATATTTATTTATAATGAGATATGAATGCTTTATAATGGGCATTACCAAAGAGGAAAGGAGGAGAAAAAAGAAGAAAGAAAGAAAACGCTAAAGACAAATCTATGTAGTTCTTCCCTTTCCATTTCCTTTTTGACTTCTCCTTCGTATTGAAACATGTAAAACAAATAAAAAGAAGATAAAGGTTTGTGGTTAAAATGTACTCCTATGGAAATGCATTTAATTAGGAGCTAGCAATTGGGAAGCCTGAGAACTGGTTTAACTTTCCAATGAAATACGGTCGATCTTAAAGTGAAGCACTAGTAGATATCATGCAACACGAGTCCAAGTTTCTCATCAAGTGAGTAAGCAAACACTGTTCAACCAACCAGCAAAGGCAAAAAACGCAAACCAGACATGAGATAAACCCTAATCTAGCTCAAGATCACTACGGAAATCAAAGTTTCACCTGTTTCAAAAACGTTTGTATAATGCAAAAAATATGTTTGCAAATTTTACAAGATTTACACAAATTTAAACACTTTTGTGAATTTAATATATTTTTTACAAAATTACGAAAACTTCATTCTTCCAAAAACCCATAAATTTTAATAATAATAATATATTTAAATTTCCAATGATTTTTAAAAAATATTCCTGAATGTAAAATAAAAAAAAATCATATTTTTTTTAAACGGCAATATTTTTTCAATGAATAAATACGAAAATTATAAAATAAAGAAAACGTGAAAATAAAGAAGAAAAAAAGAATAGAAAATATGAAAGTAAAGCTAAAGAAACATGAAACAAGAAACAAAGCATAAAATAAAATACCAGCAGATGAAAACAGCAAAACGTAGGGAGAAATTTTGGAAGAAGAAAATCCGCTACATGGCTCTGCCCATGTAATACATGGGCTAAATAATGTATCGTTACACAGTGCAACTATTTTGTCTCAACTATTTAGTCGACCTCCCTACACCACAGCTCTTTTTTTTCCTCCATAAAAAAAAGCTCTCAGTTTCCATTTTGTTTTAAAAAGGTACCATGTGACGCTTGTTCACTTTGTTCGCTGGTGTTTGTTTGTTGTTTTTTTCACTTAGTTTTATTCTTCTTTAATTTCACTTATATTTCAAAACATTATATATGAATTTTTTTTTAAATCTAACTTTACTTCATTTTGTAAATGTTCACCGTGCATAATAAATGTTCACGAAAATGTGAAACTTTATTCATGCAATTTAAAAAAATGAACATACCATTCCAAAATCATTGTTTGTGATATTTCCAAAAACTGTTCACACATTTTAAAACATGTTCATAAAATTTCTATAAAAAATATTAAAAGTAAAAACCTATTCAGGTAATTTCTAAATAATGTTTGTACCTTGGAATAAAATTTTCATATCATAACAATTTTTCACAAATTTAAAAATATGGTCATGATATTTTCGGAAAAAAATTCATAAATGTTTAAACAAATATTAGCTTGAAAACAAATATTCGAACCATTTATCAATTTTTTCATGACATTTATATTTAAAAATATGTTGAAGATATTTAAATAAATAAATGTGTGATTAAAAATGTTGAGCGTGTATTAAAAAATGTTCAGAGTACAATTGACAAATGTACAAAATGTATTTGTGTATTTCAAAAATGTTCGTCGAGTATCTGAAAAATGTATAACGTATATTTAAAATATTTTGGACGTGTATTTGTAAAATGGCATTGAGTATTTTAAAATTAGGATGTGATTTTTTTTGGAAAAACAGAAAGAAAGAATGTGCGTAAACCCCCCAAAATTACCGATAAGAAAACTGGTAAATATTAAAGAAAAATATAAAAGAAACGAAAAAACCAGACGAAACTTTCGAAAACCCACACAGAATGTTAACAAAACAGCTAGCAACAGTGCACACTTCCCGCTATTGGGCCGCAGCCCGATAGGAGGCGCGCGGTTATTAGGCCTCGCAATAAGCACGACATACCCTTCCATCAAAAAAAAAAAAACCTGAGACGACCATAGTTCTTTACTTCCTGTACTTTTAATTTTGAACCTGACAAATTAGCTAGATAGGGTGTCTCTCTGGCTGTAGGGAGACACACGTGGTTAGGCTTTCCGCATGAAACTCTTAAAATACCCATGAACTTTCTCGATCAATAAAGCCTAACTATCGTTGCTAAAAAAAAAGACATTTTGAAAAAAAAAAACAAGACGTATCTTTGCTTTTTTATTTCTTTGAGGGAAAACACATATCTTTGTGTTAGTTGCAATGACCGACAAAATGGCAGAGTCCCCAATAACATGCCACATGTCAATTGTTAATTTCTAAGTTTCTAACCCACTTTGGCTAGGCATCGAACCCATCTACTGTAATAAACACGATTCCAAAAAATAAACTATTATTGTACTCCCTCCGTCCCAAAATAAGTGTCGCAAATTTAATACTAAATTAGTACAAATTTTGTACTAGATCAACGACACTTATTTTGGGACGAAGGAAGTAGTAAACAACTTAAGCAATAGATGCAACATGGATGGACCAATGAGACAATGCCAGTAAGCCAGTTGATCATCCTGTCCACTGGGAATCATATCATGGTCTTTGCGCGTCAACTGACTGGAAAGAGAGCCGTGTATATAGTGTCTGTCCAATCCATCCGGTAAAGCCCCTCCAATGTTCAGCAGACGTAGTACTATCCGTTAGTCTTTCATCAGAGTCATCTCAACAAAGGAAAAGGTCACACTTTCAGAGTTCCATCGTGTCATGTTTGCCTTTGTGTCCAAGACATTTCTCTACCTCTACGTGACAAAAGCCGGGCAACATGTGTCCATCCACGGAGTTAGAGCATCTACAGTCGGGCCTGGTAAATCCGGCCCTTCAAACGCCCGCGGACGCGTCCGGGCGTGTCCGTGGACACTGACCGGTCAAGCATCAAATCTGATCGTCCACATCCAACTCTCTCATATTTCATCCCCTAGATCCATACAAGAGCATGCAAAATGAATAGCCTACGTACTACGTACTATACTACTCTTCGTCGTCGTCGGAGATGACTTGAGCCGCCTGCGTCGGAGCATGAGCCACATGCGCCGCCCGCGCCGCCTCCATCTGCTGCCGACGAAGACGCCTGGCCTCCGCAGCCGACTCCGAGCGGATGGAGTTCGGGATGGCCAGCTGCTCCGGCCACAGATCCACGTCCGCTGGCGCCTCCTCCTCCAGCGGGGGCGCCTCCTCCGCCGGCTCCTGCAGCCCCCCCCCCCCAACTAGCGGCGGCGCCTCCTCCGCCGGATCCAGAGGTAGCCCCGCGGCCCTCCGGGTCCGGACCTGCTCAAGGAGCCAGAGACGGTGCTGGATCGTGTAGTGCCGGCGGCGTGGGGGCATGGATGACGGGCTCGGGTGGCGGCGGCGGAAGGGAGGAGGTGGATGTGCTAGGGCCGAGGGACGCCGACCGGCTTAAATAGCCGGCTATGGATAAGGGCGGGGAGCCATGTTGAGGAACGCAGCAGAAAACAAAAATTTCCGACCTACGCACCAGCCCAGGACCACTATGGAGACTGCATACAAGGTTTGATCTTTTTCGTTACCGACTCGTAGCGCAGCGGAAGTAGAGTCGATGACGATCGGCGATGCAGATCCCCGCAGCTAGGATTTACAACCTCCCAACCGCGAGGATGTATACCCTCATCTGCCCCTCGGACAGCCCTCCGGGAGGCGGTCGGACAGTCCCCCGGACGGTGTCGTGGACAGCCCTTCGGGAGGACCTCCGAAACTCGGACGGTCACTCGGACAGCCCTTCGGGAGGACCTTCGAAACTCGGACGGTCACACGGACAGCCCTTCGGGAGGCACTCTCGAACTAAGACCGAAACTACGATCTCTCTACAGAGTTGCACACATACGGTGTCATCTATCCGGCAGGGCTTTCGCCGTCTAGAACTAGTTCCTGCCGGAACCCAAACAGCCTTTCGGCTCTACGAAACTATTTCGCGAGGAGGGAGAGAGAAGCCAGACAAGTCTATGGCATGTGTATGAGAGTAAGGATGAAGTTTGGGCAGCCCCCTCACCTCCTATTTATAGGAAAACCAAGGGGTAAGATGGGCATTCAAAAATACCAAAGTACCCCCACTTTATGTCTCACATAATGGGCATAAGGGGAAAAAGGAGTGCCATGTGGAGCTCCAAGGAGGAGCTCCACCCTTGGCCGGTCACCTTCATGCCCCCCCCCCCAAAGGGGGTTCCTTGGTCCCTAAGTCGTTCTAGAAGCCTTTTTGCAAAAGCCCTAAAAGGTGGCTTTCAAATAAAGTAACCATAAAGCTGATTTCACTATGCATGACGACATTTTTTAGCGTCCGCTCGAACCGAAAATATTTATGTGGGCTTAGAACATTTCCAGTACCCACTAAAATAATTTTCGACGCGTTCCGAAAC
This sequence comes from Elymus sibiricus, assembly GCA_039707655.1. Classification (NCBI taxonomy): domain Eukaryota; kingdom Viridiplantae; phylum Streptophyta; class Magnoliopsida; order Poales; family Poaceae; genus Elymus; species Elymus sibiricus. The sequence continues at coordinate 405,244,733 of CM077671.1, forward strand.
AATTCCGGATTACTGATTTTCATCTGCGAAAAGCAAACAAAGCGGTTCCGGCAGCTCCGGAACATTTCCGGTTTTTCTTTCGGAAAATTCCCAGAAGTTTCCAGAATGATTCTGGCACCCTCCAAGAATTATCAGGCGTGTGCCGAAACCAATTTGACTTAATGGTATCCCCTGAAACAACTTTTCAGTTTTACCGGAATTTATCCGGTGACCTCTCTCTTCGGAACTTTTTCGCTGTCTCCGAAACTTTTTCCGGAGACTTTCTCTCAGACTCCCTGTCTAGTATTCAGCAGATAGATGACCCTTAAGCGTGTGACCCTATAGGTTCGGTGAAGTATAGACATGACCCGGAACCCCTTCCGATCAATGATCAACATCGGAGCCGTGGACACCCATATTGACCCCTATACCCACACGAATGAATATTCGAGTGAACCTCCAGTTGCCGTGTGCTATTCCTGTTGCTTCGCGATATGTTACAAATACCCGAGGTGAGACATGTTGGCATCCCCGTGGATCAACAACTTGTCCACTATGCCAGTTACCTCGTTACTGGTATTTGTTCTCTTTTCTCGTTACCGTGTTCCGGCATCCCTGTGATCAAATCACCCTGTGTCTGGCCAGACGATGATGGATACCGTAATACCGAGAGGGCCCAGAGATATATCTCCACCGTCGGAGGAGCAAATCCCAATCTTGAGCTATCAAGTTACTTGACACACTTTTCCATGAACCCGTAAGCCGCCGTAATAGCCACCCATTTACGGATGACGTTTAACAAACCCCAAAGTTCATGAAGCAAGTATGAAGAAACTCGATACTCTCATGGTCTAAGGAATTATGCAAACATTAACTTCTCTGTGTTATTAACCATTAACTTGTGACGAAAGTATCTCATAGCATAACACCAATTCTAGTCGATTCAACACAAATGTTCTTCCAACATCGTGCCCTCAAAATTGCCGGCATAGACAAGCCCATGATCAGGAAAACATGATCATCATGCAACACTTGAGCTAGTCTTAGAGGCACGACTAGGAATACTTTTTATCATTTATTATTCCACACGTGCATATGAGTTTTCCTCCGAGCCTCGTGGTTATTGTAGACTCGAGAACCATAGCAGTTATAGCATGGAATATAAACTTAATTAGGAACATGGGGATAAATAATAACATTTATTATTGCCTCTTGGGCATATCTCCTACAAGCCGGAGCGGTGCCACGCGGCGTTCACACCGCGCCGACGGTCGAGGTGCCCCTCGGACCGCCGGGTTTCCGTCAGGCCGACGTGGCGGGCATGCCCGGGCGCGCCCGGGCTCCCCCATATCCGCCCCATATTTGGACTAGATATGAAGGGTGTCGGTCAGCCCGGGCGTTTGAGGGGGCCTGCTAGGTCGATTTTTTGTGACCGGTCAGTGACCAGGCGGCCTGTTCGGGCGTTTTTGAGGAAGGTATGAGGGGTCCGGCTATAGATGCTCTTAGAGCATCTACAAGCGGACTCCTCAATCAACCTCTCATACGCCCGTGAACGCGTCTGGTCAGTGACCGGACAGAAGAGAGAAGGAAAAAAGTGACCCAACCGGACCCCTCATATCATCCTTATACGCTCGGGCTGTCCGCGAACCCTCGTATCCATCTCAAATATAGGGAGGATACGAGGGCTCGCGGACGCGCCCTGGCGCGCCCGACCAGTCTGCAACGTAGGACGCGACCCCATCCCGGACCATCTTTTCTTTTCCTTTATTCATTCTTCTCTTTCTCTCTCTTCCTCTCCACCAATCATTTGCAAGTGATCGGACATACGAGAAAGAAAATGAGAAGTGTGGCTGCGCGGACAAACAAATAGAGGACGCGTCCAGTCACTGACCGGACGCGTCATCGGGCGTTTAGGGGTCATATTTGCTAAGTCCGGCTGTAGATGCTCTTAGATCGACGTGAAAATAAGATTATGACTCGCTAGGTAACGACATCTATAACTACGTATATATTCAGTTGCACCAGATCTCCATCAAAGCAGAAAGTGATAATTGTGAGGTAACTAAGCTATGGTTTGGAAATTCTATTCCGTTTTCCGGTAGCATTTAAGCAAGGTAGCAAGCTGCAAGTACTAACTAACAACATGCCCAAATACACGCAATAAGTAAGGTGGTTAAGTTTCTCCAAAAAAAAAAGTAAGGTGGTTAAGCGTGCGTGGTCCCGCATGGATCGCCGAAGTTGGCAATTGACATGGCGCCACTTGAGCTCTGCGATCGACCAACGGACCAGGGAAAACGGAGTATGTCGGAACAGGAGATCAGAACGGATAAGCCGATCCCCACCGCGCTCGTGCACGGTGCCGTGGGACGAGAACAGCGCCGGGGCCCATGCACCAGCACGTACGTATCGCACCTTCCATTCCGTGGCGCCGGCCGGCATGCCGGTCCAGGCGCCGCCATGCCCTGCCGCCATGGCCGCCTGTACTTGCAGGTGAAGCACGTACGTACGCCATGCATATGTCTCCGCCCCATCACCTCGACCGCCATGCATGCATGCGCACGCGGCGCCCACGAGCCCGTGTCTTCCTCTCCATCTGTGCTCGACGTGGCTCCATCATTAATATGCAGTTTTTTTTTACCTTTAAAATAGCCGTTAATAAATGGTTATTACCAAAGAGGAAAGGGAAGCTAAATCTATGTAGTTCTTTTTCTCATCCCATTTCCTTTTTTGACTTCTTTGTATCGAAACGTGTAAGAAAAAGAAGAAACGGAAAAAGTTTGGGAGCTAGCACCTGGGTAACCTGAGAACTGGTCTAGATTGCCAATGAAATAGGATTGATCTTAAACAGTACTACCTCCGTCCTGATTTATTGATTCCCTTTGTATTTCGTCAAATTTTAACCAAAGATTCAACTAACAAAATATGAATGCATGTCACCAAAACTTATATCTTTAGATTCATATTTGTACAAAGTTCTCAATGATGCTATTTTTGGTGACGTGTATTAACATTTTGTTAGTTAAATCTAAAGTCAAAATTTGGCACAAAATACAAAAAAATCAATAAAAAAGGACGGAGGTAGTAGGTTTCATGGAACATGTGCCCAAGTTTCCGATCAAGTAAGTAAGCCAACACTATTCGGCCAACCAGCAAAGACAACCATCCATTAAAGCCAACACAAACCAGCCATTAGACAAACCCTGAGCTAGCCACAAACAGTCAGCTGCATTGGCACAAACTGCATGTGGGCGAGAACTACAACAGGACTTCTAAAAGTTCGACTTCGCTTAGACCCCATCCACACAAATTGGACCACACCGCATTACACGCAGCCCTGCCCAAATTTCTGCCTGTTCAGCAGCCTGCGCGCCGATGCAGAAGGTGAATGGCGATGACGCTCAAATCCCCGCTGATGTAGCTCTCCAGGGTGCGGTCATTGTGCAGCGGCTTCCCGGCAAAGAAGAGGCGCTGCTGGGATGGGGGAATCCCCTCCTTGTGAATCATCGCCTTGACATCTTCGATCGTGTCCTTAATGTCAACCGCAGGAGAAATGGTCTTGCCCGTCAGCGTCTTGATGCGAATCACTCTATACCCATAGAAGCGCAGTAAAAGGTGAATCGTGCAGTTCTTACGAATGCCGTACTCCTCCAGGGTGTGGTCATCCCCGAGCAACCCACCAGCAAAGATGAATTGCTGCATGTACGAAGGAATGCCCTCCTGATCATAAATCATCGCCTTGACATCCTTGATCGTATCAGCTGAACTCAAAATTGCAAGATCAAGGATCTCGCCGTTCAGCTTCTTGACTCTCAGACGCAGGAAAGGGACAAGCTCAAAGGTGCACAAAGTCTCAATGTTGTAATCTGCCAAGGTGCAGCCATCCTCCAGCCGCTTGCCAGAAAAGGTGAGACCCTGCTCATCCCAAGGAACATCCTCCTGACTCTGAATCATCGCCTTCACATGCTTGATGGTATCTGAACTCTTAACCGCAAAATCAATGATTTTGCCATTCAGCATCTTGACAGATATACGCAGGTGAAGGACAAGTTGTAGGGTGCTCAGATTCTTAATGTTGTAATCTGCCAGGGTGCGGCCATACACCAGCTTCTTGCCAGCAAAGATAAGACCCTGCACATCTAGATAGTGATCGCGCATTTTAGCCTCGACATCCTCGACCTTATTTGAACTCTTCACCTTAAGAGTGTAAGTCCTGCTATTTGTGGTCTTGACAAAGATTTGCATCTGTTAACATGAGCTATTTTTAGACAAAGAGCTTCTGTTAAAGCCACCGAACACAAATTCCATCAAATTGGTAGAACCAAAATCCACTCGTCAGCCACAACAAATCGACAGATTTTATGGGGTTAACACTTCCAGTTGCATGGGTAAAACATCTAGTTCAAACCAGACTGACTAGGGACGTTTACAATACAAATGGACTAAGAATGAACGACCAACATGAATATCAGGACTATCTTTGTTTATCCTGTTATACTTTTTTCACACATATAAAACAATTCAAAAAATCAAGGATCTAACACAAAATTGCGAAGCAAAAAAAACACATACAAAATTGCGAAGCTAAAAACACACACAAAAATTCGCGAGCAATCAAGTATCTCACACAAAATTGATAGATAGACGAGGACAGACTACTCAAGAATAAATACAACAGATCACGTCTCTTCTTACAGATAGGAACAGACGATGGACTATCTTGACGTGGTTTTAGTTCAAAACCACGTCATGTATTTCCGAACGGAGGGGGTAATTCCTAAGGTCTGATCTGAGTCACCCCTCCAAACTAATCCATACATAGCAAATACATCAGGAAGAAGTTCATTTTACTACCCCTGCCCTTCTACTTACCCCCCCCCCCCCCCCTGGCCCCCTCAAACCGGTAAGACATTGCCATGCATATCAGTACCCATGCGGATGCGGAGGAAGAAGTGGGTAATTCAAAGAGGTGCAAGAGAATGACAGAGGAACAAGATCACTCGTCCGGACGTAGTGGATGAGGTATTTATAATTTAGATGGAGTAAATGGACTACAAGAATACTTTGGTGGGTTAAGTGGGCAAACCCAGCACTTATAGATAGTAAAAGGAGTAAAGGACCTTTTCCAAGTATAATCCAATACTTTCTAGATAGCATCCACATAATGAATTCATATGCTACTAGTATCATCAACAACTGTATTACTTGGAACATATAAGCATCAACAACAGCGTATTTCTTTCCTACTTCTAAAGATTCGAGTTGGTGGTGAGTTCACTCACCCTCCTCCACCTATTACGTGTGGGACCCACTGCCACAGTAGCCTAAATAAAAAATGTGTCCATCCCGTCCCGTGTAAACGAGAGAGAAAATCTCGCCGGGTTCGCCGCCACTATTCCCCAATCGTCGTTGTCTGTCCGCCTGTCATCTCCAATTGTTGCCCACCGGCATTGAAGCATTGAATCCTCATCTCTTCCATGGACACTACAACCCATGGACGCTGCAACCCACCTCCACCACGCATGCTCGTCGTGTAAAAGAGAACCTCTCCTCCCTCTCCTCTTCTTATCAAGCGAGTGCATGGTCATTCGGAGGGGCCTGGACCACCGCCGGACAGAGAGTGGCGAAGATGCCTCTGATGTGGCCTCCGCGCCGCCATATCTGTAGAGGAGGAGGGGTAGGGGCGGGGCAGGGCTCGGTCCAGGAAGAGCGAGGAGGATGGCGCGGGGTGGAGGTCGTCATGGCAACGGGGATCTGCTACAGAGTAGTTGGTGGAAGACGAGGCGGGGAGGAGAAGATGGGGCGGCCAGTTGCACAGAGAGCTAGCTCGGTAGCGCTGGAGCCTGGAGAGACGGAGCCAGGCTAGGGAGTAGCTTGCTGTGCGGAGAGGAAATTGCAGCATGGAAATTAATTGAGATGAAGGGGCAACGATGGGGCAGGCCAGCCGTCAGGGTAGCTTGCTAACGTCGACTTGGTTAACAGATCGACTGATTCTCAAAAAGGTAAAAAAAAAATAGATCGACTGATTTTTTTTCGTGTGTGATGTTTAGGAAAGAATTCTTCCAATGTTAACAGATTGAATGACTCAAAGAATTGTAACAGATCGATTAATTGAGATGAAGGGGCAACGATGGGGCAGGCCAGCCGTCAGGGTGCTGCTGCACCTATCAGAGCCCGGCGCGGTGGGTAGAAGGTGGATTCAGGATAGAGAGACAGTGAGGATTGGAGTGATGATTCTACACACAGAGAAGGCTGCTGCGATTTATCCAGAGAGACAGAAAGGGGTGATGCATGCACTGATTTTGTTTTAGAAGTTCAACAGAGATACAGACCTATCAAGGGAAGTGGACAAGAGAGAGGAACTTTAACATTGGTCAGATTATGAAGTGTCCTTTTGCCTTCATGAATTTATCATTTGGCATTAAAATTGTTGGCATCATTGTCCTCATGTTATTGTACAACATTCAGAAACCAGATATTGCAAAACTTACACAACGTTCTTGATTAAAAATGCACTATGGTCACGTGACTACCGATTTTGCAAATACGGAGTAGCTTTTCTATTTTTTACACTGTCCATGTATGCTCTTTCAGTCCAAGTTGTATGCCACCACTGATGTGTTACAATTTTCTGTTCATGAGCACCTCCTGTGATGTTGGTGTCGAGTACATGATGAAGGTTCAGCATGCAAGCATGGGTATGTTTTTGTTGGTGAGTATATGTTGCTTTTAACTTGAATGACATAAGGTTCATGTGCTTGACGAGCATATTTCTTTTCACTGGCTAAAGTATTCTGATATGAATTGGTCTATGTTGCAACATAAAATATTTTCATATATGGTTGCAAATTTACTAAACACCTTTTCCTTACATGAATGGTGTCTATAAAAACAATGGCATTCTTCTCTCTGTTGTGATTATCTGTTTAATATGTTTCACTTCACATTTTTATTATTTTATACATAAGAAAATTATGTATATATGTTATATTGTAGTTCTAGCGATTGATGGAGCAGTGCGCCGCTTGGATGCCAACCTGGGAATCGGGACAAACCCACGCCTAATCCAAACCTCACCCATGCACATGTACTACAAATCTCACATCCAGACCTCACCAACCCTTTGATTGACTTGTACTAATATCCAACCCGCTCCAGCCCATACAGAATTATGCCTCCAAACCGCACCAACCTGTTCCAGCTTTGTGGTTTGAACCCAATTTAGTGTCCACTCAGAAACCATGGAAACCCACCTAAGTTGTACACGTGACTCTGCTCTGCATAGTCTGCATGTACATCGAAGGTGCAGCCTCTGCTGTCCATGATTTTACATGAACTCTTCAGATATAGTATTTCCATACAACATTTTTCTTTTACAAAATCGGAGGAACAAATACTAAAATTGTTCTCACATTACATTTCTCTGTGCAGCGCAGTTATTTCACAACAACAAGAAAAACATAATGAAAGTGTTCTAGAGCAACTCCATACATTGATAATTTCGTTGGATGGAGTTCTGCCTCAAAAAAAAAACTGGGATGGATTTCTTTTGCTAATAAAAATAACTTGTTTCATGAATTTGTGGAAGTAAAATTACTATTGTGTCCAACAAGTTGAGCATAAAAGCGAGGTATTTATATTTGAAGTGCTTTGACCAGCAGCTCTTTGAAAAACATTCCATCTACCATGGGTATCCTTGAAACATTTGTTATAGTCCATGTGTGTACTTTTTCATTCTAGCATGAGATTATATGGTGAACTTGATGCATTTAAAAGATAACCCTTGATATATCTGCAAGTTTTGGGACTTCACACATGTACAATCATAGTAATACTGAGATTGTGTCATGATGTCATTTTTTAAAAATAATTCAGGATTAATAGTACAGAATGTTCACTGAAGATAATAGTAATAATTGGTTAAGATGCTTAGAGCTAGCACTATACATTTTGTACTGGAATGAGGTTTAAGATACATTATGAAGTGAAAATGTGAATGATGGCTCTAACTCTTCGAGTTCCCATTAGAACTTACATTTGCACAACATTTTCTTAAGTTCTACTCCCTTCATTTTAGGTGCTTTTGAATGTATATTACTATAAATGAAGCAGACACCACTACACAGCCTGCCTTAAGTTAGGGATGTTTGCAGGTATGTATTTAAACTGATTATGTTACGAATTTATTTCAGCCCTTAACTCTAAAGGTCATTATATGATTTCTGGCTGACACGAGGTCAAGGGGAGATGCAACAACTTCGAAGCCGGGTCCCATTGTTTGGGTGTGGAGAGGTGGAAATAGTTTTTTCACATGTATTAGCTATAAGGTTGTATGTGTGCTTCCATGTATCTCCGGTTGCGTTGGTGTTGTTATTATACAAAGACTTGTCTGATGTGCTTAAAGCTCAAACTTCTCTACAAAAAAAAAACTCAGTACTATTTTGGCTTCATATATTCACCTTATTTCAGGTGGTGCCGTGGCGTAGCACGGGCACCTTACTAGTATGATGTAAAATAACAACAGCTTATGCTACTAGTATATCTTGGAACATATAAGCATTAACAACAGCGTATTATGAAGTACAATGACGTCCCTTAATACATTATTGTCCAGCATTAAACGTCAATATTTATGAAGTTCCTCAGATCAGTCATTGTTCAGAAACAAGATAAGTACAAGACAACGCTAAGTGCCGAACAGGCACAAGAAGATTCTGAGGTGATATAATCGCACAAAACATATATCATTGTGCAAAAAATAAATAAATAAAATAAAATAGCAGATACAGAACATGAAGACATAGCTCTACTTAATTCTAGACAAGAAGGCGCTGCAAGATTGTTTAGCAGGAGAATAACCAATGAACTTCACTAGAACTTGAGGAGACTAGCAACAAGAACGTATATCTGGGATGGGAAATGCTGAGTGAAGGGAGACTCACCATGCGACGTCCAAGACACTGTCTGCCAGGCTTGCATCGCCGAATACAAGCTATATGCATCCCAATGATATCCGTCCTGCGCTTTTTACTAGTCTCCTGTTACAGAACATATTCATTAGCACTCCACAAGAGCATTATGATGGTCCTATATAGATACCAGATACGAGTATCATATAAAACAAACTTAATATGTTCACTTTATTCTCGGTCTGTGTTTCCAACAACACATAGGCATCCAACGAAAAATTTGGACGATCATGTCCGTTCAGCACAAAATTACAGTGGCCCATATAAGAATATGATCATTGGACTGTAAATAAAAACTAGTCTATTCGACTATATATATTACTCCTTCCGATCCAAAATAAATGTTGTGGCTTCAAATCAAATTTGAACTAAAACCACGGCACTTATTTTGGATCAGAGGGAGCAGAAAATTAGCACAAGGTCAGTTGACCATCATACAGCATGAGGCGAAACAACCAAACTGGCAGAACTGAATTCAGAGAAATCACCCTTTCAATGTTAAAATTTATCAAGCAGATTTACATAGTAAACAAAATATTTTCCATTGACTATATGTGGCAAGACATGATCACGATACAAATAACACTTAAAGGATACTATACTTGGAAAGGACATACTTACATTTGATAAGGAAGAGGCACACTTGCGCTTCAGACTAGTGATCTCATGTTGGCGATTTTTGAGTTCTTGGATTTCATCATCTTTCTCCTTCGCCAAGAAGTGTGTCTCCTTTAGCTTATCCTCTAGAATCAATAGCTTGTTTCCATAATCAACAACTTCTGCTTCCATCATGCAATTCTCCTTTACAAGCTTTTGCGCTGCTTTAGTAGCTTGTGCTGAAGGATTGGAGCATCACCAAAGAACTAGCCATGGACAGGGGTGCGTGGAAGCTTGCTATCCATGTGCCAGAACCATGAGTTGGTCGCGAGATCTTATGGGTTTCACCTCTAGCCTACCCCAACTTGTTTGGGACTAAAGGCTTTGTTGTTGTTGTTGTTGTTGTTGTTGTAGTAGCTTGTGCTGCCGCCACTTCCTTGTTCTTAAGAAGCATAGCGTAGTCCCGCAGCTCCTGCTCCTTTATCTGGAACTGGCTCCAAAGAAAATCCTTTACAGCAAGTACTCCAATGTTTTCTGCACGGAGCTTTTCAATACTTTCATCTTTCTCCTTCAGCAAGGAATCCATTTCATGTAACTTCTGTTGAGCCAAGAGAGCTTCTGCTTGGAGTCTGCCAATCTCATCGTCCTTGTTTTGGGCTGCGACGTGTAGCGCCTGTACATTCTGCTGATGCTTCTTTGCTTCTTCAGTAGCTTCTGCTGCCGCCACTTCCTTGTTCTTAAGAAGCATAGCGTAGTCCAGCAGCTCCTGCTCCTTTATCTGGAACTGGCTCCAAAGAAAATCCTTTACAGCAAGTACTCCAATGTTTTCTGCATGGAGCTTTTCAATACTTTCATCTTTCTCCTTCAGTAAGGAATCCATTTCATGTAGCTTCTGTTGAGCCACGAGAGTTTCTGCTTGGAGTCTGCCAATCTCATCGTCCTTGTTTTGGGCTGCGACGTGTAGCACCTGTACATTCTGCTGATGCTTCTTTGCTTCTTCGGTAACTTGTGATGCCTCTAGTTTCTTGTTCTCAAAGAGCGTGTTGTCCTTTTGCATGGTCCTGAACTGGTTCAAAAGAACATCTTTTACGGAATAAACATCCTTATCCTTCTTGGACAACAGGGTCTCAAAAGCCCCCTTTAGTTTTCTAAGGTTTGCTCTCAACGCTTTTACGATGTGCTCGTGATCCCCAGTGTTTTCACCAAGCTCTAGACGATCTTGAACTTGCTTCAGTTTTGATTAACATTAAGAGAGCCAACCAGAGATACAAAGACGGAATTAGTGAAGTCGATGAGATGCACAAGCTGGGCTGCAAGCTTTTGAGCAATGCATCTGATTTCTCGGCAAGTACATTACCTTAGATTCAGTGTTACGTAGGGCAAGAAGACCTCTACAAGCACTGACATCCTCCAAGTCACCCTCTTGGAGTTCTACGTTGAACGCACAAGGCAGCAATATCAGTAGCAACATAAATTCCTTTCTGAATGTGGAAGGTAACACAAATTCAAATGTAACGTGAAGGTAAAATCTGTACAAAGTAACATATTCACACCGGTCAAAATGCAAAAGATGGTCCACATAAAGATCAATAAGATTGTTGCTGCAGCTTCGTTAACAGAATATTTCTTTGAAGATAACAAGCTGAGAACTCCTTTTGATGTGGTTTACTCTGCTTGTGGCTTTCTAACTTACTGGGCAGGATTGATGAAAGGTGTATGTAGTCCCCTATTGGAATGTCTAAAAAGACTTATATTTAGTAACAGAGGGAGTATTTCCGTTATGCTTTATAAGGGAAAGGGGTTATGTCCGGTTCAAAAGAAAAAAAGAATATTTCTTCCCAACTTCACAGTGAACCTTTATTCTGGAGCTACACATTAGCAAGAGCTCCCAGTGACAGATCTTCGCCGCTGTCATTTCCATACGATGCTAGTACAAAGCATCACAAGCACATGCTGCTAATACAACGGACAAGAGTGGGGCGACTTTGTTTTTTGAAGATCTGCACAGATCTGAGGCTGCTCGGCTACGAGTCTACAACGCCGGCTGAAGTAGATTGACGCGTCGCCAAAGCTTCAGGCAAGCTCACGGCGCAGGACAATCTCACACCCGACATTATCAATCCAGCAGCGCAACAAGAACACGACTCTGCCGGAACCAATTTAACCCTAAATGTGGGGGAACGAGTCGCAATTAGGGAACGAGGACAGGGTGAAAGCACGGAGTCGTCTTACCGGCGAGCCTGTCCACCGGAGGTATCGCTTCCTCACCCTCACCCCTTGTCGCCCCCAGATGCGCGCGGTCGGCGGCCAGCGCCTCCACCTGCGCCTCAACCAGATCGTAGAAACGAAGCCACTCGGCCCTCCCGTCCTCCCCGCAGAGGCGAAATGCCGGCGAGGACGGCCCCCCGCCGGCCCCGGCGCTGGCGCCGGTCATGGGTGCGAGTCGCACCGTCGGGGACTAGGGTTTAGAGGAGTGGGGAGAGGAGAGTGAAGACGAGGGAGTGATCGGATTGTTCCTCTTCTTCCTCGTTTGCTCTGATCGTGAGGGTAGAGTGTGGACTGGACTGGACTGGACTCGTGGTCGTCGTAGTGAGGTAAATGTTGGGGTCCTACAATGGGACCGGTGCCTGACCGGAGAAATGGCCAATTTGCCCTTGGTTTACATGATTTTTTTACTGTAATACGTGTCTCATTTATATATAATTTTTGAACACAGTACAGACGCAAGCGCTCACATACACGCGCATACACTCACCCCTATGAACGCACACACGCACACCCTACCCCTATGAGCACCTCCGAGAGACTGAGCCGGGAACGTCTCCTCCCACTGAATGCGCATCGCCGGAAATCCTGAAATAAATCCATGAATAAATGTGAGCACCAGGATTTAAACCCTGGTGAGCTGAGGATACCACGGTTCCTCTAACCATCCAACCACAGGTTGGTTCGCTGTGTCTCATTTATATTAAGGATCATGTATACAAACCTGACAAAACTGAAAAGACAACAAAACGCTAGGCTTTGCACAAAGGCGCATCAATCAAGAAAGAAAATTACAATCAAGACCGACGAATCCTCTGAACTTGACACCAACACCAGCCACCTGCCTCTGGCACCACTACAACAGCCACCAAAAGAAAAATTGACAATCACCTCCTCACTCGAGCTCAATGTGGCTCCATCACTGATACGCAACTTTGCGGACCTCCAAGGTGGCTCATCAAAGGTGAAACCATTAATGTTGAACGAATCAGATCGAGGCAACACCTCGGACACGCCATCGAACTCCAGATCTGGCACCCCCGCACGACTAAGACGTCGGAGGAGGAAACCATACCTACCATCCACGAACCACGAACTCAACACACAATCCACCATCTTTCATATGTCGTTAATGCCAATCACAATCTGCATCCGCTCCTAGACATTAATGAAACATTCATGATGACATACGTGTTAAAATAATTGATTTAGTGAGGATCAACTATTTTACTTTTAGGGAAGTGGGGATCAACTTTCTTTTGACACTAGGTATGAGCCCGTGCGTTGTCATGGAGGTCAAATATTTTTTTAACACACTAAGATTACCATAAGCGACAAATCTTGATGGAAAGACAATGTATAGAATAAGATTATGTTTTGGCTATAAAGTATATATTTTTATTAACTTTTTTAAACTGGTAAAATAGGTATGGGCGCATGATTAATCTATTTTATTGGATTACCAAATATAAGAGATTGATTAATGTTGTATTTATTTGCTTCCCGGTTGTGAAATTATTGCTATTTATATTGTTACCAAAGATGTATGACCATGAATTTCTTGTTATACCACTAGCAAATGAGCCCGTGCGTTGCAAGGGTGAAAAAACACTCACTAATCTAATAACCATGAGTCCATAGGTCCATGTCCTTTATTTCAACACATGGCATCCCATCTCTCTTTCTATTTATCCTTCTTCCCACTCTCGTTGACGTTGGCCTCAGTGGTCACACTATCACAACACGTTTGAATGTTGTCAATCTTAAGACGTCTCCCTCTCGGCATAGGATGATAAATTTGTTTTTATGTAAGGTTTTGACGAGGCGTGCATGTGTGGTTATAGATATTGTTTCAATTCGGATCGACACCGGTACGAAGGAAAGACTGATCATGCGCTATTGATTAAGGCTTCATCGTAAATAGCATTTTTTTTAAATGGTTAATAGGTAAAATAATATCATATTCAGAATCTACGTATTTTTCTAATCAAAATTTAAATATAACATGTTAAATTTAGAGTTAGGATTAAAAAGATTTGATTTTTTTTAAATCGATTAATATGTATTGCAAGTTGATTAACAGGGGGTTTTCTGTAAAATAACATGACGGACCAAGAATACATATTTCCTTTATTAATAGGTATAGATAATAAGAGATGAAAATCCATAAAAATCATTGAAGGGTGGAAGGATGGACAAAGTCGTGATGCGGAGAAAAGTGAAAGACGGAACTCTAGGTACTACAAACATTCTACTTCCTCCGTTTCTATAATATAATGCGTATAGATTTTTTTTAAATACAAACATTGTTAACTTTGATTATGTTTATAGACAAAAAATATGTACATTTTAAATAACAAATGAATATCATTGGATTCATCATCAGTTATATTTTCATATTGCATATGTCTGGAATTGTCATATAAATTGTTTTCTCTGCAGACCCGGTTAATGCTTGTTTAGTTTGACTCTTCAAGAAATTTATACGCATTATATATAAGGGGAGTAATATATTAGCCCGTGACTGCATGCACTGGTGCAGCGACGTGCTATACAAACGGTTTTTAACCCCTTTCCGCGACGTAGTTCCAAACCGTCGCCTTGCATGTATGGGCGATCGGGGGGGGGGGGGGGGTTCATCCCACACGACACCGTAAACCCGTCGGTGATGGTGGCCAACGAACGCAAACAGATCGCACACATAATCTTTTCGGCCTACGTGTGGGATTTGGGATCAATCACACACGTCCAAGACGAATGAAACGCGTCTAATTGCTCATGGAAAACAAACGGAGTTTGACCTTTGACCGTTTGCGAAACGTTATCTAATCCACACGGGCCATTGTAGACATTGTGTGTGATATACTGATATCTTCATCATCGCACACGAGATTTCTCTGGGAACCGTGTACCATGTATAACATCATCGGACACGTTTCCCGAAAAATGTACGCGTGGGATCGTCTTTGCATCGGGCACGGTTTCCTGTTGGCTCACGTGTGAGATACGATGATATCACAAACAATTGAGTAGCTCCTACGCACACGTACAAGTGTTGCAAACCGTTTGCGATTTCTTATGTATCACCGACGTTTTAGACTATATCTCGTGTGCTTTTCCTGTGTGGATCACAGGCGGTTGCGCTATGAGTTGTGTGTGCTTTCCGTTCTGGACCGCGCACGCTTAGTTGCTTGAACCGTGTGCGCTGAAATTGTCAGGTTATTGTAAAATATCGCATTTAATTCACCCTGCAAATAGCAAATTCGCCACAATATGCAATCGACAAATAGTGTCCACAGGAAGAACATTCATCATAATTCGCCACAATATGCAATTGAACGAATAGTATCCACAAGCAGAGGGTTCATCATAATTCACGACAATATGCAATTGAGAAAATGCTAGCTAAATTTCACAGCTGTTAAACCGACATATTCAGTACATAATCATAGTGTACGAAATACGAAGACATGATCACATGGAAAATAATGTATCCATGTGTATATGTTTAGCTGATAACACTATATGAATGCGTGCTTATTTTTAGGAGATTTGAATCCGGAAATCTTCGACGTCTTTAGAGGGCTTGATATAGTGTTTCACAAAGAAGGTGCTGATAAATTTCCTAACAGACAACAATTCATCGGCGGCAAGCGGCTCATAAGTCATCGGTGCCAAGATCAGCTGCATGACTTTTAGATCAGAATGTGAAATATGTGTGGAGTAGAAGATAGTAATTAAGAAGCAGACTTACTGGTTTTATCCTGTCAGCATCGACACCACATTCAGCATGTCTGCATAGGTTGATCATGTGTGCACAAACGTAGTATCCACATAGGCTGGTACCTTGTTGTTGCTGAGGACACTGAAATTTTTTGTATAGTATTAGTCATGTATTTGCCCTGTTAGGAACAACCTAACCGGTGTAAGTTGTTTCTTCTTTTTTCTATGAAGAGAAATAGAAAGAGGTTTACTTAGAAACTTGAACATCTGACTAGCATTTTCTGAAAATAACGGATTTTGTTGTCTTACCGAAGAAACGATCACGTGCTGCAGAGGTAGTTGGCGGTCGAACCGATTCCCTCGTAAGTTATGTTCTTTGACAATACACTGGAAATGAAGATGAATTTTCACACACTCAATTCTGGAACCAGATATGAACACAACACATTAACATCAAAGAATTCAATACCTATCCATGAAATCCTGAGGATGACTCAGTCTTGAGGCGCATTTGACTCTCTGAGAGAATCCATGTAGTAAATTGTGTTACGTTTTGGAACAATGACCACCAAGATCCAGTGACCTCTACAGTTTAAGAAAAACATGAACGTACGAACTATGTCTAAAACTGAAAGACGATCAATGTATGTGTGGTTGTATATTTATACTTACTGTTCATGATATGGCCACATGAAGAATTCTCCTATCTGTAAGTCGAACAAGATCTTGGCGACAAAATCAATGGAAGCCGTGCGTGAGTGATACATCTCCAACGTATCTATAATTTTTGCTTGTTCCATGCTGTTATATTATCATTCTTGGATGTTTTACAATCATTTTATTATAACTTTATATCATTTTTTGGGACTAACCTATTGACATAGTGCCAAAGTGCGAGTTGCTGTTTTTGCTTATTTTTTTTACTTCGCAAAAAATCAGTACCAAACGGAGACAAAACGCTGCGGGGATTTTTGTGGATTTTTTACGGACCAGAAGAAAGAAGATGGGCCAAAGAACACCAGAAGAGGGGGCCAAGGCTGGCCAGCACCCACCAGGGCGCGCCAGAGGCCCCCTGGCGCGGCCTGGTGGGGGCTGGGCACCTCGGGCACCCTCTCCACCGCCTCCGACGCCTATAAATTCCCAAATATTCGGAAACCCCAAAAAATAACCCTAGACTCTCCGCTCCGCCGCCGCAACTCTCTGTATCGACGAAAAACCAATCTGGAGACGTTCCAGTACCCTGCCGGAGAGGGGAATCCATCTCCGGTGGCCATCTTCATCATCCCGGCGGAGGCCATTGCGAGGAGGGAGTAGTCCACCCTTGGGGATGAGGGTATGTACCAATAGCTATGTGTTCAATCTCTCTCTCTCTCTCGTGTTCTTGAGATGTCACGATCTTGATGTATCACGGGCTTTGTTAATATAGTCGGATCACATGATGTTTCCCTCTCTATCTAGTTGTGATGAATTGAATCTTTCCCTTTGAGATATCGTTATGTTGGATTGAATATTGG
The DNA here is from genome assembly GCA_039707655.1 of Elymus sibiricus. NCBI lineage: Eukaryota > Viridiplantae > Streptophyta > Magnoliopsida > Poales > Poaceae > Elymus > Elymus sibiricus. Next base: position 405,261,777 of record CM077671.1, read on the forward strand.
ATTTGAGAACACTTGATATATGTCTTGCATGTGGATACCCGTGGTGACAATGGGCTGTTCTATTGATTCACTTGATATATGTTTTGGTACTCAACTTGCGGATTCCCGCGGTGACATTGGGGTAATCTATGCATAGGGGTTGATACACGTTCTTGTCCTACTTTCTCCGATAGAAATCTTGGGGTACTCTTTGAGGTTCTTTGTGTGGATTGAGTATTATGAATCTGAAATTGTTTCATGCGTATCGTATAATTATCTCATGGATACTTGTGGTGACATTGGAGTATCTAGGTGACATTAGAGTTGGTTGATGCGTATCATATGGTGTTATTCTAGTACGAACTCTTAGATAGATCGATCGGAAAGGATAACTTGGTTATATTAGTACGAACTCTTGGATAGATCGATCGGAAAGGATAACTTGGTTATGTTAGTACGAACTCTTGGATAGATCGATCGGAAAGGATAACTTTAAGGTGGTTTCGTACCCTACAAACAATTTCTTCTTATTCTCTCCGCTAGATAAGAACTTTGGAGTGATTCTTCGTTGCACGTTGAGGGATGGTTATGTGATCCAATTATATTAGCATTGTTGAGAGATTGCACTAGCGAAAGTACGGACCCTAGGCCTTGTTTTCAAGCATTGCAATACCGTTTGTGCTCACTTTTGTTACTTGCTACCTTGCTGTTTTTATATTTTCAGATTACAAAAACCTATATCTACTATCCATATTGCACTTGTATCACCATCTCTTCGCCGAACTAGTGCACCTATACAATTTGTCATTGTATTGGGTGTGTTGGGGACACAAGAGATTTCTTGTATTTGATTGCAGGGTTGTTTGAGAGAGACCATCTTCATCCTACACCTCCCACGGATTGATAAACCTTAGGTCATCCACTGGAGGGAAAATTGCTACTGTCCTACAAAACTCTGAGCTTGGAGGCCCAACAAAGTCTACAAGAATAAAGTTGCGTAGTAGATATCAAGCTCTTTTCTGGCGCCGTTGCCGGGGAGGTGAATGCTTGAAGGTATATCTTTAGATCTTGCAATTAAATCTTTTAGTTTCTTGTTTTTCACTAGTTTGGTTTTATCAAAGAAAACTACCAAAAAATGGAGTTAGGTTGCATCAATTGTCACGTCTTTATAAAGTCTTTCGTGAAAATGATGGTTCGGAAAATTGTGCTCAATTGGTAGAGGAAGAATTTATGAAAATACTTAATGAGAATTCCTTCAATGATGAGCATGATAGAAATATTGCTAGTATGAATTCTCTGAATATCCATGATACTAATGATATGCAAAGCCACAAGCTTGGGGATGCTATGTTTGATGAAGATGATATTTTTAGTCCCCCAAGTTTTGATGAGCAAATATATTATGATGATGGCATGCCTCCTATCTATGATGATTATGGTGATGACATGTATGATATAAAAAGTGATAGCAACTTTGAAACTTGTCATCGTGATTTTAATATTGAATGTGGTTATGTCAATCAAGTGTCTCATGATAGTTATTTTGTTGAGTTTGCTCCCACTACCATGGATGAAAAGGAATTTGCTTATGTGGAGAGTAATGAAAATTCTATGCTTGTGCATCATGAAAAGAATGATGGTTATATTGTTGAATTCCTTCATGATGCTACTGAAAATTATTATGAGGGAGGAACATATGCTTGTAGGAATTGCAATATTATCAAGCTTCCTCCCTATGTGTTGAAAGTTTTGAAGTTATGCTTGTTTTGCCTTCCTATGATAGTTGATTCTTGCTCCCATAAATTTTTTACTCACAAAATCCCTATGCATAGGAAGTGGGTTAGACTTAAATGTTCTTGTCATAAGATTCATGATGCTCTCTTACATGTTTCAAATACTCTTCCTATGTGAGCATCATTGAAATCATTATGCCTAGCTAAAAGGCTTTAAAGAAAAACGCTTGTTGGGAGACAACCCAATACTTTTACTTTCTGTTTTTGAGTGTTCACATGATTAAGCTACTGTAGTAATCATGTTTCGTGTCTTTTATTTCAATAATGTGCCAAGTAAAGCCTTTGGGATAGTATGGATACTTGTTGATTTGATTCTGTGCAAAAACAGAAACTTTTGCCTCCAGTAAAGAATTTCTCTCATTTTACTGGAGAGTCAAAAACATATGAAATTTTTACAAAGTCTTTATATACAATTTCTTAAGGTTTTACTATTTTTTCAGAATTTTTAGAGACAGGGAAGTATGGTTACACTACAGATCTTTACAGATTGTTCTGTTTTTGACAGATTCTGTTTTGCATGCATAGTTTGCTTGTTTTAGTGTTCCCATAGCTTATATTCAGTGATATAAATTATGGGAATGATATAATACAGTAGGTATCATGTGAGAACAATTATTAATCTTGTCTTGATAGTACCTAAGTGAATGATCTTTATTTATTATAATAACCCATCTCATGAAGTTCCGTTAAGTTTTGTATGATTGAAGTTTTCAAGTTTTGGGTGAGACACCGATATGAGGAGAATAAGGAGTGACAAGAACCTAAGCTTGGGGATGCCCAAGGCACCCCCAAGGTAATATCCAAGGAAGACTCAAGCGCCTAAGCTTGGGGATGCCCCGGAAGGCATCCCCTCTTTCGTCTTCAACATTATCGGTATATCTTACTTAGAGCTATATTTTTATTCGTCACATAATATGAGTTTTGCTTGGAGCATCATTTTATTTTGTTGTTCTCTGTTAGGTGTTATTTATAATCTTGTTTTTCAATTAAAAAAGTTCCAAGAATTGCCTTTAAGATGCTTGCATTGCATGTTTGATGTGTGCTGTGTAAAAACAGAAACTTTCTCTGTAGTGTTTGAATTTTCATATTTTACTGGAACGTGGAAAGTTTCTGAAATTTTTACACAGTGTTTTCATATAAATTAGTTAGCCTGTACTAAATTTTCATAATTTTTTGAGTTACATAAGTGCACTGGTTTAATAGATTGCTACAGACTGTTCTGTTTGGACAGATTGCTGTCATAGTTTTGTTATCTACTTATCCTATAGTTTCCATAGCCTATATTGGTAGAAATAAATTGTGGAAATGATAGTATACAGTAGATAAGGTTTGGAAATTATTATGCAACTTGTGTTGGCAGTACATGAAGTCTTGATTTATTATTATGTGTACTAACCTATCTCACGAGTTCTTTTCGAGTTTTGTGTGGATGAAGTTTTTAAGAATAGGTGAAACCGGGATATGAGAGGATTGAACGAGATACAAAAGCTCAAGCTTGGGGATGCCCAAGGCACCCCAAGTAAATATTTCAAGAAGTCTCAAGCATCTAAGCTTGGGGATGCTACGCATCCCACCTCTCTTCGTCAACTATCGGTTAGCCTATGTCGAGCCTAAATTTTTATTCGTTCACATGATGCGTGCTATTCTTGGAGTTCTATTTTTGTTTAGTTTGCTGTTTGAATAAAATACTCAGACCTGAAAATATTTATTGAGAGAGAGAGAGTCCTCACATAGCTACTTAATTGTTTGACTACTCATTGATCTTCACTTATATCTTCCGAAAGTAGCTTGTCATTTGCTCTAGTGCTTCACTTATATCTTTTTGAGCACGGTGTGCTTGGAAACTTTTATAGAAATACTCTCATGCTTCACTTAGATGATGCGGAGCATCCTACGGACATCACCATGGCAAGAGCCCCTTTGGCAAGTGACACGTGCGACATCTACTTCACATACATAAAGGTGAATCATCTCCTTTACACGTGTTTACTTGACCCCTTCGAGGATGGTATACTACTTGACACTCCTCTCGTGTGCATGCATAGGTATTGCCGGAGTTTCATGGATGACGAGGAGGAGTGCGAGCACCTACGTATAACTACACCATCCGCGAGGGAAGCTTGGAAGAGGAGAAGGAAGAAGAGGAGTTGTGCCAGCACTGGAGTTAACGGTACAACCGGACAACAACCGGAGCACCACCGGAGTAGCGGTACAACCGGCCCACCACCGGACAACTGCCGGCCGAGCTTCTGTTGTGATGCGGTTCAAGGCCGGTACCGCCCCGGTTGTTCCGCTATATTTCACATGACCGGTACAACCGCCCCTGCGACCGGTACAACCACCAGTCTCCAGGCTGCGCCAGATGGGCCTTCGGCCTTGTATCACCCTCACTTACCCCTTCGCCCCTAGTACTATATATAGACCTCCTCCACCTCGTTTTTAGGGTTAGCAAATGATATCTCATTCATACATGAGCTTTGCTCCTTCCTCTACTTCTCTCATGGAGACCGAGGCCTCCACCCGAGAAGATCCCTAGAGGATGTCAAGGCCCCTATCAAGGGAAGATCCCTAGTGGATTCAAGGCCCATCTCTCCTAGAGATTTGGATGAACTACCCATGTATCTTTATTTCCATTGTTGTTCTTGGATCTTGATGCACCTCTTGTATTGCTTGTGATTTGAGGAGTACTTGGTGTGGATCTTGTCCAATAGAGTGTTTTCCCTTTGATTCTCTCCACGTTTCCCCTCGTGTTCTTCGTGTTCATCGTGTTCTTCCTCGAATCCACCTCCAATTCGTGAAGATCGGGCCACCCTCGGGTTTGCCCCGTATCATATTGGTATCAAGAGCCAGGTTGCCACGAATTTGGAGCCCTACCTCCCACTTTTCTTGCATTAGTTCGTGTTTTTCTTCCCAATTTCGAAAATCCCCACAAAAAGAGCCCCAAAATTTTCTTGTGATTTGTTGTTCTTGTGAGTTTTTGTTGATTTTGATCCGTGGATCTAGTGTTTGGCAAGTGGATCCACTCCCCTTTGCGTTCCCTAGCCCCAATTTTTCTTTTCCCCCTTCAATTTCGAGCCCAAAATCATCAATTTCCGCCCCAAATCGCATCCCGGATCTGAAATCCCGATACTAGCGGTACAACCGCTCTGTACAGCGGTACAACCGCCCCACCAAGCGGTACAACCGCCCCTCGAAGCGGTACAACCGCTAATCCCCCCAAAACACCCCCAGGACGCTCCAGAAGCGGTACAACCGCCCCACCAAGCGATACAACCGCTAATTCCCAGGTCCATCACTTGCGCAACCTCCAGGACGCTCCAGGAGCGGTACAACCGCCCCTCCCAGTTTCAGCCTCGGCTGATTCACCATTTCGACCATAACTTCCACTCTCGAACTCCGATTTGAGTGTTCTTTGGCTCGTTTGGAAGCTATCGACGTGCCGGAGCTGCTCATCTTGGTTTCACCACCATTTGAATTTATCATATTTTTCAAATTTTGGCAAGTTTGCCTAGGCCCTCCACCATATCATTCGCATTACCACCATAGACTTCCCCAACCTAACCCATTTTGGTTCCCTTGCATTTGTGGTTGCTTGAGTTGTGATTTGAGTCTCCTAAGGTGTTTCGGCTACTTAGGGATGGTTACTTCTTCATCAACCACCGGTGACTTATATCGGTCCATCATCTACATCGACCACCGATGTTCGACATCGACGACGACCATCCATCCTTTGAGACCATCTTCAACCGGAAGCAAGGCCGGTTACTCCCGACTTCGTGAAAGGTTAAGTGTGACGAAGGTATCCATTCCGTCACATCCTTTTCCTTCCTTGCCATTACATCTTGACAGCCCCACCATCTCTGTGATTACCTTCATACCTATTGAGACTAGCTATCCGAGTATTGCCGGGCTTCGCGAAAACTTGTGCACCATAGTGATACGCTATCATATTGTTACATCATTTGAAATATCATATAGTGCAATTGCTTGCTCCCGTGAATATGTTGTGATACTTGTCTCATATCTTTGGTTGAGGCTCAAAAAGAATAGTGGAAAGGAAGAGAAGAGTCAAAAAAAAAGCTTTTAAGCAAGAAAGAAAGATCATAAGCTTATAAGCAAAGAGTTGAGCATGAAAAGAGATACTTGTGCATGAGGGTACATGGAATAGGAAACGTTTTGCTTGCATAAATAGGATTGGTGCCAAGTGGTGAATCGTGCCCAAACGTGCAATAAGCTAGCGTCTCTCCTTGTGCTTGTGCAACACGAGCTTTGCTCATCCCTATAGTTGCACAAGCCCCATTATCCCACCGCGTGTGTTTCTTTATTGCCCTCCTCTATATTGTGATCACTTGCTTTGCATTTTGAGTCCATTGGATTGATTTCAACATTTGCAATATCTTGGACTTCATTTTTCTTGTTATTTTATGCCACTAACCCCACCGAGCTCCACTATAAGCCATTTGTGTAGGTTGTGAGAATTGGACAAGGTTTTTCACCAAGTGCACTCTTTTCCTTGCTTACATTGTGGTCTTTGAGATCCATCCACAACTTCGGAAAGAGGTAACTTTGGTATGTTCATTCCATCTCGTTCTCACGCCTTCTCGGGTGCTTCCATGGATAGGGACGGCACATCTCCTTCGGTCTACAACAACAATGACGAGTTCGATGCCATGAAGAAAACCATCGACGCCAAGATGGATGCTCATTTGGAGGAGCTGAAGGCCCTCATCAAGAACCGCACGAGATCTTCATCATCTTCGAGAAGACGCTCAAGTGCACATGCTTACGAGCTACCATCTTCGGCAAGATCACCTCGGCATCGGCAACATCAACGGCATGAAGAAATAACAACGCCAACATCAAGGCGTCCATCAAAGAACAAGTGTGACGGTCACGAGCTCGACACCTACCACCGCTCGATGACTTCACCACCTAACTTGGCATCTTCGCCAAGCGACTTCAAGGCATCTTCGCCTTTGGATATGCGGCATCTTCGCCGACAAGTACCTCAAGAGAAGCTCCCCAAGCTCAAGTCCACGACTTCCACGAGCTACTACGACTTCGACATCGACTTCGAGATTCCATTCTATGGGACTCATGACCCCGAAGAGTACCTTGAGTGGGAGCGCAAGATGGACACCTACCTCAAGCTACTTCAAGTCCCTCCCGAAGAACAAGTGAAGTGCGCCACAAGAAACTTCCACGACTACGCGTCAACATGGTGGCTTCACACATCTTCCAAGAACTTCGACATAAGTTGGTCCAAGACGAAGAAAGCGTTGCGGTGAGAGTTTGTGCCTTCTACATACATGGAACATCTTCACCGCCACTTGGAGAACACCATACAAGGATCCATGTCTCTCGATGAGTACTTCATGAAGATGGAGAAAGCCTTGCGACGAGCCGGTGTGGACGACCCCATTTGGATGAAGTTCCACTTCATGATGGGATTGAACAACGACATCGCCAAGACTATCTTCCACAACAACTATGAGTCTCTCGACGACATCTACGTTGGTGCTCTCAAGGCAGAACAAGCACTCAAGGCCAAGGCTACTCGACCCCGAGCACACTGCGCGACGACCAAGCTCCACGACGACGAGCATGAGGATGGTACCACCAAGATGTCCAAGACTAATGAGTTCCAAGACGACGCTCCCAAATTCGACTTCACCGCCATACCTCTTTGTGGCATTGACGATGCCGAGTCTACCACGACTCTTTTTGAAGACGGTGCGGCGACGACTACAACTATGGAGCCACTTAAGGAACATGCTTTGGAGGCGAGCGATAAGGTGGCGAGCAAGGATGATGCTTCCATCTTTGGAGGCAAGAGTGATGATGTGCCATCTTCGGCCTTCATCCACGACGACGATGACGACATGGTTGAGCATGGGATTTTCCCTTCGACCACGGCGACGTTTGGAGATGAGTTGAGAGACCTTTGCCACCATATTGAGAGTGAGAGTGACTTCACCACTAGCTCCATATGTGATGAGTTGCCCCAATTCCCATGTGAGGAGAGCCACAACCCCCACCACTTGAGTGAGATGAGTGACTCCACCATATGTGAGTACGAGTGCAACTACCTAGAGGGAGTGTGTGAGCCACCACCACATAGAGAGAGTGAGTTAGTTGATAGGGCATGTGAGGCCATTTCGATTTCTAACAACTTAACCTCTACCTCTATTGTGTCTTCTCCTTTGGTGCTAGGTCTCATACACGATGACGCGCCGATCCTCGACGACTTCGTCCTCCCTTTGGACAAGACGATGGCCATGGTGGAATATAATGCACCCCCCACATGGTTCCATCACGATGAAGATGACCACGAGTTGGTCTGTGCCACCTCGCCTACACCACATGAGTGGAATGACAAAGGTAACATAGGTGAAGGTGATGCTCTTGCCCACTAGTGGACATTGATTGCTTGCATGATGTCGATCCACCTATTGCCATGCTTCATGATTATGCGACTTCCTCATGGGATGAATTACCCATTTATGACGAGTTTGACGATTCTCATGTGGAGTCTATTAGTTATGATGCCATGTTGCATAGGATACCTTGTGAGAACTCTATAGGTCACATCATGTTTCACAACCCGCTTGACTTGTCATATGCTATGCATGAGATCACCCATATTGCATCTTCGCAATCTCATCGTAGTAACTATGCACATGCCATTAAAATAAACCCAATTTGCACATATGGCATAGATGACAAATCCATGGTTATTGGCATTTGCTTTTCTTGTGATGATATTGCCATGCTCCCTTTGCATCATTTGCGCAATTGCTCACATATGACATGCCATGACCACCTACTTTCGGATATGCATTGTTTTGGATGTTGTCTATATTCTACATATTATGCTTCCGCTATTGCACATGAGGAAACCCCCATAGTTTCCTCATACACATTAGGAGATTTTGATACATCCTACACTTTGCATGATCCCCACTATTGTGTGCACACTATGTTTGCCATTGATATGAATGATATGCTTGTGTCACATACTTGCTACAATTTACCTCCCAATCATGTTGAGCATAATAACTATCATTGCATGATGGATGACGTATTCATATACCATGCCTCACATTTATTTGAGCATTGTTTTTCTTGTGCTAACTCACACGAGCACATACACATCATGATGGATGATGTGTACATTTACCACGCACACACTTTGTTTCGTGTGTCTCCTTGTTGTGTAGGTACTCACGAATACTCGTCAACCTCACAATCCCATGAGTTGACGAAAAGAGCTCTTGAGAGCACCGATGCTTTGGGATCCACCGGAATGTGTCTCCAACCATTCCCCTCGCGCAAGGACTACGCGCATCTCTTCTACTTGGTTCTCACACGACTATGGGCTATATACAACTTTTCATCTTATGCCCATTCTTTCGTGTTCACTTTGCATGCCATGCCTCAGTCTATGCTTTTACCATGCAATTGTGACCCATGCTTTGCATCTCACATGACACTTGATTATATGACTCGTATGTGTACTTGCAAGCTTGGTGGAGATATGACTTGCTATTGCCATGTTTTCTTTGTGCTCCATGCCTATGATGACATGTTGCTCTTGCTTTGTGTTCGTGCTCGCGATATGTCATGTGCATTAGTTATGTACACTATTTGTTCATATGACATGATTGCCATGATTTTCTCTAGTATGTTGCATCTTCGCACTACTAGCTTGCACGACATGATCACTATGATTGCTTATGTTGCATCACCGATGTGCTCCTTTTATGCGGTTGATGACAACCATTGCCATGCTTCGCACATGATTGATATTGCTTGTTGTCATATGTCTCCACATGTTGCCTCTCTCATGCTAGATGATTTGCCATGTCTTGAGTGCAACAATGCTATTCATTTTGCTAATGAGATTGCCCCCATAGCTTTCTCTCATATTATTGGAGCTTTTGACATCTTTCATGTGAAGCATGCTTGCCTTCCTTCTTTGCACCATATGCCTAGTGCCATGAATATAGCCATTGTTGCATCATATTATTCATGCACTTTTGCTTCTAATGGTTATGTGCAAGAGAAGAGAACCATCATGATGGATGATGTGTTTGTCTACCATGCACATACATTGTTTCCTTTGTTGTGTGTATGTGTAGGATACTTCGACTACATGTCAACTTCCACTTCACGTGAGTTGACCATTCGAGCTCTTGAGAGCGAGCCACTTTGGAGCGACGCGTTTCTACATCGCACTTGCTTGCGCGTCGGCATTGTGACGGACGCACAAGGTCACGCTTTTGAGGTGACATCCTTCTTGAGCATGGATATTGTGGATCATCATACTTGTGTTGCTTGTATCATGACACATATTGGTCATCTTGGAAAACTTGCTTGCACACATGTTAGAGATATTGCTTTCACTCATGATTGCCATCGTTCCATGCCTCATGACATATATGCCTTATGTCTTGCATCCAACTAGTGGATTGATTTCTCCTATCATATGTTTGGTCGCAACAATGTCATTTCTTCACATATGCCATGCTCGATTGCTTGTTACATGCTTGACTTGATTGCCTCACACATGATGACCAATTGCTCTTTCTATTGTGTTGAGTGTCATTATATCTTCACTACACCATATGCACATTATGCTTGGATTGCCTTTCACTTTGGATTGCCCCATGTGTTTAGACACTTCCTATTATATGGTGTTGTGAATGATTCCTATGCATACCATAGACCTTTCATTGATAGCTTTGTGCATGCTTGCTATGACCTTTAGGTAGATGCTTGTCCTATTGTCATACATTTTAGCATCCCTACCTCAACTTTGCATACTTGTTCCCATGATGACTTCACTTGTGCTCAAATTGTATGCATACATGCCATGACACAATCCCTTGTCACACCATATCATATGCATGATGACAACACTTGTTCGGTGATTCACCACTTGAATGCTTGGTTTTGCACTAACGCTAACCACATTTGTTTTTCCAAGTGTTTGTCGTGTTTGCTCCTTTTGAAGGAATTACTAGTTGGTGCGACATTGGAGAGAGCCCCATTCGAGTTTGATGATGATGAGTGTTTGGTGATCGTGCACTTTTACACGGCGACGCCATCTCTTTCCCATGGTGATTTGGATCTTGATCCGAGGACAGATCTTTCCCAAGGGGGAGGGGATGATGCGGAGCATCCTACGGACATCACCATGGCAAGAGCCCCTTTGGCAAGTGACACGTGCGACATCTACTTCACATACATAAAGGTGAATCATCTCCTTTACACGTGTTTACTTGACCCCTTCGAGGATGGTATACTACTTGACACTCCTCTCGTGTGCATGCATAGGTATTGCCGGAGTTTCATGGATGACGAGGAGGAGTGCGAGCACCTACGTACAACTACACCATCCGCGAGGGAAGCTTGGAAGAGGAGAAGGAAGAAGAGGAGTTGTGCCAGCACTGGAGTTAACGGTACAACCGGACAACAACCGGCGCACCATCGGAGCAGCGGTACAACCGGCCCACCACCGAACAACTGCCGGCCGAGCTTCTGTTGTGATGCGGTTCAAGGCCGGTACCGCCCCGGTTGTTCCGCTATATTTCACATGACCGGTACAACCGCCCCTGCGACCGGTACAACCGCCCGTCTCCAGGCTGCGCCAGACGGGCCTTCGGCCTTGTATCACCCTCACTTACCCCTTCGCCCCTAGTACTATATATAGACCTCCTCCACCTCGTTTTTAGGGTTAGAAAAGTGATAGCTCATTCATACATGAGCTTTGCTCCTTCCTCTACTTCTCTCATGGAGACCGAGGCCTCCACCCGAGAAGATCCCTAGAGGATGTCAAGGCCCCTATCAAGGGAAGATCCCTAGTGGATTCAAGGCCCATCTCTCCTAGAGATTTGGATGAACTACCCATGTATCTTTATTTCCATTGTTGTTCTTGGATCTTGATGCACCTCTTGTATTGCTTGTGATTTGAGGAGTACTTGGTGTGGATCTTGTCCAATAGAGTGTTTTCCCTTTGATTCTCTCCACGTTTTCCTCTCGTGTTCTTCGTGTTCATCGTGTTCTTCATCGAATCCACCTCCAATTCGTGAAGATCGGGCCACCCTCGGGTTTGCCCCGTATCAGATTAATTTGAGAGTAGGTAAATTTTGAAGAAATCCTCTCATGCTTCACTTATATCTTTTTGAGAGATGAAATCTTTATGCTCATGTGCTTCACTTAAATTTGTTTGAGCTTGCCAAAAAGCAATGGCAATATATGAAATTAGTCCCAAAGTGATAGATATCCAAGGAGGATATAATAAAAACTTTCATGAAGATCATTGGACAAATTAAACTTGATTCCTTGTAATAGTTTTGAAACATGATGATAGTAATATGTGAGTCATGTTGATGAGTAATTATGCTTAGTAGGAATATTGGTGTTAAGGTTTGTGATTCCCTATGCATGCACGAAAGTCAATAGTTGTGCAATGAAGTTACATCCTACTTGTGGTGCATTATTCGGTGTTAGTTATGTTGAATGCTCACTTATGTGATTTTTCGTTTCTTGGTTTGGTTGCTTCCCAATCTATTTGCTAGCCTTCATTTGTACTAAGTAGAAATACTACTTGTGCATCCAAAATCCTTTTTAAATCAAGTTTTGCCTTATGAGTCCACCATACCTACCTATATGCGGTATTTCCATGCCGTTCCATGCAAATTTGTATGTGCTATCTCTAAATTTTCAAAATAAAATTTCTCTTTTGTGTGCCCGTACCGCTCATGAAACGGTGGGGAGTGTCCAATATTTTTCCATGCTAGATGTGTTATTCTCAAGATGAGTGTTTATTCACTTGTCATTGCATGAGAGTGCGGCGGTAATAGGGATGCCCATTCCCGAAATGAAAAAGGAAAAAAAATATTTACTTTATGTTGTCAAATAATAAATTCCTTGGAAATTCTTGGTATGGAAGGCAACCGTGGATACGGCCCGCCATGGAAAGTGAAAGTTTCGTGGAAAAAGGAATAAATTTTATTTTCTGTTTGGGAACCGCCTATGATATATGTAGCATGGAAAGTATTGTGAGCTACTTTGTCGTTTTCGTTGACAGGAAAAGCATGCCACCCAAAATATTTTTCTCTCTCAATTTAAACCTTGAGCTCTGGCACCTCTACAAATGCCTACTTCCCTCTGCGAAGGGCCTATCTATATACTTTATGCAATTTTTATTTTTACTTTGAGTCTCATCTTCTCTTATAAGCACCAACTAGGGGCTACTATGATCGTACTTGAGCATTGGGCATAGCTAATATTTGAGTGTGTTTCATGAATGGATCAATGATTGAGCATGATGGGCTAGGGATAACTTTCTTTAGTGTTGATTGATACGTCTCCAACGTATCTATAATTTTTGCTTGTTCCATGCTGTTATATTATCATTCTTGGACGTTTTACAATCATTTTATTACAACTTTATATAATTTTTTGGGACTAACCTATTGGCATAGTGCCAAAGTGCCAGTTGCTGTTTTTGCTTGTTTTTTACTTCGCAGAAAATCAGTACCAGACGGAGATAAAATGCTGCGGGAATTTTTGTGGATTTTTTCCAGACCAGAAGAAACCAGATGGGCCAAAGAACACCAGCAGAGGGGGCCCGGGGTGGCCAACCCCCACCAGGGCGTGCTAGAGGCCCCCTGGCGTGGCCTGGTGGGTGTTGGGCACCTCCGGCACCCCCTCAACCGACTATCGTGCCTATAAATTCCCAGAAAGTCCAAAAACCCTAGAGGAGTCGACGGAACACAATTCCAGCCGCCGCAAGTTCCAGAACCTCGAGATCCAATCTAAACACCATCACGGAGGGGTTCATCTTCCTCATAGGTGCCTCTCCGATGATGCGTGAGTAGTCCACCATAGACCTTCGGGTCCATAGGCAGTAGCTAGATGGCTTCCTCTCTCTCTTATGGTTCTCAATACAATGGTCTCTTGGAGATCTATTTGATGTAAACTTTTGTGGTGTGTTTGTTGGGATCCGATGAATTTTGAGTTCATGATCAGTTTCTATCCATGAATATTATTTGAGTCTTCTTTGATCTCTTATATGCATGATTGCTTATAGCATCGTATTTCTTCTTCGAATCTTTGGTTTAGTTAGGCCGACTAGATCGATTTTTCTTGCCATGGGAAGAGGTGCTTTGTGATGGGTTCGATCTTACGGTGTTCTTTCCCAGTGACAGAAGGGGCAGCAAGACACGCATGTATCGTTGCTATTAAGGATAACAAGATGGGGTCTATTCCTACATGAATAGATCTTGTCTACATCATGTCATCGTTCTTATTGCATTACTCCGTTTTCCCATGAACTTAATACACTATCTAGCATGCATCTAGTGTATTAAGGGGGCAGCAAGACACGCATGTATCGTTGCTATTAAGGATAACAAGATGGGGTCTATTCCTACATGAATAGATCTTGTCTACATCATGTCATCGTTCTTATTGCATTACTCCGTTTTTCCATGAACTTAATACACTAGATGCATGCTGGATAGTGGTCGATGTGTGGAGTAATAGAGGTAGATGCAGGCAGGAGTCGGTCTATCTATCTTGGACGTGATGCCTATATAATGATCATCCCCTTGGATATCATCATGACTATTCGATTTTCTATCAATTTCCCAACAGTAATTTGTTCACCCACCATGCGCTATACTCATGAGAGAAGCCACTAGTGAACCCTACGGCCCCCGGGTCTACTTTTCCTATCATATTGCTTTCCGATCTACGTTTTTTGCAATCTTTGTTTTCAGATCTACAAAACCAAAAACCCAAAAATATATTGCTGCATATTTACTCTTTTTATTTGTGTTCTTGAGAGATCTATCTCTCCTATCTATCATTATCTAATCTATCTATTTACCGTAGAGAGATTGACAACCTCTCTTTCGCATCGGGTTGCAAGTATTTGTTGTTTGTGTGCAGGTGCTGCTTATTGGGTGGTGGTGATCCTCCTACTGGTTCGATAACCTTGGTTTCATAACTAAGGGATATACTTACCGTCGTTGTGCTGCATCATCCCTTCCTCTTTGGGGAAATACCGACGCAGTCCAAGCCACATCAAAGGAATTTCTGGCGCCGTTGCCGGGGAGGAAGCGGTCTCTTCTACGTGCCTATCGTAGGCGCCGAGGGGACTCCATCATCATCTACCAGGTGCCTAATCACAAATATCATCTCCTTGCAATTACATTATTTGCCATTTGCCTCTCATTTTCTCTCCCCCACTTCACCAATTTGCCGTTTTATTCGCCCTCTTTTTCGTTTGCCCTTTTTCTTGCCGGATCTCTTCCTTGCTTGCAATCTTGTTTGCGTAGTCACGATGACTCAAGAGAACACCAAGTTGTGTGATTTTTCCAATACTAATAACAATGATTTTATTAGTACGCCTATTGCTCCTCCCGCCACTAGTGCGGAGTCTTGTGATATTAATGCCGCTTTGTTGAATCTTGTCATGAAAGATCAATTTTCCGGTAATCCTAATGAGGATGCCGCGTCCCATCTAAACACTTTCGTTGAATTGTGTGATGTGCAAAAGAAACAAGATGTGGACAATGATATTGTCAAGTTGAAACTATTTCCTTTTTCCTTGCGGGATCGTGCAAAAAATTGGTTTTCATCTTTGCCTCGCAATAGTATCGATTCTTGGAATAAGTGCAAGGATGCTTTTATCACTAAGTATTTTCCGCCCATGAAAATTATTTCCCTTAGGACGCAAATCATGAATTTTAAGCAACTTGAGCATGAACATGTTGCCCAATCTTGGGAAAGAATGAAGTTGATGATAAGAAATTGTCCTACACATGGTTTGAATCTTTGGATGATCATACAAAAAATTTATGCGGGATTGAATTTTGTCTCTAGAAATCTTTTAGATTCCACCGCGGGTGGTACTTTTATGGAGATTACTTTGGGTGAAGCTACTAAATTGCTAGATAATATCATGGCTAATTATTCTCAATGGCATACCGAAAGAGCACCTACTAGTAAAAAGGTTAATTCGGTAGAGGAAATTAGTACTTTGAGTGATAAAGTTGACGCTTTGATGAAATTGGTTGCTAGTAAAAATGCTCCTATTTATCTTAATGATGTGCCTTTGTCTACTTTGATTGAGCAAAATAGTGAATCCGTAGATGTGAATTTTGTCTCGCGCAACAATTTCAATAACAATGCTTATAGAGGTAATTTTAATCCTAGGCCTTTTCCTGGAAATTCCTCTAATAATTATGGTAATTCCTATGGTAACTCTTCTTACAATAATAATAGGAACACCTCTAATCTTGAGAGTAATATTAAAGAATTTATCAATGCGCAAAAGTCTTTCAATACTACGATAGAAGAAAAGTTGAATAAGATTGATGATATGTCTAGAAGCATTGATAGAATTTCTCATGATGTTGAAAATCTCAAGTTGAAAGCTTTTGTGCCTAAGATTGATGAATCTATTAAAGCTTTATATGTCTCTATGGATGAAAGTAAGAAAAGAATCGCTATGCTTAGAGCTAAAAGAGAAATCTTAGAAAAATCGTCTTCTAGTGATTGCCGTTACAAGAATGATGTAGATCTTAAAGTGATTGGTGTTTCTTCTATTGATTCCTTGTTTAGTAATGTCAAAATTGATAATGAAGGGACTGAAGTAGAGTCAACTTTATCTAGAAGGTGTCCCAATAATTTGGAGGGTGAAAATCTTGATGAAAATTTTATTTGTGTTCTTGAGAGATCTATCTCTCCTATCTATCACTACCTAATCTATCTTTTTACCGTAGAGAGATTGACAACCTCTCTTTCATGTCGGGTTGCAAGTATTTGTTATTTGTGTGTAGGTGCTGCTTATTGGGTGGTGGTGATCCTCCTATTGGTTCGATAACCTTGGTTTCATAACTGAGGGAAATACTTATCGTCGATGTGCTGTATCATCCCTTCCTCTTTGGGGAAATACCGACGCAGTCCAAGCCACGTCATTGATATTTTGAAAGACATGGTTGCTTGCTGACATGCTTGAGTATTGAAGTCACTATGTTGTAACTAGACTATTGCTTTGAATCATTTACAAGTCCAAATGTCCATGATATACAAAGAAGAAAAGAATATGATGAACATGTTAGGCAGCATTCCACATCAAAAATTCTGTTTTTATCATTTACCTACTCGAGGACGAGTAGGAATTAAGCTTGGGGATGCTGATACGTCTCTGCTACTTCTTGAGCTTGCGTTGGTTTTCCCTTGAAGAGGAAAGGGTGATGCAGCAAAGTAGATAAGTATTTCCCTCAGTTGTTGAGAACCAAGGTATCAATCCAGTAGGAAATACAAGCAAGTCCCCAATCTTCGCACCTACACAAACAATCAAACACTTGCACCCAACGCTATAAAGGGGTTGTCAATCCCTTCACGGTTACTTGCAAGGATGAGATCTGATAGAGATAGATATAGAAGATTACTAGAACGAAATGTAAAACAAAAGTAAAAAAGATTGCAGCAAAGTATTTTTGGTATTTTTGGTTTATAGATCTAAAAATATAATATGGAAAATAGACCCGGGGGCCATAGGTTTCACTAGAGGCTTCTCTCTTGAAGGAAAATAATACGGTGGGTGAACAAATTACTGTCGAGCAATTGATAGAAAAGCGCATAGTTATGACGATATCCAAGGCAATGATTATGCATATAGGCATCACGTCCGTGTCAAGTAGACCGAAACGATTCTGCATCTACTACTATTACTCCACACATCGACCGACTCCTGCCTGCATCTAGAGTATTAAGTTCATGAAGAACAGAGTAACGCATAAGGTAAGATGACATGATGTAGAGGGATAAACTCAAGCAATATGATGAAAACCCCATCTTTTTATCCTCGATGGCAACAATACAAATACGTGCCTCGCTACCCCTACTTTGTCACTGGGTGAGGACACCGCAAGATTGAACCCAAAACCAAGCACTTCTCCCATTGCAAGAATTACCAATCTAGTTGGCCAAACCAAACCAATAACTCGAAGAGACTTGCAAAGATATGAAATCATGCATATAAGAATTCAGAGAAGATTCAAATAATATTCATAGATAATCTGATCATAAACCCACAATTCATCGGATCTCGACAAACACACCGCAAAAGAGTATTACATCGGATAGATCTCCATGAAGATCATGAAGAACATGGTATTGAAGAACATAGAGAGAGAAGAAGCCATCTAGCTACTAGCTATGGACCCGAAGGTCTGAGGTGAACTACTCACGCATCATCGGAGGGGCAATGGAGTTGATGTAGATGCCCTCCGTGATCGAATCCCCCTCCGGCAGATTACCGGAAAAGGCTCCAAGATGGGATCTCACGGGAACAGAGGGTTCCGACAACGGAAAAGTATTTTCGTGGCTCTTTTTGGTATTAGGGGAATATTTGGGAATTTATAGGCCGAAGATTAGGGTTGGAGGACCTGCAGGGGGGCCACAAGCCAGGGGGCGCCCCCCCTAGGGCGCGCCCTGCACGCTTGTGATCTCCCGACAGGTCTCCTGCCTTCATCTCCAAGTCTGGCAGGTTTCTTCTGGTCCAAGAAAAATCATCGCGAAGATTTTATTCCGTTTGGACTCCGTTTGATATTCCTTATCTGCAATACTCAAAAACAAAGAAAAAAACAGAAACTGGCACTAGGCACTAGGTTAATAGGTTAGTCTCAAAAATAATATAAAATAGCATATTAATGCATATAAAACATCCAAAACAGATAATATAATAGCATGGAACAATCAAAAATTATATATACGTTGGAGACGTATCAAGCATCCCCAAGCTTAATTCCTGCTCGTCCTCGAGTAGATAAATGATAAAAACAGAATTTTTGATGTGGAATGCTACCTAACATATTTGAGAAAAGTATACTTTTCGTCCCTCAACTCTTGGCATAGTCTAAATTTGGTCCCTCAACTTCGAAACCGGACAACTTGCACCCTCAACTATTAAAACCGGACAAGATTCGTCCCTGGTCTTGGTTTTGACCGGTTTTGGTGCTGACTCACCCCGGTTTTGACCCGTACAGACTCAAATTCGCGTAGATTTTTCAAATCCATGATTTTTTTTTAAATTCACATACATTTTTCATATATGTTCGCTATTCTTTTAATCTGTAAACCTTTCTGAAATTTGTGTGCTTTTTTCAGTTCGTGTAGTTGTTTCAAATTCACGTATTTTTTTTCAAATCCTTGTACTATTTCAAATCTATGAACTTTTTAAAAAATCATGTACTTCTAAAAATCCATGTACCTTTTCCAAGTTCGCATATTTTTCAATATTCATGTAATGTTATCATGTTAGGTACTTTTTTTAAATTCACATATTTTTCTACAAAACCGCGTACATTTTTCAAGTTCTCATATTTTTCAAATCCGTGTACTATTTTGAAATTCACATGTTTTTCTACAAAACCGCGTACATTTTTCATGTTCGCATATTTTTCTTCGAATTCGCATACTTTTATTCTAGTTCGCGTACTTATTTAAATTCATATTTTTTCCAAAAATACTATGCTGATTTGGAAAAAGTATGTGAATTTGAAGAAAAAAAACGCGAACTTAAAAAAGTACGTGTATTTGGCAAAAATATGCTGATTTGAAAAAAATACACAAATTTAAGAAAATACGCAAACTTGAAAAAAGTACATGGGTTTGAAAAAATACAGTAATTTGAGTCAGCTCAGTCAAAACCGGGCGAGTCAGCAGCAAAACCAGTCAAAATAGAGTCCAGGGACAAACTTTGTCCGGTTTCAGTAGTTGGGGGTGGAAGTTGTCCGGTTTTAAGGTTGAGGGACCAAATCTAAACTCCGTCAAGAGTTGAGGGACGAAAAGTATACTTTTCTCAACATATTTATCCATGTAATATTCTTTATTGTGGCATGAATGTTCAGATCCATAAGATTCAAAACAAAAGCTCAATATCGACATAAAAACAGTAATACTTCAAGCATACTAACAAGCAATTGTGTCCTTTCAAAATAACATGGCCTTAGAAAGTTATCCCTACAAAATCATATGGTCTGGCTATGCTCCATCTTCCCCACACAAAGTATCTAAATCATGCACACCCCCGATGACAAGTGAAGCAATTGTTTCACACCTTTTATGTTCTCAAACCTCTTCAACTTTCACGCAATACATGAGTGTGAGCCATGGATATAGCACTATAGGTGGAATAGAATATGGTGGAGGTTGTGTGGAAAAAGAGAAGATAGTCTCACATCAACTAGGCGTATCAACGGGCTATGGAGATGCCCATCAATAGATATCAATGTGAGTGAGTAGGGATTGCCATGCAACGGATGCACTAGAGCTATAAGTGTATGAAAGCTCAAAAAGAAACTAAGTGGGTGTGCATCCAACTTGCTTGCTCACGAAGACCTAGGGCAATTTGAGGAAGCCCATCATTGGAATATACAAGCCAAGTTATATAATGAAAAATTCCCACTAGTATATGAAACTGACAAAAAATAGGAGACTCTCTATCATGAAGATCAAGGTGCTACTTTGAAGCACAAGTGTGGAAAAAAAGGTAGTAACATTGTCCCTTCTCTCTTTTCTCTCATTTTTTTTTATTTTGGTGGGCATCTTTGGCCTCTTTTTTTTTGGGCTTCATTGGCCTCTTTTATTATTTGTAAAGTCCGGAGACTCATCCCTACTTGTGAGGGAATCATAGCTTCCATCATCCTTTCCTCTCATGGGACAATGCTCTAATAATGATGATCATCACACTTTTATTTACTTACAACTCGATACCTACAACAAGATATGACTCTATATGAATGCTTCCGGTGGTGTACCGGGATGTGCAACGATCTAGCATAGCAAATGACATCAAAAAACGGACAAGCCATGAAAACATCATGCTAGCTGTCTTACGATCATGCAAAGCAATATGACAATGATGGTGCGTGTCATAAAAAACTGAACGGTGGAAGTTGCATGGCAATATATCTCGGAATGGCTATGGAAATGCCATAATAGGCAGGTATGGTGGCTGTTTTGAGGAAGGGTATATGGTGGGTTTAATGCACCGGCGAAAGTTGCGCGGTACTAGAGAGGCTAGCAATGGTGGAAGGGTGAGAGTGCGTATAATCCATGGACTCACATTAGTCATAAAGAACTCACATACTTATTGAAAAAATCTATTAGTTATCGAAGCAAAGTATTAGACGCATGCTCCTAGGGGAGAGGTTGGTAAGAGTTAACCATCGCGCGCTCCCGACCCTCACACAAAGGATGACAATCATTAAACAAATCATGCTCCGACTTCGTTACATAACGGTTCACCATACGTGCATGCTACGGGAATCACAAACTTTAACACAAGTATTTTTTACCATTCCACAATTACTCACTAGCATGACTCTAACATCACCATCTTTATACCTCAAAACTATATGCAAGGAATCCAACTTCTCATAGTATTCAATGCACTTTATATGAAAGTTTTTATTATATCCCTCTTGGATGCCCATTATATTAGGACTAAATTCATAACCTAAACCAATTACCATGCTGTTTAAAGACTCTCGAAATAATATAAGTGAGGTACGAGAGTTCAATTATTTCTATAAAATAAAAAACACCACCGTGCTCTAAAAAGATATAAGTGAAGCACTAGAGCAACATTGCCTAACTCAAAAGATATAAGTGAAGCACATAGAGTATTCTAATAAATTCACGATTAATGCGTGTCCCTCTCAAAAGATGTGTGCAGCAAGGATGATTGTGGCAAACTAAAAAGCAAAGACTCATATCATACAAGACGCTCCAAGCAAAACACATATCATGTGGTGAATAAAAACATAGCCTCAAGTAAATTTACCGATGGATTGAAGACGAAAGAGGGGATGCCTTCCGGGGCATCCCCAAGCTTAGGCTCTTTGGTATCCTTGAATATGTATTGGGGTGCCTTGGGCATCCCCAAGATTAGGCTCTTGCCACTCCTTATTCCATAGTCCATCAAATCTTTACCCAAAACTTGAAAACTTCACAACACAAAACTCAACAGAAAACTCGTGAGATCCGTTAGCATAAGAAAAATAAATCACCACTTTAGGTACTGTTGTGAACTCATTATTTATTTATATTTGTGTAATATCTACTGTATTCTAACTTCTCCATGGTTCATACCCCCCGATACAACCCATAGATACATCAAAATAAGCAAACAACACAAAGAAAACAGAATCTGTCAAAAACAGAACAGTCTGTAGCAATCTGTAAACTTCGAATACTTATGTAACTCCAAAAATTCTGAAAAATTAGGAAAATCAGGGAAATTTGTATATCAATCTTGTGTAAAAAATTCAGATCCAATTGACGTTCTGGTGAATTTATAAAATTCCTGGACTGAGCGCAAAAGTTTCTGTTTTTCAGCAAAACCAAATCAACAATCACCGTAAACCATCCCAAAGGTCTTACTTGGCACAAACACTAATTAAAACAATAAAACACAATTACTACAGAGGTAATAATGTGCAAAACACTCAAGAACAGAAGCAAAAAACAAAAACATAAAATAAAATTGGGTTGCCTCCCAACAAGCGCTATTGTTTAACGCCCTTAGCTAGGCATAACGCAATAGATCTAGGTATTGTCATCTTTGGTATGCAATCCATCAACCATATCTTCCAAAACCCTTTTTAGCAAATCCTTTATTTCTTTTCTTTCCTTTCTAATAGGAGAACTTAGTTCATAAAAAGGACTTTGATTAGTAACTTTGACATTCATAAACGCATAATCTGGATCATCACCATAAATATCATCATATAAAACGCGTATCTTATTTCTAATAGGTTCCCTGATTTTTTTCTTCTAACCAATCATCATTGAATCCCACATAAATACACCTAGTAATCCAATCAAATTCATCATAGGTTTCAAGGTAAATAGTTTGAGTAATTTCGAGATAGGGAACTCTTCTTCTAAGATTATCACGGTAAGATTGATAATCCCTAGACTCAAAGCTACGCAAGGTTTCTTTATCATGTAGGATCTCTTCAATCGGAGGGTGTTCAATATCCTTTTTATAGAAAGCAAAAATTTCCCTAGCTTCATGAATGATAAAATCAAATTCACGCATAAGGATGATAGTAACAATCTTTTTAGCCTTAGGATGATTAATTTTAGGAAGTTCATAAAACACCTTTTGCAAAGCGGGATGAACGTGCACAAATTTTCTTTCCAATTTTTCAATGAGCATGACAATAGCATCCGCATAACAATTTGTGCTAAGAAGAATAGATCTCTTATTAATAGGCATAGTTCCCGTACAATCAAAGAACTCTTGAATGACACTTTTTACAATAATATTACCCTCTCCTACTTGAAATTTTTTAGCTTTATAATTAGGAGGAGGTTCAGTTTCATGATCTAGAGAGAAAGATCCAAATTTTTCCTCAAGATTTGTACTAGCAATACCCTCAAAATTTTCAATGATAACCTTCCCAGATTCAGACATGATGGCAACGAATCGAACTAGCACACAAGCAAGCAAAAAGCAAACGAAAAGACGAACGGAAGAAGGGCGAATAAAAAGGCAAATCTTTTTGGTATTTTTTTTCTGAAAATCGTTTTAGAAGTGGGGGAGAGGAAAACGAGAGGCAAATGGCAAATAATGTAAATGCAAGAGATGAGTTTGTGATGGGTACTTGGTAGGCTTGATGTAGATCTCCCTGGCAACGGCGCCAGAAATCCTTCTTGCTACTTCTTGAGCTTGCTTTGGTTTTCCCTTGAAGAGGAAAGAGTGATGCAGGAAAGTAGATAAGTATTTCCCTCAGTTGTTGAGAACCAAGGTATCAATCCAGTAGGAGATACAAGTAAGTCCCCAATCTTCGCACCTACACAAACAATCAAACACTTGCACCCAACGCTATAAAGGGGTTGTCAATCCCTTCACGGTTACTTGCAAGGATGAGATCTGATAGAGATAGATATAGAAGATTACTAGAACGAAAAGTAAAACAAAAGTAAAAAGATTGCAGCAAAGTATTTTTGGTATTTTTGGTTTATAGATCTGAAAATATAATATGGAAAATAGACCCGGGGGCCATAGGTTTCACTAGAGGCTTCTCTCTTGAAGGAAAATAATACGGTGGGTGAACAAATTACTGTCGAGCAATTGATAGAAAAACGCATAGTTATGACGATATCCAAGGCAATGATTATGCATATAGGCATCACGTCCGTGTCAAGTAGACCGAAACGATTCTGCATCTACTACTATTACTCCACACATCGACCGACTCCTGCCTGCATCTAGAGTATTAAGTTCATGAAGAACAGAGTAACGCATAAGGTAAGATGACATGATGTAGAGGGATAAACTCAAGCAATATGATGAAAACCCCATCTTTTTATCCTCGATGGCAACAATACAAATACGTGCCTCGCTACCCCTACTTTGTCACTGGGTGAGGACACCGCAAGATTGAACCCAAAACCAAGCACTTCTCCCATTGCAAGAATTACCAATCTAGTTGGCCAAACCAAACCAATAACTCGAAGAGACTTGCAAAGATATGAAATCATGCATATAAGAATTCAGAGAAGATTCAAATAATATTCATAGATAATCTGATCATAAACCCACAATTCATCGGATCTCGACAAACACACCGCAAAAGAGTATTACATCGGATAGATCTCCATGAAGATCATGAAGAACATGGTATTGAAGAACATAGAGAGAGAAGAAGCCATCTAGCTACTAGCTATGGACCCGAAGGTCTGAGGTGAACTACTCACGCATCATCGGAGGGGCAATGGAGTTGATGTAGATGCCCTCCGTGATCGAATCCCTCTCCGGCAGATTACCGGAAAAGGCTCCAAGATGGGATCTCACGGGAACAGAGGGTTCCGGCGGCGAAAAAGTATTTTCGTGTCTCTTTTTGGTATTGGGGGAATATTTGGGAATTTATAGGCCGAAGATTAGGGTTGGAGGACCTGCAGGGGGGCCACAAGCCAGGCCCCCCCCCTAGGGCGCGCCCTGTAGGCTTGTGATCTCCCGACAGGTCTCCTGCCTTCATCTCCAAGTCTGGCAGGTTTCTTCTGGTCCAAGAAAAATCATCGCGAAGATTTTATTCCGTTTGGACTCCGTTTGATATTCCTTATCTGCAATACTCAAAAACAAAGAAAAAAAATAGAAACTGGCACAAGGCACTAGGTTAATAGGTTAGTCCCAAAAATAATATAAAATAGCATATTAATGCATATAAAACATCCAAAACAGATAATATAATAGCATGGAACAATCAAAAATTATAGATACGTTGGAGACGTATCAGTCTCCAACGTATCTATAATTTTAGCTTGTTCCATGCTGTTATATTATCATTCTTGGATGTTTTACAATCATTTTATTACAACTTTATATCATTTTTTGGGACTAACCTATTGACATAGTGCCAAAGTGCGAGTTGCTGTTTTTGCTTGTTTTTTTACTTCACAGAAAATCAGTACCAAACGGAGACAAAACGTTGCGGGGATTTTTGTGGATTTTTTACGGATCAGAAGAAAGAAGATGGGCCAAAGAACACCAGAACAGGGGGCCCAGGCTGGCCAGCACCCACCAGGGCACGCCAGAGGCCCCCTGGCGCGGCCTGGTGGGGGCTGGGCACCTCGGGCACCCCCTCGACCGCCTCCGACGCCTATAAATTCCCAAATATTCAAAAATCCCAAAAAATAACCCTAGACTCTCCGCTCCGCCGCCGCAACTCTCTGTATCGACGAAAAACCAATCTGGAATTGTTCCAGTACCCTGCCGGAGAGGGGAATCCATCTCCGGTGGCCATCTTCATCATCCCGGCGGAGGCCATGACGAGGAGGGAGTAGTCCACCCTTGGGGCTGAGGGTATGTACCAGTAGCTATGTGTTCAATCTCTCTCTCTCTCTCTCGTGTTCTTGAGATGTCACGATCTTGATGTATCACGGGCTTTGTTAATATAGTCGGATCACATGATGTTTCCCTCTCTATCTAGTTGTGATGAATTGAATCTTTCCCTTTGAGATATCGTTATGTTGGATTGAATATTGGATTTGAGAACACTTGATATATGTCTTGCATGTGGATACCCGTGGTGACAATGGGGTGTTCTATTGATTCACTTGATATATGTTTTGGTACTCAACTTGTGGATTCCCGCGGTGACATTGGGGTAATCTATGCATAGGGGTTGATACACGTTCTTGTCCTACTTTCTCCGATAGAAATCTTGGGGTACTCTTTGAGGTTCTTTGTGTGGATTGAGTATTATGAATCTGAAATTGTTTGATGCGTATCGTATAATTAACTCATGGATACTTGTGGTGACATTGGAGTATCTAGGTGACATTAGAGTTGGTTGATGCGTATCATATGGTGTTATTCTAGTACGAACTCTTAGATAGATCGATCGTAAAGGATAACTTGGTTATATTAGTACGAACTCTTGGATAGATCGATTGGAAAGGATAACTTGGTTATGTTAGTACGAACTCTTGGATAGATCGATCGGAAAGGATAACTTTAAGGTGGTTTCGTACCCTACAAACAATTTCTTCTTATGCTCTCCGCTAGATAAGAACTTTGGAGTGATTCTTCGTTGCACGTTGAGGGATGGTTATGTGATCCAATTATATTAGCACTGTTGAGAGATTGCACTAGCGAAAGTACGGACCCTAGGCCTTGTTTTCAAGCATTGCAATACCGTTTGTGCTCACTTTTGTTACTTGCTACCTTGCTGTTTTTATATTTTCAGATTACAAAATCCTATATCTACCATCCATATTGCACTTGTATCACCATCTCTTCGCTGAACTAGTGCACCTATACAATTTGCCATTGTATTGGGTGTTGGGGACACAAGAGATTTCTTGTATTTGATTGCGGGGTTGTTTGAGAGAGACCATCTTCATCCTACACCTCCCACGGATTGATAAACCTTAGGTCATCGACTTGAGGGAAAATTGCTACTGTCCTACAAAACTTTGCGCTTGGAGGCCCAACAAAGTCTACAAGAATAAAGTTGCGTAGTAGACATCAGTGAGTCATTATCTTGTAACAGAACGCCGTTTGCTAAATCAGGATCTATGAAATACGCATGCACCCTTGTTGTTCTCTGCGTCGTCAATCCCCTGAGAGGAATACAATACAGTTAGCTTTTTTGTCATTTACAGCCTTGTATGGAGAAGATGATGAGAGTTTGTGAAGTACTTACAACATCAAGCATTGGACATGAGTGGCAGCAAGCTCATCGAAGTTTAAGAAGAGATGAAAGTCCTCGAATTCCACACTGATGGTACCTGGAACCTGAGAGAAATGCCATTGGTCGTAGTGCAATTCCACAATGTTAGTATCTTCTCCTTCCGACATTCTGTCCATGCAATATTTATGTAACTTGCAAGCACTAGAACTGCACTCATCCCAGAAATCGCCAACAAGGAATGGCTGGCCATGTTTGTACTTGCGTTTCTTAAATGTGTCTACTTCCATACTAGAAAGTTGCTTTTGAAGGTCTGCTTCAGACATGTGGTCAGAACCGGGATTACCCAGCCCTTCAAAAACCTTATTGTTAATTTGGGTGTGGTCGATAATTGTTTGTAGAAGGAGGCTCTTGGTCCCATCCCTCCTCGCTCTTTGGAGGCCCAACTTCCTGTGTGCAACCGTGCCCGCTTCTGTCTTCTTAGCTGAAGCACTTCTTGTTTGACGTCTGGTTTCATCAACGACATGCTACTGAGAAGCGTGTGAAGGTACGATGGACTGCTGAACAGATGATGCCGCTGTGACGGACTGCTGAGCTGTAGTGCCAGAGTCGACGGACAGCTGACCAGCCATTGAAGCTATTCTGGGCTTCTGAGCAGCTGGTGCCAACGTGTCGGTGTGTTCATGCGGCTGTGACAACGTGTTGGTTTGCTGAGCAGGCAGTGCCGACACATCGGTATGCTTATCAGGCGGCTGCGAACCGCTGGACTGATGAGCATGCACTTCCTGACTTTCGGAGTGCTTAGCAGGCGGTCCCGGACTTTCGGCCTTCTTACCAGGTGGTTCCAGACATTCAGACTCATTAGCACGCGGTTCGGTTGGGTTTATCTGGTGAGCATGCAGTGCCAATGTGTCTACACTTTCTGCTTCAGTGGCCGACATCTGAACCGATGATACGTCTTCAGCAGTTGTAGGCCTTGCCACAGGCTACTCAGGACGGGACGATGACCTGGCCTCTATGGCAGGAAGTCGGTAGGGCTGATCACAGGTTGATGCCTCGGGCATCTGATTCCCAAGAGTATGTTCATCGGGGGAATCACACAAGATCTGCTGTGGCGAGATGAGAGTCACCGGTTCGAGGGTGACATTGGTTGCTTTTGGGGGGGCTGGAGAGGTCTCATCCAGGAAGTATATTTCTTTCCGTGGCCACTGAATATGATTTAACCGTGTTTCTACCAAGGTCCTCTGCTCATCAGGGTCCCCAAGGACATTCTTTAGGGCAAAATCACTGAATCCAGGCTTTATTTCAGTCACGTAGCACTTCACACAACCCAGCTTCAATGGCACATTGTCGAACAAGAGACCCCCGTCAAAGTCAGGGTTGTAAACCCACGCTGTTGCACATTTTAAAGTACCTTCATAATGTGTAAACACGACCCTCACTCTCTCCCCCTGTCCATATAGATCAGATATAGCACCATCATGTCCAGCTGCAGCATCATTGTCGCTGGGGTCAGCTGATGCACAGCTAGTCTTGTGCGGTGTTGCCATACAATAAGTGGCATTATCCATGCCGACATCCCCTTGCGTCTCCTGGCTATCTCTCAACATTTGTGTCTTCTCCTGCATATATGACTCCTCAACTTCCTTTCGAACTACAGGATACATGTCCCTCTTAATCTTTTCACGCAAGTCTCTCTGCTTATAATCACTCCTAGCTTTTTTCATGTTGAGCCTCTCTTCTTTGCTTAGTGAGAAAGCCCTCTTGTGTGGGACATTGACCCCAATACCCCTAGCATGGCCAGGGGCCTCTTTGGTAGTCAGAGCCTCGGACAGAATGTCACATGGCCATGAGTTCCTGTACAACCTTCCAGTGTTTTTGGAAGCCTTTGCCATCACATCATACAGTTCTTGGTCTGCTGAGTTTTCAAAGTAATAAGAACCGTCTACATGCCTCTTTGCACGTGCCCGCAAGTAGTCCCTAGCGCGAGTGCCCCTAATTTCACTAAAGGCCGATTTGCCACCCGTAACTACTGCTTCTTTGTCCTCCTGCTCCCATATCAGTTTCATGCCGTAGTATCCTGCCACACCCATACGGTGGGGGTGTGTGTTCTTCATCTGAAGTTCCGATTGCATGGTACTCTTCTTAATAAACTCTTCACTGGCCCTGACCCTTTTGAATTCTGTCCAATCTTCCTTTGTAATTTGGGGGTACGAGGGGATTGGGTCCTTGCCTTGACTCAAGAACTTCTTGTACAACACATGCTTCCAGTTTCTCCAAGCATCCCTGGCCTTCTTCAGTGCAGCGTGTTCCACCTGCTCTCTCCACTCCTCAGAAACGTTGAAGTGCGCCATGATCTCACGGACTATCCTCTGCCGTGTTTCTGTACCAGCCTTCTGAAACCCCGGCAGATTAATGTTGAGCCTTGCCCTGCCAACAAATCCACACACACTCCTAACCCTCGTGCGTGCTTTATCAGGTTTAGTTGGAGCCCAAGACTTCAAATCGATGGCAGTTACTTCGTATACACCTTTAGGCTGGTGTGTGGGCTTTCTTGGAACGCTCTTCCGGCTCTTGACCGGATGGGTGATTGTGGCAGCTCTATCCCGTTCATCATTTCTTGGTGCACGATCATCTGTTGCAGACATGTTGGCTTCGGACTCAGATGAAGATACATCGCCAGACATATGACTGTCGTCGCTGCTAATAGACATCTACAGAGTACACATGCGAAATTCAGAAAAGGGGGATACACATTAAAAAATGTAACAGCTTGGAAGCTAGCTGTCTAAACATGGCATGTGATCATTTGGAAATGTACGGCTAATCTGTTCATTTAGTGTGACTCGTGTGCATATGATATGTAATTCGACAATAACTAATTGGAACAAATACATCTTATATGTTAGAAGGTAGATGATGAACATAAATATGCTCTCCATTATTTTATAATCATTTTGGGGACAAACTAAACCAAATAGGAAAAGGAATCGCAAGATAATAGACCTCACCGCGATGAAGGGCAGCAACTGACCGTTTTTTTTGTTTGCAAATCCGGCAGGAGAGGCGAGGGTACAGGATCGACATGCTCGACGACGGCTGGCGAGCAAATGAAGACGGCGAGGCGTGGGCAGCCGCGTGTTCGGAGCGGCAGTGAAGGGTAGGGTTGACGCCGGGAAGCGGGTACACGGCCGGGTTGAGCACGATCGCGCCGGAAAGGGTTCTGGTGTGGATCTGGGGGACGGGAGGGGGGAGCTAGCTGTCGATGGACTTTGGGTAGAATACGCGGACAGATGAGCGAAACGGGGGAGGGCGCGGGTTTGGGGGGAGGGGAGGGGGCATGTTGGCGGCTTCGGTGAATAGGGTGAAAAAAGATCGCCGTGCGCCCCACGGAAAAACATTGCAAACGGTTTCATATAATAACCCGTGTGCACAAGCAGCACAAACCTGTTCGAAATGAAAATCTGAAAACTTTGAAATGTAGACGTGACCTCATCGTTTTGTCTCGAAATTTTTCCCACGGTACGCAGCTATCGTTGTACCCTAATATTGATTTTCTGGCGCATTTCTGGGCTCGCCTGCTATATTTTTCAACATTTTTTTATCATTTACAGGGCATTTATTGCATATAAATGAAATCCCAACTTCAACAGCGTGTGTTGACGAGAGGTATAAGGACCGCCGCTCGATCTGGGTGAATCCTACGGTGCACACGCACGATCCGTGTGGTTTGGGTTTTGTCCAATCAGAAAGCAGGACTCACGTTGCGCGCATTAGGTTTCATAGGCCGCGGTTTAGAAAGCACACGGTTCTAGTGAATGAACCGTGTGCTATTTGTCCATGCAGAACAGTCATATTTTCATTTCAAATGAATTTGGGACTTCATCATTTCGCCTCGAATTATTTGCATCCGCAGACAATCAACTATTAGCCCTTGTATTGATTTCCGGCCGCATTTTTATGACTTGTTTGCTAATTTGAAGACATTTTTCCACCAACATGGGGCTTGTTAGTAATTTAATTGGAGGAAATGCAGATGTATTACGAAAATTACAAAAATGGGTGTGTCATCGTGGCATGGTGTGAAGACCCCGTGGGAAAAATTGGTAATGTCTGGCGGAAGTTGTGATGGCCTGCCCTTTGAAAACGAATGCATCTCACACAAAGGATCATGGTTACGAAAAGTAGAGTTGGCATTTCGGACTCCAATCAGTGTCAACCTCATCCTTTCGCCTTGGTTTTTTCCATGGTATGCAAACATCATTGTACTCCTAATATTGATCTTCTGGTGGATTACATGTCTCGTTTGCTATATCTAAGTCATATTTTACAGTTACCATGTTAATTAGTTCTTATAAATAAAATATCCCAACATGAATTACGTGTGGATGGTGGCAAATAATCTCTTACAAATCATTTGTGTGTCGCTTTGCGTGATTTTCGTCATTGTGTAACTAATGAGAAGAATTGTCAAGCATTTCAGACGGGAGATGTGTCCACCTAAATAAATGTCAGTAATTTAATTACAGGAAATGCAGATGTACTCAAAAAATCACGAAAATCGGTGTGTCATCATGGCGTCATCTCGAGACACCGTGGAAAAAGTTTGGTAAAATTTGGCACAAGCTACAATGATCGCTAATTGGAAACCATAGCATCTGAGTAGAAGAATCATAGTTCCAAGGGGAGAAGTGACAAATCGAACTCCAATCGACGGTGTCTTCATCACCTCTCCTCCAAATTTTATCCCACAGTAGTCAATCATAATTATACATCAGGTTTGATTTTCTGGCGCATTTCTGGGCTCGCCTGCTATATTTTTCAGCATTTTTATCATTTACGGGGCATTTATTGCATATAAATCAAATCCCAACTTCAACAGCGTGTGTTGACGAGAGGTATAAGGACTGCCGTTCGATCTGGGTGAATCCTACGGTGCCGACGCATGATCCGTGTGGTTTGGGTTTTGTCCAATCAGAAAGCACGACTCACGTTGCACGCATTAGGTTTCATAGGCCGCGGTTTAGAAAGCACACGATTCTAGTAAATGAACCGTGTGCGATTTGTAAACCAAACTGCACATGTTCAGTTCGTACATACCGGAGTGAGATGAACTGAGCGTTCTAGCTATATACAATACATGCGAAACTAGATCAACATAAGGCCGTGCATACCTCGCAATACAGTACATGCGAAACTTATAACAGAACGAACTTGGTACACATCCCTCACAATTCTGTATATGCAACAATTCAGTACAATAGACATAATGACTAGTTTTTTGTGACGCCCCCAATTTTGACCGTACGCTAATCATGCACGCAATGCGTACGACCAAGATTAGGGACTCACTGATCGATATCACAACACAACACTAGACACAAATTAAAGTCATACAGCTTCATATTACAAGCCAGGGGCCTTGAGGGCTCGAATACAAAGCTCGACAAGCACGAGTCAGCGGAAGCAAATAATATCTGAGTACAGACATAAGTTAAACAAGTTTTGCCTTAAGAAGGCTAGCACAAACATAACAACGGATCGAACGAGGCGAGGCCTCCTGCCTGGGAACCTCCTATCCTACTGCTGGTCGGGGGCAGCCTCCACGTAGTAGAAGGCTCCTGCAGTGGTGTAGTAGTCGTCTCCGGGGTATTCCATCTCCTGGGCTCCATCGTCTGAACGCAGCAATCGAATCGAGGGGGAAAGAGAAAGCAAAGCAGCGGTGAGTACTCATCCAAAGTACTCGCAAGACTGACATCAGAACCATGCTAAGTATGCATCAGTATCAAGGAATAGGGTTATATCTGGGCTGACTGCAGAAAGCAAGAATAGGGGGAAGGTCTAGTCCTATCGAAGACTAGCATCTTCAGCATCTTGCAGCATTAGAAGAGAGTAGACTGGTATCTCATATATATCAACATTATTGTAGCAAATTTTTATTAAGTATCCACGCCCAGAGATTCTTCCTCGACTCCCTGCGAGGAAGCAATCTCGGAGCCAACATTCATTTCAATCTTAAGTCACAATTTTAGTTGTAGTAGATCGAGGTACAACTCCAAGTCGTCCTGTTACCGTGGACACGGCTATTCGAATAGATGAATTCATCCCTGCAGGGGTGCACCGCATTTCCAACACGCTTGATCACCTCCGGCCGGACACACTTTCCTGGGTCATGCCTGGCCTCGGGATATCAACACGTCGTCGCCCCACCTAGGCTCAACAGAGAGGCCAGCCCGCCGGTCTAAATCCTAAGCGCGCAGGGGTCATGGGCCCACTCACCCTTTACACTCCTGCACGATGCATACGCGGCCGGTGTCAGTCCTGGCACCTCTTAATACAAGACGGTGCTTTACGCGGGCCACCCGGGCGCGCGCCGCTCCATTGCTGACGTCCGAAGAGCTTCGGCTGATACAACGACGCTGAGTACCCATAACTTTTCCCACGTGAAGGTTTGGTGCGTAAAAGGTCAAACGACCAACTCAGATCAAATACCCAACCCATTAGCATTTTATTAATGCGGGGCAAGCGTGACCCATGAAGTGCGGTCCCGTCGCCCCGTCTCGAGGATGTGTGGCAAGGGCCTCTCCTGCCCGGCCACGCCTCATCATCATCAAACCGTGGGTACCCCTCAAGGCCGACCCATCACCAACATGTTTTTGTAACCAGGTCATAGTAACTGTGTGTATAAAACATCAAGACGGAACCTGAGGAATCACCCTCAGAGGGTCCCGCTCGATGAAACCGTCAAGGTGGACTTAGAGGAATCACCCTCGAGGGTCCCACACTTGAGGGGTTGCATGACAGAGTCATCGTCGGGAGTGGTGAAGGAGGAATCACCCTCGATAACCACGACTGACTAGCTGCACTACAGAGTTAGCATCATGAGTACTTCACGAGGTGTCACCCTTGGTACTCGATAGTAGCTCTGCAGAGTCGTACAACTAAGGGGTGTGCGGTGAATGTGACGGGTATGGCTTGTCGGTCGGTTGACCGAGTCTTCGAGTCGTCGATGAAGAAGCAGGGGCAACTGGGACTAAGGGGGTCACATGGGATTCATTGATCAACCTATACTAAGCAGTTGATATAACAGCATGTATAGTAGCAGTTTATCAAAAACAGGCTATGCATCAGAAATAGGAGCTAGCTAATACAGTAGCAAAATCTAATACAAGAATGAGAGGGAAAGAAATGGGCGATATCGGAATGCTCAAGGGGGGGTTGCTTGCCTTGCTGCTCTGCTGCAAAGGCCTGATCGTCAACGGTGTAGTCGTACCCGGCAGCAGCGTCAGTCTCGGTGTCTACCGGTAAGAAGAGGGGGAAGAAACAATAAATATAAAGCAAACAGATGCATGACATGCATGGCATGACAATATGCAGAGCTAGGCATGCACTAACGCAGTACTACACGTCGCAGACGAATCGGAAGAATATCTGACGATATTTTCCCGGGTCTCGGGCTACTACCGGACAGACGAAATCGATGGAAAAGTTCCATGTTTGTTATGATAGGAGCACGTGACAGACGAACGGACTGCGTATTCGGAACCGCGGGATTCTTCTGAACAACTTTCATGTATCAATTATTTTCATCTGACTTACGGTTTATTTTATATTAATTTCTAAAGTTTTATCGATTTTCAGAAATTTTCTAGAATTTATTTAATTTCGAAATAAATTAAACGGAAAAGGCTAGATGCACCCGAAAGTGTACCCAGCAAAGAGGACAGAGGGGTTGACAGGTGGGGCCAGGTCAACAGTTGAATCTGCAGTCAACAGTTGACTGGTCAAATGTGAACAGTGCGGTGGGGCCTACATGTCATAGTCAGAGTTAAATTAAAGGGTTATTTTAACTAGAGGGGTCCACATGTCAGTGATATATTAGACTAAACCTAACTACTAATTAACCTAACTACTAATTAACTTACACACACATGCTGCGCGCACACACAGTACACACACTCACGCGCACACACAGCACACACCTCACGCACACACAGCCGCACGGCCATGGCGCTCGCCATGGCTAGCAGTAGCAGCCGGCGGCAGCCTCTAGTAGTAGCAGCATAGCAGCAAGTAGGAACAGCAGTAGTAGCAGCATATCAGCAAGTAGGAACAGCAGTAGTAGCAGCATAGCAGCAAGTAGGAACAGCAGTAGTAGCAGCTGGCGAGCGGCAACAGCAGCTGGAGCGGACAGCAACAACGAGCAGGGCAGGCGCAGCGAGCGGCCGAGCAACAAAGCAGGAGCAGTTAAGTAGTACACGGGAGCAGCGACGACAGCAGCAAGATGCATCAGTAGCAACGGCTAGGACCAGCGAGCAGCAACAAGGCAGTAGCAAGCAGCGGCACAACAACGATAGCAGGCAGGGTCGCGGGCGCGCGGGTGGCTGCGGGCGCACGCGTTGACGCGGCCAGGGAGCAGCGAGCAAGGTGCGGCAGCGGGCGGCTTGAGCGCGCAGTGCAGCCAGGGGCGGCAGCAGCAGCGCAGCAG
The DNA here is from genome assembly GCA_039707655.1 of Elymus sibiricus. NCBI lineage: Eukaryota > Viridiplantae > Streptophyta > Magnoliopsida > Poales > Poaceae > Elymus > Elymus sibiricus. Next base: position 405,297,269 of record CM077671.1, read on the forward strand.
GTAGAGCAAGCAGCTAGGGGCAGCACCCTTGCACGTATGTGCGTGTACGCGTACGCGTACGTTCGGACGAGATCGGGGATGGCAGCTACGACAACGGATCGAGGACGAGAACGAAGGGAATCGGCAGAGGAGCTCACCCCGGTTCTCATGGACGAGGTTAGCAGGTCGGGGGCGACCCGGAGCAGCGGCAACGACGACGAGGTGGTGGCGTCCGTGGCGGAGAAGGGCAAGATGGCGAGCACACAGACCTTCCCGGCTTCAGCTGGTTCCCGGAACGGACGAATCCAACCGCGGCGGACCTCCTGGACGTACTCCCGCATGACGGAGACGACGGTGGCAGCGATGATGACGACGAGGCATCGGTGACCGCGAGTGATTTCGAGCTCGAAATCGAGCCAAGGAAGAGGGGGCCGAAGGGGGATCGAGGGGGAAAGGAGCGAGGTGGGGACTAGGGTTTCGATGGACGCCTTTATAGGTCGAGGAAGGCGACGTGGAGGGCATCGAGCCGTGGTGGCCGTGGATGGCCTCCACGCCATGGCCTCTGCCTCCTCTGTACGTGAACGTGAGGTAAGGGAAAGGCCAGGGTGGGCTGGGCCAAATGCACTGTAGCAACATAGAGCCCAACAGCACAGTAGCTTTTTAATATTTTTCCTTTTCTTTTATTTGTTTGTAATTTTCTCTCTTGTTTTGTATTTTGTTTACGTACCAAACGAATTTTGTTGCATATGAAACTTGTCACATAATTACTAGAGAATATATTAAGCTAGTACAAAAAGTTTGAGGCCAATTTGAATTGATTTGAATTATGTTAGGATTTAAATAGGCCACTTAGGTGTTGTTGGTTTAATTCAAAAATAGATAAGGGCAACTTTTATGTTTCAAATGATGTTGGTTTCTACCCCATAATCACTCAGGGATTATTTGCAACCCAATCAAGATTTTAGTTTTGAGGTTTGAAGGAATAACTTATTTGACTTTATATTCAATTTGAATTTGCCTTTGGTTTTTAACCAGTGGCACTTTGGCTTAGTTAAACGAGATGACATGTCACCATTAGTGTGAGGTCACTGTAGCATGATACCGGGGGTGTTACATTTTTTGAATCAATTCCCATGTACATGGGGTGATCGCGATCATTAGGTTGACCCCTAATGAACTTAGGATTTCTGATGATTTTACGCTTCTCCTCTTTTAAGCCGCGTGGCCCCTCAGGTGGTAACTCATCATATTGATTGTACTCCTCCTCATCACCAACATTCTCGATGCCTAGTACCCTCCTATTCCCATACATCACTACATGGCAGTGCGTATGCAAGAGGTTTGGCACAAAGAAAATCTGGGTAGCATCGCTGGCAAGAATAAATGGGTCCTTGTGATATGCCATAACTCTGCGGTCAACATATGTCTTCCTGCAGTAAGCATCAACCTTTACGCTACTAAGAGGGACCCATCTGCACTTGAATAATGCCACCTTCATTTGCACATAGTCAAGCTCCCAAATCGCTTCAATGGTTCCATACTACACCTGTTTATCATCTTCCTCTACAGTTAGGCATTCTATTCGAACAGAGCTGTTCTGATACGAGGTCTTAGCATCACGTTCCTCAGTGTAGAACGTGTTGCCATTTATGTCGTACGCTTGGTACTTCATAATCGTCATTGATGGCTTTTGTGCCAACCACGTTGCAAGGTCATCTTGGGGTCCGTTTGTCAAACGATCCTTCAGCCATCTTATATAGTCCCTATGTGTGCATTTGTCTCGGCAGCTGGTGACAGCACATTGGGTAAGTTGCTTCGTCGTATCTCCTCCATGTGTTCTGCAACATGAGCGTCGAGTATCGGGCTGTTAAGCAGTACCGTCAAATGGGCTTGATCGGCCATATCTCTAGGTGCACGAAACTGCGAGCCAGCAAGGACCGGCTTACCAGCCAGCCTTCCCTCATGGCGAGAGAGGGGCACACCTATAGGTCTAAGTTTCATGTATTCGGTGCAAAACTCAACCACCTCCTTCGCGGTATAACCTTGTAGGATGATTGCCTCTGGATGACATCGGTTCCGACAATAGCGCTTCAATATTCCCATATACCGCTCGAAGGGATACATGTTGCGAAGAAACACAGGACCACAATACTTTATCTCGTCCACAAGGTGCATAGTGAGATGGACCATGACATCAAAGAATGACGGTGGGAAGAACATCTCTAAGTTTGACAATATCCTTGCAATATCAGCTTGCATATTATCCAGCTCTTCAACATCTACCACCTTCTGCCATAGTTTGTTGAAGAAATCATAGAGATCAATCAATGTGTTTCTTATGTCTGTGTCCATCATATTCCTTATGGCCACCGGGAGGATTTGTGTCAACATTACGTGACAATCATGTGACTTCATGTGAGACAACTTCTTTTTACCCAAGCTGTCATCCACGAGACTTCTGATGTTTGCGGAGTAGGAAGAGGGTGTCTTAATTGACAACAAAAATGTGAAGAACTCTTTTACTTCTGCTGCAGTGAAATTGTAACTCTGGTGTTGGTGGAGCAATTTGTCATCATCTTCTGCTTCATTCATGCGTTGTGATTGATCACCAAGCATATCAAGTCCTGCACCGTCACCATCCTTTCTTTTGCCTTTAATCTTGAGCAGAGTACCAAGGATGCTTTCATAGACATTCTTCTCTACGTGCATGACATCAATGCAATGACGTACACTTAGGAACTCCCAGTAAGGTAATTCCCAGAACACTGATTTCTTCTTAAACACTTGGTCCCTGGGTGTTATTTTTTACGTCGAACCGGATCCCTTGCCAGGCACAACATTAATTTTTTTAACCATGCCGTGGACTTCTTTCCCATCATAGGGTCTTGGGCCCGTTCCTTTCTCTACCGTGCCATCAAATTCAGCAGTCATTTTTCGATAAGGGTGATTTCTCCTTAAGAACCTACGATGACGCAAATACACGGTTTTGCGCGAGTTGGAAAGAAATCTACTCTCTGTCCTATCCATGCATGTGACACATCCTACTGGTCCCTTTGTTTTCTGCCCCGAACTGTTGCCTAATGTCGGCATATCTTGAATGGTGTGCAGCAGCAACGCATGTAGCCAAAAAAACTCCTTTGCGTTGGCATCATAACAGCTCACATCATACCTCCACAATGTCTGCAGTTCTTCTACCAGTAGCTGAAACTAAATGTCGATATCATTTCCAGGTTGCTTCGGGCATTGGATAATCATCGACATCATGATGTATTTTTTTTCTTCATACACAACCAAGGAGGAAGGTTATATATGCACAGAAGCACCGGCCAAGTGCTGTGTTTGGTGTTCATATCGCCAAATGGATTAAATCTATCAGTACACTCCCCTAGCCATATATTTCTTGGATCCTTTGCAAAATCTTTAAACCTGTCAGCGATTTGTTCCCACTGAGCCCAACCTTTCGGGTGCCTCATATACTTATCCGCAGTTCGCTCATCATGATGCCACTGCAACCTCTTTTCCTCTCTAGGGTTTGCAAGCAAACGCTTCAACCTTGGAATTATAGGCAAGTACCAAACAACCTTGAACGGGATTCCTTTCTCGATCTCTTTGTCCATTTTGTACTTGTCATGTGCTCTCCTGCGCTTGTATCGTGCGTGCTTGCATATGGGACATGAACGCAAATCTTTGTAATCACTACGGTACAACATACAATCATTCACACAAGCGTGTATCTTCTGGACTTCAAGTTCCAATGGACAAACAATTTTCTTCGTTTCGTTCGTGCTTTTGGGGAGCACATTATCTCCTGGAAGAATGTCTTTGAAAAGACTCAACAACTGTGTGAAGGCCTTGTTTGATAGACCGCTTTCTGCTTTAAATCTGAGAAGCGTCGGTGTGACACTCAACTTGGAATATTTATTTTTGCAACCTGGATACAAATCCTTCTTGGAGGCTGCATCAATGCTTGGCAGCTCCTTGTACCCGGCTATATCTTTATCTGGGCCCTGGAAATCTGCAATCATAGCAGCAAAATCTGGCATATCATCAAGGTTGGTGTTGTCTGCTTCACACTCTTGGTTTTTTCTTTGGGTTTTTTGGCATGCCAGTCTTCTGTCTGTAGCTTGACGTCTGAGCCCCGAGGTTAAATTCATCACCCATGCGACTCTGATCGGGGTTTGGCACCTCACCGACAGGCAGGTTATTACCTTCATCCATAACCGGCTCTTCACCATGTTTAGTCCATCTTGTGTATCCACCCATGAATCCCCTTTTGTATAAGTGTAACTCGACCTCATCAATTGGAATTGACACCGTATTGCTACAATCCTTGCATGGACAGAGGACGTAATATTCTTTGCAAATTCTCTTCTTTGTCCGTTCAGCCAAAGCCATGAACTCCTTCACGCCATCCCTATACCTTGAGCTTGTCCGATCCTCCATCCTTTCAGATCGTTCCATCTGCACACATTGCATCCTTAATGGATGCACAAAGATGGGTGAATAAATCACAAGATTTTATTTTCAAAATTTATGGAGGGCGCTGCATAATGTTACCCAGCCGTGCAATGACACTAATCAACCAGTCAATTTACACACATCGTCAGTAGTGCCATTATATGAATTTAATACATTAATTAGTCCACTCAAGGAAAAGAATACCTTAATTAATTAGCAGTGGCATGGCGAGACAGCAGGGTCGAGGAGCAAAGCTTAGCGGGGCACCTGCCTGTAGTCCGGGCTCCACTATCCCGCCTACGACCGCGAGGGATGTGCTCCAGTCACGCCGGCGTCGACCACGAGGATTGAACTCCTCCTATATCTCCCGCCGCCGACCGAGGATTGACCTCCTGTCACGCCGCCACCGCCGACCGAGCATTGAACTCCTGTAACGCCGCCACCACCGCCCGACCGAGGATGGGACTCCCTATAATGCTGACACAGGATTGACCTCCTATCCGTCAGCCGCTGCCTCGGTCGCCACCGACATCTCTATCAGCATAACGTTTTTTTGGGTTTCCGGAGAGCGGCTGTTTACCGCACCCATATGTACCGGGAAGCACATCACAAACGGACATGTTACGGAAACCGTGTATCACGCACGTTCCATCTCACACGATTTGATTTGGGAAACCGTGTGCCATATACAACAGAATGCGATAAATAGTTCACCCGACCGTTATCATGAGATCCCCGTATATAGTTTCCCCGTCTTCCCCAAATCCCAAAATAGCTTCCAAATCCCTAGCGCCCAAATTCTCTAGCGTGGTGCTGACATTGGGGAAATGCGGATGAGTGGTGCTGATGGTTTCAGTGCGGCTGCACCGGTTCGTACAGTCGCTCTTGGCAGCGCCATTGGCGGTGCAACCACGATGGCGGTCACCGCCGAGCACTTGCCTAAGGTCACCAGGAGGCCTGTGTACTACGGATCCGAATCGTCTTGTCAGGTCCCAATCATTCCTCATCTTTTTAGCATGACACACACACAGGAAATCGATCAAATGCCGGATCCAGAGTTTGACTCCCGCAACATGAGTTCGATTCCGAGTTTTGCGCCACCAAGAAGTACCAAAAGCTGAGTTGTGTGCACAGACACACTCCCGCTCGACGCGTATGCACAGAGGGATTCGACATTGGCAGACGGTTTCTCGGTTGCCCCTTAGAGGTTAGTGATAAGTTCATCTCTTTAAGTTCAGTTAATGCCCCCACTCATCCTGATTATTTAACATTCGTAGGGATATGAGGCTTGTGCCTTTGTTAACTGGCTGGATGATGAATGGCATGGCAGGGCTCGGAGTGTTATCACCAAGCTTGCAGAAGATAACGTAAAGCTGAAGAAGAAACTGACTAATCTGGAGTGTACAATCACTACGATGAAGCAAGAAAGAATCAATCACAGGCAACAGATGAAAGCAAGAGACAAGAAGGAACGAGAATGTGTAGTTGTAGTTGCCGCATTAGCCGTCTTCTATGCGCTGTTTGCAATGATCATTAGGTGTTTCGTTTGATTATTAATGGCTACATCAATAAGCAGAGCTCATCTATTGCTTACCAACTGTCCTATGTTAAATGATTACTATTTCACACCCGTTGTGTTTCATATAAGCATGTGTGTAGTTAAACAATGCATCTAGCGAACCGTGTGAACTCCTAAAATGTACACATGTGAAACATTTGGCATATTGAGAACTGCACAATAGCGGGAATTTAGAGCGACGGGCCGGGTGCACACAATTGCGGTTGATTATATCGGAATTCTAACCGCCTGCCAAGGTGCCAATATAATCCGTCAATCCCCCGCTTCAATTGCCATTCCTCTTGTCTTCACACTACGCTTCAGTTGCCACCATCTTCATCGTCCCGGCCGGCCACTCTACACTTCCACGCACTCTGCAATCTCGCTTTCTCGCCGATTGTTTAATTACGTAGCGCAGCAATGTCGACCGACAGCGAGGACGACAATGTCAAATTTTTGTATGCAAGCGTTGTGATTTACATCATATTATTGTTATTTTATTATTATTTTGAGAGGTTAATAAAACATGAGACAATTGATTCCATTTTAGGGAAAATATATGATAGAAAAATCAGAGATATGGAAAAAAAGATCAAAGAGTAGAAAGGAAGAGGGAGGTGTTTATAAAGAGGTTGGATGAAGGAGAGTTGCATTGAGAACCTTACATTATTTTTAAGCAGTAGAATAGAGATAGATATAATTACGACTTTTTTTTTTGAAAATAAACCCGACCTTTATTCATTCGCAATAACAGTTACATCGTTTGTGAGGAGTATTGCAATTTCATTAAGAGGTTCCTCAAACCAATCATGGACTAAAGAAAATCTAGCTAGTCTAGCAAGCTCATGCGCTACTTTATTTGCTCCTCGATTACAGTGTTCAAATCTAGTGGTAATAAAGTCACATGCATAATGATAATAGTCATCGAAGATTGCCACCGCCGCTCCTGCTGATTGTCCTCCATCCTGCATGGTCTCAATAACCTCCATATTATCCGAGTTAATAATAAGGCGGTTACATCCCGCCCTTTGTGCCAGAGTAATACCAAATCTGAGGGCTGAAGCTTCTGCCGTCAGAACGTCCGTGCAAAAATCAATCTTTCCATTCCCTCCAGCAATAAACCTGCCTTTGTCATCTCTTGGAACCGCACCCATCGAACCGCTAAGCAGGTCGTGGTTAAAGGAAGCATCAACGTTAAGTTTTACAAAACCCCTCGGGGGACAGGACCAACCCCCCTTTTTTATATTAACCTTTGGTGAAGAGGCAATGGCGAAGTTTGATGTAAGGGCTAGGATCCCCATTGATACCTGATGAGCATTTTGTGTTACCTCCTTATGCACCAATTTCCGTCTTTCTCACCATAAATACCATGCCGAGACCGCAATCATTTCCCGCACATTGTTATTGCCCATAATCCAAAACCGCCTCTCCCGCCCGGTCCACCCCGCAGGCTTTTTCAACAATATCCGCCAACCCTAACCTTCTCCAAACCTCTTTTGCTTTTCTGCACTGAAACAAAGATATAATTACGACCTTAAAAGAAAGAGATAGAGATGATTTGCAGCCGTTCCTTTTAGAACTCTTAGAGAAAAGGAACGCAGAGCTGACCGTCGGATTTCAATCCAACGGTCCCTAGGGACCACAGAGAAAAGAAGCAGGGGCCGGAACGGAACAGCCAAGCAGGTTGGGGAAAAAGAAGAGGAAAGCAGAGCAGACGGCAGAGGGCCGGAGAAGGAGAACATAGCAAAACCCTAGTCGCCACGCCACCGCCCGGCGGCCCGATTCGGCTCCGATTCCGATGGACTTCGCGGAGCTGGAGGCCGTGGAGGGGCTCCGCTGGCCGTGGCACTCGTGGCCGCCGACGCCCTCCGCCGCGGAGGCGCTCGTCGTCCCCACCGCGGTGCTCTGCACGCCGCTCCACCCGACGGCGCCCGACCTGCTCCCGATCCTCCCCTACCCGCCCCTCCGCTGCGCCTCCCCGTCCTGCGCCGCCGCCCTCAACCCCTTCTCCCGCGTCAACCACGCCTCCGCGCGCTGGTCCTGCTCCTTCTGCGGCTCCAAGGCCAACCCCTACCCGCGCCACATCTCCCCCGACTCCATCCCCGCCGAGCTCTTCCCCACCCACTCCAGCGTCGAGTACACGCTTCCCCCGGACCCTGCCGAGGTGGGGGGTGGGGACCCGCCCGCAATCGTGTTCGTCGTCGATGCGGCCACCGCGGGGGACGAGCTCGCCGCGCTCAAGGCGGAGCTGCTCAGGGTCGTGCAGGGGCTGCCCGAGAGGGTCAGGGTGGCGCTCGTCACGTTCTCGGCGTCGGTGTGGGTGCACGATCTCGGCTTCGAGGGCTGCGCCAGGGTGGTCGTGTTCAACGGGGAGCGTGAGCTCGAGTCGGACAAGGTCGGTGAATCCTGAATTTGTGATGTGATCCTACTATCCCGGGCTGTTGAGTAGTTAGATTATATGCTTATTGGGGAAACGGATCAGTGCACTGTGCAAGCTGTATAGTCGGTAGGAATCACATTTAGTCCACTGATTTTGCCTGGAAAAGTAATATGAACATGTTATATGCTGAAAAAAGAATAGTTTCTAATTATAAGCGTTGCACATATTGACTTAAACCTCCCACATCAATGGGGATCTTACCTTGGCTAAAAGACCTAGCTTCCCCAAATGTCCTGTTTAGTAAACTGCTTACAGACAAGCTCAAGTGAACCTATTGAACAAAATCACAAGCCAGACGAGAACAGTTCCTAGGGGGGAGCCAGGCTTATATTGGGGGGGGGGGGGGGGGGGGTGTTATGTTGGTTTCTCAATTCCAAGCTGAATGAACATTGTAAATTAAGGCTCTCAGTTTGCCGTTGCTGAACTTGCTTATATATACAATCTGCTGTGAGTAATACCCATGAAATCACAAAAAAGTTGGTTAAACATAGTGTAACTGACAAAAGTGGGATCATCATAATCCATGTCAGTGCCAAGCGCAGCCTAAGTTAGCTTGCTCTCTACATTCTGAGTGATCTTAAAGTTCTACTCTGCAGCCTTATTATATACGAATGCAGAGTTTTTTTGTCTTCTAAGATTGTTCTTGTCAGATAATTGACTTAAGAGTTTCTGCATTTGGGCCTCTAGGCCTCTAGGGTAGTAGCATGATGCTCATGTCCATTAAACTACAGTGAGTCTGGCCCCTTTTTGTACACGAGAATCGGAAATTTTAAAATTGAACATCAAGATGGGATTTTCAGTATCTAATCAGTGACTCATGGAAATTGTTTTCTGGATGGGGAATGATATGTTTGTTTCACATCTGAATATTCAATTGGGTCAGTCACAGACTCACCACTATCCTCATCCACTGATCACTTCTGGTAACTGATTTTCTTTGTATAAATGTGTCATCATTTCTGTGTATCTAAGAGGCTTTCTCTTATGTTTCAGATACAACAACTTCTAGGTGTTCGACATTCACGACACAACAAGTTGGCTACACTGAAGCCTATTGAAGTGCAGAGATTTTTGTTGCCTGTTTCTGAATGTGAATTCAGCATCACATCTGCAATAGAGGACCTGAGTTCTATGTCTGCTTACCCACGTGGGCACCGCCCATTAAGGGCCACTGGCGCTGCTATTTCCACAGCTATTGCTCTTCTGGAAGGTTGCTGCTCACCTAACAGTGGTGGCCGAATCATAGTTCTTACATCTGGTCCAACGACAGTGGGTCCAGGGCTTGTGGTGGAAACCGATCTTGGGAAGGCAATTCGTTCACATCGTGACATTTTCAATGGCAATGTGCCTCTTGTTGAAAAAGCCCAGGATTTCTATAAGAAAGTTGCCAAGAGATTGACTGACAGTGCATTAGTTCTTGATCTCTTGGCTTGCTCTCTTGATCAGATTGGAGCTGCAGAGCTTAGGTATCCAGTTGAAGTGTCTGGGGGCTTAATGGTGCTTACAGAGTCATTTGAGTCTGAACAGTTCAAAAGCTGTTTAAGGCAAACCTTCAAGCGTGAGGGTACTGATTACCTTAACATGAACTTTAATGCAACGATTGAGGTAGTGACATCAAGGGAGGTCAAGATTTGTGGTGCCCTTGGTCCTTGCATCTCCCTTCACAGACAAAACAGCTCGGTTAGTGATAAAGAAATTGGTGAGGGTGGGACAAATTATTGGAGAATGAGTACATTGAACAGCAAAACCTGTATTGCTTTCTTCTTCCGAGCTGATTGTAGCCGTGATACCGATCCCCCAACTGTCTTCTTTATTCAGTTCATGACAAGATACCGACATGGTGATGGTAGCAATCGCCTAAGGGTAACGACTGTTGCGAGAAGATGGGCTGGACCTCGATCTCCAGAAATTGCTGCAGGGTTTGATCAGGAAGCTGCTGCAGCAGTTATGGCCAGGCTTGCTGTTCACAGAGCAGAGACATACCATGTTAGAGATGTAATACGATGGCTTGACAAGATGCTTATTCGCTTCACTGCTAAGTTCGGAAACTATGTCCCTGAAGATCCATCTACATTTCGCTTGTCCACTAATTTCTCCCTGTATCCGCAATTCATGTACTACCTGCGAAGGTCACAGTTCATTGATGTTGGCAACAGCTCTCCTGATGAAACTGCTTTCTTCCGGTTGATGTTGAATAGGGAGGGAGTTGTGGGATCTCTGATCATGATCCAGCCAACTTTATTCCAGTACTCATTTGATGGACCACCTATCCCTGTGCTGCTAGATGTCAGCTCCATCTCTCCTGATGTCATTTTGCTATTTGATTCGTACTTCTATATAGTGATTCATTATGGCTCGAAGATTGCTCAGTGGAGGAAACTTGGCTATCATAAAGACCCAAATCATGAAAACTTACGGAAGTTGCTTGAAGCGCCAGAAGTTGATGCAGAGGCACTATTGGCAGACCGTTTTCCAGTGCCAAAACTCATAAAATGTGATCAGCATGGGAGCCAGGCCAGGTTTTTACTAGCTCGGTTGAATCCATCCGTGACACAAAAATCACAGCTTTCTGAAGGATCTGAAGTCATATTCACCGACGATGTTTGTCTGCAAGTTTTTATTGAACACTTGCAGGAATTGGCTGTTCAGGGTTAGCGACCCGTGGACCTGGCCATGGTTCCGCTATCTCAGTTGGGCCCATCTCAGATCCTGAAGATACGGCTTTCTGATAGATCGAATGTCATATTCACTGGTGGTGTTTACTTGCAAGTTTTATTGAACACTTGCAGTAACTGCTGTACAGGATGAGTGAGTCCATGTGGAATTTGTTACATGTTATTTCTGGCCGTATGTTATCTTGAAAATATTGCCAGAGCTCTACTGCCTGGAGGAATGAGATCTCCTTGATTTGTACATTTGCTCCAGCTCCAGTTTGATGTAAGCCAGTTACCTTTTTATTTTTGTATAGACTGATGTTATTAATCTTTACCCTCCACGAACGTTGAGTTGCCTCCGGTTACATTTGATATGCAGTAAATCACTCTACCATTCTTGTTTTAGTTATGCGGTAGGACAGTGACACTATTTTAAGGAGTTAATGTTCAGATGCTATTTTATAGGCATAATACATCCTTGCAGTTCATTTCTATTATGCAAACAGTGACATGTAGATGCCTCTCATCGTCTTCACATAACATCTGCATATTCCTTTTGAGGATTGTGATTGCACAGCTGTGTGATTCCAATGGTGTGACATCTTGCAGACCAACCATGATGCATGCATCCTATATAAACATTTCCCTGCCATAAATGCATGATAAATAGACTATGTTTAATCAGCTTATGCAATGTACTTAGCCTTGTTATCACCACAACCCTGGCAGAGCAAGGAAGCTTCTTGCTATGATCGTACCCATCATTCCTCAAGACCCAACCTTCTCAATAACTCAATGACAGATAGGCTAAGTTATAGTAATAGATTTCCCATCACCAAGCACATGGCTTGTTCCCCTCCACTTGACCACACACAGATTACAAAAATAGTGTGCTTATAATTAACAAACAGGTTAACTTACAAGATGCCATAATAATAATAGTCTCATAGATGCCCTTTACTTAACAATCACACATACTTAATTGACGACAGTAGAATAAAATCACCAAGTAGATTCTGGGACACATGGTAGGGAACATCACATAACACCAATCCAGCTACACACAGATAGATTATTGCTTCTGGTCCACCAACAAATTAAACATGGCAACTCTCCCTTCTTTTAATCCAGCTAATAATTGAAAACATTATATATCTAAGAAACCACAGCACACTGCAAGAACACCATCCTTATGGCATCATAGTCTTCCTCTTACTGCCCCATCTTTAGCTCTTGTTCTTGTACTTGTCCTTGGCCCTTGGTGCTGAAACAAAAATGTCTCATGCGGGTTAGAATTAAGATATAACTCTTGAATTGTAAGAGAACTTTTGCTTAAGAAACTGACCAAGACCGATGGCTTCGGAACCCTTCATGATCCTCAAGCGTTTGCATGAAGCAACAAACATCCTGCAGGGTAATTGATCATCAGCCGACGAAAGAAACTGAAGTGTGGACCATGCTTAATTGCATTCTAATCACGAGGCCGTAAATATGGGAGTAGATAAGGGGGCGCAGGAGTGAAGTAACATACTCCCATGGGACGTCTCCCACAAGCATCCAGTCGCCGTCCTTGTCTTCGTAAGTGGTAACAACATCTGAACCGTTCACTGCCTCAACCATCTTCCCCTCATTCCCTGGAAAAAAGTAGTTGATGATTGTGGCACTTGTTAATTCAAACTATGCTCCATCTATATTCTATACCAGCCGAACGCAAAATCATTAACATGGGTTGATAATATGCTCTTGCAGGTTCTGATGCCGACGGCGACGGATCTTACCAGTTGCGGTGAAGGTGCTGAACATCTTCTGCAGAGCAATGGAGAGGTCCTTGTAGGTGTTGTACATCTTGAGATCCACCTTGCGCAGGTAGGGCGCGCCGTCCATGCTCACCTTGACAAAGTTGGAGCCGTTGGCACCCGCAGCAGCGGCAGCAGGCTGCTGCTTCTCAGTCTCCTCCTCCTTCTTGATCTTCACCGACTGGACGGTCATGGCGTTCCTGCGGTACGACCGGACTGGTGGCCAACCCACGGCCTGTGCCCTGGTCGACACATGACAAGCGAAATTAGCCACAAATTTACATTTACCACTTGCAAATCAGTTCGTAACATAATCTAGTTGCAAGTCCAATAAAAACAAACAAGATTCTCTATTACAACTGTGGCTGGAGGTTCCATCCATCTTGATCATGCACGTTACTATATTCTTTCCGGCAGCCAGCTCTGCTTAATTTATAACTAATGTATGTATGTACGCCTGTGGCAACTTTATGGTAGCAGCAGCAGTACCATCATTATGGTGTATAATTCAAAACGGCACCAACTTTAAGCCAAACGCCACATGAATCATGACCAGCATATGATTATCCACAGCTCCAATCATCCATCCATCTACGGACTAAACATTTCGCCGTTCCCAGAACGGAGAACGAAACTAATCACACTACTAGTAGCTTTTTTGCAGTGGAATCTGGCAAGAGATGACATGCACCGGCAGCCTGCCGCGCAAAGCAGGCATATGTTTATGGTTCGGAAAGGCGTTAATAATTCGCGTCGGCGCTTTGGAGGCGACAACGAACATAGGGCGGATGGTGTCGCCTTGCGCGCTTTCTGCCATGGGATCTCCTTTCTGGATATTTTGCCCTACTTAAAGTGTTTGCCCATTTGCATGCCATGTTTATTCAACATGCTATAAGTATATACTATATAACGAAATCCAAGCTCGAGGAAACTAATTTTAAATGGGGAAAAAAATTAAAGGCCTGCACATGCTCAAAGTCTACCTATGTCTAATTATGTCTCTACTTCTGGATCTTTTGCTAGGCAACCAGAATGAAAAGAAGAAGAAAAGGAGATAATTAATCAGGTTCTATGCATGGAAGCTAGAAAATTCGCCCTAATTAATCGATCCTTTGTTAGTTAGTTTGTTAGTTAGAAAACAGGAACAACATCCTACTGGAAATTGTAACTAAGGAACTGATTATATGTGGCCGCATGTATAGAAGCATATGCACAAGAGATACTATCTACGCACACATACTTGGGAGCAGGAGGCTTCTCGGGGTCGGCGGCCGCGGCCTCTGCGGGCCTCTTGGCCTTGTCGGCGGCCGGCTCCGGCTTGCCGGCGGAGTCTTCCTGCGAGCCGCCGGTGGGCAGCGTGAGCTTCAAGTCAATGGTGTCCTCATAGCCCCTCTTCCCGGCCTTGGCCGCCTCGGCGCCGCCCCCGGGCAGCCCGAGCCTGAGCTCCGTCCCGACGTCGACGTCGGCGCCAGCCATCGGCTCCGGCGGAGCAGCTGGTCGGCTAGCTAGCCTGCGCTTGGGTCTCCCACCTTGGACACACCTCCACGCGAGCTAGTTGAGCAGCTGCTGATCCCTCCTTGGCTTCTCTTTCTCTCTCTTTGTATGCAAGATGCCTTGTGATTAGGAGATGGTGGTGGTGGAAGAGAGAGAGAGAGAGAGAGAGGAACCAAGAACTGGGTAGGGGTGCGTATATATAGAGGGAGGAGAAAGAGAGGGGAGGGAGGAGGGAGATGAAGTGGTGAATGCTCTGCTGGTAGGGTGGTAGAGAGAGAGGGGAAAGCTGTGGGGTTATTAGAACAACAGTTGATAGCCATCATAAAAGGGAAATCTCAATCAGTACTTCTTTTTTGGAAAGCGAGGTTGAGTTATATGAAACTCAGGCAAGAAGACGAAAAGACGTTCACGTTACCAATTCCGTCTCGTCTGATCTTTTATTGGTTTTGTTTTTTCTCTCGTGCCCTTCTGGGCGGTACAAAGAACTGATGTAGGGGTTGCCTTGTCACTGTGGCGAGACCAGATGAGAGAGAGAACTATTTTCCATTTCCAGACAGACCCCGAGCCGAGGTTGGAACAATTCTTTATTTTCTTGTTGGTTCCTTCTTTATTATTTATTCCAAGTTTTTCTCTTCCATTCGGTTCATTAGCTTTAGGAAAAATAGAAGCTGCGGAAATGCTCGCTTCTTAGTTAGAGCATGAGTGAGCCCACTTGGAGGTTGGAGCCAATAATTTTTGTTTCCATGTTTCCCCGGCTTGGATTGTCTGCTCAACGACTGATGCAAGCATTGGTGTTGCCGTGTTGCCAGTTAGCACAGTGTGGAGGCCTACCAACTTGGATCCAGTGCTATGAAATGTCAACAAGGTGAATATTGTATGGACCAACAAATAAGTGGTTTGCTACTTGCTAGTATAATTAATTAGTGGGACAAAATATAATTAGTCACCAGCTAAAATCCCCAAGGGAGATGAGCTGCATGGTGTTGGTGTCCATCCATCCATTGTCGCAGTGTTTCGCTCCTTTGCGGCCTGTGAGTTTTAGTTGATGCATTTAAGAGGCCGGACTTGGTAAATTTGAAACCTCAAACCTCAAACGCGCCGCACGTTCACGGACAGTGATCGGTCATGACCTATATAATCTATTCTATAGCCGGATATCACAAATTAGAAACCTCAAACCCATACTATTACATGCAACGTAAACCGATCTTTAAGCGGAGCTCGTCCGGCTCTGCCGTGTCCATGCCCGACGGTCGGCTGCGCTCCCCAGAATGTTGGTCCGGTCGCAGGCGAGGTAGAGTAGGACATGGGTTACGAGCCGGCTTACACGACTCGAGGCACCACCGTCTGCCATGCCATACTCTTCCTCGTCGGAGCCCGGAACCCAAGCGGTGCCGGTGGAGGTCAGATCGATGATGGATCCATCATGGGATGAGCCGGCGAAATCCACCACGACACGGTTGCGGCGCCCGGACTGGTGCACCACACGAGGCACCGGAGAATGCGACTTCGCCTCGCCAACATCCACCGCCGCGAGGGCTGCCGCCTCCTCCCGCGCTCGCTGCCTCACACGACAGGCACACGACACCATATTTGCGTCGGACGCCGCCCATGGTGCGTCCTTCGCCTCGGCGTGCCAACGAAGGGGTTGCGCGTCCTCCATCGCATTCGGACGCCAGACGGATCGCACCGCCTCCGGTGAGGCAGCGATGGCACACCTAGCGGCGGATCCATGCGCCGTTTGGGTGGACGCAATTCTCGACAGAAGGAGTGCGAGCGCTGTTGTCGGGCGGCCTCCTCCCGGGAGCGGTGGAGCGCAAGCCGGACGGTCATCTCCTCCTCGGGGCCGCGTGAGATGAGCTCGGGGTCCACGTATCTAGAGGTGGAGGACTCGGATCCGCTGCCCGTCATGCCGGAGAAGGCTGTAGATCGTCGGATGGGAGCTTGGGTGAGAAAGTGGAGTAGAGGGCAGTGAATGGAGTGGCTAGGGTTTGGTCTGGGGAGGGGACAGGCACAAATATATGTGGGGTCGGGTGGGGCAGCATGGGTCGGGTCCGATGTGGCAGACGCATGAGGGGTGCCGGTCAGCCCGGGCGTTTGCGATTTGAGGCGTCCGTCTGGGTCAGGTTTTCTGACTGGTCACTGACGGAGCCGTCCACCCGGGCATATGAGGGGGGTTTGAGGCACCCACCATAGATGCTCTAAGTATTATTTTTGGTGCAAGATCAATAGCAAAATTGCATGAATTCATGTCTCATGATTTGAAGATTCAAATTAATATGAGTTATTGCAGTTATCACATATATTGTTTCTTACTTGGTTTCTTAAGGTACTACTAGTACTATTTCTTGCTTGCTTGTGTGTTTGAACTTGTTCTTTAATTCGCAAAAAAAAAAAAAAAAGAACTTGTTCTTTTAAGGTACTGTTTGTGAAAATCAGGTGAAACCCTTTCATCTATTTTTTCGGTTGTGTGCTTGAACTTGTGTACTTTATTTATCTAGAGCATCAATGAGAGCGGTATTAAAGTGATGGCAAGACATAACTTTGCCAGAAAAAGAGGAAAATTACAATTTTGTGCCATAGATAGAGACGTTGTGGAAAAAATTGCAGTGAAAGGAAATAAATAAATTATAAGTGTGCGTTACTATCTGATAGATAGATGATGAATCAAGCGGAACACATGAATTTATTTCTCAAAAAGACAACCAACATATTTAGGCAAAGGCCAAGTAACCAAAACAGGGTCCAAGAAGAAAAGGGATTGTACACCATCTACAATTCACTCAACTTTCAAATCCTCAAGTTTTACCATCAATGTCATCAATAAAGGGGTTAGTTCGAGAACCCTAAAATTATTCTGTTTTTTAATCCATGCAGCAATGATGATAACGGTTGGATACATGGCTGTTTTCAGCATGCCTCTCGAGGCGGTAACACGCACACAACTTTCCACAACTAACTCCGTGGTAGACAACACAAGCAGGCCATTTTAGGGATAACATGACCGCAACCCAAACATGTGTGAAATATGTGCGCTACCATGTCTACTTTGTGTGAGCGACGACACATGCATATGAACCAACGCTTGTTTTGGTCATGTGTGTTAGCCTGCGAGTCTTGATCAGTTTTCATCTTCTCACACATGGATTAAAAGTAAGTGTTTCGATAACTAGTCATGGAAGCCTGCTCTGATGTTCGATAATCTTGTAAACCATATTTTGGCTGTGCGATTGCGGGCACATGATCGAGTTTGTGTAGCTTTTTGTGCCCCGTGATGAGCGTACGTGTGCATGGTTGGCGGGACGCAGACGATCCACGGCCAGCTCGGCCGCGGCGCCGGTGCCGGTGCACGGAAGCGGAGCGAAACCATGCATACGGGCGCCACGGCGTGCAGGCCGGGAGCCGACACGTGGCGCCGGTTTTGCCGGTGCGTGCCGGTTGTTCGTGACGCGCCCACTGGCGTCACGCGTCACCCTTCCTTCTCCCCGCACCCCCAGCTATTTTTCACCGCGGGCCCCCGTGCTGTAGGTTGCGGGCCCGGCCCTTCCACTCCTGATTCCCGGCTGGCCCGGGCCCACGTCGCGGCAGGACACACATATCGCCTTCTCCTGTTCCGTCCGGGCCCCACGTCGCGGCACAGGCAACGTAACGAACTGGACACGAAATTTCTCGGAGTTCGTTTGTGCTGATTTTCATGTCCGGCGGGGGCAGCGGTGAAAACCGGGCCGGGTTCAAAAACGGGGAAGGAAGAAGCTCCGCGATCCGTGACCTTGGGCGAGTGTGGACGGACGGGCTTTTGGAATCCCAGGGTCGGTGGGGCCCGCGTGCCGGGCGTGGTGGGGGCAGGTCAACTCAGGTGTCGGCCCCACGGCCCCGCGTGCATGTGGGGGACGCGAGCGAGCCAGCACTGTGATCGGATTCTCAGCGCCACGCGACGCGATCACACCTTTTCTGCACTATTATTATTATTTGCGAGTATAAAACTAATCCCGGCTGATTAGATTAGATTAGTGCTAGTAATAAGCTAAACCGAATTTGGGCTTGGCATGACAGCGCATGATTTCCTTGGCTTGCAATCATTCCCCGGCCACCAATCGAGTTTCACTGGTGGCGGCAGCTGAATTAGTTTAAGCGGCTGTATGCTTACAATTATATACTTATCGTCGTGGCTGTATGAGTACAAGGGTTCGGGAATTAAGGTAGGAGTACCGTGCAATGTAACAGAGACAGCTAGTAGATACGTAGCTAATTACCCGAATGGGCATGCCGCTGGCTGGCTGGCTGGCGCTCCTGGATCCAGTCACGTTTAGGAAACTCCGCGGAGAATCTAAGCAGATGGCGCTCATCAATGCTGAGTAGACGGACGTACAGCGTGCCGGGTGATGGAAACAAGGGTCTTCCAGACTAGAAATGCTCCCGGCGGCGTGTACAGGGAAGCAGAGCAGAGCAAAATGCGCAAGGTAAGTACAAGTTGAGTTACCGCTGGACTGGATTGATCGATCAGCGTGTGAACAACAGCTTAGTTATAGCTAGGCCTATACCTGGCCATGGGCAGCCCGGCCTGGCCCGACCCGGCCCGAAAAAGCCCGACCCGGCCCGGCCCAACCTTGCCCACGGGCCGGGCTCGGGCCTAAATTTTGAGCCCGATGGCCGGGCTTGGGCCCGAAGAAACTGGAGTTTATGCCTACGCCGGGCCGGGCGTCGGACGGGCCGGGCTTTTTTCGGGCTCGGGCCGGGCTTGGGCCCAAAAATCAGGCCCGACGGCCGGGCCGGGCCGAGCTCGGGCCTGGGTTTTTAGCGCGGGGCTTTTTTCGGCCCGGCCCGAGATATGGCCAGGTATAGCTAGACCTAGGCGTGATGTCATACATGCGGTACCAACGGTCCCGTAGCAATGGAGTGGTGGAGCAAATAACTAGCAGGAGAGAGCGCTTGCGTCTGTACTGTGTTCAAAAAAAAAAAAAACTAGCAGGAGAGAAATGCTGGACCAGCAGGCCCTTGTGAACCGACTCTGTACACGACTCAGATACACATAGGTACGTAAAGTACTAGTGCAGGAGTATACATAGACGAGGTAGAGTAACCGACGATGGGCATTGGTACGTACAGTACGCATGTATGCACGGTACTACGACGTTGGTACCCGCGGGCGGCCGGCCGGCCCGGGTATGTCGGGGAGGAGATGCATGTGGTGTGTGTCGCCGGCGCGCTGAACCCATGCCCATGTGCCCCGGGCCGGCGCACCCCACCGCCCCGCCCTCCCACCAATTCTCCTCCCGCCTGCCCGCCCGCCCGCCCGTGCATATGCGGGTACGTACACGGCGGTCTCCATCGGGTAAACGCCTACATGTTCACCGATCCCGATGCATCGACTTCGGCTCGAACTGTCTGTACGGAGCTAGGGGCCCTGAGCTCCCCTGTCGACGAGCCGATCTGACTCACTGGAGTAGTATCGATCTTCCCTGTGAGCGAGTGTTTGCTTCTGTTCGTAGTAAGAGTACCACGGTTGGCCCATGAGCTCGGAATTGCCGTCATGCACGCGGAGAAACCAACTCCGTAGGAAATGGGTAGTAATTAAATATTTTAAAAAGTCAAAAAATGATTTTTTTTGAAACAAACTTGACCTTCCCATTGTATTTGTAAAAAAATCCACAAAAAGGAAAACGCTCCGTATACTTCTTTTTCAAAAAAAGAAACAGTCAAAATCAGTGGCGGAGCCAGAATTTTTGTGGAGCCTGGGCGAGTTTGAGTCTAATTGTCTAATCTGAAGATGAATACCGCCCCTAAAAAAATGAATACCGGATGTTCGGATATATACAACATATAAAACAACATCAAACTTCCAAACCACAAATGTACATAAATAATGTAGTGAAAGTATATAAACACAATAGCCCTATAAATGTAATTATAAAATGAACTAATATGTAATATATCAATGTTCAGATTCATACACTGAAATTCCTTATCTATGAATTTAATGTTTTGTTCGAAAAAAGAGATTTGATGATTTAAATTTTGAAGTTAGCATCTATTTAGAACAAACCCTTAAAAGGCTTAGGGGCTGTTTGGTTCATGCCCAGGTACGCCCCGCCAAATCATTGGCGCCGTGGGCATGCCAAAAAATTGGCGAGCGATTCAGCCGCCCTCGCCCAGCCAACGAATTGGCGTAAAACTACAGGGGGAAAGTGGAGGTGCACTGGCGTGCCAAAATTTTGGATCTCATCCAAACAGCACGTGAAGCCTCGGTCAACGCCCATGTTTTGGCAGGGCAAGCGACGGCGCCAAACCAAACAGCCCCTTAAACCAAAGACCAAACTCTTCAATTTTGAGGTTGAGGTAGGGGGGATTGGTCATTGGGGAATCTCACGTCTCCAGGAAGCGTGGCTGCCATCGCAGTCACATTTTTTTTCCATACGCCTCCCTCTCAAGGGAGCCGGGTTCCACTATAAAGCAGGGCCGGCCCTGTGTTTAGGGAGGCCCTAGGCGAACTCGATGACATGGGCCCCTATGTCCTAACTCCTAAGACCATATATATGTATGCGTGTGCATTATATATATAACTTATTAAGAGTAACTTTCAATCACACATCTTTAGTTTAAAATTTGACTATAATAATTCAAATGACTCCATCGAGAACAATAATAACCAAATTCGAACTGACTCCATCAACAACAATAATACTAAAAAGATCGCAAAATGAAACTAACATGACATGATTACCTGAAATAAGAAGCAAATTAGACTGACTCCATCGACAACAATAATACTTCAGTGCTTCAAAAAAAGTTTTTTCGGGCATTTCTTGATGCAAAGTCATTAAGGGCACAATCAAGATCAACATTGTCCAAGATATCCTTCTCAATGCAGCACATAGCCAGGCCATTCAATCTATCTTGCAACATAGTTGACCTCAAATAATTTTTCAGTAGTTTCAGTTTAGAGAAACTTCTTTCAGCTGAGGCTATAGTCACAGGCACTGTAAGAGGATCCGATAGGCAACAAAGACATTTGGATAGCAATCTACAGCCATAACAAACTGAAGAATCTCAAGCGCTGACATCAAACCATCTGGCAAAGTTACCTGCAACACTTTTAACTCAGAGACAAAATCATGAAGATCAACATCAGATGATTTATTCATTGACCTCAACATCTGAATTTTCATGCTCGGGAGTAGTTTCCTGCCCTTGTTCTTCACTGACATCAACATTGCTTGAAGATGTAAAGAACTTATTCAAAGAACCCTTCAGTGGTAGAATTTTCAGATCACTTTCTTTCTTTTTCCTCCTTTTTTCAGCACCCGACAATTGCTTCTTCTTAGGTAACATGGCAGGCTAATGTCCTAAAATCATGAAGAAAAGATCAAAAGAGGATACAAAGAATTAAGAATTTATACATCGGATGATTGGAACCCTAGACATGTACATAGAATGACAAAAAATTGATAGATTGGATTAGAAAATTTTAAATGTACTGACTTGCAGACTTTCAAACGTACTGACTTGCAGACTTTCAGGGATTGGGGACGGCCGCGTTGTAGACTTCAGATTTGCCGGATGTATACTTTACTTGTATAGGTATTGCCGCGGTGCCGCCTTGCCGGATGCCGGATGGGCGGATGGCCGGGCTGCCGGACTGCCGGCGGCGCGCGCAGCTCCAGCGGCAGCCGAGGCGAGGGTGACGCGGCAAGGCGTCGACCGAGGAGGCCGACGGGCGACGGTTCACCGTTCACGGTCGACGAACCTACGAAGGAAAACGAGCAGTCGTGTCTGGCAACTGGCGTGAGTCACGGCGCCTGACGCTTCGCGTTCGCTAATCGGTCGGCAATCGCTAGCTAGCTATCTGACGGGCCTAGCCCATCTTATTTCTTTCCTTTTGTATTTTTTTTACCTATTTTTTGCTGGGCTATAGTATATATATATATATACTCCATCATGGGCCCCCTCCTCCCCTGGGCCCTGGGCCGTCGCCCCGCCGGCCATACCCCAGGGCCGGCCCTGCTATAAAGCATAGAACATAATAGTGTTTTGATACAAAAAGAAAGAACGAAAATATGAAAGATCCATAGCCAGGCATCAACCTAACTTACCAGTATAACAAAAAGCGATACAAAGGACCGCTGAAACATAGGGGAAGAGTGAGAACAGATCGAGACACACTAAAAGAGAGCACTCCTTACAACCTTGTTTGCGCAGAAATAGCTATGACAAATTAAACAGACTACTAAGAAACAAACACCATCCAGGAGTAGCCTGAGAAAAGGTACAACTCCACAGGAACACAAGTCTGTATTTTCACTGACGATCAACATCCATCAGTTCAGCTTGATTCTCCTCCCCATCACCGTCTTCAGTAATCCGTAGCAAACCACCACGAGGCGTCCTGCGCGCAGCTTCGACCCCGACGGCCGAGGCCTTAATAGCCGTCGCACCTTCAAGTAGGATAGTTTTGGTCCCGTTCTTCTGTAAACCTGCCCAATGTCGAAGAAAAACACAAAAATAACAAATCATCTCTAAAGGAGCCGAAGGAAGTTTCTTATCAAAACAAGCTCTGTTATGTGTCTTCCAGAGAGGCCAGCAGAAAGCAACAATGCAAATGACATAGAAATTAACACCCAGAGGAAGAATATCGACAACCCAAGTGAAATATTGAGTAAAGCAAGTTGGCCTATCATGAATTCCAAAGGTGTTACATAGTGTACTCCACATGTAGGAAGCAACCGAACATGTAAAGAAGAGGTGATTTATCGATTCATTTTCCTCACAGAAGCTACAAGTAAAGTCTCCAACCCATTTCCTTTTCTTCATATTATCTTTAGTAGCAATAGCATTCTGCCAAATTAGCCACAACCAATTTTTTTTCTTAAGAGGGATTTTGGCTTTCAACATTGGTTTGAAGGATCTCTCAGGCAAGGTTTGAAACATACGGTCATACATGGATTTCACAGTAAATTTTCCAGATTTAGTGAATCTCCACCGAGGGGAGTCACAATCACTATTCAGCGCCACCCCCACCAATAAATTTTGAATTTGAGTCAGTTGAATCTGCAGTTCAGGTGTTAACCATCGTCTAAATGTTAAATTCCATCGAAATGTCGCCATTGAAGACACAATTTTGCCAATGTCAAGATTGATTTCGAATAACCGAGGGAAAAGATTACTCAAAGGAGTATCTCCACACCATGCATCTTGCCAGAAATCAGTCCTATCACCATTGCCCACCACCATTTTTCTACCTCGCAAATAAATGTCCTTTACTTTCAACAAATCACACCAGATAGTTGAGTCATTATGTTTGTGACCAATAGGCACAATACTCCCACTGATCCCATACTTTGCCCTGACCAACATTTGCCAAGGACCGTTACCATTTTTCCAATTTCCTCCACCATTTGCAGAGCCGGCACATTAAACAGCTTAAGGTTTTTGATCCCCAAACCACCTTTTCGCAGTCACATGGATCAAGGTGTTTTGGTACTGTATCAATTTGATCAGCGATCTGATTGCTCAATAGAAAGCTACATGTGTACGCCGGTCAATTTGGTGTCATGTGCTAGCTGCATACTGATAAAGAAGGAGTATTGGTAAGAATTTGTTAAATCTAACCTAGACATTGTAATCTGTATGTACATATGTATGCACAAATCCTTCCCTGGAGCTTTGCTTCATTCCAGTTAGTATGTGTACGCCGACTAAAGTGAATTAGCATAGAAGAATAGTGAGCTGGTAGTAGAGCAACAATGGGTTTTAATACTGTTTATATAAATTTGATATGTTGTTGATTATGTGGGTGGTGACCTCGCTTGTGGTTTGAGTGGTTTGAATTGATATGTGCAGTCACAATTGATGTGTGGTGTGTGGATTTGAAGTTCAAATTGATATGTTGTTTTGCTTCAATATGTATGCATTTGTGAAGAAGAGGATATAGTTGGGTGCTTTAGGGCAGCTGCTGGAGCAATGGTGCCCTACTACAAGGTTATTGTTGGAGCAAAAAAAAAAAAAAAACAGTTTCCTATTATAGGGCTACTGCTAGAGATGCTCTTGGCCTTCCCACAAGAGCACATGAACCCAAACTCCATTCTCAAAATCCGGTGCTCCTACCAGTAGCTGCTTGGCTCTTTCAGTGCTCCGTTCGACTACTTAATTTTGTTTGCTACAAGTTGCAAACTGCATTTTGCGGGCATGTAACCAAACTACTAACCAATTAGTAGTCATTTGATCCATTATTAAAGTGCATGTGCGAACTTTGAGGGGGCGAGAAGAGATTGGGAAGCACACCAAGGAGCAGGGAGCACCACACCACTTGTGATCAATCATCAGCATGATTGGCATCCCCCTCATCGCAAGCAAGACGAGTAACGGTGTGATTGGGATTAGAGCCGATGGACGAGATGATACACATGCAAGCAAGTCAGCCGCTGCTTGATTGGGATTAGAGCAGCGGTACGACTCTCGAGCTACCCCCCGAATATATACTCCGCTGCATGTGCCCCAACGATTCCTGCTGCCCTACCACGGAGACGATGGAATCGGGCGAGGCCCCGTTCCACGGATCAGCACGATCCAAGAAGCTGCATGCACGCAGCGACGAATGATGAGAGAGGCTGCATGCAGGATGCAGCCGAGGCCAAGAGGTTCTCGCAGCCTGCATGCTGCATGCTCCTCGTACCGGCACACTGCCAGCTCGACCGGTCGATGGATGTAGTAGTACAGTTTTACTTTTCCTGTACGGTACCGTCTGCAGCCGGCCGGCCGGCAGGCAGGCCTGGGGAGGCGTGCCCTCCCTAGATCAATTGGGATGTTGAAAAAAATGGCGGTGCTGTCTGGTTTCGAGAGGAAAACTGCTCCTGTTGCTGCTGGTTTTACACTCCGGGTCGCTCGCTACATGAGTGAGTGCGTGAGCTGCGTGGAACAAACCGCAGATGGTGTCGTGTCTGAGAGGGCAGATGGCTGCGGCGGCGACGCAGAGGCACGTCTGGGTGTCGCGGGCGGGCAGGCAGGCAGGCACTGAGCCCACGCACGCTAGCTGGCTCCATGGACGTACGTACGTACACGGTACACACGCTAGTACGTAATGGTTTGGACTTCTTCTCCCGGGAATTCAGTGGCCTTGGATCGGGCATGCACTGCCACTATAGTTTTCTTTTTTCTCGATCTCGTTGTCTGTTTGACCTTGTGATCACTCTACCAAGTATAGGATAGGAGTACTATATCCTACTACCAGTGGCTAGTAGTGCTACGTTCATACCAGTGGCGCTGTTTGTTGGCTGATCTAGTGCGAGTGGGGTGTGGCATGCAGGTCAACTGAGCAAGCAAGCAAGCCAGGCAACGCCTCACTTTGTGCCCTGTGGTTCGTTACGTCGAAGCAAGATTCCCAGCTCTTTGGAAACCGGAACCGACGGAGACGCCACCACCAGTAGCTGGCTAGCAGCAGATCGGTCGTGGTAGAATTGCGGGTGAAGGAAAGGGAAGGGAGCTTGGGGAGAGGAGGGCCGGCCGGCGTATGTCGAGTGTAGGTGGAGCAAAGGATGGCCGGGCTGCCTGCCAGTACCCGCTGCCCCCGAGTAGACGGTCGCGCGCACGACGACACCGCCCGCACCCACCCATGCCGGCGGATGCATGCATGGGAACGCGCCGTGCGTGCGTCCGTGCAGCTCACCGTCACCCGGGCCTGCCCACGCCGAGATCTCCGATCCCGGACGCCGGTCCCCGAAATCTAGATCCCTTAGACAGGGACGACACTGCCGGCGCATGGATCTCGGTGATGGCATGGGTGGACTGGGAGCCAACGATGTGCGCAGCCGGTTCGGCCGGCCGTGCCGCTCCCCTGTCGCCGTCGGCGCCCACTCGCTGTCGGCCGCGAGCTAGCGGCGTCGGTTAATGGGGGCTTTTGCCTTTTCTTCCTCTCCTCGTCGCCGTACGTGATGATTGCTCTGGCGATCGAGCTAGCCCTCCTAGACGCGATCACGCGATCGACCGGGCCGGGTTAGTGCGCGCGCGCCCGCGGTGATCGGGCGACACCACCAGTGTCCAGTGGGCGTGGAGGCTAGCGTGATGTTGATACGGATCCGACACCGAGCACTACGTACGCGCGCGATCGACCTACTGCGCGTTGGCTGGCTAGCTAGCTGCCGCTTTACAGTTTAGCCGTGTCGCCGTCGCGCTCGAAAGTTGGCGCGTGCGTGTTGTTCACCGCGTAGCCGTGGTGGTTTGGATCGAGGTGCCCATCGAGTGTGCGTGTGGAAACTGGAACAGAGCAAAACAAGCCCCTACGTACCTTACCCTCGTCAACAATTATATGTAGGTGTCCTGTGTTTAAATTTACACGCATGTTTTCCCTCGATCACAAGTTTGGAGGTGCGATCGTGGTGGGTGCGAGAGTAGTTATGGTGCCATGGCCATGAACGGATCCTCTACTCTACCAAGAAGAAGCTGTGCGTTCTGATTCTAGCTTGTGCACGAGGAGTCGATTATTGATCGAAGCTAACCGCACGTGTCATGCCGCAAACAGAGTCTAAACTCCCGGCAAATGCCTCGCCGACACATATGACCGTGTGCATTCACGCTACTGACTTGCAAGCAGGCATGAAAGCGTGCAGCCAGACTGGCGAGACCCCACGATCGAACAGCAGGCTAGCTAGCTAACCAGAGCTCGCAGAAGGCACGTAAAGAAGCATGCATGCACTGCACCATCGGAGGCCGGGGGACCGCGACACCGACGCGCAACCGCACGCTACGTGCATGCAGGTACGGCGGCGCTCCTAAACCGCTTGCCTAGCCTAGCCCAGCAAGCGCACATGAAAGGAATTAAACCCTCCGAGAGTCCGAGACCCCACCGCCGGTACGGCGACCGGTCGACCCATGACCCATCCATCTTCGGTGAGCGCGCACGCACGAACGCATAGTAGTTACGCACACGTTGGAGCATACAACGGGTAAGTTCCGGCCGATCGATCGATCACGCGCAC
Source organism: Elymus sibiricus (assembly GCA_039707655.1). Lineage (NCBI taxonomy): Eukaryota > Viridiplantae > Streptophyta > Magnoliopsida > Poales > Poaceae > Elymus > Elymus sibiricus. Next base: position 405,324,616 of record CM077671.1, read on the forward strand.
GCACGCACGGACGGGAGGGACGACGACGCCAGGCTATGCCGATGATCGAGCTCTTGGCGAGGCTGGGGGGAGACACGGGCACGTGCGGGCGCGGTGGCGTCCCGTGCGCATGCATGCATGCATGGCGGTCGAGGTGATGGGGCGGAGACATATGCATGGCGTACGTCCGTGCTTCACCTGCAAGTACAGGCGGCCATGGCGGCAGGGCATGGGGGCGCGTGGACCGGCATGCCGGCCGGCGCCACGGAATGGAAGGTGCGATACCGGTTCCTCCTCCTTCCGCCGCGGGGCCCCGCCGAAGCGCGACGCTGTTCTCGCCCCACGGCACCGTGCGCGCGCGGGCGCAGTGGGGATCGGCTTATCCGTTCCGATCTGATCTCCTGTTCCGAGACACTCCGTCTTCCCTGGTCCGTTGGTCGACCGCAGAGCTCACGTGGTGCGGCGCCAAGATCAGCGATCCATGCAGGACCACGCTTAACCACCGTATTAGTACGTGTGTTTGGGCATGTTGTTAGTTATAAATCGGCTTACTAGCTTCTGCAAATGCTACCGAAAGCGAAACAATAGTTCTGAACCAATAAACCATAGCTAGCTAGAGCTAGCAATGCACACCCATTTGCTTTGCTTCGACGGAGATGGATATCGTTTATCGACGAGCCAAAAGTATTCTTGTCCCGTCGATCGAACGGCCGTTGGATGGACACATGGCGCCCGGCTTTTGTCACGTAGGGGTAGAGAGATGTCTTGGATAGAAAGGCGAACAAGACATGATGGAACTCTGAAAGTGTGACTTTTTTTTCCTTTTGCTGAGATGGCTCTGAAAGACTAAAAGACACGTCTGCTGAACGTCGAACGAGCTTTATTACTGGATGGATTTGACAGCACTACATATGCACTGCACGGATTTTTTTAGTCGGTTTTTTTTCTCTTTGAAACTTCTTTTTCAGTCAGGTGATGCGCACAGACAATGATATGATTCCCGGTGGACAGGATGAACTGGCATTGTCTTATTGGCCATCCATGATGCATCTTTTTGCTAACAATTTTGTTGCGGCGTATGGACCTAAATTTACACATGAACACATATTAAGTGGCCTATCGTACGTGGGTTCGGTTTTAAGAAGTAGAGGGTCTGACCTGTTATTCGTAAATTCCTATCTGAGGACCGTTGGCGTCAAATAGTCTAGGCTACGCCTGAAGCGAGGCACAAGGGACTGGCTGCATGTTGCGTAACTGTGTGTGATAGACAATTTGTTTCAGTCAGCTCTTTTTTCTTCTGGTTTTGTTTCTTTTATTTCTTTCGTTCTGTTTTCATTTTATTTTTGTTCATTTCATTTTTTTAATTACTGGTGTTAGTTTTTTTTAACACAGTACAAACTCAAGCGCTCATACACACGCGCATACACTGACCCCTAAGAACGTGCACACGCACACCCTACCCCTATGAACACCTTCGAGAGACTGAGCCCACATATCATCTTGAGATTTACGAAGTCATCGTAGGCGCCTCGTCGTCGACGGGAACGTCTCCTCCCACTGAATGCACATCGCCGGAAATCCTGAAATAAATCCAGGAATAATGCAAGCACCAGGACTTGAACCCTGGTGGGCTGGGGATACCACTGTCCCTCTAACCATCCAAACACAAGTTGGTTTGTAATTCCGGTGTTAGTTGATTTTCTACTTACAGGTTTGGATTTTCTTGCGTGTTTTTTCCTTTGCAATTTTTATTTTTTATAGTTTTCTGCACACTATTTATTTTATAATTCCATAAAATACAGTTTTATGATATATGGTAAAATAAGTAAATTTAACATTAAATATATTTAGTTATATGGTGAACTTTTTTTAATTTACAATAACTTGTTTTTAATGTATGGTGAACACATTGTAATACATCAAACTTTTTAAACACATATTGAACATTTTTAAAATATAATTTTATTTTAACAGGGTTTTAAATATTTAGCTGCGTAAAAGAACCAACAACCATTTTCTTTCAGACAAAACCCGAGCAGGAAGTTGTAGAGGAAAAAAAGAAAAAGAAAAGCTCAAGGGAGCTCTCTAGAGTGGGCAGGCCCGTTACATCTTGCTTCATGCATTGCCTCAATTATTTGATGCCAACGGGCATAAAAAAGGGGGTCCCATGTTATTGTTATTGAGGAATTCTCCTTTTGTCACTTGTGGACATAAATAGTCGCTACATGGTCCTAGGTTTTTCTTACGTCAAGACGAAGATCTGCCTAACGCTTGTCCTTCTAATCTGACCGGAGTGTCGGGTTCCGGAAGGCTCCGCTGGTGAACTCCCATGGGTGTGTTATGCCTGGAGACTGTTGGATCGGGTGGGATTCGGTCGTGCCCATTGGTCCTCCGTTAAAGAGGGAGTGGCGCGAAGCTCTGCTATCTGTTGCCATCAGGAGCTATGTTTTGCTTCATGATGAAGTCAGAGGCGGAGAATGTCATGGAAGCCGAGGTTGGAGGACTGGTAATGGTGATTGGAGCCTACGCCGCTGAGGAACTTGCTTGGAGTTTCGGGATTCGTAGCAGTGGTATGTAAGTGGGGGCGACAGCACATGTGAATGTTCAAGGTCTTACCTTTCAGGATGAAAATCCAAGACCTGGCCTTAATTGGTTGTGCCTGGCAATGGCCTTGGTGAAGGCATTGTTTTGAGAGCGGGGACTATTTTCAGGGTGAAAACCAAGATCTACGATCGGGTGACGACGACGCTGGTGCACTGTTTCCTTCTTTGAGGCGTCGCTTTTGGAGAACTTGGACTTCAGGTGTTGTTTTGGTGGTGGTTGTACTGCTGTTGCAGGGCTTTTCTTTTTTTAGCTTCTTCTTCTTTTTGTTTTGGCTGTGTGCATCCGTAATGCCATTAGGGTATTGCGTTGTTGCAGAGGCTGGGTGTAATTGGTATCTTCGTGATATTGATATATTCCCTTTATTAAAAAAAAGTCGCTACAAGCCTATAACAATCACAACATCGTAGCCCATGTGGCAATTTTCCTTCTTTCTTTTTCTCTGGTTTCTTACGGTTTTGCTATTTTCTTTTGTTATTTTTATGTTTTTTTATTTTATGTAGGTTTTCGGCACATTTTGTCCGTTGGATTTTTAATTTGTTAAATTTTGTTTGTTTTCCCTTGTTTATAAATACATAACATTTTTAATGCATGGGTACTTACAAATAAAACAATTATTTTAAATCCTTTTTTAAACTATGCTTTAAAAAAAATAAGAACAATATTTATAAATTCCTTAAAAAATAAGAACATAGATATTTACATTTATTCATGGACATTTTAGAAATCTTCAGAATTTTTACAATTTATGAACATTTTTTAAGACATGATGTACAATTTTAATTTTTGTAGTATGTGTATTCAAAACTTCTGCCAAAAATATTTTAAATGAATGTTTTTTTGTATAAAAACCCAATGAAAATTGTTCATGAACAGTAATGCGCACATGCACTTGTCAATGTTTTTGCATCAAAAAATGCCAAGTTTCGACGAGTTTCAGAGATATAATGTTAAGCAATTTTTTCTGTCTTTCGTAGACACAAATTAATTGATTTTATCGGTAGCTCTTACTAAGTTTCAACATTGAAACTTAACATATTTTTTAAAGTCGCAAAATAGGTTCAAAATGGATCTTATTTGAAAATGCTGGTCACGAGGAATACAAATATGAAAACATAACTTAATATGAATTTTACGTTTAAAAGATACAAATCTTTGAAAATCGGAAGCCAAAACAAATGGCCAGCATCAGGGACCTGAGTGCCCCGCACTTGTGTGCCGCAAATGCTCGTCCATTGAATCACATGAGTATATTGAAAAATAAATTATGTAATTGATGGTTCATCATAATAATTCTCGGCAGAGCAAAGCGTGCATATTCACGAAGGTAAACGCTTGGATCCGGCGCGCCGGCCGAACGTTGCGTCGGACGCCTCGCTCGTGAACGCACTTGTGCCCTCGTGCACGCGACCAGGTTGCTCTTGGACCCACCCACACCGTTTTCTTGTAGTCTTATCCCCATGCAAAGCAGCACAACCACTCATTCTCTGCTCGTCTCTCTGTTCCCGATCTCCTACCTCCGAACTCCCAACCATGGCGAGCTCAACATAGAAATCTTCCCCGGCGAGTCTCTCCCTGATAAGCTGGAACTGGTGCACCTACACGGCTTGCTCGGCACCCAACCTCGTCGTTCCATCGTTGTCGGCGAGAACCTCTCCCGTCCCCGTGGCCATGGCTGGACGACTTTTTGCCGGAACCGAAATCATTGTGTGCTACAACCGGCCATGGAATTTGCTACAGACCGGTTAGGAAATTTGCTACAACCGACGAGCACGGGCGGCGCCATGGCCAGCAAGCGCGGTGTGGACGGGACGTCGCTGTTCCTAGAACAAAAAAAATGCCGCAATTTTTCTACATGCTTCATCCCGCATTGCATTTTGCTACAACCGGTGTCGCATTTTGCTACAACCGGCATCACCTTTTGCTACATATACGCCGCCGGCGTGGTGTTTTTGCTACAACTAGCATCTTTTTTTGCTACAACCGGCATAACGTTTTGCTACATCCATCAAGGCTGAGCTGCGACCCGCGACGGCGGCGAGCCGACGACTACTTTTTGCTGCAACTGTATTAGTTTTTTGCTACATTAGGCAACAATTTTTGCTGCGTCCATTCATTTTTTAGATGCAAATACTAGTACCTGCAACGACGGGCTACAACCAGCAACGACGGTAACCACATTTTTTTTCCCGAAACGGAGGCAAAAGATTTGCCTCATCTCATTAATAAAGAAGAAGAGAATTGCCCAGTTAATAAACGGAAAACCGGGCGAAAACCGTTACATCACGCCCACAAAATCAAGGCACACTAGGCGACCTGGCCACCCACACAAGAACGCACACACGCCACCGAGAAGAAAGCATCGTCGAGGTTGCAACCCGGCGTCATCGTCATCACGCCTCCGCGAGGGCGACTCCGACTCCACCATCGACGTCCACCGAAGAAGCCCGCACCGCAGACAAGCGTCGAGGCCTGCGTCGGCCAATGCCAAAACAGTCAGCCACACGCGCCGGCGACCAGGCAGCTCCGACTCTACCGTCGAGCATTGCAGGGGAACAGCGGTGGGCTTGCGCCGAGACAGCGCCAGAGACGACCGCCCGCCTCGTGTCATCGTCACCGCAAGGGACCCGCCTCAGCAGCTCCGACTTCAGGAAGACAAAGCGAAGCACGGCAACCCCTCGAACACGCCGGAAGAGACCGACTACCAAGACCCACCAACAAGCCAACTCCGCTCGAAGCCGCCATCGTAGCCACACAGGAAGCCGCACAAACATCCACATCGCCGGCCGGACACCTGCCGTCCGCAATGTCGCGAGCGTCCAGTCCATGAAGCGTGCAACCGGGGCCCAATGCTCTTCAAGCCGACGCCCCCAAGGGGGAAGCGACGATGACGACGTCGTCTCCCGGCCCAACCGGACCTTAGGCTTTCATCCGAAGAGCAAGATCCGAGGATGCGGGACTCCACAACGACGCCTCCAAGGAGGTTAAACGACGTCCACAGACGCCGACGCCGCCGGCCGGCAAGACCGGACAAGCTTTCGCTCGGAGCATACCCAACACCACCAGGATCCTCACGCACGGCACCTTCGCTGACCCGCCCACCTCTCCCAGAGCCACTGCACCAGCAGCACCAGAGAGCCACCAAACACCACCTCCCCGTCGGACAAGAAGACGCCGACGGGCCAGCAGGCCACCGACCCGACCAGGGACGCGCTCCACAAGTCAGGGGGAGGCGCATCCGCCCCAACCGCCGGAGAGGAGCAGCTGGCCGAAGCAAGCCGCCCGTCAACGATGCAGCCGCGGCTGCCACCCACGAGAGCTGCAGCCGGGGGCCGTCCCGCCGGAGAAGAAGCCCAAAGGCCCGACGCCGACGCATCTGAAGCACCCGACCGGACCAGCAGACGACGCGGAAAAAGGGGATCGAGCCTCCCCCGCCCCGAGCTCCCGCGGCCTGGCGAGAGGAAGCCGACCCCGCCGCCGCCGTCCGCCGCCGGGCTTAGCCCGCGGCCTTCTCCGGCGACGACGAGGGGAGGAAGTGAGGGTGGGAGGACGGCCCGGCGGCGCGGCTGAGATCCGCCCGTGTCGCCTCAACCGAGACGACGCGGGGGCCAGAGAAAACCGTGTCGCGACGGTAACCACATTTTTGCTGCAATCGTTGTTTCCGTTTGCTACTACCGAGAACAAAAAATGCTACAATGTGGCATTTGTATTTGTTGGAACCAGTCAATATCGGTGAGGCGGAGCTGCATCCATGGCGTGCGTCGGCGGTGAGCGCAGGATCCATCCATGGCGAGCGCGGACGGCGGAGCTGCATCCGAGGAGAGCGTGGATCTCTGGCGAGCGCGGGGCAGGTAGGGGAGCTGCATCCATGGCGAGCACAGATCTCCGGCGGGCACGGACAGGCAGGGGAGCTGCATCCATGACGAACGCGGATCTTCGGCGAGCGCGGGCAGCCAACAAGCGCAGGGATCTCCAGGAAGTGCGGGCAGCCGTCGAGCACAGGGATCTCAGCGCGGATCTCCGACAGGGACGACGAGGAAGCAGACGTTAGAAAAAAAAGAATCCGTGCGGCTTAATCAGACGATTAGAAACGCTCGTATCGTATGGATGCCGGGCGGCCGACCGAAACTTGAGCCGGCGCGCCGGCGCCCAGTACTGCCCACGAATGAATTGTCACGAAAATTGGCCATTGCTCGGGGCTACTACTTGAATGGTGGTATTTCTCGCAAAATAAATAAATAAGGGTTTGTCTTGGCCACATCTAGATGTGACATAATTAAGTCACATCTAAGATGATATAATTTACTTTTATTGTCTTTTTTTGTTGTGGATTGTCTGGGTTCCTTAATTGGGCTTACATGCTGTTCCTTTAAACTCTGATGGCGCATCCGTTTTTTTGTGGCTGTACCTTCTTCCTTATTCGGCTGTACGTTTTTCTAGTTTTATAAGTTGGGTCGTACGTTGTTGGTTTTTGGCTGTACGATTGGTCACTTTTTAGTGGTGACGTAACATGGATTGTTCCTCTGTATAAAAAGGGCATACCAAAAAGACATGTTTTGTACACTACTAAAAAAATCAGTATTTCTATTTAGAAAATCGGGAAATAAAAATCTGTGTGCAAAATTTTAAATTGTTTGTTATTTATTTAAAAAGCTCATGGAAATTTTAAATTTACGTGGAACCAAAAAAGCTAAAAAAATAATGTTCGATGCGTATTTTGAAGAAAAATGTTCATCATGCATCTGAAAAAAATTCAATGTTATTTTAAAAATACCATTGCATATTTTAATGTTCAAACTTGTATTTAAAAATGTTTACATAGTATTTAAACCAAGGAAAAAAATAGCGCGCTATACAAAATAGCGGCGCCTCTGAAAATATGCTATTAGCGTGCTATAGCGCTATAGCGTGCTATTAGCGAGACATTGTACATATATCAATTTAGGGAGACGATTCTTAATATGCTATAGCGCGCTATTTTTTCCACTAATTTGAACAAATGTTCGTCGCCCAAAAACGTTCAATTTTATTTAAAAAATGTTCATCATTCATTAAAAAATATTTAACGTTATTCAAAAAATGTCCACCTCGTATTTAAAAATTCTTTGCAACTGAGAAACAAATGGGTCAGACCTAGACTTACGAGTTGAGGGTGGAGTTGCAACTGGGACAAAATGTGTCCCCCTCCCCCCAAGTTGCATGTCGAGGATGAACTTGCAATTGGGATACAAAATGGGCAGGGCCCAGTTGCATCTTGAAAGTGGACTTGCAAATAATACAAAAATAGAACCTCGCCCCCGGTTGCATCTCGAGGGTGGAGTTGCAATTGGGACAAGAAGATTTGGACACCCACTTGGGTGTCGACGATGGACTTGCAGGTGGAACAAAAATGTGTTGGGTCCGGTTGCGTATCGAGGGTGACTTGCAACTTGGACACAAAAAAGCGGTCCCCCAATTGCATCGGGTGTGGAGTTGCAATAGGGGAAAAAAATGGATCACTCCCCACCCTAGTTGCGTGTCGAGGGTAGACTTGTAATTGAGACAAAAATGGGCAGAACACGGTTCTGTATCGAACGTGGACTTGCAAGTGGGACAAAAAAGCTCCACCCCCTCTAGTTGCACGTCGGGGATGAAGTTGCAACTGGGGCAAAAAGGGTCGGGCTCCAGTTGCATGTCAATGGTGGACTTGCAATTGGAGCAAAAATGCTTCGAGCTAGTTGCGTATCGAGGATGGACATGCAACTGGAAAAAAACGCCCCCAATTGCATGGGGTGTGGAGTTACAACAGGGGACAAAAATGGACCACTCCCCACCCCAGTTGCGTGTCGAGGGTAGACTTGTAATTGAGACAAAAATGGGCAGAACACAGTTCTGTATCGAAGGTGGACTTGCAAGTGGGAAAAAAAGCTCCACCCCCTCTAATTGCACGTCGGGGGTGAAGTTGCAACTGGGACAAAAAGGGTCGGGCTCCAGTTGCGTGTCAATGGTGGACTTGCAACTTGAGCAAAAATGCATCGAGCCCAGTTGCGTATCGAGGATGGACTTGCAACTGGAAAAAAACGCCCCCAATTGCATGTCGGGGATGGAGTTGCAATTGTGGACAAAAATGGATCGCCACCCTCCTGAGTTGTGTGTCAAGGGTGGACTTGCAATTAGAAAAATAAAATGGCACAGCCTAGTTGCATATCGAGGTTGGACTTGCAACTGAGACAAAAAAGGGTCGCCCCCTGTTGCATGTCGGGGTGGAGTTGCAACTGGAACAAAAAGGGTCGTGCCCCCAATTGCGTGTCAAGGATGGACTTGCAACTGAAACAAAAGTGGGTTGTGTTCAGTTGCGTATTGAGGATGGACTTGCAACTAGAAAAAAGTGGACCCCCAGTTGCATGTCAGGGGTGGAGTTGCAACGGGACAAAAATGGATCGACCCCCTCCCCTAGTTGCGTGTCGAGGGTAGACTTGCAATTGGAACAAAAAAATGATAGAGTTCGAGTTGCGTATCGAGGGTGGACTTGCAACTGGGACAGAAAAAGGGTCGATCGCCAATTGCATATTGGAGCTAGAGTTGCAGCTGGGACAAAAACGGTCGGACCCTCAGTTGCGTGTCGAGGGTGATCCTACAATAGGGAGAAAAATGGGTCAGACCAGTCGCGTATCAAGGATGGACTTGCAACCGAGACAAAAAAATTTGCATGTCATGGGTGGAGCTGCAACTGGGACAAAAGAGGATCAGGCCCTCAAATTGTGTGTCGAGAATGGACTTACACTAAGGACAAATATTGATCGTTCCTAGTTATGTATAGAGCTCAAGCCAAAGCCTATCTCTCCATAGAGCTTCTCTCTTCGACATCGAACTTGAAAGGAAATAGAAATAGACAGTGACAAGTACTACATCATGTCACTTCCACTTCTACAACACATGTGACATGAAATGGGCCTCACGCAAAAAAAACCCTGACAAGTTAACAAATAGAACAAGGTGGCACCATGGGCTGACAATATGAGATCAAGAGTTTGCGTAAAAATTGAAACAATAGATCCAACGAACAACATCTAGTTTGCGCGAAAATCCCGCTTAGAATATTATCTGGGCGATAGAAAAAAAGACAAAAAATAAATAAATGTTGAAAATAAACATAAAATGAAATGTTTTTTAACCTCAATATAAAATGAAATGTTGATACAAGGAGATAGTGCAACTGTTTGGTGCTTAAACAATGGAACAGAAATGACAGACTAGAAAATCAAACTATTCACGTGTTTTGACTTAGCCACAAGGATCGAGACACATGTATTCGGATCACTCTCGTGACAACCCAGCCGCATGAGAAAAAGGGCAAACAAAATAGGATGGGCCCATCTAAAATTCCTGCCAGGCCTCGCTACTAACGCTAGGTGAAGACACCGCGGCAAGCCAGGCGATACACAAAACACGAATCTTAGCACGTGGAAATCGAACGGCATGGGAGTTAGATGTGACATAGCTAATTCACATCTAGATGTGAATCAGCAAATCCGAATAAATAAATACCGGAATTGGTGCTATTTCAACTCTCCGCGCGCACATGTCCAGTCCAGTCCACGGGAGAAGAGACCACCATCAGACCAAACGACGAAAACGTGGCCCCTAAAAAAATACTTAATCTGCGACAGTCCGACCCGAATCCATGAGCGTGGGCGTGACCGGCGGGTGGACAGCCTCGCCGGCGGTGGGCCTCTGCGGGGAGGACGGGACGGCCGAGTGGCTGCGCTTGTACAATCGGATTGAGGCGCAGGTGGAGGCGCTGGCCGCCGACCGCGCGCATCTTCTAGATGCGACAAGGGGTGAGGGGGAGGAGGCCTGCAGGGCGATGCTTCCGGGGGGCAAGGACACGCTCGCCGGTAATAAGACGCCGCCCATTGCCTCGTACTCGTCCTCCACATTTAGGGCTAATTTTGGTCCCGGTAATAACAAATTTAGGGTTGTGTTCTTGTGGCTCTGCTGGATTGATAATGTCCGGGTGTGTGAGATACGTGCTGCGATCGAGCCAGTTAACCATACCGCCCTGCGTCGTGACTCGTGAGGTTCTCTGAAATCTGAAGATTTCGCAAACATCAGGGGGCTCATGCCATTGTGTTGCCCCAGAATAAAGGTTCACCTAGGACTGTGAAGCTGGGAAGAAATAATGTCCTGGAGTAGTTAGTATGAAGCTTCCCTAAAAAAGAATCTATTGGCGAAGCTGCGGCTACAATCTTATTGTTTTCTTATGTTTGTCTTTATGTCGACTGCTTTTTGCATTTTGACCAAGGAAGAAAATAGGGCGCTATACAAAATAGCGTGGACTTTTAAAATATGCTATTAGCGTGCTATAGGGTGCTATTAGCAATACATTGTACACGGAATTATTTAGCAAGACAATTCTTCACACGCTATAGCGTGCTATTAGCGGCGTTATAGCGTGCTATTTTTTCCAGTGATTTTGACCGTCGTGGATATGTTACTTTGTGCAGATTTTACCTTCGCGCCACATTTGAATTTGTAATTTTGTATGCTAGAGTTCTCGACGTTCCACTTTCAGAAAGGAATTTATATTTGTACTGATATCGCTGCCATGCGTGTTCAATGTAGAACTCCAAGAGGGTGATTTGGAGGATGTCAGAGCTTGTAGAGGTCTTCTTGCCCTACGAAGCACTGACTCTAAGGTAATGTAGTTACGGAGATATCAGATGCATTCCTCAAAAGCTTGCATCTCATTGACTTTCTAATTTCATTTTTGCATCTCTGGTTTGGTTCCCCTTATGTTAATCGAAACCGAAGGAAGTTCAAGAACGTCTAGAGCTTGGTGAAGACACTGGGGATCATGAGCACAGTGCAAAAGCGTTGAGAGCAAATCTTAGAAAACTAAAGGGAGCATTTGAGACCCTGATGTCAAAGAAGGATAAGGATATTTATTCAGTAAAATTTGTTCTTTTGAACCAGTTGAAGACAATGGAAAAGGACAACATGCTCTTTGAGCACAAGAAACTAGAGGCAGCACAAGCTACTGAAGAAGCGAAGAAGCTTCTGCAGAATGTGCAGGCGCTGCATGTTGCAGCCCAAAACAAGGACGATGAGATTGGCAGACTCCAAGCAGAAGCCCTTGTGGCTCAACAGAAGCTACATGAAATGGATTCCTTGCTGAAGGAGAAAGATGAAAGTATTGAAAAGCTCCGTGCGGAAAACATTGGATTACATGCTGTAAAGGATTTTGTTTGGAGCCAGTTCCGGATAAAGGAGCAGGAGCTGCTGGGCTACGCTATGCTTCTTAAGACCAAGGAAGTGGCGGCAGCAAAAGCTACTGAAGCAGCGCAAAAGCTTGTAAAGGAGAATCGTACGATGGAAGCAGAAGTTGCTTATTATGGAAACAAGCTATTGATTCTAGAGGATAAGCTAAAGGACATGCGCTCCTTGGTGAAGGACAAAGAGGATGAAATCCAAGAACTGAAAAAATCGCCAACCTGAGATCACTAGTCTGAAGCGCAAGTGTGCCTCTTCCTTATCAAATGTAAGCACGTCATTTCCATGTATCGTATCCTTTGAGTGTTACTTGTGTCGTGATCATATGTCTTACCAAATAGGGCAATATTTTGTTTACTATGTAAATTTGCTTGATAATTTTTCACATTGAAAAGGTTAATTTTTCTAAATTCACTTCTGTCAGTTTTGTTGTTTCGCCTCATGCTGTGTTATGGTCAACTGACCTTGTGCTAATTTTCTAATATATATAGCCAAATAAACTAGTTTTTCTTTATAGTCCAATGATCATATTTTTATATGTCCCACTGTAATTTTGTGCTGAAAGGACATGAGCATCCAAATTCTTCGTTTGGACGCATGCATCAGCTATGTGCTGTTAGAAACACAGGCCAAGAATGAAGTGTAATCCCTCCGTTTCATAATGTAGTGCGTCCGCACTTCTTGAGATTTAAGTTTGATCATAAATTTAACCAATGTGGGCGACTGCAGCGGGAGCAAAAAATATACCATTGAAAATTTCTTTCGAATATGAATTCAATGGTATAATTTTTGCTCCCGCCGCAGTCGCCCACATTGGTTAAATTTATGGTCAAACTTAAATCTCGAAAAGCGCGGACACACTACATTATGGAAGGAGTATATATTAGGTTTGCTTTATATGATACTCGTATCTGGTATCTATATAGGACCATCATAATGCTCCTGTGGAGAGTGCTAATCAATATGGTCTGTAACAGGAGACTAGTAAAAAGCGCAGGAGGGATATTATTGGGATGCATATAGCTTCTATTCGGCGATGCAAGTCCGGCAGACAGTGTTTTGGACGTCGCACAGTGAGTCTCCCTTCACTCACCATTTCCCATCCCAACTCCATCTTTGCACTGTGTCCCTGATCTACATTCTTGTTTGCTAATCTCCTGAAGTTCTAGTGAATTTCATTGGTTAATCTCCTGCTAAACAATCTTGTAGTGCCTTCTTGTCTAGAGCTGAGTAGACCTATACCTTCATGTTCCGTATCTGCTATCTGAGTTTTTGTTTTTTTTGCAGAATGATATATGCCTTGTACGATTACATAACTTCAAAATGTTCTTGTACATTTTTCAGCACTTATTATTGCCTTGTACGATTACATAACCTCAAAATGTTCTTGTACATTTTTCAGCACTTATCATTGCCTTGTACGATTACATAACCTCAAAATGTTCTTGTACATTTTTCAGCACTTAGCATTGCCTTGTACTATCTTGTTTCTATACAATGACTGATCCAAGAAACTTTATAAATCGTTGAAGTTTTATGCTGGACAATAATGTATTATGGGACGACATTTTACATCATAATTACGTTGTTGTTAATGCTTATATGTTACAAGATATTCTAAATCATAATACAGTTGTTGATGATACAAGTAGCATACAAATTCATGATGTGGATAGCATCTAGAAAGTATTGGATAATACTTAGGTGGAAAAGGTCCTTTTTACTATCTTCAACTGTTGTATTTGCTCACTTAACCCACCGAAGTATTCTTGTAGTCCATTTATACTCCATCTAAGTATGAATACCTCATCCACTATGCCTGGTTTTGTGACGTAGCATCAATTTGAACATTATTAATCACAGAACATCATTGATACGCATGGCGCTGTGAAATACTGGTTTGAGGGGTGCAGTGACCACGTACAGATCCTTAGGAGTAAAGTGGGCCCAAAAAAAATTACCTAAGTGATTAAGTGGACAAACCCTACACTTCAGGCCAGGGTAGAAAAGTCAACTTCTTCCTGATGGTACTGATTTTTTGAATTGATTTATATGTATGAAAGTATGACAGGACAAACAAAGATAGTCCGAATGTTCGTTTTGATCATTCATTCTTAGTCCATGTGCAGTGTAAAAGTCCCTAGTCGTTCTGATCTGAACTAGATGACTTACCCATGCAACTGGAACTGTTAACCCCATAAAATCTGTTGATTTGTTGTGGCTGACGACTGGATTTTGGTTCTTGGTTCTACCATCTGATGGAATTTCTGTTCGGTGCTTTAACAGGAACTCTTTCTCTAAAAATAGCTCATGTTTTGTATGCTTGTTCAACAGATGCAAATCTTTGTCAAGACCACAAATGGCAAGACTTGCACTCTTAAGGTCAAGAGTTCAAGTATGATCCAGGATGTCAAGGCTAAAATCCCTGATTGTGATCACAGCCTATACAGCCGTGCTCTCATGTTTGCTGGCAAGAATTTGGAGTATGGCTGCACCCTGGCAGATTACAACATTAAGAATTTGAGCACACTAAAACTTGTCTTTCCCGTGCATATATCTGTCAGGACGGTGACCGGTAAGATCATTGATCTTGATGCTGTGAGCTCAGATAGCATCAAGCATGTCAAGGTGATGATTCATTGTCTGAAGGGAATGCCTTGGTACGAGCAGCGCCTCATCCTTGCCAGCAAGGAGCTGGAGAATGGCGACACCCTGGCAGACTACAACATTGAGGATTCGTGCACTCTTGAGCTTGTCCCGTGGCTGCATATCTTTGTCAGGACGCTGACCGGCAGGATCATTGATCTTGCGGTTTTGAGTTCAGACAAGGTCGAGGATGTCAAGGCGATGATTTGTGATCAGGAGCGCGTTCTCTTGTGTGAGCAGCGCCTCATCTTTGCCAGCAAGCAGCTCAAGGATGGCCGCACCCTGGCGGACTACGGCATTCAGACTTTCAGCACGCTTCACCTTGTCCTTCGCCTCAGAGGGGGTAGAATGATCAGCATCAAGACGCCGACTGGCAAGACCATATTTCCATTTATTTGTGGTACAAACACGGTTGAACGTGTCAAGGCCATGATTCACAAGAAAGAGGGCATTCCCCCATCTCAACAGCGCCTCTTCATTGCCGGGAAGTCGCTGGAGAACGACCGCACCCTGGAGAGCTACATCAACATCTACTATATGTCCAACATTGTCATTCACCTTTGGTATCGGCGAACGCCGCTGCCTCGACGGATTGTGAACAGAGCGCGCAGGCTGGGGAACAAGGGGAAGCTTGTGCACAACTGTCTGTAATACGGTGTGGTCGAATTTGTCGCAGTGGAGTCGAGGCGAAGTCGAACTGTTAGAGGTCTGATGTGATCATGTGAGAAGTCGCCACATGCAGTTTTTTTTCACATGGGAAGCCGGAAATCCGAGTGGATTAGACTGTTGGTGGCTACTACTTGCAGATCTGCAATATGCATTCCTCCATGTTGGTGTGTCTGAAGAACTGCACGTCTGCGAAAGAATTCCAAGCGCTTATCACAATGTCACATTTCTTTGCAAGTTTACATGTTAGACTTTGTCCACTGAATGCAGTCTTTATCCTCCGCAGAGCAGGCTAACGTAGCTAGCTGCAAGAATAAACTCATCACTAGGGTTAATAATCATGCCAAGATCAGCTCTACTCGATGTGTTTTCAGTGGCTCAAGAACTGAATCAGCAAACAATAGCAAGATGGCGTCGGAGTCAGTGTTTGAGTCTCTCGTGCCTGTGTTTTGTTCATCAGTCTGTACTGTCTCGATCATGGTAACTCTGTTACCTTCTCTGCTAATTCGTGAATGGTCCTGCGGATCATAGAAAATTTCTAACCCTGACACAAAAGCAATGTCAACTCGGCATAAAACATCCAACATCACAATCACGCTGATTTTCCTGAGAGGTTGAGAGCAAAGATGCCAAGGTCCGGAGCTTGCGCACCTCCCGGACGCTCGTCAGGTGTGAGGCCACTGGTGTCACCTGCTGCCCTCAACCTGTGACAGAGATTTCAGGTTTGATTTGGCTTGGCTTACAAATAAACAATTCCTTTAGTGGCAAAAATTTAGAGGGCTAAGGTGAATGGTAAGGACCCTATTGATGTACTATCAAACATTGAATTTAAGAGATTCATAATATATTTCCAAGGGTTGGGGGCCCAACTTATTTGGGTACAATAGAAAGAAAGAAAGATTTTCAGTTAGAGTTGAAAGTTCTAGAAAGTTTGGAATAGCTTACTGCTCTTGAGGCTGGTACCTCGAGAATCTTCAGCAGCTTGTCTACTTTTTACTGTCTAAATTTCTATATACATAATGGTCTAAAAAGTTTCTCTCATATGCATTTTTTTTTTGAAAAGGAGGATATCCCTGGCCTCTTTGATCAGAATGATGCATGCAGCCATATATTATTAAAAATTCAAAATCCAGCAACCGAACAACATCGACCCGGAAATAGAATGGGAAAAAACTTGAGGCCGCATGCCTCGCGAGAGTAACACCACCAGATAGTCACTAACCCTATGTTACAAAAACACCTCAGGAACAAAAAATATACAACTCCTAGGCTACGCCTTCAAGAAGAAATCATCGCACGTGCGCCGATGATGGCGAGTCTACCACTTGGTTGAACTCCGGATTCTCATCCCCGAAGACAAGCTTCACTCCACCACCTTCAGCAAGGTCACGACGCAGGCGCGCTGACGGAGCGAAATCCCGTCAGATCCCTCGGTAGCGGTCCAAGCGCAGCTGGAAGTCTTGGATCGGAGGTCACACGAGGGGTTTATCCAGGTTTAGGTCTCCGGAGAGTAATACCCTACGTTATGCTGGTTTGTTGTTTTATTGTGGAGGGATACCTTGTGCGAGGGTTACAATGGTGTATGAGATTGCTACCGAGAGTTCTCCTATTTGTGGATAGATGCTAATGGGCACCCTAGACCTCCCTTTATATGGGCAGGAGAGGTCTATGGTTTACATGGTAGATGCCATCTGGGGCGTCGCCGCCCTCTCTTCTTGGAGACCACGAAGATGTTCCACCTCCTAGGGTTTCCTCTTTGCCTCGGGCCTAGTGGGCCCTGTGTCTTGTATGAGACCGGGCTCCTCGCCGTTGGTCACCCTGGGTACATGACCCCGTCAGTAGCCCCCGAGCATGGTGGAGGTCGCAGTAGATGAGACTTACGACGGGCTCTTATGCTTTGCCCATGATCTTCTTAAACTTCGGTCTCTTTGGAAAATATCTTGATGCGGATCCTTGTAAGGTCTTTCCTGGGTCTCAAAGCGGTGATCGATACGTCTCCAACGTATCAATATTTATGAAGTATTTATGCCATATTTACAATAATTTTATATGGTTTTGGTGCACTTTTATATGATTTTTGGGAACTAACCTATTCACCTAGTGCCAGTTTCTGTTTTGTGGCTATTTTTTGTTTCACAGAAAATCCATACCAAAAGAAGTCTAATTGCCACGAAACTTTACAATGACTTTTTATGGACAAGAAGAGACCCACGGAGCATCAGAGGTACGAAGTCAAGGTGAGCCACGAGCTCAGGGGCGCGCCCTGTGAGCTCGTGGGTCCCTTGGGACTCCCCATGGCGTGAAAACAACGCCAAAAATCCCGATAAATAGGGAAACCCCCAGAAAGATACCTAGAACTTCCGCTCCACCGCTGCAAGCCTCTATTCCAAAGCGATCTCATCCGGAGCCCTTTTTCGGTGCCCTGCCGGAGGGGGAAATCATCACCGGAGGCCATCTTCATCATCCTGGTGGTCTTCATGACGAGGAGGGAGTAGTTCACCCCCGGGGCTGAGGGTATGTACCAGTAGCTATGTGTTTGATCTCTCTCTCTCGTGATCTTGATAGGGCACGATCTTGATGTACTACGAGCTTTGTTAATATAGTAGAATCATATGGTGTTCTTCCCTTTGTTGTGATGAATTCAGTCTCGCCCTTTGAGGTTTCATTATTATGGGATTGAATATATGAGGATTTGAGATCACTTGATGTTTGTCTCGCATGCGAATACCCGTGGTGATAATGGGTATTCTATTCATTCACTTGATGTATGTTTTGGTAATCAACTTGTGAAATCCCACGATGACATTGGGGTGATCTAAGCACATAGGTTGATACATGTTTTCACCCTACTTTCTCTGATAGAAACTTTGGGTCAACTCTTTGAAGTTCTTTGTGTTGGATTGAATATTATGATCTAAAATTGTTTGATGCATATCGAATAATTAACTCATGGATACTTGTGGTGACATTGGAGTATCTAAGTGACATTAGAGTTGATTGATACGAGTCATATGGTGTTATCGTACTACGATCTCTAGGGTTGTTTGTCACACTCATAGGAATGGTTTAATAGATTGATCGAAACGATAATTTTGAGGTACTTCACTACCTACAACAATTTCATTTTGTGTTCTTCGCTATTGATAAGAACTTTGGAGTGACTCTTTATCACACGTGAAGTAAATGATATATTATTCGATTATGCTAGCGTTGTTGAGAGATTCCACTAGTGAAAGTATGAACCCTAGGCCTTGTTTACAAGCATTGCAATACCGTTTGTGCTTACTTTTATCAATTGTTGCCTTGAAGTTTTTATTTATTAAGATTACAAAAACCTATTTATACCATCCATATTACACTTGTATAACTATCTCTTCGCTGAACTAGTGCACCTATACAATTTGCCATTGTATTGGTGTGTTGGGGACACAAGAGACTCTTTATATTTTGATTGCAGGGTTGTTTGAGAGAGACCACCTTCATCCTACACCTCTCTCGGATTGATAAACCTTAGGTCATTGATAACCCACAAGTATAGGGGATCGTAACAGTCTTCGAGGGAAGTATTTTACCCAGATTTGTTGATTCGACACAAGGGGAGGCAAAGAATATTTATTGGTCTTAGCAGCTGAGTTGTCAATTCAGCCACACTCAGGATATCCTCTCTAGCAAAAGTTTAGTAGCAAAGCAGAGCAATAGTAGTAACAGTAACAATAATAGCAGCAAATTTGTAGTGATTGTAACAGTGGCAGCAATAGTAACTTAGCAAGATTCAGTATATGAAAAGCGTAGGCACATGGACCGGTGATGGATAATGATTTAGATAAAATCAATCATGTAACAGTTACACACTAGAGCGACACAGAACTAGCTCCAATTCATCAATGTAATGTAGGCATGTATTCCGTATATAGTCATACGTGCTTGCAATAAGAACTTGCATGCCATCTTTTATCCTACCCTCCCGTGGCAGCGGGGTCCATAAGGAAATATAAGGGATATTAAGGCCTCCTTTTAATAGAGAACCGGAACAAAGCATTAACACATGGTGAATACTTGAACTCCTCAAACTACGACAATCACCGGAAAGAATCTCAATTATTGTCACCTTGGGGTATACGGATCATGACACGTAATAGGTGCATACAAAACTTGCAAGATAGGATCCAAAACACTCTCATATTTATGAAAACATAATAGGTCCAGATCTGAAATCATGGCACTCGGGCCCTAGTGACAAGCATTAAGCATAGCAAAGTCATAGCAACATCAATCTCAGAACATAGTGGATACCAGGGATCAAGCCCTATCAAAATAACTCGATTACATGATCAATCTCATCCAATCCCATCACCGTCCAGCAAGCCTACAAAGGAATTACTCACTCCCGGTGGTGAGCATCATGGAGGTGTTGATGAACAAGGGTTGGTGATGACGATGGCGACGAATCCCCCTCTCGGGAGCCCCAAATGGACTCCGGATCAGCCCTCCCGAGGAAGAACAAGAGGTGGAGGCGGCTCTGTCTCGTGAAACGCAATGAAAACTTCTCTCTTATTTTTTTTTCTTTGTAATTGTGAATTTATAGGACTGGAATTAGTGTTAGGGGAGCCACGAGGTGGCCCCAAGCTAACAGGGCACACCCTGTTGGCTTGGCACCAACAGGTGGCCCCCCTCCGGTGGGTCTTCGCTCCATAATTCTTCATATTTTCCAGAAAAAATCCACAAAATGTTTCGTCCAATTCCGAGAACTTTTATTTCTGCACAAAAATAACACCATGGCAGTTCTGCTGAAAACAACGTCAGTCCGGGTTAGTTTCATTCAAATCATGCAAATTAGAGTCCAAAACAAGAGCAAAAGTGTTTGAAAAGTAGATACGTTTGAGACGTATCAACTCCCCCAAGCTTAACTCATTGCTTGTCCTCAAGCAATTCAGTTGATAAACTGAAAGTGATAAATAAAACTTTTACAAACTCTTTTGTTCTCGTTGCTATATATATATATATATATATATATATATATATATATATATATATATATATATATATATATATATATATATATATATATATATATATATATATATATATATATATATATATATAGCTAGTGTTCAGGTTTTTAGCATAGATCATAAATAACCACATCGATGATAACACTTAGCTATTATATTCACTCATGACAATAACATAACCAACTAGCGAGGAATAATAAAATATCTCACATGCCAACAATTTGTCAAAACAATCATGATATAATATGCTGACATGGTATCTCGCTAGCCCTTTCTGAGACCCAAAAACATAAATGCAGAGCACCTCTAAGGTTCAAGCAACGACTAAACATTGTAATTCAGATCCATGCTCACATCCAACATTAACTACACTCGATGCATAAGAATAACAATAGTGCTCTCAGGTCTGGAGCTTTAGTAAGAAGATGATGACTCAAAAGTAAAAATAAAATAACATGAAAGTAAATAGAAAGGCCCTTTGCAGAGGGAAGCATTGATTTGCAGAGGTGCCGGAGCTCGGTTTAAAATAGAGATGAAATTGTAATATTGGGCGGTGTGCTTTTCCTGTCAACGTCATGACTGAGTTTTCAATATCTTCCATGCTAAACACATTATTGGCAGTTCCCAATCGGAATTGTAAAGTTTACTCCCATCTACCATACATACACAAACCATGGCTGACCGAATCCACGGGTGTCTACCAACATTCAACTGTCTCAGGAGTTTTGTTTAATTTATTTTTGATTATGCAGGACTGGGCATCCTTTTTACCAGCCTCTCTTGTGCAATGACAGGCGAATAATTGCCCATCTTGAGAATAACCCGCTTATCATGGAAGATACTAACCGCCCCGTCGCTCCATGAGCGGTACGAGCACACGAAACGGATGTTTATTTGAATGTTTAGAGGTGGTACACGCAAATTTACTTGGAATGACAGGGTAATACCGTATATAGGTAGATATGGTGGACTCATGTGGAACAACTTGGGTTTAAGGATTTTGGATGCACAAGCAGCATTCCCGCTTAGTATAGGTGGAGGCTAGCAATAGATTGAGAAGCGACCAGCTAGAGAGCGAAAACGGTCATAGTCATGCATTGTGAATAGTTAACATTTGAACATTAGCATTGAATTTGAATCAACTACATGTTTGCACATGTGCCAAGTCAAGCCGCTCAAATTACTCAGAGGAGGATACCATACTACCATACCACATCATGACCATTTTAATGCATGTTGACACATAAGATAAATCATTATTCACTCCTAGCTATTTAAGCATGGCATGAGCAACTATAATCTCTAATTGTCATCATAAATATGTTTACTCATAATATGTTGAATCAAGATCGAACGAGCTAAACATATTTACAAAAAACGGAAAACAAGAAGAGTTCATACCAGCTTCCTTTACCACGATCGCTTCATCAAATATCGTCATTATTACCTTTCACTTGCATGACCGAATGATGTGATAATAATAATGGTGCAAGTGTGCCGTGGACTAAGCGGGAATCTACGAAACAATTTGTACAAAGGAGAAGACAAGGTAATATTGGCTCTTCGTTAGATTAACATTAATGCATATGAGAGCCACTCAACATTTTCATCGTGGTCTTCTCCTTTCACTGGCTCACCAAAAAGGAAAAGAAATTCAAAGAAACACACTAAGATGTTTTTGGAGTTTTTGGTTTTCTCGAACAAAGCAAATGAACAAAGGGAAAACAAGAATGAGAAAAACTATTTACACGGGAAAGCTCCCAACATGCACATGAAATCTTTTTGGGTTTTATTTTAATACTACAAACTAAATGAGCGAGAAGGGAGAAATATTTTTGTGTTTTTCAAAGTTTTTCAAACACACAAGAAGAAAGCGGAAAAATAAAACCAACATGGATATACAATGAAAGAGGATGAACACCGAAAAATGAAATGAAGTGTGTGAACATGAATGTAATGTCAGTGAGAAATACGTACTCCCCTGATACGTCTCCAACGTATCTATAATTTTTTATTGTTCCATGCTATTATATTATCATTCTAGGATACTTTTTGAGTAATAATTTACCAATTTATATTATTTTTGAGCACTAACCTATTGACCCAGTGCCAGTTGTTGTTTTCTGCGTGTTTTTTACTTTTTAGGTTTACAATACCAAACGAAGTCCAATTGCCCCGATTTTTTTATGATTTTTTCTGGACCAAAAGAAGACCTGGAAGCTTTCGGAGAAGACCGGAGGCTGCACGAGGGAGGCACAAGCCAACAGGGCGCGCCCGGGGGGGGGGGGGGGTTGGTGCGCCCTGATGGCTTATCCCTCCCTGGTGGCCCTCCTACCCCCGTTCTCTGGCCTATAAATTCACATATATTCCAAAAACCCTAGAGGGCATCCCAAAATACTTTTTCCACTGTCGCAAGTCTCTGTTTCATTGTGAACCCATCTGGAGCTCCGTTTCGGCACCCTACTGGAGGGGGGATCGATCACAAAGGGCCTCTTCATCAACTTTGCTGCCCTCATGATGATGTGTGAGTAGTTGACCACAGACCTACGGGTCCGTAGTTAGTACCTAGATGGTTCTCTCTCTCTCTCTCTCTCTCTTTTGATCTTCAATACAATAATCATCGCATCTTCACTTTGATCTATCCGATGTAATTCTTTTGTACGATGTGTTTGTTGGAATCCGATGAATTGTGGGTTTATGTTTCAGATTATTCATGAAAAGTATTTGAGTCACCTCTGAATATTATGATTCTTATTTGCATGATCATTATAGCTTCGTAAATCTCTCTGATCTATTAAAATGTTTTGGCCAACTAGATTGATATTTCTTCAGTGAGAGGGGTGCGTTGTAGTGGGTTCAATCTGGCGGTGCTCTATATCCCAGTGACAAAAAGGGACAAGACACGTCTTTGTATTGTTGCCACTAAGGATAAAACGATGGGGTTAGTTCATATTAATTAAATTCTCTTTGTCTACATCATGTCAATGTTCTCCAAGCATTTACTCTGTTTTACTTAATACTCTAGATGCATGCTGGATAGCGGTCGATGGGTGGAGTAATAGTAATAGGTGCAGGCAGGAGTCGTCCTATTTGCTTATGGACGGGATGCCTATATATACATGATCATTGCCGTGAATATCACATAAATATACGCTTTTCTACCAATTGCCCAACAGTAATTTCTTTACCCACCGTATGGTGCCTACATGAGAGATGCCGTTAGGGAAAACTATGGCCCCCGGGTGTATTCACTTATATATTTACAAAACCTATCATTACCTTGCTGCCATTATTTACCTTTTATTTTATTTTGCAATTTACAATTATCTACTATTATCTACACACTTCACTTGCTTGCAAATAACGAGATCAAGGCGATTGACAACCCTCTTGCCGCGCTGGGTGCAAGTGTTTGCTCTTTTGTGTGCAGCCGCTGAAGACGGTTGTGGATTGATATTCTTATTTGTTCGATAAACCTTGGTTCTTAACTGAGGGAAATAGTTATCCGTATTGTGCTGCAATTACCCATTCCTCTTCACGGAAAACCCAACGGAGATCACAAGTATCATCCCCCAAGCTTAGGCGTTTGGCCTATCTTGGTGATCACCACTGCTGGTCTGGATAATAGTTGAAGTGGTAGCTCGTGGGAGCGTTCCTTGCCGCCGCCTTGGCCAAGCGAGCGGCCTCCACTGCAGCGTTGTACTCTTGCACCTCGTCCTCGAGAACGTAATATCTCTGTTTATTCTGAAAATCAAAGAGAGCAGGCACAGGCAACATTACAGAGACATGCTTATATTTATAAAAAGTTAGGTTGTACTCATAAAGTCATGACGACGCATGGCTTCCAAATCTAATTATCTCTCAGACAACATAGGGTCATTAGGTTGAGGTGAGACTCTCAGTCTTGCAGCTATGCGGGAGGCATAAATTCCTCCATACAGATCACCATTGCCCGCGTTAAGGTGCAGCCTACGGGCAACAATTGCACCAAGGTTATACTGTTTATTACCAGTTAGTGCAGTATGAATGAGGCTCAAGTCAGGAGCACACAGTGCACTACAATCTTGCTTGCACAACACATTTCCCATTAAACAATGCAAAGTAGCGAATAGAGGGAAAATTGATACTTTTTATTCTAGATTGTGTCACCCCTCTATCCTCTCCAACGCAAAGACTCTCAAGGAACATATTATAATCAGATTTTTGTGGTTTGTCTAGTGAGCCCCAATATGAAGTTTGCATGCATCACAAAATTGTTCTAGAGTCATACTAAAATAATTATTATAGAGGTTAAACAATACTCTAGAAGTACGGGGTGATATTGAAATCCTTGCGTAAATGAACGGGTAAGATCATAGTGTTGAACACACTTACCTGCAAGGAAGTCTGTGAGGTCAGTATTATAAATATATTGATCAAATTCTTCCTTAATGCGTGCACCTTCCATGAACTCATCGCATGGCCAGCGACATGATTTAGCGTTAGCCATGACTACCAAGCTTGTTCTGGGTTCAACATAAGCTTGTTGTACCGAGCCCTCGCTCGACGTCTCACCCGAAGAACGCCTTCTTGAAGAACCCCCCCTAAAGAGATTCATTTTTCCTAAGAACAAATTTCTGAAATTTTGGGCCACAAAATTATGTCAATAAAACTTTGTAAGATTGGTAGCAACTACTCATATAGATGCCCAGAGGCCATATCAAGCATTCAAACTACTTGGAACTCAAAGAATTCAACATGCAAGCTCATTTTCAGTAGCACCAAGTGCAGAAAAATTTGCAAAATATAAACCACTAAAGCAAAAACTAATTGGAGGATTGGGAGAGTCACATGCCAAGGAGCAATCCCTCCAAGCAGTTTCAGAAACGGAGTTGCGAGCAAAGAGATCGAAAATCTCAGGTTTAGGAGCAAGAACACGGGAGAGAGAGCAGCTAGGATTTTTTTCTAGAGGTAGGAGAAGGAGTGGGTTGAATGGATAAGTGAGGGGGTGCCTGTGGGCCCCCCAAGCCATCAAGGCGCGCCCTGTTGGCTTGGCACCAACAGGTGCACCCCCCGGGTGGGTTTTCAGCACCAGAAATTTTTAAATATTCGAAAAAATCATGTTAAAATTTTGTGGCATTCTGAGACTTTTTATTTTTGGGTCATTTTTCTTGCATGGGAAATTCATAAAACTCGATAACCATGGCATTTTATTTTATTAAACTAGAAATAACAGAGAATAAACTTTAGGTAAAGAAAGTTGTGCTTACTAAATTCATCAACCACATGTCTTTCAAAAGGGTTCCATTAATAAGGTTGATCCAGTCTTATTAATAACCGTTTCCGATTGACATGAAACTGAAGAATTTTCGTATAACACTGAGTTACCTTAATGGGGATTTGCATATCCCCAACAATGAGGATATCGTATTTCTTCTTGGTAATAGGAAGAGGAAATTTAAACCCTCCAATAGTAATTGTGGCAATTGGTTCAATGGTATTAATATTATTCACCGAAGCTTGCTTCTTCGGAAAATGAACCGTATGTTGTTTCCCATTGATATGAAAAGTAACCTTTCTTTTGTTGCAATCAATAACAGCCCTACAGTATTTAAAAAGGATCTACCAAGGATAATCGACATGTGGTCGTCCTCGGGCATCTCAAGAATAACAAAGTTTGTCAAGATAGTAACATTTGCAACCACAACAGGAACATCCTCACAAATTCCAATAGGTATAGCAGTGGATTTATCAACCATTTGCAAAGATATCTCAGTAGGTGTAAGCTTATTCAAATCAAGTCTTTTATATAAAGATAAAGGCATAACACTAACACCGGCTCCTAGATCACATAAAACAGTTTTAACATAACTTCGTTTAATGGAGCAAGGTATTGTGGGTATACCCGGATCTCCCAACTTCTTAGGCACTCCACCATCAAAAGAATAATTATCAAGCATGGTGGCACTTTCAGTTTCAGGTATTTTTCTTTTGTTGGTAATAATGTCCTTCATATACTTAGCATATGGAAGCATCTTCAATATATCAGTCAAGCGAGTGCGCAGAAAGATAGGTCTAATCATTTCAGCAAAGTGTTCAAACTCCTCCTCGTCCTTACTCTTAGAAGGCTTACGAGGGAATGGCATGGGTTTCTGAACCCATGGCTCTATTTCTCTATCATGTTTTCTAGCAACAAAGTCTTTCTTTTCATAATGTTTATTTTTAGGATGTGGGTTATCAAGATTTTCAGCAGGTTCTATTTCCACATATTATCAGGTTCTTTGTTACTATCTGGCTGAGCATCCACGTGAGTATCATTTTTGTCATTCTCATTTTCATTATCACTAGGTGAATGTTTACTACCAGATTGTGTCTTAGCATCAGAAATAGAAACATCAGTATGATTCTCAGTAGGTTTTTCTATAACAGGTTCACTAGAAGCATGCATAGTCCTATCATTTTTCTTTTTCTTTTTAGTTGGACTAGGTACATCTTTATTAATTCTCTGAGAATCTTGTTCTATTCTTTTAGAATGATCTTCAGGATAAAGACGTTCCTGAGTCATTCTACATCCTCTAGTCTTTACTCTAATAGCATGGTCATTCATGTTTTCATTTAATTCAACAAGCAAATCCTTTTGTGACTTAGCAACTTAGTCTAGTTGAGTATGAACCATGGAAGCATGTTTACCTAGACCTTTAACATCATTAGCAATTCTAAAAATCAAGTCAGTCAAACGATCTATCATCATAGCATTGCGTTGTAATTGATCTTTGACATACTTATTAAAGTGCTCTTGCTTAACAATGTAATTATCAAATTCATCCATGCATTGACTAGGAGTTTTAGTATAAGGTATGTCACTTGCATTAAATCTACGGAGAGAATTTACCTCTACTACCTGTGTCGGAGTGTCAAGTCCATGTATTTCTTTGATAGGTGGTAAATTCTTGACATCTTCGGATTTAATACCTTTTTCTTTCATAGTTCTATTGGCTTCTTGCATATCTTCAGGACTGAGGAATAGAATACCTCTCTTATTTTTAATAGGTTCCGGCGGTGGTTCAGGAAGTGTCCAATCATCAACATTTTGCAATATGTTATTCAATAATTCTTCAGCTTGTCCAATAGTTCGTTCCCTGAAAACACAACCAACACAACTATCTAGGTAGTCCCTAGAAGCATCGGTTAGTCCATTATAAAAGATATCAAGTATTTCATTTTTATTGAGAGGATGATCAGGAAAAGCTCTAAGTAACTGGAGAAGCCTCCCCCAAGCTTGAGGGAGATTCTCTTCTTCAATTTGCACAAAGTTAAATATTTCCTGTAAAGCAGCTTGTTTTTTATGAGCAAGAAATATTTTTTAGAGAAGTAATATATCATATCCTGGGGGCTACACACACAAGCAAGAGCAAGAGTGAGGAACCATTTCTTAGCATCGCCTTTTGGCAAGAAAGGAAAAGGCTTAAGGATATAATAGTAATGCATCTTTTCCTCATGAGTAAAAAAAGCGTCAATATCATTTAATTTAGTGAGGTGTACCACAACAGTCTCAGTTTCATAACCATGGAAAGGATTAGATTCTACTATAGTGATTAACTCAGGGTCAACAGAGAATTCATAATCCTTATCGGTAACACATATAGGAGAAGTAGCAAATTTAGGATCATGTTTCATTTTCTCCATCATCGATTTTTCTTTCAGTTTGCATAGTAGTTTCTTCAAATCATCTCTATCATTACAAGCAAGAAAATCTTGAGCTATTTCCCCATCCATAACATAACCCTCAGGTACATCAGGTAATTCGTATCTATTAGGAGAGCTAGGCATAATAGGTGATTCATAATCTTCATCAATTTTAGCATTTTCAAGTTCTCTAGGTTTAGCAATATGAGCATCAAGTAATTCATTCAGTGGCATAGATTCATTTTTATCAAGCATAGCAGTAGCATCATCATAAGTTTCAGAAGTAGCATCATCAAGTACCTGCGACATATCAGAACGAGTATCAAGTGGTGGTGTCATAAGCCGATTCAAAACATTAGGTGAATCAAAAGCAGAGCTAGATGGTCGTTCCTTACTTCCCCTCGTCTTAGAGGGTATGATCTTGGTTCTAGTATCTTTCAGATTCTTCATAGTAGCAATTAGATAACCTTGAGTGAACACAATAAATAGAGATATGCTCCCCGGCAATGGCGCCAGAAAACAGTCTTGATAACCCACAAGTATAGGGGATCGTAACAGTCTTCGAGGGAAATATTTTACCAAACTTTGTTGATTCAACACAAGGGGAGCCAAAGAATATTTATTCATCTTAGCAGCTGAGTTGTCAATTCGGCCACACTCAGGATATCCTTTGTAGCAAAAGTTTAGTAGCAAAGCAGAGCGACAATAGTAACAGTAACAATAATAGCAGCAGATTTGTAGTGATTGTAACAGTAGCATCAATAGTAACTTAGCAATATTCAAGATATGAAAAGCGTAGGCACATGGGCTGGTGATGGATAATGATTTAGATGACATCAATCATGTAACAGTTACACACTAGAGCAACACAGAACTAGCTCCAATTCATCAATGTAATGTAGGCATGTATTCCGTATATAGTCATATGTGCTTGCAATAAGAACTTGCATGACATATTTTGTCCTACCCTCCCGTGGCAGCGGGGTCCATAAGGAAATCTAAGGGATATTAAGGCCTCCTTTTAATAGAGAACCGGAACAAAGCATTAACACATGGTGAATACATGAACTCCTCAAACTACGGCAATCACCGGAAAGAATCTCAATTATTGTCACCTTGGGGTATGCGGATCATGACACGTAATAGGTGCATACAACTTGCAAGATAGGATCCAAAACACTCTCATATTTATGAAAACATAATTGTTTCAGATCTGAAATCATGGCACTCGGGCCCTAGTGACAAGCATTAAGCATAGCAAAGTCATAGCAACATCAATCTTAGAACATAGTGGATACTAGGGATCAAGCCCTATGAAAATAACCTGGTTACATAATCAATCTCATCTAATCCCATCACCGTCCAGCAAGCCTACAAAGGAGTTACTCACTTCCAGTGGTGAGCATCATGGCGGTGTTGATGAAGAAGGGTTGGTGATGATGACGGTGATGAATCCCCCTCTCCGGAGCCCCAAACGGACTCCAGATCAGCCCTCCCGAGAAAGAACAGGAGGTGGCGGCGGTTCCGTGTCGTGAAACGCGATGAAAACTTCTCTCTTATTTTTTTCTCCATAATTATGAATTTATAGCACTGGAATTAGGGTCGGGGGAGCCACGAGGTGGCCCCAAGCTAACAGGGTGCGCATAGGGGGGCTGTTGGCTTGGCACCAACAGGTGGCCCCCATCTAGTGGGTCATCGCTCCATAATTCTTCTTATTTTCCAGAAAAATTTCACAAAATTTTTTGTCCAATCCCGAGAACTTTTATTTCTGCATAAAAATAACACCATGGCAGTTCTGCTGAAAACAGCGTCAGTCCGGGTTAGTTTCATTCAAATCATGCAAATTAGAGTCCAATAGAAGAGCAAAAGTGTTTGAAAAAGTAGATACGTTTGAGACGTATCAGTCATCCACTTGAGGGAAATTTGCTACTGTCCTACAAAACTATGCGCTTGGAGGCCCATATAGTCTACAAGAATAAAGTTGAATAATAGTCATCAAGCTACCGTTGCCGGGGAGGTGAGTGCTTGAAGGTATATCTTTAGATCTTGCAATTAAATCTTTTAATTTCTTGTTTATCACTAGTTTGATTTATAAAATAAAAATATAAAAAAATGGAAATGAAGTTGCATAAAATGTTTTGCCTTTATGAAGTCTTTCTTGAAAATGATGGTTCGAAAAATTGTGCCAAAGTTTTAGAAGAAGAATCCCATAAAATGTTTGGCATAGAACCTTTGAATGATAAACATGATTGCAATGTTGTTAGTATGCTTTCTATGAATATCCGTAATACTAATGATGATTGTACTAGTCATGATAAAAAGGTTTCCTATAAGCATGTCAATTTTTGTGGAGTGCATAAACCTTGTGAAGACATGCCATTTTGGATGATAGATCTTGTAGGAAGCATAAACATGATAAAATCAATTGGTTGCTTAAAGTGATAGACGATTCTGCCACAAAATTATGTTCTCTTCATCCCATTACTTGTGAGCTTTGCAATAAAGTTGATCATATTAATTTCCAATGCATGCTTTTTCATGATCGAATTGTTTTCAAATATCGTGATAATTTGATCACCCTTGAACTTTATAATGAATTTTGTCTAATTTTGGGAAGTGAATAATTGTAACATCCCAAATTTTGGAATGTTATATTAATTACTAGAATGATTGAATGTTTGTTTGAGTGACTGAATTTGAGTGAAAATTTGAAACTTTTTGAAACTTTTGAATGAGAGGGAATAAAATAACTTTCCCTTTGTGTTTGATTTCAATTTCATCCAATTCAGATCAATGAGAGAAGATGACATGACTTCTTCAAATAAAAGGATTTGAAAAGTGGATTTGAAAACTTCTGAAATATTCTTTTGGAATTCATTTCATTTTGGCTCTATTCTAAAAGTTTGAATGAATTCAAATTCCCCTGTCAAATATTAGAAATATGAGAGGAGGAACAGGACCCTCCAAACCAGGGGCATTTTGAGAAATATTTGAACCCTAAAACTTAGGGGGCCATTTGAAAAAAATATTTGCAAAAGGAAACAAATCAAATAAGGCATTTTTCTGAAAATAATTTTCTCTGAAGTATTTATTTTTGCCGTGGAAAAATGTTCATCTTATTGACTTTCATTTCCTGGTCATTTTGGCATTTTCAAAATGTTTTCTTTGGATTTTATATGCAACAGTAGCACTGTTTGAATTTCCTCATTTTGTGAGAATTTATTTTGAACAAGAAAATATGTGCATGTTGTAGGAAATATTTTTCTGGTCGTTTTGGTATATAATATGTCTATATAAAAGTATTTTAGTTTTACTTTTATTTAGTTTTCTTTTCTGTTTTGTTTTATAAAAGGAAAAATCCTTTAATAGGAAGTAAACCGAGCCGGCCCAGGAACCAGATCCGGCCCGATCTGTTTTGAACAGGGTACGAATCCCTTCTTAATCGGTGCCCGATCGCCCTCGTCTCCTTTCTCTCTCCCTGACACGCTGGCCCCACCGTCCGACCGCATCCCACCCCGGTCATCTCTTTCCTTTCTCCCTTCCCCTTTCCTTCCCGACGCCGGCGACCAAATCCCCTCCGGATCCCGTCGATCCCTTTCTTTCTGAGCACTCCGAGCGGCCGCCTATAAAAGCCGGGAGCCCCGCACCCCGTTTCGCCCGAATCCCGCTCGCCCGACCCTCTCCTCTCGCCGCAATCTCTCGCCGGAGTCCGAAGCCGCCGCTGCGCCATTGTCGCTCCCCCGCTCACCTCCGTCGCCCCCAACCGTCGCCGTGACCACCATCGCCACCATCGTCACCGTCCGCGCCTCCCCGTGCACTCGCCTGAGCTCCAGAGCCACCGGAGTGAGCTCCCCGTCGCACCCGAACGCCATCCGCCGCCCACGAACTCGCCGTCGTCAACCCCGTCGCTCCCAACCGACCCCAAGGTCACCATCGTGCTCGCCGTCGTCGTCCTCTTCTCCTGAGCACCTCTCCATTGCCGGAGGGCCCCTGGAACGCCGTCCCCGTCAAGCCCGCCGCCTCGGACATTGCCGGAACCTCGCCGGAGAACTTCTCCACCGCGGTAAGTCACCGGAGCCCCCTCTCACCGTTAGATCTCGATCCTAAGGCCAAGATTAGATCACTTAATAGGCCGAATCGTTTTCTATTAATTATCGGCCGTCCGCCCGAAGCACTCGCTCACGCGCACCACTCGGCCACTCACAGCTTGCCACGTGTACCCCTGTCCGTTAGAAAAGATTTTTCTTTTTCTGTTTTAATTTCAATTCCAGAATATATTCTGATTTTGTTTTTGCTCTATCTTTTATGTTTTTAATTATTTTTGAGTGATTCTTTTTGCATTGTGTCACAAATTTATTCTAGTTTCTGTAGATATCAAGTTTGACCATATTTGAATATTTTACATTTGAATTCAAACAGATTTGATTTAAATCTTGTTTTGTGGATAACTTGAGTTTAAAAATAGATTTTGAGTTGATTCTTTTTGCTACTTATCACTAGTGACTTTATTAAACGGTAGATAGAATTTGAGAATTTTTATAATATTTTAAATTAAGGTTTCAAGCAAAACAGATTCTGTTTTAATTCTTTTTAGGTTTATTTCTATTTCTTTTGTTTTAAATTGTTTTAATTTATTTTATTTTATATTAGTTGACAAGTTTTACCTTGTTTTATGTTAATTAGCAGTAGTATTTCAACCAAGTTTATTTTTATGTCATTTATTATTTTTATAGCATGAGATCAATTCTAGTTTCATAATAACTTGCAAATTGATTTCATTGCTAGTTTGATTTCCTATTTGAAAATTATTTCCATATATTGTTTTATAAATTTTATTTTCTGTTAACTTTAGTTTAGACCAGAAAACAATTTGTATTATAGTTGAAATTGTTTGTGGTCAATTCAAGGTTTACTTTGTTTAGGTTATAGGAAGAGTTTACTAAAAGCTTTTCTATTAGTTCTTTTTTTTGTAATAAAGTTTTATGAGAAAATATCTTCTGTTAACTTAGTTGTTTTATATTTTGTTTTCTGTTATTTTGTCATCTTAGTGTTTTCTTTGCTGTTATGTTCTATTAGCTAGAAAACTTACATTGTTTAGGGTGTTGTTTTCTTAGTTCTTAGTTGTTCTTC
This sequence comes from Elymus sibiricus, assembly GCA_039707655.1. Lineage (NCBI taxonomy): Eukaryota > Viridiplantae > Streptophyta > Magnoliopsida > Poales > Poaceae > Elymus > Elymus sibiricus. The sequence continues at coordinate 405,357,567 of CM077671.1, forward strand.
AAAAGTAATTCTTTTTGCTAGTAAAATATTTAATAAAATACTTTTGTTACATTTTACCTTGTTTTTGTTTTGTTGCTATTCAAAATAGTTTATTTGTAGGGAAAACTACATTTGGTTGTTGTGATGAAGTTTTGTTGTTTTAACTTTTGTCTTAAGTATTTTCCTTCATCACAACACTTTTGTGTTTGGTTTTTGTGTTGCCTTTTGATTGTTAGTATTGATTGCTAGTATGATTGCTTATATGAGTGCAATGTTTGATTATATAGATTTTCATCGGAGAGTGACGAATAGTTCTATCAAGTTATTTCTGAGAGCGATATTTATCTTCATCAACTGTACAGGCAAGTTCACTTTGATCATCTTACATTACCTATGTTTTATTTGCATTAGAATAAATCTCTCCATCATACATCCAGTAGGATATTGAGCTTGAACTTGTTGTAGTATCATGAGGTAGGAGAAACCCAACACCCTGTTACCATTGCCCGGGAAGGGACGTTACTTCACAATTGCTACGCTTTAGTAGACGGGATTTGGTTGTGAGATTCAGGAGTGTTGTGAGGTTAATTAATTATTTCAAGACCTGCATGATGATCAAGACTTCAAGGACTCAATATACCTCTGGGTGGATTGGACATGCATTTTGGCAGCCTGATATCTATCATGGTTATGCCGGGAATCCTGGTATCTACCTGTGATCATCCCAACGGACTGCCACCCAGGCTCAAAGAGATGGATGGATACTTCAAGGCCGGAAAGCTTACGTGTGCAACCGCAAGTCAATATGGGCTCTGGCTTGGTTGACCTTAGTGGTGACTCTGGTAGGTCAGATTGCTACGAGACGTAGAAGAACGGTAGGATTGGATGGGCACTGACTTTCTATCAGAGGATCACTTTGGAAGACCATGTTTCGATCGTCTCGTTCTCAAACATCATGCAGTGCGAGGACACAACGAGAGGGATCGAATCTTGCGGGTAAAGTGTACAAACCTCTGCAGAGTGTTAAACTAATCGATTAGCCGTGTCCCCGGTTATGGACAACATGAGCACCGGAGATGATACTATCAGCCAGTCTCAACACAATTAATAAATTATGATGAGTGGGTCTATTAATAATTTTGGGACATGAGAATTGGTTGGTGGAACCATCTCATTAACAACCAACTTTTGTAGTGATATTTCCGTTTGACTCCTTTGTTGTAGGGAAAATAAAACCAGCTTTTCTGCAAAAAAAACTCAGACACAGAGCCACAAAGCCATTTGCATATAGAATAGTCTTATCATTTTATCCTATGGTGATCTTGCCGGTACATTCAATGTACTGACCTACACGGCTGCAACGTCTTATGTTGCAGATACTTTTCTACGACGAGTAAGAGTACGATTAAGGGTTACGGTCTACACTCAACCTGCCGTTGGTGTTTATTGGGACTCCACTCCCGTTGTCTGTTTCCGCTGAGATTTAAGAGGTATATATCAATTTTACGTTATTTACATGTGATTGCACTTTGATATATACATTGATGTACTGTGTGTGCCAGCATACTGATCCAGGGATGGCACTGACACACAGAGGCTTGACTCGTTTTGAGTCGGGACGCTACAGAGATGGTATCAGAGCACATGTTGACTGTAGGACGTGACCCTAGAAACTGGAAAGCCCTAGGAAAGGAATCTCTCTAAAACTTTATTTTCAAAAAGACCTTTTACCTCTCCTCTTTTCTAAGCTTTATCAAATATTCCCTCTCCCTCAAATACTTAGACAATACCCTTCCCTATGACCACATGAAGAATCAACTGAGACCACTCCGAGAAGGACAAGATATCGGACAATCGTAACCAACTCAGAGTGAAAGGAGGATTACCCTACACAACAACAATTGAAGCTACACCAGTTGAAGACTTTGATGACCCGAAGAATTCAAAGACCTTGAAGCATTTCTATATGACCTTTAGAGGACCACCACCCCTGTTGTATACTCACGTTAGATACGATGATTTGTGAGCTGTCATTTGTGTGTATTTTTTTCGACAGTCACAAATAAAACCTATTTTCAAAACTATTGTTTGTATTGTGTGTATCTCCCTCCATCTCTCTCTCGTATCTCATCCCCAAAACCTTGGACCCAATAGATGGTGAATGAAGCTGGACTTGTATTCTCTGGACCAATGACCCAGCTGGAGGCAGAAGTATGGATTCAAAACATGGAGGATAGCTTCGGGAGAAACTCGATTGCACAGAAGTATGAAGTTCAATACGCTCTTCAGTACTTTACCCGAAGTGCTGCAACTTGGTGGAAAATGCATCAAGCCATACAAGGATGTAACGGAGCAAAAACCTGGGAGGAATTCAAGAAGACTCTGTTAAGATCCCGTCTCATCCGGAAGCACTGTGATAGCCCTATAAAGAAGCTTTGTGCTTGCAAGATCTGTAGAGAAATAGGACACACCCAGGAAGAACACAAGGATGGATGCCCTCATTGTGAAGAAAATCATCCAGCCGAGGAATGCCCAACTAGTCACATGACTTGTTTCTTGTGTGAAGGAACCACCCACTACCCGGCTCAGTGCCACATTTACCCCAAGGTACAACAATTTGTCAAGCAGCAGAAGGAAGCAATGAAAGAAGTCCTCAGGAAAAAGTTAGAAGAACCCATGACGATGGAAGATACACCAGACCCAATCGTAGATACCAAGTCATGTTATTCATGTGGAGAAGAAGGACATATTTCCCTGAATTGTCCGAACGAGTATCTGGGAGATTTCCCGACAGCAGAAGTGCAATATGATCCTCAGGAGATAGAAGGAATGATCAACCTGGACAAGAAGAAAGGCCAAGTAAGCGGAGGCATCAGATGTTTGCATTGTAGCTTGGAGAGGCCACACTGTTTTTGCAAGAGGTATGAGCCAAGCATCAGGAAAGGAACCCAACCCAAGAAGAAGAAGAGGACTCCATGGTTTTGTACACGGAAGGACCTGAGCCACATCACTTATCATCGGTGCAACAAGACAGGACACTACTCCTATACCTGCCCGGAGAAGAAGGCTAAACATGAGTAGCTTGAGTTTTGGATTTTGGAAGTAAAAAAAATATATAATAGGAAGCACTCTTATTTTTATTGAGGTTATGAAGTTGGATTATGTAACGGAAGTCTCGGAGATTGTAATAACTTCATGAATCAATAGAATTTATTGTCATGAATTTCCATTGTATGAGTTGTTACTCTATGAACAAAGATCTCCGACCATTTTCGAGGATATGAGAAAATATGGTCTATGCAGGCATGAGTATCATTCATTTTAAGTGTGGTAGTAATCGGTAAGACCACAAGAACCAAGGTAAAGGAATGTACACTTCATGCCAAGGAGTTGGATAAATGAATAAAGAAGACGGTAATGCTGGACCATATCAAACTATGTGGATGACAACATTTGTAATAAAGTACTTTTAAAAAGTTGGAGTTTTGAGAATATAATAAGGATGCAATGAAGGAATGATTCTGATGAACCAATACCTAATTGGTAAACAGACCAATGGAAAGGAAAAAAAAAGAATTTCCACAGAATGTATCCTAGACAAGAATAAGTCTGTGATTTATTACCCCGGAGGTATGATGGAATGAATTGAAGTAATGTCGGAAGATGAAATGCTAGTAACCCCAAAGTTGAGTTAAAGCTGTACAAGTAATCAAGTGAGCCCACAAACCACAGACCGCATGATTGATAAGGATTAAGCCCTACCTTTATGAAGGAAGGAACTTGGAAGAAGCTATGACTGGTCAGCAGACGATTTTCTTAGGAGTATACGAAAACCTGAGAGTTGTGAAGAAAACGATATATCATTTGTTCAGCTTGCAGAATCAATGGATTTATCCGAACTTCGTTCGTAGACAAGAGAAATTCTGCAAAGCTTGTGAGGAAGCCCAAGTGTTAGAATACGAGATTCGCTAAACCTTATACAAAGTAATGATTTGGGTGCGGAATGGATTGATCACCATGACGACTTACTCTTATCATTTCTCTTGCTATTTGGAATGGTAAATCTGAGTGACTTACCCATAGTAAAGAGACGACGTTCTTTGAAGCTTTTGTTTTAAGCCTTAGAATGGTATGATGAAGACCCCTTGTACATGGCAGCTGTTGTCACACGTAAGAATTTTACGGTGAGGATGAAGCCAATAGCCATTTCACTGCTGGAAAGCCACAAATGGCAGACCACCATGAGATCATCGATAAGTTAATTAGAAATGATCATGAGACTTGTCAGTTAAGAAGACCCAGTAACGGAAGAAGTTTGTATTGACCAAGGAAACACTGGATTTTGCAGGAAACGTTGTGAATATAAAGGAAGACCACCACCAAAAGAGTTTTCTGTGGAGAATGTGAAGAGACAGATGTCAAGACCCCAGAGGACTGTCAAGATTTTGATAGACCAGTAACTCTCATTTTAAGTGTGGTAGCACCCACACTTATCAGACCAGTGGATTTGCTAGAAGACCCCCAAACCCTAACCTTTTCTTTCTAGCTCTTCGAATCTCGAGGACGAGATTCATTTTAAGTGTGGTAGGTTTGTAACATCCCAAATTTTGGAATGTTATATTAATTACTAGAATGATCGAATGTTTGTTTGAGTGACTGAATTTGAGTGAAAATTTGAAACTTTTTGAAACTTTTGAATGAGAGGGAATAAAATAACTTTCCCTTTGTGTTTGATTTCAATTTCATCCAATTCAGATCAATGAGAGAAGATGACATGACTTCTTCAAATAAAAGGATTTGAAAAGTGGATTTGAAAACTTCTGAAATATTCTTTTGGAATTCATTTCATTTTGGCTCTATTTTAAAAGTTTGAATGAATTCAAATTCCCCTGTCAAATATTAGAAATATGAGAGGAGGAACAGGACCCTCCAAACCAGGGGCATTTTGAGAAATATTTGAACCCTAAAACTTAGGGGGCCATTTGAAAAAAATATTTGCAAAAGGAAACAAATCAAATAAGGCATTTTTCTGAAAATAATTTTCTCTGAAGTATTTATTTTTGCCGTGGAAAAATGTTCATCTTGTTGACTTTCATTTCCTGATCATTTTGGCATTTTCAAAATGTTTTCTTTGGATTTTATATGCAACAGTAGCACTGTTTGAATTTCCTCATTTTGTGAGAATTTATTTTGAACAAGAAAATATGTGCATGTTGTAGGAAATATTTTTCTGGTCGTTTTGGTATATAATATGTCTATATAAAAGTATTTTAGTTTTACTTTTATTTAGTTTTCTTTTCTGTTTTGTTTTATAAAAGGAAAAATCCTTTAATAGGAAGTAAACCGAGCCGGCCCAGGAACCAGATCCGGCCCGATCTGTTTTGAACAGGGTACGAATCCCTTCTTAATCGGTGCCCGATCGCCCTCGTCTCCTTTCTCTCTCCCTGACACGCTGGCCCCACCGTCCGACCGCATCCCACCCCGGTCATCTCTTTCCTTTCTCCCTTCCCCTTTCCTTCCCGACGCCGGCGACCAAATCCCCTCCGGATCCCGTCGATCCCTTTCTTTCTGAGCACTCCGAGCGGCCGCCTATAAAAGCCGGGAGCCCCGCACCCCGTTTCGCCCGAATCCCGCCCGCCCGACCCTCTCCTCTCGCCGCAATCTCTCGCCGGAGTCCGAAGCCGCCGCTGCGCCATTGTCGCTCCCCCGCTCACCTCCGTCGCCCCCAACCATCGCCGTGACCACCATCGCCACCATCGTCACCGTCCACGCCTCCCTGTGCACTTGCCTGAGCTCCAGAGCCACCGGAGTGAGCTCCCCGTCGACATCCGAACGCCATCCGCCGCCCACGAGCTCACCGTCGTCAACCCCGTCGCTCCCAAGTGACCCCGAGGTCACCATCGTGCTCGCCGTCGTCGTCCTCTTCTCCTGAGCACCTCTCCATCGCCGGAGGGCCCCTGGAACGCCGTCCCCGTCAAGCCCGCCACCTCGGACATTGCCGGAACCTCGCCGGAGAACTTCTCCACCGCGGTAAGTCACCGGAGCCCCCTCTCACCGTTAGATCTCGATCCTAAGGCCAAGATTAGATCACTTAATAGGCCGAATCATTTTCTATTAATTATCGGCCGTCCGCCCGAAGCACTCGCTCACGCGCACCACTCGGCCACTCACAGCTTGCCACGTGTACCCCTGTCCGTTAGAAAAGATTTTTCTTTTTCTGTTTTAATTTCAATTCCAGAATATATTCTGATTTTGTTTTTGCTCTATCTTTTATGTTTTTAATTATTTTTGAGTGATTCTTTTTGCATTGTGTCACAAATTTATTCTAGTTTCTGTAGATATCAAGTTTGACCATATTTGAATAATTTAAATTTGAATTCAAACAGATTTGATTTAAATCTTGTTTTGTGGATAACTTGAGTTTAAAAATATATTTTGAGTTGATTCTTTTTGCTACTTATCACTAGTGACTTTGTTAAACGGTAGATAGAATTTGAGAATTTTTATAATATTTTAAATTAGGGTTTCAAGCAAAACAGATTCTGTTTTAATTCTTTTTAGGTTTATTTCTATTTCTTTTGTTTTAAATTGTTTTAATTTATTTTATTTTTTATTAGTTGAAAAGTTTTACCTTGTTTTAGGTTAGTTAACAGTAGTATTTCAACCAAGTTTATTTTTATATTATTTATTATTTTTATAGCATGAGATCAATTCTAGTTTCATAATAACTTGCAAATTGATTTCATTGCTAGTTTGATTTCCTATTTGAAAATTATTTCCATATATTGTTTTATAAATTTTATTTTCTGTTAACTTTAGTTTAGACCAGAAAACAATTTGTATTATAGTTGAAATTGTTTGTGGTCAATTCAAGGTTTACTTTGTTTAGGTTATAGGAAGAGTTTACTAAAAGCTTTTCTATTAGTTCTTTTTTTTGTAATAAAGTTTTATGAGAAAATATCTTCTGTTAACTTAGTTGTTTTATATTTTGTTTTCTGTTATTTTATCATCTTAGTGTTTTCTTTGCTGTTATGTTCTACTAGCTAGAAAACTTACATTGTTTAGGGTGTTGTTTTCTTAGTTCTTAGTTGTTCTTCAAAAGTAATTCTTTTTGCTAGTAAAATATTTAATAAAATACTTTTGTTACATTTTACCTTGTTTTTGTTTTGTTGCTATTCAAAATAGTTTATTTGTAGGGAAAACTACATTTGGTTGTTGTGATGAAGTTTTGTTGTTTTAACTTTTGTCTTAAGTATTTTCCTTCATCACAACACTTTTGTGTTTGGTTTTTGTGTTGCCTTTTGATTGTTAGTATTGATTGCTAGTATGATTGCTTATATGAGTGCAATGTTTGATTATATAGATTTTCATCGGAGAGTGACGAATAGTTTTATCAAGTTATTTCTGAGAGCGATATTTATCTTCATCAACTGTACAGGCAAGTTCACTTTGATCATCTTACATTACCTATGTTTTATTTGCATTAGAATAAATCTCTCCATCATACATCCAGTAGGATATTGAGCTTGAACTTGTTGTAGTATCATGAGGTAGGAGAAACCCAACACCCTGTTACCATTGCCCGGGAAGGGACGTTACTTCACAATTGCTACGCTTTAGTAGACGGGATTTGGTTGTGAGATTCAGGAGTGTTGTGAGGTTAATTAATTATTTCAAGACCTGCATGATGATCAAGACTTCAAGGACTCAATATACCTCTGGGTGGATTGGACATGCATTTTGGCAGCCTGATATCTATCATGGTTATGCCGGGAATCCTGGTATCTACCTGTGATCATCCCAACGGACTGCCACCCAGGCTCAAAGAGATGGATGGATACTTCAAGGCCGGAAAGCTTACGTGTGCAACCGCAAGTCAATATGGGCTCTGGCTTGGTTGACCTTAGTGGTGACTCTGGTAGGTCAGATTGCTACGAGACGTAGAAGAACGGTAGGATTGGATGGGCACTGACTTTCTATCAGAGGATCACTTTGGAAGACCATGTTTCGATCGTCTCGTTCTCAAACATCATGCAGTGCGAGGACACAACGAGAGGGATCGAATCTTGCGGGTAAAGTGTACAAACCTCTGCAGAGTGTTAAACTAATCGATTAGCCGTGTCCCCGGTTATGGACAACATGAGCACCGGAGATGATACTATCAGCCAGTCTCAACACAATTAATAAATTATGATGAGTGGGTCTATTAATAATTTTGGGACATGAGAATTGGTTGGTGGAACCATCTCATTAACAACCAACTTTTGTAGTGATATTTCCGTTTGACTCCTTTGTTGTAGGGAAAATAAAACCAGCTTTTCTGCAAAAAAAACTCAGACACAGAGCCACAAAGCCATTTGCATATAGAATAGTCTTATCATTTTATCCTATGGTGATCTTGCCGGTACATTCAATGTACTGACCTACACGGCTGCAACGTCTTATGTTGCAGATACTTTTCTACGACGAGTAAGAGTACGATTAAGGGTTACGGTCTACACTCAACCTGCCGTTGGTGTTTATTGGGACTCCACTCCCGTTGACTGTTTCCGCTGAGATTTAAGAGGTATATATCAATTTTACGTTATTTACATGTGATTGCACTTTGATATATACATTGATGTACTGTGTGTGCCAGCATACTGATCCAGGGATGGCACTGACACACAGAGGCTTGACTCGTTTTGAGTCGGGACGCTACAATAATTATCACATAAAAATAGTGTGTTTGCTATATTTATTACCACTAAGAACACTGAAAATAATCTACAAGAAATCTATATGTTTTGTGTGGTAAATTTCAATGAGAACGCTTACTTGGCCAATTATAGAAAGAAAGGATAACCAATAGAATATAAAAGGAATACTAGTGTAAGGTTAAAGGTCTCCCAATACCCCTTATTGTTTCTCGAAATGAATTAGGTAGTGAGGAGGAGCTTCCCATCGAACCAATCCCTTCGATAAGAAGCTCGGAAAAATTATTTAAACTCAGACATAATATGGTGAAGAAGAAGACAACACGGAAAAGTAAAGATAAAAGGGTATCTCTCCCAGCTAATGTTGCTCCTATCATTGTTGGGAATGAATCAAAAAGTATTGTGGACAACGATACACTTGAGGATTATTTTGTTATTCCTATTACTTGTCATGATAATTATGATTGGGTAGATAATAATACTCGTTATAATATTGAAAATCTTTTTGCACCTATTTGGAAAATTATGATGATAATAATTGTTATACTATTGGTGCTATTCATACTATTGACGATAAGAGTGATCATGCTAATGATATGCAAAACCGTAATCTTGGGGATGCTATGATTGATGAGAATGATATGTTTGAGAAAGTATTTGCTGCAAGTAATGTTTATACCAAGCTTGGGGAGGCTATGCTAGATGAAGATGATCTTTTTAGTTCCCCTACTTTAAATGATCAAATTTGTTATGATAGCATGCCTCCTATTTATGATGATTGCAATGATAATGAAACTTGTCATAATTATGAATACCCTTTTACTGAACATTACTCTTTTAGCGCCGAAAAAATTTATAGTGTTCAAGTTATATACGATACTCCCACTATTATGAATGAGAAGAAATTTGCTTGTGTGGGTAGTAATAAATTTTCTATGCTTGTGAATCATGAAAAGAATTCTTGATGTGATAGTTATATTGTTGAATTCCTTCATGACGCTACTGAACATTATTATGAGAAGAACATACGGTTATTTATATCTCAATAATGCTAAGTTTCCTCTCTATGTGTTGAAAAAGTTGAAATTATGCTTGTTTCGCCTTGATTCTTTCTACAATAAATTGCTTGCTATCCCTATGCATAGGAAGTGGGTTAGGCTTAGATGTGCTTGCCATGGGATTCATAATGATCCACTACTACAGGATGGTCCTAAGACGACACATCAATCGGAGACCCTTTGACGAAACTGTGTGCGATGCATGAATCACAAACGGTATAGTTCAAGCTCCGTCGCTAATGCCATGAACTGTGTGCGATGGTGGATCCATCAAATACGATTCAGAAAATAGTTGCGTGTGTGATGCAGGGCATACATTTGGTGCTTATGAACTATTTGCGATTAGACAAGATAACACAAACGGTTCTCAAAATACATATGTGTGTGAAGTACGACATACAGTTCATTCGGACAAACTGTTTGCGTTGATCGAGCTAGAACACAAACGAGTTACCATAACAAGGTGTGTGTGATACCAGGAAAATAACTCATTCATCAGAATTGTGTGGGAAGACCAATAATAACTCAAACGATTCATACTAACAAGCTATGTGGGTTGTGGGTAGACGGTTGCTGCCAAACAATTGTCAGCGATGGATGAAATCATTACCGACGCTACGTTGGGAAGTGCCGTTTGACTGTATTAATATCACAGACGTTTTATTATTATGACCCGTGTGCCTGCGCATCACCCCGTCCTCCCCTCTCGCGTCTTGTCACTGCGTTGCCGCCCGAGGATTCCAGTGCACGCTTCGGCACCGCTTTTGGCCACGCGTCCGCTCGATGAGCCCGTTCCCGCGCACAACCGCGCAGGTTCCCGTGCACAAAACCGTCCTACGGCTCTAGCTTCCCGCCCGGCTCTGTGAAATCCCTAAATCCCCAATGCTTGCCGGCCTGCTATATAAACCCTCATGGCCGGTGACTCCACATCGCCTTCATCCCCTCCCTCCCCGTAGCTTCTCTGGTTTGCTTCTCCCCAAATCGCCAATGGCACCGGCCGTTCGTCGTCGCCCAGCCACTCCGCCAGAGGACAGCTCCAGCTGGGATGCTTCACTGTGTCGCCGCGGCAGTCCTCTGAAGCGTGTAGTGCACGTGGCGTCCCTGGTGAGTGTGCACACGCCACGAACTACACGCTCCACCACCGCTGCCCGAAGGCAGCTGCTGCCGGTGGCCGCTGTGGCCGCCAACAGCCGTCGGGGCCGCCACCCCACCGTCGTCCGTTTTTGCCATGACCCCGACGTCAGGCGGCGGGGTCATCACCCGCTCCGCCACCGCGGCCCGAATGCGGGAGGTGGAGGCCGCCAAAGGCCCGCCGCCGGGCTTCTCCATCGCAACCCTTGCGCGCTACATCTACTTCCTAGAGAAGGAGGTGGAGCGCCAGGTCGCGCACGCGAAGAAGCTCACTGACGCCGTGACCGCAGGAGAAGCCGCAGTGGCGGCGCGGAATGCGGAGATCTACGCCGAGTCCCGTCACTTCGAGGAGGGGCATCTTGAGCGCCGGAGGGCAGCACTGGCAGGCAACGGACACGACTCCACCAACTCGTCGCCAGACTCCTCCTCCACTTGATCTTACTGAGCGCCCTCGATTCTACTGGAAGTGGTACAAAGCCCCTCCGTAGTACTAGTATTTAGGGGCTATTTTGTTCAGTTCATCTAACTATATATATGGTTGAACTATACCACGTACTTTAAATTAGCTAGTATATGTAGTTGGACTAGCTATTTCAGTACGTGGTTGGCAACAATTGGGGAAAAGTTTGTTCGGTTCAACTGTCGAGTTGAACTGTATTGTACAAAGACCAGTGCTTAATGTATGAATGAAATCCATGTTTACTGAATTTCAGTTGCAAAATTACACCCTAATTGTGATTTTGTTCCTGTGAAATTTGACAATTGTTAGTGCTACAATGCTGACAAATGTCAATGTTACTAGATCGATAGATGCCAATATTTCCGATTTCACACATGGCAATTTACCCAATATGATAGATGCAAATCTTCCCGGATTGTCTGTACTAGGCAGACGGGTCATATTAGAGAAACGTTTGCGATGGCGCATTGCACCAATCCTTCGCGCCAATATTTTCACTTGGCTTACGGGCGAAGGAAAGATAGTTGTCGATCTGCAAACGGGTATTCAACCTGAACCGTTTGTGATGAATGTTTATTCAGAGAAAACAATGATGTTTTTTTGTTTGCTATGTGAATTCAGAGATAAATACTTAGTTCATCAAACCATAGATTTCATTTAGTCAAGCTTTGACTTTACATTCATACAATCGAGATACAATATAAAGAAAACTAGTTGCAGCGGCGGCGGCGGCGGCTTGCAGCGACGTTCTCGTGCTTCGGGGCACAGTTGTACAGTTCTTCAAACGAGACCAGAATGTTATGTACTTCACAATCAAAGAGCCGGTCATCGCGCGATCGACGGGCACGGGGTCGGGGGCAGCGACTAGCGGCCCTGCGAGGAAGCTGTTGACGGCGGCGGCCCAATCCGCTGAGGGGCCCATGACGGGTGCAGGCGCGCGCACGAGCACGGGCGCAGTGGGTGCAGGCGCGTGCATGGGGTCGGGCGTCGTGGGTGCGGGCACGCGCACTGGGACCGGCGTGGCATGTGCAGGGGCGCGCACGAACACGGTTGCAGGAGGAGGCGCTGGCGCTTGCACATACACGAGCTCGCGCGGGTCTGCGGGGACCTCCCTGACGCCCGCGGTTTCCAGTGCTGTGATGATGCTCGACGACCAGCTCGTCAATGCCACGGGGATGGTTGCTGGCGCGGGCACGAGGATGGTTGCTGGCGAGTGCGTCGGGGTAGCATCCGCTGCGGCATGCAGCTCTTCCAGGGCCATGTCCATGGCGTCCCATTCGTCTTTATGTTCTATCTCTTTCGGCTCGGTGTCAACTTCACCAAACCGGAAGAGTAGTGGCATATGATCCTTGTGCACCATGGCCTAGGTCGCCCTGGAGGTCTGAATGATGGAGGGGAATGGGAGGCGAAGATATAGAGAGGATTGTGAGTGAGTGGGCAGTCAAGCCGCCTATTAAACAGCGTCTCGGGCGCCATTGATGGACCTGTTGGAAGCGAGGAGGGCGGATACGGAGGTCAAAGGGCTCGCTTCCCGGTGAGCCTGCGGCGTACTGCCCGCATGCCTCCCGATGAGCCTGTGCAGCGGAGGCCAGCTCGCATGCCTCCTGTCAACTCAAGCAGCTGCTCGCACGGCACCTCCTAAGCCCTAGCCAATAAAAGAGTGCGACGCTTGGCAGCACGTAAGGGCAGTAGAACGCCCACGGTTTGAAAATAATGCAACAGTTTGCGTGAAAACGTGACAGTCTTTGTTCCAAAAAGCTTTTGTTCGCTATTAATGTGTCCGCCTTTTCCCAAAGTGGACACAAAAAATACCACAACATATTTGTGCTATATCATGACGCCATGCCCAATTTCTTGAATTTTGTGTGAGTTCTAGATTTACTATAATTTAACGTAATATTCTCAATGTTGGCTCTAAAAGAAAAAATATAATAAAAAGAGTCTCAAATAGGAAAACAAAATGCGATGACACCTTTATGTGCCATGTTCATGACACCATGCCAAGTTTCATGAATCTTCTCACGAGTTTTCGATTTACATGATTTAAAACCCGAGTTTCTCAATGTTTCTGTGGCCGAGCCAAGACCCCGAGATGTTTGAAATTCATTCCCATATCTTGCATGGGACCTAAAGATGCATGCACACTAATATGGTTTTCAAACCATTTTGATGCATCGGACCTTGTGATCGTAGTTCAAATTTGAATTATGCATATTAAATAATGCATATAAAAGTCAACTAATGTATAAAAAGTCCAAACGAACCATGTATAATTTCATATTTTGGCACGACACTCTCATTTTGGTATATGTTGCCTATAGAAATAGTTCAGGACGAGAAGAGGCAGCGGATGTCGATTCGCCCACGTAAGGTGACACATTCCATATCGAAACAACAAAGCTTCCCGTGATAAGCTCTGGTTTGTGAGGGGCTTGTGCCAAAACTTGTCCCAAATTGGACATTATTTTACCAGGGCACATATGAGCCATGCATGTCATGCTACCATGCCAAGTTTCATGAATTTTCTGATGAGTTTTTGATTTATACATGATTTAAAACCCGAGTTTCTCAATGTTTGTGTGCCCGAGACAAGACCGCGAGATGTTTGAAATTCATTCCCATATCTTGCATGGGATCCTAAAGATGCATGTACACTTATATGATTTTCAACCCATTTTGATGCACCGGACCTTGTGATTGTAGTTCAAATTTGAATTATGCACGTTAAATAATGCATATAAAAGTCAATTAATGTATAAAAGGCCAAACGAACCATGTATAATTCCATATTTTGGAACGACACTCATTTTGGTATATGTTGCCTCTAGAAATATATAGTTCAAGACGAGAAGATGCAGCGGATGTCGATTCGCCCACATAAGGTGACGCGTTCCATATCGAAACCACAAAAGCTTCCCGTGAGAAGCTCAGGTTTGTAAGGGGCTTGTGCCAAAACTTGTCCCAAATCGGACATTTTTTCACCAGGGCACATATGAGCCATGTCATGACACCATGCCAAGTTATATGAAATTATGACGAGTTTTTGATTTATAAATGAATGTAAAACCAAGTTTCTCAATGTATGTGGCCGAGCCAAGACCCCGAGATGTTTGAAATCCATTCCCACATCTTGCATGGGGTCCAAAGTAGCCATGGACACTTATATGATTTTTCAACCCATTTTGATGACCTTGTGATTTTAGTTCAAATTTTAATTATCCACATTGAACTCAATTAACGTATGAAAATGCAAAAAGAACCATGAATAATTCCATATTTTAGCAAGACACTCTTACTGGTCTGTGTTGCCTCTAACAAAAGTTCAAGGTGAGAAGATGAGCGGATGTCGTTTTGCCCACGTAAGGTGACATGTTCCTTATCGGAACCACAAAGCTTGCAGTGAGAAGCTCCGGTTTGTAAGGGACTTGTGCCTAAAATTGTCCCAAGTTGGACAATTTTTTACCATGGCACATATGTGCCATGTCATGACAACATGCCAAGTTTTTAGAATTTCTGACGCGTTTTGGATTTACGGTAATTTAAAAACCAAGTTTCTCAACGTTTGTGGCCGAGCCAAGATACCGAGATGTTTGAAATTCATTCACATTTCTTGTCCGTGACCTAAAGATGAAACCATGGACACTAATATGATTTTTCATCCCATTTTGATGCACTGGACATTGGGGCGATAGTTGAAATTTGAATTATACACATTAAATGTCTAGAAAACTAAATTAATGTATAAAAATGCCAAACGGACGCTGAATAATTCCATATTTTAGAACGACATAGCTATTGGCCAGTGTTCACTGCAGATAAATCTTATTGCAATCCAAACACTGTCCTTTGTCTAAGTAACCTCATTTTTTGTTTTAAAACCCTTTTGAAAATCAAGTCTTTCACAAATAGTTCATGTTCATAAATCGTGTGTGATGCAGTACAAAATATCTTGGGCCAATCCTCATAATGCTTGGCTTAGGCCGGAAGCTTCGTCGGCTACAGTACACCGCCGGCCAGTTTACCGCATTGCCTCCTCAGACCATTTTACTTTTCAATCGTTGCCGGTGAAAGATGGGGATGTGGATCCCCATCGCGAGGGCAACTTCGGCAACCCACTCTGGCCCGAGCGCGGCCGCATCAGCCACGAGCACGCTCTCAACATACTTGAACTCGGCCGCTACCTCCGACAGGGCGGCTGCAACAACCGAAAGGGCAGCTGTTGCAGCTAAGAGGGCGGCGGCAGCAACCGCGACGGGGATAGCAAATGGCTAGAATGGCACATCAGCTGTCAGTTTCTCGGCGGTCGCCGTAGCCCTGATGGCGGACGCCCAGTCCCATCTCGAGGCCGCCCATGCCCATCTCATGTCAGTCACTGCACAAATCACATCTGCATTCTCCGACACCGGTCGACAACCCACGTTCGATGAGTTGGTAATTGCTGAGTGTGCTCGAGTAGGCATCAGTTCGTCGGCGGCCTCCCTAGATTGTGTCCGTCCATGCCCGGAGCAAGGGCGCCCACGTCTGGCTCATGGCGGCCTTATCCAAAGAGATGGTTGATAATCCCCAAGTGCAAGGAATCATCGTAGCAATTTCCAAAGGTGGAAATGATAAGTATGAAGTGTCGAACCCACAAGGAGCTAAAGGTAAGATCAATATTCTCTCAAGTCCTATCTGCCACTGATACGACTCTACGTACGCCGAACGTTTGCTTCCAACTAGAAACGAGAAATAAAACTACGTTGTGGGTATGAAGAGAATAGCTTTGCATGATATCGGAGAACTAAAATATAAAAATAGGTGTTGTTATCATAAAGTTAGAATATATTACAATATATTACAAATAGCGAGTGTGGAATAATGATGGGTCGGTGTGCGGAATTGTCCTAGGCAATTGTTATAAAGATCGGTAATCATTATTGCAATTTTATATGAGGGAGAGGCATAAGCTAACATACTTTCTCTACTTGGATTATATGCACTTATGATTGGAACTCTAGCAAGCATCCGCAACTACTAAAGATCATTAAGGTAAAACCCAACCATAGCATTAAAGCATCAAGTCCCCTTTATCCCATACGCAACAACCCACCTACTCGGGTTTATGCTTCTATCACTCAAGCAACCCACTATAAGCGAATCATGAACGTATTGCAACACCCTACAGCGGGAATCCTTCACGTGTGCGCGGCACGGAAGGCACCATAGGACAACACCAAAATAAATATACAACTCAAACCAATCTAGATCATCAATCAACCCATAAGACAAAAGGAATCTACTCAAAACATCATAGGATGGCAACACATCATTGGATCATAATATGTGGCATAAAGCACCATGTTCAAGTAGGGGATTACATCGGGATGCGGGAGAGTGGACCGCTGAAAGGAGATAAGGATGGTGATGAAGAAGGTGATGTTGATAAAGATGATCACCGCGGCGATGGTTCCCCCGATGGCACTCCGGCGCCACCGAGGGAGAGGGGGAGAGGGTCACCCCCGTGTGCTTCCTCCTCCATGGCCTCCTCCCTGAGTGGGGAGAGGTTCTCCCTCTGGTCCTTGGCCTCCATGGCGATGATGGCCCCTCTGCCTTCCTCCTCCATGGTCTCCGGTGAAGGTGACCCCCTCCGGCAGGGTGCCGGAGAATGCCAAGATTGATCTTTTGTGGTTACAGAGACTTGCGGCGGCGGAACTTCCGATCTAGGTTTCTTTCTGGAGTTTCCTGGATTTATAGGAGTGCTTGGCGTCGAAATCAAGTCAGGGAGGCTCCCGAGGGACCCACAAGCCAGGGGGGCGCGCCCTAGGGGGGGGGGCGCCCCCTAGGCTTGTGGCCTCCTCGGGACTCCTCTCCGATATCTTTTTGCTCCGGTATTTTTTATATTTTCCAAAAATATTCTTCGTAAATTTTCAGCTCATTCCGAGAACTTTTATTTCTGCACAAAAACAACACCATGGTAGCTCTGCTGAAAACAGCGTCAGTCCGGGTTAGTTCTAATCAAATCATACCAAAATCATATAAAATTATTGTAAACATGGCATGAATACTTCATAAATTATAGATACGTTGGAGACGTATCAGCATCCCCAAGCTTAATTCCTGCTCGTCCTCGAGTAGGTAAATGATAAAAGAAATAATTTATGAAGTGTGAATGCTAGCAAGTGCACAAGTTTGATCAATGATAATTCCAATCACTTTTTCTAGCATCAATATAAACCATAAACAGTAGCTCATCTCATAAAACTTCTCATGATCAAGTAACAAGCTATTCACATGTTAAAGTATAGACCAGAAAGTTTCTTGAAAACTAACAAACCATATTCTTAGTCATCGAACAATTGCAAATCATCTTATTTTCAGGAAGGGTCTATGTAAGAGCTTTGATTTAGCAAATTCCACACACTCAACTATCATATAGTCTTCCATGATTATTGACACTCAAAGCATATTTTTAGAACAAATAGCATCCATCGAACACAGAGAAAGATAGGGGCTTAATGTTTCGCCTCCCAACTTATTTATCATATAGATAATTGTCAACAATAATAATTCATGATCAAATACATTTGTGTGGATATATATGTCTAGATCATTCCCCAACACATAACGCTTGCCAAGAGGAAAAGGCGAAATATAGGAAGTGGTGAAGATCACCATGACTCTTGCAATAAGGTAAATACTAGAAAGTAAAAGATAGGCCCTTCGCAGAGGGAAGCAGAGGTTGTCATGCGCTTTTTGTTTTTGGATGTGCAAACCCTTAATGCAAAGGAACGTCGCGTTGTATTGCCCTTTGTGATAGCAACCTTTATTATGCAGTCCGTCGCTTTTATTTCTTTACCATCACAAATTCGTACAATGCTTATTTTCCCTCACAATAAAAGATCATACATATTTAGGAGCAATTTTTATTGCTTTTTGCACCGATGAAAACTTACTTGAAGCATCTTACTCAATCCATAGGTAGGTATAGTGGACTCTCATGGCAGAACTGGTTTAAGGGTGTTTGGATGCACAAGTAGTATTTCTACTTGGTGCGGAAGTTTTGGCTAGTATGAGGTGGAAGCAAGCACCACATGTTGGAGGATCCATAACAATATAACTTCTATACAAATATACCCAAACATAACTCATTATGTTGTCTTCCTTGTCCAATTTCAACTAATTTGCTCGAGTTTGAAAATAATTAATGAGCTCACAATCATAGAAGATGTCCAAGATAGTATATTTATATGTGGAATCTCTCTTCCTTCAATATTCTTTCATGAATTGTTCAAGTGACCAATGCGGTGTTTGCTAACTTTCAATAAATTTTACCACCTATACTTATTATGTGTGAAGTCATTACGCCCCATGGGATAAGTATATGAAGCATATTTAATTTCAGATTTATGATATTCAATTCATTCAACCATTTAATCATAGGATATAAGTGAAGCACGAGATTGAATGACAAACTACTCCAAAAAGATATAAGTAAAGATCAATGCGTAGTCAATTAGTTAAATAGCCATGTGAGGACTCTCTCTCTTATCCATAATTTCAGATCCAATGCTTTTATTCAAAGAGCAAAATAAAAATAAAAATTTAGGCTCAACATAGGCTAACCGATAATTGTTGATGAAGAGAGATGGGATGCGTAGCATCCCCAAGCTTAGATGCTTGAGACTTCTTGAAATATTTACTTGGGGTGCCTTGGGCATCCCCAAGCTTGAGCTTTTGTATCTCATTCAATCCTCTCATACCACGGTTTCACCTATTCTCAAAAACTTCATCCACACAAAACTCGAAAAGAACTCGTGAGATAGGTTAGTACACATAAGAATAAATCAACACTTCATGTACTGCCAAGACAAGTTGCATAATAATTTCCAAACATCATCTACTGTTTGCTACCATTTCCACAATTTATATCTACCAATATAGGCTATGGAAACTAGAGGATAAGTAGATAACAAAATTATGACAGCAATCTTTCCAAACAGAAAAGTCTGTAGCAATTTATGAAAACAGTGTACTTCCGTAACTCAAAAAATTATGAAAATTTAGGACATGCTATAAAATTTATGTGACAACACTTTGTAAAAATTTCAGAAACTTTATACGTTCCAGTGAAATATGAAAATTCAAACACTACAGCAAAAGTTTCTGTTTTTACACATCACACATCAAACATGCAATGCAAGCATCCTAAAGGCAATTCTTGGAACTTTTTATTGAAAAACAAGATTATAAATAACACCTAACATAAAATAAAAAAATATAATGATGCTCCAAGCAAAACTCATATTATGTGAAGAATAAAAATATAGCTCTAAGTAAGATATACCGATAGTGTTGAAGACGAAAGAGGGGATGCCTTCCGGGGCATCCCCAAGCTTAAGCGCTTGAGTCTTCCTTAGATATTACCTTGGGGGTGCCTTGGGCATCCCCAATCTTAGGTTCTTTTCACTCCTTATTCTCCTCATATCGGTGTCTCACCCAAAACTTGAAAACTTCAATCACACAAAACTTAACGGAACTTCGTGAGAAGGGTTAGTGTAATAAAGATAGATCATGCACTTAGGTACTGTCAAGACAAGATTCATAATTGTTCCCACATGATACCTACTGTATTCTATCATTCCCATAATTTATATCACTGAATATAAGCTATGGGAACACTAAAACAAGCAAACTATGCATGCAAAACAGAATCTGTCAAAATCAGAATAGTCTGTGAATATCTGTAGTGTAACCATACTTACCTGTCTCTAAAAATTCTAAAAAATAAGGACAACCCGAAGAATTTGTATATCAAGACTGTGTAAAAATTTCAGACCATTATCACGCTCCAATAAAAAATTAAAATTCCTGTACTGGAGTCAAAAGTTTCTGTTTTGGTTCAGCATCAATTCTAATCATCTTGTGAATCATCCCAAAGGATTTACTTGGCACTTTATTGAAAGAAAACATATAAAACATAGTTACTACAGTAGCATAATCATGATAACACACAAAAACAGTAGGGGTAAATATTGGGTTGTCTGCCAACAAGCGCTTTTCTTTAATGCCTTTTTAGCTAGGCATTTAATGATACTCTTCCAAGCCTAATTCCGATGATAATTTTATTCATACTCTAAAAGATATAAGTGAAGTTCATAGAGTATTCTACAATTAATGAAGATTAACCAATACCCAAGCTCAAAATATATAAGTGAAGCACACGAAGCATTCTATAAAGCCATACTCAAAAGATTTAAGTGAAGCACAAAGAGCATTCTACAAAGCCATACTCAAAAGATTTAAGTGAAGCACATGAAGCATTCTACAAAATCAATGAAGGACTATCTCATACTAGAAGGGTGCATAAAAGAAAAAGAAAAACGCATATCATGTGAACAAAACAAAAACCGAGGTATACCGATAATTGTTGAAGAATAAAGATGGGATGCCTTCCGGGGCATCCCCAAGCTTAGATGCTTGAGTCTCCTTGAAATATTTACTTGGGGTGCCTTGGGCATCCCCAAGCTTGAACTCTTGTCTCTCCGTATTCTTCTTATATCGATACCTCCTCGATCTTCGAACACTTCATTCACACAAAACTTAACAAAACCCTCGTGAGATCCGTTAGTATAATAAAGCAAACTACTACTTTAAGTACTGTTGTGAACTCATTCCAAATTCATATTAGCATTATATCTTCTGTATTCCAACTTCACCATGGTTCATACCCCCCGATACTACGCATAGATTCATCAAAATAAGAGAACAATGCATAGAAAACAGAATCTCTCAAAAACAGGACAGTCTGTAGCAATCTGAAAGCATCGTATACTTCTGTAACTCAAAAAATTCTGAAAATTTAGGAAAAATTAAACAATTTGTATATAAGTACCGTGTAAAAATTTCAGAAACTTTTGACGTTCCAGTAAGAAATGTAAATTCATGCACTACAGTCAAAGTTTCTGTTTTTGCACCGCACAAAGCAAACAAGCAATCTAATCATCCTAAAAGCAAATCTTGGCACATTATTTTTAGATTACAATGGATATATACAAGGGGATAATTATTTTTGAGAAGCTTCCATGAAAAATTCTACATTTTTTCCGTGAGCATGAACACAAGTGTTCAAGGTCGACCCTCACTTCTCCAATGCACAACCTTCCAATCACTTCTCTTTTTGAAAAACTTTTTAGGCAAGAGGCAAGTAATTCTTTTTGTATTTTTCATTATTTAATTTTTTGTTTGTTTCACCCACAACTAAAGAAAGCAAAAAGGGAAAACAAAATCTACTTAGTGAAGGAAGCAAACAAGCACACACGAGAATATCAACCCCACGCTATTGCTCCATGGCAACGGCGCCAGAAAAGAGCTTGATAATCCCCAAGTGCAAGGAATCATCATAGCAATTTCCAAAGGTGGAAGTGATAAGTATGGAGTGTCGAACCCACAAGGAGCTAAAGGTAAGATCAATATTCTCTCAAGTCCTATCTGCCACTGATACGACTCTACGTACGCCGAACGTTTACTTCCAACTAGAAACGAGAAATAAAACTACGTTGTGGGTATGAAGAGAATAGCTTTGCATGATATCGGAGAACTAAAATATAAAAATAGGTGTTGTTATCATAAAGTTAGAATATATTACAATATATTACAAATAGCGAGTGTGGAATAATGATGGGTCGGTGTGCGGAATTGTCCTAGGCAATTGTTAACAAGATGGGTATTCATTATTGCAATTTTATATGAGGGACAGGCATAAGCTAACATACTTTCTCTACTTGGATTATATGCACTTATGATTGGAACTCTAGCAAGCATTAGCAACTACTAAAGATCATTAAGGTAAAACCCAACCATAGCATTAAAGCATCAAGTCCCCTTTATCACATACGCAACAACCCACCTACTCGGGTTTATGCTTCTGTCACTCAAGCAACCCACTATAAGCGAATCATGAACGTATTGCAACACCCTACAGCAGGAATCCTTCACGTGTGCGCGGCACGGAAGGCACCATAGGACAGCACCAAAATAAACATACAACTCAAATCAATCTAGAGCATCAATCAACCCATAAGACAAAAGGAATCTACTCAAAACATCATAGGATGGCAACACATCATTGGATCATAATATGTGGCATAAAGCACCATGTTCAAGTAGGGGATTACAGCGGGATGCGGGAGAGTGGACCGCTGAAAGGAGATGAGGATGGTGATGAAGAAGGTGATGTTGATAAATACGATCACCGCGGCGATGGTTCCCCCGATGGCACTCCGGCGCCACCGAGAGAGAGGGGGAGAGGGTCTCCCCCTTGTGCTTCCTCCTCCATGGCCTCACCCCCTGAGTGGGGAGAGGTTCTCCCTCTGGTCCTTGGCCTCCATGGCGATGATGGCCCCTCCGCCTTCCTCCTCCATGGTCTCCGGTGAAGGTGACCCTCTCCGGCAGGGTGCCGGAGAGGGCCAAGATTGATCTTTCGTGGCTACAGAGACTTGCGGCGGCGGAACTTCCGATCTAGGTTTCTTTCTGGAGTTTCCTGGATTTATAGGAGTGCTTGGCGTCGAAATCAAGTCAGGGAGGCTCCCGAGGGACCCACAAGCCAGGGGGCACGCCCTAGGAGGGGGGCGCCCCCTAGGCTTGTGGCCTCCTCGGGACTCCTCTCCGATATCTTTTTGCTCCGGTATTTTTTATATTTTCCATAAATATTCTCCGTAAATTTTCAGCTCATTCCGAGAACTTTTATTTCTGCACAAAAACAACACCACGGTAGCTCTGCTGAAAACAGCGTCAGTCCGGGTTAGTTCTAATCAAATCATACCAAAATCATATAAAATTATTGTAAACATGGCATGAATACTTCATAAATTATAGATACGTTGGAGACGTATCAATGGTGGATGAAGACCGCGAGATGCTGAAGTATGTCGCGATGGATCCCATGGATCTCCTTACCCCGGAGGTCGTCGAACGGGAGCTGGTCATCGAGAAGGCGGCGAAGATCGACGAATGCCAGGTGGTATATTAGTCTCCGTCTAGAGAGATGGTCTTTTGTTAGAGTAATGTTTAGGTCAACTAACTAATGTTTATTAGTTGCTCGATGAAGTAAGTGCGGGCAGTGATGTAGGCTCTTTTGTGTAGTACTCAAATTTGCAAGTGTTGTTAAATTAAGCAATGACATCGATGATCAAAGGAAATTCGGGCCAAAATTTGCCGCCGTATCCCCATTTTCTCTTCCAAATGAAAATGAAATGCAAGTACGGTGTGCAATGTAGTATCCGATATCTTACGCCGGAAGCTTCGAGACCAAAACTTCCATGTTCAGTCTCATTACACACGGGGTATACTATAGGATTCGTTTATGTTGTTGAATATCGCACACAGTTATGGTAAAGGGAGTATGTCCGATGTGACTGTGCGCACTACTTTTTCGCCGCACCGAACGAAATTTTGGGCTGCCGCAGAAATATCTACCTCCCCCGCCCCTCGTACCAACCAAAAGCCACACTTTCCCCTGCTTCCCCCTTCCTCCTAAGTTCAAACCTTCACTGCTTGCTTGCAGCGCCGCCTCCTCGCCGGCGACGCTCCTTCCTTCTGCTCGCCCTCCTCCATCTAGTCAGGTAATCCACACCTTCCCCATACCCCATCCCCCTCCACCCCCTCCTCCATTCCACATGCCCCGACCGCTGGGGCGACACATTCCACCAAAATCATCGGCCCACCCCCACATAATCGCCGCCGAAAGACATGGTGCACTGATGTCTACTACGCTACTTTATTCTTGTAGACTTTGTTGGGCCTCCAAGCGCAGAGTTTTGAAGGACAGTAGCAATTTTCCCTCAAGTGGATGACCTAAGGTTTATCAATCCATGGGAGGTGTAGGATGAAGATGGTCTCTCTCAAGCAACCCTGCAATCAAATACAAGAAATCTCTTGTGTCCCCAACACACCCAATACAATGGCAAATTGTATAGGTGCACTAGTTCGGCGAAGAGATGGTGATACAAGTGCAATATGGATGATAGATATAGGTTTTTATAATCTGAAAATATAAAAATAGCAAGGTAGCAAGTAACAAGAGTGAGCACAAACGATATTGCAATGCTTGAAAACAAGGCCTAGGGTCCGTACTTTCGCTAGTGCAATCTCTCAACAATGCTAATATAATTGGATCACATAACCATCCCTCAACGTGCAACGAAGAATCACTCCAAAGTTCTTATCTAGCGGAGAACATAAGAAGAAATTGTTTGTAGGCTACGAAACCACCTTAAAGTTATTCTTTCCGATCGATCTATCCAAGAGGTCGTACTAAGATAACACCAAGTTATCCTTTCCGATCGATCTATCTAAGAGTTCGTACTAGAATAACACCATATGATACGCATCAACCAACTCTAATGTCACCTAGATACTCCAATGTCACCACAAGTATCCATGAGTTAATTATACGATACGCATCAAACAATTTCAGATTCATAATACTCAATCCAACACAAAGAACCTCAGAGTACCCCAAGATTTCTATCGGAGAATGTAGGACAAGAACGTGTATCAACCCCTATGCATAGATTACCCCAATGTCACCGAGGGAATCCGCAAGTTGAGTACCAAAACATACATCAAGTGAATCAATTGAACACCCCATTGTCACCATGGGTATCCATATGCAAGACATATATCAAGTGTTCTCAAATCAAATATTCAATCCAACATAAAGATATATCAAAGGGAAAACTCAATTCATCACAACAAGATAGAGAGGGAATAACATCATGTGATCCGACTATATTAACAAAGCCTGTGATACATCAAGATCGTGACATCTCAAGAACATGAGAGAGAGAGATTGAACACATAGCCACTGGTACATACCCTCAGCCCCGAGGGTGGACTACTCCCTCCTCGTCATGGCCTCCGCTGGGATGATGAAGATGGCCACCGGAGATGATCTACCCCCTCCGGCAGGGTACTGGAACGCCTCCAGATTGGTTTTTCGTCGATACAGAGAGTTGTGACGGCGGAGCGGAGAGTCTAGGGTTATTTCTAATGGTTTCTCTATTTATAGGATTTTTGGGCGTCGGTTTCACGCCAAGATGAGCCACGAGGAGGGCACAAGACACCAGGGCGCGCCTGGGCCCTCTGGCGCGCCCTGGTGGGTTGTGCCCACCTCGTAGCTCCTCTCTGGTGGTTCTTCGCTCCAATATTTCTTATTTGGTCCAGAAAAAATCACCAAAAAGTTTCATGCAATTCCGAGAACTTTCATTTTCTACACAAAAACAACACCACGGTAATTCTGCTGAAAACAACGTCAGTCCGGGTTAGTTCTAAATAAATCATATAAAGTGCATGAAAACCATATAAAAGTATTGTAAACGTAGATGAATATGGTATGAATACTTCATAAATTATCGATACGTTGGAGATGTATCAGCATCCCCAAGCTTAATTCCTACTCGTCCTCGAGTAGGTAAATGATAAAAGAACTAATTTATGAAGTGTGAATGCTAGCATAGTGTATAAGTTTGATCAATGATAATTTCAACCACTTTTCCTAGCATCATAACATCAACTCTTTCTCATAAAACTCATCATGATAAAGTAGTAACCAATTCACATGTTACGGTTCAAACAATGAACTCTCTTGAAACTTAACATCATATGTTCTTAGTCACCAAACAATTGCAATTCAACTTATTCTCAACAAAGTCTAAGTAAGAGCTCCACATACTCAATCATCATATAGTATTCTATGATTGCTAGTACTCAAAGCATATTTTTAGAACAAATGGCATCCATCGAACACAGAGAAAGATAGGGGCTTAATGTTTCGCCTCCCAACTCATTTATCATAGAGATAATTGTCAACAATAATAAATCATGATCAAATATATTTGACTGGATATATATGTTTGGATCTTTCCCCACCACATGATGCTTGCCAACTAATATATTGAGGTTGGAATAGGAAATTGACACAACATGAATAGTAAATAACATGAAAGTAAATAGATTGTCCCTTCGTAGAGGGAAGCAGGGATTTGCAAAGGTGCCAGAGCTCATTGTTTAAAAACAGAGATGAATATAGTTTTGGGAGGTGCACCCTTCCTGTCAACGTTACGACCAAGAGTTATCAATATCTTCCATGTTAAACACATTAGCGGCGGTTCCCAAGCGGTAAAAGTAAAGGTTTACTCCCCCTCCACCAACAAACACACTCCACGGCTAGCCAAATCCATGGGTACCGTCCATACCAACAACATTCCTGGGGGAGTTTTGTTTAATTATTTGCAGTTTTTTTATTTCGGGACTGGGAATCCCTATTACCGCCCCTCTCGTGCAAGGACGAGTGAATAAACACTCATCATGAGAATAACCCGCTTAACATGGAAGATACTGACCGCCCCCTGTCGCTCCATGAGCGGTCCAGGCGCACAAAAACAGATGTTTATTTGAATGTTTAGAGGTGGCACATGCAAATTTACTTGGAACGGCAGGGTAATACCGCATATAGGTAGATATAGTGGACTCTCATGGCAGGAAACTGGGTTTAAGGATTTTTGGATGCACAAGTAGTATCTCTACTTAGTACGAATTTTTGGCTAGCAAAAGATCCTAAGCAAACACCACACGTTGGAGGATCCATAACAATATAACTTCTATGCAAATATACACAACCATAACCCATTACGTTGTCTTCCTTGTCCAACTTCAACTAATTTGCTCAAGTTTGAAAATAATTAATGGGTATTCACAATCATATAAGATGTCCAAGATAATATATTTGTATGTGAAAGTTCTCTTCCTTATACTAATCATTCATGAATTGCTTGTATGACCAATATTGTGATTGTCAAACTTCAATTGATTTTACTTTCTAAACCAGATGTGAAGCTACTACTAAGCATAAAGCACATTGATAATTTCATGTTTATGATATTCCATTGATTCACAATTTACTCATAGGATATAAGTGAAGCACAAGAGTAAACATCAAACTACTCTTAAAAGATATAAGTGAAGATCAATGAGTAGTCAAACAATTAAGTAGCTATGTGAGGACTCTCTCTCTCAATAAAGATTTTCATATCTGAGTATTTTATTCAAACAGAAAACTAAATAAAAATTCATTCCAAGAATAGCACATATCATGTGAACGAATAAAAATTTAGGCTCAACATAGGCTAACCGATAGTTGACGAAGAGAGGTGGGATGCGTAGCATCCCCAAGCTTAGATGCTTGAGACTTCTTGAAATATTTACTTGGGGTGCCTTGGGCATCCCCAAGATTGAGCTTTTGTATCTCGTTCAATCTGCTCATATCATTGTTTCACCTATTCTCAAAAACTTCATCCACACAAAACTCGAAAAGAACTCGTGAGATAGGTTAGTACACATAAGAATAAATCAACACTTCATGTACTGCCAAGACAAGTTGCACAATAATTTTCAAACATCATCTACTGTTTACTATCATTTCCACAATTTATATCTACCAATATAGGCTATGGAAACTATAGGATAAGCAGATAACAAAACTATGACAGCAATCTTTCCAAACAGAACAGTCTGCAACTATTTATGAAAATAGTGTACTTCTGTAACTGAAAAATTATGAAAATTTAGGAAATGCTAAAGAATTTATATGAAAATACTGTGTAAAAAATTCAGAAACTTTACACGTTCCAGTAAAATATGAAAATTCAAACACTACAGAGAAAGTTTCTGTTTTTACACAGCACACATCAAACATGCAATGCAAGCATCCTAAAGGCAATTCTTGGAACATTTTACTGAAAACAAAGATTATAAATAACACCTAACAGATACCAACAAAATAAAATGATGCTCCAAGCAAAACACATATTATGTGATGAATACAAATATAGCTCTAAGTAAGATATACCGATAATGTTGAAGACGAAAGAGGGGATGCCTTCCGGGGCATCCCCAAGCTTAGGTTCTTGAGTCTTCCTTGGATATTACCTTGGGGGAGCCTTGGGCATCTCCAAGCTTAGGTTCTTGTCACTCCTTATTCTCCTCATACCGGTGTCTCACCCAAAACTTGAAAACTTCAATCACACAAAACTTAACGGAACTTCGTGAGAAGGGTTAGTGTAATAAAGATAAATCATTCACTTAGGTACTGTCAAGACAAGATTCATAATTGTTCACACATGATACCTAATGTATTATATCATTCCCATAATTTATACCACTAAATATAAGCTATGGAAACACTAAAATAAGCAAACTATGCATGCAAAACAGAATCTGTCAAAAACAGAACAGTCTGTGTAGATATGTAGTATAGCCATTCTTCCCTGTCTCTAAAAATTCTGAAAAATTAGGACAACCTGAAGAATTTGTATATGAAGACTATGTAAAAATTTCAGAAATTTTTGACGCTCCAGTAGAATCAGAGAAATTCTTTACTGTAGGGAAAAGTTTCTGTTTTTGCACAGCATCAAATCAACAAGTACCCATACTATCCCAAAGGCTTTACTTGGCACATTATTGAAATAAAAGGCACAAAACATGATTAATACAGTGGATTAATCATGTGAACACACAAAAACATAAAGGAAAAGTGTTGGGTTGTCTCCCAAGCGCTTTTCTTTAAAGCCTTTTAGCTAGGCATGATGATTTCAATGATGCTCGCATAAAAACTAGTAAATGAAACATGCAAGAGAGCATCATGAATCTCATGACAAGCACATTTAAGTCTATCACACTTCCTATGCATAGGGATTTTGTGATCAAACAATTTATGGGAGCAAGAATCAACTAGCATAGGAAGGCAAAACAAGCATAACTTCAAAGCTTTGAACACATAGAGAGGAAACTTGATATTATTGCAATTCCTACAAGCATATGTTCCTCCCTCATAATAAATTTCAGTAGCATAATGAAGGAATTCAACAATATAACTATCACATAAATCATTCGTTTCATGATGCACAAGCATAGAATTTTCATTACTCTCCACATAAGCAAATGTTTTCTCATTCATAATAGTGGGAGCATCAAATGAAACTCGAATACTATAAATTGTTTCCACATTAAAAGAATAATGTTCAGTAAAAGGATATTCAAAATTATGACAATAATTATCACTACTTTTTATAATATAAGTATCATCACAATAATCATCATAAGTAGCAACTTTGTTCTCATCATAGTCAAGTGAAACCTCTTCCGAAGTAGTGGAATCATTACTAAATAAAGTCATGACCTCTCCAAATCCACATTTATCATTATAATAAAATTCAACACCCTCCAAAATAGTGGGATAATAATTATCTAAAGTTGACACTCCTCCAAACCCACTTTCATAAATATCACAATCATCATAAATAGGAGGCATGCAATCATCATAACAAATTTGATCATTCAAAGTAGGGGAACTAAAAAGATCATCTTCATTAAGCATAGAATCCCCAAGCTTGGGACAAACATTAATTGCAGCAAATAAATTCTCAAACATGTCATTCTCATCAAACATAGCATCCCCAAGCTTGTGGCTTGGCATATCATAAGCATGATCACTCTCATCATTAATAGTATGAATAGCACCAATAGTATAACAATTATTATCATCATAGTTTACCAAGTATCATTTTCTTCCCAATCATAGTCATCACAAGAAGGAATAGGCATAACAAAATCATCATCAAATGTATCATCTTCCACAATTATTTTTGATTCATCCTCGTGAGGCACAACAATAATAGGAGCAACATCATTTGGGAGAGATACCTTTTTACCTCTACTCTTTCTTCTTTTCTTCTTCTTCACCACATCATGTGTGGGTTTAATTAATTTCTTCGAGCTTCTTATTGATGAGATTGGTTGAATAGGGAGCTCCTCCTCATCACCTATTACATCATGAGAGACAATAGGAGGCAAAGTGGAATTCTTTACCCTTTCATTACTATTCCTTTTATATTCTATTGGTTTTCCCATCTTTCTATAGTTGGCAATATAAGCATTCTCATTGCAATTTACCATGCAAAACATATAGATATTTTTTAGATTAGTTTTAATGTCGTCCGTGAGAATGAATACTTCAAACCAACTATTTTTATGTGTCAATTCTTCACTCCCCAAAAATAGAGAAAGCTCATCATAAAGTTCAAGGGTGATCAAGTCATTACAATATTTGGCCATGATTTGATCATGAAAAAGTTTGCATTGGAAATTAAGATGACCAACTTTATTGCAAAGTTCACAAGTAATAGGACAAAGAGAACACAATTTTGTAGCAAATTCATCTATCACTTTGAGCAAAAAATTGGTTCTATCATGTTTATGCTTCTTACAAAATCTATCATCCCTATAAGGCACGTCTTCACAAACTTTATGCAATCCACAAAAATTGACATGCTTATAAGAAACATTTTTATCATGACTAGTGCAATCATCATTAGTATTTTGGATATTCATAGAATTCATACTAACAACATTGCAATCATGCTCATCATTCAAGGAATTCTCATTAAGTATTTTCATAGTTTCTTCCTCTACCAATTGAGCACAATTTTCTGAATCCTTATTTTCACGAAAGACATTATAAAGACGAAACAAATGATGCAACCTAAACTCCATTTTTTGTAGTTTTCTTTTATAAAACCAAACTAGTGAAAAACAAGAAACTAAAAGATTTAATTGCACGGTGCCAGAAAAGAGCTTGATGTCTACTACGCAACTTTATTCTTGTAGACTTTGTTGGGCCACCAAGCACAGAGTTTTGTAGGACAGTAGCAATTTTCCCTCAAGTGGATGACCTAAGGTTTATCAATCCGTGGGAGGTGTAGGATGAAGATGGTCTCTCTCAAGCAACCCTGCAATCAAATACAAGAAATCTCTTGTGTCCCCAACACACCCAATACAATGGCAAATTGTATAGGTGCACTAGTTCGGCGAAGAGATGGTGATACAAGTGCAATATGGATGATAGATATAGGTTTTTGTAATCTGAAAATATAAAAACAGCAAGGTAGCAAGTAACAAAAGTGAGCACAAACGATATTGCAATGCTTGAAAACAAGGCCTACGGTCCGTACTTTCGCTAGTGCAATCTCTCAACAATGCTAATATAATTGGATCACATAACCATTCCTCAACGTGCAAAACCACCTTAAAGTTATTCTTTCCGATCGATCTATCCAAGAGTTCGTACTAAGATAACACCAAGTTATCCTTTCCGATCGATCTATCTAAGAGTTCGTACTAGAATAACACCATATGATATGCATCAACCAACTCTAATGTCACCTAGATACTCCAATGTCACCAGAAGTATCCATGAGTTAATTATACGATACGCATCAAACAATTTCAGATTCATAATACTCAATCCAACACAAAGAACCTCAGAGTACCCCAAGATTTCTATCGGAGAATGTAGGACAAGAACGTGTATCAACCCCTATGCATAGATTACCCCAATGTCACCGTGGCATTCCGCAAGTTGAGTACCAAAACATACATCAAGTGAATCAATTGAACACCCCATTGTCACCATGGGTATCCATATGCAAGACATATATCAAGTGTTCTCAAATCCAATATTCAATCCAACATAACGATATATCAAAGGGAAATCAATTCATCACAACAAGATAGAGAGGGAATAACATCATGTGATCCGACTATATTAACAAAGCCCGTGATACATCAAGATCGTGACATCTCAAGAACACGAGAGAGAGAGAGATTGAACACATAGCTACTGGTACATACCCTCAGCCCCGAGGGTGGACTACTCCCTCCTCGTCATGGCCTCCGCTGGGATGATGAAGATGACCACCGGAGATGATCTACCCCCTCCGGCAGGGTACTGGAATGCCTCCAAATTGGTTTTTCATCGATACAGAGAGTTTCGGCAGTGGAGTGGAGAGTCTAGGGTTATTTTTTATGGTTCCTCTATTTATAGGATTTTTGGGCGTCGGTTTCACGCCAAGATGTGTCACGAGGAGGGCACAAGACACCAGGGCGCGCCTGGGCCCTCTGGCGCGCCCTGGTGGATTGTGCCCACCTCGTGCCTCCTCTCCGGTGGTTCTTCGCTCCAATATTTCTTATTTGGTCCAGAAAAAATGACCAAAAAGTTTCGTGAGATTCCGAGAACTTTCATTTTCTACACAAGAACAACACCATGGTAATTCTGCTGAAAACAACGTCAGTCCGGGTTAGTTCTAAATAAATCATATAAAGTGCATCAAAACCATATAAAAGTATTGTAAACGTAGATGAATATGGCATGAATACTTCATAAATTATCGATACGTTGGAGACGTATCATGCACGCAGTATAGCCAGGATCTCAAGGAGCACCTGGCAGCGGAGAAGCAAATCGCGACCGCACGCGCGGATGAGGCTGCGATGGCTGCCATGCGTGCCGACCCCCAAATCTTGGAGCAGCACCTCGCCGTCGAGGCCACCGTCGACACCTCGTGCGCGGACGCCGCCACGCGGTTGGCTGCTTTGAACAATAGCTCGTCGTGTTTTCTCGAGGGCTCCGCTGTTACCTTCGATGACGACTACGAGTTGTTTTCTCAGTGTGCCCATGCTTTCCTCAACTCCAGAGCCGGCAGGTTGGTGCCCGAACAGGCTGAGGCCACTCACCACTACGAGGAGGGCACCCACGATGTGGAGGCCTCGCCCTCGTCCAAGCCCATCGTTATGGATATCTCCAACGAAGAGGAATATCTTGTTTTTTAAGCTTAATTAATAATGACCTGTGTTCAGCTAGCTACACCTGTTAAGCATGTTTGCTTTACCTGTTGCATGTGCTACTCCTGCCTTTCCTTAAGAAATTCTAGTGAAATATGCAATGTAATGCTACTATGCAATCTGACCTTCTAGTATGTTCTATTGTGCAATGTGATGCTCAGTTAACTCTTTGGTTCATTTGTTTTGGTGATCATCTACAATGTGATGTTTGATTATTGTTGGTACAATTTTGTTTTGTTATGCATGCGAAACATACAATTGCTATATTTCATAGTTCTTAGCATGCTTGGCTTTTCCATGTGGCTTGAATTCATATGTTGGATCTGTAATGCGTTTATTTTTCATTAACATATTTTACTGATAGCACACCAAATCTCACTTAAAACCTGATCAATATCTATCTTAAACGCATTACAGGGGGAACAATGGGACACACTGAAGTTTACCATCAAGGTCTGCACTTTCATGATCCTTTGGCTAATAGCACATTATTGTGCAATTGCAGGAACCATTCTAATATTTAGGTTTCTAATAATAACTTGGTCTTGCACATGTAGGTCCTGCTGTAAGAGGTTTAGACCCACTGTTCGACCCATTTTACATGTGGGGAAATGATGTGTTCATGAATATCAGTCAAATCAAGAAACTCAGAAAGATTGTTAAGATAAAGAAACTTGCGACGAAAAACAACAAGCTGTTTATCTACACAATGAAGAAGACATCAGTGAACTATAGGATGATACTATCTCTTTTACCTTGTCTTTTTTTCCTTTGTGGCATTACATTTTTTCAAAATGAAATTTATGCATATCTTTGTTTCTAGTCTTTTCCAAAGCAGTTCATCGATGAGTACGTCTCAAACCACCTGTATGGTCAAGAGGTGATGACCCACAAGTATAGGAGATCAATCGTAGTCCTTTCGATAAGTAAGAGTGTCGAACCCAACGAGGAGCATAAGGAAATGATAAGCGGTTTTCAGCAAGGTATTCTCTGCAAGTGCTGTAAGTAACGGTAGTAGATAGTTTTGTAGCAAGATAAATCGTAACAAGTGACAAGTAACAATAGTAGCAAAGGTGCAGCAAGATAGCCTAATCCTTTTTGTAGCAAAGGAAGGGCTTGAAAGTAATCTTATATTAAGCAAGCGCTCCCGAGGACACATGGGAATTCTGTCTAGTCATGTTCATCATGTTGAGTTGATTCGCGTTCGCTACTTTGATAATTTGATATGTGGGTGGACCGGTGCTAAGGTGTTGTTCTTACTTGAACTAACACCTACTTATGATTATCCCCTCTCGCAAGCATCCGCAACTACGAAAGAAGAATTAAGATAAATCTAACCATAGCATGAAACATGTGGATCCAAATCAGCCCCTTATGAAGCAATGCATAAACTGGGTTTAAGCTTCTGTCACTCTAGCAACCCACCATCTACTTGTTACTCCACAATGACTTCCCTTAGGCCCATAGCATGGTGAAGTGTCATGTAGTCGACATTCACATGACACCACTAAGAGAAGTAACAACATACATATCATCAAAATATCAAACGAATACCAACTTCACATGATTACTTATAACAAGACTTCTCCCATGTCCTGAGAAACAATAGTAACTAATCACACCTCATCAACATGTTCAAGATCAGAGGTGCAATAATAATAATTAAGGATCTGAACATAATATCTTCCACCAAGTAATCTAACAAGCATCAACTACAAGATGTAATCAACACAACTAGTAATCCACAGGTACCAATCTGAGGTTTTGAGGCAAAGATTGAATACAAGAGATGAACTAGGGTTGGAGATGAGATGGTGCTGGTGAAGATGTTGATGTAGATTGGTCCTCCCAAGAAGGAGTAAGCGTTGGTGATGACGATGGCTTCGATCTCCACCTCCCGGAGAGGGATTTCCCCGGCAGAATCTGACTATCGGAGTGCAAAAGGGCCTCTGGCCAGGTTTCCGCCTCGAGACAGCGGCGCTTCGTCCCGAAAGGTTGTTTATGATTTTTTCTAGGGTAAAACACACCATATAGGAGAAGAGGGGCGTCGGGAGGCCAGCTAGGGCCCCACCACACATCAGGGCACGACCTGGGGGTGGCCGCGCCCTGTTGGCTTTTGCCTGGCTGGTGGCCCCCCTCTGTTATATTTTTGGCCCATAAATTCACATATATTCAATAAAATTTCCTTGTGAAGTTTCAGGTCATTTGGAGTCGGGTGATTTTTCTGCCTTTTCTCGGTTTTCCGGTCCAGAATTCCAGTTTCCAGATAATTCCCTCTTGGTGATGTACCTTGCATATTCAGAGAGAAAGGGAATAAGAATTGTATGATAATAGGGAATAATGGACAAGAATAACATAAATATGAATAAGAAAGCATGATGCAAAATGGACGTATCAACTCCCCCAAGCTTAGACCTCGCTTGTCCTCAAGCGAAAGCCGAACTCGAGGGTAATGACCACATAATTTGATAGAGAGGTGTCGATAAAAACAGAATACGGACATGGAAGCATCATGAATATCATTATAGAAGCAAGCATTTCATCATATAACTTCTCATAATCAAGTAAAGATCTATTCAGAATTATCGAAGTATGAAGCATAAACCTTATTGACAACCAACAAACGGTGCCTTTAGTCACGGTGACAATCACAATTCATCATATTCAAGAGAAGAGTCTATATAAGAGCTTTCATTGTAGCAAACCCGCATACTCAACTATCATTTAGTCATCTATGATTGTTGACACTCATTGCATATTTTTGAAGCTAATGTTTTTGTCAGACACATAGGAAGATAGGGGCTTCATTTGCCACCCAACTCATTTACCTCAAGGATAATGTCAACAATAATGAATCATGATTCCTTACATTCAACTGGATATATATACTTGGATCTTTCATCAACATGTGATGCTTGCCACTAAGAGAGCTTATAACTTGAAAGAAGGGAAAATATTAATGACTCTTGGGTAGAAGTAAAAACTTTATGAAAGTGAAGGATAGGCCCTTCGTAGAGGGAAGAAGAGGTTGTCATGCGCTTTTAGTTGATTAGATGTGCAATCTCTTAATGCAAAGGAACTTCACTTTATATTGCCCCTTGCTATAGCGAACTTTATTATGCAATTCGTCGCTTTTATTTCTTCACCATCACAAGATCGTACAAAGCTTATTTTCCTTTTCAATAAAATATCATACATGATTAAAGGCAATTTTTATTGCTTATGCACCGATGACAACTTACTTGAAGGAACTTATACAATCCATAGGTAGGTAAGGTGGACTCTTACAAAAAGAAACTGGGTTCAAGGGGTTATGGATGCACAAGTAGTATCTCTACTTGGTGCAGAAATTTTGGCTAGCAAAAGTTCTAAAGGAAGCATCACATGTTAAAGGATCCATGCCTATATAACTTCTATGCAAATGTAAGCAATCATGACCATTAGGTTGTCTTCCATGTCCAACTTCAACACTTGATCATTATTTAATATTTGGTGAGGGTTCGTAATCATAGATGATGTCCAAGATAGTATATTTGTATGTGGATCTTCTCCTCTCTATCATAATCTTGCATAAATTATAACAATGACTAAGGCTATGTTTGTTATATTCCCAACAATTTTCATAGTTCATACTTTATTTTCATGTGAAGTCATTACTTCCCATGGGATAAGCATATGATCTTTCCTATTCTTTTTATTGTCATGCTATGATGATTGGTGCAAGAGAGTAAAGCACACGAACTCAACTAATCTTTATTATATAACTCTCACACTCGATTACAAGGATAGGTAGAACTCAAAGCAAAATTCTAAGCAAAGCAACTCTAAAACTTTATTCTCTAAACCATGAAATAGCTAAAGATCAAACTAAAATAAAAGATGACGGTGGAAAGTGATGGTGATACGATACTGGGGCACCTCCCCCAAGCTTGGAACAAGCTAGGGGTTGTGCCCATACCCATGTACTCAAGTGTTCTTCGGTGATGGTGGTGGTGTGCGGAAATCCTCCATCTTCCAAGGCATAGGCTCCCCGTCATGGAAATAAACTCTTGTCTTTGGAATCCTAAAATCAGCAGCGAGGCTCATCCTTTTAAACCTAGATTCATACTCACAGTTCTGGGTTTGGATTTCATAGATTTGATCTTGAAGATGCTCGATCCGCTCTTGAAGTTTGAAAAGAGCTTCTCCCACGCTCCTTGTGTCAAGCTTGTTCTCGCGGATGAAGTCCGTGATCATAGAGTGATTAGCACGTAGACCACGTTCAACCATCCCTTGCACTTGAAGATCTCCTACTCCATTTCTGCAAGCCTGGCCTTGTCGCTTCCCTCCTTCTTGGGGCCTTGGACATCCCGGATGTGAAGCACCCCCTCACGCATCTCAATAGCTTGAGGGTGCTTCATCACCTCCGGCAAGTAGGTATTGATGACCTTCTCAAAGAACTTGTCTTTAGATGAACTTGGGGAAGTCATGGCGATCTAGATCTGTCAGAAAAACAGCTCGAAACAAGAACAGAGGAGAAACTCGCGATGCGGTGGTCAAAACATACGGTACTATATATAATAATTTTTCTAGGTCAGAATACATGTACGGGAAGAAATCGAAGTCGGCGGGGGGGGGGGGGGGGCACACGAGGGCCGCACAAGCCATCAGGGCACGCCTAGGGGGGCCGCGCCCTGTTGGCTTGTGCCTCCCTCGTGGGTCCCCCTGACTCCGTTTTATTTTTGGAATTTTTCTAAAATACTAAAACCAACAACAATTATTATTTTTGAATTTTTGGAGTCGGTTTAATTACCGTACCACATACCTATCACTTTTTCAGGTTTTTGGAGTGTTCCGGAAGGCCTCCCGTATGTTTTCTTCCGGTGTTATCACTTGGATAACATTAGTCTCTTCATTAATGGGCATACCTGAAATATAATGCTTGATTCTTTGCCCATTCACCACCCTCGGGTTTTTGCCTTCGAAGTTATTAATTTTTATGGCACCGGAGCGATAGACCTCCTCGACAACATATGGGCCTTCCATTTGGATAAAAGTTTTCCTGCAAAAACTCTAAAGCGAGAGTTGTACAGAAGCACAAGGTCTCATACATTGAATTCCCGTTTTTGAATCCATTTGTCATGTCATCTTTTAACTTTTTCTTTAAACAATTTATCATTTTCATAGGCTTGTGTCCTCCATTCATCTAGTGAGCTAATATCAAATAACCTCTTTTCACCGGCAAGTTTAAAATCATAATTAAGTTCTTTAATTGCCCAATAAACCTTATGTTCTAGCTCAAGAGGTAAATGACAAGCTTTTCCATACACCATTTTATATGGGGACATCTGATGGGGATATGTACCTAGGGTAGGGTCATAGGCCTGACCTACATGCCCTACCTAAGGACACTGCCCCAGAAAGCTTAAGAGCTACAAGGAAGTCTCCGACTGAAATCGCCAAGTCACTCAACAATATACACTCGGAGGTACCTTTCACTCGACGCTTACCTTTCACTCGGAAGGACCAGAAGACAGTCGACCACAGAAGCCCAGAAGCCACCCCAGGGAGGCTAACGGGCAGGCGTTCATCAAGACCATTAATAGCATTTATGTTGTGTGTTACCAGTAACGTACGTCTTTATAGCCACGATCTGACCCTTAGATGCCGGACACTTATGAGGGACAGCGCACTCTATATAAGCCACCCCTCCCCTCTGGCATAAGGGTTGGTTCGCACCCCCTGTAACGATACTCCTATTACACTCGACAAAGAGCTCCCGAGCACCTGAGACGTAGGGCTATTACCTCCACGAGAGGGGCCTGAACTCATACATCTGTGTGTACACCCTTGTCGTTCGCGGCTACAGCGTTGGGTGCGACATGCGGCGGCCCGCCAGGCTTCGTCCCCGCAGATTGCAGCCATCCAGCCCGCCGAGTCACTTCTCGGCGTGTTCGACTCGGCGTCAGATCGGTCTGGCGTTCCCTCCGAGTGCGAGAGCTGCGATCCTGTGGATGAAGTTCTTATGGCTGGCTCTCATCAGAGTCCGCCACTTGGCTTCAACCACGCCAGGCGCGAGATTGGTGGAACGTCGAATGATCAGCAGCGCCGGGATGAGGATGTTCTCCATACTCCCATCGTCGGCACGACTGCTGAGGCCCAGGCCATGGAGGCTACTCGCCTTCGACTCAAAGAGATGCAGGAAGCACTCGACGAGCGCGCTCGACAGCGTCCACCGCGTCCCAATCGACATCAGCGACAGTTGTTTCCGAGTGGATCTCAGAATAACGTTGAGGTATTCCGTACTCCAGTCTTGAATGTTGCAGCTGCTGCTAGGATTGCAGATTCTATCCAGCCGTCTCGGTCAGAGGCTGGTAGAGGTTTGCAGCAGATCAGAACGTTGCTCGAGGCAGCACAACAGCAGAATGCGGCTGTTTCTCAGTCACAGAACAGATTATATAGCAATTTGCCCGGGGCGGAGACAGTTCAGTCGGCCCACAGCCCTGGGTCACCTCTGCGCCACAGAGGCGGAGGTTACCGTGAAGATCGGTACAGAGATCAGAGGCGAGATTAGCTTGCTCCCCGTTATCACCGTGATGACCGCCGTTGAGTGCTTTCTCCTCCGCGGAGTAGTTCATATGTGCCCCGGCACAATGATGATAGGCACCCGTTCGGTGATGAGCGGAATCCTGGATTTGACGCAAGGGATGTCCTTGCTCAAAGGCGGGTCGACAGAGGCAGAGCCCACAGAGATGGTTATAACGGAGACTATCCGAGTGGAAGCAGTGTTGTTGTTTGTGGGCCCGAGTGTTTTAGCAGAGCCATTCGCTCTGCAGAAATTCCCCCTAACTTCAGGTTGGCGGCTGGAATTAGCAAGTTTTCTGGTGAGTCAAAGCCCGAGACATGGTTAGATGATTACCGAGTGGCTGTGCAGATTGGTGGAGGAAACGACAACATAGCCATGAAGCATTTGTCCCTGATGTTAGATGGTTCGGCCAGAGCTTGGTTGAATTGTTTGGCTCCCTCTAGCATCTATTGCTGGGAGGATTTGGCCCGAGTGTTCATCAGAACCTTTGAGGGCACCTGCAAACGTCCAGCTGGTTTGATTGATTTGCAGCACTGTGTTCAGAAACCCAATGAGACCTTGCGAGACTACATTCAGCGCTGGACCACCCTGCATCACACGGTGGAGAATGTTTCCGAACATCAGGCTGTTTGCGCCTTCAAGGCTGGTGTTAGATACAGAGAGCTCTATCTGAAGTTTGGTCGCACTGGTGATATTTCTCTGAGCAAGATGATGGAGATTGCCACTCGGTACGCCAATGGTGAAGAAGAGGACCGCCTCCGAAGCGGTAAAGGAAAAGCAGTCGACAATGATGCAGGCGGAAATTCCAATCGAAAGCAGAAGCGCAAGGTTGATCCCCCTGTTCAGGCAGAAGCGGCCGCTCTGGCGGCACAGGCCAAAAATAAAGGAAAGTCCAAAGCTAAGTTCACCCCCAAGAAGTCAAAGAATCAATCGGGTACAGATGTTATGGATTTACCGTGTGCAATCCACACGAGGAAAGATGAAGAGGGCAATTTAATATTGCCAAAGCATACCACTCGACAGTGCCGTTTGCTGATCGAACAGTTCAAAGAGAGCCAGTCGAGTGAAAAAGACCCTGAAAAAGGAGATGAAGAAGATAAAGAAGAGTTTCCTGAGGTCAATGCCACTCTGTTGATTTTTGCTGATGTTGAGAGCAAGAGTCGACTGAAAGTTATCAACAGGGAGGTTAACATTGCGGTTCCCTCAACCCCCACATATCTCAAGTGGTCTCAGACTGCTATCACGTTTGATCAGTCAGATCACCCTGCGCATATTGCTACCCCCGGGCGGCAAGCGCTGGTGGTGGACCCAGTTGTGGGGGGCACTCGACCCCGCAAGGTTTTGATGGACGGTGGGAGTGGTCTGAACATCCTATATGCAGATACCCTCAAGGGGATGGGCATTCCGATGTCCCGACTCAGTGAAAGCAACATGCAGTTCCATGGCGTCATCCCTGGGAAAAAGGCCCGTTCACTCGGTCAAATAGCGTTGGATGTTGTGTTTGGTGACGTTAAACATTTTCACAAGGAAAAATTGACATTTGAAGTGGTGGACTTCCAAAGCGCATACCACGCCATCCTTGGTCGTCCGGCTTAC
The DNA here is from genome assembly GCA_039707655.1 of Elymus sibiricus. Classification (NCBI taxonomy): domain Eukaryota; kingdom Viridiplantae; phylum Streptophyta; class Magnoliopsida; order Poales; family Poaceae; genus Elymus; species Elymus sibiricus. The sequence continues at coordinate 405,398,766 of CM077671.1, forward strand.
GCTCGTTTCATGGCCCGTCCATGTTACGTGTATCTCAAGCTGAAGATGCCCGGACCCAAGGGTGTGATCACAGTCACTGGCAATCGACAGAGGGCTGAGGAGTGCCTTCAGCAGGGCTCCAAGATCGCCGATCATCAGATGGCTATGGTTGAATTGGAAGAATACAAAAAAACGCTGATCCTTCCGACCTGTTGCGCGCTAAGAAGCCCGCTTCTGAGTCAGCTTTTCAGTCAGCAGGAGAAGTGAAGAAAGTGAACATTCACCCGACAGATCCCACTGCTGCCCTGACCAACATCTCGGCGACACTCGACAGCAAATAGGAAGCCGAGCTCATCCAGTTCCTCCGTGAGAACTGGGACATCTTCGCATGGAAGCCTGCTGACATGCCTGGTGTACCCAGGGAACTGGCTGAGCACCGGTTGAGAGTTGACCCGAAGGCCAAGCCTGTGAAGGAGCATTTGCATCGGTCGGCAACGGAGAAGCGAAAATCAATCGGCGAGGAGGTGGCTCGTCTCTTGGCGGCTAAGTTCATACGTGAGATTTACCACTCCGAGTGGTTATCGAACGTCGTTATGGTCCCTAAGAAGGACAAGTCACTCCGCATGTGTATTGATTTCAAACATATCAATCGGGTCTGCCCGAAAGATCATTTTCCACTCCCCTGCATTGATCAGATTGTCGACTCAACTGCGGGGTGTGAGCGTCTATCATTTCTGGATGCTTACTCTGGTTACCATCAGATCCGTCTGTTTGGTACGGATGAAATAAAGAAAGCCTTCATCACCCCTTTCGGGTGTTTCTATTATATCACCATGCCTTTTGGTTTGAAGAATGCCGGCGCTACCTTCATGCGCATGATTGAAAAATGTTTGCTCGATCAGATTCCTCGAAATGTTGAAGCGTACATGGATGACATTGTCGTCAAGTCTCGCAAAGGTTCCGACCTGTTGTCTGACTTAGCTGAAACATTCGCCAATCTGAGGAGATATGATATCAAGCTAAATCCCACTAAGTGCACTTTCGGTGTTCCTGGCGGCAAATTACTCGGTTTTCTCGTTTCCGAAAAGGGAATCGACGTTAATACTGAAAAGATCGGTGCCATCACCCGAATAAAAAGCCCTGAGCGTGTGCATGATGTCCAGAAGCTCACAGGTTGCTTGGCAGCATTGAGTCGATTCATTTCTCGTCTCGGTGAAAAGGCATTGCCTTTATACCGACTGATGAAGAAGTCTGATACATTCGAGTGGACTCCTGAAGCTGAAGCAGCGTTTGTCGAGCTCAAAGCTCTGCTTTCCACCCAGCCAGTGCTTGCTGCTCCGCACAGTAAGGAGCCATTGCTATTGTACATAGCGGCTACTAATCAGGTCGTCAGTACAGTTCTCACTATCAAGAGGGAAGAGGAAGGTAAAGCTTACAAAGTCCAGCGTCCTGTTTATTACGTCTCTGAAGTGTTGACTCCTTCAAAGCAAAGATATCCACATTACCAGAAGCTCGTGTACGGTATATATCTGTCAGCTAAGAAGGTGGCACATTATTTCCAAGATCACTCAATTTCAGTCGTCAGTGATGCTCCATTGTCTGAAATTCTCCACAATCGAGATGCGTCTGGTCGAGTGGACAAATGGGCTATTGAGCTCCTCTATTTTGAAATCAAGTTTGAAGCAAAGAAAGCAATCAAGTCTCAAGCCCTCGCCGATTTCCTGGCCGAGTGGACTGAACAGCAGCAGCCGGTCCAAGTTTACTCGACACACTGGACCATGTTCTTTGATGGCTCGAAGATGCTGAATGGGTCTGGTGCTGGCGTAGTACTGGTGTCCCCAAAAGGCGACAAACTCAGTTACGCCTTGCAGATTCACTTTGATTCCTCCAACAATGAAGCTGAATATGAAGCACTCTTGTATGGGTTGCGTATGGCCATTTCACTCGGCGTCCGGCGCCTGATGGTATATGGCGACTCTGATTTGGTGGTCAATCAAGTGATGAAAGAGTGGGATGTCAGGAACCCTGCTATGACAGGATACTGCAATGCAGTAAGGAAACTTGAGAAGAAATTCGAAGGCTTGGAACTCCATCATGTTCCCCGAGTGAAGAATCAAGCAGCTGATGAGCTGGCAAAGATTGGATCCACTCGGAAACCTGTCCCCAGCAATGTATTTCTCGAGCATCTTCATTCTCCTTCGGTGCAGGAAGATCCTTTCACTGAAGAGCCCCCGCAAGCAAAGAGCGCCTCTGATCCGGCTGAAGTCGATGTCCCAGCTGTCATTGATCTGGTCATGGAGATTTTAGTGACCACGCCCGACTGGACTGTACCCTATATTGCGTACATTCTTAGGAGAGAACTCCCAGATGATGAAGATGAAGCTCGACAGATAGTCCGCAGATCCAAGGCTTTTACTGTTATGGATGGACAAATCTACAGAGAAAGTGTGACTGGCGTGATTCAGCGGTGTATTTCTCCTGAAGAAGGTCGACTGATTTTCGAGGAGATTCACTCGGGAACTTGTGGTCATCATGCGTCCTCTAGGACAATTGTTGCCAAAGCTTACCGAGCGGGTTTCTTTTGGCCACGCGCCAATGAGATGGCTAAAGATATAGTTGATCACTGTGAAGGATGCCAGTTCTATTCGAACCTGTCACACAAACCTGCGTCTGCCTTGAAGACTATTCCACTCGTCTGGCCGTTTGCTGTATGGGGCTTGGATATGGTTGGACCCCTTAGAACAGGCCAGAGTGGATTCACTCACTTACTGGTTGCAGTCGACAAGTTCACTAAGTGGATTGAAGCTAAACCCATCAAGAAGCTGAACGCCCGCATTGCTATCAAATTCATGAAAGAAATAACCTTCAGATATGGAGTCCCCCACAGTATCATTACAGACAATGGCTCTAACTTTGACTCGTAAGAGTTCAGATACTTTTGCTCCTCTCAAGACACTCGGGTGGACTACGCATCCGTTGCGCACCCCCAGTCTAACGGTCAAGCTGAGCGAGCGAATGGCCTTATCCTCCAAGGACTGAAGCCTCGGCTCATGCGAGATCATGATCATGCTGCTGGAGCTTGGGTCACTGAATTGCCGTCTGTTCTGTGGGGCTTGAGGACGACTCCTAACCGGTCGACTGGACGCACTCCTTTCTTCCTTGTGTATGGAGCTGAAGCCGTTCTGCCAAGTGACGTCCTTCACAATTCTCCCCGAGTGGATCTTTACTCTGAAGACGAAGCTGAGCAAGCAAGACAAGATGGGGTGGATCTCCTAGAGGAAGAACGAGAGATGGCCCTGATCCGTTCGACTGTATATCAACAAGACCTTCGCCGCTTCCATGCGAGACATGTCAAGAGCCGTTCATTCCACGAAGGTGATCTGGTGCTCCGAGTGGATCAGCAGCGACCCCACAAGTTGGCCCCAGCGTGGGAAGGCCCATTCATCGTCACCAAGGTGCTGAACAACGGAGCGTACCATCTTTTCAACTTGAAGAAGAATATTGATGAGCCACGCGCCTGGAACGCGGATTTGCTTCGACGCTTTTACACTTGACGGCTGAGTTGTTTTGATGTAATAAGAGTGCTTCAGACGATGTCGTTTGTTAAGTTATGACTTCCGCAGTCTATTGTCGATTCTGATCGCACAATTTCGCATTCAAAGACTTCTCCGAGTGAAGAGCAATCCTCTCTCTCGGAGGCTTAGCTGCGAACCCGTTTCACCTAAGTTAAAAACCCTTCCGAGTGTATAACAATCAATACACTCAGAGACTTAGCCGCGAACCAGCCTTCGCCTAAGTTCAAAAACTTCTCTGAGTGGAGAGCAATCCTCTCTCTCGGGGGCTTAGCTGCGAACCCGTTTCGCCTAAGTTAAAAACCCTTCCGAGTGTATAACAATCAATACACTCGGAGACTTAGCCGCGAACCAGTCTTCGCCTAAGTTCAAAAACTTCTCCGAGTGAAGAGCAATCCTCTCTCTCGGGGGCTTAGCTGCGAACCCGTTTCGCCTAAGTTAAAAACCCTTCCGAGTGTATAACATTTAATACACTCGGGAACTTAGCCGCGAACCAGTCTTCGCCTAAGTCTAAAACTTCTCCGAGTGAAGAGCGATCTTCTCTCTCGGGGGCTTAGCTGCGAACCCATTTCGCCTAAGTTAAAAACCCTTCCGAGTGTGTAACAATCAATACACTCGAAGACTTAGCAGCGAACCAGTCTTCGCATAAGTTCAAAAACTTCTCCGAGTGAAGAGCAATCCTCTCTCTCGGGGGCTTAGCTGCGAACCCATTTCGCCTAAGTTAAAAACCCTTCCGAGTGTATAACATTCAATACACTCGGAAACTTAGCTGCGAACCAGTCTTCGCCTAAGTTCAAAAATTACTCCGAGTGGAGAGCAATCCTCTCTCTCGGGGGCTTAGCTGCGAACCCGTTTCACCTAAGTTAAAAATCCTTCCGAGTGTATAACATTCAATACACTCGGAGACTTAGCCGCGAACCAGTCTTCGCCTAAGTTCAAAAAAAAATTCCGAGTGAAGAGCAACCCTCTTGCTCGGGGGCTTAGCTGCGAACCCGTTTCGCCTAAGTTAAAAACCCTTCCAAGTGTATAACATTCAATACACTCGGAGACTTAGCCGCGAACCAATCTTCGCCTAAGTTCAGAAAACTTCTCCGAGTGAAGAGCAACCCTCTTGCTCGGAGGCTTAGCTGTGAACAAGTTTTCACCTAAGTTAAAAAATCCTTCCGAGTGTAAGGTATTCCTAACACTCGGAACTTAGCTGCGAACCAGTCTTTGCCTAAGTCCTAAATTCAGCCAAGCAAAATGTCGGAAAGCAAAATGCGAGTAAGACTAGAATCTCTAGCGCAGCAAAAACTTGTTCACGCAAAGGGAAGTTCTCAGGCTTAAGGCCTGAATGAAGTTTTAATCGGTTACACCATCACTCGGCATACCGAGGCAAATAAAGTTTTAACTGAAAGCAAAGCACTTGTTCAAGCTCCAGTAGGGCTTGAGGGCTCGACAAAGGTGTCCAGGTCAATTCCGTCGGCGATCCGAGTGGCTGCTTCGATGAAAGTCTCCATGAAATCTTCAAACTGAAGTTTCTTTGTGTTGATCACTCGGAGAGCCTTCAGTTTGTCCTCCCTGGCCTCCTTGCAATGAACCCTGACGAGTGAAAGTGCCACATCAGCACCACAACGAGCAGCGGATTTCTTCCACGCCTGCACTTGACTGGGGATTTCATTGAGGCGAGTCATCATAGACTCGAGGTCAGTCTGGAGAGAATCTTCAGGCCATAACTCCTAGTCGACCTTCTCGAACACAGCCTTCAGCCGAGTGACATATCCTTGGACACTCTTAAGACGAGCTTCAAGTCGAAACATATCCATGGCCACGGCGTCTCCGACGAGTGACTTCGTGGGGTCCAGATTGGGCTCGATCTCTTCAGTTTCCTTCTCAATGTCTTGACAGAATTCTGCATGAAGAGAAAGGGAAAAGGTGATCACAATGCCGTTCTGAGGAAATCAAAGAAATTCATTCGACAGAAGAAAGTCACCTTCAAGCATGCTGAACATTTTCTTCGCAAAGTCTCCTAAGTGTTTTTCCAGAGCACTCTTTCCCTTGGTCTGCACTTCAAGTTTTTTGATCCAGTCGGATCGTTCCTGCTTGAGTTTGGCGTTCTCTTGTTCCAGTTTACTGGCTGCAGCAAGTTTCTTCTCAGCAGCTTCAGTTTTCTCCTTCTCTTCCTTCTGAGCATCAGCAAGTGATTTGTCCTTGTCCTCGAGCGCCTTCTTCATGGTATCTAGAGAAATAACATTGTTGAGTCGCGCTCGGAGACGACGGTTCTCATCACGTACGTCTGTTCGAGTGGATTCACTCGGTTCAAAGGACGGAAGATGAAAGTGATAATGCAATTGGTTGACAAAGATTACCTCCCAAAGTCTTCAATTCGGTCTGTGCACGGTCCAGGTTGTTGTTCGTCAGCTCCAGATCCAGCTCGACGTACTTGGTCCCGAGCCCACAGGCTTTCTGAAATCAGCAAAGAAGGTGTTCAGTCGACATGGATATTTCTCTACTCCCGAGTGGAAAAGTACAAGTGCAGTCGACTGAAAGGCGGCCCGCCGCCCCACCCCACAACCCTATACAGCGTCATATCATGGTTGATGGAAATGATGTCCATGAAACCTGCAGAATGGTTCTTAAGACTACTACCCATCGTCAACGATCGACAGTAGTCTCGGGGACTACACCCAGTGGGTGCACTCAGCGTGCCCCCACTGGATACAAAAACACTCGACCAGGTCTGGCCTGTCAGAGTGTAAACAAAGAAGCAAGCAAGCGAACATTGTCTCTATCAGACCCCCGCCGATACAAGCACTCGACGGCGGTCTCGGGGACTACACCCAGTGGGTGCACTCAGCGTGCCCCCACTGGACCTACTTTTACTCGACAAGGTCTGCCCTGTCGAATGGAAAACAACTTTCAAACCGACTCTAAGACCCCTGCCGATGCCTTCGTCATTCGACAGCGGTCTCGGGGACTACACCCAATGGGTGCACTCAGCGTGCCCCCACTGGACCAGAAACTACCTGATCTACTTGCGAAGAAAACACCCAGTGGGTGTAAAATCAAGATGGACAGGAACTCAATCGGAAATGAACTTACAATAGCACTTACTCGGACGTTGGCTTGAAGCGCTGAACTGGCATCATAGGCTAACTTGCTGGCTTCATACGCCTCCTTTGTTCGCAGCATCATCTGCCCAGCCTGAATCATGGCTTCCTTGGCAGCTCCAGTTTAGTCCTCCGGGACATGATACAAAGGATATGCGGGCGTCGAATGAATTGGTGCTGTAACTGAGGCAGCAGGAGGTGCTTCAGATTGTCCAATAGGCGCTGAAGCCACCAGAATTGAAGTGGCTGGCGGAGCACTCGACAGCGGGGCCACAAGGGCTGGAGGTGTCGCAGCAGTCGACCCATGGGGCGCCTGTCCTGACGATGTTCCCCGAGTGCGTACGTGTGGAGCCTCCAGAGGCACAGCTTCATCTTGCGTTCCTCGCTGCAGCTCCTCGTCATCTTCCAGTTCGATGACTTCGTCAGCTATCAATCGGCAATTTTAATCAAGTCACTCGACGATTATTCTTCAAAAAACAGAGTAGAGTGTGGGTTTGTTATACCTCGTTGGGAGGTGGCCGCATCAGGAGTGTCCACTTCCATATGGTCCCCATCATTTCGCTGGGGCGACGTCACAGAGGTAGCAGCTCTGGCGGATAAACTCCACTCGGTCAGCAAAGACATTAAGTGCCACAATCACAATTGCGGGAAAATAAACACTCACGTTGAGGCAACATGCACAGCAATCTTGATACGAGGCAGGGCCTTCCGAGACTTTGGCGCGTCCGGCTTGAGTTGTTTCGCAGCTTTTTCAGTCGACCCCGATGTTGCGGCACGGTCACACTTTGGGTTCCTTGTGCTCGACGCCACAGTTCTGCTCGGGGCGACCTCTGGGTCTTCTTGCTGCTTGGTGCGACGCCCGGTGCGCAGAGAGACCTGAGCTTCCACCTCGCCTTCCTCCAGGTCGTCATCGCTGCTCTCGCTGTCGTTGGCATAATCGCCGTCTGCGCTGTCATCTACGCTCCCTTCTTCTTCATCAGGCTGTTCTCCGTTCGGCACGGGCGAGTACATGTTTGTAAATTCCTGCAAGATACAAGCTTCAAAGTCAGTCGACTGAAGATCCAGTTACTCGACAAATATTAAAACAATCGACAGAGGTATAACTCACCAGGTTCTTTGGTGGGTTCAAAGCAGAAAAGGGTGGAATCCGCTTGGCTCCCTCGGGATTATCACAGGCTCCGGTGATGCTCCTGAGCCACTGAGAAACGGTCTCGTCGGAAACTTCTTCAGGATGAGTCCGAGTGATATCCTCAGGGCCCGAGTAATGCCACATGGTGTGATCCCGGGCTTGGAGAGGCTGGATCCGTCGACTGAGAAACGTTTCAAGGAGATCCAAGCCAGTCACTCCGCCGCGGATGAGATCAGATACAGCGTTCACTAGGATCCCTACCTGGATTTTCTCTACCTTTGTCACGTACAGTGGTTTGGGGGTGGTAGGTCGATCCAAGGTGAAAGGAGGAAGTCCAGTCGACATATTTGGTGATGCAACATCCTTGCAATAGAACCATGTCAACTGCCAACCCCGGACAGAATCAGGAAAGGTCATGGAGGGAAATGCACTCCTACCTCTCTTTTGGATCCCTAAGCCATCACACAGTTGGATTACGTGGGTTTTGCTATCACTGGGATTGGCTTTCTTGACGGATTGAGTTCTAACAGAGAATATGTGTTTAAACAAACCCCAATGCGGAGGACAGCCCAGGAAGCATTCGCACAAAGTTATGAAACAGGAAAGATAGTCAATCGCATTCGGAGGAAAATGGTGGAGCTGCGCTCCGAAATAGTTCAGGAAACTACGGATGAACGGGTGGGGTGGCATGGAGAAACCTCGCTCGACGTGGGTGAGAAGCAGAACTCGCTCGCCGTCGCGTGGCTCCGGCTCGGTCTCCCCCTTCGGCAATCTCCAGGACCCTGCAGTTATCAACCCGTCGACGACGAGAATTTGCACATCCTCCGCCGTGACCGTCGATTGGAGGAAATCCCCCTGGATCCACCCCGACGGCACCGTCGACCGGGCGCCCGACGGCTTCTTCGCCTTGGCTCCTCCCTTCTTGGCGCGCTCGAGCTTCTCCGTCTTGCCCTTCGTCATGGCGGCGGCGGTCGTTGGAACGGAGCTGGGCAGAGGAGGAAGAGGAGGAGAAGAGCAGATTTGGGGGAAGAATACTGTACCAGCACCGGCGTCGTCGCCTCTTATATCCGCCCGTGTGGGTCACTGACCTGCGGGCCCGCCAGATCTCTGGGTATCCCGAATCCAGAGGAGGCGCGGTACGTGGCAATTTTGGCGGCGCGGTAATCAAGGCGTCGTGCCCCCACTTGCCTTTGCAATTGCGTCATCCCTGCTTGGCGCGCGTTTATCCAATTTTCGAATCCCGTAAAATCCGGACCCGACGGAGTGAACCGTCACATCAGAAGACTCTGCAGACCACTCGAACCTGATTTCGAGCTCAGTTTCACTCGGACCTGATTTTGAGCTCAGTTTCACTCGGATAAACTTCAAGACAGAATCGATCAGGGCGAACGATAAAGGTTCCAATCGACGCAGATTTCTAAGAAGCCTCAAAATGCACTCGGAATTTTTGTGCCTTATCAGAACCTGCATTGACACTTTTTACACTCGAACCCCGATCCATTCGGGGGCTAATGATGGGGATATGTACCTAGGGTAGGGTCATAGGCCTGACCTACATGCCCTACCTAAGGACACTGCCCCAGAAAGCTTAAGAGCTACAAGGAAGTCTCCGACTGAAATCGCCAAGTCACTCGACAATATACACTCGGAGGTACCTTTCACTCGACGCTTACCTTTCACTCGGAAGGACCAGAAGACAGTCGACCACAGAAGCCCAGAAGCCACCCCAGGGAGGCTAACGGGCAGGCGTTCATCAAGACCATTAATAGCATTTATGTTGTGCGTTACCAGTAACGTACGTCTTTATAGCCACGATCTGACCCTTAGATGCCGGACACTTATGAGGGACAGCGCACTCTATATAAGCCACCCCTCCCCTCTGGCATAAGGGTTGGTTCGCACCCCCTGTAACGATACTCCTATTACACTCGACAAAGAGCTCCCAAGCACCTGAGAAGTAGGGCTATTACCTCCACGAGAGGGGCCTGAACTCATACATCTGTGTGTACACCCTCGCCGTAGCTAGGACTCTGCCCTCTTCTTACGTACCCCTACCTTCTACTGTCAGACTTGTTCCCACGACAACATCCTCATGGGGTTCTTATAAGCAGTTCTATAAGCCCATAGAGCATCATCTAATTTCTTAGACCAATTCTTCCTAGATCTATTAATAGTCTTTTGCAAGATTAATTTTAATTATCTATTACTCAATTCAACTTGGTCACTAGACTGAGGATGATATGGTGATGCAATTCTATGGTTAACATCATATTTAGCTAGAAGTTTACGGAAAGCACCATGAATAAAATGGCAACCATCATTAGTCATTAAGTATCTAGGGACTCCAAACCTCGGGAAAATAATTCCCTTAAGCTTTTTGATAGAGGTGTTATGATCAACATTACTAGTTGGGATAGCCTCTACCCACTTGGTAACGTAATCAACAGCAACTAAAATATGAGTGTACCCATTTGAGGAAGGAAAAGGTCCCATAAAGTCAAAACCCCAAACATCGAATGGTTCAATGGCAAGTAAATAATTCATAGGCATTTCCTGACGTTTACCAATGTTACCAACTCTTTGACATTCGTTGCATGAAAGGACATACTTACGAGCATCTTCGAAAAGAGTAGGCCAACGAAAACCAGATTGTAATACCTTGTGTGCGGTTCTGTCACCAGCATGATGTCCTCCGTAAGGTTTAGAATGACACTTCCTTAATATTTGTTCATGTTCATGCTCAGGTACACAACGTCTAATAATAAGATCTACTCCTTCTTTATAAAGATGTGGGTCATCCCAAAAGTAATGTCGTAAATCATAAAAGAATTTTTTCTTTTTTTGATAGGTGAAACTAGGTGGGATATATTTAGCAACAATATAATTAGCATAATCAACATACTAAGGAGTACTACATGAAGTATTTATAGCAGCAAGTTGTTCATCAGGAAAATTGTCATCAATAGACAGTGGGTCATCAAGAACATTTTCCATTCTAGACAGGTTATCTGCTACGGGGTTTTCAGCTCCCTTTCTAACAACAATATGCAAATCAAATTCTTGAAGCAAAAGCACCCACCGAATAAGTCTAGGCTTAGCATCTTTCTTTTCCATAAGGTATTTAATAGCAGCATGATCCATGTGAATAGTTACTTTGGAATCAACAATATAAGGTCTAAACTTATCACATGCAAAGACAGCTGCTAAAAATTCATTTTCAGTGGTGGCATAATTTCTTTGAGCCGCATCTAGGGTTTTACTAGCATAATGGATAACATTCAATTTCTTGTCTACTCTTTGCCCTAGAACAGCACCAACAGCATAATCACTAGCATCACACATAATCTTGATAATCCCCAAGTGCAAGGAATCATCGTAGCAATTTCCAAAGGTGGAAGTGATAAGTATGGAGTGTCGAACCCACAAGGAGCTAAAGGTAAGATCAATATTCTCTCAAGTCCTATCTGCCACTGATACGACTCTACGTATGCCAAACATTTGCTTCCAACTAGAAACGAGAAATAAAACTACGTTGTGGGTATGAAGAGAATAGCTTTGCATGATAACGGAGAACTAAAATATAAAAATAGGTGATGTTATCATAAATTTAGAATATATTACAATATATTACAAATAGCGAGTGTGGAATAATGATGGGTCGGTGTGCGGAACTTCCGATCTAGGTTTCTTTCTGGAGTTTTCTGGATTTATAGGAGTGCTTGGCGTCGAAATCAAGTCAGGGAGGTTCCTGAGGGACCCACAAGCCAGGGGGGGCGTGCCCCCTAGGCTTGTGACTGCCTCGGGACTCCTCTCTGGTATCTTTTTGCTCCGGTATTGTTTATATTTTCCAAAAATATTCTCCGTAAATTTTCAGCCCATTCCGAGAACTTTTATTTCTGCACAAAAACAACACCACGGTAGCTCTGCTGAAAACAACGTCAGTCCGGGTTAGTTCTAATCAAATCATACCAAAATCATATAAAATTATTGTAAACATGGCATGAATACTTCATAAATTATAGATACGTTGGAGACGTATCAGCATCCCCAAGCTTAATTCCTGCTCGTCCTCGAGTAGGTAAATGATAAAAGAAATAATTTATGAAGTGTGAATGCTAGCAAGTGCACAAGTTTGATCAATGATAATTCCAATCAATTTTTCTAGCATCAAAATAAACCATAAACAGTAGCTCATCTCATAAAACTTCTCATGATCAAGTAACAAGCTATTCACATGTTTAAAGTATAGATCAGAAAGTTTCTTGAAAACTAACAAACCATATTCCTAGTCATCGAACAATTGCAATTCATCTTATTTTCAGGAAGGGTCTATGTAAGAGCTTTGATTTAGCAAATTCCACATACTCAACTATCATATAGTCTTCCATGATTATTGACACTCAAAGCATATTTTTAGAACAAATAGCATCCATCGAACACAGAGAACGATAGGGGCTTGATGTTTCGCCTCCCAACTTATTTATCATAAAGATAATTGTCAACAATAATAATTCATGATCAAATATATTTGACTGGGTATATATGTTTGGATCTTTCCCCACCACATGATGCTTGCCAACTAATAGATTGAGGTTGGAATAAGAAGTTGACTCAACATGAATAGTAAATAACATGAAAGTAAATAGATTGGCCCTTCGCAGAGGGAAGCAGGGATTTGCATATGTGCCAGAGCTCATTGTTTAAAACAGAGATGAATATAATTTTGGGAGGTATGCTTTCATTGTCAACATAACAACCAGGAGATTTGACCATCTTCCATGCTAGATACATTATAGGCGGTTCCCAAACAGAATGATAAAGTTTTTACTCCCCCTCCACCAATCAAACACACTCCACGGTGAGCCGAATCCACGGGTACCGTCCATACAAACAACAATCCTGGGGGAGTTTTGTTTCATTATATTTTGATTTGATTTTTGAGCATGGAACTGGGCATCCCGAATACCAGCCACTTTCTCGTGAATAATAGTGAATCAACACATATCGTGAGAATAACCCACCAAGCATGGAAGATACTGACCGCCCCCAGTCGCTACATGAGCGATTTGGGCATACAAAACAGATTATTATTTGAAGGTTTAGAGTTTGGCACATGCAAATTTACTTGGAACGGCAGGTAAATACCGCGTATAGGTAGGTATGGTGGACTCTCATGGAAGAAACTTGGCTCAAGGGTTTGGATGCACAAGTAGTATCTCTACTTAGTACGAAGTTTTGGCTAGCAAAAGGTTCTAAACAAGCACCACATGTTAGAGGATCCATAACAATATAACTTCTATGCAAATATACCCAAACATAACTCATTAAGTTGTCTTCCTTGTCCAATTTCAACTAATTTGCTCGAGTTTGAAAATAATTAATGAGCTCACAATCATAGAAGATGTCCAAGATAGTATATTTATATGTGGAATCTCTCTTCCTTCAATATTCTTTCATGAATTGTTCAAGTGACCAATGCGGTGTTTGCTAACTTTCAATAAATTTTACCACCTATACTTATTATGTGTGAAGTCATTACTCCCCATGGGATAAGTATATGAAGCATATTTAATTTCAGATTTATGATATTCAATTCATTCAACAATTTACTCATAGGATATAAGTGAAGCACGAGACTGAATGACAAACTACTCCAAAAAGATATAAGTGAAGATCAATGCGTAGTCAATTAGTTAAATAGCCATGTGAGGACTCTCTATCTTATTCAAAATTTCAGATCCAAAGCTTTTATTCAAACAGCAAAACAAAATAAAAATAGCACTCCAAGAATAGCACGCATCACGTGAATGAATAAAAATTTAGGTTCAACATAGGCTAACGGATAATTGTTGATGAAGAGAGATGGGATGCATAGCATCCCCAAGCTTAGATGCTTGAGACTTCTTGAAATATTTACTTGGGGTGCCTTGGGCATCCCCAAGCTCGAGCTTTTTTATCTCGTTCAATCCTCTCATATCATGGTTTCACCTATTCTCAAAAACTTCATCCACACAAAACTCAAAAAGAACTCGTGAGATAGGTTAGTACACATAAGAATAAATCAACACTTCATGTACTGCCAAGAAAAGTTGCACAATAATTTTCAAACATCATCTACTGTTTACTATCGTTTCCATAATTTATATCTACCAATATAGGCTATGGAAACTAGAGGATAAGTAGATAACAAAACTATGACAGCAATCTGTCCAAACAGAACAGTCTGTAGAAATTTATGAAAACAGTGTACTTCCGTAACTCAAAAAATTATGAAAATTTAGGACATGCTAAGGAGTATATATGAAAATACTGTGTAAAAATTTCAGAAACTTTCCACGTTCCAGTAAAATATGAAAATTCAAACACTACAGCAAAAGTTTCTGTTTTTTACACAGCACACATCAAACATGCAATGCAAGCATCCTAAGGCAATTCTTGGAACTTTTTATTGAAAAACAAGATTATGAATAACACCTAACAGAAAATAACAAAATATAATGACGATGCAAGCAAGCGCATATTATGTGACGAATAAAAATATAGCTCCAAGTGAGGTTACCGATAATGTTGAAGACGAAAGAGGGGATGCCTTCCGGGGCATCCCCAAGCTTAGTTGCTTGGATATTCCTTGAATATTACCTTGGGGTGCCTTGGGCATCCCCAAGATTAGGGTCTTGCCACTCCTTATTCTCCTCATATTGATATCTCACCCAAAACTTGAAAACTTCAATCACACAAAACTTAACGGAACTTCGTGAGATGGGTTAGTATGATAAAGAGCAAACCATCCACTTAGGTAATGTTAAATACAAGATCCATAATTGTTCTCGCATAATGTCTACTCTAACTTATCATTTCCACAATTTATATCACTTAATATAAGCCATGGAAATGCTAAAACAAGCAAACTATGCAAACAAGGCAGATTCTGTCAAAAACAAAACAGTCTGTAATGATCTGAACAATGACCATACTTCTGCAGCCCCAAAAATTCTGAAAAATTAGGACAACCTAGGAAATTAGTATATCAATCATGTGTAAAACATTCAGAAGCCTTTGACTCTCTGGTGAATTTATAAAAATTCTGGACTGGGCACCAAAGTTTCTGTTTTTGCACAGAATCAAGTCAACTATCAACCACATCATCCCAAAGGCATTACTTGGCACTTTATTGAAATAAAAGGCACAAAACATGATTACTACAGTAGCTTAATCATGTTAAAACACAAAAACAGAACGGTTAAATATTGGGTTGTCTCCCAACAAGCGCTTTTCTTTAATGCCTTTCTAGCTAGGCATGACATTTTAATGATACACTTCCAAGCCCAATTCCGATGGTAATTTTATTCATACTCTAAAAGATATAAGTGAAGTTCATAGAGCATTATACAATTAATATAGATTAACCAGTACCCAAGCTCAAAATATATAAGTGAAGCACACGAAGCATTCTATAAAGCCATACTCAAAAGATTTAAGTGAAGCACGAAGAGCATTCTACAAAGACATACTCAAAAGATCTAAGTGAAGCGCATGAAGCATTCTATAAATCAATGAAGGACTATCTCATACTAGAAGGGTGCATAAAAGGAAAAGAAAAACACTAACGACGCATATCATGTGAACAAAACAAAAACCGAGATATACCGATAATTGTTGAAGAATAAAGATGGGATGCCTTCCGGGGCATCCCCAAGCTTAGACGCTTGAGTCTCCTTGAAATATTTACTTGGGGTGCCTTGGGCATTGTGACACCCTGGATTTTGGCTACAGTGATCGTTGTAATTAAGCACAGTGATGACCATGATCAGTGCCTAATCATTTTGCTAAACAGGATATGATCAAGTTGAAATTCATGTCTCAATTCAAATTCCACTTCAAAAGCCACTTGAATTTTATTGTAATAAAATAAGTGCTCAAACAGCAAGATAAAATTGTTGCACATTTGTAATAAATCATAAAACAATTGGTGTTAAGGAAAACAACATCACCAAAGCTATGGTGTGGACCCCACCTTCAATATCAGCACCATTTTGCATTTTAAAGTGCTAATAAATTCAATTTGAAATTGCAAACAGATTCCAAAAATCCCCAAACTTGCTATGGCCCTGTGGAATATTGCAACATATTATTTGGAGCAAGTCACACATTTTTGCTGTGAAGAATTATGGCTAAAAATAAACAAAACAGAAAGTGTAAAAAGAAAACAGAAGGAAAATGAAGAGAAAATGGAAAAGACTTACCTGGCGCCGCAACCCAAAAGCTACAGGCTGGCCCGGCCCGAGCCACCCGGCCTTTTCTTCTTCCTCCCGCCAGCGCCAGGAGAAGGCCGTGCGCGCCATGGCACCGACGCGCGCGCCCGCTCGCTCGCCCCTCCTCACGCTAGATCTTTTGCTCTGCTTGCGTGGATGGGATAAGACCGACCCCCGCTCCTCTCTGGATCGCTCGGCCACCACTTCCCCCCTCTCCTTCGTCCTCCTTCTCGCTTCCCGAGCGCAGCCATGGCCACGCCGCGCTGAGCTCATGGCCACATCTCACCTCGCCCCTCCCCGTTGGGTCTAGGAGCTCCGCACCATCCACCTCGTCCTCCCCGTGCTCTGGATCGAGCCCCGGGAGCTCCCACGCCGTCGCCATCGACCGTTCCCCCTCACCGGACCCGAAGCTCGCCGCCGTCGATTTGCTCCTCTCCGTCGCCCCTAGCTTCACCGGGCCTTCTCGCCACCACAAGTGAGCCTCCCCGCGTTCTCCTCTGCCTCCCGTTGCTCGAGTAGGCCGCCGTAGCTAGCTCCCACCGCACCCGAGCTCTGTCCCCCGCCATTGTTGTAGTGCTCAAGCTCTGCGAGCGTTTGAGCACCTGTGCGTGCCACGGGTGTGCTCCAGAGCCTCACCTGCTTCGGTCCCGTGCAGTAGTTTGCTCGAAGGCGACCCGTTCGCTCGCTGCCATTGCCGCCCGAAAGAACTTCCGCTGCCGTCGACGTAGCGCTCAGCTCAGACCACCGCAGCTCGACCTGATGCCCGGAACGGATCGGCGACGACCTCAGCTCGCGGTAGCAAGAAACGACGTTCGATTTGACCCACCACACGCGAAACCCGAGCGACGCCTCCGTTTCGGGAGCTCGCCGGAGCCCCTCCGGTGGCCGGACGGCGCCGCCGCCTACGTGGCCTGGCTGGGGCCACTGCCAGGGTCACTGACCAGTGGGTCCCGCGGGCCCAGTTGACCGTTTGACCGGGTCAACCTGCTGACTGGACCTGGTCCAGTCAATGACAGGTGGGGCCCGACCCCCCCTGTGTATGACATGTGGGCCCAGCCCCCTTTTTAATTAATTAAGTTAGTTTAATTAATTCTGTTAATTAGTTTAACCTAATTAGGCACTGAGAGATGGGGCCCACCCCTTTAACTAACCTATTTAGTTTAATTTAATTTTTGTTTAGCCCACTGTCTATGACAGGTGGGGCCCAGCTGTCAGGTTTGACCTGAGACAGCTGGGTTGACTGCTGATGTCAGCATGACATCATGCTGACGTCATAAATGCATTTATTGAATTAAGCTTAATTATGTTTATTTCAGAATATTAATAAAACTTTAAAAATTAATATAAAATAATCCGTAACTCGGATGAAAATAATTTATACATGAAAGTTGATCAGAAAAATCCCACGAATCCGAATACGCTGTCTGTTCATCTGTCACATGCTCCTAGCATGATGAACATGGACATTTTGGCGTTAGGATCATCTGTCCGGTAGTAGCCCGAGACCCGAAAAATATCGTCAGATATTCTTCCGACCCGTCCGCGACGTGTAGTACTGCGTTAGTGCATGCCTAGCCCTGCATATTGCCATGTCATGCATCGTGTTGCATCTGTGCTTTATATTTATTGTTTCTTCCCCCCTCTTCTCTCCGGTAGACCCCGAGACTGACGGTGCTGCCGGGTACGACTACACCGTTGACGATCAGCCTTTTGCCGCATAGCAGCAAGGCAAGCAACCCCCCCTTGAGCATTCCGATATCGCCCATTCTTCCCTCTTATCCTTGCATTAGATTTTGCTACTGTATTAGCTAGCTCCTATTTCTGATGCATAGCCTATTTTTGATAAACTGCTACCATACCTGCAATCATATCAACTGCTTAGTATAGGTTGATCAGTGAATCCCCAGTGACCCCTTAGTCCCAGTTGCCCCTGCTTCTTCATCGACGACTCGAAGACTCGGTCAACCGACCGACGAGCCAGGCCCCTCACATCACCGCACACCCCTTAGTTGTACGACTCTGCAGGGCTACTATCGAGTACCGAGGGTGACACCTCATGAAGTACTCATGATGTTAACTCTGTAGTGCAGCTAGTCGGTCGTGGTTATCGAGGGTGATTCCTCCTTCGCCGCTCCCGACGATGACTCTGTCGTGCAACCCCTCAAGTGTGGGACCCTCGAGGGTGATTCCTCTAAGTCCACCTTGACGGTTTTCATCGAGCGGGACCCTTTGAGGGTGATTCCTCAGGTTCCGTCTTGATGTTTTATACACACAGTTACTATGACCTGGTTACAGAAACATGTTGGTGATGGGTCGGCCCTGAGGGGTACCCACGGTTTGATGACGATGAGGCGTGGACGGGCAGGAGAGGCCCTTGCCACACATCCTCGAGACGGGGCGACGGGACCGCAATTTATGGGTCGCGCTTGCCCCGCATTAATAAAATGCTAATGGGTTGAGTATTTCATCTGAGTTGGGTCGTTGGCCTTTTTACGCACCAAACCATTGCGCGGGAGAAGTTATGGGTACTCAGCGTCGTTGTATCAGCCGAAGCTCTTCGGACGCCAGCAATGGAGGGGCGCGCGCCCGAGTGGCTTGGACGGTGCAGCTCTTGGACTAGAGTGTACTAGGGCTGACCTCGGCGGTGTACGCATCGTGCAGGAGCGCGTAGGGCAAGTGGGCCCACGACCCCTGTGTGCTTAGGATTTAGACCGGTGGGCTGGCCTCTCTGTTGAGCCTAGGTGGGGTGACGACGTGCTGCTATCCCGAGGCCGGGCATGACCCAGGAAAGTGTGTCCGGCCGGAGGTGATCAGGCGTGTTGGAAATGCAGTGCACCCCTGCAGGGATGAATTCATCTATTCGAATAGCCGTGTCCACGGTAACAGGACGACTTGGAGTTGTACCTTGACCTTCTACAACTAAAATTGTGACTTTAAATTTGAAATGAATGTTGGCTCCGAGATTGCTTTCTCGCAGGGAGTCGAGGAAGAATCTCTGGGCGTGGTTACTTAAACAAATTGCTACAATAATATGACTATATATGAGATACGAGTCTACTCTCTTCTAATGCTGCAAGATGCTAGTCTTCGATAGGACTAGGCCTTCCCCTCATTCTTGCTTTCTGCAGTCAGTCCAGATATAACCCCACATCCCTTGATAATGATGCATACCTAGCATAGTTCTGATGTCAGTCTTGCGAGTACTTTGGATGAGTACTCACCGCTGCTTTGCTTTCTCTTTCCCCCTCGATACGATTCTGCGTTCAGACGACGGAGCCCAGGAGATGGAGTATGCCGGAGACGACTACTACACCACTGATGGAGCCTACTACTACGTGGAGAGTGCCGACGCTCAGGAGTAGTTAGGAGGTTCCCAGGCAGGAGGCCTCGCCTCTTTCGATCCGCTGCTTATGTTTGTGCTAGCCTTCTTAAGGCAAAACTTGTTTAACTTATGTTTGTACTTAGATATTATTTGCTTCCGCTGACTCGTGCTTGTCGAGCTTTGTATTCGAGCCCTCGAGGCCCCTGGCTTGTAATATGAAGCTGTATGACTTTAATTTGTGTCTAGTGTTGTGTTGTGATATCAATCAATGAGTCCCTAATCTTGGTCGTACGCATTGCGTGTTTGATTAGCGTACGGTCGAAATCGGGGGCGTCACAGGAATCCCCAAGCTTGAACTCTTGTCTCTCCGTATTCTTCTTATATCGATACCTCCTCGATCTTCGAACACTTCATTCACACAAAACTTAGCAAAACCCTCGTGAGATCCGTTAGTATAATAAAGCAAAATACTACTTTAAGTACTGTTGTGAACACATTCCAAATTCATATTAGCATTATATCTACTGTAGTCCAACTTCACCATGGTTCATACCCCCTGATACTACCCATAGATTCATCAAAATAAGAGAACAATGCATAGAAAACAGAATCTGTCAAAAACAGGACAGTCTGTAGCAATCTGGAAACTTCGTATACTTCTGTAACTCAAAAAATTCTGAAAATTTAGGAAAAATTAAAAAATTTGTATATAAGTACTGTGTAAAAATTTCAGAAACTTTTGACATTCCAGTAAGAAATGTAAATTCATGCACTACAGTCAAAGTTTCTGGTTTTGCACCGCACAAAGCAAACAAGCAATCTAATCATCCTAAAAGCAAATCTTGGCACATTATTTTTATAATACAATGGATATATACAAGGGGATAATTATTTTTGAGAAACTTCCATGAAAAATTCTACATTGTTTCCATGAGCATGAACACAAGTGTTCAAGGTCGACCCTCACTTCTCCAATGCACAACCTTCCAATCACTTCTCTTTTTGAAAAACTTCTTAGGCATAAGAGGCAAGTAATTCTTTTTGTATTTTTTCATTATTTAATTTTTTTGTATGTTTCACCCACAACTAAAGAAAGCAAAAAGGGAAAACAAAATCTACTTAGTGAAGAAAGCAAACATGCACACACGGGAATATCAACCCCACGCTATTGCTCCCCGGCAAGGGCGCCAGAAAAGAGCTTGATAATCCCCATGTGCAAGGAATCGTCGTAGCAATTTCCAAAGGTGGAAGGGATAAGTATGGAGTGTCGAACCCACAAGGAGCTAAAGGTAAGATCAATATTCTCTCAAGTCTTATCTGCCACTGATACGACTCTACGTACGCCGAACGTTTGCTTCCAACTAGAAACGAGAAATAAAACTACGTTGTGGGTATGAAGAGAATAGCTTTGCATGATAATGGAGAACTAAAATATAAAAATAGGTGCTTTTATCATAAAGTTAGAATATATTACAATATATTACAAACAACGAGTGTGGAATAATGATGGGTCGGTGTGCGGAACTTCCGATCTAGGTTTCTTTCTGGAGTTTTCTGGATTTTTAGGAGTGCTTGGCGTCGAAATCAAGTCAGGGAGGTTCCCGAGGGACCCACAAGCCAGGGGGCGCGCCCTAGGGGGGGGCGCGTCCCGTAGGCTTGTGACTGCCTCGGGACTCCTCTCCGGTATCTTTTTGCTCCGGTATTTTTTATATTTTCCAAAAATATTCTCCGTAAATTTTCAGCCCATTCCGAGAACTTTTATTTCTGCACAAAAACAACACCACGGTAGCTCTGCCGAAAACAGCGTTAGTCTGGGTTAGTTCTAATCAAATCATACCAAAATCATATAAAATTATTGTAAACATGGCATGAATACTTCATAAATTATAGATACGTTGGAGACGTATCAAATCTCAAATGGTAGGTTCCAGTCAGATGGTTGAACAATAGGTGCGGAAATTAAAGCTTTCTGAAGTTTTTCAAAAGCTTCTACACAGTCATCATCAAAAACAAAAGGAAACTCTTTTTGGAGAAGATTAGTTAGTGGCCTAGAAATCTTTAATGAAACGTCTATAAAAACCAGCATGACCAAGGAAACTTCTTATTCCTTTGATATCTTTGGGGCATGGCATCTTCTCAATGGCGTCCAGTTTAGCTTTGTCCACTTCAATACCCCGCTCAGAAATTTTATGCCCAAGTACTATGCCTTCATTCACCATAGAATGGCACTTCTCAAAATTCAAAACAACATTAGTTTCTTCACATCTCTACAAAACCCGATCAAGTTTGCTCAAGCAATCATCAAAAGAAGTCCCATAAATGAAAAAATCATCCATGAAAACCTCAACAATCTTTTCACAAAAATCCGAGAATATAGCCATCATACATCTTTGAAAGGTAGCAGGTGCATTACATAAACCAAAAGGCATACATCTATAAGCATACGTTCCAAAAGGGCAAGTAAAAGTTGTTTTCTCTTGATCCTCTTTTGACACAGGTATTTGAGAAAAACCAGAATATCCATCAAGAAAGCAAAAGTGTGTGTGCTTAGATAATCTTTCTAACATTTGATCGATAAAAGGTAAAGGGTAATGATCTTTCCTAGTAGCTTTTTTTAATTTCCTGAAATCAATCACCATCCTATAACCAGTTACTATTCTTTGTGGGATAAGTTCATTGTTATCATTAGGGACAACGGTTATACCTCCTTTCTTAGGAACACAATGTACATGACTTACCCATCTATTATCAGCAATAGGATAAATTATACTTGTCTCCAGAAGCTTTAATATTTCAGTTCTTACCACTTCCTTCATCTTAGGGTTTAAGCGGCGTTGATGGTCAACAACAGGTTTAGCATCCGGTCCATATTAATCTTGTGCTGACATAGAGTGGGAGTAATGCCCTTAAGATCATCGAGAGTATATCCAATAGCAGCCCGGTGCTTCTTTAGAGTTTTAAGTAATCTCTTTTCTTCATGCTCTGAAAGGTTAGCACTGATAATAACAGGGTATATCTTCTGTTCATCAAGGTAAGCATATTTCAAAGTATCAGGTAAAGTCTTTAACTCAAACACGAGATCTCCCTTAGGTGGAGGGGGATCCCCTAAAATATCAACCGGTAAGTTGTGTTTAAGCATAGGCGCTTGTTTCAGAAATATATCATCTATTTCATTTCTCTCATTCATATGCATATCGTTTTCATGGTCTAGTAAATATTGTTCTAACGGGTCGGTAGGAGGTACGACAATAGAAGCAAGACCAATAATCTCATCTTTGCTTGGTAATTCTTTCTCATGTGGTTGTTTACTAAACTTGGAGAAATTAAATTCATGAGACACATCGCCAAAGCTTACTTTAACCTTCTCAGTAGCACAATTAATTTCAGCATTAACAGTATTCAAGAAAGGTCTACCAAGGGACAAAAGTTATCTTGTTCTGAACCAAGTACTAGAAAATCAGTGGAGTACTTGACCTTTCCACACAAGACTTCAACATCTCTAACGATCCCAAGTGGTGTAATAGTGTCTCTATTTGCAAGTTTAATAGTAACATCAATGTCCTCAAGCTCAGAAGGTGCTATGTCATTCATAATTTCTTGGTATAAGGTAAAAGGTATAGCGCTAACGCTAGCACCAATATCACACAAGCTGTGATAACAATGATCCCCAATTTTAACCGAAACCACCGGCATGCCATCAACTGGTTTATTTTTATCTAGTTCATCTTGCTTACGTCTAACAGGTTTTACAATTCTACTAGTTTCATCACAGAAGTAGATAACATTATCAACTAGAAGATCCTTAACCATAGCAACTTTAGGCTCAACATTTATTTGTGTAAGAGGTGTAGGTGTCCTAGCATGACTTTTATTAACCACAGTTGTAGCTTTAGCGTGTTCCTTAATTCTAACAGGGAAAGGTGGCTTCTCAATGTAAGCAGTAGGAACAATTGGATCAACATGGCTAACAATTATTTCTTCCTTCTCAATTTTAATAGGTTTCTCTAATTGCTTTTCAATGGGAGGATGGTATTTAAACCACTTCTCCTTGGGGAGATCAACATGAGTAGCAAATGATTCACAGAAAGAAGATACTATCTCAGAGTCAAGGCCATATTTATTACTCAACTTGTAACAATCATCAGTTTCCATAAAAGATTGAACACAATCAAACTTAAGCTTTATACCTGACTCTTTACCTTTGTCGAGTTCCCAATATTCGAAGTTGCGTTTAATTCTTTCTAGAAGATCCCATTTGAATTCAATAGTCCTCTTCATGAAGGAACCAGTAGAAGAAGAATTGAGTAGTGCTTGATCATCATGAGAAAGCCGAGCATATTTTTTTTGCATAATAGAACTTCTTGAAATCTCATGGTTGGGGCAGGTGTGCATCATAGATTTAAGCCTTCCCCAAGCTTGATCGATACTTTATCCTTCACGAGGCCAACAATTATGAATAAAATTCTGATCACGGTGAACTAGATGCATAGGATAAAACTTCTGATGAAATTCCAGCTTCAAGCGATTCCAGTCCCATGATCCAATATCGCCCAATAGCCTGTACCACATTAATGCCTTTCCCTAAAAAGACAAAGGGAAAACTTTCTTCTTAACTTTGTCTCCAGACAATCCTGCAAGCTGAAATAATCCACAAACTTCATCGACAGATATCAAGTGATAATCAGGATGAGTCGTTCCATCATATGGGTGTAATAAGCATTTTTCAAGCATACCCGAATGAATCACATAATAAATATTTTCAATAGGTTCAGTAGGTTGAGGAACAATTTCCTCATCTTCAGTTCGGGGCGAAGATGCCCCGAACAAGCCACTTAAAGGGTGACCGTTCATAGCGACAAGCAACAGTAAATTTCAGCACGTATAGAAAATGTTTTCTTGCCAATTCCAGTTACCAAATGCGCTTCACTCCCTGGAAACAGCGCCACAAAAGAGTCTTGATGACCCACAAGTATAGGGGATAAATCGTAGTCCTTTCAATAAGTAAGAGTGTCGAACCAAACGAGGAGCAGAAGGAAATGATAAGCGGTTTTCAGCAAGGTATTCTCTGCAAGTGTTGTAAGTAATGACAGTAGATAGTTTTGTACCAAGATAAATCGTAACAAGTGACAAGGAACAATAGTAGCAAAGGTGCAGGAAGATAGTCCAATCCTTTTTGTAGCAAAGGACATGCCTGAAAGTACTCTTATATTAAGCAAGCGCTCCCGAGGACACAAGGGAATTCTGTCTAGTCATGTTCATCATGTTGAGTTGATTCGCGTTCTCTACTTTGATAATTTGATATGTGGGTGGACCGGTGCTAAGGTGTTGTTCTTACTTGAACTAACAACCTACTTATGATTACCCCCTCTCGCAAGCATCTGCAACTACGAAAGAAGAATTAAGATAAATCTAACCATAGCATGAAACATGTGGATCCAAATCAGCCCCTTATGAAGCAACGCATAAACTGGGGTTTAAGCTTCTGTCACTCTAGCAACCCATCATCTACTTGTTACTCCACAATGACTTCCCTTAGGCCGATAGCATGGTGAAGTGTCATGTAGTCGACGTTCACATGACACCACTAAGAGAAATAACAACATACATGTCATCAAACTATCGAACGAATACCAACTTCACATCATTACTTATAACATGACTTCTCCCATGTCCTCAGGAACAATAGTAACTACTCACACCTCATCAACATGTTCAAGATCAGAGGTGCAATAATAATAATTAAGGATCTAAACATAATAGTTTTGAGGCAAAGATTGAATACAAGAGATGAACTAGGGTTGGAGATGAGATGGTGCTGGTGAAGATGTTAATGAAGATTGGTCCTCCCATGAAGGAGGAAGCATTGGTGATGACGATGGCTTTGATCTCCCCCTCCTGGAGAGGGATTTCCCCGGCAGACTGACTGCCGGAGTGAAAAAGCGCCTCTGCCCAGGTTTCCGCCTCGACACGGCGGCGTTTCATCCCGAAAGGTTGCTTATGATTTTTTCTAGGGTAAAACACACCATATAGGAGAAGAGGGGCGTCGGGAGGCCAACCAGGGCCCCACCACACATCAGGGCGCGACCTGGGGGGTGGTCGCGCCCTGTTGGCTTGTGCCTGGCGGGTGGCCCTCCTCTGGTATATTTTTGTCCCATAAATTCACATATATTCAATAAAAATTCCTCGTGAAGTTTCAGGTCATTTGGAGTCTGGTGATTTTTCTGCCTTTTTCTCGGTTTTCCAGTCCAGAATTCTAGTTTCCAGATAATTCCCTCTTTGTGATGTACCTTGCATATTCAGAGCGAAAGGGCATAAGAATTGTATGATAATGGGGAATAATGGACAAGAATAACACAAATATGAATAAGAAATCATGATGCAAAATGGACGTATCAAGAGGCGAGGAAGGTATTCATACAGCGCCCACGGTATAATCTTGAAGTCTTCCTCAAGAGGATGAAGGATGGGCGGGCAACCATCCACAGGCACTGGCATAAAGTTGCAAGGACCTTCGACATCTGCGAAGGCTCAATATTTGCCTTCTGCTTCAAAAAAATTCTAGACGAGTTTCATTTGTCTATTTACCGTATATGATGCTATTTTCCAAAGGTTTTAGATGTTGCATGTGAAACTCGGTCCTGTCGTGTAATTGGGTAGCTAGGTAGTATATGCCTATGTGATGTTGTACTCTGATATATTTCAATTATGAAATACTGGTTGCCGTAATACGAACTGAAATATATTGTGTGCTTCATATGAAGTGTCAATTTGTTTACTAGCTGGATTATAAATAATAGAGAAATTAGCCTGATTATTGGGGTTTCATATTGCAGACGGTTTGTCATAGAATACCATGATTGATGACCTGAACAAACCAAAAGGGTTTCTAGAAAATTTGTGTGTTGGATCAGTAAAAAATCACACATGACTTCCGGCCGAAAACTGTGTGCGTTAGAACACCCATTCGTAAACGTTTTCACGTAAAACGTGTGTGTGGTGGACAGCCCTATGCCAAACAGTTTCTTCTACGCACCGTGCCTGATGGCCACCCCTAACACAGACGATGTTATGCAGAAAATTGTGTGTGATGTAGAATACGAACGGAAACGTACGTCTGGGATTCACTGTGTGGGATGCTAAGCACATCTCACACGACTTCCCCAATATATGTGTTTGTGATGGCCCTTCCAATCGCACACGACATATTTTTGCCCATCGCGTGTGACCGGGCACAGCCATCGCCGACGGGTTTTCCGTGTCATGTGGAATAGGCCCCCCTATCGTCCACACATGCAAGGCGACAGTTTGAGACTACGTCACGGAAAGGGGTTAAAAACCGTTTCTATAGCAGGCGCCTGCACAAGTGCTCTCTTGCATGTTTCATTCACTATTCTTATGTCAGCATCATTGAAATCATCATGCCTAGCTAAAACGCTTTGAATTAAATCTCTTGTTGGGAGACAACCCAATATTTATCCTTCCTATTTTTGTGTGTTCACATGATTACTCTATTGTAGTACTCATATTTTGTGTCTTTTATTTCAATTATGTGTCAAGTAAAGCCTTTGGGATAGTATGGATACTTGTTGATTTGATTCTGTGCAAAAACATAAACTTTTGTGTCCAGTATATGAATTCTCGGTTTTACTAGAGCATGAAAATATTCTGGAAGTTTTACACAGTATTTCTCTGCAAATTGCCTACATTTTCCTAAATTTTCAGAATTTTCAGAGATAGGGAAGTTTGGGGTTTCGGGGGGCAGTTTCGAAACCTCGTCACAGGAGCAGCCGCTATAAACGTGGTAACCTTTACAATTATCATATCAGCCGCCCAAGTAGCAATAAAACCCATAACCACCCTTATGTGCCAAAGTATTACTTATTCACATAATTTATGTCAAGAAACGCATATTTATAACTTATCATACATCGGGTCAGGCTAGATTTTGGTCAAGTTTGCAAAGGCTCGATCCTGAAACCACGAGTCCGTGGCTGGCCCAAAGCATAAAAATAGTTTTTTTCTCAAGCCCAAGCATGACCCAAAAAGCAGCCTGATCCGAACACCGTGTATCAACAAACACATGTGAAAACTCAACTCACAAATCAGGAAAACAAACGGCCGAGCACAACCCGAAAACTCTTTTGGGTTGTAAAATGAAGCCTGAGCCTGGCCTGAAAGGCAAGCCCGACCCGGTCCTTTATGGACCGGCCGTCGGGACAACCCATGACCAGGTTTACGCGTATCCACACGGCAACACATGAATTTATGGAATATATATGAGCTATCTATATTTGTTGTCGCAACGATTTATACCTAAGATATGCACATCAATATGTTTCAATCGCCAGCATAGCAAATATTCAATATTAATATTACAGTCGTATACTTAAATGTGGTGGAGTAAGGGGCATCCAAGGACGAAGTGAGGGGTGGGTGAGCCACAGCCATGGCTCCACCCTTCCTCGTGCTCAGCTTTTTTTTCTTTCGAAGACACCACTAGATTATTGGAACAAAATGCTCTAAATTTATATGTTTGCCCACTTTCAATGTTTTTCTTTTTTCATGGCCCCCTTTGCAAAAGATTCCTAGCCCAGCCCCTTGGGTGCATTGATGCAAATGCAAATACTACATGTAGCTCTATACGTAATAAAAACACACACATAAACCCATTAGTTGTATATGAATTTACTTACAATATTTTCACCATATTTTATATTTTAAAAGAAAACACAGTAAATAATCAGTAAATTTGAACAAAACTCTTCGCAAAAAAATGTGAATTACACTCGTCGCAAAAGCAAAACAAAATGAGTTCGTGGTGTGACCATCTTCTTCCAAAATTAATTACAGGGTGCTTGAGCTCATCACTTGCATGTTCTCAACTATAAACTATAAAAGGAAAAAAGCTACAGGTTTTGGAAATCATAGTTATCCTCATCAACGAGGGTTGTTTCGGGGTTACGGGCGGTAATTTTGAAGAATCGTCACAGGGGCAGTCGCTAAAAACGTGCTAACCTTTACAATTATCATATCAGCACCCCTAGAAGCAATAAAACCCATAACCACCTTATGTGTCAAAGTCTTACTTATTCACATAATATATATCAATATACGAGCATTTAAAACTGATCATACACCAGGTCGCCCAGGTTTTGGTCAAGCTGGCAAAAGATCGATCCTTAAACCACAAGCCCGAGGCCAGCCCAAAGCATAAAAATAGCTCTTTTCTCAAGCCCAAGCTTGACCCGAAAACCATCTTGATCCGAACACCATGTTTCAACCAACACATGTGAAAGCTCAACTACCCCCTAAAAAAATGTGAAAGCTCAACTAAAAAATCAGGAAAATGAAAGGCCGAGCCCAACCGGAATACTCTGCCGGGTTGTAAAATGAAGCTCGAGCCTGGCCTGAAAGGCAAGACTTACCCTGTCATTTATGGATCGGGCGTCTGGACAACCCATGACCAGGTTTACATGTATCCAGACGCCAACGTATGAATTTATGGAATATATATGACATATCTATATTTGGTATCGCAAAGATTTATACCAAAGATATGCACAACAATACGTTTCAATCACCAGCGCATAACAAATATTCGATATTGATATTCTCATCGCAAATGTAAATGCGGTGGAATAAGGGGCATCCAAGGACAAAGCGAGGGGTGGGCGAGCCGGAACCATGGCTCCCCCATTCCCCATGCTCAATTTTTTCTTCTTCGAAAACACCCATATATTGTTAGAATAAAATGCTCCAAATTTACATGTTTGCTCCCTTTCAATGTTCTACTTCTTTCATAGCCCCCTTCGCATCAGATTCCTAGCCCAGCTCCTTGGGGGCATCGATACGAATGTAAATACTGCATATAGCACTATATGTAATAAAAACCACTGAAACCCATTAGGTGTATATGAATTTACTTACAATATTTTCACCGTTTTTATATTTTAAAAGAAAACACAATAAATAATCAGTAAATTTGAACCACACTCTTTGCAAAAAATGTGAATTACACTCGTCGCAAAAGCAAAGCAAAATGAGTTCGTGGTGTGACCATCTTGTTCCAAAATGAATTACAAAGTGCTTAAGTTCATCGGTCGCATGTTCTCAACTATTAACTATAAAAAGAAAAGGCTGCAGGTTCTGGAAATCGTAGTTATCCTCAGCAACGAGGGTTGTTTCGGGGTTACGGGCGGCAATTTCGAAACATCGTCGCACGAGCAACCGCTAAAAATGTGCTAACCTTTACAATTATCATATCAGCCCCTAGAAGCAATAAACCCCGTCATCACCTATATGTGCCAAAGTCTACTTATTCACATAATTTATTTCAAGACACACGCATTTAAAACCAATAATACATCAGGTCGGGCCAGGTTTTTGTCAAGCTTGCGAAAGCTTGATCCTGAGACCACAAGCCTTACGCCGACCCAAAGCATAAAAATAGCTCTTTTCTCAAGCCCAAGCTTGACTCGAAAAGCATCCCGATACGAACATCGTGTTTCAACCAACACATGTTAAAGCTCAACTACCCCTAAAAATGTGAAACCTCAACTCGAAAATATGGAAAACGAAAAGTCGAGCCCAACCCGAATACTCTACCGAGTTGTAAAATGAAGTCCGAGCCTGGCCTGAAAGGAAAGACCGACCCGATCGTTAATGGATCGGGTGTCGGGACAACCCATGACCAGGTTTACGCGTATCCACATGCCAACGCATGAATTTATGGAATATATATCAGATATCTATATTTGGTGTCGCAAAGATTTATACCAAAGATATGAACATCAATACGTTTCAATCACCAGCGCATAGCAAGTATTTGATATTGATATTCCAGTCGCAAACGTAAATGCGGTGGAATAAGGGCCATCCAAGGACGAAGCGAGGGGTGCGAGAGCCGGAGCCATGGCTCCCCCCTTCCCCGTACTCAACTTTTTTTCTTCGAAAACACCCATGGATTGTTGGAATAAAATGCTCTAAATTTATATGTTGGCCCCCTTTCAATGTTTTACTTCTTTCATAGCCCCCTTTGCATAAGATTCCTAGGCCAGACCCTTGGGGGCATCGATGCGAACGCAAATACCGCATATAGCACTATATGTAATAAAAAACGCCGAAACTCATTAGTTGTATATGAATTTACTTACAATATTTTCACCATCTTTTATATTTTAAAAGAAAACACAGTAAATAATCAGTAAATTTGAACCGCACTCTTTGCAAAAAAATGTGAATTACACTCGTCGCAAAAGCAAAGAATAATGAATTCATGGTGTGACCATCTAGTTCCAAAATGAATTACAAAATGCTTGAGTTCATTAGTTGCATGTTCTCTACTATCATCCACTATAAAAGAAAAAGTTGTGGTTTCTGGAAATCATAGTTATTCTCAGCAACGAGGGCTGTTTTGGGGTTACATGCGGCAATTTCGAAACATCATCGCAGGAGCAACCGCTAAAAACGTGATAACCTTTACATCTATCATATCAGCCCCCTAGAAGCAATAAACCCCATAACCACCCTTATGTGCCAAAGTCTTACTTATTCACATAATTTATATCAAACACGCGCATTTAAAAATTAAAACTGATCACACATCGGGTCGGGCAAAGTTTTGGTCAAGCTTGCAAAACCTCGATCCTGAAACCACAAGCCAGAGGCCGACCCCAAGCATAAAAATAGCTCTTTTCTCATGCCCAAGCTTGACCCGTAAAACAGCCCGATCCGTACACCATGTTTCAACCAACACATGTGAAAGCTCAACTACCCCTAATTTTTTTTGAAAGGTCAACTAAAAAATCAGGAAAACGAAATGCCGAGGCCAACCCGAATCCTCTTCCGGGTTCTAAAAATAAGCCCGAGCCTGACCTGGAAGGCAATACCGACCCAGTCGTTTATGGATCGGACGTCAGGACAACCCATGACCAGGTTTACACATATCCACATGGCGACGCGTGAATTTATGGAATATATATTAGACATCTATATTTCGTGTCGCAAAGATGTATATCAAAGATATGCACATCAATACGTTTCAATCCCCAACGCCTAGCAAATATTCTATATTGATATTCCAGTCACAAACATAAATGCGGTGGAATAAGGGGCATCCAAGGACGAAGCGAGGGGTGGGCGAGCCGGAGCCATGGCTGCCCCCCTTCCCCATGCTCAACTTTTTTTTCGAAAACACCCCTAGATTGTTAGAACAAAATGCTCTAAATTTATATGTTTGCCCCCTTTCAATGTTTTACATTTTTCATAGACACCTTTGCATAAGATTCCTAGGCCAAATCTCGGGGGCATCAATGCGAACGCAAATACTGCATATAGCACTGTATGTAATAAAAATACAGAAACCCATTAGTTGTATACGAATTTACTTACAATATTTTCATCGTCTTTTATATTTTAAAATAAAACACAATGAATAATCAATAAATTTGAACCACATTTTTCAGAAAAAAATGTGAATACACTCGACGCAAAAGCAAAGTAAAATGAGTTCATGTTGTGACCATCTTGTTCCAATGAATTACATAGTGCTTGAGTTCATCACTTGTATGTTCTCAACTATCAACTATAAAAATAAAAAGTTTCATGTTTTGGAAAGCGTAGTTATTATCCTTAGCAACGAGGGGCGTTTCAGGGTTTCACGCGGCAATTTCGAAACCTTGTCGGAGGAGCAGCCGCTAAAGACGTGCTAACATTTACAATCAGCAAACCAACACCCCCTAGAAGCAACAAACCCCATAACTGCCCTTGACCAAAGTTCTCACGCCCCACCAGCAGTTGTCCACAATAACCTACAACCATAGGGCCCAATTGTCAACCTCCCCATTTATAAATTCCTCACCAACCCGAGCCGCTGCCCCCGCACCAAGCAGAAAAAATAATCTCCCTCCACTCCCCGCTCCGAGTCGCGTCGCGTGAGGAGAAAGGAAGGGAAGCTAAAAAGGTAAGGGTGTCCCCGCGAATCCCATCGGAACTCCTCCAATTCACGTAATTTACATCAAGATACGCGCATTTAAAACTGATCATACATCGGGTCGGGCCAAGTTTTGGTCAACCTTGCAAAAGCTCGATCCTGAAACCACAAGGCTGAGGCCGTCCGAAAACATAAAAATATATCTTTTCTCAAGACCAATCTTGACCCAAAAAGCATCCCGATCCGAACACTGTGTTTCAACCAACACATGTGAAAGCTCAAGTACCCCTAATTTTTTTTGAAAGCTCAACTAAAAAAATCAGGAAAACGAAAGGCCGAGCCCAACCCGAATACTCTTTCGGGTTGTAAAAAGAAGCTCGAGCCTAGTGTGAAAGGCAAGACCGACCCGGTCGTTAATAGATCGGGCGTCAGGACAACCCATGACCGGGTTTATGCGTATCCACACGCGAGCGCATGAATTTATGTAATATATATGAGATATCTATATTTGGTGTCGCAAAGATTTATATCAAATATATGCACATCAATATGTTTCAATCCCCATCGCATAACAAATATTTGATTTTGATATTCCAGTCACAAACGTAAATGCGGTGGAATAAGTGGCATCCAAGGACGATGCGAGGGGTGGGCGAGCCGGAGCCATGGTTGTCCCCTTCCCCGTGCTCAACTTTTTTTTGAAAACAGCCCTAAATTGTTAGAACAAAATGCTCTAAATTCATATGTTTGCCCCCTTTCAATGTTTTACATTTTTCATAGCCCCCTTTGCATAAGATTCTTCGCCCAACTCCTGGTGGCATCAATGCGAACGCAAATACTGCATATAGCATTGTATGTAATAAAAATACAGAAACCCATTAGTTGTATATGAATTTACTTACAATATTTTCAACGTATTTTATATTTTAAAAGGAAACACAATAAATAAGCAATAAATTTGAACCACGCTCTTAAAAAAATATGTGAATTACATTCAACGCAAAAGCAAAGCAAAATGAGTTCATGGTGTGACCATCTTGTTCCAAAATGAATTACATAGTGCTTGAGTTCATCACTTGTATGTTCTCAACTATCAACTATAAAAATAAAAAGTTACAGGTTCTGGAAAGCGTAGTTATTATCCTTATCAACGAGGGTCGTTTCGGGGTTTCAGGCGGCAATTTCGAAACCTCGTCGTAGGAGCAGCCGCTAAAGACGTGCTAACATTTACAATTAGCAAACCAACACCCCCTAGAAGCAACAAACCCCATAACCGCCCTTGACCAAAGTTCTCACGCCCCACCCGCAGCTGTCCACAATAACCTACAACCATAGGGGCCCAATTGTCAACCTCCCCGTTTATAAATTCCCCACCAACCCGAGCCGCTGCCCCGCACCAAGTAGAAAAAATCTCCATCCACTCCCCGCTCCGAGTCGCGTCGTGTGAGGAGAAAGGAAGGGAAGCTAAAAAGTTAAGGGCGTCGCCGCGAATCCCATCGGAACTCCTCCAATTCACGTAATTTAAATCTAGATACGCGCATTTAAAACTGATCGTACATCGGGCCGGGCCAAAGTTTTTGTCAAGCTTGCAAAAGCTCGATCCTGAAAACACAAGCCTGAGGCCATCCCAAAACATAAAAATATCTCTTTTCTCAAGACCAAGCTTGACCCGAAAAGCAGCCCGATCCGAACACCGTGTTTCAACCAACACATGTGAAAGCTCAACTACCCCTAATTTTTTTTGAAAGCTCAACTAAAAAATCAGGAAAACGAAAGGCCGAGCCCAACCCGAATACTCTTCCGGGTTGTAAAGAGAAGCCCGAGCCTAGCCTGAAAGGCAAGACCGACCCGGTTGTTTATAGATCGGGCATCAGGACAACCCATGACCGACCCGGTTGTGTATCCACACGCGAGCGCATGAATTTATGGAATATATATGAGATATCTATATTTGGTGTCGCAAAGATTTATATCAAAGATATGCACATCAGTACGTTTCAATCCCCAACACATAGCAAATATTCGATATTGATATTTCAGTCGCAAATGTAAATGCGGTGGAATAAGGGGCATCCAAGGACGAAGCGAGGGGTGGGCGAGCCGGAGCCATGGATGCCCCCCTTCCCCTGCTCAACTGTTTTTTTCCGAAAACACCCCTAGATTGTTAGAACAAAAATGCTCTAAATTTATATGTTTGCCCCCTTTCAATGTTTTACGTTTTTCATAGCCCCCTTTGCATAAGATTCCTATCCCAACGCGTGGGGGCATCAATGCAAACGCAAATACTGCATATAGCACTATATGTAATAAAAAAAATACAGAAACCCATTAGTTATATAAGAATTTACTTACAATATTTTCATCGTCTTTTATATTTTAAAAGAAAACACAATAAACAGTTTGTAAATTTGAACCACACTCTTTAGAAAAAAATGTGAATTACACTCGATGCCAAAGCAAAGCAAAATGAGTTCATGGTGTCACCATCTTGTTCCAAAATGAATTACAGAGTGCTTGAGTTCATCACTTGTATGTTCTCAACTATCAACTATAAAAATAAAATGTTGCAGGTTCTGGAAAGCATAGTTATTATCCTTAGCAACCAGGGTCATTTTGGGGTTTCGAACGACAATTTCGAAACCCCGTCGCAGGAGCAGCCGCTAGAAATGTGCTAACATTTATGATCAGCAAACCAACACCCCTAGAAGCAACAAACCCCATAACCGCCCTTGACCAAAGTTCTCACGCCCCACCAGCAGCTGTCCAGAATAACCTACAACCGCAGGGGCCCAATTGTCAACCTCCCCGTTTATAAATTCCCCACCAACCCGAGCCGCTTCCCTCGCACCAAGCAGAAAAAATCTTCCTCTGCTCCCCGTTCCGAGTCACGTCGCGTGAGGAGAAAGGAAGGGAAGCAAAAAAGGTAAGGGTCTCCCCGCGAATACCACCGGAACTCCTCCAATTCACATAATTTATATCAAGATACGCGCATTTAAAATTAATCATAGATCGGGTCGGGCCAAGTTTTGGTCAAGCTTGCAAAAGCTCGATCCTGAAACCACAAGACAGAGGCCGGCCCAAAGCATAAAAATAGCTCTTTTCTCAAGCCCAAGCTTGACTCGAAAAACAGCCCGATCCCAACACCATGTTTCAACCAACACATGTGAAAGCTCAACTACCCCTAAAAATGTGAAAGGTCAACTAAAAAATCAGGAAAACGAAATGCCAAGGCCAACCATATCGAATACTCTTCCGGGTTGTAAAAAGAAGCCCGAGCCTGGCCTGAAAAGTAAGACCGGCCCGATCGTTTATGGATCGGACGTCAGGACAACTCATGACCAGGTTTACACGTGTGCACACGCCAACGCATGAATTTATGGAATATATATGAGATATCTATATTTGGCACCGCAAAGATTTATAACAAAGATATGCACATCAGTATGTTTCAATCCCCAACAGATAGCAAATATTCGATATTAATATTTCAGTCGCAAACGTCAATGCGGTGGAATAAGGGGCATCCAAGGACGAAGCGAGGGGTGGGCGAGCCGGAGCCATGGCTGCCCCCCTTCCCCGTGCTCAACTTTCTTTTTCTGAAAACACCCCTAGATTGTTAGAACAAAATGCTCTAAATTTATATGTTTGCCCCCTTTCCATGTTTTACATTTTTCATAGCCCCCTTTGCATAAGATTACTAGCCCAACCCCTGGGGGCATCAATCAGGCCGAACGCAAATAATACATATAGCACTCTATGTAATAAAAAATATACGGAAACCCATTAGTTGTATACAAATTTACTTACAATATTTTCATCGTCTTTTATATTTTAAAAGAAAACACAGTAAACAATCAGTAAATTTTAACCACACTCTTCAGAAAAAAAAAGTGAATTACACTTGACGAAAAAGCAAAGCAAAATGAGTTCATGGTGTGACCATCTTGTTCCAAAATGAATTATAGAGTGCTTGAGTTCATCACTCGTATGTTCTCAACTATCAAATATGCAAATAAAAAGTTATAGGTCCTAGAAAGCGTAGTTATTATC
The DNA here is from genome assembly GCA_039707655.1 of Elymus sibiricus. NCBI lineage: Eukaryota > Viridiplantae > Streptophyta > Magnoliopsida > Poales > Poaceae > Elymus > Elymus sibiricus. Next base: position 405,435,090 of record CM077671.1, read on the forward strand.
CTTAGCAACGAGGGCCGTTTTGGGGTTTCAGGAGACAATTTTGAAACCTCATCGCAGGAGCAACGGCTAAAAACGTGCTAACATTTACAATCAGCAAACCAACACCCCCTAGAAGAAGAAAAAACCATATCCACCCTTCACCAAAGTTCTCACGCCCCACCAGCAGTTGTCCAGAATAACCTACAACCGCAGGGGCCCAATTGTCAACCTCCCCGTTTATAAGTTCCGCACCAACCGGAGCCGATGCCCCCGCACCAAGCAGGAAAAAAAACCTCCCTCCGCTCTCCGCTCTGAGTTGTGTCGTGTGAGGAGAAAGGAAGGGAAGCAAAAAAGGTAAGGGTCTCCCCGTGAATCCCACCGGAACTCCTCCAATTCACATAATTTATATCAAGATACGCGCATTTAAAACTCATCATACATCGGGTCAGGCCAAGTTTCGGTCAAGCTTGCAAAAGCTCGATCTTGAAACCACAAGCCCGAGGCCTTCCCGAAGCATAAAAATAGCTCTTTTCACAAGACCAAGCTTGACCCGAAAAGCAGCCCGATCCAAACACCGTGTTTCAACCAACACGTGTGAAAGGTCAACTACCCCTAAAAAAATGTGAAAGCTCAACTAAAAAATCAGGAAAATGAAAGGCCGAGCCCAACCCAAATACTCTTCCGGGTTGTAAAAAGAAGCCCGAGCCTGGCCTGAAAGGCAAGACCGACCCGGTCGTTTCTAGATCAGGTGTTAGGACAACCCATGACCAGGTTTATGCGTATCCACACGCCATCACATGAATTTATGGAATATATATGAGATATCTATATTTGATGTCGTAAGGATTTATATCAAAGATATGCACATCAATATGTTTCAATCCCCAACGCATAGCAAATATTCGATATTGATATTCCAGTCGCAAACGTAAATGGGGTGGAATATGGGGCATCCAAGGACGAAGCGAGGGGTGGGCGAGCCCGAGCCATGGCTCCCCCGTTCCCCGTGCTCAACTTTTTTTCTTCCGAAAACACCCCTAGATTGTTAGAACAAAATGCTCTAAATTTATACGTTTGCCCCCTTTCAATGTATTACTTTTTTCATAGCCCCCTTTGCATAAGATTCCTAGCCCAACCCGTGGGGGCATAAATGCAGACACAAAAACAGAGAAACCCATTAGTTGTATACGAATTTACTTACAATGTTTTCATCGTTGATTATATTATAAAAGAAAACACAGTAAACTATCGGTAATTTGAACCACACCCTTCTCATAAAAAAATGTGAATTACACTCGCCGCAAAAGCAAAGCAAAATGAGTTCATGGCATGACCATCTTGTTCCAAAATGAATTACAGAGTGCTTGAGTTCATCACTTGTATGTTCTCAACTGTCAACTATAAAAATAAAAAGTTGTAGATACTAGAAAGCTAATTAGAGCATCTACAACTGGACCCCTTGTACCTGTCTCAAACGCCCGAGCAAGCCGTCCGGTCAGCGCCCGGTCAGGAAAAATCGACCTAGATGAACGCCCTAAACTGGCCTCAAATGCCATGGCTGACTGAAACCCATCATATCAAGCCCAAATATGGGGCGGATATGGGGGAGGCCGGGCGCCCCCGGGCACGCCCGCCTAACAAGCCCGGCCCACCACCGACCTCACTGCCATGTCAGCCCGGGCCCACCACCGACCCCACTAAATACCCCAATCTGGAAACCCTTGACATCCGGCAGTTCACTCTCCATCCACTCCATTTCCAATCCCCCACCCTCCGATCCGATGGCCGGCGACGGAAGCAGCTCCGACGGATCGAACGTCTATGTGGAGGAGGTGGCCCTCCGCATCGCGTTGCGCCGGTTGCTGAAGGACCAAGGCGGCCCCCGTGGCGGTGGATCTGCATCCTCCGGGCCCGTCGCACGTCGACGGAGCGCCGGCGACGTCACATGTCCTTCCCTCCAGGCGCGCAACTTGATGACCCACAAGTATAGGGGATCAATCGTAGTCCTTTCGATAAGTAAGAGTGTCGAACCCAACGAGGAGCAGAAGGAAATGACAAGCAGTTTTCAGCAAGGTATTCACTGCAAGTGCTGTAAGTAATGATAGTAGATAGTTTTGTAGCAAGATAATTCGTAACAAGTAACAAGTGACAATAGTAACAAAGGTGCAGCAAGGTAGCCCAATCCTTTTTATAGCAAAGGATGGGCCTAGAAGTACTCTTATATTAAGCAAGCGCTCCCGAGGACACATGGGAATTTCTGTCTAGTAATGTTCATCATGTTGGGTTGATTTGCGTTCTTGATGTGGCTTGAGACTGCGTTGGTATTTCCCCAAAGAGGAAGGGATGATGCAGCACAACGATGGTAAGTATTTCCCTCAGTTATGAAACCAAGGTTATCGAACCAGTAGGAGGATCAGCACCACCCAATAAGCAGCACCTGCACACAAACAACAAATACTTGCAACCCGACGCGATAGAGAGGTTGTCAATCTCTCTACGGTAAAAAGATAGGTTAGGTAGTGAAGATAGGAGAGATAGATCTCTCAAGAACAGAAATAAAAAGAGTAAATATGCAGCAATATATTTTTGGGTTTTTGGTTTTGTAGATCTGAAAACAAAGATTGCAAAAACGTAGATCGGAAAGCAATATGATGGAAAAGTAGACCCAGGGGCCGTAGGGTTCACTAGTGGCTTCTCTCATGAGTATAGCGCACGGTGGGTGAACAAATTACTATTGGGAAATTGATAGAAAATCGAATAGTCATGATGATATCCAAGGTGATGATCATTATATAGGCATCACGTCCAAGAAAGATAGACCGACTCCTGCCTGCATCTACCTCTATTGCTCCACACATTGACCGCTATCCACCATGCATCTAGTGTATTAAGTTCATGGAAAATCGGAGTAATGCAATAAGAACGATGACATGATGTAGACAAGATCTATTCATGTAGGAATAGACCCCATCTTGTTATCCTTAATAGCAACGATACATGCGTGTCTTGCTGCCCCTTCTGTCACTGGGAAAGAACACCGCAAGATCGAACCCATCACAAAGCACCTCTTCCCATGGCAAGAAAAAACGATCTAGTCGGCCTAACTAAACCAAAGATTCGAAGAAGAAATACGATGTTATAAGCAATCATGCATATAAGAGATCAAAGAAGACTCAAATAATATTCATGGATAGAAACTGATCATGAACTCAAAATTCATCGGATCCCAACAAACACACCGCAAAAGTTTACATCAAATAGATCTCCAAGAGACCATTGTATTGAGAATCATAAGAGAGAGAGAAGAAGCCATCTAGCTACTGCCTACGGACCCGTAGGTCTATGGTGGACTACTCACGCATCATCGGAGAGGCACCTATGAGGAAGATGAACCCCTCCGTGATGGTGTTTAGATTGGATCTCGCGGTTCTGGAACTTGCAGCGGCCGGAATTGTGTTTCGTCGACTCCCCTAGGGTTTTTGGAATATTTGGGATTTTATAGGCATCATAGTCGGTGCGAAAGGGGGCCGAGGAGGGCACAACCCATCAGGGCACGCCGGGGCCCCCCTGGCGCCCCTGGTGGGTTGTGCTCTCCATAGCCCACCTCTCCGGCAGTTGTTTGGCCCACTGGGTGTCTTCTGGTTCAGAAAAAATCTCCAAAAAGTTTCGTCGCCATTGGACTCCGTTTGGTATTGATTTTCTGCGAAGTAAAAAACAAGCAAAAACAGCAACTGGCACTTTGGCACTATGTCAATAGGTTAGTCCCAAAAAATGAAATAAAGTTGTTATAAAATGATTGTAAAACATCCAAGAATGATAATATAACAGCATGGAACAAGGAAAAATTATAGATACGTTGGAGACGTATTAGCATCCCCAAGCTTAATTCCTACTCGTCGTCGAGTAGGTAAATAATAAAAACAGAATTTTTGATGTGGAATGCTGCCTAACATGTTCATCACATTCTTTTCTTTTGTATAGCATGGACGTTTGGACTTATAATGATTCAAAGCAATAGTCTAGTTTTAACATAATGACTTCAATACTCAAGCATGTCAACAAGCAACCATGTCTTTCAAAATATCAACACTAAAGAAAGTTATCCCTAGCCCATCATGCTCAATCATTGATCCATTCATGAAACACACTCAAATATTAGCTATGCCCAATGCTCAAGTACGATCATAGTGCCCCCTAGTTGGTGCTTATAAGAGAAGATTGAGACTCAAAGCAAAAATAAAAATTGCATAAAGTAAAAGATAGGCCCTTCGCAGAGGGAAGTAGGGATTTGTAGAGGTGCCAGAGCTCAAGTTTTTAAATTGAGAGAGAAAAATATTTTGGGTGGCATGCTTTTCCTGTCAACGAAAACGACAAAGTAGCTCACAATACTTTCCATGCTAGATATATCATAGGCGGTTCCCAAACAGAAAATAAAGTTTATTCCTTTTTCCACCAAACTTTCCATGGCGGGCCGTATCCACGGTTTGTTGGGGAACGTAGTAATAATTCAAAATTTTCCTACGTGTCACCAAGATCAATCTAGGAGATGCTAGCAACGAGAGAGAGGGAGTGCATCTTCATACCCTTGAAGATCGCTAAGCGGAAGCATTGCAAAGAACGCGGTTGATGGAGTCGTACTCACGGCGATTCAAATCGCGGAAGATCCGATCCAAGCGCCGAACGGACGGCGCCTCCGCGTTCAACACACCTACAGCCCGGGGACGTCTCCTCCTTCTTGATCCAGCAAGGGGGAAGGAGAAGTTGAGGGAGAGCTCCGGCAGCACGACGGCGTGGTGGCGGTGGAGCTCGTGGTTCTCCGGCAGAACTTCGCTAAGCACTACGGAGGAGGAGGAGGTGTAGGAGGAGGGAGGGCTGCGCTAGGGGCAAGGGGTGCAGCTCCCATGCGCCTCCCCACTATATATAGGGGTGGAGGGGGCTGGTTTCTTGCCCTCCAAGTCCATTGGGGTGTTGGCAAAGGTGGGAGGAAAGAAATCCCATCCTTTCCCTTCCCCACCGATTGTTATTCCCCCTTTTTAGGGATCTTGATCGTATCCCTTCGGGATATGATCTTATTCCTTCTAAGGGGGGATCTTGGTGAGCCTTGACCAGGGGTGTGGGGCCTTGCCCCCACTACCCACGTTCATGTGGGTCCCCCCATGCAGGTGGGCCCCACTCCGGAACCTTCTAGAACCTTCCCGGTACAATACCAAAAAATCCCAAACATTTTCCGGTGGCCAAAATAGGACTTCCCATATATAGATCTTTACCTCCGGACCATTCCGGAACTCCTCGTGACGTCCGGGATCTCATCCGGGACTCCGAACAACTTTCGGTAACCACATACAATTCCCATTACAACTCTACCATCACCGAACCTTAAGTGTTTAGACCCTACGGGTTCGGGAACCATGCAGACATGACCGAGACACCTCTCCGGCCAATAACCAATAGCGGGATCTGGATACCCATATTGGCTCCCACATGTTCCACGATGATCTCATCGGATGAACCACGATGTCGGGGATTCAATTAATCCCGTATACAATTCCCTTTGTCCATCGGTATGTTACTTGCCCGAGATTCGATCGTCGGTATCCCTATACCTTGTTCAATCTCGTTACCGGCAAGTCTCTTTACTCATTCCGTAACACATGATCTCGTGACTAACTCCTTAGTCACATTGAGCTCATTATGATGATGTATTACCGAGTGGACCCATAGATACCTCTCCGTCACACGGAGTGACAAATCCCAGTCTCGATTCGTGCCAACCCAACAGACACTTTCGGAGATACCTGTAGCGCACCTTTATAGTCACCCAGTTACGTTGTGACGTTTGATACACCCAAAGCATTCCTACGGTATCCGGGAGTTGCACAATCTCATGGTCTAAGGAAATGATACTTGACATTAGAAAAGCTCTAGCAGACGAACTACACGATCTTGTGCTATGCTTAGGATTGGGTCTTGTCCATCACATCATTCTCCTAATGATGTGATCCCGTTATCAACGACATCCAATGTCCATGGTCAGGAAACCATGACCATCTATTGATCAACGAGCTAGTCAACTAGAGGCTCACTAGGGACATGGTGTGGTCTATGTATTCACACATGTATTACGGTTTCCGGTTAATACAATTATAGCATGAACAATAGATAATTATCATGAACAAGGAAATATAATAATAACCATTTTATTATTGCCTCTAGCACTACTGGAATCAGGAGATTTGCCGTCTGCCATGGCAGACGGCAAAGGGCAAAAGGCAGCCGGCAAAGGCCTTTGCCGTCCGCTAGCGGACGGCACAATTTCCGGCCCAACGAGCTCCGGCAAAGGGGTTCTTTGCCGTCTGCTTCGGCCCAGCGGACGGCAAAGATTCTTTGTCGTCAGCTTGCAGACGGCAAAGGACCTAGACGGTGTAGTACTGACGGCGCCACCGTCACGCGGCTAACGGACCCCCACCCTTTGCCGTCTGCCTCCCGCCCCGCGTTGCCGTCTGCCTCGCGCCCCCCTTTGCCGTCTGCCACGTGGCAGCTTTGCCGACGGCGGCCGTCGGCATAGCGCCTCTCTTTGCCGTCTGCCTCCCGCCCCCCTTTGCCGTCTGCCTCCCGCCCCCCCTTTGCCGTCTGCCTCCTCCCCCTTTGCCGTCTGCCGCGGACGGCAAAGAGGCAAAAAGGGCCAGCCTTGTTTTCCCAGGTTTCACAGGCGGCCGCCACGTGGCAGCTTTGCCGACGGCGGCCGTCGGCATAGCTGCCTTTGCCGTCCGGGGCAGACGGCAAAGAAGCTATATTGCCTTTTTTTGTTACATTCAACAATTTTCAAACAAACAATATATGATATATACATAAATAATTCACAGAAACAATGTGCAACAACCATATATGATCAACCAACAATTATACCAAATTAAAAGTATCAAATGCCACATTGTTCGCCATATTACAATAGGTTCATCCATACATACATATAGTCTCATCGATACAAATGACTCAATACATGAAAACAGAAAGTAAACCTAGCACTACATCAAAGCAAGCTGCCGTGAACTCGTCTCAAATCTGCAAAATTGGAAATAAGAAAGTTAGAAAAATAATACTAGAATTAAGAAGTAGAAGAAGATCTAGAATTAGAAGAAGATGAAGGGGCTGTTTGGTTTCAAGACACAACTAGCGACACTTTGCCACAACTCAACTTAGGCAAGTTTGACCATGTTAGGTGTGTGTTTGGTTCTTGCCACAACTAAGGCAAGAATTTTTTTTATTAGCAGTAAGACCCACATGTCATAGATAGAAAAAGTGTGGCAAGATTCCCTTAGGCAAGCCAAAGTGTGGTAACTTTTTGAGCACCTCAAGTAAGGCAAGTGTGGTAAAATTGTGGCAAGCCAAAGTGTGGTAAAATTGCGGCAAGCCAAATTGTGGCTAACTATTTGAGCACCTAAAGCCAAAGTGTGGCAAGCCAAAGTGTGGCAAGATCCTTTCTCTGTCTCCTCTTGTTTTTCTTCTTCTTATTGCTTATTTGTGTCATTTTAGAGCTAACCTAGGTAATTATCACATTATTTACCTAACTAAGCTTATTGTGTCATTTTGCAAGAAAATAAGCTAAGTCTATGGCATCTATGAGGTTACCAAGTCTATTATGTCATTTTTGAGTTAACTAAGCTTATTATGTCACTGTGGAGGAAACAATGCTAAGTATAGGTCATTTTAGAGCTAACTTAGGTACAATATGTCATTTTGGAGGTAAGTAAGCTTACTATGTCATTTTATAGGAAACAAAGCTAACTTAGGTAAAATATGACATTTGTCTAAGTGCTAAGTTTGTCTAAGTGCTATGTTTGTATTTGTTTGAGAAAATGAGCCAAGTGGCATATTAGGGCTTACCGTCCTCGTCATCACGGAGGTGAAGCACTGGGGTTGCTCGGGTCGTGCGATGCGGCTCGGGAGTTATGATGTACCAAAGATCATTTGCGTTAGCATGATGACGCTGAAATGTTAAGACTAGTAACTAATGAACATTGAAATGGAACTCACCGTTCCAGCCGTGGTAATGACTGGCATCGGCGGAGGGGTCTGGCCGTTCTTCTCGCACAAAGTCTGCACATTTGGTTTTGCCAAGTCAATCATATTGGTTATTAATGAAAAGAACATGTAGTGCATGATTTGGCTAATATGAAGAAGAAACTTACCACGATGAGCTCGTACATGGCCCGGTTAGACGCATCGTTCCGTGCCCTCTCCTCCTCCAACAACCTAGCCGTCCTCTCCTCCAGATCCCTCTTCTCCTTCACCGCCTGCCGGGCCTGTTCCGCCAGAAGCGCCTGGGTTGTCTCTCTCTCTTTCTGCAGAGCAGCCTGCAACACAACTCCTCGTTAGCATTGTAATCATCTTTGTTCGCACACACAATGTAATGGAGGAAACCTATCTGAGTCCGTATGACTAACCTCGCTGGCGAGCTGGACTGGCCGTGGACGAGGCGGCATCTCAGGACAAGAGCTCGTTTGGCGCGCCTTGATCTGTCGGAGAGTGCTCGAAGACTGTATATGTCCATCTCCAATGGCTATCGAGCCATGGGGCCTCCCGTGGCCAGCTATCATCACCAGGTCTGGATCAAGTGGATGCTGGCTCGGGTTGAAGTCCTCCCCATTCACTGCCTTCCCCACATCTCTGTACCTCACGAGCTTGTGGTGGGAGGAGATATTGCTGAAGTTCTCGGGATCATCGAGGTCAGACTCAGAGAATGCCTTGACCTTCTTGTATGAGGCAGTATGGGCCATGGCATAGAGGTCGTACACCGCTGGCACCTCCGTCTTATTGTGATGAGCCTACAAGAGAGGAACAAAGTATTAATAATGGGTAAACCTAGCACTACAAGAATGAATTGCAGGAATCATGAAGCAAACCACATACCCAGTTCCGCCCGAACTGATAAATGTTGGCGCTGCCTTGATGGTGTGGCACACCTTCCATTTGGGCACGCCATGCCTTGGCATCGTCGTGGACGACTCGCCATTGGTCAGAGCACCATTCATTCACCAACGCCTCCCAACAACCCATCTTATCCGCACACCATCTAGGGGGCACCTAAGTTAATAAAGAGAAATTTGAGAGCTACGCCTATGAATCAAAGCAAAGGAAACTAAGTACAAGGCCTTAAGAATAGGTAATTACCTTCATGTACTGCTCCTTGTCCAGAAACTTTTGGCGGGACGACGACTTGGCCTTCTTAATACGCTGAGAGGCGTAGTAGTCTCGAACAGCCTGTACCTGAGCCTCGTGCCGTAAGTTCTGTAGTAGGCGCCTGCACTCGTAATCGATAAGCTTTGCCGCGGCCTCCTCATATCCCTCCTCACACCTGTAGAAGGTCTGCAATCAAAAGAGACAACACTGATTAGTACAATAACTAGCTATTATTGATTTTTAATTGTGTAAAGGAGAAATTACCCAGAACTTCCTGATGACCATGTCGGCCCTCGTGTGGCACAACACACCGTCGATCATCTCCTCCAGCGGTGCAGGGGCAGCCAAGTAGTGCTCCCATTTCAATCCTACCTCTTCTTGCTGACCCTCGCCGGGCAACGTGACAAACCCCGGGAAGTTATGCCGTAAAATCACACCAAGGATGGAGTTGGGCCTGCGGACATCCTTGGCGTGAATCCAACCCCTGCAGTATGACAAAGCCAACGCATTAGATATGTGAAGAAACATGAAGGCAAAAGGTTTAAAAAGAGTAAATGCACTTAGTTCAGCGACTCAGGCTTAATCAGCCACCTCTGCTCGTGGGTCGCCGGCACGGGCGGGAGCCGTGTACACCCACGCTGGTAGACGGTGCCCTCAACCACCTCGTCCCCGCTATCAGAAAGCCGATCCCCGCCACCATCAGCATGGCCACTTGGCTCCGGCTGATGCAGATCCGGCCAGGTATCCCATCCGGTGGAAGCCTGTGGAGTCTCGTAGGACGAAGCGTCTGGCACAGGAGTCTCGCGGGACGAAGCGTCTGGCACAGGAGTCTCGCGGGTGGCCGCGTCTGAGACAGAAGGATCGTCGACCCGAGGCTCATGGACAGGAGTCCTTGTAGCCTCCACCTCAGACAGGTCCACCGTAGCAGTCCTGTGCTCGGGTGAATCAGCTGGGGGTGGCGGCGAGGAAGGTGTAGCAGCCTTCCTACCTCTCCCGCGGCCACCACGTGTAACTTTAGGAGCCTTCCTACCTCTCCCCTGACCTCCTCTCCCGGTCGGCAACTTCGTCGACGAAGAAGCGCCCTCGGGTGTCCCAATACTGCCGTACAACGCTCTCCGGAGAGTTTGGGGTGGAATGGAAGTACCCCTCCCACCACGCGCCGACGAAGGATCCTCGGATCGCTCTCGACCCGCGCCCACCATATTTCAACACCTGTCATGACAAAGAGTAAATGAAATTAGTACAACATAAAAAAATGAATACCGACATGAATAATAATATGTATATATATAATTTGAGTGTATCATCATCATGTATACCTGACATGAAATAATAATAATCTTCATCGTCTATATATGCTCCGGGATCAATAAATGCATCATCATCGTCACTATTATTAATAAATGCATCATCATCACTATCGGGAGCAACATGTGGAAGGTTTCGTTTATGTAATCGGTCAAGCATTGAGAGGTCATCCGCAGCAGTAACCTCTTCTTCTTCCGTCTCTTCTTGTTCCGGCTCAGGGGTGAAGTCGGATTCACTGTCGCTGTCTACCTCAATGTTCTGGGGTGAAGTAGAGCGGTTCTTGAAACATTTTTTGGAAAGACGTGTTTCTTGGAAGAATTCTCCTTCATATGTGTCTGGGTTAATGTGAGGTTCATAATCATCTTCATTGAGGGGAGGTGGTCTAAAATGTGGCGGCACATCATAAACGACATCCCAACCATTCAGATTTGGATCAGTTTGGCAGGCCCACGGTAGATAGAAAACTTGGGTCACCTGTTGAGCCGTAATATAGACATTGGGAACATCTAAATGGGTGCTTTGTTTGATTTCGACTAGCCCTATATGTTCATGAGTCCTTCTAGTCTCCTTCGGCTGGAACCAATAACATTTGAAGACTACGACGTTTGGTGGGTTTTCACCAAAGAATCTAAGTTCATAAATTGCTTCAACTCTTCCATAATACTCGACACCTCCTTCGCCGACAGCGGAGACACAACAATTTGTAGACTTTCGGTCGGCCATAGATAGCTCTTTGCCAAAAGTACGAAAGCGATACCCGTTGATGTCGTATTTGTCAAATGAACGGACCTTATAGTCAAAACCATTAGCGACTTGTCTCAATTCGGCGTCCATAGACTCTGCATTAGCCTACAAGTTTAATATGAAAGGATTGTTGCATTAGCCGCAAACTAGACGAAGAAATGAAATGGTCTAATGGAAATTACCGTTTGTTTGAACCAAGAGATGAAACCAGGATAGCCGCCTCCATGCTTTGCCAGAAGCTCATACTCTTCGATGGAATCCTTTTGGATCACCGCTCCATCCGAGAATTTGGCGACGTATCGACTGTATCACATATCCGGGAATAAGAGCATTTCAAAGGAATTAGAAGTTGCGAAACAATGTACCGAGAACTTACTCGATGTACGGCCGCACTTCTGTTAGGTTGTTGAAGATATACAACGAAATGGTCTGCCATTCTTCGACATCCAACGCTATTGCTTTTGAAGCACCGGCTGGTGCGAGCTTCCCTTTGAATAGGCTGAGGTTGGATCGACCTTTTTCACAGTCGCCATCATTGTACTGAGGCTTCGGATTATGCAAATGACGGTTCTTGGCTTTGTAGTGTGTTGTCACGAAGTTTGCCGCCTCCTCAGTAATGAATGCCTCGGCCATCGATGCTTCAATTCTACGTTTATTTTTATATTTTGCTCGAAGCGTCTTCTGCATCCTCTAAGTTGCGAAGCACCAACGATTTTGCACGGGCCCCCCCCAATCTTGCCTCGGTCGGGAGATGCAAAATCAAATGCTGCATTGGATTAAAGAATCCCGGTGGAAAGATCTTTTCTAACTTGCAGATCAACTCCAGCGCCAACTCTTCCAGTTCGTCTAGCACGTCAGGCGATAGTTCTTTCGCACAAAGAGCACGGAAGAAATAGCTCAGCTCTTCCAGTACTAGCCATTCATCCTCAGGGATAAAGCCACGCAACATCACCGGCATTACCCGCTCAAGCCATATGTGCCAATCATGACTCTTGAGACCAAATATTTTCAATTTGTCAAGACTCGCTCCCCTCTTTAGATTCGCTGCATACCCATCGGGGAACATCAACTGCATTTTCACCCACAAGATCATTTCCCTCATAGCTGGCCTTCCAAGATTGAACCATGCCTTTGGCTTCCTCCAGTTCTTCTTTCCTTTCGGTTGTTGCATGTTTTGTAACGGTCTATCACATAGAGCCTCCTGGTCGACTCTAGCCTTAGGATTATCCTTCGACTTCCCCTCTATGCCGAACAATGTACCAAAAAGGGCCTCGGCGATATTCTTTTCAGTGTGCATCACGTCGATGTTGTGTGGGCAAAGGAGGTCTTTAAAGTAAGGCAGATCGCACAAGCATATCTTGTGAGTCCAGGCGTGTTTCGAATTATACCCTTTGAAATACCCTGGACGATTTGGATCCGGCTCGAGAGCGTTTATCTGATCCAGGGTCTGTTGGCCTGTCAATGCAGGTGGTGCAGAGTTTTTGACAACTCTACCTTTCATGAAATTCTTCTTGTCTTTTCTGAACTTATGGCGAGGATCCAGGAACTGTCTATGCAAGTCGAAGCAAGAATACTTGCGACCCGCCTGCAGCCAACGGAACTCAAGAGATGCCTTGCATGTGGGGCACGGGAACCTTCCATGCACACACCAGCCAATGAATAGCGCATACGCCGGCAAGTCATGCGACGAGTACATATACCACACATGCATTTTGAAGTTTTTTTTTGTAGCGGCGTCATATGTCTTGATCCCATTATCCCAAGCTTCTTGCAATTCATCCTTAAGCGGCTACATGTACACATTCATATTCTTCCCGGATAGTTGGGCCCTGGAATTATCAACGTCAAGAAAATGTTCTTTCTTTTCATAATCTCTCCGGGGGGAAGATTGAGTGGAATGACAAATACAGGCCAGCAACTGTATTGGGTTGCCGTCATACCAAACACATTGAACCCATCCGTGCTGATGGCGACTCGAGGATGCCTTGGATCTGCCGCTTTATCCTTATGTAATGCATCGAAGTGCTTCCACGCAAAAGCGTCTAAAGTGTGTCCCAACATCGGATTCCCATCTGCATCTAGTTCGGTTCTTTTGCCCAATTTATGCCACGTCATCTGTCTGGCCGTCTCTTCAACCATGAAAAGACGTTGAAGTCTTGGTATGATTGGCATATACCGAAGAACATTAACTGGGATTTTGGTCTGACTCTTCTCACCCATACCGTTGTCTACCACAACATACCTGGAAGACTTGCAAATGGGACAATAGTTGAAGCCCGCATACTCAAGCCTAAATAAGGCACATCCATTCTCATAGGCATCTATCTTCTCATAGGGCATCTTAAGCGCACGTAGGATTTTGTCCGACTGGTATAGGTTTGCTGGCAATACATGGCCTTTGGGTAGAAAACGTCCAAATATCGTCATCATCGCGTCGTAGCATTCTCTGCCCAGGTTGAACTGAGCCTTCAGAGCCATTACTTGCGCGATGGCATCCAGCTGACAAAGCTCAGTGTGCTCGTGGAGAGGACGTTTTGAAGACTCCAACATTTCATAGAAGGCCTTTGCAGATTCCTCCATCTCATCGTCCGAATCCCGAGCATCATCAAAGTCTTGCACCATGTCTTCGATCCCAGTACCATGCTCGTCAGTGCGACGACGAACCACCTCAGCTCTGGCACGTTGGGCAGACTCACCATGAAATCTCCACACCGTATAATCAGTCGTAAAACCCCACTTCTGCAAGTGTTTACCCATTTCATCCCGTGTCCACTTTTTATGGTTGTCGCACCGGACACAGGGGCACCAGGTTATTTCCTGGCCATTTGCAAATGCGCCGCTCAGAAACCCCTTGGTTTTTGTTAACCATTCAATGGTCATTTCTTTCTGACTAGGGTGACCGGTGTACATCCAAGCACGATCACTCATCTTGCCTACCTACTAAACACACAACAAATATATATATAATTCATCATCTATATTCATCCGTTAATCAAGTTTGTCAGTTTTATTACGTCCATGCAACCTACACGCTAATAGGTAGAGATAGGTCCTAATCCCACCCGAGTATGTGTAGATTGGGTTCGTTTTCCCATGCTCTGCTCCGGATCCGACGCAGAATTTCGGCAGCACCTCCCCGCTGTTCTCCTGATACACGTCTCGGCAATAAGCAGAGAGGATGTGTACCCGGAGAACAACAGGGAGGCACTGATGAAATTCCGCATCGGATCCGGAGAAGAGCATAAGGGAAAACGAACCCAATCTACACATACTCGGGCTGTCCATGGATAACGTTGGACAATTCGAAAGGATGGCGGTTATAAATATGCAAAGACATGCATATTTATAGATGCCGCCCTTTCGAACGGGAGACGCATACTGGTCACGCATACTGATGATTGAAGACACCTATAGCTAGCAAGTTTCATCGGCACGAAGACCGGAACCGAGCAAATTAAGGGGGCCGGGGGAGATGTCATTTGTGCTCACCCACGAACGCGTTGGGAAGCTCGTCAAACGCACGGGGAGGTCGTCGAACAGCAGACCCTCGCAGCGACAAAACAACTGCACATTGAAATCCACCCGATCAACACAAATATGATGTTTTTCATAACAAAATTAGAATATATATATATGACCTAAATCATAATTTACAAAACTATGACCCCGTCGGCCTCTGGAAGGCCGAAGAGCACCTCTTCGGTCAACAAGAGGCCGAAGAGGTGTCGGGGGGTGAGTGACATCGGGGGCGGCGTATTAACAATTGCTCATAGTGTCGTGCCGGGGTGTCATGTCTGGGTGTCGGGGTGTCGTGTCGTGTCTGGGTGTCGGGGTGTCGGGGCGTCGTGTATGGGCGTCGTGTCTGGGTGTCGGGGTGTCGTGTCGGGGTGTCGTGGTTCTTGGCGGGGCGTCGTGTCGGGTGTCGTTTTCTTCTTCTTCTCTTCTTCTCTTCCTTTTCTTCTTCTTTTCCTTTTTCCTCTTCTCCTTCTCCTCCTCTCCTCTTTCTTCTTCTTCTTCTTCTCTTCTTTTTCTTCTTCTTTTCCTTTTTCCTATTCTCCTTCTCCTCCTCTCCTCTTTCTTCTTCTTCTTCTTTTTTTTCTTCTAGTTTTTTTCTTCTTCTAAGTTTTTCCTTTTCTATCTAAGTTTTTCCTACCTAATAAACTAACTATCTAATTTAACAGAAAATAAAACAGAAAATAAACTAACTATCTAATTTAACTAACTAACTGACTAAAAAAACAAGGAAAAACAAAAAAATGTGAGGGGGGCGGTGGCCGGGCACTCACCGGAGTTGGGTGGGGGCGGCCGAGGCGGCGGGGGGAGGGGGGATTCGTGGGGAGGGGGGCCGCCGGGAGGGGGCGGCTTCGAGAGCCGGCGAGGGGAGGGGGCGGCTCGGGGAGGGGGACGGCGTGGGGGCGCCGCCGAGGGGATTGGGGCGGCGCAGGGAGGGGCTCGTTGCGGTGGTGGGGGCGGCGCACGGAGGGCGGCGGCGCGGTGGTGGGGGCGACGCAGGGAGGGGGCCGGCGAGGGGAGGGGCGGCTCGGGGAGGGGGCGGAGTGGGGGAGCCGCCGAGGCGATGGGGGTGGCACGGGGTGGGTGGCGGCGTGATGGTGGGGGCGACGCAGGGAGGGTGGCGGAGCGGTGGTGGGGGCGGCGCGATGGTGGGGGGCGACGCAGGGAGGGTGGCGGCGCGGTGATGGGGGGCGGCACACATGGAGGGGGCCGGTGGTGGGGGGCTGGCGGCGCAGGGAGGGGCGCGCGGGGCGGGAAAGATTGAGATTCGGGAGAGTGAGGGGGTGGAGGAGGGATCTGGCCGTTATAGGGCGTCCTCTTTGCCGTCTGCTAGCAGACAGCAAAGAGGGGGGATGCGCGGGGTGGGGCCCCGCCGTGGCCGTTAGGGGGGCGTCCTCTTTGCCGTCCGCTAGCGGACGGCAAAGAGAGGGGAGGCAGACAGCAAAGATGTACCCGACGGCAACGAGGCTGTCCTCTGAACCCACGGTGCGGTGGGGCCCGCCCGTGACCATTGCCGTCTGCCTGCCCCATCTTTGCCGTCTGCTAGCCGACGGTAAAGACCTGGCTGATGGCAAAAAGACCCTTTGTCGTCTGCCATGCCTTTGCCGTCTGTTTTCGGGAAGCTGATGGCAAAGGCCTTCTTTGCCGTCTGCCAGCAGACGGCAAAGACCTGGCAGAAGGCAAATGTCCTGATTCCAGTAGTGTAGGGCATATTTCCAACAGTCTCCCACTTGCACTAGAGTCAATAATCTAGTTACATTGTGATGAATCGAACACCCATAGAGTTCTGGTGCTGATCATGTTTCGCTCGTGGAAGAGGTTTAGTCAACGGATCTGCGACATTCAGATCCGTATGTACTTTACAAATATCTATATCTCCATCCTGAATGTAACCACGAATGGAGTTGAAGCGGCGCTTGATGTGCTTGGTCTTCTTGTGAAACCTGGGCTCCTTGGCAATGGCAATAGCTCCAGTGTTGTCACAGAAGAGAGTCATCGGGCCCGACGCATTGGGAATCACTCCTAGGTCGGTGATGAACTCCTTCATCCAGACTCCTTCCTGCGCTGCTTCCGAAGCAGCTATGTACTCCGCTTCACATGTAGATGCCGCCACGACGCTTTGCTTGCAACTGCACCAGCTGACTGCCCCACCATTCAAAATATACACGTATCCGGTTTGTGACTTGGAGTCAGCCGGATCTATGTCGAAGCTAGCATCGACGTAACCCTTTACGACGAGCTCTTCGGCACCCCCATAAACGAGAAACATATCCTTAGTCCTTTTCAGGTACTTAAGGATATTCTTGACTGCTGTCCAGTGTTCCATTCCAGGATCACTTTGGTACCTCCCTACCAAACTTATGGCAAGGTTCACATCAGGTCTGGTACACAGCATGGCATACATAATAGAGCCTATGGCTGAGGCATAGGGGATGACACTCATCTTTTCTCTATCTTCTGCCGAGGTCGGGCATTGAGCTGTGCTCAATCTCACACCTTGCAATACAGGCAAGAACCCCTTCTTGGACTGATCCATATTGAACTTCTTCAATATCTTGTCAAGGTATGTGCTTTGTGAAAGACCAATGAGGCATCTCGATCTATCTCTATAGATCTTGATGCCTAATATGTAAGCAGCTTCTCCAAGGTCCTTCATTGAAAAACACTTATTCAAGTAGGCCTTTATGCTTTCCAAAAGTTCTATATCATTTCCCATCAACAATATGTCATCCACATATAAAATGAGAAATGCTACAGAGCTCCCACTCACTCTCTTGTAAATACAGGCTTCTCCATAAGTCTGTATAAACCCAAACACTTTGATCACCTCATCAAAGCGAATGTTCCAACTCCGAGATGCTTGCACCAGCCCATAGATGGAGCGCTGGAGCTTGCATACCTTGTCAGCATTCTTAGGATCGACAAAACCTTCCGGCTGCATCATATACAATTCTTCCTTAAGGAAACCGTTAAGGAATGCCGTTTTGACGTCCATTTGCCAGATCTCATACTCATAAAATGCGGCAACTGCTAACATGATTCGGACGGACTTCAGCATCGCTACGGGTGAGAAAGTCTCATCGTAGTCAACTCCTTGAACTTGTCGATAACCCTTAGCGACAAACCGAGCCTTATAGACGGTCACATTACCATCCGCGTTAGTCTTCTTCTTAAAGATCCATTTATTTTCTATGGCTTGCTGATCATCGGGCAAGTCCACCAAAGTCCATACTTTGTTCTCATACATGGATCCTATCTCGGACTTCATGGCTTCAAGCCATTTGTTGGAATCCGGGCCCGCCATGGCTTCTTCATAGTTCGAAGGTTCACCGTTGTCTAACAACTTGATTTCCAGGACAGGGTTGCCGTACCACTCTGGTGCGGAACGTGTCCTCGTGGACCTATGAAGTTCAGTAGTAACTTGATCCGAAGTTTCATGATCATCATCATTAACTTCCTCTCTAGTCGGTGCAGGCACCACAGAAACATTTTCCAGCGCTGCGCTACTCTCCGGTTCGAGAGGGGGTACAATTACCTCATCAAGTTCTACTTTCCTCCCACTTACTTCTTTCGAGAGAAACTCTTTCTCTAGAAAGGATCCATTCTTGGGAACAAAGATCTTGCCTTCGGATCTGAGGTAGAAGGTATACCCAATAGTTTCCTTAGGGTATCCTATGAAGACGCACTTTTCCGATTTGGGTTCGAGCTTTTCAGGTTGAAGTTTCTTGACATAAGCATCGCATCCCCAAACTTTCAGAAACGACAGCTTAGGTTTCTTCCCAAACCATAATTCATACGGTGTCGTCTCAACGGATTTAGACGGTGCCCTATTTAAAGTGAATGTAGCAGTCTCTAATGCATATCCCCAAAATGATAGCGGTAAATCAGTAAGAGACATCATAGATTGCATCATATCCAATAGAGTGCGATTACGACGTTCGGACACACCATTACGCTGAGGTGTGCCAGGCGGCGTGAGTTGTGAAACAATTCCACATTTCCTTAAGTGTGTGCCAAACTCGTGACTCAAATATTCTCCTCCACGATCAGATCGTAAGAACTTTATTTTCTTGTCACGTTGATTCTCTACCTCACTCTGAAATTCCTTGAACTTTTCAAAGGTCTCAGACTTGTGTTTCATTAAGTAGACATACCCATATTTGCTTAAGTCATCAGTGAGGGTGAGAACATAACGATAGCCACCGCGAGCCTCAACGCTCATTGGACCGCATACATCGGTATGTATTATTTCCAACAAGTTGGTTGCTCGCTCCATTGTTCCGGAGAACGGAGTCTTAGTCATCTTGCCCATGAGGCATGGTTCGCACGTGTCAAATGATTCATAATCAAGAGACTCCAAAAGTCCATCTGCATGGAGTTTCTTCATGCGTTTGACACCAATATGACCAAGGCGGCAGTGCCACAAGTATGTGGGACTATCATTATCAACCTTACATCGTTTGGTATTCACACTATGAATATGTGTAACATCACGTTCGAGATTCAATAAAAATAAACCATTGACCAGCGGGGCATGACCATAAAACATATCTCTCATATAAATAGAACAACCATTATTCTCGGATTTAAATGAGTAGCCATCTCGCATCAAACGAGATCCAGATACAATGTTCATGCTCAAAGCTGGTACTAAATAATAATTATTGAGGTTTAAAACTAATCCCGAAGGTAGATGCACAGGTAGCATGCCGATGGCGATCACATCGACCTTGGAACCATTCCCGACGCGCATCGTCACCTCGTCCTTCGCCAGTCTCCGCTTATTCCGCAGCTCCTGTTTTGAGTTACAAATGTGAGCAACTGCACCGGTATCAAATACCCAGGAGCTACTACGAGCGCTGGTAAGGTACACATCAATAACATGTATATCATATATACCTTTGACGTTGCCGGCCTTCTTATCCGCTAAGTACTTGGGGCAGTTCTGCTTCCAGTGACCGGTTCCCTTGCAATAAAAGCACTCAGTCTCAGGCTTGGGTCCATTCTTGGGCTTCTTCCCGGCAACTGATTTACCGGGCGCGGCAACTGCTTTGCCGTCCTTCTTGAAGTTCTTCTTACCCTTGCCTTTCTTGAAACTGGTGGTCTTATTCACCATCAACACTTGATGTTCCTTTTTGATCTCCACCTCCGCTGATTTCAGCATCGAATATAACTCAGGAATGGACTTCTCCATCCCTTGCATATTGAAGTTCATCACAAAGCTCTTGTAGCTAGGTGGAAGCGACTGGAGGATTCTGACAATAATCGAGTCATCCGGAAGATTAACTCCCATCTGAGACAAGCGGTTGTGCAACCCAGACATTTTGAGTATGTGCTCGCTGACAGAACTATTTTCCTCCATCTTACAACCGAAGAACTTGTCGGAGACTTCATATCTCTCGACCCGGGCATGAGCTTGGAAAACCATTCTCAGCTCTTGGAACGTCTCATATGCTCCGTGTTGCTCAAAACGCTTTTGGAGCCCCGGTTCTAAGCTGTAAAGCATGTCGCACTGAACCAGGGAGTAATCATCACTACACGACTGACAGGCGTTCATAACGTCTTGAGTTGCTGGGAAAATGGGTGCGTCACCTAGCGGTGCATCAAGGACATATGCTTTCTTGGAAGCTATGAGGATGATCCTCAAGTTACGGACCCAGTTTGTATAGTTGCTTCCATCGTCTTTCAGCTTGGTTTTTTTCTAGGAACTCGTTGAAGTTGAGGGCAACATTAGCGTGGGCCATTGGATCTACAAGATAGATTGTAAAGACAATTTTAGACTAAGTTCATGATAATTAAGTTCATCTAATCAAATTATTTAATGAACTCCCACTCAGATAGACATCCCTCTAGTCATCTAAGTGATACATGATCCATATCGACTAGGCCGTGTCCGATCATCACGTGAGACGGACTAGTCATCAATGGTGAACATCCCCATGTTGATCGCATCTACTATACGACTCATGTTCGACCTTTCGGTCTCTCGTGTTCCGAGGCCATGTCTGTACATGCTAGGCTCGTCAAGTCAACCTAAGTGTTTCGCGTGTGTAAATCTGGCTTACACCCGTTGTATGCGAACGTTAGAATCTATCACACCCGATCATCATGTGGTGCTTCGAAACAACGATCCTTCGCAACGGTGCACACTTAGGGGGAACACATTTCTTGAAATTTTAGTGAGGGATCATCTTATTTATGCTACCGTCGTTCTAAGCAAATAAGATGTAAAAACATGATAAACATCACATGCAAATCATAAAGTGACATGATATGGCCAATATCATCTTGCGCCTTTGATCTCCATCTTCGGGGCGCGGCATGATCACCATCGTCACCGGCACGACACCATGATCTCCATCATCATGATCTCCATCATCGTGTCTTCATGAAGTTGTCTTGCCAACTATTACTTCTACTACTATGGCTAATGGTTAGCAATAAAGTAAAGTAATTACATGGCGTTTTTGATTGACACGCAGGTCATACAATAAATTAAGATAACTCCTATGGCTCCTGCCGGTTGTCATACTCATCGACATGCAAGTCGTGATTCCTATTACAAGAACATGATCAATCTCATACATCACATATATTTCATCACATCCTTTTGGCCATATCACATCACATAGCATACCCTGCAAAAACAAGTTAGACGTCCTCTAATTGTTGTTGCAAGTTTTACGTGGCTGCTATGGGTTTCTAGCAAGAACGTTTCTTACCTATGCAAAAGCCACAACGGTGATATGCCAATTGCTATTTACCCTTCATAAGGACCCTCTTCATCGAATCCGATCCGACTAAAGTGGGAGAGACAGACACCCGCTAGCCACCTTATGCAACAAGTGCATGTCAGGCGGTGGAACCAGTCTCACGTAAGCGTACGTGTAAAGTCGGTCTGGGCCGCTTCATCCCACAATGCCGCCGAATCAAGATAGGACTAGTAACGGCAAGCAAATTGACCAAATCATCGCCCACAACTACTTGTGTTCTACTCGTGCATAGAATCTACGCATAGACCTAGCTCATGATGCCACTGTTGGGGAACGTAGTAATAATTCAAAATTTTCCTACGTGTCACCAAGATCAATCTAGGAGATGCTAGCAACGAGAGAGAGGGAGTGCATCTTCATACCCTTGAAGATCGCTAAGCGGAAGCGTTGCAAAGAACGCGGTTGATGGAGTCGTACTCGCGGCGATTCAAATCGCGGAAGATCCGATCCAAGCGCCGAACGGACGGCGCCTCCGCGTTCAACACACGTACAGCCCGGGGACGTCTCCTCCTTCTTGATCCAGAAAGGGGGAAGGAGAATTTGAGGGAGAGCTCCGGCAGCACGACGGCGTGGTGGCGGTGGAGCTCGTAGTTCTTCGGCAGAACTTCGCTAAGCACTATGGAGGAGGAGGAGGTGTAGGAGGAGGGAGGGTTGCGCCAGGGGCAAGGGGTGCAGCTCCCATCCACCTCCCCACTATATATAGGGGTGGAGGGGGCTGGTTTCTTGCCCTCCAAGTCCATTGGGGCGTTGGCAAAGGTGGGAGGAAAGAAATCCCATCCTTTCCCTTCCCCACCGATTGTTATCCCCCTTTTTAGGGATCTTGATCTTATCCCATCGGGATATGATCTTATTCCTTCTAAGGGGGGATCTTGGTGAGCCTTGACCAGGGGTGTGGGGCCTTGCCCCCACTACCCACGTTCATGTGGGTCCCCCCATGCAGGTGGGGCCCACTCCGGAACCTTCTAGAACCTTCCCGGTACAGTACCGAAAAATCCCAAACATTTTATGGTGGCCAAAATAGGACTTCCCATATATAGATCTTTACCTCCGGACCATTACGGAACTCCTCGTGACGTCCGGGATCTCATCCGGGACTCCGAACAACTTTCGGTAACCACATACAATTCCCATTACAACTCTAGCGTCACCGAACCTTAAGTGTGTAGACCCTACGGGTTCGGGAACCATGCAGACATGACCGAGACACCTCTCTGACCAATAACCAATAGCGGGATCTGGATACCCATATTGGCTCCCACATGTTCCATGATGATCTCATCGGATGAACCACGATGTCGGGGATTCAATTAATCCCGTATACAATTCCCTTTGTCCATCGGTATGTTACTTGCCCGAGATTCGATCGTCGGTATCCCTATACCTTGTTCAATCTCGTTACCGGCAAGTCTATTTACTCGTTCCGTAACACATGATCCCGTGACTAACTCCTTAGTCACATTGAGCTCATTATGATGATGTATTACCGAGTGGGCCCAGAGATACCTCTCCGTCACACGGAGTGACAAATCCCAGTCTCGATTCGTGCCAACCCAATAGACACTTTCGGAGATACCTGTAGTGCACCTTTATAGTCACCCAGTTACGTTGTGACGTTTGATACACCCAAAGCATTCCTACGGTATCCGGGAGTTGCATAATCTCATGGTCTAAGGAAATGATACTTGACATTAGAAAAGCTCTAGCAGACGAACTACACGATCTTGTGCTATGCTTAGGATTGGGTCTTGTCCATCACATCATTCTCCTAATGATGTGATCCCGTTATCAATGACATCCAATGTCCATGGTCAGGAAACCATGACCATCTATTGATCAACGAGCTAGTCAACAAGAGGCTCACTAGGGACATGGTGTGGTCTATGTATTCACACATGTATTACGGTTTCCGGTTAATACAATTATGGCATGAACAATAGACAATTATCATGAACAAGGAAATATAATAATAACCATTTTATTATTGCCTCTAGGGCATATTTCCGACACGGTTGCCTTCCATACCAACACTTTCCAAGGAATTTATTATTTAACAACATAAACTAAATATTTTTTTTCTTTTTCATTTTGGGAATGGGCATCCCTATTACCGCCGCACTCTCGTGCAATGACAAGTGAATAAACACTCATCTTGAGAATAACACATCTAGCATGGAAAAATATTGGACACTCCCCACCGTTTCATGAGCGGTACGGGCACGCAAAAGAGAAAATTTATTTTGAAAATTTAGAGATGGCACATACAAATTTGCTTGGAACGGCATGGAAATACCGCATATAGGTAGGTATGAGATACGTCTCCAACGTATCTATAATTTTTGATTGTTCCATGCTATTATCTTATCTGTTTTGGATGTTTTATATGTATTAATATGCTATTTTATATTATTTTCGGGACTAACCTATTAACCTAGAGCCCAGTGCCAGTTTCTGTTTTTTCCTTGTTTTTGAGTATTGCAGATAAGGAATATCAAACGGAGTCCAAACGGAATAAAATTCTACGCTGATTTTTCTTGGACCAGAAGGAACCCAGGAGGCTTCGAGAAGAGGCCAGAAGACCTACGGGTGGGCCACAAGCCACCAGGGCGCGCCCCTGGGGGGGGCACCCCCCTGGCTTGTGGGCCCCCCGTAGCTCCTCCAACCCTAATTCTCCACCTATAAATTCAGAAATATTCCCTCAATACCAAAGAGAGCCACAAAAATACTTTTCCACCGCCGCAAGCCTCTGTTCCCGTGAGATCCCATCTTGGGGCCTTTTCCGGTAATCTGCCGGAGGGGGATTCGATCACGGAGGGCCTCTACATCAACACCATTGCCCTTCCGATGATGCGTGAGTAGTTTACCTCAGACCTTTGGGTCCATAGCTAGTAGCTAGATGGCTTCTTCTCTCTCTATGTTCTTCAATACCATGTTCTCCATGATCTTCATGGAGATCTATCCGATGTAATACTCTTTTGCGGTGTGTTTGTCGAGATCCGATGAATTGTGGGTTTATGATCAGATTATCTATGAATATTATTTGAATCTTCTCTGAATTCCTATATGCATGATTTCATATCTTTGTAAGCCTCTTCGAGTTATTGGTTTGGTTTGGCCAACTAGATTGGTAATTCTTTCAATGGGAGAAGTTGAAAGTACAACATGCTCCCTTGGTGGTTTTGATAATTCATGACAACATACATTGTCTCTTGGACTAGTACCTTTACCTAGTGTATTTCAGATAAAGTCCATAGACAGATGGGTTGGCAAAAAGGATTGTGGAGATTGTGGAGATTGTGGAGATAACCCCAAGATGCAAGGAAATGGATTGGCAAAGCTTCAAGCAAGAGGACTCTACATTTTACTTTGTGAGAAATCACTTTGAGTCCATAGGAAAGCCAATACTATTAAAAGGGGGAAAGGTACTGTTGGTGAACAAAATGCTCATACGTGCACAAGTGATAGTCACCAAAAACACCCACAAGCTCTTCCACAAAAGTCTGTCCAAAGTCTATATCCAAAATCGGTGCAACCAACACTTCCCACTCGGTGCCACCGATATCCAAACTCAGACAGACCGATGCCAAACCCTAGCCAGTCGGTGCAACCGATTCTGCATCGGTGCCACCGAGTTTAGGTTGCCAACTCTCTGTTTAGCTATTTTTAGTCTTCGGTACCACCGAGTTTTGCCAATAGGTCTCACCGAGTTTCTGGACCAACTCTCTGGATAGCCATTCACAAGAATCGGTACCACAAAGAATTGTGAGTCGGCGCCACCGAGTTTCTGGACCAACTCTCTGGTAAGCCTTGGTCAAGAATCGGTACCACCAAGATGTGAAAATCGGCGTCACCGAGTTTGCGCAATCTGACCGTTGGTCACCTGATCGGTACCACCAAGAATTATATATCGGTCTCACCGAGATTCAAAAGTTGTCACCTTTTGGTCACTTCGGTACCACCGAGATTAACACATCGGTGTCACCGAGTTGGTCACTTTAGGTGTAACGGTTGGATTTTTGAGGATGCCTATATATACCCCTTCACCACCACCCACTCGAAAGAGAAGCACTCAGAACTATTCCATACTTGCCCCATTCATTTTTCTGAGAGAGAGCCACCTACTCATGTGTTGAGATCAAGCTATTCCACTCCATCCATATGAATCTTGATCTCTAGCCTCCCCAAGTTGCTTTCCACCAATCCAATCTCTTCCACCAAGCCAAATCTGTGAGAGAGTGATTGTGTGTTGAGGAGTCTATCATCTTGAAGCACAAGAGCAAGGAGTTCATCGACATTGCCGAGCCTATTACCTTTTGGAGGGTGGTGCCTCCTAGATTGGTTAGGTGTCGCTTGGGAGCCTCCTACTTCGTGTTGTGGAGTTGAACCAAGAAGTTTGTAAGGGAAAGGAGATCGCCTACTTCGTGAAGATCTACCCATAGTGAGGCTAGTCCTTCGTGGACGGAAGCCGTTATGGAATAGTCAAAGTTGCTACTTCGTGGACCCTTATGGGTGGAGCCCTCCATGGACTCTCGTGACCGTTACCCTCCGTGGGTTGAAGACTCCATAAACATGGACGTACGATAGCACCACCTATCGGAACCACGGGAAAAATCTTCGTGTCCCTCATGCGTTTGATCTTCCTATCTCAACTCTTTACTTCCATGTGCAATGTCTTTACTTTCCGCTGCTATACTCTTAGACATGCATGTGTATGGTGTGCTTGACTTGCTATGATTGTTAAAATCTGCCAACCAATTAACTTGGGAAAAGGTTAGGTTTTAAATTCCTGCTAGTAGTCTATGCACCCCCCTCTAGACACTCTTCTAGTGATCCCTCAATTGGTTTCAAAGCATTCGTCTCCATTGCTTCAGTTTAATCACCGTGGAGGAAGATGGATGTGTCTAGTATAGGGAGTTTGAGTTGTAGAGTGCCTATTCTTGACGGAGAGTACTATAGTCAATGGAAAACTTTGATGCTTAAGCAGTTTAATGAATTTCAATTGAGCAAATATGTTAAGAGCCCTTATGTACTTCCCATTGATCCTTTACATCCCACACATGAAGAGGAAATTGATATGCTATGCAATCTTAGAACTGTTAATCTCATCATTAGAGTGTTGCCTAGAAATGTGCTCAATCAAATGAAGAATTTTGTATGTGCTTATACCTTGTGGAATGACTTGGAGAAACGATATCCAAGTTATTCATTGAATAATCTTGATGAAATTCTTCATAAAACTATTGCCTTTCACAAAATGACGCCTAGTGATCCCAAGTTTGATGATTGTCTATTTGAGCTTAGAGATCTCATGCATGCTAGAGGAGATGTCACAACTATCAACAACATCATTGTAGAAGCCATTCGCATTCATAATCTTGAACATTGTCATGATCACAACACTAACGAATCTATTGTTCTTTATGACGAGGATTTCCCACTTGATGATGACAATGCGGAACATGGCTACTATGATGAAGATGAGCTGTTCGACATCGAGTATGAGAAGATCATGAAGAATCTAAGTCTCATGGCAAACTTCAAGGACTACATGTACGGAGGAAAAGAGTGGATTCTCGATAGCGGATGTACCGATCATATGACCGGATATAGAGAGATGTTTGAAGAGATCACACCAAACCATGGACCGCGAAGGTACGTAACGTTTGGAGACAACTCCAAGGATAAGGTACTTGGTCTTGGTAAGGTGGCCATATCCCATGATAGCTCTATTCAAAACGTCATGCTTGTTGAATCCCTCGGCTACAATCTTCTTTCCGTATCTAGACTTGCCGACTTTGGTTTTAATGTGCTATTCACTAAAGTAGATTGCCAAGTGTTTCGTCAAGATAATCACAAAATGGTCTTTACCGGTTTCCGTAGAGGTGATCTATACATTGTCGATTTCACTAAGAGATCCAAACCTCGTACTTGTCTTATTGCAAAATCTTCTAAAGGTCGGCTTTGGCATAGAAGACTAGGACATGTTGGCATGCGTAATCTAGACAAACTTATCAAAGGTGATCATATACTTGGTGTTAAAGATGTTATCTTTGACAAAGATAGACTTTGTAGCGCTTGTCAAGCTGGAAAGCAAGTAGGTGGAAGTCATCCCGTTAAGAATATCATGACTACTAGGAGACCACTCGAATTACTTCACATGGATCTTTTTGGTCCCAATGCTTACAAGAGTCTCGGTGGAAATTCCTATGGTCTAGTTATAGTTGATGATTTTTCCAGATTTACGTGGGTATTCTTTCTTGATGATAAGTCGCAGGTACAAAAGATCTTCAAGAACTTCGTTCGCAAAGCGCAAAATCAGTTTGAAGTGAAGATCAAGAAGGTTCAGAGCGATAACGGATCGTAGTTCAAGAACACCCGTGTGGATACCTTTCTTGACGAAGAAGGTGTTTCACATGAGTTCTCGGCTACGTACACACCTTAACAAAATGGAGTTGTTGAGAGGAAGAACCGGATGCTCATTGAGATGGCAAGAACGATGATTGACGAATACAAGACGCCAAGACACTTTTGGGCAGAAGCCGTGGAAACAACATGTCATGCCACGAACCGACTCTACTTGCACAAGCTTCTCGATAAAACGGCATACGAGCTACTCACCGGTAACAAACCCCAAGTTGGATACTTTCGGGTATTCGGCTCAAAGTGCTACATTCTTGACAAGCATCGTCGTACTAAATTTGCTCCTAAATCTCATGAAGGATTCCTACTTGGTTACGGATCGAACTCTCACACTTACCGTGTCTACAACAACTTCACTCGAAAAGTTGAAGAGACGGTAGATGTGAAGTTTGATGAATCTAATGGTTCGCAAGTCGAACAATTGCCAAATTATTAGGGGATAAGGACCCTTCTGAAGCTATCCAAGACTTGTCCATCGGCAAGATTCGCCCCATGGAGGTGAAGGAAAGTACTTCGTCAACTCAAGTGGAAGCCCCTACTTCACGTCAAGGTGAACCTCAACACGACATGGAGGTATCCACAAGTGGTACACGACAAGATGATGAAGAGGAGGAAGTACATCATGAAGATTCACCACAACCTCCTTCACCACCACCTCAAGGGAACGACACCTTCGACAACAATGAAGATGAAGGAGATGATGATGAAGGAGAAGCTCCACCATCCAACAAGCCTAAGCTACCCCGAGTTCGAGCAAGAGTGACCAAAACCATCCTCTAAACCAAATCTTTGGTGACATACAAACCGGGAGAATCACTCGCTCTAAAACTCGCCTAGCTAACTTTTGTGAGCATTATTCTTTCATCTCTAGCATTGAACCCTTGAAGGTAGAACAAGCTCTTGAAGACCCGGATTGGGTAAACGCAATGCATGAAGAGCTTCACAACTTCGAGAGGAACGAAGTGTGGACACTCGTGGAGAAGCCCAAGGATGAGCACAACATCATCGGAACCAAATGGGTGTTTCGAAACAAACAAGACGAAGACGGTCAAGTTGTACGCAACAAGGCACGTCTCGTAGCCCAAGGATATACGCAAGTCGAAGGTATGGACTACGATGAGACCTATGCCCCTGTCTCTAGACTTGAAGCTATTCGCATTCTTCTTGCTTATGCTAATCACCATGATATCACGCTTTATCAAATGGACATTAAAAGTGCCTTTTTAAATGGTGAGATTGAAGAAGAAGTCTATGTTAAGCAACCACCTGGTTTTGTGAATCCTAAGAAACCTAATCATGTTTACAAGCTTCGTAAAGCTCTTTATGGTCTCAAACAAGCCCCTCGTGCTTGGTACAAATGCTTAACGAAGTTTCTTATTGAAAAGGGTTTTGAAATTGGTAAAATTGACGCAACCTTATTCACTAAGAGAGTTAATGGTGAATTATTTGTGTGCCAAATCTATGTGGATGATATTATCTTTGGATCTACTAACCCACAATTTAGTGAAAGATTTGGAAGGTTGATGTTCGAGAAGTATGAGATGTCCATGATGTGTGAGCTAAATTCTTTCTTGGTTTGCAAATCAAGCAAACGAGAGAAGGAACTTTCATCTCTCAAACTAAGTATACTAAGGACTTGATCAAAAAGTTCAACATGCAAGAGTGCAAAGGTATGAAAACTCCTATGCCTACTAGTGGACATGTTGATCTTACCCAGGAGGATGAACCGGTTGATCAAAAAGTTTATCGATCTATAATTGGTTCATTGATATATCTATGTGCCTCCCGTCCCGATATTATGCTTAGTGTTTGCATGTGTGCTAGATATCAAGCTGCACCTAAAGAGTGTCATCTTTTGGCCGTGAAATGTATTGTGAGATATTTGATACAAACACCAAACTTTGGCATTTGGTATCCCAAGGGATCTTCCTTTAACCTTGTTGGCTATTCTGACTCGGACTATGCCGGTGACAAGGTTGATAGAAAATCCACCTCGGGTACATGTCAATTTCTTGGTAGATCTCTTGTGTCTTGGTCCTCGAAGAAACAAAACTCGGTATCTCTATCTACTGCCGAAGCTGAGTATATTGCTGCCAGATCGTGTTGTGCACAATTACTATGGATGACACAAACGCTTAAGGATTATGGAATTCATGTCAAAAATGTTCCATTACTTTGTGACAATGAAAGTGCTATTAAAATTGGTCATAATCCTGTGCAACATTCTCGAACTAAGCATATTCAAGTTAGACATCATTTTATTCGTGATCATGTTGTCACAGGAGATATTGATCTTAAGCATGTTCGCACTAACAAGCAATTGGCCGATATCTTTACTAAGCCACTTGATGAGAAAACGTTTTGTCACTTGAGGAGTGAGTTGAACATCATTGATGCTTCAAACTTGAGCTAGACTCACTCGGATGCATGCAAGGGCATGAGCTTTCTTGATATTTCCATGATACCCTTAACATGTTATCTTATACCATGGAATTCTATGCTCCCTTGCATTGCATCTAATCTTTTGTAGGTACTTGAAAGAACTTCATTCCACAAGATTGTGAACAACTCCAATCATAAGCAATCTTGTCATGACCAAGTATCCACAACCCCTCTTGATGATGGAAGGAAGAAGACAACAAAACATATCCTTGACACATATTTGTATTTCACATTTGGAATTGTGTCATATCATGTTCTTCCTTGCTTGACTAACCTATGTAGGTGACAAGTGTACTAAAACGAGGAGGATTGCTCCCAACTCAAGATGATCTTCATCACCCTCGAGCATCCTCAACAAGTTCACCTACAAGCCACGTCATCAACATCACTCTAAGGTATGTACTCATATCCTTGAAAAGGCTTTACTCCAAGACATGAGCTAAAGCAACTCAAGTGATATGAAGACATTAAAATGCTTAATCAAAAAATGGTAACCCCATTTTGAGCTTAACGTTGAGTATGACCTATGATCAAGTATTCTTGCTTGGCTCCTAAGTCAATATACTCTAATATAGGTGACCTAGTCACCGCTCATCATCTAGTTAAGTATTTTGGTTGGTTCATTCTCTATTTGCAAGATTTCTTGGAACCATTCAAATCTTCTCTAGTTGACATCCTTTTGTAAAATCTTTTGCAATTTCTTGAAAATTTCTTTTGACACTTTATTAAAAGTTTTCTGAATTTATTTGCAAGTTTCCAAACATTGCCAAGTCTCTGTTTTAGCCTCGGAGCCGCCGATACAAATAACTCGGTTCTACCGAATTAGCAGATGAGCTGCATTACAGTATCTCGGTACCACTGACTTGTTTGTCTCGGAGCCACCGATTTGATTTCTTTTCTTAGTTGTGTTCAGAATTGCAAATCTGTGTTTCTTTAGTGATCTTACAAGTGATGTCTTTGTTTCTTCGATGATCCCTTATCATAAAAAAAGGGGGAGAAACTTTATTCAAGGATCCCTAACTTAAAGGAGGAGAAGTCTTACAAGCCATCAGCTTACACAAAGGGAGAGAAATTATTTTCAATGATTCCCTCAGTTTTCATTTCTATAAACCCTACTTTCAATGACCCTTGTTCTCAAGGATCCCTTCTTAATCAATGATCCCTGTATCTGACCCTGTGTATGACCTTTTTTTGGAAATTAATGCCAAAGGGGGAGAAATACCAAAGCTTCAAAGCTAAAGGGGGAGATACATGCTTATGCAAAGGGGGAGATATAATCAAGGGGGAGAAATATCAAAGCTTATACTTATAAACAAGGGAGAATACCAAAGTAGGGGGAGAAAAATATGTCCGGGAGAAAATATGTTTATTTCACTTGTCTACTCATGTTAGACTTTTCTCACTCTATCCAATCCCAATATCTACATGCTAAGATTCAGGGGGAGAGGATGATCTACTATTTTCATATCTAAGGGGAGAAAGTTCTAAATGATCTTGGAGACATATCAATCTTAAGGATTTACTATCTTATATATGTTCTCCATATCTTGGTTCTTTTGAGTTCTATTGCCTTTTTGATTGGTAGAATGCTCTTGTGTTTCCTAACATTGTTTTCTCAAGTGTGTTTTACTACTAGAATGCTCAAGAACTCAAGGTAAGTATATGCATCATATCTTTGATCAAGATGATCTCTTGCTTCTTGCACATATTGTTTGCAAGAGTGAAGTCTTGAACAAGGATACACCTCATTCATATATATTTGATGCATATAGCCAAGATACACATGACTTATTATATCCCTTCAACTATATGTGTGACCATGCATTCCAAAGAAACTATCCTTTAAAGGGATTGCACACATTTAGGGGGAGCAAGTTTAAGTCATGTGTCTCTCAAAGTCTTCATTATATCCATGCATATCTTTATTTAAAGCTTTGATTGTATGTTGTCATCAATTACCAAAAAGGGGGAGATTGAAAGCACAACATGCTCCCTTGGTGGTTTTGATAATTCATGACAACATACATTGTCTCTTGGACTAATACCTTTACCTAGTGTATTTCAGATAAAGTCCATAGATAGATGGGTTGGCAAAAAGGATTGTGGAGATTGTGGAGATTGTGGAGATAACCCCAAGATGCAAGGAAATGGATTGGCAAAGCTTCAAGCAAGAGGACTCTACATTTTACTTTGTGAGAAATCACTTTGAGTCCATAGGAAAGCCAATACTATTAAAAGGGGGTAAGGTACTGTTGGTGAACAAAATGCTCATACGTGCACAAGTGATAGTCACCAAAAACACCCACAAGCTCTTCCACAAAAGTCTGTCCAAAGTCTATATCCAAAATCGGTGCAACCAACACTTCCCACTCAGTGCCACCGATATCCAAACTCAGACAGACCCATGCCAAACCCTAGCCAGTCGGTGCAACCGATTCTGCATCGGTGCCACCGAGTTTAGGTTGCCAACTCTCTGTTTAGCTATTTTTAGTCTTCGGTACCACCGAGTTTTGCCAGTCGGTCTCACCAAGTTTCAGGACCAACTCTCTGGATAGCCATTCAGAAGAATCGGTACCACCGAGAATTGTGAGTCGGCGCCACCGAGTTTCTGGACCAACTCTCTGGTAAGCCTTGGTCAAGAATCGGTACCACCGAGATGTGAAAATCAGCGTCACCGAGTTTGCGCAATCTGGCCGTTGGTCACCTGATCGGTACCACCGAGAATTATATATCGGTCTCACCGAGATTCAAAAGTTGTCACCTTTTGGTCACTTTGGTACCACCGAGATTAACACATCGGTGTCACCGAGTTGGTCACTTTAGGTGTAACGGTTGGATTTTTGGGGATGCCTATATATACCCCTTCACCACCACCCACTCGAAAGAGAAGCACTCAGAACTATTCCATACTTTCCCCATTCATTTTTCTGAGAGAGAGCCACCTACTCATGTGTTGAGATCAAGCTATTCCACTCCATCCATATGAATCTTGATCTCTAGCCTCCCCAAGTTGCTTTCCACCAAGCCAAATATGTGAGAGAGTGATTGTGTGTTGAGGAGTCTATCATCTTGAAGCACAAGAGCAAGGAGTTCATTGACATTGCCGAGCCTATTACCTTTTGGAGGGTGGTGCCTCCTAGATTGGTTAGGTGACACTTGGGAGCCTCCTACTTCGTGTTGTGGAGTTGAACCAAGAAGTTTGTAAGGGCAAGGAGATCGCCTACTTCATGAAGATCTACCCATAGTGAGGCTAGTCCTTCGTGGACGGAAGCCGTTATGGAATAGTCAAGGTTGCTACTTCGTGGACCCTTATGGGTTGAGCCCTCCGTGGACTCTCGCGACCGTTACCCTCTGTGGGTTGAAGACTCCATAAACATGGACGTACGATAGCACCACCTATCGGAACCATGGGAAAAATCTTCGTGTCCCTCATGCGTTTGATCTTCCTATCTCAACTCTTTACTTCCATGTGCAATGTCTTTACTTTCCGCTGTTATACTCTTAGACATGCATGTGTATGGTGTCCTTGACTTGCTATGATTGTTAAAATCTGACAACCAATTAACTTGGGAAAAGGTTAGGTTTTAAATTCCTGCTAGTAGTCTATTCACCCCCCCCCCTCTAGACACTCTTCTAGTGATCCCTCAGAAGTGCTTAGTTTTGGGTTCAATCTTGCGGTGTCCTCACCCAGTGACAAAGTAGGGGTAGCGAGGCACATATTTGTATTGTTGCCATCAAGGATAAAAAGATGGGGTTTTCATCATATTGCTTGAGTTTATCCCTCTACATCATGTCATCTTACTTAATGCGTTACTCTGTTCTTCATGAACTTAATACTCTAGATGCAGGGATGAGTCGGTCGATGTGTGGAGTAATAGTAGTAGATGCAGAATCGTTTCGGTCTACTTGATACGGACGTGATGCCTATATGCATAATCATTGCCTTGGATATCGTCATAACTATGCGCTTTTCTATCAATTGCTCGACAGTAATTTGTTCACCCACCGTATTATTTTCCTTCAAGAGAGAAGCCTCTAGTGAAACCTATGGCCCCCTGGTCTATTTTCCATATTATATTTTCAGATCTATAAACCAAAAATACCAAAAAAATACTTCGCTGCAATTTATTTACTTTTATTTTAATTTTTGTTTAATAATCTTTTATATCTATCTCTATCGGATCTCATCCTTGCAAGTGACCGTGAAGGGATTGACAACCCCTTTATAGCGTTGGGTGCAAGTATTTGATTGTTTGTGCAGGTGCATCGATTGGGGCCTTGCTTGTACCTCCTACTGGATTGATACCTTGGTTCTCAAAACTGAGGGAAATACTTATCTACTTTGCTGCATCACCCTTTCCTCTTCAAGGGAAAACCAATGCAAGCTCAAGAAGTAGCAAGAAGGATTTCTGGCGCCGTTGCCGGGGTGGATACATAGCAAGTCAAGACAAGAACTCTCCCGTCAACTTGCTAATTTTTGGCGTGGTTGTCGGAGAGATCTACATCAAGCCTACCAAGTACCCATCACAAACTCATGTCTTGCATTTACATTATTTGCCATTTGCCTCTCGTTTTCCTCTCCCCCACTTCTAAAACGAATTTCAGAAAAAACCAAAAAGATTTGCCTTTTTATTCGCCCTTCTTCCGTTCGTCTTTTCGTTTGCTTTTTGTTTGCTTGTGTGTTAGATCGCTTAAACTCATGGCTAGCCTTACTACTATCGCTAGTACTCCCGAGAGTGAAGTTCTTAATTTTAAGCAAAGGGAGGGAGAAAACTTAAAAGATGCTTGGTATAGAATTTGCAATACTCAAAATAGATCTACTCGTAAGCAATCTACTACCGTTCTCCTTCGCAATTTTTATGTGGGTGTTTCTCCTTGGAATAGATATGTTCTGGATACCATTACGGGAGGAAATTTCTTGGGAAGCCATACCGTTGATTCTTATAGTGCTATGATAAATTTGGTAGGTTCGCCCCCACTCATGGTTAATGAAACAATCTTAACTTTGGAACATGTGATGCGAAGGCTTGATATTATTAAAAATAAAGTTGCTACTGTAGAGCTCATTGAAAACTTGGATAAAAAGATTCATAATCAAATTACTCAATATGGATCTAAGGTAGGAGTTACTTTAAAAAATCTAAGGGAAAAAGAACCCATAGTTAATGAAAAATTGGATCAAGATTCCATTAGAATTGGCAAGCTAGAAGATATTATTACCAACTTGGGTTCCGCTTTTGCCTCTGTTAAAACCACTCCAAATTTTCCTATTACTAAGACTGCCAAGTTTATTTATGTTCCTAAAAATAAGGGTGAATCCTCTAGTAAAGGACATGATGATCTTAAGATGATAAGTGCTCACCCTAACTTTATTAATATTGTCCGGGAACCAATTGCTACAAGTGAATTTCTTGATTTCTTGCCTAGGAGTATGATTATTGATAAAACCAAAGAATCTCCTAGGGTTTATAAGTGTGCAATTGAGGAGTTGCATACCAAAGATGACAATACCTAGATCTATTACGCTATACCTAGCTAGGGGCGTTAAACAATAGCGCTTGTTGGGAGGCAACCCAATTTTATTTTTATGTTTTTTGTTTTGTTTCTGTTCTTGAATAAATTACACATTATTACCTCTGTAGTAATTGTGTTTTACTGTTTTAATTAGTGTTTGATCCAAGTAAGACCTTTGGGATGGTTTACGGTGATTGTTGATTTGATCTTGCTGAAAAATAGAAACTTTTGCGCTCAGTCCAGGAATTTTATAAATTCACCAGAGAGTCGAATGAGTCTGAAATTTTTTACACAAGATTGATATACAAATTTCCCAGATTGTCCTAATTTTTCAGAATTTTTGGAGTTACAGAAGTATTCGAAGTTTCCAGATTGCTACAGACTGTTCTGTTTTTGACAGATTCTGTTTTTCTTTGTGTTGTTTGCTTATTTTGATGTATCTATGGGTTGTATCGGGGGGTATGAACCATGGAGAAGTTGGAATACATTAGATATTACACCAATATAAATAAATAATGAGTTCACAACAGTGCCTAAAGTGGTGATTTATTTTTCTTGTACTAACGGGTCTCACGAGTTTTCTGTTGAGTTTTGTGTTGTGAAGTTTTCAAGTTTTGGGTAAAGATTTGATGGACTATGGAATAAGGAGTGGCAAGAGCCTAAGCTTGGGGATGCCCAAGGCACCCCAAGGAATATTCAAGGATACCAAAGAGCCTAAGCTTGGGGATGCCCCGGAAGGCATCCCCTCTTTCGTCTTCAATCCATCGGTAAATTTACTTGAGGCTATATTTTTATTCACCACATGATATGTGTTTTGCTTGGAGCGTCTTGTATGATATGAGTCTTTGCTTTTTAGTTTGCCACAATCATCCTTTCTGCACACATCTTTTGAGAGAGACACGCATGAATCGTGAATTTATTAGAATACTCTATGTGCTTCACTTATATCTTTTGAGCTAGGCAATTTTGCTCTAGTGCTTCACTTATATCTTTTTAGAGCACGGTGGTGTTTTATTTTATAGAAATAATTGAACTCTCGTACCTCACTTATATTATTTTGAGAGTCTTTAAACAGCATGGTAATTGGTTTAGGTTATGAATTTAGTCCTATTATAATGGGCATCCAAGAGGGATATAATAAAAACTTTCATATAAAGTGCATTGAATACTATGAGAAGTTTGATTCCTTGCATATAGTTTTGAGATATGAAGAAGGTGATATTAGAGTCCTGCTAGTGAGTAATTGTGGATTGGTAGAAATACTTGTGTTAAAGTTTGTGATTCCCGTAGCATGCACGTATGGTGAACCGTTATGTAACGAAGTCGGAGCATGATTTGTTTATTGATTGTCATCCTTTGTGTGAGAGTCGGGAGCGCGCGATGGTTAACTCCTACCAACCTATCCCCTAGGAGCATGCGTCTAATACTTTGCTTCGATGACTAATAGGCTTTTGCAATAAGTATGTGAGTTCTTTATGACTAATGTGAGTCCATGGATTACACGCACTCTCACCCTTCCACCTTTGCTAGCCTCTCTAGTACCGTGCAACTTTCGCCGGTGCATTAAACCCACCATATACCCTTCCTCAAAACAGCCACCATACCTACCTATTATGGCATTTCCATAGCCATTCCGATATATATTGCCATGCAACTTCCACCGTTACGTTTATCATGACACGCACCATAATTGTCATATTGCTTTGCATGATCGTAAGACAGCTAGCGTGATGTTTTCATTAATGTTATTTGCTATGCTAGATCTTTGCACATCCCGGTACACTGCCGGAGGCATTCATATAGAGTCATGTTTTGTTCTAAGTATCGAGTTGTAATTCTTGAGTTGTAAGTAAATAAAAGTGTGATGATCATCATTATTAGAGCATTGTCCCATGTGAGGAAAGGATGATGGAAGCTATGATTCCCTCACAAGTTGGGATGAGTCTCCGGACTTTACAAATAATAAAAGAGGCCAATGAAGCCCAAATAAAAAAAAGAGGCCAAAGATGCCCACCAAAAAAAATGAGAGAAAAGAGAGAAGGGACAATGCTACTATCTTTTTTCCACACTTGTGCTTCAAAGTAGCACCATGATCTTCATGATAGAGAGTCTCCTATTTTGTCACTTTCATATACTAGTGGGAATTTTTCACTATATAACTTGGCTTGTATATTCCAATGATGGGCTTCCTCAAATTGCCCTAGGTCTTCGTGAGCAAGCGAGTTGGATGCACACCCACTTAGTTTCTTTTTGAGCTTTCATACACTTATAGCTCTAGTGCATCCGTTGCATGGCAATCCCTACTCACTCACATTGATATCTATTGATGGGCATCTCCATAGCCCGTTGATACACCTAGTTGATGTGAGACTATCTTCTCCTTTTCCTCACAACCTCCACCATATTCTATTCCACCAATAGTGCTATATCCATGGCTCACGCTCATGTATTGCGTGAAAGTTGAAAAGGTTTGAGAACATAAAAAGTGTGAAACAATTGCTTGACTTGTCATTGGGGTTGTGCATGATTTAAATACATTATGTGGGGAAGATGGAGCATAGCCAGACCTTATGATTTTGTAGGGATAACTTTCTTTGGCCATGTTATTTTGAAAAGACACGATTGCCTTGTTAGTATGCTTGAAGTATTATTGTTTTTATGTCAACATTAAACTTTAGTTTTGAATCTTATGGATCTGAACATTCATGCCACAATAAAGAATATTACATGGATAAATATGTTAGGTAGCATTCCACATCAAAAATTCTGTTTTTTATCATTTACCTACTCGAGGACGAGCAGGAATTAAGCTTGGGGATGCTGATACGTCTCCAACGTATCTATAATTTTTTATTGTTCCATGCTATTATATTATCTGTTTTGGATGTTTTATATGCATTAATATGCTATTTTATATTATTTTTGGGACTAACCTATTAACCTAGAGCCCAGTGCCAGTTTCTGTTTTTTCCTTGTTTTTGAGTATTGCAGATAAGGAATATCAAACGGAGTCCAAACGGAATAAAATTCTACGCTGATTTTTCTTGGACCAGAAGGAACCCAGGAGGCTTCGAGAAGAGGACAGAAGACCTACGGGTGGGCCACAAGCCGCCAGGGCGCGCCCCTGGGGGGCGCCCCCCTGGCTTGTGGGCCCCCCGTAGTTCCTCCAACCCTAATTCTCCGCCTATAAATTCAGAAATATTCCCTCAATACCAAAGAGAGCCACGAAATACTTTTCCGCCGCCGCAAGCCTCTGTTCCCGTGAGATCCCATCTTGGGGCCTTTTCCGGTAATCTGCCGGAGGGGGATTCGATCACGGAGGGCCTCTACATCAACACCATTACCCTTCCGATGATGCGTGAGTAGTTTACCTCAGACCTTCGGGTCCATAGCTA
The DNA here is from genome assembly GCA_039707655.1 of Elymus sibiricus. NCBI lineage: Eukaryota > Viridiplantae > Streptophyta > Magnoliopsida > Poales > Poaceae > Elymus > Elymus sibiricus. Next base: position 405,474,355 of record CM077671.1, read on the forward strand.
GTAGCTAGATGGCTTCTTCTCTCTCTATGTTCTTCAATACCATGTTCTCCATGATCTTCATGGAGATCTATCCGATGTAATACTCTTTTGCGGTGTGTTTGTCGAGATCCGATGAATTGTGGGTTTATGATCAGATTATCTATGAATATTATTTGAATCTTCTCTGAATTCTTATATACATGATTTCATATCTTTGTAAGTCTCTTCGAGTTATTGGTTTGGTTTGGCCAACTAGATTGGTAATTCTTGCAATGGGAGAAGTGCTTAGTTTTGGGTTCAATCTTGCGGTGTCCTCGCCCAGTGACAAAGTAGGGGTAGCGAGGCACGTATTTGTATTGTTGCCATCAAGGATAAAAAGATGGGGTTTTCATCATATTGCTTGAGTTTATCCCTCTACATCATGTCATCTTACTTAATGTGTTACTCTGTTCTTCATGAACTTAATACTCTAGATGCAGGCAGGAGTCGGTCGATGTGTGGAGTAATAGTAGTAGATGCAGAATCGTTTCGGTCTACTTGATACGGACGTGATGCCTATATGCATAATCATTGCCTTGGATATCGTCATAACTATGCGCTTTTCATCAATTGCTCGACAGTAATTTGTTCATCCACCGTATTATTTTCCTTCAAGAGAGAAGCCTCTAGTGAAACCTATGGCCCCCGGGTGTATTTTCCATATTATATTTTCAGATCTATAAACCAAAAATACCAAAAATACTTCGCTGCAATTTATTTACTTTTATTTTAATTTTCGTTTTAGTAATCTTTTATATCTATCTCTATCGGATCTCATCCTTGCAAGTGACCGTGAAGGGATTGACAACCCCTTTATAGCGTTGGGTGCAAGTATTTGATTGTTTGTGCAGGTGCATCGATTGGGGCCTTGCTTGTACCTCCTACTGGATTGATACCTTGGTTCTCAAAACTAAGGGAAATACTTATCTACTTTGCTGCATCACCCTTTCCTCTTCAAGGGAAAACCAACGCAAGCTCAAGAAGTAGCAGTATGGTGGACTCATAAGGCAAAACTTGGTTTAAGGATTTTGGATGCACAAGTAGTATTTCTACTTAGTACAAATGGAGGCTAGCAAATAGATTGGGAAGCAACCAAACCAAGAAACGAAAATTCACATAAGTGAGCATTGAACATAACTAACACCGAATAATGCACCACAAGTAGGATGTAACTTCATTGCATAACTATTGACTTTCGTGCATGCATAGGGAATCACAAACCTTAAGACCAATGTTCCTACTAAGCATAATTACTCACTAACATGACTCACATATTACTATCATCATGTTTCAAAACTATTACAAGGAATCAAGTTTAATTTGTCCAATGATCTTCATGAAAGTTTTTATTATATCCTCCTTGGATATCTATCACTTTGGGACTAGTTTCATATATTGCCATTGCTTTTTGGCAAGCTCAAACAAATTTAAGTGAAGCACATGAGCATAAAGATTTCATCTCTCAAAATAGTATAAGTGAAGCATGAGAGGATTTCTTCAAAATTTACTAACTCTCAAATTAATCTAAGTGAAGCCTGAGAGTATTTCTACAAAAATTTCCAAGCACACCGTGCTCAAAAAGATATAAGTGAAGCACTAGAGCAATTCTATAGCTCAAAAAGTTTAAGTGAAGCACATAGAGCAATTCTAACAAATCATAGCATGATTTTGGCTTTCTCAAATAGGTGTGTCCAGCAAGGATACAAAGGAAAAACTAACAAACAAATCAAGCAAAGATACAAGACGCTCCAAGCAAAACTCATGATATGTGACAAATAAAAATATAGCTCCAAGTAAAATACCGATGGTCATTAGAAGAAAGAGGGGATGCCACTCGGGGCATCCCCAAGCTTAGTTGCTTGTTTATCTTTGGATATATCTTGGGGGTGCGGTATCATCCCCAAGCTTAGGCTTTTATCACTCCTTATTCCTTCGTCCATCGTGATCTCACCCAAAACTTGAAAACTTCAATCACACAAAACTCAACAAAATCTTCGTGAGATCCGTTAGTATAAGAAAGCAAATCACTACTTTAGGTACTGTTGCAAACCCATTCATATTTTATTATTGCATTATACCTACTGTATTTTAACTTTACCATGGCTCATACCCTTCAATATAACCCATAGATTCATCAAAACAAGCACACAATGCAACGAAAATAGAATCTGTCTTAAACAGAACAGTCTGTAGTAATCTGTACTCAACCCATACTTCTGTAACTCTAAAAATTCTGAAAAATTAGGACAACGTAAGGAATTTGCATAGAAATACTGTGTTAAAATTTCAGCGCAAGATCACGTTCCAGTAAAAAATGAAAATTCATATACTGGACGCAAAGTTTCTGTTTCAGATTCAGCATCACTTCTACTCATCCTATGAATCATCCTAAAGGCTTTACTTGGCACAAACACTAAATAAACCATAAAAACACAATCATAACAGAGGCATAATTGTGTCAACACTCAAAAATAGAAAGGAAAAAAGCAAAAATTTATTTATTCATTGGGTTGCCTCCCAACAAGCGCTATCGTTTTACGCCCCTAGCTAGGCATAATGGGTAGATTCAAGTATTGTCATCCTTGGTTTTGGCCACTTTTGTGAGGGCCTTCTCGAATCCGGGGGGCTCTTTCCGCTTCCCCAAATTTTCAGGAGAAGAAACCATCTTAAGATCCAAAATATCCAAACGCTTATTGCAAAGGGTAATCAAAGTGTTCAAGCGATTGAGGTTCCCACTAATATGTTTGAGGGGTTCGTGATGTTTTTGTAACTCGACTAAGTGCTTATGTAAGTCACCCAATTTGTCGAGAATTTTAACTCCCTCTTGTGAAAAGGCAAGCCCCTTTTTTGGTGGAGGAACCCCCAAAATCCCTTCCAAAACTTCATAAGCGGCGTTTGCATCAAGTTCAATAAAAATTCCCTTTTGAGGCGAAATCCAAAAGCTCTCTATGATGCAAAGCCAATCCAGTGTAAAAATTTCTAAGCAAAACTTTTTCATCTCCTTTTAGATTGGAAATACGATGGGATTCCATTAGCCTATACCTGGCATCTTTCAAATTTTCCCCTTGTTTTTGTTTGAAGTATAGAACTTCAAAATCTGGTGACAAAGGGGGAGTAGTAACGCTAGTCATAGCGACAGGCAAGAGATCCGGCGAGAAAAAAGGCAAACGAAAAAGAGGGCGAATAAAACGGCAAATTGGTGAAGTGGGGGAGAGGAAAACGAGAGGCAAATGGCAAATAATGTAATTGCAAGGAGATGAGATTTGTGATTAGGAACCTGGTAGATGATGGTGGAGTCCCCTCGGCGCCTACGATAGGCACGTAGAAGAGACCGCTTCCTCCCCGGCAACGGCGCCAGAAATTCCTTTGACGTGGCTTGAGACTATGTCGGTATTTCCCCAAAGAGGAAGGGATGATGCAGCACAGCGACGGTAAGTATTTCCCTCAGTTATGAAACCAAAGTTATCGAACTAGTAGGAGGATCACCACCACCCAATAAGCAGCACCTGCACATAAACAACAAATACTTGCAACCCGACGCGAAAGAGAGGTTGTCAATCCCTCTATGGTAAAAAGATAGATTAGGTAGTGATAGATAGGAGAGATAGATCTCTCAAGAACACAAATAAAAAGAGTAAATATGCAGCAATATATTTTTGGGTTTTTGGTTTTGTAGATCTGAAAACAAAGATTGCAAAAACGTAGATCGGAAAGCAATATGATGAAAAAGTAGACCCGGGGGCCGTAGGGTTCACTAGTGGCTTCTCTCATGAGTATAGCGCACGGTGGGTGAACAAATTACTGTTGGGCAATTGATAGAAAAATCGAATAGTCATGACGATATCCAAGGCGATGATCATTATATAGGCATCACGTCCAAGATAGATAGACCGACTCCTGCCTGCATCTACCTTTATTACTCCACACATCGACCGCTATCCAGCATGCATCTAGTGTATTAAGTTCATGGAAAAATGGAGTAATGCAATAAGAACGATGACATGATGTCGACAAGATCTATTCATGTAGGAATAGACCCCATCTTGTTATCCTTAATAGCAACGATACATGCGTGTCTTGCTGCCCCTTCTGTCACTGGGAAAGAACATCGCAAGATCGAACCCATCACAAAGCACCTCTTCCCATGGCAAGAAAAATCGATCTAGTCGGCCTAACTAAACCAAAGATTCGAAGAAGAAATATGATGCTATAAGAAATCATGCATATAAGAGATCAAAGAAGACTCAAATAATATTCATGGATAGAAACTGATCATGAACACAAAATTCATCGGATCCCAACAAACACACCGCAAAAGTTTACATCAAATAGATCTCCAAGAGACCATTGTATTGAGAATCATAAGAGAGAGAGAAGAAGCCATCTAGCTACTGCCTACGGACCCGTAGGTCTATGGTGGACTACTCACGCATCATCGGAGAGGCACCTATGAGGAAGATGAACCCCTCCGTGATGGTGTTTAGATTGGATCTCGTGGTTCTGGAACTTGCGGCAGCTGGAATTGTGTTTCGTCGACTCCCCTAGGGTTTTGGAATATTTGGGAATTTATAGGCATCAGAGGCGGTGCGGAAGGGGGCCGAGGAGGGCACAACCCATCAGGGCGCGTCGGGGCCCCCTGGCGCGCCCTGGTGGGTTGTGCTCTCCACAGCCCACCTCTCCGGCAGTTGTTTGGCTCACTGGGTGTCTTCTGGTCCAGAAAAAATCTCCAAAAAATTTCGTCGCGATTGGACTCCGTTTCGTATTGATTTTCTGCGAAGTAAAAAACAAGCAAAAACAGCAACTAGCACTTTGGCACTACGTCAATAGGTTAGTCCCAAAAAATGATATAAAGTTGTTATAAAATTATTGTAAAACATCCAAGAATGATAATATAACAGCATGGAACAAGCAAAAATTGTAGATACGTTGGAGACATATCAGTTCTCTACTTTGATAATTTGATATGTGGGTGGACCGGTGCTAAGGTGTTGTTCTTACTTGAACTAACAACCTACTAATGATTACCCCCTCTCACAAGCATCCGCAACTACGAAAGAAGAATTAAGATAAATCTAACCATAGCATGAAACATGTGGATCCAAATCAGCCCCTTATGAAGCAACGCATAAACTGGGGTTTAAGTTTCTGTCACTCTAGCAACCCATCATCTACTTGTTACTCCACAATGACTTTCCTTAGGCCCATAACATGGTGAAGTGTCATGTAGTCGACGTTCACATGACACCACTAAGAGAAGTAACAACATACATATCATCAAAATATTGAACGAATACCAACTTCACATGATTACTTATATCAAGACTTCTCCCATGTCCTCAAGAACAATAGTAACTACTAACACCTCATCAACATGTTCAAGATCAGAAGTATAATAATAATGATCAAGGATCTGAACATAATATCTTCCACGAAGTAGTCCAACAAGCATCAACTACAGGATGTAATCAACACTACTAGTAACCCACAGGTACCAATCTGAGGTTTTGAGACAAAGATTGAATACAAGTGATGAACTAGGGTTGGAGATGAGATGGTGCTAGTGAAGATGTTGATGAAGATTTGGTCCTCCCACGAAGGAGGAAGCGTTGGTGATGACGATGGCTTCGATCTCCCCCTCCCGGTGAGGAATTTCCCCGGCAGAATCTGACTGCCAGAGTGCAAAAGGGCCTCTGCCTAGGTTTCCACCTCGAGACGGCGGCGCTTCATCCCGAAAGGTTGCTTATGATTTTTCTAGGGTAAAACACACCATATAGGAAAAGATGGATGTCGGGAGGCCAGCAGGGGCCCCACAAGCCATCACTGCGCGGCATGGGGTGGGCCGCGCCCTGTTGGCTTGTGGCCAGCAGGTGGCCCCCCTCTGGTATGTTTTTGGCCCATAAATTCTTAAATATTCCATAAAAAGTCTCCGTAAAATTTCAGGTCATTTGGAGTCTCGTGATTTTTCTGCCTTTTCCTCGGTTTTCAGTCCAGAATTCCAGTTTCCAGATATTTCCCTTTTTGTAATGTACCTTGCATATTTAGAGAGAAAGAGCATAAGAATTGTATGATAATAGGCAATAATGGACACGAATAAGATAAATATCAACAAGAAATCATGATGTAGAATGGACGTATCAACTCCCCCAAGCTTAGACCTCGCTTGTCCTCAAGCGAAAGCCGAGCTCGAGAATAATGACCACATGATTTGAGAGATAGAAGTCGATAAGAAAATAGAATACAGACATGAAAGCATCATGAATAACATAGCAACAATTTTTTCATCATATATCTTCTCATAAACAAGTAACAATCTAATCACAAATGAAGTGGTATGAAGCATAAAATTCATTGGAAACCGACAATCAATGGCATTAGTCATTGAAGTAATCATAACTATCATAGTCAAGAGAAGAGTCTATGTAAGAGCTTTTGTTTCTAGCAAGTTCACATACTGAACTATCATGTTGCCTTGTATGATTGTTGACACTCATTGAATATTTTTGGAGCTAATGTTTCCGTCGGACACAAAGGAAGATGGAAGCTTTATTATCGCCTTCCAACTCATTTACCTCAAGGATAATGTCAACAATAATGAGTTATGATCACGTACATTCAACTGGATATATTTGTTTGGATTTTTCCTCAACACATAATGCTTACCGACTAGGGAGTTAGTAGGCAGATATAGGGAAGAATGTTGATGATTCTTGCACAAAGACAACTTTTGTAAAAGATAGGCCCTTGGCAGAGGGAAGCAGAGGTTGTCATGCGCTTTTATTTGTTTAGGATGTGCAATCTCTCAATGCAAAGGAACATCACTTTATATTGCCCCTTGTGATAGTTATGCACTATGTCGCTTTTATTTCTTCACTATCACAAGATCGTACAAAGCTTATTTTCCCTTACAATAAAGGATCAAACATATTTGTATGCAATTTTTATTGCTTTGTGCACCGATGACAACTTACTTGAAGGATCTTGTTCAATCCATAGGTATGTATGGTGGACTCTCATGGCGAGAAATTGGGTTTAAAGGATTATGGGTGCACAAGTAGTATCTCTACTTAATGCAGAAAAGTTTTGGCTAGCAAAAGCTCTAAGACAAGCATAACATCTTGAGGGATCCAAAACAATATAACTTCTATAAAAATGTAAACAATCATGATCATTATGTTGTCTTCTGTCGGTGTCAAAACCGGCGGATCTCGGGTAGGGGGTCCCGAGCTGTGAGACTAGGATCGATGGTAACAAAGGGACGAAGGAGACGATGTTTACCCAGGTTCGGGCCCTCCTATGGAGGTAAAACCCTACGTCCTGCTTGATTATATTGATGATATGAAGGTTACAGAGTTGATCTACCTCGAGATCGATTAGCTAAAACCCTAGATGAGTTTCTGTGTCCTATGATCTAAAACCCTTCCGGTTTATATAGACACCGGGGGGGACTAGGGTTTACACATGGTGGGCTTCCTGCCGAGGATGGAGATGTCAACATTCTCATCTTGACTTGGAGTGCACGACGCGCCTTCGGGGCTTCCTTCTGGAAAGTGGAGTCTTGATGTGTCCGGCCCTTCTTCGGAGAATGGCCCATCGAGCCGGCCCATTGAGAGACAGGCCGGCAGCCCGAGGACCCCTTAGTCCGGGACTCCCTCAGTAGCCCCCGAACTAGCCCCCAACGCCAAAGGTCTCAGCTCTAGCTGCTTCGTATGATCAGAGTCTTCGGCTTGCGGGGTGAGTTCTTCTTCCCTTTCCATGATCGGTTGGGACTAGTTCGGTTTCCGATGACACGTATTTCTTCCGATCATATGTTTGACCGAACACTATGAATTGCTTAGCCCCGAAGGCCAATCGCCAAAGTGTAAACAGTGTTTTCTGACACCTCCTTCTGACGAAGGGACGCGGCCTACCACGACCACTGAACCAGTTACGAAAACTCGATTCTCGGTTCGGGGCCATTTTTTTAGCGACACGACTTATCAATGTGCGTATCGTGCTCCGTTTCACACGAGATATGATTAATCTCCATACGCGCATAACGGCACGCATGTCTTGGGAAGCGGAGGGATTTGCGGCGCGGTAAGCGAGGCTAATCGGTGACATGTCCCATAAAAGGGAAAAAATGCTAAAGCCTATTCACGCTTCCCATTCGCATCCTTCGCCTCTTCAATCTCTCCAAGCCCCAAGAGCCCAGATCCAGTTCTACCTCACCCTTTCCTCCGAGCTTAGCCATGGCGGGTTCGGGCTCCAATGACAAGTGGGAGGCTTCCACGGTCACTGACCAGGATATTCGGGACCTGAAGCAGGCCGGCTACCTCCCCGCCAACGTCTTCCACCGCGCCCCGGAGAAGAACCAGGTGATTCCCACCCCCAAAGCAGGCGAGAGGTGGTGTTCATCCCCCATTTTATCCGGGGATTGAGCTTTCTGCTCCACCCCTTCGTCAGGGGTCTCATGTTTTTCTACGGTCTAGACTTCCACGACCTTCCGCAGAACTCCTTCATGCACATATCGGCATTCATCATCGTCTGCGAAGCCTTTCTGCGGGTCGAACCGCACTTCGGCCTGTGGCTCAAGATCTTCAACGTCAAGCCGAAGACCGTGGCAAGCGAGCACGCGGACTGCGGAGGGGTGGTCATTAGCAAACTCCCCCGTGTCGAGTGGCCATCTGGTACCTTCATCGACACGATCAAAACTTGGCAGAAGGAGTGGTTCTACATCACTGAGCCAAGGGACAAGAGTTGGGCGGCCCCCGCCGAATTTAGATCTGGACCCCCCACGAGATTGACCTCGTGGCTCAGGAAGGGCCTCGACTGGGGGTCGGACGCCGAAGTTAAGCTGCTGCAGAAGCGCATCACCTCGGTGATCGAGGCGAAGGTGGAGCTGGTCAACGTGGTCCAGGTCATGCTCCACCGCCGTATCCTCCCCTGCCAGCGCCGGGCATCCCCCATGTGGGCTTATCGTCCTGACGACGAGCCTACCGTGCGCCAATTCTTCCGCACCACCCCGGAGAAGTTGTGGAAGGCTCTGTTCAAGCCTCAGAAGAGCTGGCCGGCCAATGAAGAAGATACAGGCCTAAGCACCGTCAACCCTCCGACCCAGGTATAGTATAATTTCAATTCATCAATTCTGTTTCTTCAGCAAAAAGATCCGAACGCCTTCTCCCTTACTTCCACAGAAGTGGCAGAGCAAAGCCGCGAAGGTTAATTGCCTGGCTCCACAACCCGAAGACCCCAGGTCGGAGCTGTTGGCGGCAATGCTTGTTGTGGCGCCGTACTCGGCGCCCGAAAAGAAAGAGAAGAAGAAGACGAAGAAGGCCAGAGAGAGCCTCCGCATTAAGGACCAGCACGACGCTGCGTCCAAGGAAACCCATGTCTCCTCCAGCCATGAGGAGGAGCATGACGACGGGGGGGAAGGCGTTTCCCCCCTGCAAGAAAGAGGGCGGCATCATCGGAAGCCACAGAGGAGGCAACTCCTCCCGCCCTGAAGAGGGCGCGCCAGGCGAGGCTGATTCTGCCCGATGACAGCTCGGACTCCGACGCAGAGTCCGAGGATTTCGAGAGGGTTCCCCGAAGGACCCTAAGGGTTAAGCCCCAGCTCAAAGGTATGAATCCGAAGACTCCCTGGGTTATTTACGCAAAGTTTTCAATGTTTTAAGTACAAGAATGTTTTTGCAGCCCCCCCGTGCGCCCTCCCTACCGACCATATATCGGACGGGGAGTCTCCATCTACTGAGCTGGTGGAGAGCGGGACCGCATCGCACCCTACACCTCCAGGGGTCGCGAAGGATACTGCGGAGGTGTCATCCAGCCAGGCTCCGTTGGAGCCGAACACAGGCGGAGGGGGCGACCATGCCATGGCCGAGGCAGATGCCGCGGCCGACGAAGGCCAGGGAGAAAAAACTCCCCAGGCTGTTCAGGACCAGGGGGAGAACGCTCCCCCGATCGCCGAAGAAGAGGGGCGAAGAAATGCCCAGTCCCCTCCGAGGACGTCTCCGGAGCGCTCCGTGCATCCGGAGTTACCGGCTCAGTCCCCGATCATAGATCGGACTGCCCGGTCATCACCGTTGCCACCAACGGCCGGGTGGCCAACTATGGAGGAGGCGCTAGCAAGCGCCCCCATCTCCGAGGATCACCGCACTCTTATGGGTGCGGTTTTGCAAGGAATTCAGTCCGTTGACAATGGACTGAAGGAGGCCTTCAATGGTCTCCTGGCGGGCTTCAAGGTGAGTCAAGTAATATCCTTTTCCCGAACAATGCTAATTTTAAGTTTTGTGCTATCTCTGTATATATGTACTAGCCCCCGAGCCCTGGATGGGTATGCAAAAACTCATCCGGGGGTCAAATAGTGAGGAATGAATCAATGATGCACAATGCACCATTTGGTCCTGCAATGTTTGGAAAAAGTCCCTGAAAAGACCGAACAGGGAGTCATATCCTCCATAGTTCGGGGGTTTGAATCGTACATAACTGGATGCATATTTTTTGATTTTTGCAGGCCTCGTCATCGGCGGCGGCCGAAAATGCCGCTGAGCTGACCGAGCTGAATCGAAAGCTCAAAATTTCCGACGAGGAGCTGGATAGCCTCCACAAGCGGTTCAACGAGGCGCAAGGTAAGCCGGTTTGTAATTTCCGAGCTATTTATCGGTAATGATCCGCACTGGTAAACCAGCGTAATTAGTTAGCTATTGCTTATACAGCTTCAGCTGCGGAGGTTGAAAAACTCAAGGCCGAGCTCCAGGACATGAAGCAGAAGGCCGAGGAGGACAAGACGGCCGCCGAACAAGCGGCAGCCGCACTATCCACCCTGAAGGCTGCAAGCGCCAAGCACGAGGCTCGGGTGGAGGAGGTGCAGCAAGAGCTCAAGGATGCCGGCACAAAGTGCGAGGCCCATGAGCAGAAAGGCAAGGAACAAGCCGCCGAGCTAGCTGTGCTTAAATCCGAGCTCCAAAAGGAGCGGGTGGAGCTGCGGTCTGCACAAGAGGAGATTCACCAAGTCAAGGCTATCATCGATGGTAAGCCGTATTCACTGCAATGCACCTTTGGTGGTAGCAAGTTTACTTTTCTCACCCAGGTGTGGCGTTCCTTAGGCGTCAGTGCGGACCTCCAGAAGAGTGCAGCGGACGCAAACAAGTTTTATGCTTCGCGGGCAGAGGAGGATGAGGCCCGGCTATTCTGGGCACAGTTTGAGTCCCCCGAACATTCTTCTCTCCTCGTCGAGCAGATGAAGCAACTGGTGGAGATGCGCAGAGTGGCGGAGCCTGCCATGAAGGACCTCTGCATACGCATGTGGCCCGATGAGCCGTTGCCGAGCAGCTACTTCGGCTTAGTGTAGAAGCTATGCGAAGCTGCACCTCGGGTTGATGCGCTGAAGCGTTCTACGTGCATCGAGGGCGCACGGATGGCCTTTGCGAAGACCATGGTGCATTGGCCGAGGCTCAAGCCGACCGAGATGGCTACCGCACCTCCGCCTCCTGGAAAGGAGTATAGGCACCCCGAGCGATACTTCCCAGAAGTGATGGAAGGTGCTCGGGCAATAGAGGCTCAATGCTCCAAGGACATTTTGTATGAATGAACGCGTTGTAATATGACCGAAGACTTTAACGCTTTATAATTAATGTTGCATGGTTTAACATGTCTTATAAGTAGTTTATGTTTGTTTATACTCCTATGTGGCCGGTTTATCTGAAAGCAGCGAGTCGTCGGCTTCAGCCCCCACGTAGATACTTCGCGAGGTGTCCCTGTAACCGCACTTCTACCCTTAGCCGAAGTATCGGCGCCCAAAGGCGGTAGTGCGAGCGGGACAAGGCAATCGGACTATAGTGCTCTATCGCTTTCACTTAGCCGTGGGAGTGTAGAAAAATGCGGGGGCTGATAACTAGCCCCCTGTGTGATGTTCGGAGCCGAAGGCAGCATCACATGGTTTGTACAAGAACGAAACCCCTCGTATAACACGGAAGAACCTCTATCGATCTTTTAGTATGGCACTTATGCTCGGATTCGCAGACCGGTTCTCGCTTACTATGATGGTCAGTTTTTGGCTTTCTCCGCTGAGGTGCTTGACCAGACGAGCTGGAAGCACAATCGCAGTGGTTCTCCCTTTGCCCTTTTAGCCGAACGAGCGGAACGTAAGAGGGCAAGCACAGGAGCCGGGCAACCCAACTTTTGACCCAAGACATAGTTCGGATCCGATGCATATAAAGCAAAACCCAAGACGCCGAACACACAGCCAGCTGTGCTGGGGTGATGTTCAAGGCGATTTTAAATTCGAGCCCCCGGTCTATTAGCCGGTTGCATCATAATACATACCGAACAGTTTTCGCAAGAAGCATGACCAAGATAAGAACAAAGAATGTATAAAAACAACGAAGTAGCCATATAATGGTTTTGTACTTGTTCAATAATTCTTATAACTTGGATTGCCGAAGCAACTGTTTACAGGTAGATGAAATATAAAATTTACAGAGGGGAGGCTGTACCAAGAGTCTTCGATTGATGACGCGACGTCTTCGATGTGCCTTGTAGCCTGTCCGTTCCTGTTCCTCTGTGGGGGTTGCATCCATTAGGAGTGATGCTGTCGCCGAGCGGACCTTGGAAAAAGGTCTTGAGAAGTCGCCGAAGTATCAATGAGCTTTACACTTTTTAATAGGTCCTTGATGGTACCTGTGTTTGTCCGAGGACGTGTATTGGTATTGGTCGGTCCAGCCGAACACTTACCACTTCATGGTTGCTCCTCATTGCTACCCATGGGATCTTGAGCGCGAAGTTGTGCCTTCTTGGCATGTGTTTGGCGGTCGTTAGGGTTGTGCAATGGGGGGCGTATCCCTATTTCTGGGGAGCAGAAGACTCTGGGAGTTCGGATTGAAACCGAACTCGTTTTTCAACCTTACGGGCCTTTATGGCCGATTTGGGTGTTTGCCGCCCGTCCTCATAATGGAATTCGGCCGCGAGGGCCAATGCATGCTCCTCAGTTCGGAGGGAATGCTCTGTGTTGCCATTGACGGTGATGACCCCCTTGGGACCAGGCATCTTGAGCTTGAGGTATGCGTAATGTGGGACGGCGTTAAAGCGAGCGAACACTGTTCGACCGAGCAGGGCGTGATAGCCGCTGCGAAAGGGGGCGATGTCGAAGATCAATGCCTCGCTGCGGAAGTTGTCGGGTGAGCCGAACACTACTTCCAGGCTAACAGAGCCTGTGCACCGGACTTCGACACTTGGGATCACTCCTTTAAAGGTAGTGTTGCTAGGCTTTATCCTTCATGGATCTATGCCCATCTTTTTCACCGTATCTGAGTAGATTAGATTGAGGCTACTTCCTCCGTCCATTAGGACTTTAGTGAGGTGATACCCATCGATAATGGGGTCTAGGACGAGTGCCGCCGAACCTCCATGACGGATACTGGTCGGGTGATCTCGTCGATCAAAAGTGATCGGGTAGGCCGACCATGGGTTAAACTTCGGGGCTACAGGCTCTACGGCGTAGACCTCTCGAAGGGTGCGCTTCCTCTCCTTTTTAGGTATATGAGTGGCGTATATCATGTTCATCGTTTTTACTTCTGGAGGGAATTTCTTCTGACCTCCATTGCTCGGACCGTGGGGCTCGTCGTCGTCCTCGCTGCGTGGGCCTTTGCCTTGGTCCTCGGCTGCGAGTTTGCCGGCCTGTTTAAACACCCAACAGTTACGGTTGGTGTGGTTGGCGGGCTTGTCCGGAGTGCCATGGATCTGGCAAGGCCTCTCCATGATCTTGTCCAGCGGGGTGGGTCCGTCACGGTTGCCTTTAGGAGGCTTCTTCCGCTGCCCGGATCTTGGGTTGCGGAAACCGGCGTTAACGGCCGTGTCATCGGCGTCGCTAGTGATGTGTCGTCGTTTGTTTTTGTTACGTCATGGTTTCCCGTTTCCATCCCGGACTTTGGAAGTACCGGGGTCTTCGGGGTTGTGGCTTCGCCTTGCTAGCCAGTTATCCTCGCCCGCGCAAAAGCGGGTCATGAGCGATGTGAGGGCGGACATGGTCCTAGGCTTATCCTGGCCGAGCTGGCGAGCCAGCCACTCGTCCCGAATATTGTGCCTGAAAGAGGCTATAGCTTTGGCGTCTGGGCAATCGACGATCTAGTTTTTCTTGGTCAAGAACCGATTCCAGAATTGTCGAGCGGACTCTCCTGCCTTTTGCACGACATTGCTTAGGTCGGAGGAGTCCGGGGGCCGTACATAGGTGCCCTGGAAGTTAGATCGGAATGCATCCTCGAGGTCCTCCTAGCACCCGATAGAGTTTTCGGGGAGACTGTTTAGCCAGTGCCGAGCTGGCCCCTTAAGTTTAAGGGGTAGGTACTTGATGGCGTGGAGGTCGTCTCCTCATGCCATGTGGATGTGGAGGAGGAAATCCTTGATCCACACTGCTGGGTCAGTTGTTCCGTCGTATTGCTCGATGTTTACGGGTTTAAACCCTTCCGGGAACTGATGCTGCATTACCTCATCAGTAAAGCAGAGCGGGTGGGCAGCGCCTCTGACCCGTGCTATATCGCGCCGGTAGTCGGCGTCTGATCTGGCCTGGTTTTGGTCCCGAACTCTGTTGGTTCGGTCTCGCCAGGGCCGGTACTCGTCCCTTCTACCAGGGGATTACCCTCTAGATCCGTAGATGGATCTCGTGCGGACTGTTCTATCATCCAGGTCGCGTCGCAGGTCATATCTGTCGTCGGGCTCCATTGGCTCCTTTCCCCTTCTGCGGGGTATCGCTGGCCTATAACCGGCCTCGCCAGCCGTCCTATCACGTCCTCGGGGAGGGCGGTCCGGCTGGTCGTATGGAGTGTGCTTGGGGGACGGCGTATTGGGGAGCTCGTCGTCGAATTGTGGCAGCAGCCGCCGGCGGGGGTAACTCTTGGGTTGGTCCCATAGACCGGCGCCGTGTTCTTCCTCGGCTGATAGAATGCTTGTCCATCTATCGTTGAGGGTGTCTTGTTCGGCCTTGAGTTGCCGCACTTTTGCCTTTAGGCTCCGGGCAGTGGCTAAAAGTTGTTTCCTGAACCGTTCCTGGTCCTCGATGGTCTCGAGGACGATGATATCATCGTCGTCCGGGCTATCCTCCTCCTCTACAGGGGGGAGGTAGTTGTCATCATCGGAGTCGTTTGGATCTTCAGGGTCGCGCTGTTCTTCCGGCCTTTCCTGGTCCTCCAACGGATACTCGGGGATATCGGGATCGCCAAGGTCTTCCGGGGTATCGTTTTCCCCGGTGCCGGTAATAGCTTCCCTCCCCTTTTTTGTCATTGACCGCTTACGCGGTTTTCGGCGCCTTGACGGCGCCTCACCTGAATCATCGCCATTGTTAGCTGGCGTGCGCTCGCCGTTACCGGATGGCTTATCCACCATGTAGACGTCATAGGTGGAGGTGGCGGTCCATCGCCCGGTGTTGACGGGAGTGGGAACGCGATCTTCCTCCTCCATGTTTTCTGCCTCCTCGGAGGCGTAGTCCAACATATCGGTTAAGTCTTCGATAGTGGCTACTAAGTGGGTGGTGGGTGGGACGAAAAATCCCTCTTGACCCACTTCAAGACCGACCTGAGCATGGATCGGGATTGGGTCATCGATAGTTTTTGTAAAGGAGATCCGATCTAGAGCTTCGCAGAGCATCGAAAGCTCGATCGGGTCAACCTGCCCGGCGTGTTCGGAGTTAGCCTCCGCCGCGTCCGCACGAGAAGTGTATTCAGCAGGAATTGGTGTCCGGCGATCTGGCGCTACAGCCGGATCCGGACTTAAATCCAGATCATCGCCGGGATTGGCCCTGTGAGCGGGATTGAAAACGACATCCGAGGTTAAGACCTCGGTGTCCTCGGGCGCGTCAGGTGAGACTGCGAGCCCGGTGAGCAAGAGATCGCCCCGAGGGTCGACGGAGAACTCTAAGTTCCCAAACCTGACTTCTTGATCAGGGGCGAAACTCCCGACCCGGCCAAGACGGCCGGTCGGGTCAGCGTGCAGCACGATGCTGCCGAAGGCGGAGATCTGTCCAGGGACAAAGGAGTCCATGCTGCAGACCTCTTCGTTGATGAAGATGCGAGCCATCGATTCCTTGGGTGATCATAGCGGAACTCACAATGAAAGCACCAATGTCGGTGTCAAAACCGGCGGATCTCGGGTAGGGGGTCCCGAGCTGTGAGACTAGGATCGATGGTAACAAAGGGACGAAGGAGACGATGTTTACCCAGGTTCGGGCCCTCCTATGGAGGTAAAACCCTACGTCCTGCTTGATTATATTGATGATATGAAGGTTATAGAGTTGATCTACCTCGAGATCGATTAGCTAAAACCCTAGATGAGTTTATGTGTCCTATGATCTAAAACCCTCCCGGTTTATATAGACACCGGGGGGGACTAGGGTTTACACATGGTGGGCCTCTTGCCGAGGATGGAGATGTCGACATTCTCATCTTGACTTGGAGTGCACGACGCGCCTTCAGGGCTTCCTTCTGGAAAGTGGAGTCTTGATGTGTCCGGCCCTTCTTCGGAGAATGGCCCATCGAGCCGGCCCATTGAGAGACAGGCCGGCAGCCCGAGGACCCCTTAGTCCGGGACTCCCTCATCTTCCATGTCCAACATTGACACTCGATCATTATATAATATTTGATGGGGGCTCACAATCATAAAAGGTGTCCAAGATAGTATATTCACATGTAAATCTCCTCTTCTCTATCATACTTTTGCATAGATTATATCAATTACTAATGCTATGTTTGTTGGTTTTCAACACCTTTTATTACTTATACCTATTTTCTATGTGAAGTCATTACCCCTCATGAGATAAGCATATGATCTTACCTATTCTTTTTATTGTCATGCTACGATGATTGGTGCAAGAGAGTAAAGCACACAGACTCAACTAATCTTTATTATATAACTCTCATACTCAGTTACAAGGATAGGTAGATCTCAAAGCAAAAAAACCTAAGCAAAGCAAATCTGAAATTTTATTTCTCTAAATCACGAAAAACTAAAGATCGAACTAAAATAGGTAATGGTGGTAAAAGTGATGGTGATACGATACCAGGGCACCTCCCCCAAGCTTAGAACAAGCCAAAGGGTGATGCCCATACCCATGTACTCAAGCGTCCTCCTTGGGTGATGGTGGTGGTGATGAAGTAGCAGTACCCTTCTTCTCCAGCTTACGCTTGAGGATGAAGTTTTCCTCTGTTAAGTCGTCGTTTTCTTGCTCGAGCTTCAATATCTTTTTGCATAAGGCTGCCTTGCTTTCCTGCAGAAAATGAGATGGGATAAATTGGATCTTAGATTTGTTTACTCCGTTAGGGAGACTTGACTTCTTGATTTCCACGTGCATATCTCCAAGCAGAGGTAGTGGATCTTCATCTTCATCTGAACTGGCATTTGGGCCGGCATCCCCCGTTTCCTCCAAATCGGTATCTCCATCCTCTTCCGTGGACCATAGGTAGGGATAAATATCCCCAAAGATCTTTGGATCTGCCACATAGTGGGAGACATAGCTCTCTCCATCTGAATCTTGAGATGACATATTCTCAGATCTGCCAGAAAAATAGCTCGAAACAAGAATAGAGGAGAAACTCGCAATGTGGTGGTCAAAACATACAGGAGTATATATAATTATTTATTTTTGGTAGGTCAGAATACGTGCTCGAGAAGAATTCGGAGTCCGGGAGGCGCACGAGGGCCCCACAAGCCATCAGGGCGCGGCCAGGGGGTGGGTCGCGCCCTGTTGGCTTGTGGCTCCCTCGTGGGTCACCTTGACTCCTTTTTATTTTTGTAAATTTTCTAAAATACCAAAACCAACAGAAATTATTATTTTGGAATTTTTGGAGTCGGTTTACTTACCGTACCACATACCTACCCCTTTTTAGGTTTCTGGAGTGTTTCGGAAGGTCTCCCTTATGTGTTCCCCCGGTGTTATAATTTGAATGATATTAGTCTCTTCATTAATGGGTGTACCTGAAAAATAATGCTTGATTCTTTGCCCATTCACCACTCTCGGGTTTTTGCATTCAAAGTTATTAATTTTTATAGCACCGGAGCGATAGACCTCCTCGACAACATATGGACCTTCCCATTTGGATAAGAGTTTTCCTGCAAAAATCTGAAACAAGAATTGTACAAAAGCACTAGGTCTCCTACATTGAATTCCCATTTTTGAATCCTTTTATCATGCCATCTTTTAACCTTTTCTTTAAACAGTTTGGCATTTTCATAGGTTTGTGTCCTCCATTCATCTAGTGAGCTAATATCAAATAACCTCTTTTCTCTGGCAAGTTTAAAATCGTAATTAAGTTATTTAATTGCCCAATAAGCCTTATGTTCTAACTCAAGAGGTAAATGACAAGCTTTTCCATATACCATTTTATATGGGGACATCCCCATGGGGTTCTTATAAGCAGTTCTATAAGCCCATAAAGCATCATCTAGTTTCTTAGACCAATTCTTCCTGGATCTATTGACAGTCTTTTACAAGATTAATTTTATTTCTCGATTTCTCAATTCAACTTGGCCACTAGACTGAGGATGATAAGGCGATGCAATTCTATGGTTAACATCATATTTAGCTAGAATTTTATGGAAAGCACCATGAATAAAATGTGAACCACCTTCAGTCATTAAATATCTAGGGACTCCAAACCTCGGGACAATAATTTCTTTAAGCATTTTAATAGAAGTGTAATGATCAGCACTATTAGTTGGAATAGCCTCTACCCACTTAGTAACGTAATCAACAACGACTAAAATATGAGTATATCCATTTGAGGAAGGAAAAGGTCCCATGAAGTCAAAACCTGAAACATCAAATGGTTCAATGGCAAGTGAACAGTTCATAGGAATTTCCTGACGTTTACCAATGTTACCAACTCTTTGGCATTCATTACATGAAAGGACATACTTACGAGCATCTTTGAAAAGAGTAGGCCAATAAAAACCAGATTGTAATACCTTGTGTGAAGTTCTGTCGCCAGCATGGTGTCCTCCGTAAGCCTCGGAGTGACGCTTCCGTAGGATCTGTCCCTGTTCATGCTCAGGTACACAACATCTAATAACACCATCTACTCCTTCTTTATAAAGATGTGGGTCATCCCAAAAGAAATGTCGTAAATCATAAAAGAATTTCTTCTTTTGTTGATAGGTGAAGTTAGGTGCCATATATTTAGCGGCAATATAGTTAGCATAATCAGCATACCAAGGAGTACTATGTGAAGTATTTATAGTAGAAAGTTGTTCATCAGGAAAATTATCATCAATAGGCAGTGGGTCATCAAGAACATTTTCCATTCTAGACAAGTTAACTGCTACCGGGTTTTCAGCTCCCTTCCAATCAACGATATGCAAGTCACACTCTTGTAGTAAAAGCACCCCTAATAAGTCTAGGTTTAGCATCTTTCTTTTCCATAAGGTATTTAATAGCAGCATGATCGGTGTGAATAGTAACTTTGGAATCAACAATATAAGGTCTAAATTTATCACATGCAAACACAACTGCTAAAAATTCCTTCTCAGTAGTGGCATAATTTCTTTGAGGAGCGTCTAGGGTTTTACTAGCATAATGAATAACATTCAATTTCTTGTCTACTCTTTGCCCTAGAATAGCAACAACAGCATAATCACTAGCATCACACATAATTTCAAATGGTAAATTCCAATCAGGTGGTTGAACAATCGGTGCAGAAATCAAAGCTTTCTTAAGTATTTCAAAAGCTTCTACACAATCATCATAAAAAACAAAGGGAATATCTTTTTGAAGAAGATTCGTTAGCGACCTAGAAATCTTTGAGAAATCTTTGATGAAACGCCTATAGAAACCAGCATGACCAAGGAAACTTCTTATACCTTTGATATCTTTTGGGCATGGCATTTTCTCAATCGCATCAACTTTAGCCTTGTCCACTTCAATACCTCGTTCAGAAATTTTATGCCCAAGCACTATGCCTTCATTTACCATAAAATGGCACTTCTCCCAATTCAAGACAAGATTAGTTTCTTCACATCTCTGCAAAACTCGATCAAGGTTGCTTAAGAAATCATGAAAAGAATTCCCATAAACGGAAAAATCATCCATGAAAACCTCAACAATCTTTTCACAAAAGTCAGAGAATATAACAGTCATACATCTTTGAAAGGTAACAGGTGCATTGCATAAACCAAAGGCATACGTCTATAAGCATAGGTTCCAAAAGGGCAAGTAAAGGTAGTTTTCTCTTGATCCTCTTTTGACACATGTATTTGAGAAATACCAGAATATCCATCAAGAAAACAAAAGTGTGTGTGCTTAGATAGTCTTTCTAACATTTGATCAATAAAAGGCAAGGGGTAATGATCTTTCCTAGTAGCTTTATTTAATTTTCTGAAATCAATTACCATTCTATAACCAGTTACTATCCTTTGTGGAATAAGTTCATTCTTATCGTTAGGGACAACAGTTATACCTCCTTTCTTAGGAACACAATGAATAGGACTTACCCACCTACTATCAACAATAGGATAAATTATACCCGCTTCCAGAAGTTTTAATATTTCGGTTCTTACCACCTCCTTCATCTTAGGATTGAGACGGCGTTGGTGGTCAACGACTGGTTTAGCGGATGTTTCCATATTAATCTTGTGTTGACATAGCGTAGGGTTTATGCCCTTAAGATCATCGAGGGTATATCCGATAGCAGCCCTGTGCTTCTTTAGAGTTTTAAGTAATCTTCTTTATTCATGCTCTGAAAGGTTAGCACTGATAATAACATGATATATCTTCTTTTCATCAAGGTAATCATATTTCAAAGTATCGGGTAAAGTCTTTAGCTCAAACACGGGATCTCCCTTGGGTGGAGGAGGATCCCCTAAAATATCAACTGGTAAGTTGTGTTTAAGAATAGGTGTTTGTTTAAGAAATATGTCATCTATTTCATTTCTTTCATTCATATGCATATCATTTTCAGGGTCTAGTAAATATTGTTCTAATGGATCGGTAGGAGGTATGACAATAGAAGCAAGACCAATTATTTAATCCTTACTAGGTAATTCTTTCTCATGTGGTTGTCTACCAAACTTGGAGAAATTAAATTCATGAGACACATCACCAAAGCTTACTTTGACCTTCTCAGTAACACAATTAATTTCAGCATTAACCGTATTCAAGAAAGGTCTACCAAATATAATGGGACAAAAGTTATCTTGTTTTGAACCAAGTACTAAGAAGTTAGTTGGGTACTTAATTTTCCCACACAAGTCTTCAACATCTCTAACAATCCCAAGTGGTGTAATAGTGTCTCTGTTTGCAAGTTTAATAGTAACATCAATGTCTTCAAGCTCAGATGGTGCTATGTCATTCATAATTTCTTGATATAAGGTAAAAGGAATATCACTAACACTAGCACCAATGTCACACAAGCCATGATAACAATGATCTCCAATTTTAACTGAAACCACATGCATGCCAACAACTGGTTATTTTTATCCAGCTCATCCTGCGTGTTTCTAGCGGGTTTTGCAATTCTAGTAGCTTCACCACAGAAGTAAATAACCCGACCCTCAATATTATCAACTAGAAGATCTTTAACCATAGCAACATTAGGATCAATGTTTGTTTGTTCAGAAGGTGTAGGTGTCCTAACATGACTTCTATTAACCACTGTTGTAGCCTTAGCATGTTCCTTAATTCTAACAGAAAAGGGGGTTTCTCAATGTAAGCAGTAGGAACAATTGGATCAACATGGCAACAATTATTTGTTCCTTCTCAATTTTAATAGGTTCCTCTAATTGCTTTTCAATGGGTGAATGATATTTAAACCACTTATCCTTAGGGAGATCAACATGAGTAGCAAATGATTCATACAAAGAAGCTACTATCTCAGAGTCGAGGCCATATTTATTGCTAAACTCATAGAAAGCATCGGTTCCCATAAAAAGATTTAACACAATCAAACTTAGGCTTTATACCTGACTCTTTACCTTTGTCGAGTTCCCAATCTTCAGAGTTGCGTTTAATTCTTTCCAGAAGATCCCATTTGAATTCGATAGTCCTCTTCATAAAAGAGCCAGTAGAAGAAGAATCGAATAATACTTGATCATCATGAGAAAGCCGAGCATAAAAATTTTGTATAATAATTTTTCTTGAGAGTTCATGGTTGGGCCAGGTGTGCATCAAGGATTTAAGCCTCCCCCAAGATTGAGCAATACTTTCTCCTTCACGAGGCCAACAATTATAAATAAAGTTCTGATCACGATGAACTAGATGCATAGGATAAAACTTCTGATGAAATTCCAGCTTCAAGCGATTCCAGTCCCATGATCCAATATCGTCCAATAGCCTATACCACATTAATGCCTTTCCCTCCAAAGATAAAGGGAAAACTTTCTTCTTAACTTTGTCTCCAGACAACCCTGCAAGCTAAAACAATCCACAAACTTCATCGACAAATATCAAATGGTAGTCAGGATGAGTCGTTTCATGATATGGATTAGATAACAATTTTTCAAGCATACCCGAAGGAATCTCATAATAAATATTTTCAGTAGGTTCAGTAGGTTGGGGAACAATTTCCTCATCTTCAGTTCGAGGCGAAGATGCCCCGAACAAGCCACTCAAAGAGTGACCGTTCATAGCGGCAAGCAACAGTAAATTTTAGCACGTATAGAAAATGTTTCCTTACCAATTCCACTTACCAAAGGCGCTTCACTCCCCGGCAACGGCGCCACAAAAGAGTCTTGATGACCCACAAGTATAGGGGATCAATCGTAGTCCTTTCGATAAGTAAGAGTGTCGAACCCAACGAGGAGCAGAAGGAAATGACAAGCGGTTTTCAGCAAGGTATTCTCTGCAAGTGCTGTAAGTAACGATAGTAGATAGTTTTGTAACAAGATAATTCGTAACAAGTAACAAGTGACAATAGTAACAAAGGTGCAACAAGGTAGCCCAATCCTTTTTATAGCAAAGGACATGCATAGAAGTACTCTTATATTAAGCAAGCGCTCCCGAGGACACATGGGAATTTCTGTCTAGCCATGTTCATCATGTTGGGTTGATTTGCGTTCGTTACTTTGATAATTTGTTATGTGGGTGGACCGATGCTAAGGTGTTGTTCTTACTTGAACTAACAACCTACTTATGATTATCCCCTCTCACAAGCATCCGCAACTACGAAAGAAGAATTAATATAAATCTAACCATAGCATGAAACATGTGGATCCAAATCAGCCCCCTATGAAGTAACGCATAAACTGGGGTTTAAGATTTTGTCACTCTAGCAACCCATCATTTACTTGTTACTCCACAATGACTTCCCTTAGGCCCATAACATGATGAAGTGTCATGTAGTCGACGTTCACATGACACCACTACGAGAAGTAACAACATACATATCATCAAAATATCGAACGAATACCAACTTCACATGATTACTTATAACAAGACTTCTCTCATGTCCTCAGAAACAATAGTAACTACTCACACCTCATCAACATGTTCAAGATTAGAGGTATAATAATAATGATAAAGGATCTGAACATAATATCTTTCACCAAGTAGTCCAACAAGCATCAACTACAGGATGTAATAAACACTACTAGTAACCCACAGGTACCAATCTGAGGTTTTGAGACAAAGATTGAATACAAGAGATGAACTAGGGTAGGAGATGAGATGATGCTGGTGCAGATGTTGATGAAGATTGGTCCTCCCACGAAGGAGGAAGCGTTTGTAATGGCGATGACTTCGATCTCCCCCTCCCGGAGAGGAATTTCCTTGGCAGAATCTGATTGCCGGAGTGCAAAAGGGCCTCTGCCCAGGTTTCTGCCTCGAGATGGCGGCGCTTCGTCCCGAAAGGATGCTTATGATTTTTTCAAGGGTAAAACACACCATATAGGAGAAGATGGATGTCGGGAGGCCAGCAGGGGCCCCACAAGCCATCAGGGCGCGACCAGGGGGTGTGCCGCGTCCTGTTGGCCACAAGCCAACAGGTGGCCCCCTCTGGTATATTTTTGGCCCAGAAATTCTTAAATATTCCATAAAAATTCTCCGTGAAATTTCAGGTCATTTGGAGTCTGGTGAGTTTTCTGCCTTTTCCTCGGTTTTCAGTCCAGAATTTCAGTTTCCAGATATTTTTCTTTTTGGGATGTACCTTGCATATTCAGAGAGAAAGAGCATAAGAATTGTATGATAATAGGGAATAATGGACAAGAATAACATAAATATCAACAAGAAATCATGATGCAGAATGGACGTATCACAGCTCCGGCCGCTCCCACTCCGGCCGGTCCGCTCCAGGTCAGGTACGCCGCCCACCTCCACCACCTTCTGCTCCAGAAGCGGTCCCCGGCCACCGCTGGGTCCTCGTGCCCGCGACGGGGACGGGGCACACGAGGACGCCGGAGTCTGAGGCATGTGCAGCCCGATGCGAGCGACAGCTGACGAGGGAGAGGGGGGAGGCGCTGGCCGCGCGGTGTTCGACCTCGACCGCGTCGGTCGACCTCGAGGACGCGCTCCTTGTGGGCGTCCTTCGTCGCTCGCTGACGTCGGCGAAGACGGATGCGTGCCGCCTCTGCCACAAGAATGCCGACGCGCTCCGACTGCCCATCGAGTTATCGGAGCGCGAGGAAGTGAAAGAGGCGGCGGCGAAGGCGAAAGCAGCCTGCCACGTGAAGGAGCAGGATCGCCTGCTCCGCAGGCTGACCGGCATGTGATGCAGCTCCGACGTGGACGGCAGCGACGCCTCCACCACCTCCGGCTCCGATGATGACGCTCCACTGCATGCCGACACCTACATGGAGGAGGGGCACAACCGCGTGGACGGCCGGAAGGGGCCGGCGAGGAAATGGTGATTTCCTCAGCTCTTCCCCGTTTTGTTTATATTAAGTATGTTTAAGTAGTTTGTAATTAGGATTTGTCGATGAACTGTTCCTTTGTTCGGCGATGCAATTCGATCCGATGAACTCTATTTGATGTACTATCTTTACGTAGCGTTGCATGAATTGTATGAAAATGAGTGTTCGGATATGAAAACACGGATGTGAAAGATAAAAAATGAGGCGCGCCCAGTCAGTGTCCACGGGCGTACGAGGGCCCATATAAGCGAGGTAGATGTAGTCTTAGCAAAGAGGGTCGTTTCGGGTTCCGGCAATTTCGAAACCTCGTCACAGCCCACGGTAGCAGCCGCTCAAAACGTGCTAACTTTTACAATCAGCAAACCAACATCCCCCTAGAACCGATAAACCCCATAACCGCCCTCGACCAAAGTTCTCACGCACCACAAGGAGCCGTCCACAATCACGTACAATTACAGGGGGCTGATTGTCAAACTCCCCGTTTATAAATTCCCCACCAACCCGAGCCGCTGCCCCCGCAACAAGCACAAAAAAAATCGCCCTCCGCTCCCCGCTCCGAGTCGCGTCGCGTGAGGAGAAAGGAAGGGAAGCCAGAAAGGTAAGGGTCTCCCCGCGAATCCCACCCCAACTCCTCCAATTCCCCCCCCCGCGATTTATCCCGCCGGGCCGCGGGATCCGCCCGATTCGTCCCCCGATCTGCGCTGATTCGCCGCCCGACCCGTCGGATTTGGTGCAGGGGCTCTCGCCGAGGCGGAAGGAAGGAGGAGGAGATGGCCGGGAAGGGAGGCAAGGGCCTGCTCGCGGCCAAGACGACGGCCGCCAAGACCGCCGAGAAGGACAAGGGGAAGAAGGCCCCCATCTCCCGCTCGTCCCGCGCGGGGCTTCAGGTGAGCGAGCTCCTCGCACCGCACCTGCTCTGCTTCGTGTTTTCTCCGTACGCGGGCTTAGATTTGGTTCGAATTCGAAGCGTCGCGCGCGCGCTTGCCCGCTGGCCGCGGTGGTCGGGCGGTTCCGCGGCCCGCGTGCTCGAGGGCGGGCTGTAGGGAGGCGATTGCGTGCTGTTTCCTTGGGTTGCAGTCGGCATGGGTTAGGTTCTTCGGTGGATTGGCTGCGCGCAGGTTAGGTGGGGTTTTAGAGATTCGAGAAGTCGTCGGGCCTCATCGGGATTTTTGTAGATCTGGATGAGCGTTTGCTCTGTCTAGCTGTTCCTGATGACAGAATTCATCGTGCATTGGTCTATAGATGTGTGGCGAGTCCATAGTTGCCGAAAAAGCGGAACGATGCCGCGTCCCCTGTTCAGGGGTCGTCGACCCGGATCAAGGTTCGGCGTCGAGGAGTGGGAGAACACGAGTCGATGGCAGGGACAACACGAGTCGCGTGCGCCTGCCTTTTTGCCGTCGTATTTGAGTGATTTCGTGGCTCACGTGCTCAGGGCAAGCTGTAGGGAGGTGATTGCGTGCTGTTTCCTTGGTTACAGTTGGCATGGGTTAGATTATTCGGTGGATTGGCTGCGCGCAGGTTTGGTGGGGTTTTAGAGATTCGAGAAGTCGTCGGGCATCCGCAGGATTTTTGTAGATCTGGGTAAGTGTTTGCTTTGTCTAGCTGTTCGTGATGATAGAATTCATTGTGCATTGGTCTATAGATGTGTGGTGAGTTGATAGTTGCTGAAAAAGAGGAATGATGCCGCGTCCCCTGTTCAGGGGTCGTCAACCCGGATCAAGGGTCGGCATCGAGGCGTGGGACAACATGAGTTGCGTGCACCTGCCTTCTGGCTGTCGTATTTGAGCGGTTCCGTGGCTCGCGTGCTAGAGGGCAAGCTGTTGGGAGGTGATTGCGTGCTATTTCCTTCGTTACAGTCGCATGGGTTAGATTCATCCATGAATTGGTTGTACACAAGTTAAACTGGTAATTTAGAGATTTGATAAGTTGTAGCGTCTTGGCAGATTTTTTGTAGATCCGGAGAAGTATTTGCTCTGTTTAGCTGTGTTTAGTGGACTGGTGTTACCATCGTGATCTTGTTTGTTTGATCGGGGTGTCGGCGCTTCTACCAGGTTATAAGTTTTGTATAGTTTGAGGCTGGTTGCCTTGGCAGAGGATTCGGTTCATGTTATGCATCGGGGTTTTGTAGATTTCATGATGATAGAATTCATTGTACATCTATCTATAGATAGGTGGTGACTGGTGAGTCATAGTTGTTGGAAATGCGGAACGATGTCGCGGCCCTTGTTGTGGGGTCGTTGACCTGGTTTGAGGGTTGGGCATCTATCATAGACAGGTGGTGAGCCCATAGTTGTCGGAAACGCGGAACGATGTCGCGGCCCCTGTTTTGGGGTCGTCAACCTGGAGTGAGGGTCGGGCATCTATCTGGTGATGAGCCCATAGTTGTCAGAAACATGGAACGATGTTGCGGCCCCTGTTTTGGGGTCGTTGATCTGGATTGAGGGTCGGGCATCTATCTGGTGGTAAGCCCATAGGTCGGAACGCGGAATGATGTTGCGGCCCCTGTTTCGGGGTTGTTGACCTGGATTGAGGGTCGGGCATCTATCTGGTGGTGAGCCCATAGTTGTCGGAACGATTTCGCGGTCCCTGTTTTGGGGTCGTCGACCTGGATTGAGGTCAGGCATCTATCTGGTGTTGAGCCCATAGTTGTCGGAGCGCGGAACGAAGTCGTGGCCCTTGTTTCGGGGTCGTCGACCTGGATTGAGGGTTGGGACGACACCAGTTGAAGGCGGGGATCTGACCCCAGTTCAGGAACAACATGGAGACTTACTTGCCATCTGTGGCATCCGCAGTCTACACAGATGTGCTGCCGGAGCCGGTAGTGGAGCTGCACCGTGGAGGCCTCCATAGTCACCTTATCCTAGGCGTGGATATGGCGGCCGGGGCCTAGTCGTTGCTCCCAGCAGCTGGGGAAACCTAGGGCGCTCGGCTGGATCGTCGAGGCAGCACAGGCATATGCTCGCTGCTGCCATGTCTCCCTTGCCATGCCTTGATACAAATTGGGTTGGATGCAGATCGGGATTTAAATTATATTGTTTCCTATTGACAAGTAATTCCATATTTCCATATATAGCTCACGTAGATAAATACTGTTCCTTAATTATAGCTAGATTTAAGGCATGTAATCAGGCAACTAATTAATTAGTTAACCCACCGTCTTGCCCGTCGTCGTTCCTGGGTCATCGTCTTGAACCTGTTTAGGTTGTGTTCCGCTTGTCGATATGTTGTTATAAAAAGAGTGTACCCCGATCACTCCCTATGTTTTGCAACGGTGATCCTCGACCCTTGTTCCCGTCCATTGATCTGGAAACTCCTCAACTATGGGTGAGGTTGCAGTGGTGTTACTGTCATGATAGTGAAAGATGGAGTAATTGGGGAATACCGATGGAGATTATATAATGCTATTGTGTTTTTTTTCTTGCAAGTCATGAAGTGGTCATATCCTAGTTTTATTGTGTATGATATACTGTTGTCACATCAATCTCATAAGTTACGCTGAATCTTTTTGGTATCATGTACTACTCAACAAGTGATGGTTTGTTAGCATATGCTGATCTGTGATACCGACTTGTGTCCATTCTTTCTGCTTCTACATCTGTTTCCTAGTCCACTTCAAGTATGTGATGGTCAATTGGTCCATCGTTTTCAAATTTATGAATATATTTTTATTGGCCTTGCACTTAGGATGAGTGCTGCCTAGGTTGGTAGGTCCTGTCAGTCGGATGTTTTGATGAAATCCTACCAAGACATTTGATTTGGGGTGTTTGCATCCTTTGATTTAATGTTATTGTTGTGCAATTATTCTGTAAATGTTTAGACATATGCTCCGTGTACTAATTTTTGGCTGTGCTACATTTCAGTTCCCTGTTGGCCGTATCCATCGTCAGCTGAAGCAAAGGACTCAGGCGAATGGCCGCGTTGGTGCTACTGCAGCGGTCTACTCTGCTGCTATCCTGGAGTACCTGACAGCTGAGGTTCTGGAGCTGGCTGGGAACGCTAGCAAGGATCTGAAGGTGAAGCGTATCACCCCCCGTCACCTCCAGCTGGCCATCCGTGGAGACGAGGAGCTCGACACGCTCATCAAGGGCACCATTGCTGGTGGAGGTGTGATCCCGCACATCCACAAGTCCCTGATCAACAAGTCCTCCAAAGAGTGAAAAAAATCAATAGCAAAGGAGCGTCTCTAGCTTAAACTGGACATTTTCTCAGTCGTCTGTGAGATAAGTTTATGTTCGTGTCGTTTAGCGTTTAGGTGTGCTCCTTCCAGATCGAAGTCGTCCGTCTGTGTAATGTTTCCCTGGTACCGATTGAGTCATTTGGACATGGTGTTTATGTTCGTTGGTTAACTCTGTGATAGACTCTCAATGCAAAAACCTTTTAAACATGTTGTGAGTAATTGTTGGCTGTCTCCTATTCCATTTTGTCTGCATCACCGTCCGTCCTTTGGTAGCTGTTTTCGTTCTGGGTTTTTTTAGTTGGTTTTGTTCTCGGTTTTTTCGAGTTGGTTTAGTTCAGTGGGGTGGGCTCATGAGCCCAGAGCAGACAAGTTAGGGATGATTGGCTTATGTGATTTCAAGTACATTGACTTTGGATAGGCTGCAGATTCCTGTTTTGTGGGTTGAATGATTGATTCTCCTGCAGCAGTGTGTGCAGTATGCAGCATGCCTGATCCTAACCAGATGCAGTAATAACCGGTGACGCGTCAGTGCTGTTCGCTGGAGCAGCTTTCCATTGTTGTGAGCTGACTGTATCCAGCTTATACTCTAGTACTCTACTTCTCTCGGTCGCAGCTGCCTACTTCAAGGTTTATCCGGCCCATTTGAAGCCAATATTTACCCCTGTTAGCAAACATGCTGTTACTTTTCGTCCTGAGAAACTCTACCCCGCAGCTCACCCCGCCCCTTCTCCCTTGAGCACTCGTGTTTCATGTCACTTTGTGGCAACTTCACTCGCTTTTCACCTCCATCAGTCCGCGTGCCGGGAGTTGCTTACCTCTAGTCCCCCGTTTGTTAAAATCCTCTGTTAGACCCAATCAGGTTTCGAATTCAAAGTTCCAAACCCACTTCGGTATGATCAGATTCATCTCGTGTAACCGGGCTGCTAATGAAGTAAGCCATATACCATAGGTCCTGAATTCGACGCGGCCTATCTGCATTGTGTTGTGCAGGGGATACGACATGCCTCGTATAACCCTTCCCCAGGCCACATCTGATGAGGAAGGTTCTAGCACAAGGCCTGTCATTTCTGATCGTAAACAATATTGCCGTCTCATTTGATGAATGAAAGCCTATTCCTTCCTGTCAAAAAAAAAGAAAGAAAAATAATCCACATTCACTTCCTATGCCATCCTTGTGACCATCGTCTGTCCCTGATGAAGGCAATGAGATTGGGACTGCTGCTGTGGTCGCTGTCGTGAGCACCGCGGGGGGAATGGCAGGGAAAGCGCAGGAAATGGCCAGGAAAACCAGGAGACCCAGCGCCAAGTTTTTCCACAGGCCGCGCCGCCCAGGCCCAGTAGGCGTCCACAGCGCAGCAGCTAGCGCGTGTGCGTCCCTGTCCGTCTCCGAGCACACCGAGACCCAGTGACCGGGCCAACCGAGGTCATCTTTATTTATCTGCCCGGACCCTTTTCCTCCCATGGCCATTGGCAATTTGTCATTGCAGGATACTTCCGCCCTGCTTCCCTCCTCTCCTCTCCTCTCCTCTCCATATACCGTGTGCTAGCATACCTCCTGCCTTTCTCCTTCCTCTTGCTCCAGCTCCACTGACATTGATACAGAGGCTGCGGTGCGCTCATGGAAGAAGCGCTGACGGGCGAGCAGATGATGGCGTTCCAGGAGGCCTTCTCGCTCTTCGACAAGAACGGCGATGGTTCGTTCGCTTCCGATTTCTCCGCCCCCTCTCCTCGATTTCTTTGCTCCGTCTTCTTGCCTTCTTGGTCATTGCTGGATTTTGGAATCAATGCTATGCTAGTGTTCTTTTTCTTTCTGTTTCATCTTTTTATCTGTTTTTGGACTAGAATTCAAGATGGCTTTTGTACCCACAACCCAACTTATTCGTTGCCGAGAGAGAAATCATGATACTCTATCTCCGTAGAGACGGAAAAAACTCATCGATACAAAGCACACAGCCCGAACCTGAAGCATAAGATGGGCTCATGTTTTTGTGATGGCTGTGGTGACATTACTTGTCACACACTTCTCCGCTCATATGCTACATACTCCCTCCGTCCCATAATATAAGAGCGTTTTTGACACCAATACATTTTAAGTAGTGCTCTAGTTTATCATATCTTTGGTCAAAACCTTTGACCATATGCTTCGCAATCGCACGTGGTGTTGTCTTGGCCCATTGGGGATCAGGATAAGCATGAGCAGAGCTAAAATGAAAACAGAGTTTGCGAACATGATTGACGTGTGAGATATTGGGACATTAATTTTGTCACATGAAGGATGCATCAGCTTGGAAGAGCTGGCCGCGGTGACTCGCTCCCTCGGCCTCGACCCGACCAACCAGGAGCTCAACGACATGATGCGCGAGGTCGACACGGACGGGAACGGCACCATCGATTTCCAGGAGTTCTTGAGCCTCATTGCCAGGAAGATGCAGGTGAAGCTCTGCAATCCGATGAAATAATAAGCTGATTGATTCCGATTCCACTGTTTGTAAAACTGGGCCTGCCAGTGTCTGATCGTGCTGGGAATTTGCAGGATGGAGACGGCGACGAAGAGCTCAAGGAAGCTTTTGAGGTCCTGGACAAGGATCGAAACGGTTTTATCTCCCCTGTTGAGGTGAGTATATTGGCACCCTCTTCTCAGGTTCAGACAATTCACAAGCTCATTTGAGGCAATCTGAATTTCATGTTGCCCATGTGAATGCAGCTGAGGACGGTGATGATCAATCTCGGGGAGAAGATGAGCGACGAGGAGGTTGAGCAGATGATCAGGGAGGCGGACACCGATGGCGACGGGCAGGTCAACTACGAGGAATTTGTGCTCATGATGAAGAATGCCGAGCGCAAGATAATCGGGTAAAGGAACTAAATGCTGGTGATGATGGATAGGAAACCATTGGTTCTCAGATTGGATGCACTGTCCCCGTTGTACATTCGCTGCTGGCAGTTTGCGGCTTGTAGTATTGTTATTTCCTGAAGCCACTGTAAGCTTGTGTATTTATCCTAGAAGCTGTTTGTGCACTATATTTGTAAATTAACGGCAATTGCCACATACTATTTACACCACGTTATTTGATTCTTGGAAGCTATGTTTAGCCACCTTTACGTTTTTTTTTTAAATGTGTATCGCGTGGTCTGTTGTGACCAAATGAATGGCATTAGCTAGAAGGTAGTAGTTTTTGTCTTGGGGGTTAGTGCACTGAAAATGCCAATCACAGTAGTTGTGATGGCCTAGGTATGCTGGATTTGGGAGTGATGAACAATGCCTTTTGATGAGATGGCTTTGGAAGCTTGAGAATTCTGAAGGGCTTTGGTAAACCCTGTTTGCCAAAAAAATATGTG
Source organism: Elymus sibiricus (assembly GCA_039707655.1). Taxonomy (NCBI): domain Eukaryota; kingdom Viridiplantae; phylum Streptophyta; class Magnoliopsida; order Poales; family Poaceae; genus Elymus; species Elymus sibiricus. Next base: position 405,506,687 of record CM077671.1, read on the forward strand.
AAGAATGAAACTTCGTCTGGGTTGAATGATGGTGCTAGATAAATAAAAAATCCCTGATGATCCTTCTGCTATGATTTATCACTCGTGTTATTATCTTAAAGCATGGAGCATTTTGCAGAGGCCAAGATCAAGAAAAAACCAAGGGACCAGAAAGATCAGGGCTGTAATGGAAGAAGTTTATGCAAGAGGGCATGGATGGGTCCAATGGCAAGGAGGATTGCATGACTTCTCTTCGGTCACTGCTCACTCCGTAAGCTTTCTTCCGTGGTCAGGTCCTGGTGGTTCGGCAGGGTTTGGAAGTTCCTGTGTCTGCTATGTCATTTGGATTGTATTTCTGTTTCTAGTTGTGTTTCAGAACATCATGTTTGAGTTGCATCTTTGATGCTCAGCTTGGACTGCTGGTTGGCTTGGGTGCTGTGCAGTGTGTTGCCAGCAGGCTCTGGCTGTTCTATCTCCTCCTTTTGTTTTTGGGTCAGCTAAAAACCTTGTGGTGGTTTTCTCAACCAATGAAAATCAACGAGGAGGCTCGTTGTTTCAAAGAAAAAAAAGACGGGACGTCATTCGATGAATGCCTTCAGAAGACGCGAGGGGCGGGGGGAGCGCTGATCCAGCGGCAGGAGTCCCCGGTCATGACAAGCGGAGTGCAAAGCGGATGGTTTGAGAGAGAAGCAGGGAGGAACACAAAAAACTCTTATGTTATGTTTTAAGAAAAAATAACTCAGGCAGTCCCTAAAAGAATCCATCATGTCTGTCTTACGCTTCAACGTCTCCTCTTCATTTTGCCGTCATCGATATGTATATCATGTGCTCCAGTGAAAAATATAACACCGTGTGAGACTAAAAATCATGAGAAATTCAAACATCAAATCTAAGAAGGGAGCTTAGGAAGCACATCAAGCACTAGATAAATTACCACAATATTGTATATGTAGTTATGTACAGATCTGGCAAGAGGATACAAAACCCATCCTTATTGGCACCACAAGCACATGATGGGCTCCAGGGGGCAACACTGCTAGCAGACACTAGTATGCAGTACAAACCACACGGGGAGTGCTGGGGTTCATGCCCAAATGTCAAGTCTTACCACCAATATACAATCATATATCATCGGTTCATGACACGAGATACAGCGGTATTACTTATCGGAAGCGTCTTCCGGCTTCTACGCCGCAACCGCCTCTCGCAGTTTGCTGCTGCCTTCTGGCGGTGCCAAGCTGTCGTAGTACTCGACGAGGACCTTCCAGCCACCCGGGCACATAAAACCGTCTGGTGGGCTCTCGCGGTTCTTCGCAAGGCTACGCATCTGTGTTTACAGTGGTAAGTTTGTTAGGACAAGGTTAAAAAAAAGTTGGTGCCAGAGTTAAATGATGTGCCAATGACACTGAAATGAATTACCTTTGTGCCAGATATGAACAGGAAGTCCTCCTTCCTTGATGGGTCGAAGAAATTCATCTTGTTATGCTTTGTGTCGTATGCAGCCACCTGATCCAAAATAAGAATCACAAGACATGTCAAGAAAACAGAATAAAACAATAGTATTTCGAAATTGAATAAAAATTATTGATGGCAAGATCAGAATGGTGTGTCTGGTCTGGAAGGATTACACACCTTGAAAGGAAGGATATTGAGCCTCTCAAGCCCAGGAGCCATGCTCAGTACTTTTTTCCCATGATCAGCATCATAAAGGTCCCTCTTTTCGGTCGGGTGGCCCATACCAGCAGGATCTCTTCCGACAATATAGAAGTTTGCACCAGCATTTATACGAGCCTTAGCATGCCACTGGACCTCAGTTGGCCCAGCATAGTGCATTGGAGAGGGGAAGATTGCAACCACAGTTGATTCTGGGTTTAGGACACCTTCCTCAAGAACCTAGCAAAATGAAGAAGAAACGTCAGAACAATGCAGGGATTATACTTTTACATCTTAATGTGTCTATACTAGTCTCATGTAATAAAAGGTTTCACCATAAGACATGGTATGGTTCTTGTTCCCCAGGATTATAGTTAATTTCTATGGCATATAGGAGTCATATTTCCTTTTTTTAGAAAATGGATGGTAGGATTGGTATAACTCAGTACCTTCTCATGCTGCTTCATTCTCACACTAAGAGGCACATCATCTGCTTTTGTGAATCCTCCCAGTGGATGGAGAAGAAGAACAGGGTTTTTGTAGCCCATCTCAAGAAGGCGCCTCCGTGTATCAGTCATGAGCAACGCATGCCCATTGTGCACAGGGTTACGAAGTTGAAAAGCAAACACTGCATCTGCATTGCGCCTGGCAAATTCTTCACGCAGCTGTGCTGGAGACAAACGATACTGATCCAGACCATCATTATACTTGATTGGTTCTATAACCTCCAGGTCTCCACCAATCAACCAATCACCAGAATTTGTGATCGCCTCCTCTACGTACGGCAGTCCACGTGCAGTTGTTCCCCAAGTCCGTGCAATTCTTTCTTCCTTGTTATGCTTGTAGATCTCAATACTGAAGAAAGAAGGAAAGAGTGTTAAAAATGAGTTGAAGATGAAGAGCATTCAGTACACTAAAAGAAAATCACACTTATATATCATATAAATAGGCTACACTTGTTTCCAACAACATAAAACCTTTTAATTGGAAACCAGGTGTAACATCTTCTCGAGACTGGAGATTAAGTCAACAGATAGAGGCGTGTTACGTCGATGTCATTATGTCACTTCAGATATCCAGTTGCTACATTTCTAGGACAGCGTCATTTTCATTTTCAGCAGTTGATGTTTATAAAAATCCTATAATTAAATGAAAAAATACAAGATAAATCATGGTGATGCAAGTACAAGGTATCACGAGTCGTAAAGTACTAGGAAAGGCGGCGAAAAAACGACACAATGGAGTATCTATTCAAGGGAACGGTACGATAAGATATGCAATTTAATACAACCGAAGATATTATCAAGTTTGATATGACCGAAGGTATTATCAAGTTTACTACGACCAAAGATATTATCAAGTTTAATACGACCGAAGGTATTGTAAATTTTACTACGACCAACAGTATTATCAAGTTTATTAGTACGCCAGAAGGTATTGCCGACTTTACTTAATCATCTATTGGAGGATGCATGATTGGCATACCACGAATATCTGAAGATTGTCAACATATACAACTATGCTGTTAAAAGTATGACCAAAGTCCTCACTGTCATAGGCTCATAGCCCCATTACACAAAAACGGAAACTGCTACGAATTTGGTTTGACTGTCAAATAACCACTTGAGGTAGAAAATTGCTGGCCATCATTGCCCGTATTATTGGTAAAGGAAATATGGACTGACACTAAGTTTTCATAAGACCTACTAGTAGAATTGTGTAAAATGGTAAGCTATGTAGCTAATGAAATGTGTCAACCATATGCCCTCTTAACAGAGAATCCACAAGTTTCCGGTTGAAGAAACCACCAAGATTGGTTCAGCAGGAGCCTAAATAAGCTCACAACCCAAGCCTCCAATTCCTACCGGAAACAGTATGAATTCTATCTTAAGATTGGTACCACTAGCTACATTTAATCATGGGAAAGGATTCGCAGACATCAATCGGAGAGAGAGAGAGGAAGAAAACAGAGAGAGAAGGAAGGGGGGTGGGTTCTCACTCGTTGAGGACGGCGACGGGGCGGTCGTGTGCGTCGACGAGCGCGACGCTGGTGGCGGCGGAGGCCTGGATGGCGCGGCGCTGGGCGTCGTCGAGGGCGAGGACGATGGGCACGGACATGTTGACGAGGCTGCCATCGGCGCCGCGGACGGCGTTGAAATGAAGTGCTTGGAGGAACTCGGTCTCGCGCATGAAGCCGCGCAGCGGGCTGGCCCAGCCCTCGCTGAGCACGTGCAGCCACTCGGTGTCCACGCGGCCCAGGCGCACCCGGTGCGGCAGCGCCGCCGCCTCCCGCCGCAGCGCCGCCCGCCGGCCGCCCTCCTCGGGCGCCACCAGCTCCACCAGCCTGCCCCCGTCCGGCTCGATCAGGCCGCCGGCCCGGCACCGCACCCCGCGCGCCGCCGCGGGCCTGCCGCCCCTCACCGCGACACCCACCCGCGCCGGCGCCGACCACCGGCCCTGGCCCCTGCTCTCCCTCGAGAGCTGCGGGAATTTGACTGCGAAGGCGGCCTGCGTCGCCATGGCTGCTGCTGCTTCTTGCTGGCGATCTGGTCGCCTCCTCCCCCGGCCTCCGCCTCCCCCGCACTACTTATATGGCGTTCAAGTTTCGGTCTTGCTCTTTCTTTGTGGCTGGCGGCCTGACCTTCGCGGTGGGTGCGCGTATAAAAAATGGGGGGGAGGGGGTGGAGGTGAACCTGGATGGGATTGCGGGGCGGAGGCCATGGGCGCGGTGAACGTGGACAAGGGGAGCGGGGGACGTGGGGGCTGCGCTAATGGGGGCTGATGAGGATGGAGCGGGGCGGGCGGGCTGGGAAGTGCCTTCCTCGCCTTGCCTTCGAGCAGTTTTTCGATTTCTTTTTTTCGGGGACACTTGGACTTGGATTGGTGTCCCGAATGACTTTCGTGACGTGTGAACTTATGTGTCCTTTGTCGAGGCCGGATCGTCTACGCCGTGGGGGTTATGGCCCCGCACGGCTCCTGCTTGAATTTTTTTTTTCGAGAATGAACCGGGGGGGGGGGGGGGGGGGGGGGGGGGCGAAGCCCCACCGGTTGTTATATTACCCGAAAACGACGAGGCCGTCATACAGTGTTTTCCATCGAGGAGATAAAAAACAACAAGGTAAAGGAAAGTGCGACAAAAAGGGGGAGAAAGACCGAGAAAGGGAAGCTAAGCGGCCATGAGAAGGAAGGAGCGAAACAGACGGAGCTGTTCTCGCGGACCGCTATCGTATCGCTGAGCCCAGAGCATGGTGTCGTCAGCAGCGCGACGCAGAACATCCGTTGCCCCGCAGGTGATGGAGTTGAACACCACATCATTCCGCGCCTTCCACACATGCCAAAGAAGAATGTAGAGCCCATCACGCCAAGTGTCCGAGGGGAGCTGTGCACGCGGAGTCGAGGAGACGATGTCCGCAACAGAGAGAAAGGGCCCCATGCCAAGCCGAGACCAGACCGGGGCAGACCGGCAGCAGAGGGCGAAGAGGTGGTCTGCCGTCTCATGGTCTTGACAGGAGGCGCAGGATGGAGAGGGAACACAGCTTTTGGCGAACATGTTAACCCGCGTACTGAGTTTGTTACCAACCAGCAGCCGTGCGAAGATCTTGATTTTGTTGGGGAGGCGGGACCTCCAGATGTCGACGGAGGCCTGGTCCACGACGTCGTGTGGACACAGAACGCGGAAGGCGGCACGCGAGCTGAAGGCAACGTCCTCGCCCCATGCCATGAAGCGGCGATCCTGCCCATTGCCGAGACGAACGTCGCAGAGGAGTGCGCGGACTGCACGAAGCTGAGCGGCGGCGACCGCAGATAGACGCGGCTGGAGAGCAAGCCTCTCCTCCATGACCGAAGCGACAGACGCGTTCGGCCGCGTCGAGTGAGAAAACAACGCCTCGAAGGTGAAGCAGAGCGCGACGCCCGGACGCCATCGGTCCTGCCAGAAAGAGGTAGAATGTCCATCCTGCAGCTGTACCCGAGTGATGGACCGGTATGTAGGTAGCGCAGCTTGCACGATCGCCTGGATGAAAGACGGAGCCGAGCAGTGGTCACCAACGTCCCCCCTGAGGCTCCGAAGAAACCACCGCTTCCACGGGGGGCACTCCTGACGATGAAGAACGTCGACGAAGTGGAGAAGCAGGCACATGTTCTGCCGCCGTAGGTCGCGCACGCCAAAGCCACCTTCCTGCACATCAACACACACCTTGTCCCAGGCAATTAGACAACGAGCCCCGGAACAGGAATCTTTGCCGGTCCAAAAGAAGGAACGACGCCTACGATCAATCTGCTCAATAACTCCAGGTGGAAGGAAATACGAACACATATAGTAAGTAGCAAGATTGTTGAGAACCGCATTGCAAAGAACAAGCCTACCGCCCGACGAAAGAAGAAGAGCGCGCCATCCGGACAAGTAACGGTCAAAAGATCTAATAAGGGGGTCGTAGGCCGAGATGGGAAGCTTGAGGGGGGAGAGGGGGAGCCCTAGATATGGCTGGGGAAAGGATGAGATTGGGCATCCGAGAATCGAGGCCATCGCCGAGGACAACTCAGCGCCGCAGTGCATGGGCATAAAGCCAGATTTGTGGAAATTAATAACTAACCCCGTAGCCCGAGCAAAATCATCAAGAATGCACTTAAGGTGAGAGACGGATGGGATGTCGGCACGACAGAGGATTAAGGTGTCATTGGCGTATTGGAGCACGGGACAAGGAAGGGATGGGTCGAGGGGGTGACACAAACGCCCTTCATTGCTAGCCACACGCGCCAAGCGTTGGAGGACGTCGGCAACGATAATGAAAAGGTAAGGGGAGAGGGCGTCGCCTTGGCGGAGACCGTTGCGACAGAGAATCCAATCCCCGGGAACGTTATTGAGAAGCACCGAGGTATGCCCAGTAGAAAGGATGGAGTGAATCCACCCGCACCACCGGGAGTCGAACCCCCGAACAGAAAGGATTTCGAGAAGGCTCACCCAGTTAACAGAATCGAAGGCTTTGCGGAAATCGATCTTGAAGACCACAGTGGGGGCCTTGCGCAAGTGGCAAGCGCGAAGAAGGTCGGCAACATACACAATGTTTTCGGAGATGCACCTACCAGGGAGGAACCCTGTCTGGTCAGGGTCAACAAATTTGGGTCCTTAAACGTCTGTGGAGTAGCCTCGAATTCCTTTCTACCCATCCAAATTCCTCATGCGTCGGCCTCCGCCTCCAGTTCGGCAATAAGCGCGCCGGCCGTCACCCGTTCTTGCCGGATGAACCGCCGATTGGCCTCGACATAGTGCTCATCCTAGACGGACTCCGCTATCTCCGTCGCTTGGGAGACCTCAAACTCCGCCACAACGTCCTCCATGGCGAAGCCCGTAACCGGCTCGGGCTCCTCCATGAGCTCCGGTTGCGGCCCCCGCCACCTGGTGCTGCTCCGGCTCCGACAGATCCGGAGGCAGGTTTGCTGCGATCCGGGCGCCTAGCCTAGCCCAAATCTCCTCGAGCAGCTAGAGGCGACACTCCGACGTTGGCATAGTGTAGGTGGTCTTCTTCTGCCGGGCCATGGCGGAGGAAGACGACGAGGGAAGAGGGAGACGGGGTGGGAGGGAAGTGGATGGGCTCGGACTGACGGCGCGAAGAAAGAAGAAGCGTATTGAGGGATCACTAGAAGAGTGTCTAGAGGGGGGGGGGGGTGAATAGACTGCTAGCAGGAATTTAAAACCTAACATTTTCCCAAGTTAATTGGTTGGCAGATTTTAACAATTATAGCAAGTCTAACAACCCTACACATGCATGTTAACAAATATGGCAGCGGAAAGTAAAGACATTGCACATGAAGTAAAGAGTTGAGATAGGTAGATCAAACGCATGAGGGACACGAAGATTTTTCCCGTGGTTCCGATAGGTGGTGCTATCGTACGTCCACGTTTATGGAGTCTTCAACCCACGGAGGGTAACGGTCGCGAGAGTCCACGGAGGGCTCCACCCATAAGGGTCCACGAAGTAGCAACTTTGACTATTCCATAACGGCTTCCGTCCACGAAGGACTAGCCTCACTATGGGTAGATCTTCACGAAGTAGGCGATCTCCTTGCCCTTACAAACTTCTTGGTTCAACTCCACAACACGAAGTAGGAGGCTCCCAAGCGACACCTAACCAATCTAGGAGGCACCACCCTCCAAAAGGTAATAGGCTCGGCAATGATGATGAACTCCTTGCTCTTGTGCTTCAAGATGATAGACTCCTCAACACACAATCACTCTCTCACAGATTTGGCTTGGTGGAAGAGATGGGATTTGTGGAAAGCAACTTGGGGAGGCTAGAAATCAAGATCCATATGGTTGGAGTGGATGATCTTGACCTCAACACAAGGGTAGGTGGTTCTCTCTCAGAAAACTGGATGTGGCAAGCATGAAATAGTTCTGAGTGCTTCTCTTTCGAGCGGGTGGTGGTGAAGGGGTATATATAGGCATCCCCAAAAATCCAACCGTTACACACAAAATGACCAACTCGGTGACACCGATGTGTTAATCTCGGTGGTACCGAAGTGACCAAAAGGTGGCAACTTTTGAATCTCGGTGAGACCGATATAGGAAACTCGGTTGCACCGATAAGGTGACCAACGGTCAGATTGCCATTCTCGGTGACGCCGATCCAACAATCTCGGTGGTACCGATATTGTGAATTTGCATAACAGAAAGTTGGCAACCCAAACTCGGTGGCACCGAAGCAGAATCGGTTGCACCGAAGTGGCTAGGGTTTGGCTTAGGTCTGTCTGAGTTTGGGAATCGATGGCACCGAGTGGAAAGTGTTGGTTGCACCGATTTTGAATATTTGGCTATGGACAGACTTTTTGTGGAAGAGCTTGTGGGTGTTTTTGGTGACTATCACTTGTGCACGTATGAGCATTTTGTTCACCAACAAAACCTTATGTCAGGACCGGTTTTTCAATAAAACACTTATTGAAAAATCGCCCCTTCAGTCAGACCAGTACAGAAAATCATTCTTACTGGTAGACAAATCCTTGATACAGAAATCCAGTAGCACTTAATATTATACAGGGTTGAGCTGAGGCTGCTGAACAATTTATTACAGGCACGCCAATATTAAACATAAAGGCAGATATGACACAATGGATATGGAGGCATAACTACTGACTCGCAAATATATGGTAGTGGTGGATATGTCACGATGGAGTGGGTGACATGACTCTAATATCTTACAGCTCATCAAGCGTCGGAGTGAGGCTCGATGATTTTATTTGGGTAGCGGAAGCGTATATAATACAAGTGGCAAACTCCAGGATCGCAAGGGACTGACTGGGACTCCTCTAGGCGTCGGACTCGCTATCGTACTCTTCATCCATAAGATCGCCTTCGTCAACATCTGGCCAAATCAACAAGCCAGGTGAGTACTTTGAATGTACTCGCAAGACAGTTTGAACATAAGATATAACAAATGCAAACATGGTGCACATGAGCAAATTAGTAATACACACATAGGCATTAATTCTGCACAGCAAGATAAATAAAAAGGAAGTCGGGCGGTAGTCCTCCCGAAATCCCCATAAAATAGAAGAAGACCGATCGGGTGTCTGAAGCGACGCCTCGAAAGGTAAGACTAAATAAACATGCCACAGTCGGGCGTCGGGGCGACACCACAAAAAGGGCTTATACTGGAAAATAAAGAACAGTACGTGCCACAGTCGGACGTCTGAGCGACATCACATAAAGGGCTTATAAAGAAAGTAATCAACAAGAATGCCACAGTCGGACGTCTGAGCGACATCACATAAAGGGCTTATACTGAAAATAAATAACAAGGATGCCACAGTCGGACGTCTGAGCGACATCACATAAAGGGCTTATACTGAAAATAAATAACAAGAATGCCACAGTCGGACGTCTGAGCGACATCACATAAAGGGCTTATACTGAAAATAAATAACAAGAATGCCACAGTCGGACGTCTGAGCGACATCACATAAAGGGCTTATACTGAAAATAAATAACAAGAATGCCACAGTCGGACGTCTGAGCGACATCACATAAAGGGCTTATACTGAAAATAAATAACAAGAATGCCACAGTCGGACGTCTGAGCGACATCACATAAAGGGCTTATACTGAAAATAAATAACAAGAATGCCACAGTCGGACGTCTGAGCGACATCACATAAAGGGCTTATACTTCAACATTCAAATACGAGTAATCCAGGAGGTAACACCATCCCAAGGAATACTCGGTATACCACAAGAATAAACATGTTAGTCCATCCACAGGAATAATATTCAGCCAAGTTTACTTCTGTCATTAACATATTAGTTCTCCAGAGACTGACACTGAGACCGACACTTGACCTGTCAACCAACGTCCATGACCGGGGACACGGCTATTCGAATAGTTTTGACTCTGCAGAGGTTGTACTCTTTACCCACAGCCAACGGATTTCAGTAGTCACAAAGGACTAGTTCCGTCTACGGTATTTTAGAAGAAAACACACCTAACCAGTACACACCCATTTCACATCCCGTTGCCAGGTATCACCCTAGGCAACGTTCACGAAAAACTTTAAGACGGGGAGGCCAACACCTCGAATAGCATGGGATCAAATTTATAACGCGCGCTACTAAGGGGTGCCCCCCTCTCGGTCCCAACCGGAAACACCCATGCCCCCTGACCCGATGACGGGCTTTAATCCAGGGCCATGGAACCCTCATCACGGCCCCTCTATTTGGTGTGTACATGGAAAGAGGTTTGCAACTTACTAAACCGTATTCTTTGCAGAAAACACGTGGCAGCACGAAAAGAAGGCGAACGGGGACAAGACTCGATCTATGTCAACACTGGAGTTAAACAGTTTCTTTGATAATACCGGCATGCTCCAACAATACCAGCATACAACCTATCATGTCACCACATGACTAGGTTGTCCAATATTTCAAGATCACATCAAGTTTGTAGCTCACTTGCAACTTATCATGCATGAAATATAACATTCATCATATGCTTATATAAACATGCCATGAGAATAACCACTCAAGCAAACATGAAAAACACTCATCATATCAAAGGTTCAAACATGCTTGCCTGGATCGGAGTAGTCGGAGTCTAGCCCGGCGAAGTTGACGGCAGCGTCTCCTCCTTCGGTATCTACGTTATGCAAACAATCGGATACTAACGTAAATACCGTGCGTGCATAAAAGTTGTTCCAATTATTTTTCAAATAAATATGATAAAAAACTAGACAGAAAAATAAAGATGACAGAAAAAGAATCAACTCAAAATCATCTTTTGTTTAAAAGTTATAAAGGTTTTAGTCCAGGGACTAATCTGTTATAAACAGAAAACTATCCAGGGGTAGTTTGATAAAAACAGAAAACGCTTCGGAAGAAATACGCCAACCCAAGAAGAAAACGTACTTAGCCCGAAGGCGTTTTAAAGAAAACGGTTCGAAAAGAAGGAAAGAGGCTGACGAGGGGGTCCCTCATGTCAGGTTTAAAAAAAAAGCTCGCCGGCGCCAGAAGCAAACGGTGGACGCCGGCGACGATCGACGGCAATCCAGAGGAGGGCAAGGGGATGGTTGCACTCACGGGACTATTCCGCGTCGGTGGGTGGTGGAGATGGACGTCGATGTGCACCAAGTCGACGGCAGCTCCTACTCCGGCGGACGGCGGCGTCGGGCGATGATGGATCTCACCGTCGGGGGAACCTAGCGTCAAATTGGAGCGGGGGTTAGGGGAGAAGGTCTACTAGGATGCTACTGATCAAATATGAGCTGGGAAGGTGCAATGAACAGAACGAATTTTGCTGGCTACCGAAGCGGGTCGAGGCGGCCGGAGCTGAGGAAGATGACCTCCTCGAGGTCCTCCGAGGGGCTTGGCGTGGCTTTGAGGAGAGGTGGTGAGGTGCTGGGTTGCTGGATGGCTCGTGGGCCTCCTATTTATAGGCGGGCGATGGGGGTGCCGTGAGCAAAATATCTCCGGCGAGAAATTACGGCGAGGTGGTGATCGAACGGAAGATTATGGAGACTGGGCATCTCCGGATTGGTCCACCGGTTCCATTTTTGAGCTAAGCTTGATCAAAGATGGTCTACCGCCATGGCCTCGACGGAACGGCCTCACGGGCGCGCACCGGCTGCAGAGGGCGCGCTCTCTGGCTCCAGGCCACGGCGACGGTTCTGCAGCGCGCGCAGGAGTGGGGGACGGCCACGCGGAGGCTCCTGGTGGTGTGGGCGGTGCTGGACGGCGCCGCTCCTCGCTGAGCTTCTCTGGCGGCCGCAGCGAGCGTTGCTGCCGCCGCTCACGGGAACGATGCCCTCCTGCCAGCTCACCACCGACGCTCGCAACCGTCCAGACGACCGTGCGGCGCGATGGATAAGAAGGAGGAACAGGGAGCATGGCGCCAATGCAGCTACTGGCGAGATTGACGCTGGAGTCTGAAGAAAACGACACTGTCTCTGAAAAAATAACACTGAACTCTGAACTTTGACAGGAACAGTGCATGCCACCTGTTCGATGAAATGTTTGAGGCACGTGGAAAAATTTTCTTGAGCTGAAACTTGGAGGGCTTATCCATTGGGGCTTCTAGAGGCTCCCTGATTTTTCTCAGAATTTTTGGAAGGGAGAAAGAATGGTTTCCATCAAAAATGGCAAACCTGGTCCAAATTTGCAGTCAACAAATTTTGAACATTTTGAACTGTGGACCATCAGTTCTTTGGTGGTTTAGGTTGAGGGTACTAAGAAGTAGCTAGGATAATTTATTTGGGACCAAAGATCAAAGGAATCTGATACTTCCTTTGTAAACCAGAGAGGCCCAAAATAAATTACAGAAAATAGTTTGAGGATAGAATAAATAGAAAGGAAATTTAAAATAGGTTGAACCTTGCTGGACTAAGTATAAGACTTGGTCCAAAAGTAGGGAGGATGGTTTAGGAAGGAAATTTCCAAAGTAGGTCATGGCAAGAGAGTAGCATAAGAGTATTTTTGAATAGGGAAAGACAAATCCAATTTCATAGAAATTCTTTTTAATAGAAGAAATAGCAAAACAACCCAAGAGTACTTGTGTTGAACCAACACATGTGAAAAACCCTCAAGACCAGAATCAAGATTGAGAAGGTTTCATAAAAGATTTGTCATCAAAAGTTTTTAGAAGGAGAGTCTTTTAGAAGAATTTAAATAACCTCCTTCAAATCAAATAAAGAATTTGGTAAAAATCAAATCAAATTTTTTGGGGTGTTACACCTTACCCCCTTTTAATAGTATTGGCTTTCCTATGGACTCAAAGTGATTTCTCACAAATGTAAAATGTAGAGTCCTCTTGCTTGAAGCTTTGCCAATCCATTTCCTTGCATCTTGGGGTAATTCCACAATCTCCACAATCCTTTTGCCAACCCTCTCTGTGGACTTTATCTGAAATACACTAGGTAAAAGTATTAGTCCAAGAGACAATGTATGTTGTCATGAATTATCAAAACCACCAAGGGAGCATATTGTGCTTTCAATCTCCCCCTTTTTGGTAATTGATGACAACATACAATCAAAGCTTCAAATAAAGATATGTATGGATATAATGAAGGCTTTGAGAGACACATGACTTAAACTTGCTCCCCCTGAATGTGTGGTTCCTTTAAAGGATAGTTGCTTTGGAATGCATGGACACACATATAGTGGAAGGGATATATAAGAAGTCATGTGTATCTTGGCTATATGCACCAAATATATGTGAATGGGATGTATCCTTGTTCAAGGCTTCACTCTTGCAAACAATATGTGCAAGAAGCAAGAGATCGTCTTGATCAAAGATATGATGCATATACTTACCTTGAGTTCTTGAGCATTCTTGTAGTAGAAATACACTTGAGAAAACAATGTTAGGAAACACAAGAGTATTCTACCAATCAAAAAGCAATAGAGCTCAAAAGTACCAAGATATGGAGAACATATATAAGATAGTAATCTTTAAGATTGATATGTCTCCAAGATCATTTAGAACTTTCTCCCCTTAGATATGAAAATAGTAGATCATCCTCTCCCCCTGAATCTTAGCATGTAGATATTGGGATTGGATAGGGTGAGAAACATCTAAGATGAATAGACAAAACAAACACATTTTCTCCAAATATATTCTTCTCCCCCTTACTTTGGTATTCTCACCTTGTTTATAAAAGCTTTGATATTCTCCCCCTTGATAATATCTCCCCCTTTGCATAAGCATGTATCTCCCCCTTTAGCATGAAGCTTTGGTATTCTCCCCCTTTGGCATTAATTACCAAAAAGGTCAAACACAGGAACAGATACAGGGATCATTGACAGAGAAGGGATCCATGAGAACAAGGGTCATTGAATGTAGGGTTCATAGAAATGAAAACTGAGGGAACTTTGTAAGACATCTCCTCCTTTGAGTTAGGGATCCTTGAATAAAGAATTTCTCCCCCTAAGATATATATATATATATATATATATATATATATATACATACATACATATATATATATATATATATTTAAGAAGGGATCATCGAAGCAACAGAATTAACACTTGAAAGATCACAGAAGAAACATAAATAAGAAAAGAAAACAAATCGGTGACTCCGAGACAGATAAATCGGGGGTACCGAGATTTTGTGGTGCAGCTTATCTCCAAATTTTGGTAGAACCGAGATATATGTATCGGCGGCTCCGAGGCTAAAACAGCTAAAACATAAGGGACCAAGTTTCTGTTTTCAAAGTGTCAAAAGAGAAATTTTCAAAGAAAATGCAAGGTTTTTACAAACGGGATATCAACTAGAAAAGATTTGAGTGGTTCCAAGAAATCTTGCAAATAGAGAATAAACCACATACGATCCTTAGCTAGATGATGGGCGGTGACTAGGTCACCTATGTTAGAGTATATTGACTTAGGAGCCAAGCAAGAATACTTGATCATAGGTCATACTCTACGTTAAGCTCAAAATGGGGTTACCATTTTTCGATTAAGCATTTTAATGTCTTCATATCACTTGAGTTGCTTTAGCTCATGACTTGGAGTAAAGCTTTTTCAAGGGTATGAGTACATACCTTTGAGTGATGTTGATGACGTGGCTTGTAGGAGAACTTGTTAAGGATGCTCGAGGTTGATGAAGGTCATCTTGAGTTGGGAGCAATCCTTTTCGTTTTAGTTCACTTGTCACCTACATAGGTTAGTCATGCAAGGAAAAACAATAGATATATCCATTTGACATGATACCAATTGAGATTTAGCAAATGTGATCACATCAAGTATATGTCAAGGATATGGTTGAGTTGTCTTCTTCCTTCCATCACCAAGAGGGGTTGTGGATACTTGGTCATGACAAGATTGCTTATGATTGGAGTTGATGGCAATCTTGTGGAAATAAATTCTTCCAAGTACCTACAAAAGGTTAGATGCAATACAAGGGAGCATAGAATTCCATGGCATAGGGTAACATGTTAGGAGTACATGGAAATATCAAGAAAGCTCATGCCCTTGAATGCAAACGAGTGAGTCTAGCTTAAGTTTGAAGCATCAATGATGTTCAACTCACTCCTCAAGTAACAAAATTTTTTCTCATCAAGTGGCTTAGTAAAGATGTCGGCCAATTGCTTGTTAGTGCGAACATGCTTAAGATTAATATCTCCTTTGGCAACATGATCACGAATGAAATGATGTCTAACTTGAATATGTTTAGTTCGAGAATGTTGCACAGGATTATGACCAATTTTAATAGCACTTTCATTGTCACAAAGTAATGGAACATTTTTCACATGGATTCCATAATCCTTAAGCGTTTGTGTCATCCATAGTAATTGCGCACAACAAGATCCAGCAGCAATATACTCAGCTTCGGCAGTAGATAGAGATACCGAGTTTTGTTTCTTAGAGGACCAAGACACAAGAGATCTACCCAAAAATTGACAAGTACCCGAGGTGGATTTTCTATCAACCTTGTCACCGGCATAGTCCGAATCGGAATAGCCAACAAGGTTAAAAGAAGATCCCTTGGGATACCAAATGCCAAAGTTTGGTGTTTGTATCAAATATCTCACAATACGTTTCACGGCCAAAAGATGACACTCTTTAGGTGCAGCTTGATATCTAGCACACATGCAAACACTAAGCATAATATCGGGATGAGAGGCACATAGATATAGCAATGAACCAATCATAGATCGATAAACCTTTTGATCAACCGGTTCATCCTCCTTGGTAAGATCAACATGTCCACTAGTAGGCATGGGAGTTTTCATACGTTTGCACTCTTGCATGTTGAACTTCTTGATCAAGTCCTTGGTATACTTAGTTTGAGAGATGAAAGTTCCTTCTTTCATTTGTTTGATTTGCAAACCAAGAAAGAATTTCAGCTCACACATCATGGACATCTCATACTTCTCGGACATCAACCTTCCAAATCTTTCACTAAATTGTGGGTTAGTAGATCCAAAGATAATATCATCCACATAGATTTGGCACACAAATAATTCACCATTAACTCTCTTAGTGAATAAGGTTGCGTCAATTTTACCAATTTCAAAACCCTTTTCAATGAGAAACTTCGTTAGGCATTTGTACCAAGCACGAGGGGCTTGCTAAAGACCATAAAGGGCTTTACGAAGCTTGTAAACATGATTAGGTTTCTTAGGATTCACAAAACCAGGTGGTTGCTTAACATAGACTTCTTCTTCAATCTCACCATTTAAAAAGGCACTTTTAATGTCCATTTGATAAAGCGTGATATCATGGTGATTAGCATAAGTCTAGCGACGGGGGCATAGGTCTCACCGTAGTCCATACCTTCGACTTGAGTATATCCTTGGGCTATGAGACGAGCCTTGTTCCGTACGACTTGACCGTCTTCGTCTTGCTTGTTCCGAAACACCCATTTTGTTCCGATGATGTTTTGCTCATCCTTGGGCTTCTCTACGAGTGTCCACACTTCGTTTCTCTCGAAGTTGTGAAGCTCTTCATGCATCGCGTTCACCCAATCTGCGTCTTTAAGAGCTTGTTCTACCTTCAAGGGCTCAATGCTAGAGATGAAAGAATAATGCTCACAAAAGTTAGCTAGGCGAGTTTTCGAGCGAGTGATTCTCCCTGTTTGTATATCACCAAAGATTTGGTTTAGGGGATGGTTCTTGGTCACTTGTGCTCGAACTCGGGTCAGCTTCCGATTGTTGGATGGTGGAGCTTCTTCTTCTTCATCATCATCTCCTTCATCTTCGTTGTTGTTGAAGGTGTCGTTTCCTTGAGGTGGTGGTGAAGGAGGTTGTGGTGGATCTTCATGATGCACTTCCTCCTCTTCATCATCTTGTCGTGTACCGCTTGTGGATGCCTCCATGTCATGTTGTGGTTCACCTTGACGTGAAGTAGGGGCTTCCACTTGAGTTGATGAAGTACTTTCCTTCATCTCCATGGGACGAATCTTGCCGATGGACAAGTCTTGGATAGCTTCCGAAGGGTCCTTATCACCTACATCATTTGGCAATTGTTCGACTTGCGAACCATTAGATTCATCAAACTTCACATCTACCGTCTCTTCAACTTTTCGAGTGAAGTTGTTGTAGACACGGTAAGTGTGAGAGTTCGATCCGTAACCGAGTAGGAATCCTTCATGAGATTTAGGAGCAAATTTAGTACGACGATGCTTATCAAGAATGTAGCACTTTGAGCCGAATACTCGAAAATATCCAACTTGGGGTTTGTTACCGGTGAGTAGCTCGTATGCCGTTTTACCGAGAAGCTTGTGCAAGTAGAGTCGGTTTGTGGCATGACACGCTGTTTCCACGGCTTCTGCCCAAAAGTGTCTTGGCGTCTTGTATTCGTCAAGCATCGTTCTTGCCATCTCAATAAGAGTTCGGTTCTTCCTCTCAACAACTCCATTTTGTTGAGGCGTGTACGTAGCCGAGAACTCATGTGAGATACCTTCTTCGTCAAGAAAGGTATCCACATGGGTGTTCTTGAACTCCGATCCGTTATCGCTCCGAACCTTCTTGATCTTCACTTCAAACTGATTTTGCGCTTTGCGAACGAAGTTCTTGAAGATCTTTTGAACCTGCGACTTATCATCAAGAAAGAATACCCACGTAAATCTGGAAAAATCATCAACTATAACTAGACCATAGGAATTTCCACCGAGACTCTTGTAAGCATTGGGACCAAAAAGATCCATGTGAAGTAACTCAAGTGGTCTCCTAGTAGTCATGATATTCTTAACGGGATGACTTCCACCTACTTGCTTTCCAGCTTGACAAGCACTACAAAGTCTATCTTTGTCAAAGATAACATCTTTGACACCAAGTATATGATCACCTTTGATAAGCTTGTCTAGATTTCGCATGCCAACGTGTCCTAGTCTCCTATGCCAAAGCCAACCTTTAGAAGATTTTGCAATAAGACAAGTACGAGGTTTGGATCTCTTAGTGAAATCTACAATGTATAAATCACCTCTACGGAAACCGGTAAAGACCATTTTATGATTATCTTGACGAAACACTTGGCAATCTACTTTCGTGAATAGCACATTAAAACCAAAGTCGACAAGTCTAGACACGGAAAGAAGATTGTAGCCAAGAGATTCAACAAGCATAACATTTTGAATAGAGCTATCATGGGATATGGCCACCTTACCAAGACCAAGTACCTTACCCTTGGAGTTGTCTCCAAACGTTACGTACCTTCGTGGTCCATGGTTTGGTGTGATCTCTTCAAACATTTCTCTATCTCCGGTCATATGATCGGTACATCCGCTATCGAGAATCCACTCTTTTCCTCCGGACATGTAATCCTTGAAGTTTGTCATGAGACTTAGATTCTTCATGATCTTCTCATACTCGATGTCGAACAGTTCATCTTCATCATAGTTGCCATGTTCCACATTGTCATCATCGAGTGGGAAATCCTCGTCATAAAGAACAAGAGATTCGTTAGGTTTGTGATCATGACAATGTTCAAACTTATGAATGCAAATGGCTTCTACAACGATGTTGTTGATAGTTGTGACATCTCCTTTAGCTCGCATGAGGTCTTTAAGCTCAAATAGACAATTATCAAACTTGGGATCACAAGGCGTCATATTGTGGAAGGCAATAGTTTTATGAAGAACTTCGTCAAGATTACTCAATGAATAACTTGGATATTGTTTCTCCAAGTCATTCCACAAAGTGTAAGCACATACAAAATTCTTCATTTGATCAAGCACATTTATAGGTAATGCTCTAACAATGAGATTAACAGTTCTAAGATTGCATAGCATATCAATTTCCTCTTCGTGTGTGGGATGTAAAGGATCAATAGGAGGTACATTGGGGCTCTTAACATACTTGCTCAATTAAAATTCATTAAACAGCTCAAGCATCAAAGTTTTCCATTGGCTATAGTACTCTCCATCAAGAATAGGCACTCTACAACTCAAACTCCCTATACTAGACACATTCATCTTCCTCTTCGGTGATTAAACCGAAGCAATGGAGACCAATGCTCTGATACCAATTGAGGGATCACTAGAAGAGTGTCTAGAGGGGGGGGGGTGAATAGACTGCTAGCAGGAATTTAAAACCTAACCTTTTCCCAAGTTAATTGGTTGGCAGATTTTAACAATTATAGCAAGTCTAACAACCCTACACATGCATGTTAACAAATATGGCAGCGAAAAGTAAAGACATTGCACATGAAGTAAAGAGTTGAGATAGGTAGATCAAACGCATGAGGGACACGAAGATTTTTCCCATGGTTCCGATAGGTGGTGCTATCGTACGTCCACGTTTATGGAGTCTTCAACCCACGGAGGGTAACGATCGTGAGAGTCCACGGAGGGCTCCACCCATAAGGGTCCACGAAGTAGCAACCTTGACTATTCCATAACGGCTTCCGTCCACGAAGGACTAGCCTCACTATGGGTAGATCTTCACGAAGTAGGCGATCTCCTTGCCCTTACAAACTTCTTGGTTCAACTCCACAACACGAAGTAGGAGGCTCCCAAGCGACACCTAACCAATCTAGGAGGCACCACCCTCCAAAAGGTAATAGGCTCGGCAATGATGATGAACTCCTTGCTCTTGTGCTTCAAGATGATAGACTCCTCAACACACAATCACTCTCTCACAGATTTGGCTTGGTGGAAGAGATGGGATTTGTGGAAAGCAACTTGGGGAGGCTAGAAATCAAGATCCATATGGTTGGAGTGGATGATCTTGACCTCAACACAAGGGTAGGTGGTTTTCTCTCAGAAAACTGGATGGGGCAAGTATGGAATAGTTCTGAGTGCTTCTCTTTCGAGTGGGTGGCGATGAAGGGGTATATATAGGCATCCCCAAAAATCCAACCGTTGCACACAAAATGACCAACTCGGTGACACCGATGTGTTAATCTCGGTGGTACCGAAGTGACCAAAAGGTGGCAACTTTTGAATCTCGGTGAGACCGATATAGGAAACTCGGTTGCACCGATAAGGTGACCAACGGTCAGATTGCCATTCTCGGTGACGCCGATCCAACAATCTCGGTGGTACCGATATTGTGAATTTGCGTAACAGAAAGTTGGCAACCCAAACTCGGTGGCACCGAAGCAGAATCGGTTGCACCGAAGTGGCTAGGGTTTGGCTTAGGTCTGTCTGAGTTTGGGAATCGGTGGCACCGAGTGGAAAGTGTTGGTTGCACTGATTTTGAATATTTGGCTATGGACAGACTTTTTGTGGAAGAGCTTGTGGGTGTTTTTGGTGACTATCACTTGTGCACGTATGAGCATTTTGTTCACCAACAAAATTTTACCCCCTTTTAATAGTATTGGCTTTCCTATGGACTCAAAGTGATTTCTCACAAATGTAAAATGTAGAGTCCTCTTGCTTGAAGCTTTGCCAATCCATTTCCTTGCATCTTGGGGTAATTGCACAATTTCCACAATCCTTTTGCCAACCCTCTCTGTGGACTTTATCTGAAATACACTAGGTAAAAGTATTAGTCCAAGAGACAATGTATGTTGTCATGAATTATCAAAACCACCAAGGGAGCATATTGTGCTTTCACGTATGTGTGGTAGGGCTGGGGGACGCAGTCAGTCTTAAAAAGCCGAACCTTGGCCCTTTGGCGGTGAGCCGGAGCGGTGCCACGTGGTGTTCACACCCCCACCAGAGGAGACGCCAGTCGAACCGTTGGGTTTTAGAAAGATTACGTGTGAGACCCGGTCGCAGTCAGACATGACGGGCGCGCCCAAGCGCGCTCGGGCCGCCCCAGGTTTGGCTGGATATGAGAGGTACCGGCCAGCCCGGACGCTTGAGGCCGGTTTGAGGCGCCGGGGTGGGCCGGTTTTTTTTTGACTGGTCAGGGACCAGGCCGACAGCCGGCCGTTTGAGGCCGATTTGATGGGTCGAGGTGGGTCGGGTTTTTTGACCGGTCAAGGATCGAGCCGACTGCCTGTGCATTTGAGGCCGGTTTTGAAGCGCTCGATTGTAGATGCTCTAAGATTGCTTTTTTTTTTTGCGAACATCTTATATTTTGTGAACGGAGTGAGTATAAGATGTTATATTTTTTTCCCGAATCAAATGTGTATAGACACGTTTTAGTGTGTTCGTTCACTTATTTCAGTTTGTACGTAAACCATATTGAAATATCCAATACATATTATATTTGTCAGTGGAAGGAGTAATATATAACACATATGCAATGACATGCATATTAAAGAAACAATAATATTAGCATGCACTCCATCATGTACCACTTCAGATATATTTAGGTCCACTCGTTGTTATTGGGCGAATGTGATGGGTTTTGGCATAATCTATACAGTGAACTGATTTGGGTGCTATCATACGGGGCCTTAAGATGAGGATCGGCGTGGATGAGAAGATGTAACCTGATGGCATTCATGCGGTGGAGCCACCATCTGAGCAGCGTTGGCAGTTGCACGGATTGGCCGGTGAGGAGGTCTTGAAAACCTGGGGACGGCGTATCCCAAACAAGGTGCTTTTTTCCCCATCAAAGTTCTTACAGCTCTATCTACTCCCTCCGTGCCTAAATATAAGTCTTTTTAAAGATTTCACTAGGGGGCTACATACGGAACAAAATAGGTGAATCTATACTCTAAAGTATGTCTATATACATCCGTATGTAGTCCCCTAGTGAAACCTCTAAAAGAACTTATATTTAGGAACGGAGGGAGTATTAATTTGGGAAAAGGAAAATGCCCAATTGTTTAGCCGTTGCAATATCCCCATGAGACAGGACAACCCAATCAACATTGCTACCAGCAAAGGCCTACACACAACACCGAAGAGAGGAACTTCGTTGAGGTTGGCAACAGTGACGTACACAGGACCCACGCTACAAGGGCCATGACCCGGATGTAACGCTGATTTCTTTGCCGGCTGTAGCAATTTTGACACTATTTGACATTGTGGAACATGCTTCACCTAGGGCTTGCTCGGGGCCCGGTTGGGATCGGCTACGCCAATGGTTGCCAGCACAATATATCGTCGTCAATTATTTCCGAGCAAGAAACCCTGGCTTCACTACGGACGACCAACCAAGACCCTAACCGACGATCGATGCATGAGTTCTCTGTCAGCCTATGCCAATCGACGGCTCTAACTTTGATGATGGTTTTTGCAAGAGGAAGAAGAACATCACAAACAAACGTGGTCACCAAAGGATGCCGATCATCAGACCTACCCATTGCATGGCATGGCATCGTCGCCACCGAGTCGCCTCTCGACACGCAGCTCCGACCGTTAGATCTACAAAGAAGGCCCCAGCCACACGCACCGTCGGATCCGACAAATCGGACGCATAAAATCCACCACTGCAAAGTTGAACGGGCTATCGGCGGCTTTTGGAGTGTGGCAAGTCCAACACGAGCGAGGGATGTGCACATACAGGCCCGCTTTTTTTGCTGCTTTCCCCGGCATGATTGATTGCTGCGGGTGTTGTTTTAGTAATGGCCTAATGGATGCGCTTTTCGTTAGCAACAGGTTTTGAGACAGCAACACATGCTTTGTTTAGTGGTGGGAAATCAAAGACCATACGTGATTCTGTTGGTCCTGGGCTCCTTTCTGGCAGACTAAGCAAGTGTTTAGTGCGTGTCTGCTGCCACCGAAGATGCCAATCTGAAAATGAGTAGTAACGTGGGTGGGCAACCGGGGGCTCTTCACGGGGCAGAGGGGCGCTGCCAAATCATCAGCGGTTTGGCGCGAGCGATGTTTTGTCAGAGGAAGCGGCACAGGCTGTAACTAATTTTTTTTTTTTTTTTTGCGAATGAGGCTGTAACTAATTTGCCACTGATATATGATGAACGGGTTGTATTTTGGTACTAGAGAAGGAAACGATCACGCACGGTACCGTACGTGGGATAATTCAAAGGCCAGCGCGGCCTGCGTGCGCAGCGGCGATGGCGACGGGGGAGGGAGGGAAGTGGACCTGGCAACCTCGGCCCTGACGCGACGGCAGGAAACCACACGCGAACCACGAGATCCAACGGAGGCGGGGTCAGAGTGTCGCGCGCACACAAAACAAGCGTGCGTGAGCGAGTACGTGTACGTACGCACGTCGACGCTGATCGAGCCTGTTGCCCTCCGTGCGTGGGGACGTACACCTCCCGGTGGCCGGTGGCCGGTGCCGGCCCCTTCCTCGGCGGACGACGCGCATCACGTCGAGATCGCCCGAGCTGCAGAGGTGCGCTGCGCCGCCGTACGACGGGGACGGAGGAGGATGCTCGGGACCCTGCCATTCTACCACTGACACGTGGGCCCGCTGGGAACCTGGCCCACGTGTCAGTGGCCCAACGCCACAGAGCGTGGAGTTAAAAAGCATCCAAGTCCTAGAACTTGTCTAAAATGTGATGATTTAGTTCAATACTTGTAAAAGTGTATCCGACCATTCTAAAATTTGCACCTGATGTGATGATTTAGTATTGGGCCAATCGGACAGCGACAAGTGGCGACACGGTGGCTCAGCCGGTCAACAACGCAGTTTTGCATGTACCACCTTGCCTTTTTTGCAAATCAACCGACAGTACACCTAAAACAGACCCTGCAGCTCGCGCAGCGCAAACCTACGAGAAGCTCGACAAACATCGTCGTGTGAGTTGTGACATCGATCCATGGGTAACCACCATAAGAGCATCTCCAGCCGTTTGGCCTCCCCAGCGTACCCGGCGAAGGCCTTCGTGCGTTTGCGCCGGCGTTTTTTTCGGCTTGGGGAGCACACGTTTCCAGCCGCGTCCCCAGGTTTCGGCCCCCAAACGCACAAAAATTCAAAGTTCTATTTCCCACTACCAAAAAAACAACACAGGTTCGACGATCATCATGCCACAGGTCGGCGATCGAACATAGCCAAAGTCCGGCGATCAAAAGGGTAGGAACCATAGACATGGAACTCAAATGGCAGGCTCCTCTACCGTAGGGGTGGGAGAGCTCGGCGTAGGCGTTGTGGGCGCAGTTGCAGTGCTCGGCGTTGGCATGGTCGCAGTGCAGTGCTCGGCGTAGGCGTCGGCGCAATTGCAGTGCTCGGCGTTGGCGTGGCAGTGGTCGCCGCCGATCCCGACATCTGGTTCAAGATGAGGTCGCGCTCCGCCAGGTACCACGTATTCACCTGCTGGTCCATCGTCGCCATGTCTGCTCCCATCAGGAACGCCAGGTCGGTGTTCCTCTTCGCGACGACGTTGGTCCCGAGAAGGCCGAGCTTGACGTCCTGCTTCGTCATCAATGCCGACCACCTCGCCTCGGACTTCTCCTCCCACTTGGCGGTGTGGCTCCTGGCGTTGGCGATGTACTGTTCTATCGACGACTGCAGACGTTCGACAGTGGACGCCGAGTCCCTCGCCGCCTTGGCTTTCTTGTGTCCAGCGTTTCGTCTTGCGTGCGGAACCCGGGGCACGAAGCGGCAGCGGCTGAGCCGTTCGTGATGATCTCGTCCATCTTGGTGTCGGTGCTGCTGAACAGCGGCGCCAAGCTTGGTGCGAAGGGTAGGTGCCCACGGCGCAGAGTCGGCGCAGACGAGCTTGGGTATGTCGGCGAGTAGCCGTACTGGGTGTTGAGGCCGGCAGTGAACGCGGAGGGCGCGCGTCGGTCGGGGTTGATGAAGACGGAGGGGCGGCGGCGCAGAGCAATGCGGGAAGGTGATGTTGGGGTTGAAGCCGTCGAGCGCGTCACCGTCGGCGTAGTCAGGCGAGGACGCGTACTCTCACAATGGCTACGAGAAGTTGGCCGACGACGCGGCGCTCTGCTGGCTACCCCACGCGCCTTGTGGGTACTGGCCTGCCTGTTGAGGCGGAAGGAGCTGGCGCTCGTTCGCCATGGCCGCGCGAGACGCCTCCTCCTGCTCCGTTGTCGCGTCCCTGGACTTCTTCATGTTGAGCCTGTTTCGCCGATCGTTGGTGACCGCCGCCCGGCGATCAACGTCGGCCTTCCACTGGGCGTTCGTCAAGCCCGGGGGCCTTGGCATCGGCGCCCTCGGCTTGCTCGGATTTGGCTGGGCGGGATCGGTGGCTAGGCGAGGGGCCGCGTACTTCTACGACGGCATGGCGGGCGGATCTGGGGAGAATGGCGGGAGCTGCGGGGGAGATGGGGGTTGGTGGGGAGGAAAAGGGAGGGAAAAGTGAAGAACGGCAGGAAAATCGGCTGGTGTCGCCGACAGTGCGGGTCCACACACCTTTTCGCTTCAACCGGTGCCCCTAAGCGCCCTCCGATGCGCTGGGTTTGGCTTAGGTTCGCCGGATGTAATTTTGGCCCAAACTGACGGAAAACGAGGATCTGGGGGCGCGGTTGGGAGATTTTTGTTCGCCTGGCAGAAAAAAAGGCGCCTTAGGGGGCTGTTTGGGGGGGGGGGGGGGTGGAGATGCTCTAAGCTCTTCCACTTCCTCCGCCCGAACCCGGCCGCGGCCGCCATCTCGCCGAGGTCCTCCTCCTCCGCCGCCTCTATGTTAGGTGACGATGGGTATGGCTGTTCGTCCTTTCCCAGCACCGACGGGGACGCCTCGCCGTCGCGCTACGGCGGCTCCTCGACCCCGCCCACGCTCAAGTCGCCGTGGGCGCACTTCCCGGACCTCGGCGTCGGGGGGTGCCGTTGCGGAGCCCGGGGCCACGGGCCTCATCGCGTCGTTGGCCAAGGAGGACGGGCACGTCTACTCGCTTGCGGCCACCGGGGACGTGCTTTACACATGAATCGACTCTCGAAACGTGCGTGTGTGGTGGCACCGGGTTCAGGACCGCCGACGGCCTCGTAAAGACCATCGTCGTCGAGGACCACGACCGCATCTTCACCGGCCACTAGGACGGCAAGGTGCGCGTGTGGCCTGCCGACGCGGACAACCCCGTCGTGCACCGCTAGGTGGGGTCTCTCCCGAAGCTCAAGGACTGCCTCAAGAGTGTCGTCAACCCCACCAGCTACGTCGATACGCAGCGCCGGGGGCGCCAACGCGCTGGGCTGCTCTCCTCGGCCTCGTGAATTTTTGTCCAAAAGGACCCTCTGCCGAATGCTTTTGCCAGATTGGACCACCTGCGAAATAAAATGTAAAAACAGACCCCCGGGATTCTGGCGGCAGGCGCGCCAGGCGACGCGTGTCACCTGCTGCCAGCACCCGAGGCGGCCGGCCAGTTTTCCATTGCGTGCACTGTTCCGCCACGGAACGGACGAAGGGCGTGGGCCTTGCCGCCACCGCGTCTGGCGGCAGCCCTGTGCCCCGCGCGCGTCGACAGCTGCGTCTGACGGCTCTGATTTCGATAGATGACGGCGCTGATTCCGAGGCTGGCAGTGCTCATTATTCCGCTGCGTAATTCCCGCCTAAAACTTCGTCTGTTCGCGCCCTATTTTCTTGCCTTCACGTCCGTCTGAGCCTATATAACCTCTCTTCGTCCATCGTCCAGCCACCCTGAAAACACCAGCGCACTAAGTGTGTCATATTTTTTGTAGTGAATATGAGTTTTTATTGCTCGGATAAAAGCATTAGGCCTAGGAAAATGAAGAGTGCGAGTTTGCCTCCAGGGGTGGAAGTCCTGCGCTGTTGGTGCGGCGATCTTTGCAAGGTCAAGGAGGTGACAGATTTTTCGGATTGGTTGGACATGAAATTTTTCATGTGCGCTAATTATGAGGAAGATCCACCCGTAGCTAGTTCACCGTACGACAAGCCTCCGGTATGCTTCGGCCATAAAATAAATACATGTTGTTGGTGTTATTGTTGATTTTATATTTATATTTTTGTTGTAGTCCCCTCCGCCTCTGTGCATGTACTATCGTTGGATTGACACGCACATGCCGGCTTGGGCGGTGACTGAAATTCGTGAAAGAAGTCGTCGTGCATGGGCAAGTTTGCACGCGGAAGAGCGCCGGGAAAAGGCGGCGGCAGAGGAGAAAGCAGAGCAAGAGAAAGAGTTAAAAGAGTACTATGCAGAGCAGAGGTCTTTCTTTGATGAGATGCTGAAGAAAAACAGGGAAGAGGGTCGTCGCTTGGAGGAGGCACAACGGCAGCGACAGGAGGCCCGTGAGGCAGAGAGGCAGAGAAAGAAAGAAAGGGCTCGTGCGGCCAAGGAAGCAGAAGAAGCTGCTGATGGAAAAGAAAAATATCCACGTTGGACTCAGTAGATTTATGTGATTGTATCTTAAAATTCGCAGCAAGCTGTATCTTACTTTCATCATGTTAATGTTGCTTAATTTATGTATGTTAATTTCAGTTGTAATAAAATGTGACCTTTTGTCCCGCCTTATTTTCATGCGACAGATAATTTCCCGCCAATTTGTCCCCCCTTCCCCCCCCCCCCCCCGTTTTTCGCGCCATAAAAGTTCCCGCCAGTTTTTCCCGCCAATTTATCCCGCCCTTTTTTCCCGCCATATTTTCCCGTTGCCGAGTTCCCGCCTATTCTGCTCTTCTGAACCTATAAAACCCCCTCCACACTATGTTGGGTAAGCAGCCCAGTGTATCATACTCTCGTCAAGATGTCCCATTATCCTTTTGATCGTAGTTTTCACCCCGATATGTGCCAATGTCTTCTGCGTTTAGCCAGCAATTTCAAGATAGATAATAGAATTGTTCCATGGGAGTAACTCATCCGTAGTGACACCATACTGAGTGAGCTGGCTCACGCATTAGCTAGGAGCGGGTGGCCTCCAAGGACCTTTGAGGAGATACGCAAAGAACTTCTCAGGTTGCATGGAAGATGGCAGAAGCAACTGCATAAGAGTGAATCTTACCTGAAGCTTGCAGCAGAACATACACAGTGGTGGACAGACGACAGCGAGGATGAAGACGACATCTTCATGCCGAGCACCAAGGCCAAGACCACCGCATCGTCGAAGGGGAAGAGCTCTGTATCGACGAAGGGCAAGAGCTCTGCATCGTTGAAGGTCAAGAGCTGTGCATCGTCGAAGGGGAAGAGCTCTGTATCGACGAAGGGCAAGAGCTGTGCATCGTCGAAGGGCAAGAGCTGTGCATCGTCGAAGGGCAAGAGCTCTGCATCGACGGAGGATGACGACGACTTTATGTAGCTTTTGATGAGACCGCAATCCAGTGTATGACAAGTTGTATCTTTATTTCAGCAGTTTAATGTATCTTAATTTATGTATGTTAATTTTAGTTGAAAAAAATAGGCAGTGACCTTTGTTCCGGCCTGAAATTTCGCGCCATAAGTTATTTTCAGATGCATTTTTATTTCCTCATACTACATAAATGTCTCTTACATACATCTGAAAGTTTCAAACTGACATAGATAGATAGGATAGTTCGCACACATACATAGACAAATCACCCTACTCGACGACGACCAGCTGGCCTTTCCTGACGACCGGAAGGCGACAAGCGAGTAGGTGGTCGGTGTTCACGAAGACCACGGCCGTACTGCCCCTCGTCTTGCTGTGTCTGCGACTCTTGCATAGGTGGTGGAGTCTGCAATCCATATTGAGATGCTGATGCGAAATTATAGGTGTTTGGTTGTGACTCTGAAGGTATGTAAGATGGACCAATAATGTTCTCGTGGAAGAAGTCTGTAATTATTCCCGTGTATCCAAGATCAACGGAACCTCTGAGGATGGCTGGGTCTAGGCTAGCACACTCCTGTCTTTCTCCATCATGCCATGTTGGATCAGCACTTTCCTGCACAAAAAAACCGTATGTAAATAAAAGTCATGAAAATGTTGTATGCTTGTAGTTGCCTATTATGGAAGAACATACTTGAGGGCTGTTGTAGCTTTGTGATCCCTCACCGTGAGAATTCGGAAACATCAGACCAAATAGCCACAACAAATATGCAAACAAGTGTCTCTTCCTCGACTCAGGATCAGCGTAGCTAGATAAATCTTCAAAGTTTTTAAAAAGCCAGCTGAGTGGGACACCCCGAGCCGGACCGGTACGATCTGATACGGGCATTATCAGCCCAAGACGGCCCGAGACAGTGTTTGGCCAAGATGGATTAACTCGTGGAGGGACCAATGGCTCACCTCTAATTGGTAGAGTTGTGATCATTGAGATATCTTTCAGCGTAGGTGCAAGCTCTCCACAACAAAAGTGAAAGGTGTGGGTCTCAGGTCTCCATCGGTCAACGAGGGATGTCAAAAGAGATGGGTCCGAAGTGAAAGTGCCTGGACGAGTTGCGAGGTTAGCAAAACCAAGTAGTCCATAAGCCTGAAGGTGTTGAAGGAAACAATTGTGTATTCTCCATTTGTTCTTAACGGTTCGAAGCCTGAAGGTCTGAGGAGGACTTTCATGATTTGGGTTTAAGAAAAGGTGGCAACGATGGTGGGCGTCGTCGTGCCCCTACAAAAGGATTGGCACTTCAGCCATAACCTGCAGTCAGGATTATAAACATAAGTTAACAAATATAACAACATGAAGATTTAATTAAATTAAATATCTGAAGATTACATCACGATTAAATTAAATTAAATATTTGAAGATTACATCACGATTAAATTAAATATCTAAAGATTACATCACGATTAAATTCAATTAAATATCTAAAGATTACATCACGATTACAAATATAAGAACATCATGCGGTATTGTTGTTGCGATATGGGCATTCCCTACGCGAGTGCCCGGGGCACCTGCAAATGCGACATCGCCTTGGTTCTCCCACCTGGCTATGGTCCATGTCATTGCGATGACGCCTAGACTGACGTCGTCCCTTCGCAGTTCTCTTCAACGCGGCATTAGGAACCCATTTCGTCCCTCCTGGCCATAATAGCTTGTAGTGCATATCAATGCCCCATGCCCAGAACTCACCATTCCAGGTGTTGTATAAATTGTACATGTTGAAGTACGGCGACACGTATGGTTCGACGCTGATTTTTTGATCTGCAGCTGCCCGGAGGACGTGACTGCAAGGGTATCCCAGAAGATTGGGCTTCTTGCAACTACACTCACACGACGTTGGGCCGAGGGTGACAGCTTGTTTTTTTGATCCTCTGTGGTGACCCTTAACATACTTGGCTCGCACGTTGACTTCCCATTTATTCCTAAGTGCATCCACTTTCCTACAACCATGGCTTTGCGACTTCTTTGCTTTCTCATACAGATGTCTTTGCATCTTCTCAGACCAGGGCTTGTTCAATTCAACTAGTGCCTTGGCGACGGTGACTCTGTCTGCAAAGTATGACAGAGTTCGGTTCCAAGTCTCATCTATTAGGGCTGTGATAGGTAGGGCTCGCACACCTTTAAGAACACCATTGTACACCTCTGACATGTTGCTGGTCATTATTCCATACCGAGCCCCGGTGTCGTGAGATTGCGCCCACTTGTACAAATCAGGGCAATTCTCGTCGATCCACTGGCTCAAATTTATTGCCGTCCGACGACCCCTGTGATCTTCTCCCGCTGGCACAGATGCGCGCTCGATCTCCCCATTGATACCTGCCCAGATAGCATTCATTTTGACTTCAGTTTTCTGCATGCACATCCTCTTGAATAACTTGAACCAATCTTTGTTCTTGAATTTGGAGTAAAAATTTGCTGCCAAATGCCTCATGCACCACCTTGTCTCTAGATCGGGCCACCGCCACTCTGGATCTTCTGACGCCTTAATTATGTCGAGCGCGCTTAATAGCCCGGTGTTGCGATGAGAGATGATGCAAACGCCGCGACGATCTTTCACGACCCCCATCTTCAGGCAGCTCAGGAACCACAACTAGCTATCTTTGTTCTCGCTCTCGACTAGTGCGTATGCAATTGGAAGAAGTTGATTATTTGCATCTGCAGCAATCGCCACCAACAGTGTGCCCTTGTATTTGCCTGTGAGAAATGTACCATCAATTGATAATACCGGGCGACAGTGCCTGAATGCTTGTATAGTCTGGGCGAATGCCCAGAATAAGCAGTCCAGGATTTTCTCGCCCGGGTTCAATGGGTTTTCACGTTCTTTCCGCCAAACTTGAGTCCCCCTGTTAGCAGTTGCTATCTGATGAAGCATCCTCGGTGCATAAGAATATGCCTCCTCATAGGTTCCATACAACCTCTGGAATATATTTTCCTTTGCACGCCTAGCTTTGCTGTAGCTGACAGGGAAGCCAATCTGATCGGATGTTGTTGCCTGTAAAGCCCTAATACTAATATTAAGACTTTCCTGCACAGTCGTTTGCATCCTCTGTGATACATATTCTGCAGTAACATTGCAGTGATCTGAAAGAGTCCCGGTTTGCTCACAGCCATGTTCCACTATTTTTCTGATATGCCATGGCTGACATACCCCAGGCTTCAGGCGAGCGATAACTCTTCCGCGGCAACCCCCTTCGTGATGGAGGCATATGACCTTCAACTCCTTTTTATCAGACTGCTTCACTCTATGCTGGCGGTGTATGCCTATTGCATAGCTATTCATTACCTAGTAAGCAGATTTCTTATCAGGGAAAATCTGCCCAACGGCCAGACTTCCCGCTTCTAGGCCAGAAACAGAGTGAAATTCATTGGTGATGCTCATAACCTGTAAAAACTCTAGATTAATTGGTCCAGCAACCGCCCTCTCAAGAGGAACAACTTCTTCATCATCTGAGTCCGAAGAGGCAGAAGAATGACCATCATCATCATCATCTAGCGCCTCCGGCAATCCCTCCACGTGTTCGCTGATGTCAACGACCGCAGACCAGTATCCTGTGTCATACACTTCTTGGCCGCCTGTCGGTTCCGATGGGCTGGCGCTGGGGGCTACAGTGATGGCCAGCTCGTACTCACCGCCCCCGCTACTGCACCCTGCAACATCAGTGACAGAAATGAACTCCACATACACCATGGGTTGTCCAAACATACAGTTCTTCGGATTGCTTGCAAACCCCATGTACGAACCCCACGATCTTTCACCGGTAACCGGCCGCAGACCCCAACGGGGAACTGTCCCATCATTTCCCCCGGCAACCACGAAAGCCTCCATGGTCATCTTTTTTCCATCCATCGCTGGCCCAAACACTGCTCGGATGCACCTTCTAACTGCCGTATACCCTATATTGACCATGTCTTTCACTACAACCATAGTCGTACCGCACCTCGACACATCCACACCGGAAGGAGTGTTGCATACGATGTCCCCATAGAACACTAACAAATTTTCCATAGTACCTAACGAGCAACCATATTTACATCGTTAGTCAATTTATATTCTAATAACTTACGGTAATAATCGTTTATTTACATATAATAATCCGACTAATATTGACAACACAACAGTAACATCATTCACAACAGTACATCAACACAAAAAAATTGTTCAAAAAATTACACCACAGCATTTATACCTCTTGTTCAATAAGGATATCCTTCCGAATAGAAAAATCCGTTAGCGTGAATATATCACTGGTAATATATCAACGGGGTCGACCTATTATCACATGAAAAAAAATTAGACGCACAATTTTTTTCTGCTGCCAAAAGTTTCAAAATAGCAGTAGCATGCATGTGATCATCACCTCTAAAGAGAAACCGAAGACCGAAAAACAATTTCATCAATCACGTCATCTCCTCCTAGTTTGCTACCCAGACGACATTTTCTTTACCTAATTACATACATCATCAAGGATATTAGCATTTATCTTGCATTTCATGTACGGTTTCCTACTTTACCAAATTAGCTAATAAAGTCTACGTATGATTTCCTTACTACAGAACTTATTAAAAAACATGACACATGAAATAACAACACATTTAATCATGCAATGACCAATTATAGTACAATCATTTTCTTAATTAACATTTTAAGAACTTCTTGCATGTCTAACTAAAATGATGCATCTTAAAGGCTTAACGCTAATCGACAATACAGTCAAATATTTGTTATCGAGATTCCAGCTCTAACGCAACCAAAACGTTTAACATAAGTCCTAATTACGACTTACTGAGAAAAATAACAACATCTTGCATGTTAAAAAATAGTACTAATGGACATAGCTAACATTGATCTATAACATCTTCAACACACTGTTCTGACAAATATTACTATAAATGCAAATAACGGGCTAAAAAATATCTCATATGAAAACGTTTATAACTTTCAAGAAGCAAACATCACATAGCTAATAACGGGCTAAAATACTAACTAATTTCCAACGTGCATACACAAAAAAATTCATGTATTGCAAAGATCATACCTTGATCAAATTACTCCACTTAGTACTTCACTTCACACGGCAAATCGTACTCCTGAAGCTCCAAATTACTCCACAAAGTGATGAAATACTACCTAAAACAACAGATAATACATACTTAAAAACTAATGAAACAAAGTAAAAACATCATGCATGCTAACACAACCAACAAAAATGGACTGCTCTTATCTTGATCTTTCGTTTCTTCAACTACAACATCTTCAAAATCTTACTCTAAACCGTCAGAATAGTGTACTGTGAGGGCGAGAGAGCAGACAGAGTAGTGTAGGAAGAGAGCAGGCAGATTAGCGAGAGAGCAGGCAGTGTATGTAGGAAGCAGCGGGATCGGATCAAATATAAAAGGAAGGGGACTGTAGTGTCGGCAGAACAGTTACCGTAGCAATCAGCAGCAGCATCTATCAATCAGCCTCGCAATCAGCAGCGGCAGCATCTATCAATCAGTGTCGCCGCCCTAGGAATCAGCGCTGTCACGGGTGGCTTTCGGCGCGCGGTGCACACAGGGCTGCCGCCAGCCGCGGTGGCGGCAGGGCCCACGCCCTTCGTCCGTTCCGTGGCGGAACAGTGCACGCAACGGAAAACCGGCCGGCCGCCTGGACAGGTGGCGGCAGGTGACACGCGTCGCCTGGCGCGCCTGCCGCCAGAATCCTGGGGGTCTGTTTTGACATTTTATTTCGCAGGTGGTCCAATCTGGCAAAAACATTCGGCGGAGGGTCCTTTTGGACAAAAATTCCGGCCTCGTTGGACAGGACCTTCAAGGTGTGGCGACTGTCCGACTCCAAGTGCCTCGAGTCCGCAGCGCGCATGACGACGCCGTCAGCACCGTGGCCGCCGCCGGGTTCCACAACGTCGTGTTCACTGGATCGGCCGACGGCACGGTCAAGTTGTGGCGGCGGGAGACGGCCGCAAAAAGTGACGCGACGAAGCATGTCCTGGAGAAGGTACTCCGGAAGGGCGAAAGCGCAGTCACCGCCATCGTCGTGTCACCCGAGGACCGCCTCGTGTACGTGAGCTCGTCGGACGGGCTGGTAACCTACCGGTACTGGGTCAACGGCGAGGCGAGATACGGCGGCGTGCTCAAGGGCCACAAGATGGCGGTGATGTGCCTGGCGGTGGCCGGCAACGTCGTCGTGAGCGGCTCGGCCGACCAAACCCTCTGCGTCTGGTGTCGCGACGGCAGAGCTCCTGGGCCTCGCCGTGTTGGCCGGACACACCGGGCCCGTCAAGTGCGTCGCCATGAACGAGGAGGCGGCCTCCGGTTTGAGGGGCGATCGGCGGTTCGTGGTGTACAGCGGGAGCCTGGACGGGTCGGTCAAAGTGTGGTGTCTGTCGGACGCGGAAGCAGCACGAGCCGTGCTAGCGTTGGTGATGGAGCGCACACCAGCATCACCGCAGCCGCCCAGGCATGGAGGGCCCGGCCGGCTCCGGCGCCGTACGCGAAAGCCTGGGCGCTGTACCGGACGCCGGAGCTGAAGCGCGTGCGCGTGGCAGCTGCGTGAGGTTGAAGCAATCGAACTCGTACGTGTGCGCATGGAAGGAAACAATGTGCTGCCCACAGTTCTGCAAGAAGAAAACAGAGCAGAGATCGTCTTTTGTCCCTTCTGGTGAATTAATGAGAAGGAGATGATCTAGCAGATGATCGCCAAAGAATGAGCAGTTGATCTAGAGCAAGCGTCCAACAGCAGGTTCAGGTGCCAGGAGCCATTTTGGTCCATACTTTACGAAGCTAGAGTTTAACGCTCTCACAGCATGAAAAGCATCTTCGGCCTCTGGCCTCTCACTCACAAATGTTGCATACCTCATCCAAATTGTGATGTAGTCTTCTAGATCG
Source organism: Elymus sibiricus (assembly GCA_039707655.1). Lineage (NCBI taxonomy): Eukaryota > Viridiplantae > Streptophyta > Magnoliopsida > Poales > Poaceae > Elymus > Elymus sibiricus. Next base: position 405,541,677 of record CM077671.1, read on the forward strand.
ATCTTCCCGCACCAGCACCCATCAGTACTTTGGGGTTACTTTGCCTACATGGCCATTGATAGCCTACCAGGGAACCAGTTTTGGGAAAGGATACAACTTCTCGTTGGAGGAAGCCGGCGCTACAAGTAGCTAGTGTGTATTCTGCAACATTTCATCTAATCTGAACAAATGAATGCTTCCTTTTTTTTTTTGAAACGAGGCAAAAGATTTGCCATTTTCATTGATTAAAAAGAAGAGAGTTGCCCGGTTAATTAGAGGAAAACCTGGCGAAAACCTAGATTACAAACCCCACATGGGGCACACGCGGACGACCTGGCCACAAACAAGATCATGGCACAACCAAACGACACAACCGTCGAGAGGTAGCACCGAACAACAAAGCAACACCAAATAGTCGACCGCCGCGTCGAGGACATGACAACTCCGATTTTGCTGACGAGGATCACAGGAGAAAGTTGCAAGCCTCGCACCGACCTAGTCCAGCGCAAAACCCGGAGAGCACCGCTCGCTGAAAACCGCCCTCATGGAGTCATCGTTGCCGCAGTGGCCCCGCCGCCCGCAGCTCCGACTTCTCTGTCACAGCCAGAAACCAGCATTGGCGCACCCATTGACGCACCGGACATTCGGCATCAGAAGGACAAGCCGCGACCCGGCTCTGCACGCCACCATCGTCGTTGCCACACACGTCGCAACACCACACCAACCTCATCGCCGGTCGGGCACCTGCCAACCGCAATGTCGTGCACGTCCAGCCTGCAGGAAACACCAATGAGACCAAGATCTCGAAGACGGCGCCCCAAGAGGGAAAACGACTTTGTAGACGCCGCCGCCGTCTGATCCAACCAGGATCATGACTTTCGCCCGAAGATCTTGACCCGAGAGCTGACGATGCACAAATCACCTCGACGGCGCCTCCAAGGAAGAAAGCGACGCCCACGGGCGCCGCCGCCGCCGGCCGGCAAGCACCGGCCAAGCTTTCGCCCGGATCATCAACACCACCACTCCCACGCGGTCGACCGACGCCAACCAGCACCTCCACTGACCCGCGCACCCCTGCACAGCAACCGCGCCATGACCACACAGGGACCACCACCACGCCTCGCTGCCGAGCCAACCACGGCAAGCCACCAGCACGAAGACTGGCACACATCCTCCGGACAGGGAAGGGCAGGCTGCCACCCCGCAACATCTCGCCGGCCAGATCTGGCGGCCCAAAGCCCGCACAGAACGCCGTCGCTGCAGCCCGAACTGCAAAGCCGCCGGAGTTGCGACCCGCCGAAGAACCGCCATGGCCGAGCTGCCCGAACAGGAAAGACGAGCCTCCCACCACCAGCACACCGCGGCCGCCGCGTCGAACTCCACAGCCACCACACATCAGCCACCGTCCGGGGCCGCCGCCCCGGAATCCAGCCCTCGAAGCCTGCCAGAGCTCGCTGCCCCACCATAGAGCCGCGAGGCACCGCCTCGCCGACGCACGCCGCCCGCCGCAGTCATCTCGCCGGCGCCAACGACCCCACCATGGAGCCGGCAGGCACCGGCCCACCGACGCGACGCGCGCCACACCGCCGCGGCCACCGAGGGCGGAGAAGCCAGATCCGGCCAGGATCCGGCCGCTCCCCGCGCAGCCGCCGCCCCCGCAGCCCTGCAGGCCTCCCGCGCTCCGTGAAGACGCAGCCACCGCGCGCCCGCGCATCGCCAAACGCCCCGCCGCCACCTTCCCTGGGGCACGCGCGGGCTTCGCCGACGACCCCTCCGACGGCGGCGATGCGGGGGAGCGGGGAGAGGAGAGCCTTGCTGCGGCGGCGCTAGGTTCCCCCGTGCCGCCCGAGCAAGGCGACGCGGGGGTCGGGCACTAATGCTTCCTTTTGTATTACACCAATTTTGTTAAGGTTCGGCGATTATATAACAGATCGAACTAACCGGCCAACCGCACCTGTGCCGGTGCCCGGACTGCTCCCCGCCGGCCGTCTGATCCAGATTCAAAAAAAGGTTCCAATCTACTAATGACTTGTACTGGTAGTAGATTTTAATTTCGTAGGAGTGCCCAAGTCGAGTTAAGAAATGGGCTATGTATGTAGCCTTTACTATCACTACTACATGATTTAGTGTATTGGTGTCTCATACAGTACCATGTGATGAATTGGGAGTTGCAAGAAGAAGAAGTGGAACAGAGGAAGAAGAAGACGGGATGAATACAGGAAGAAGACGGCTAGGGATTTGGTGTACTACAGGTTGATTTGCAGAAAAGAAAGGGGGTATTTCCAAAACTGCACTCTTGACCGCTGAGCCACATGTCGCCACTTGTCGCTCTCCGATTGGCCTAGGACTAAATCATCTGAGCCACCATGTCGTCACTTGTCGCTCTCCGATTGGCCTAGGACTAAATCATCTGAGCCACCATGTCGCCACTTGTCGCTCTCTGATGGGCCTAGGACTAAATAATCTGAGCCACCATGTCGCCAGTTGTCGCTCTCCGATTGGCCTAGGACTAAATCATCACATCAGGTGCAAGTTCTATGATGTTGGAGCGCACTTTTGCAAGTATTAAACTAAATTATCACATTCTGTACAAATTCTAGGACTTCGGGTGCTTTTAACTCCAAAGACTTTCTGGATGATTCACGTAGCATAGGGTAGTTGGATGATTCCTTATTTCTCCTTGCTTTCTTTCTCTCAATTTGTTGATTGATGTCACTTGTACACGTGACAGGGTATGCTCTAATTGGTGTCTGTTCTTATCACTTATCTTCGTCATCTTGGGTAGGGGGCAACGTAAAGACAAGAGGCGAGAGTAGGGTGGGACGGTAACCCCCTTGGATGTTCCACCGGCATTCTGAAGATCTCCACCATAGCGGAATCTCCGCGAGCTTGAGCTGTTGGTTCCACTCCAGCCATCTACCGCTGCCGGGAACCGGCGGCGAGCACGCTCTCATGCTATACATGTACAAGGTGCCACACTGCATGTAGCAGAGCATCTCGCCATCGTCAACCCAGGCGCTCCAAGGCGCGAAGAGGACAGGATGCGCATTGATGCGAAAGCTATAGCGCAGATCCCACTGCGGCGGTTTGTCGTCCTCCGGCGGCGGTGACATGACCCAGACGTGGACGCCCCTAAGACGGCCGTTGCCGTGCATTGCGAAGCACAGCTGGCCGTCGAGCTCAAAGGCGCCCACCCACCGCGTATCCAAACTACACAGCAAACCATGGTTTGGAGCCGCGTGCTCCACGTCCAAAGGCCCATTGATGTGAAAGCTCAAGGTCTCGTCGTCCGGGAGATGGTACGTTCGGCACGTCTCCGTAGAGACGTCGACCACCAATACTTGCTTACTTGTCAGCATGTAGAGCTTGCCGTCGATCAGCTGTGGCGCCCAAGCCATGATTTTCGTTGGACGAGGCAGCGACAAGTGCGTGTGCTGGCGCCAACCTCTGCCGTCGCCTAGGGTGTACACGTCCATGGACGGGGACGAGAGCCTGAATAGCTTATACTCCCTCTTGGGCGGACTGAACCCCAAGGCGAAGATGCAATCGGTGGGGAGGGGAGGCGCCCTGGGGAGCGCCAGGGTCTCGCCGGTGACGGGGTTGCACACCACCGCCGGCTCCCCGGCCTTGTCGCGGTGGGCGAAGCAGAGGAGGCCGTTGCAGACGTTGGCGAGGCTGTATTTGCTGGGGATGGCGACGGAGCACATGGCCATGGCACTGCCCGTGGACATGCTGTAGACGCTGGCCTCGTCATGGTTGTGCGCATCCTGTGATGCGGAGGCCGAGGTAATCTTCTTTCCATAAAAAAGACTTTGGCCTCGTCAGGCTCGCGCGACTGGGTGATGAGCAGGACCTGTGCGTCTGCCCAGGGCGCGACGTAGCTGGCGGCATGGAGGCTGTGGAAGGAGGGGTCGCTGGCGACGCCGCGCCACTGCCTGGAGACGCAGCAGGACCGGGCGACGTCCTTCGCCGGCAGCTTCATCAGGATCTCCTGCAGCATCTCGCTTGGGATCTCCCTGCTGCTGCCGCTGCTGCCATTAGGCTCCGGCGGCCGCCGAAGATCTCCCATCGCAAATGGTTATCGTCCGATCGTTGCAACGCGACGCGACAAGTCGAAGTCGATCGAGTTGTGATCGCAGGGTTTCTTCTATCGGTTTTGCTAAAGCACATCTAGATGTGACATAAGTATTGCACATCAAAGTCCTATATCATTGATCTTGCGTGGAGATTCGTGTGGGTATTTTCCTTTTTTTTCTTTTCCCTTTTATGCTTGCTTTAGTCATTTAGATGTGCAATAACTATGTCACATCTTGCTTAGTCGCTAGTAGAAATCAGGCCTTTCGACCGGAGCATTAGTCCCGGTCGCATTTTGGACCGGGACTAATGCCTCCACTAGTCCCGGTTCGTGAGGATAAGCATTAGTCCCGGTTCGTGAGGGCCCTTTAGTCCCGGTTGGTGACACCAACCGGGACTAAAGGGGTGGTGGCAACCGTTCGCCTGGCGCGAGCCCTTTTAGTCCCGGTTCGTGGCTCAAACCGGGACTAAAGGTCCCAGACGTTCAAATCCCGCGCCTTGAAAGTTGTTCCGCGCGAGATCATATACATCGAAAACGCTACAGTAACGCGGCCGGCCTCCATTTCTGTCCGTCTCCCTCTCCTCTCTTCTTCCCCATCCTCCACCATGAATCCACGAACTCGCTACGGGAACGTGCTTGCACATGGCACGACCAATCTCCATGTCGTCTACACGAACGACAACGCCAAAGTCGAGGGTTTTCTTTCCATGTTCGAGGAATGGCTTCAAGAGGAGAAACACAAGTTCATGGGCCTCGATCTCGAGTACACGGTCGATGGTCGCAATGTTGCCGTCGTCCAACTGTTTGAAGCAACCTGTCATGATCTTCCAGTTGGCAAGGTAATACGAAACTTGTCATAGTTTTAATTGGGGCTTTTCTTTGATTCATAGGATAGGAAAATTGCATAGGAATAGGAGGATTGGGAATGTCGAGAACATGTCATATTGGGGCTTTTCTTTGATTCATAGGAAAATTGGGGCTTTTCTTTGATTCATAGGAAAATTGGGGCTTTTTTTTGATTCATAGAAAAATTGCATAGCAATAGAAAATTGCATAGGAATAGGAGGATTAGGAAAATTGCATAGGAATAGGAATAGGAGGATAGGAATAGGATAGGAAAATTGCATAAGAATTTTCCTTGTAGTTGCATATTGGCCATCGTGGGAGAACATGTCATACTTTAGGGGCTTCTTTTGATTCATAGGATAGGAAATGCATAGGAATAGGAAATTTGCTATGATTCTTATTATACTTGTTCCGAATTATACTTGTTATGATTCTTATTATACTTGTTAATTATATGATTCTTATTATACTTGTTATGATTCTTATATTATACTTGTGCCGAAATATACTTGTTATGATTCTTATTATACTTGTTCTAAAATATACTTGTTGCAGCAGTATTTAACACATTTGTTCCATTTTGTTGTTGCAGTAGTGACAAGCACTGTCCAAAACTCATGGAGTTCCTTCGCAGCGGCATATATTTTGCTAGCGTTGATATAACGATTGACAAGATCAAGATGAGGCGCACCTGGAGTATTGAGATACCAGCTGAATGCCACATTGATCTTCAGGGCAGGTTCAGGCTTGAGCATGACAAGACTTCAATGGCTGATATGGCAGCCGCCCTGATCGACAAGGACTACGCTGATATGAAGACAAAATTCCCCAAGTCAGGGCACCAACATTGGGAGAAGACCCCACTTGACCCTATCAACATTGAGTATGCAACAATAGATGTGTACGTTGCATACGAGTTGTACCGCAGGATTGGAATCTTCAATTATGGGCAGCGTCACCTCGTACCGCTAGTATCTCCTGCTTGGGGGTATTCTGATCCGGACGACGAGTAGTGTTTGCAATGGCTAACACTTTTATCTCTATTATGTAGTGCTTGGGGGTCTCCTGATTCGGACGAGTAGGTTTGCAATCTGGAAGAGTAGGATTGGTATCTTCAATTATGCAGTACTTTCTGTAATGGATATCTGAACTATTATTTCTATTATGTCCCTGTTTAAGTACGGTTTGTGTGTAAGAATATTTAGTATGATGTGAACAAGCTTTCTGAAGCATTGTGATGTATGTGATGAATATTGTACCGCTAGTACCATCACTAGTGCCCCATGGGTCTGCTACTTGGGGGTATTCTGATCCGGACGACGAGTAGTGTTTGCAATGGCGAACACTTTTATCTAAAAAGAATCAACTAAAATATTAGCTAGAATATCTAGAATATCACTGCAGTTAAATATAATATTAACTAGAATATCACGAAGTGCATCCAGTTTTTGCCGTAACTCTCTCAACTTTTTAGCACATGCTATGTGGGTGAAATGATGATACCATGCCAAGTTTCAACCATTTTAGAGTTCATTTGTCGTGCTTTTTAATTTCAGGGTCATTTAGCTCAAAACAATTCGTTAAATGCATGAAAAATAGCAAATGAAGTTAGATAGGGTTGAAATTTTAGGATGTGGCTTCTAATGGTTCATATTGAATGCACAAAAAGTCTGGAGTTGAAATAAGTTAAAAAAATTGAAATCCTTTTGTAACAGACGAGTTTTCGTCCGAAACCTTGATACTTCGAAAGAGATTGTCCATTTTGTACACGAAGTGCATCCAGTTTTTGCCGTAACCCTCTCAACTTTTTAGCACATGCTATGTGGGTGAAATTATGATACCATGCCAAGTTTCAACCTTTTCAGAGTTCATTTGTGGTGCTTTTTAGTTTCAAGGTCATTTAGCTCAAAACAATTCATTAAATGCATGAAAAATAACAAATGAAGTTAGATAGGGTTGAAATTTTAGGATGTGGCTTCTAATGGTTCATATTGAATGCACAAAAAGTCTGGCGTTGAAATAAGTTAAAAAAATTGAAATCCTTTTGTAACAGACGAGTTTTCGTCCGAAACCTTGATACTTCGAAAGAGATTGTCCATTTTGTACACGAAGTGCATCCAGTTTTTGCCATAACCCTCTAAACTTTTTAGCACATGCTATGTGGGTGAAATGATGATACCATGCCAAGTTTCAACCATTTCAGAGTTCATTTGTGGTGCTTTTTAATTTCAGGGTCATTTAGCTCAAAACAATTCATTAAATGCATGAAAAATAGCAAATGAAGTTAGATAGGGTTGAAATTTTAGGATGTGGCTTCTAATGGTTCATATTGAATGCAAAAAAAGTCTGGAGTTGAAATAATTTAAAAAAATTGAAATCCTTTTGTAACAGACGAGTTTTCGTCCGAAACCCTGATACTTCGAAAGAGATTGTCCATTTTGTACACGAAGTGCAACCAGTTTTTGTCGTACCCCTCTCAACTTTTTAGCACATGCTATGTGGGTGAAACTATGATACCATGCCAAGTTTCAACCATTTCAGAGTTTATTTGTGGTGCTTTTTAATTTCAGGGTCATTTAGCTCAAAACAATTCATTAAATGCATGAAAAATAGCAAATGAAGTTAGATAGGGTTGAAATTTTAGGATGTGGCTTCTAATGGTTCATATTGAATGCACAAAAAGTCTGGACTTGAAATAATTTAAAAAAATTGAAATCCTTTTGTAACAGACGAGTTTTCGTCCGAAACCCTGATACTTCGAAAGAGATTGTCCATTTTGTACACGAAGTGCATCCAGTTTTTGCCGTAACCCTCTCAACTTTTTAGCACATGCTATGTGGGTGAAATTATGATACCATGCCAAGTTTCAGCCTTTTCAGAGTTCATTAATAGTGATTTTGATTAAAACAAATGAAGGTATAAAACTAAAAAGAGTTAAACAGAATCTGGTTTTGATTAAAACACCTATTTAAAATATCCTAAAAATTCCAAAATTTAACATAATGATAAAAAAATACTAATATTAAACAACAGCAAAAACAATCACTCAAAAATTTATTTTTAAACTAAAGTTATTCACAAACTGTGATTCACAAAAAGTTCAGAAGAATTCAAATTTAAACTATTTAAATATGAAAACTACTCGCACTAACAGAAAGTTTGTAATTGTTTTGACCTAAAGCAAAAAGATTCATTAAAAAACTATAAATATTCTAACATTTATTGCAAATATAAAAACAGTTATTCGAAATATAAAAACAGAAAAACAAAAAAGAAAGAGAAAATGGACCTTTAGTCCCGGTTGGAGCCACCAACCGGGACTAAAGGTCCCTTCGCGCGCGAATTTAGGCCGCCGAAAAGGCCTCTTTAGGCCCGGGACTAAAGGTCCTCCTATATAGCAACGTCTCCTTCCTCCCCCAAATTCACTCCGTCTTCACTCGCTTCGACGACGCCGCCAGGCTGCCCCACCCGCGCCTTCGATCGACGGCGCCGTCCGTCCACGCGCCGCCGCCGCTCTCTTCCTCCACGCCGTCGCCCTCAGCTCCGCCGACGCCGCTCCTCCCAGCCGCCGGCCGTCGCCCTCAGCTCCGCCGATCCTCCCTCACCTCCGCCGACTCCGCCGCCGCTCTCCTCCTCCACGCCGGCGCCCTCAGCTCCGCCGGCGCCGCTCCTCCACTCCGTCGCCGTCAGCTCCGCCGGCGCCGCTCTCCTCCTCCACGCCGTAAGCCCGATCCGTCCTCCGCCCTCCAAATTGATGTGTATGTGTATGTGTATGTGAACGGGCCAAATTTCTACACTTGAATCATTGTCTTAGTAATAGCACTTGGTTCTAAGATTGTATAAGAGCTTCTGAATTTCAATGATAAGTGGATCATTGTCTCTCAAGAAATCTGAAGAATAGTGTTTTACACAAGAGCTGCTTCTCTACAATTTTTTGATTCATTATTTGCATAAATTGTAGCTTATCTCTGCTCATGTTTATGCAATGGAAGTATACATGAAAGATGTTACTGAAAACTTGTTGATGTTTGTTAACTGACTGAAAAACTGCTGCTTATCTCAGTAGTAAAACTGTTGTTTTTTGTTAACTACTGCTGTTTGTTAACTGAAAAATTGTAGCTTACCTTGGTACTAAAACTGACTGAAAAACTGATGCTTATCTCAGTAGTTAAACTGTTACTGTTTGTTAACTTCTGAGAAAACTGCTGCTGTTTCAACCTACTCTGTAGCTTATTACTGGACTGAAAACAGACTGAAAATCTACTCTCTAGCTTATTATCTTAGTACTGAACTGAACACAGACTAAAAAACTAAACTGAACTCTGTTCCGGCTGGGACTGTAGTGGTATGGATGCTTCGTGCGTGTGTGTGGGAGATTATAGCATTGTACGTATGATCATAGGAGTTTATAGCATTGTATATATTGATGTGTATATGTGTATGTTACAAAAAAATGATAATAGTAGAATAATATTAGTTTAAATTTGCCCCTAGGAGTTATAGCATTGTACGTATGATCATAGGTACTAAAGAATTTACCGATCGTTGGGGGAGTTTATACATTTTATTAGTTTAAATGTATGTATGTTTAAATGTATGTTTTAAATGTTTAGATGTTGCTGATTTGCTAATTGACATATTGCATATAAGGCATCTTTCCTAACCGTCGAATCGATTGCATAGCGTAGCCGTCGAGTCGACGATGCCTATCCCGCATCCTTGTATTGATTTGCATATCTTCGGTTCTGCTTATTGAATGCATTCTAATTGTTTTATATTTGTTCTGGATTAGTTAAGCTATGGACGACCGTGATCAAGAGAATGTCATGTACGACCTGATACGCTCCGAAAACGAAGAGAATGAAGTAGATGATGGCTCACAATACCTTAACCCATCCGGTGAGGGAATTGAGGAAGAACAACCAAGAGACGAAGGCGAACCAGCTGACAATGACGATGGCGAAGAAATTTTTGTCCATTTAACAGAGTCCGGCGAGGTATTAATTTGCCCTCTGGTGATCATCAGATGTATTGATTGATTTGTATATATTAACGAATCTTTCTTCCTTTTAGCCCTCCGGATCGAGCAAATCTTCTACAAGGGTTAAACGTGGCCCGACAAAAAAGTTGAAACAAGGCGTAAAGTTTAACATCGATCAAATCAGAGCAGATGGCGAACCGATTGCTCCTAAAGAGAATGCGGACAAATTTATACGTCAATGTGGAGTTATTGTTAGGGACCAAATCCCAATCACCGTTCAAGAATGGAATCAGCCAAAAGATACCCAAGCAGTTTCTTTTGTCAGCCAAAGAGCAAAAGATCTGCTTTGGGAGGAGCTAATGAAACATCTCACCCTACCAGAGGCTCTCACAGATCTCCAACGGGAGAAAGTCAAGAAGTGTGCTCTTAAGAAGATGGCCACACAATTCCAGTCTTGGAAGAAAAGATTATGGAAAAGTTACGTGGAAAACGAAAGGAAGACTCCAGACTCCGTAAAATATTGATATCAAAATGATAATTACACCCTGATACGTGTGACAATAATGTTAGACCTACAAAGAATGTACAAATATATTACTTAATCCTCCTCCCCCCCCCCCCCTCAAGTTCAAGCTGGGGTGGGCCACTTCATTCCCCTATTACCAATCATTATCCTTCACATCAGGTTGCATGTAAACATTTTAAGTAACCTTTTGTACATGTAGCATCTCTTTGTGAAATTTTTATCCAAAAAAATCACCCGTCGAGTTAAATTGACGAAAAAAATCACCTCTGAAAAAAATTGACAGGAGAGACCAGCTGGACCGCACGTGCCGCCATGGGCGGAGGCGGCAGGACCTGTCCCCACGATAACAGGCGGCAGCCCTGCAATTACCGGAAATCGGGCGAGGCCAGCTGCTACAATGGAAAAGTCGTGTGGTTGATGGGCCCTGCCGCCACACACCATGCCGGCAGGTCTCCAGCAGCAGCGACTCGCTCTCTCGTTCGGCTGTTTGTTCTTCCGGTGTTGTTACCAAGTGAAATAGGCACGTTTGACTGAGATTTGAATCAATTTAAAGGTCGATTTTGAAGATGTTGTAGTTAAAAAAAAGATAGATCAAGGTAAGATATATCCATTTTTGTGTTTTTCGCTCACATGCACGGTGGTTTTGTACTGTATGATTAGTCTTAAATTTGTATTCTCTATTGTATTTGGCATTTGATAATAGTTGTGAGGAGTGTTTTGGAGCATTTGGAAAGTACAAAACGATCATGCATGTAAGCGAAAAACATAAAAATGGATAGATCTTACCTTGATCTATCTATTCCTCAACTGCAACATATTCAAAATCAGCTTCAAATTGATTTAAATCTCAGTCAAATGTGTCTATTTTCACACTTCCTAACACTCAGTAAAACAGAGAATAGAACAAGACAGAGGCGTGCGCAAAAAAAACAAAAAAAAAAAACAAGACAGAGGCGTGCTGCTGCTGGAGACCGGCCGCCACGGCGTGTGGCGGCAGGGCCCACCAGCCCAGCCAATTCCGTCGCAGTTGCACAAGCTAGCCTCGCCATCCAATTCCGTTGCAGTTGCAGCAGCTGGCCTCGCCCGATTTTTGGTAATTGCAGGACAACCGCCTGTTGTCGTGGCGGCAGGTCCCGCCGCCTCCGCCCGTGCCGGCACGTGCCACGCGTCGGCCGGCGCGTCTGCCGCCACGAACCAGTTGGTTTTTTCTGTCAACTTTTTTCAAAGGTGGTTTTTTTGTCAATTTAACTCAATGGGTGGTCTTTTTGGACAAAAAATCTCTCTTTGTGTGATAACATAATATTTTTTTGAATACAGTACAAACGCAGTCACTCATACATACACATATACAGTCATCCCTATGAACGCGCACACACACCTTACCCATCATCTTGAAGATGACAAAGTCTTCAAAGAAACCTTCGTAGTGGACGAGAACGGCTCCTCCTGCTAAACACACATCGTCGGAAGTCCTAAAAAAATGCAAGCACCGATGTCAGGTCTAAGACTTGAACTCTTGTGGTCTCCAAATATGAAAATATAGGCCGGGAGCTCCCATCGCTCATGTCAGGACATACTACATACAAAAATGCTACACTTAAGTAGAAAATCTACGCACACTTACGTAACTAGCCTAACTAATCTCTCCACCCCCTGATTTCAACTGGGTGGGCCCCCCTCCCTTGATTTCCTCCAACTGAAAAAGGCCACCTAAGCAATTAAATTAGTTTACGTTTGATGGCTACGTAGGTGTAGCATTTCTATACTGCATATTACCTCCACCCCGAATTAGTTGTCTTATTAAATTTGACTAGATACGGATGTATCTAGACACTATTTAGGACGGAGACAGTAGGAAATAGAAGATGATAAACATGAGGCATCCCTAAAAATAATAAACATGAGGCATCACAAAGCTATGTGAAGTATGACTAAAAAATATGCTATGTGAAGTAAAATGTGGAATCACCGAGTGACATACACAATAGTATTATGCGAAAGACCGCGCTAAGAAGAAAAAGTCCACGACAACATTGTTTAAAGTCAATTCATAGATCTTTTTTAGGGTTATAGAATTATATATAGGGATATGGAAGGAATACTTTTCTCCACTTCAACACACGGAAATATGTGCGAACCAACCTGTGGTTGGATGGTTAGAGGGACTGTGATATCCCCAGCCCACCAGGGTTCAAATCCTGGTGCTCGTATTTATTCCTGGAATTATTTCAGGATTTCCGGCGATGCGCATTCAATGGGAGGAGACGTTCCCGTCGACGACGAGGTGCCTACGGTGACTTCGTAAATTTCAAGATGATATGTCGGCTCAGTCTCTCGGAGGTGCTCATAGGGGTAGGGTGTGCGTGTGTGCGTTCATAGGGGTGAGTCTATGCGCGTGTATATGAGCGCTTGCGTCTGTACTGTGTTCAAAAAAAAAAACACGGAAATATGTTGCCATATCTCCCATTCCCATTCCCATCCCATACTCTGGTGCTAGCAGGAGGGTGCTCTTTGCTTTCTTTCTCTCGATTTGTTGATTGATGGCGCTTGTGCACGCGACATGGTATGCTCGAATTGGCGCCTGTTTTTGTCATCTGTCTTCGTCATCTTGATGAAGGCGGCAACGTAAAGACGAGAGGCGAGAGGAACGTGGGACGGTAACCCCCGTGGATGTTCCACCGGCATTCCCAAGATTTCCGCCATGAAGCTATCCCTTTGAGATTGATCTGTTGGTCCCACGTCAACCATCGACCATGGCCGGAAATCGGCAGTGAATGTGCTTTCATGCGATACATGTACAAGGTGCCACCCAGCATGTAGCAGAGCATCTCGCCATCGTCAACCCAGGCGCTCGAAGGACCGTAGTGGTCGGCAAGCCGATTGATCTCAAAGCTATAGCGCAAATCCCACTGCGGCCGTTCGTCGTCCTCCGTCGGAGGCGACATGACCCAAAAGTGGACGCCCCTGAGACCGCCGGTGGCGTGCACCGCGAAGCACGGCTGGCCGTCGAGCTCAAAGGGCTGCATTGCGAAAGGACGCCTGACCCGCGGAGCATGCAGACGCAGCAAACGCATGGCATTGTGGACAGGCTCGTGCTCCAGGCCCAACAGCTCATAGTTGATGGGCGGCAGAGTCCTGTGCTCCGGGTAATGGTACGTCCGGCACGTCTCCGTGGACACGTCGACCACCAATACTCGGTCATCGCTTGTCAGCAGGTACAGAGCTTGCCGTCGATCAGCTGTGGCGGCCAGTCCATGATGTCATCTGGACGAGGCAGCGAGAGGTCCGTGTGCTGGCGCCAACCTCCGGCGTCGCCGAGGGTGTAGACATCCACGAACGGGGGCGAGAGCCGGAACAGCTTATACTCCCTCCTGGCCGGACTGAACCCCAGGGTGAAGATGCAGTCGGTGGGGAGGGGAGGCGGCCTGGGGAGCGCCAGCGTCTCGCCGGTGACCGGGTTGCACACCACTGCCGGCTCCCCGGTCTCGTCGCGGTGGACGAAGCAGAGGAGGCCGTTGCAGACGTTGGCGAGGCTGTAATCGCTGGGGATGGCGACGGAGCACATGGCCATGGGCTTGCACGAGGACATGCTGTAGACGCTGGTCTCCTCAGGCTCGTGCGTCTGAGCGACGAGCAGGACCTGTGCGTCCGCCCACGGCGCGACGTAGCTGGCGCCGTGGAGGCTGCGGAAGGAGGGGTCGCTTGCGACGCCGCACCACTGCCTGGAGACGCGGCAGGACCGGGCGACGTCCTTCGCCGGCAGCTTCACCAGGATCTCCTGCAGCATCTCGCTAGGGATATCGCCGCTGCTGCGATCAGGCTCCGGCGGCCGCCGACGATCTCCCATCGCTAATGGTTGTCGATCTATGGATGCGACGCGACGCGACGCGACGGCGGCTAGTTGAAGTCGATCGGGTTGTGATTCTAGGGTTTTCTAATTTATGGAAGGAGTGCGTGCTTCGTGGCGGACTCCTGGTTGAACACGCAGATTGGATTAGAGACTAGACCTGTCGTAGGTCGATCCGCCATTGGTCATCACTAGTACATATGTCCATGCGTTGCAACGGGCTTTTCTTGTTCTCTGTTGTAACGTCCCCAAAGGGTGCGGCAGCCTCGATGAGCGCACGAAACGAAGCCACTCGGCGATGAGGAGACCGTGTCTTCCTCTAACTCCGGCCTCATCTATCATAATAACCACCTGATGCTGTGGCATGGCGTCATCTAAACAGTGCCAACCAAAATCATCTTTTTCATATACAGTATCCTTCACAAAGTAGAAAGAACTGCTGGATAGTGATCTTGTAAAGCTTGAGAAATACAACTAATATATGAGTAGCACCAAAAGATGAACAATATTAGAAGTAAGGCAGAATATAGCAACGAAAGGATTAAAAAAATATGACAATATACTGTTCTCTAAGCTGAATGAATAACGATCAATTTTACAAATATACACCCAACCTTGAGCATTGTATCAAAGAAATAATTCATAGTGTTTCAATAAAAGATTTTTTTTCACTGATAATATGCACCTATAACTTTATTGGTGTTCATCATAAAACATGTTCCTCTGTTAGCATGCCTGCATGAATCTCTGTTAGCATGCACAAATAACTGAATTGTGAACTTTATTTTTTCTAAAGAACCTGACATGACTTCTCTGAAATCTTCTTAATTAAGCCATAATCTACCTTTACCGAATTAGGATTCTTGATTAATTATTATACTGAAGCGAGTTAGCTGTTTGTTTCAATGAAGAAATATATATTGGTGTTTTGCTAAAGTAGTATATGACAGGCTAGCTATTATCTGAACCGAAGAGGGTAAAATTGAAAATCTCCTATAACTCACTTCTAAATCCCATCACAATTTTTAGTTACTTCTCTAAGTACTAACTAATATTACTACTCATTTATTACCTTGTTCACTCCTGGAAAAAAGAGGTTGCAAACTCAGAACAAACTGGCTTATGAACATAATGAATGTGACCATATGTTACACAGATGAATTCCTATTCCTCGTGCTCTCTCTTGCATTTTTCATTGAGTTGAAGTTTCGTTATCGTGCTCGGTGACTATAAAAAAATATGTTTGAGGAAAATATCCATGTTCCAATCCAAAAGAGTAAGTAGAATAGATATAATTACTCAGAAATCTGTTGTGTCATGGCAAACCCCTTGTTTTTAAATAACATGTACGCTAGTCTGTAGAGGTAGTTACTTAAAACAGAAATATAGGATGAATTAGCATGTCATTATCAGAAAGTAAAAGAAAAGGCCATTTTTATAATCGGTTTAATTACATCAATGACAGCTATAAAGAACTCCTTGAGATGTAATGGTTAAGAAACAAAGAAATGATGGAATTTGTTTTAAGAATAATACCCTAGAATACAACTTTGGTTCAGAACTGTAGCAATTGTGAAAACACTTACCAGCTCTTGTCGCAATTTCTCGTTATACTGAGACATTTTCTCCTTGGTTAGCTTGAAGATGGAGGAGGTCACTTAGAAGGAATAATTACCGACAGCAATGCATTTTTATGAGAACATAAAACTCGAAAATCATGTGATATACAAACAGGCAACTAAGAAACCAGCTTTTTGTGTCCGAGAACTTTGACAAAGGCAAAACATACGTATTGTATCAAATATATACCATCATGACCACATGATTTTGTTCACGTATGTGCTACAATTCACTCTATACAGTTCAAGCAGTGAAATTTTTCCAAGAAATAGGTAAGCCATGTAAATTGCAAATCCATCTTGTCCGGGTAAATCATGAATCCTAGAGGTACCAAATTTAGGAAAGTAGAAATTGCAGTGCATCATATGCTATTTGCACGCCTCTTTTGTTTGCAAATATTATGGAGTTGGTAGTAATATTGCTAAGTTATTTCCTTGCAGTTACTTTGTAACCATCCAAAGTAATCATATTCTAAAGCTCATGTATCAGTAGCAGGCTCAAAACATTGCCTAGCATGCTAAAGCTGATGTTCCGAAGGAAAAACAAATCAAAGCGGACCGGTGCCACACAAACCAGTTCTCAATCCATCAACCCGAACCCCCAGTTCATAAGCCCACAACACTCAAGCATGAATCAGAGAAATTGCATACAGAAATCGCCACCATAATCATGGAGCACGAATTCATCCCATACAACTTCTCATATAGCCAAGCATTTAGACAGACAAACACAATATTGGGGTAGAAAACAAAGAGTGATTGCTTACTGCCGGTTGGGGACGCCTTGAACAGGGGATGCTCGAGGTTTTGAAGGTCTGGAATGGAGGCGTTGGTAGTTGTTGAGGCAGATGGCAGCCTATTAGCCTGGAGTTAACAATCCAAATTATTGTTTTAGCTCTCCTAAAACTTGTTCACATATGATGAAAAAAGCATGATTTAGCAGACTGGGAGGAGCAGCATGTGGTAAAATTTCCTCCACTAATATCATTAGTGTAGGAACTCCAAATGTTAAAAAAATACATGTCATCCGAAATGACTTGTTGATCCATCAGAAAAAGAACCTGAGATAGGACATTATAATGGAACCTAGGAAAAGAAAATTTGAATATTACTCTTTCAGATACAAATTTTAACAAACATGTGATTGACAGGTGTAATAAACAAACCTGGAACTTCCATGTCACTTTATTCCCCACATGAAAATGATTATGCATGTGGACGGCCTTGGGTACACCAGATGTGTCACACCTAAGAAAAACAAAAACAAATTGTACTGTAAATTCCATCAGAATTTGGTTACCCAGGAAAGAAGCTCACAAGCACGCGAGGACGTGGTCGTACTGGCGGCAAGACACGGGCTGGCGATGAGGATCTCTTCTTGCACGATACATACTCATCTTACTGTCGCGTCGATGGTTCAGCATCGTGCAGACGACCGCATCTCCTCTTCTTTTTCCCCATTCTCTAGGCTAATGTACAATTAATCAGAATGTACAAAACGTGAGCAGTATATAAATGAATGCTTTCACATAATATTAGTGCCAAATGAAAAAGCAAAGAAACAAAAATCAGAATTACTCGGCATGTAAGTGGCAGCGGCGTCCAACTAACCTGCAAACGCCGCCCGCGAAAAAAGCCTCAAATGGCATATGTGGACATCCGTTAATTTGCAGTGGCATATCGTGGAGAAGCCACCAGCCAGTGGTGCCAACGGCTGCCGTTTACCAAGCTAGCAAGCTAGATGGACTTGGTTAATCTATTTTTCTCAATGTAAATCCGTGGCTTGCTTATCTACCAATGAGCTAGCAAATGAACGACTCAAAATAACAGCGTACATGACGTTATCAGGATGCCATAACAGAGTATAGATGTTATCATCATGCCATAAATTGTTGTGACCTCTAGCTTGTCATTGCAGATGTGACAGAGCTCTCGCTGGGTGTCCCGGAGGACACGCTTGCCGAGTGCCGACGGCGCCGACAACGCGACATGAGGTCAACAGAGTAGGCTGCTGCCTTTAGGATGTGGACTGAGAGAACAAGACACATGTCTTGGAGCTTGGGAGTACGCAGGGGCTGACTTCTTCTCACCGGCGCATGCGGCGACATCGCTGGCTAGGAGATGGAGCATGTGGCAGCTCGAGCAGTGCGCCATTGTCAACTAACATCCCTAAGAATTACCTCATGTCTCTTTGGTCGATTGACCGAACAGTTGGCGTGCAGGTGGCCGCTGGATCTTCAAAAGGCGATGGACGTCGCAGCTGGAGTCTCCAATGGCCGCGGGAGGGCCTGAGATGACGCGGGAGTTGGGCCCAGTCCTGGAGGAGCACCGGCGGAGCTCGGGGTGGAACATGAGGTGACCTCGACGTCGCGGCCTCTGCTTCCCCACGGCCACTTCCTAGAGGAGGCGGAGGCGAACTGGCGCGTGGCGGGGGTGGGAAGCCTTCCGACGTGGGCAGGCGGGGCGGCGAGCTGGGCAGGTGGCTCCGCATGGCGGCGCCCGGCGAGCGGGTGCTGAATCGGCGGCGGGGCTGGATGGACGGGGGCAGTAGCAGATCGAGGGGAAGTAGGAAAATAGGGGAGATGAATGGATTTGGTCAAGTCCTCGTTCGTACGCCACCCGTGGCCTGGTTGGTGTCGCCCAACTGGCCGGCTCCGGATCCCTCCGTCTCCCGCGTCCGTCCGTCGTTGTCCGGCTCCGGCAAGCTCCTGCTTAGGACGCCGCACCCTCTCCCTCCTTTCTTCCTTCTTCTCTCCCTCACCTCCCTTTTTTCACCGGCGACACCCTCCTCGCCGGCCGCCTCCGAATCGGCCTCCCCAGCCTCTGCCGGCCACGGATCCGGCCCCTGCAAGCTCCAGCCGCCGCCATCGTTCTGCATCGAGCAGCCGCCGCCCCAGCCGCTCTTTCTGCATCGGGTTTTTTTTTTGCAACGTCATCTCAGAGCCACCCAAAAGAGGATTGCGGGTTGAATATTAAAAAGTGTAGGGTCCTTTTTGTAAGGATGAAGCGTTTTTCTAGATTCACTTAAAAGGGGACGGCGGGTTCTATTATCAGAAAACACAAGGACTTTTTTGCAAAAACACCACGACGTACGACCAGAAGTTATCCGTGCTTTATTATTAAAAAAAAATATAAAATATATAATATATAATATATATATATAAATAATATATAAGGTAAAGATAAAGATATAGCGTCGAACGCGCCGAGGAGAGGCCGTTCTACTTTTTTTTTAATAAAGGATGTTTTTATTAACTTAAAATGTAGCATCAAGTAGATACAAAGCATGATGAGTAACACCCGGCCTCTGCATAACGAAGATGTACACGGGCAAACATCAAGGGCGCGTTTGGTTGCCCGCATAAGGCCCAACCAGGCCCATTTGGGACATGAAATGTGCGTTTGGTTGAGAACGCAGAAGGCTGGCTCACATGCGCACGAAGCTTAAAGCATTCGGCAGTTTCTAGCGAGCCAGCCTTAGGGTGGCCCAGGCTCGCACGCGATGGCGCAGGGCGAAAGCGAGTGGAGATGGAAATCGGGCGTGGCCGCAGCACGCCAAATCTAGGCTCACCTCCCCCCAACCCATTTACTCGGTCATCGCTACCTCTAGGACAGCCTCCACCTCCGGCGGCGTCTCAAATGTGTGCAAGCGGTCGCGGCGGCGGCGGCGGATCCGGCAGTAGGAGCTGTTGCTGCTCGTCCTTGACTCAGCCATGCCCCCTGATATGACACCATCTATGGAGGAGAGGGTGTACAAGGGGAGGTCCGATCTTCACGGCGTAGGATCGATAAGAGGATGGGGATAACTAGCTGCAAGCAGCCAAAAACGAAAAATAAGAGATTATGACCCGACGAGGAGGATGCTCACTGTCGTGGGAGTAATCCTGACAATAGTTCGGGGGGTACGAATGAGCACTAGTAGAAAACAGGGCTTTGGTCCAGGCCAGAATATTGCATTAGTCCCGGCCGTGTTACGAACCGGGACTAATGGGTGCATCAGTCCCGGTTCGTGAGGCCAGGACGCCGGCCGGGCCTCGGCGGGCACCAGTCCCGGTTCGTCTGACACCTGTAGTCCCGGTTCCAGACACGAACCGGGACTAAAGGTCCTCGCTCCTGGCGCAGCCCCTTTAGTCCCGGTTGGTGGCTGGAACCGGGACTAAAGGGCAGTCTTCTGTCCCGGTTCTAGCCACCAACCGGGACTAAAGATATGCCTATATATATGCTTGCCCCTGCCCGCTCACTCCTCTGTTTTTTGGCCGGCCGGCGTGTGGGAGGTGTGTGCTGCTCTGCTCTCATCTCCTATGCACACGAGGTGTTCGACGAAATGCCCGAGCCACGCTTAAGCTTTCTCCTCTCCAAGCTCGACCTCCAAGCTCCATTTTCCCCAAGATTTGTCTAGGTTTGGCGGTCCGTCACGTCCCGTCCCCGTCCTCACTGTCGTCGATCGCCCGCGCCGATCTCGTCGCCGGCACCACCGTGGTGAGCCTCTTGTTCTTATCTTCTTTTTGAAAGAAAAAATTCTTACTTGTATGATTTACATAGATACTTGTATAAATTTCTTATTTTTATTATTGTTAGTTATTATATAGTGCCATGGTCATGGTATCCACCCACGTCGGCCCTCGTCCGGTCTATGATTCAGATGTGGTATATTATCTTTTATAACTATTTGTTTCATTTAGTGTTTATGACAATTATGCCGACCAACGTGACATAGATGTGTTTATCTAGGAGGTATGTGAGCCGGAAATTCCAACCGACCCTCTTGCCGAGAGGTTCAATTTAGTTGAAAAAGAAAACGAGTATTTGAAAGAAAAATTGAAAAGAATTGAGGAGGAGAAGATGAAATTGGAGTTGCATGTTGCCGATGTCGTCGATGACCACAAGATCAAGATGGATGCAATGCGCTTGAAGATTATAAAGATAAGAAAATATGCAATTGATAATGAGGCTTGGTATCATTATGCTGTTGGATCAATTGTTACCTTAGTTGCGATTATGATCGCATTTGTTGTTGCATTTAAATGTTTTACATAGTTGTATGTTAGTTTCAATTTATGTTTTAATTAGATGCTCTGGAGAGCTGTATGTTGTCCTATGAGAACTATGTATGAACTTTATGTATTTATTTTTCCAGTAATAACATTTGATCACTGTGTACTTTGGAGCACCAACCAAGGGTACGAGATAAATGATAATACATTTTACACGATCGCCCAAGATAAAAAGAGCACCAACCAAAACAGTGGTGTCCGCTTTGATGCAGCAATCACCAATAGGGCAAATGACACATATTATGGTTACATGGAGGAGATATGGGAACTTGACTATGGACATAAATTTAAGGTCCCTTTGTTTCGGTGCAAATGGGTCAATCTGTCAGGAGGCGGGGTACAGTTAGACCCACAGTACGGAATGACAACAGTGGATCTCAACAATCTTGGGTACACAGACGAACCATTCGTCCGAGCCAATGATGTGGCACAGGTTTTCTATGTGGCGCTGTTTTTCCCGTAACCCTCTCAACTTTTTAGCACATGGTATGTGGGTGAAATTATGAAACCATGCCAAGTTTCAACCTTTTCAGAGTTCATTTGCAGTGCTTGTCAATTTCAGGGTCATTTAGCTCAAAATAAATCATGAAATGCATGAAAAATAGCTAATGAAGTCAGAAAAGGGTTGAAAATTGATGATGTGGCTTTGAATGGTGCATATTGAATGCAAAAAAAGTCTGGAGTTAAAATATGTTTAAAAAAATGAAATTCCTTTTGTAATAGATGAGTTTTCGTGCGAAACCGTGTTACTTCGAAAGAGATTGTCCAGTTTGTACACGAAGTGCATCCAGTTTTTCCCGTAACCCTCTCAACTTTTTAGCACATGGTATGTGGGTGAAATTATGAAACCATGTCAAGTTTCAACCTTTTCAGAGTTCATTTGCAGTGCTTGTCAATTTCAGGGTCATTTAGCTCAAAATAAATCATGCAATGCATGAAAAATAGCAAATGAAGTCAGAAAAGGGTTGAAAATTGATGATGTGGCTTTGAATAGTGCATATTGAATGCAGAAAAATTCTTGAGTTAAAAAATGTTAAAAAAATGAAATCCCTTTTGTAATAGATGAGTTTTTGTCCGAAACCCTGTTACTTCGTAAGAGATTGTCCAGTTTGTACACGAAGTGCATCCAGTTTTTCCCGTAACCCTCTCAACTTTTTAGCACATGGTATGTGGGTGAAATTATGAAACCATGCCAAGTTTCAACATTTTCGGAGTTCATTTGCAGTGCTTGTCAATTTAAGGGTCATTTAGCTCAAAATAAATCCTGAAATGCATGAAAAATAGCAAATGAAGTCAGAAAAGGGTTGAAAATTGATGATGTGGCTTTGAATGGTGCATGTAGAATGCAGAAAAAGTCTGGAGTTAAAATATGTTAAAAAATGAAATCCCTTTTGTAATAGATGAGTTTTCGTCCGAAACCGTGTTACTTCGAAAGAGATTGTCCAGTTTGTACATGAAGTGCATCCAGTTTTTCCCGTAACCCTCTCAACTTTTTAGCACATGGTATGTGGGTGAAATTATGAAACCATGCCAAGTTTCAACATTTTCGGAGTTCATTTGCAGTGCTTGTCAATTTAAGGGTCATTTAGCTCAAAATAAATCCTGAAATGCATGAAAAATAGCAAATGAAGTCAGAAAAGGGTTGAAAATTGATGATGTGGCTTTGAATGGTGCATGTAGAATGCAGAAAAAGTCTGGAGTTAAAATATGTTAAAAAATGAAATCCCTTTTGTAATAGATGAGTTTTCGTCCGAAACCGTGTTACTTCGAAAGAGATTGTCCAGTTTGTACATGAAGTGCATCCAGTTTTTCCCGTAACCCTCTCAACTTTTTAGCACATGGTATGTGGGTGAAATTATGAAACCATGCCAAGTTTCAACCTTTTCAGAGTTCATTTGCAGTGCTTGTCAATTTCAGGGTCATTTAGCTCAAAGAATGAACTAATAGCAAAAAGAATGAACTAAAAAGCTTTTATAAAACTCTAATAGCAAAAAGAATGAACTAAAAAGATTTTATAAAACTCTAATAGCAAAAAGAATGAACTAAAAAGATTTTATATAACTCTAATAGCAAAAAGAATGAACTAAAAAGATTTTATATAACTCTAATAGCAAAAAGAATGAACTAAAAAGAATCAAAATAATATTAACTAAAATTATCAAAGTATTTATTTGTTAAAAACTTTAACAGTAAAAAGAATTTTCATAAGGTATATTTTGTTACAAGCTTTAATAGAAAACTATAAAGCTTTTATAAAACTCTAATATAAAAAAGAATGAACTAAAAAGAATCAAAATAATATTAACTAAAATTATCAAAGTATTTATTTGTTAAAAACTTTAATAGTAAAAAGAATTTTCATAAAGTATATTTTGTTATAAGCTTTAATAGAAAACTAAAAAGCTTTTATAAAACTCTAATAGCAAAAAGAATGAACTAAAAAGAATCAAAATAATATTAACTAAAATTATCAAAGTATTTATTTGTTAAAAACTTTAATAGTAAAAAGCTTTTATAAAACTCTAATAGCAAAAGGAATCAACTAGAACATATGCAAAAAATAACATTAAAAATTTAAAAACATAATATATGCAAAAAAATAAAAAAGGCCCGCCTACTAGCCACAACGGCCTGCATACGAATAGAAACCCTAGAAATGGGCCAGGATGCAGGCCCGCAGTGCTAGCAGGCCCAACAGGGCGTCAGATTGGCATGTACTGCCTGCAATAGAGAGGAGTTCAAGAGGGCAGCGGCAGCAGCGCTTATAAACCAGTCCGAGCCCCTCTCGACTAGCGAGGTGGGACTAAACTTTTGGCTGCGGGAAGCGCAGCCCTTTAGTCCCGGTTGGTGGCTCCAACCGGGACTAAAGGGGGGCCTGTAGTCCCGGTTGGTGGCTCGAACCGGGACTAAAGGGCTGTGCTTCCCGCCCTTTGGGCTGCTAAAATTTACCTTTAGTCCCGGTTGGTGGCTCCAACCGGGACTAAAGGGGGGGCATTAGTCCCGGTTGGAGCCACCAACCGGGACTAAAGGGTTGGGTATATAAGTAGGACTTAGGAAATTTTCCAATCCCCCATCTGCAGTTTCTTCTCTCCCCCGACGGCGCCGACGACCACCTCGACGCCGCCAGGCTGCCGGATTTTGCCCTCGCCGACGCCCTGCCGTCCCCGAGCCCCTGCCCCGACGTCGCCTCGCCCTGCCCCGCCGTCGCCTCGCCCTGCCCCGCCGTGGCCGTCACCGCGCCCCTGCCCCATCGCCGTCGCCTCGCCCCTGCCGGTCCCGATGTCGCCGTCGCCGTCACCGCGCCCCTGTCCCGTCGCCGTCGCCGCGCCCCTGCCGGCCCCGACGTCGTCGTCGCCGTCACCGCGCCCCTGCCCCGTCGCCGTCGCCGCGCCCCTGCTGGCCCTGACGTCGCCGTCGCCGCGCCGGCCCCTGCCCCCCAGTGAGCCCCTCCTGCTTATGGATGGATGGATTTTTTGTCAATGTGTTCATATGTTCATATGTTCATATGTTCATATGTATGTATGTATGTATATGTATGTATGTATGTATGTTCATATGTATATGTATATATGAATTTTTTTGTCCATGTATGTATGTATGTATAGATAACCCGGGGACCTCTTGTAATTTTTGGAGTAGTTTATCCTTTCTAAAGGCAAGAGTAGAGTTTAATTTCAAATACTGAAATTAGGGCTTTAAGTGGGATCGATGCATCCACCGAAGATGGTACACCATATGCAAATCGGGTTAACAAGTTTCACCTCCACGAAAGTCCAAATGAAAGACAAGAAAAAGATAGGACCAAAAAACAGCACCAAAAATCAATAACTTGTTTTTTGGGGTCTTACCTTAGTCACCTCGACCATTTTTCTAAAGATATCTAAGAGATGCACTTTCAACAACTAGTCAGAGGAATCTTCTGGAGTATTCCTTCAGAGGATATTTTTCCCGAAAGATATTCTATGTTAAGACCCATGTAGAAACTTAGTTCAAGCCTCGATGTTTGGGAAGTTCGAGATAGGAAGTAATGGAAATAAAGATGAATTATAATTGTGTTAGTGCCATAAGGAGAAAAAAAAGCAACAAAGGATTTGAATTACAAGATGAGGCCGTAACTTGTTAGTTGGAGAGGGACGTAACCACAATGAAATTTGGATCGGAGAGAGGCTTAGTGAGAACAGTGCTTAAAAATCTGTCTTTACCGAGTGTCGCCGTCTTTATCATGTTGTATTTCACGAGCAGTCGGCAACAAAGATGTTGTTTCAACGGCAGATGAGGGGGAGCCAGTTACAACGTGACTTGCTAGAGGCAAGTCACTGGATCTCAGTCCCGGATGTTATCCCCCTTCACCTATATCGTGTAGTGCCGCATTAGAACACCCCTAACTATCTCGGGAATTCAACATATCCCCGATAACTTCGACATGAGGGGGGGGGGGGGGGTCCGCAAGTTTCTATATGGAGGGAATGATTTTTGAAAACAGAGAACTATTTTTTAAATAGAGGAAACTCTGTCAAGTGTTGTATTTTGGTGACAAATATACTTCTTTTTTGCTTTATGTGATAGCTAGTTTGAAGTGTCAATGCTTTATGTGCAGAAGCTATGGATCACAGAGACTTAGAAAAAGAAGACTTGTTGGGGGATATAATCCGCGACAGAGGTGATGATAATATCTTGTCGTGGCTCAACGACACCGATGGTGATAGAAGAGAGGATGACGGCTCCGGTGATCCAATGGAGGAGGAAGGAGATCATGACGGCTCCGGTGATGGAATGGAGGAGGAAGGAGATCATGACGGCTTCGGTGATCGAATGGACAAGGGAGCCTTAACTGTTTCAAAGTCCGGCGAGCCAAACTTCGGTAAGGAGACGAGGCCCGAAGAAAAGGTTGGACCCGGATGAAAGGTTCACGATCGAAGAAGTCTCTCCAGAAGGCCAACCGATTGCCCCCAAGCGGACCAAGGACAAATTTATACATCAGTGCGGAGTTATTGTTAGGGACAGCGTCCCGATCAGCATCCAAGAATGGAATAAGAAGAAGGACCCTAAAGTTCCTTATGTCAACGATAGACTGAAAGATGATCTTTGGAACTCGATGTTGAGAAATTTCAGCCTACCGCCAGAGGAGGATCCGAATAACCCAGTTATACAGCGAAAGGTCAAGGCGTTTTCTCTTAAGAAAATGGCAGAACAATTCAAGAACTAGAAGAAACTATTGAACAAAAAGTTTGTCGAGAAAGACGAGACTCCAGAGTTCAAAGGTCAATACTTCAAGATAAAAGATCACTGGCCCGCATTTGTGGCCTACAAGAAATCGGAGAAGGCCAAGCAAAGGTCACATATAAATAAGAAAAATGTTGCAAAGAAGCAGTGTCACCATGTTACGGGGTCAGGTGGCTACAGCAAAGCACGACCTACGTGGGACAAAGCTGAGCAAGACCTGCTTGCTAAAAATGTCCAACCAGCGACATTGCACTGGCCAGATCGAGCAAGGACTTGGTTCTTCGGGATTGGGGGAACTTTGGACCCAGTCACAGGGAAGTGTGTTTGGACGAAAGCTCAACTTCAAACACCCGTCACAAAGATTGATGAAGTAATCAAGGAAGCGCTGGAAGGGAGGTTCGTTCCCGACAGAGAGAAGGACGAGCTGTCAATGGCCCTCGGGAATCCTGAACACCCTGGACGAACACGAGGCACATCAGGCTCCGTTCCGTGGGTGCATGGGTTTCCCGACATCACTGGTTATAGAAGCAGACAAAGAAAGAAGAAAGAGGAAGCAAGCGAAATGCAGAAGATCAATGAAAGATTAGCGAAACTAGAGGCACTTGAGAGCCAGCGAGCTATCGGCCCACCATCTCAGCGGCACGAAGATCCTTCATTGGATACTACCCACGATGCCACCCCACCATCTCAGCGGAGAAGCAGCGTGGCTTCCACGGAGCTCGTTCAGCCTGATAGCACGGCTCCTCGCTACCCCGTGGATGGTATCACGGATAATGAACATTGTGTGCTAATGGCGAAATGCCATAACCTGACCTTCAAGGCGGCGGTCGGCTATGTCTTACCTCCTCGACCTGGTGCAACTTTCTATTTCACTCCGGTTCCAGCTGGCTTTGCTATTGTCGGGGTGGATGAAATAATGGACGGATTTGAGGGGCTGGAGCTTGAGTACGCTACAGGTGAAGGGGAAACTCTTCTTGAAAATGCCTTAAGGACTACCTGTCTATGGAGAAAGGAAAACATCCTGCTTCCAAACTGGACGCCGCCTCAGCAGACTCAGCCGGAGGAGGCCCCGGTGCCTAAGTCGTCTCCGGTGCGTCAGCCGTCTCCGGTGCGTCAACCGTCTCCGGTGCGTCATATGTCTCCGCTGCCTTAGTCATCTCCGGCGCGTCAACCGTCTCCGATGCGTCAGCCGTCTCCGGTGCGTCAACCGTGTCCGGTGCGTCAGTCGTCTCTGCTGCCTGAGTTGTCTCCGGCGCGTCAGCCGACTCCGCCGCCTCAGCGGACTCCGATGGTGGAGGCCCCTCAGCAGAATCCACCTCCGCCTCAGCTGTCTCCACCGCATCAGCGGACTCCGCCTCCTCCACCGCCTCAGCAACGGCAGAAGAGAGCCGCCGCCGCTCCGGCGGCTAGCAGCAATACAACAGGGAAGAAATTCAGAGCTGGCCCAAGCCTCAAGGCCCCTCCCAAGTTACCCTACGAGAGGACTGAGGAGGAACTCAACGAGATCGTGGCTGATGATGTGAGACGCCAGCTTGCACCGAAACGTCCGCCTCCAAAGGTGAAAATAGATCCGGTGAAAGTGCAGCGAACTCT
Organism: Elymus sibiricus; assembly: GCA_039707655.1. NCBI lineage: Eukaryota > Viridiplantae > Streptophyta > Magnoliopsida > Poales > Poaceae > Elymus > Elymus sibiricus. The sequence continues at coordinate 405,569,420 of CM077671.1, forward strand.
GGATGCCCTTAGGCGACCACCACCGCCTCCGCTGCAATCAGACCATGACCGCTGTATTCAAAAGACATTTGGTCAAGCGAAGCGGTCGGGAAGCTTAAGTAGAAGTGGTGCAAGAAGCGGGAAAAGAATTCCCCAGCTCGGCAAACAGGAAAACGAATCGTGCCCCCCGCTCAAGGTGTTTACCGATATCGCTAATGATTCGGAGATAGCGGCCGGTGGTCTTGCTATCACTGTTGGTGATTACTTGCCCGATTCGGTATAGTTCGAAAAGGCCGAGGTAGTACCATCCTTAAGTTACGAGCACGGGAAGCCTCTCGTCAGACATGAGGAGCTCAAGGGTCTACCAACGAGGATGTGACAATTGCATGAATGGTACTTGGAAGCCTGCAAGGACAGGACCGGCAATATCTTTGTGGGAATTAAAAATGAACACTTCTTCAATGGAGTCCAGGAGTTGTTCGTTGAATTTGATGAATTTTTTCAGTTATACAACCAAAAGGAGCTCGACAAAACTATCGTCAGTTCCTATTGTCTGTAAGTATTTTTCTGTAAAGTCTTTAGCTCAGCTCGTTCATTGCATGTATAATTATCCTCACACTATATTATATGCAGATTGAAGATCATCGAATGCAGAAAATGACAAATCTATGACATTGGGTTCATTAACCCAAATACCAACAATGAACATACGTTAAAAAACAACCCCCGTGAAATAGAGCAAAACTTGCTACGGGCGTTACTTGGACAACAAGACAGAAGGGAAATACTATTTCCTTACAACTTCCAGTGAGTGTTACTGTCTTGTACGTGCACATTCTGTTTCGCTTACTCGAGGTTAAGTGTAATTGATGAGTTATGCGTGCACGCAGTTTCCACTTTATTTTGCTAGCCATTCGGCCTGACGAGGGACTAGTACTTGTCTTGGACTCGAGACGTATAGATCCTAAGGAGTGGACGAACATGCGTGAAATGCTTCAGAAGTAAGTTAAATCATTATCGCACTATATCGGCAACTTTCGTTCATTTCCTGACATCAAGTAATCATTTTCTTTGCCGTGCAGGGTTTGGAAAAAGTTCACCAACCAGGCTAGGGGTGAATGGAAAAATGAGCTGCGATTTTCACACCCCAAAGTAAGTACTAGCTACTAGCTAGTACCGCACATCGTCTCTCATTGATTCTAGTTTCAATACCACTATCATGCTTGATTATCATTTTGATTGAACTCTATTCTCGTAAAGTGCTTGTGGTAGGCAACCAACACTAATTTATGTGCATACTACGTTTGCGAGTTCATTCGCAACTCGACCTCTGAGCGGCGCATATCTCCAGAACAACTTGAAGTACGTAAACAATATTCACATTTTAATTTTATTACCATCAATTGTGTTGAGTTTCATTCATATATATATATATATATATATATATATATATATTGACCCCCTTCTTTAAATTAGATTTGGCGGAAGCGGGACAAACTCCTACCAACTGATCGCATACGAGCAATTCCAGAGGAATTGGCAGGATTCTTTGTTGAACATGTCATACCTAAAGACGGAGAATGCCATCGGGATATGAAATGCGATCTTGGTCAAGGATCGTAAGAGATGTTATATTGTATATATGCATGAACGTGTACTATATGTAATACCGTCGAATAGATTTACAAAAACTTGTTGCATTGTTCGACCAAGCACGGAGAAAGAGAGGTCACTTCTCTCTATATATTGATCATGACGATGTTGTGTAATGGTTCCTTCATTGCTATATGTAGTAGCTAGCGTCGAGTTGAATGAAAAGCATAAAATAAAAATGGTAAACACAAAAAGAAAAGGGGAAACACAATAGGAAACCCCTAAACCCTCCAAAACCCTTAAACCCCTCCTTAAAAAAAACCCAGCTCCTGGCACGTGCTGACGCATGGCTGCCTTTTAGTCCCGGTCGGTGTTACCAACCGGGACTAAAGGTCCTCTTGCCTGGGCGCCCCATGGCGGCCACGTGGAGCTCCTTTAGTCCCGGTTCGTAAGCCAACCGGGACTAAAAGTGATGGGCATTAGTCCCGATCATTTTGTCCCGGTTGCAGAACCGGGACTAAAGGCCCTATGGAACCGGGACTGATGCCCTGTTTTCTACTAGTGGAGTAGGGCGAAGCCAAGCTACGGAGGAAGTGTAACACTCGGTGTTTACGAGTTCGGACCCCACTCGGAAGTGGTAAAAGTCCTACGTCTCAAGCCCTGGGGCTAAGTATTGCTTGGTGTGTGTTCTGATTACAGAGAGTTCGTAACCCCTCTTCTGGCGTCAGGGGATGGCTTATATAGAGTGCGCTACCGCCAGCCGAGTGCCATTACGAGGGTCATTAATGCTAGTAACTGCCGGAGTTACTAGAAACTGCCGAGTTAACTATGAGCGTTACAGGTAACGCAACGTCTACAATATTCAATGCTAATTAAGTCCCTCGAACGTGGCAGCTCCCACGTCACCTCTGCTCCTTCACGTCCGGGTGTCGTAGCTAGGCCGAGTGGTTGATAGTGTCCGAGTGACTTCCAAGGATCCGAGTGCATCTTGTACATCCGTTCGAGTGCAAAGGTAGTCCAGGGACTTCTGCAAACTAGTAGGACCCCATGTGTGTCCTAGATGAGAGGTCTATGACCCTACCTAAGGTAGGTGACCTCGTCAGTAGCCCCCAAATCGGTTGAGGTTTTTGAGAGCCGAATGACCAACGCACTGGGCTGTTGGTAGCGTTTCGGGGACGCTAGGGAGCAAGGCGGATTGCTCCTCACTCGTCATCGAAACCACGGCTGATTCAGGTTAAGGAAATTTTGAACGACTTGAATGGCCCGACTGTTCAAGTCACTCGACCTGGCGCAGATCAGTTCTTTGGAGAAACAACCTTACATCCTAGAGATAAGATTATTGAACCTTCCGTTTGACCTTCACTCGGAGGCTCCTGAATCGGTGTTAGATTCAACCGAGTGTTCGACGGGCCTTTTTGGTTCATTCGGTGAGTTTTGGCATATCGGAACATGCCAGTGAGCTCGAAGCTCACTCGATCGATTGTAGTGCATCGGAACGCGCCAGCGAGCACGGGGCTCATTCGGTCAATTTTGGTGCATCGGGACGCACCAGTGAGCACGGGGCCCACTCGGTCAGTTTTGATGCATCGGAATGCACTAGTGAACACAGAGTTCACTTGAGCAATTTTGATGCATTGGAATGCTTCAAAGAACACATAGTTCATTCGGACGACGGTTCCGCGAAATCTCCGGCGATTTCGAAATCATGGGGAGGCGTGCGCGAGCGATCGTGACGGTTGTGTCAGGAAAGTGGGGAAAGTGGCCGCGGTGCCTCGATTTCCGCGCCGGGAATTTCGCCACACGTCTCCACATCTCTGCCCCAGAGATATCGCGGATCTGTCCGCGCCGTTGATTGCGCGGCCGCTGTAGATCCGACGAATGAAATTTCGCTGAGCCAGAGTATAAAAGCAAGCCGGGAGGGAGATAGGAAAAACATGTCCATTCTCCCGATTCGCTCCTCCGCTCCCCTGAAAGCTCCGCTTCCCGCGGATTTGCTGCCGCTCCTCACCGGAGATGACGAAGAGCACCACTGTGAGAGTTGAGAGGGCGAAGAAGACCTCGCGCGAGTCCTCCTCGAGCGCGGGCGCCCTAGCCGGCTTCGTCACAGCCAGTCGGTTGGAGGAACTGGAGAGCCAGGGTACCCGATGGGTGGTTCTCGTGACCGAGGCGGAGGTCGTCTCGGCGACGGCCCTTCCGATGGTTATTTTCCGCAACCTCTTTCTCGGGATCAGCGGGAAGAGAGGAGAAGGAGGGACGACGAAGTCCTTCTTATCCCTATCACGGGAACGTCACCCGAAGAGATAGCCTTGGAGGCCACACGCCAGGCCACCTTGGCTGAGCGTGAGCGTTTAGAGAGGCTCCAGCGAGCACTCGATGAACGTGCAACAAGGGAGCAACCAAGCTCCAGTTACGCCAAGCGGCGGCCGATCCCGAGTGATAAGCCGCCTGTCGTGGGAGTAATCTTGACAATAGTACGGGGGGTACGAATGAGTATGGCGAAGCCTAGCTACGGAGCAATTGTAACACTCGGTGTTTACGAGTTCGGACCCCACTCGGAAGTGGTAAAAGTCTTACGTCCCGAGCCCTCGGGCTAAGTATTGCTTAGTATGTGTTCTGATTACAAAGAGTTCGTAACCCCTCTTCTGGCGTTGGGGGGGTGGCTTATATAGAGTACGCTACCGCCAACCGAGTGCCATTATGAGGGTCATTAATGTTAGTAACTGCCGGAGTTACTGGAAACTGCTGGGTTAACTACGAGCGTTACAGGTAACACAACGTCTACAATATTCAATGTTAATTAAGTCTCTCGAACGTTGCAGCTCCCACGTCGCCTCTGTTCCTTCACGTCCGGGTGTCGGAGCTAGGCCGAGTGGTTGATAGCGTTCGAGTGACTTCCAAGGATCTGAGTGCATCTTGTACATCCGTCCGAGTGCAAAGGTAGTCCAGGGACTTCTGTAAACTTGTAGGACCCCATGTGTGTCCTAGATGAGAGATCTATGACCCTACCTAGGGTAGGTGACCTCGTCAGTAGCCCCCGAATTGGTTTAGGTTTTAGGAGAGCTGAATGACCAACGCACTGGGGGCTGTTGGTAGCGTTTCGGGGACGCTAGGGAGCAAGGCGGATTGCTCCTCATTCGTCATCGAAACCGCGATCGATTCAGGCTAAGTAAATTTTGAACGACTCGAATGGCTCGACTGTTCAAGTCACTCAACTTGGTGCATATCAGTTCTCGGGAGAAACAATCTTATAGCCTAAAGATAAGATTATTTGAACCTTCCGTTTGTCCTTCACTCAGAGGCTCTTGAATCGGTGTTAGATTCAACCGAGTGCTCGACGGACCTTTTTGGTTCATTCGGTGAGTTTTGGCGTATCGGAACACGCCGGTGAGCTCGGAGCTCACTCGATTGATTTTGGTGCATCGGGACACACCAGTGAGCACGAGGCCCACTCGGTTAGTTTTAATGCACCGGAATGCACCAGTGAACACAGAGTTCACTCGAGCAGTTTTGTTGCATTGGAATGTTTCAGAGAACGCAGAGTTCATTCGGACGACGGTTCCATGAAACCTCCGACGATTTCGAAATCATGGGGAGGCACGCGCGCGGGTGATCGTGACCGTTGTGTCAGGATAGTGGGGAAAGTGGCCGCGGCGCCTCGATTTCCACGCCGGGAGTTTCGCCATGCGTCCCAACATCTCTGCCCCGGAGATATCGCGGATCTCTCCGTGTCCGTTGATTGCGCGGCCGCTGTAGATCCGACGACTGAAATTCGCTAAGACTGAGTACAAAAGCAGGCTGGGAGGGAGATAGGAAAAACATCTCCATTCTCCCGATTCGCTCCTCCGCTGCACCGAAAGCTCCGCTTCCCTTCGATTTGCTGCCGCTCCTCGCCGGAGATGACGAAGAGCGCCACCGTGAGAGCCGAGAGGGCGAAGAAGACCTCGCGCAAGTCCTCCTCGAGCGCGGGCGCCCTAGACGGCTTCGTCCAAGGCGATTGGCTGGCCTCTCGGGTCACAGCCAGTCGGTTGGAGGACCTGGAGAGCCAGGGTCTACTGGTCGTCAGAAGCTGGAGGCTGCCGGAGAAGGGGGAGACAGAGCCCGCACCGCGCGGGAATGAGAGGGTCCTCCTCACCACTCACCTCGACAGAGGTTTTTCTTTGCCCCCACACCCTTTCTTCCGTACTTCCTTGGATTTTTTCGGAGCTCAACTTCATCATCTTCCCCCCAATTCCATCACCTATCTGGCCGCTTTCGTTTTGCTCTATGAGAACTTCCTTGGTTGCCACCCCCACTGGGGTTTGTTCAAACACTTATTCACGTGCTAAGTGATGAGTGTAAAGAAAACCAATCTGACGGAGGAGAAGACGAACATAGTTCAGTTGTGCAGGGGCCTAGGTATTCAGCTGAGAGGCAAAAGTAGTTTCCCATCTATGACTTTCCCAGACACTGTTAAGGGTTGGCAGTCGTCTTGGTTTTACTGCGAGGACGTCCCAGTCGGAGAGGGTCAGTCGGGTCTCCCTCCATACCCGGCTGAGCGCATTCGGCGACTCCCCAAGCTGACCGTGTCCAAGGACGAGAAGGTAGATGTAGACATCCTCGTGATTGCGCTGGTATCTCTAGTGAACCATGGGATCAACGGACTGGACCTGCTGGAGGTCTTCTTCCGGAGAAGGATTCAACCGCTGCAGGCCAGAGCCCATCCCATGTGGCTGTATTCGGGTCCAGATGACCTTACGCGTACGCACCCGGATGAGCTTAGCGAGGAGGCTGTGGCTAACAAGCTTAAGGCCATCACCCCAGTTCAGGACAACCCCATAGGTACGAGGCGCGTGCCTCCGTACTCGGTGGAGAATCTGGCGAACGAGGTAAATTCCGAGTGCCATTACTATTTCCGAGTGATGCAGCTTTCAATTATCAAATCCTGATTGGTGTAACTTTTATCCTGACAGGCCTTCACAGGCATGGTGAGCTTGATACCTGCTGGCGACCACGCTCCTACTGACGTGGCCAGTGACAACGAGCATCATGACGACTCGGACGGAGAGGAGGAGTACGTGGATGACAGCGAAGACGGAGAGGGCAAGAAGGAGTCGAAACCAGGGATGAGGCGGAGTCTTCTCCTACTGAGGAGGTGCTTCCCGAGCCCCGCAAGAGGACGTGCCAAGACCCTGGGGTCCGAGGAAGCAATGCAGGGGGGTCGAGCACCACCAAGTCCTCTGTGGTCATAACTCCCACGCGGACTTCAAAGCGTGGGCATGTCGATCTTGTTCCATCTCCAGAGAAGAGCGCCAAGCAGCCAAAGATCACTTCCAGCAAACCTCGGAAGGCGGTTCTGCCCAAGACCAAGATGAACGTGCCGGTGGACTCTGCGTAAGTACTTTCACTCCGGCTATCCTTCCAAATGACTGATCAAATGTAATGACATTCCGAGTGACTGTTCTGCACAGCCGACTCGTCGACTGCTTCCCTGGAGAAGGACAAGGTCGAGGTCGACGCTGCAACTTCGAAAGGTAGCACACGATCCCGATCATATATAATCTTTGAACACCTCATTTCATGTTTGAACTTATTTCCGAATGGCTTTCAAATATTTGCAGAACCACGCGAAGTGATTGAGATCGACGTGGATGACCGGGTCACACCACCAAATCCCATCTCCAGCGTGGATATTGTCATGCGGGACGTCTTGCCTGTCCAAGCGCCAGCACCAGCTTGGGGAACCCCTTCGGGAACTGGATCATCACTCAGAATGTCTCCAACCGTCCCACCTGCGTCCTGCGCCATCAGGCTGCAGTGCATCCCGGAGGACCAAGTGGGAGCAAGTAACGAGGCTCTGATCCAACTGAGGCTAATGAACGACAAGCTAAAGGAGGCACGCGACGCTGGCGAGGCTTTGGAGAAGAATGTCCGAGTAAGTACTCTTGTAAGTACCTTCTTTAGAAAAAGTTTTTGCGTGTTGTAGATGTTTTTGATGTTCCGAGTAGGTTTACGTCTGGAGCACACCCACTGGGTGGAGTCTTAGAAACTTCCGAATGTTATTCATAGGAGATCTTGTAGTCATACTTGTCGAAGAGGATGCTGTGATGGTCCATGGATCAGAGCTTCTCAACGTTGACCGTTGGGGTGTAGGGCCCGTAGTCTTCGAGTGGGAGCGCGCTTAGCGCACCCACTGAGTGTAGTCCCCGAGGCTGCCGTCGACTGAGGCAGTCGGCGACAGTCTCAGAATCCCGAATGTAGAAGAATCCGAATGACAAGATACTTGTCGAAGAGGATGCGGTGATGGTCCATGGACCAGAGCCTCTCGACGTTGGCCGTCGGGGTGTAGAACCTGTAGTTCCCCGGTGGGGGCATGCTTAGCGCACCCACTGGGTGTAGTCCCCGAGGCTGCCGTCGACTGAGGCAGTCAGCGACAGTCTCAAAATCCGAATGTTGTTTGTCTTGATATTTGATTGTTATCACTGATTTTTCCTTGTTTCTTGTCGACAGGGTGTGTGTGAGCTCGGGACCCGTTATAATGCCCTTGAGAAGGAAGTACAGGAGCTGTGTCGCAGTCTGGAGACTGAGAAGACCAAGAGTACACGCCTGGAACAAGAAAAGTGATCACTCAGAGGTAATCGAATCTTGACCGAGTACCTTTGGACTTGAACCTTTTCCCTGTCCGGCTGAAAGTATTTCATCAGATGTACATAGTGAGAACCTTCAACTTACTAAGAGGCTCCGGGCTTCTATTTCTATAGAGACCATGATGGAGGCTTTGGAGAAGAAGGACCGCGAACTGGCAACCGCTCAGAAGGAGGCCAGTCGGAAGTTAAAGGAAGTTGAAGACAAGCTGAAATCCTTTGAGAAGTGGGAGGAAGATAAGAAAGCTCTGGAGGAAGTTGCTAGGAGGAGCACTGCGGAGGCGGTCGAGGCTGAGGCGAAACTGAAGCAAGTCGAATTGAAGAGGCAAGAGCTGGAGAAGCTCATCGAGGACCACTGCAACGAGATGAACGACAAGCTCAAATGTACGCATCGAGCATGGTCAAGTTCCGAGTCATTTCACCCAAACTCTTCTCCTCCCTTAACTCCTTTCTCCCCAACGATCGCCAGATCTATGCTGGGACGCCGAGGAGGAGACCTCCAAAATCGAGAAGGAGCTAGATCCGAGTGCGGGTCTTCTTCGTGACAGCTCGGCTCTTCCTCTGCTTCGACTCGACGAGCGTACTTCGGAGGTGGCTATCGTCCTCAACCGTTTATGCGAAGCGGCCAAAGAGATCGACAAGGAAGTCGCCCCTGACGAGGAGCCCCTGAGTGACTTGGATGCCCTCATCAATTATCTGCGGGACATTCCGCATCGAGTGCAGTTGTGGAAGAAGTCTGCGGCCCGAGCCGGGGTAGACATTGCGCTCTCCCTTGTTCGTGTGCATTGCAAGGGCATAGATGAGGAGAAGCTGAAGGCGCTGACGGTCGTCAACCGAAAGAATGCCAAGATCGAAGATTTCATGGAGACTTTCCTGCCGGCGGCCACTCAGATTGCGGAGGTTATCGACCTTGACAACTTCACTGACGTAGCATCCCCGTCATCAGCCGAGTGAATCTCGCAAGAAAAACTTTTAAGCCATATTTGCCTCGGTATGCCGAGTGATTTTTGTATCCGTACATTTGCTGTGACCTTGTGGTCACAACTATTTGCACTTTTGCTTTGAACAGCTTGACATTCGAATGCCTTTATTTAACCGTTTTGAACGTTCGTCTTGATTTTGAACTTAGGCGAAATCAGGTTCGCCGTTAAGTCCCCGAGTGTGGATGATGTCCTCACTCGGTGTACTTTCTAACTTAGGCGAAATCTGGTTTGCATCTAAGTCCCCGGGTGTGGATGATGTCCTCACTCAGAGTAGTTCTGAAGTTGGGGGAAATCAGGTTCGCAGCTAAGCCCCCGAGTGTGGATGATGTCCTCACTCAGAGTAGTTTTTAACTTAGGCGAAATCAGGTTCGCAGCTAAGCCTCCGAGTGCGGATGATGTCCTCACTCGGAGTAGGCGAAATCAGGTTCGCAGCTAAGCCCCCGAGTGTGGATGATGTCCTCACTCGGAGTAGTTTTTAACTTAGGCGAAATCAGGTTCGCATCTAAGCCCCCGTGTGTGGATGATGTTCTCACTCGGAGTAGTTTTGAACTTAGGCAAAATCAGGTTCGCAGCTAAGCCCCCGAGTGTGGATGATGTCCTCACTCGGAGTAGTTTTTAACTTAGGCGAAATCAGGTTCGCAGCTAAGCCCCCGAGTGTGGATGATGTCCTCACTCAGAGTAGTTTGTAACTTAGGCGAAGTCAGGTTCGCTGCTAAGTTTTATCCATACACCCACTGGGGGTGAGGAAAACAAACAAAATTAAGAAAGTTTTGACAAGGAGTAAAGAAAGTAAAGACTTTTATTTATCGAATTCACTCGGAGGTTCATTACAGGAATGACAGAGTGTTTTTGAACTAAGTGTAGAATTTGCGGAGCAGGTCCGCGTTCCACGCTCGGGGCTCTTCTGCATCGGTATCGAAATTGTACAACCGGTAAGCTCCATTGTTCAGGACTTTGGAGATTGCGTAAGGCCCTTGCCATAGAGGCGCTAACTTGTGAGGCTTTTGCTGATCCAATCGGAGAACCAGACCGCCTTCTTGAAAAGCGCGCCTTCTGACTTGTCTGTCGTAAAGGCACCTCAAGTCTTCCTGATACAGTGTCGACCTGATCAAGGCTAACTCTCTCTCTTCCTCTAAGAGGCCCAGACCGCCCTGGCGTGCCACTTCTGCTTCATCTTCATTGTAAAGTTCCACTCGGGGAGCGTTGTGACGAACATCACTCGGCAGAACCGCCTCAGACCCGTATACCATAAATAAATGAGTGCGCTTGGTCGAACGATTCGGAGTCGTCCGAATGCCCCAGAGGACAGATGATAGTTCTTCGACCCAAGCGCCAGCAGCAATTTTCAGATCCCTCATCGATTGGGGCTTCAATCCTTGAAGAATCACCCCGTTAGCTCATTCTGCTTGTCCATTCGACTGCGGGTGAGCTACGAAAGCGTAATTGACCCGAGTCCCTTGAGTGTAGCAGAATTAACGGAATTCATCCGAATCAAAATTCTTCCCGTTATAAGTGATGGTATCATGGGGAACTCCGAATCTGAAGATAATCTGCCGAATGAAACTGACTGCGGTAGGTGCATCCATGCTTTTGATGGGCTTCGCTTCGACCCACTTGGTGAACTTATCCACTTCAACGAACATATGGGTAAACCCACTCGACCCCGTACATCGGGGTCCGACCATGTCGAGGCCCCACACAGCAAACGGCCAGGTGAGCGGGATGGTTTTGAGTGCGGATGCAGGCTTGTGTGTCTGATTCTTGAAAAACTGACATCCAACACAGAGGTCAACCATGTCTCTTGCAACCGCATTGGCTCGGGGTCAGTAAAACCCTGCATGAAACGCCTTTGCGACCAACGTCCGAGAGGACGCGTGATGACCACAGGTTCCCGTATGGATTTCATGCAAAATCTGCAGCCCTTCCTCTGGGGATATGCATTTTTGTGCCACGCCTGTAGTGCTTTTCTTGTACAGCTGTTCTCCCATCACTTCGAAGGATTTGGATCGTCGGACGATCCGTCTGGCTTCTTCTTCATCTTCAGGGAGCTCTTGCCGTAGCAAGTAAGCTAAGTAAGGTTGAGTCCACTCGGGAGTGATCACCAACATTTCTTGAACAAGATCCACTACAGCCGGAATGTCAACTTCAGTCGGATCGGAGGGTCCAACTGCCTGCGGGCGCTCTTCAGTGAAAGGGTCTTCTTTGACTGAAGGAGAGTGCAAGTGCTCAAGGAAAATGCCCTTCGAGACAACCCGCCGAGTAGATCCGATCTTAGCCAAGTCAACGGTGGCCTGGTTCTTCGCTCGGGGTATATGATGCAGCTCTAAGCCTTCAAAGTTCTTTTCTAACTTCCGGACTGCATTACAGTACCCGGTCATGGCCGGACTCCTGATATCCCATTCCTTCATCACCTGATTGACCATGAGGTCCGAGTCACCGAATATCATCAAGCGTCGGATACCGAGCTAGATAACCATTCAGAGGCCATATAGGAGGGATTCGTACTCGTCCTCATTGTTTGACGAGTCGAAATGAATTTGAAGGACATAGCTCAATCGATCTCCTCTGGGGGAAACGAGAACTACTCCAGCTCCAGACCCTTGAAGCATCTTAGATCCATCAAAAAACATGGTCCAGTGTTCAGGAACACTCGGAGCTGGCTGTTCTTGCTCTATCCACTCGGCTAAAAAGTCCACAAGTGCCTGAGACTTGATCGCCTTCTTGGCTTTGAACTTGATCTCCAACGGGAGGAGGTCAATCGCCCATTTGGCCACTCGGCCCGTGGCGTCTCTGTTATGCAGGATCTCCGACAGGGGAGCATCGCTGATAACTGTGACCGAGTGCTCTTGGAAGTAATGAGCTACCTTCTTCACAGTGAGGTAAATGCCATAAACTAGCTTCTGATAGTGTGGATACCTATGCTTGGAAGGAGTCAAGACCTCCGAAATATAATAAATGGGTCTCTGCACTTTGAATGTTTTTCCCGGTTCCTCACGCTCCACATTGAGGACGGTGCTGACCACTTGGACAGTAGCCGCGAGGTACAAGAGCAAAGGCTCTCGGCTGCTCGGAGCAGCTAACACCGGCTGGGTGAAAAGCAAGGCCTTGAGCTGATCGAATGCGGCTTGCGCTTCGGGGGTCCATTCAAAAGTATCAGACTTCTTCATCAATCGGTAAAGAGGCAAGGCCTTTTCACCGAGTCGAGATATGAATCTACTCAGGGCTGCCAGGCATCCCGTGAGCTTCTGGACGTCATGCAGACGGACATGTTTCTTCATTCGGATGATGGCGCCGATCTTGTCTGGATTAGCATCAATACCTCGCTCGGAAACGAGAAAACCGAGTAGCTTACCCGAGGGCACTCCGAATGTGCATTTGCAGGATTAAGTTTTATTTGGAAACGGCGAAGGTTGGCGAAGGTTTCAGCGAGGTCAGCCAGGAGGTCGGAACCTTTCCTGGACTTGACCACGATGTCATCCATGTAAGCCTCTACGTTCCGACTAATTTTCTCATGCAAACACTTCTGAATCATGGGCATAAAAGTCGCCCCAGCATTCTTGAGGCCGAATGGCATAGTGATGTAGCAGAAACACCCAAATGGGGTGATGAAAGCTATTTTTATTTCATCTGGTCCATACATTCGGATCTGATGGTACCCGGAGTAAGCATCCAAGAACGACAGGCATTCACATCCGGCGGTGCAATCGACTATCTGATCTATGCGGGGAAGGGGAAAATGATCTTTCGGGCAGGCCCGATTAAGGTGCTTGAAGTCGATGCACATCCAGAGGGACTTGTCCTTCTTGGGCACCAACACTAGGTTGGCCAGCCACTCGGAATGGAAGACTTCGCGAATGAATTCAACAGCTAGGAGCCGAGCGATCTCTTCACCAATCACCTCGCGCTTCTCTATGGAGGATCGACGCAAGTGCTCCTTGACTGGTTTAACTTTTGGATCCACTCGGAGTCGGTGCTCAGCAAGTCCCCTGGGAACCCTCGGCATGTGAGACGGCTTCCAAGTGAAGATATCCCAGTTCTCACGGAGGAACTGGATGAGCTCGGCTTCCTATTTTTCACCGAGTGTTGTCGAGATGTTGGTCGGAGCCGCACTCGGATCGGTGGGATGAACGTGAACCTGCTTTGTTTCGACAGCCGACCGGAAAGCTGATTCTGTCGCCGGTCGCTTGGACTTTAGCAAATCTGCAGCGTCTACTGCCTTCTTGTACCCGTCGAGTTCGACGGCGAGTACTTGCTCATTTGCAATTTTAGAGCCCTGCTGGAGGCACTCTTCAGCAACCTTCCGATCATCGGTAACCGTGATAACACCATTCGGCCCTGGCATCTTAAGCTTAAGATACACGTAACATGGTCGGGCCATGAAACGCGCGTAGGCAGGCCTACCCAGGATAGCATGATACGCACTCCGGAAATCAACCACTTCGAACGTCAGACGTTCCTTGCGGAAGTTCTTCTCTCCGCCAAAGATGACGTCCAGAGCGATCTGACCGAGTGACTCGACTTTCTTTCCAGGGATGGGCCCATGGAAATGCATGTTACTCTTACTTAGGCGGGACATTGGAATGCCCATTGCGCTGAGTGTATCCGCGTAAATTATGTTCAGCCCATTGCCTCCGTCCATCAGAACTTTGCGCAATCGGACTCCATTGACACCCGGATCGACAACCAGCACCTGCCTCCCGGGGGTGGCTATGTGGGCTGGGTGATCAACTAATCGAAAGTAACAGGAGTTTTTGTCCAATTGAGGTACTTGACGGTAGCCGGGGCCACCAAGTTTACCTCACGATTGATGACCTTCTATCGGCTCTTGCTTTCGACATCCACGAATATCATGTTTAGGACCTTGTCGACGTGAGGGTACTCGGAATCGCGCTCGCCCTCTTCGTCATGGTCCTTCTCTGCAGAGGCCTCTTTACCCATCTCATGCTTGAGCATCCGGCACTCCCGAGTGGTGTGCTTTGGGTAAATGAGGTTGCCCTCCTCATCCTTTTTAGTGTGAATAGCACAGGGCTGATCCAACACTTCAGAATTATACTCGGGCTTCTTTTTGTTAGCCCAATCTTTCTTCTTGTTCTTTTTAGGCTTCGGCTTCCCCTGACCAAGAACCGTAGCCACTTCCGCCTTTCCAGGAGGATCAGCTTTCCGCTTCTGCTTCTTGCCTGCGTTCCCCGCCGCTTGAGGGGCATCGCCAGCTCGCCCTTTGCCGCTGCGGAGGCGGTCTTCCTCTTCGCCATTGGTGTATTTGTTGGCAATATCCATGGCCCGACTGAGAGACAGATCTCCCGATTGACCAAACTTCAGTATGAGCTCCCGGTACCGAGTGCCTGCCTTGAAGGCGCACACGGCCTGGTGCTCGGTGACATTCTCGACCGTGTTGTGCAGAGTGGTCCATCGCTGTATGTACTCTCGGAAAGTTTCATTACTCTTCTGGACACAATGATGTAACTCCGCCAATCCACCCGGATGCTTGTAAGTGCCCTCAAATGTCTTGATGAACACCTGCGCTAGGTCCTCCCAGCAATAGATGGTGCTAGAAGGTAACTGATTCAACCATGCCCGAGCAGATCCTTCCAGCATGAGGGGAAGATGCTTCATTGCCACGAAGTCATCCCCACCCTCGATCTGAACTGCCACTCGGTAATCTTCGAGCCAAGTTTCAGGCTTGAATTCGCCGTTAAACTTCCCGATTCCCGTCGCCAACCTGTAGTTGGGGGGAATCTTGACCTCTCGGATATATCTGCAAAAACACTCAAGACCTGACGTCCCCCATCCGCTCACTCGGTCCCTGAGCACTCGCCTTTTATCCACCAATCTCTGAGTGATGGTAGACCTAGCATTGAGCAACGGGGGGCGTCAGCCTGCTTCCTCATAACCACTGGGGCGAGGGGGGTCCGATTGCGGTCTTCTCTGTGAGGACGACCGTCATCATAGGGGCGCTTGCCATGTGAACCACCCCTCGGAGGGGGTGTCCGACTGACATCACGGTCATCGCGCCAATGCCCTCCGTGCCGGCCTCTCGGAGGAGGAGGAGAGTATCGGTGTTTCCCATAAGCATGTGGACTATGCGTGGACTGGACAGTGTCAGCCGAAAGGACTTGTTGTAAACACGCTGATTCGACTGAGACACTTCTGCATTCTGCCGCATCGCCGTCTTCAGCAGAGTCTGGATCTGCCGTATGCCTTCTCTAGCCGGAGAACCGGGCGGCTGAATGGATTCAGCTATCCGAGTGGCTGCAGCAGCTAGATTCTCTATAGGAGTACGCATCACTGGGATCTTGGGCGGTGACGAGATCACCTACCCTAGGTAGGGTCATAGACCTCTCATCTAGGACACACATGGGGTCCTACAAGTTTGCAGAAGTCCCTGGACTACTTTTGCACTCGGACGGATGTACAAGATCCACTCGGATCCTTGGAAGTCACTCGGACGCTATCAACCAGTCGGCCTAGCTCCGACACCCGGACGTGAAGGAACAGAGGCGACGTGGGAGCTGCAACGTTCGAGAGGCTTAATTAACATTGAATACTGTAGACGTTGCGTTACCTGTAACGCTCATAGTTAACCCAGCGGTTTCCAGTAACTCCGGCAGTTACTAACATTAATGACACTCGTAATGGCACTCGGCTGGTGGTAGCATACTCTATATAAGCCACCCCCGACGCCAGAAGAGGGGTTACGAACTCTTTGTAATCAGAATACATATTAAGCAATACTAGCCTTAGGGCTCGAGAAGTAGGACTTTTACCACTTCAGAGTGGGGTCCGAACTCGTAAACACCGAGTGTTACACTTGCTCCGTAGCTAGGCTTCGCCCTACTCATTCGTACCCCCCGTACTATTGTCAGGATTACTCCCACGACAGTTGGCACCCACTGTGGGGCGGAAGTTCTAGCAAACTCCAGCGCAAGTGGAGATTCCTTTCTTTTTCCTGCCATCATGTTGGCACTCGGCGGCGAGATCCTCTTCGGCAGCCTTCGCTTCATCGCTGACGGTTTGGCTTGGCTGCACGATGCGCCGCTGGACCCGGATGCATTCCCCAGATGTTTTTAGATTACTCTTACGAACCACAATTGATACCTTAGTATGTTCCTTTATCCTAATAGGGAAAGGTGGTTTTTCAATATAAGCGGTAGGCACAACTGGATCAACATTGTAAATGATGGTTTCTTCTTTAGCTATGACCGGTTCTTTAATTTCTTCTTTAATAGGGGGATGATATTTAAACCACTTCTCCTTAGGGAGATCAACGTTAGTAGCAAATGCTTCGCAGAAAGAGGCTACTATCTCAGAGTCAAGTCCATATTTGGTGCTAAACTTGTGAAAAGTATCGGTATTCATAAAAGATTTAACACAATCAAACTCAAGCTTTATACCAGACTCATTACCTTCGTCGAGTTCCCAATCTTCAGAGTTGCGTTTAATTCTTTCTAAGAGATCCCACTTGAATTCAACAGTCTTCTTCATATAAGAACCAACACAAGAAGTATCGAGCATGGATTGATCATTATGAGAAAGCCAAGCATAAAAATTCCGAATGATAACTTCTCTCGGAATGTCATGATTGGGGCATGAATATAGCATTGAATTAAGCCTCCCCCAAGCTAGAGCGATACTTTCTCCTTCACGAGGCCAAAAATTATATATATAATTCCGATCACGATGAACTAGATGCATGGGATAAAACTTTTGGTGGAATTCCAATTGTAAACGATTCCAGTTCCACGATCCAAGATCATCACATAGCCTATACCATGTCAATGCTTTTCCCTCCAAAGATAAAGGGAAAACCTTCTTCTTAACTTCATCTCCGGGTAAACCTGCAAGCTTAAATAATCCACACATTTCGTTCACATATAATAGATGCATATCAGGATGTTCAGTTCCATCTCCTGCATAAGGTTTAGCAAGCAGTTGTTCTACCATACCCGAAGGAATTTCATAACCAATATTTTCAGTAGGTGCAATAGGTTGAGGGGCAACTAATTGTGGTTCCGGTCGAGGTGAAGATACCCCGAACAAACCCCTCAAAGGATTGTTTTCCATAGTAGCAAGTAACAATAAATTTCAGCACGTAGTATAAGTTTTTCCTTACCGATTTCCACTTACCAGGAGCGCTTCACTCCCCGGCAACGGCGCCAGAAAAGAGTCTTGATGACCCACAAGTATAGGGGATCATTCGTAGTCCTTTCGATAAGTAAGAGTGTCGAACCCAACGAGGAGCAGAACGAAATGACAAGCAGTTTTCAGCAAGGTAATTTCTGCAAGCACTGAAATTGTAGGTAACAGATAGTTTGATAGCAAGGTAATTGGTAACGAGCAAGTAACGATAATAGTAAACAAGGTGCAGCAAGGTAGCCCAATCCTTTTGTGGCAAAGGACAGGCCAGAACAATTTCTAGTAATAGGCAAAGTGTTCTTGAGGGTACACAGGAATTTCATCTAGTCGCTTTTATCATGTTGGTTTGATTCGTGTTCGCTACTTTGATAATTTGATATGTGGGTGGACCGGCGCTTAGGTGATGTTCTTACTTGAACAACCTCCCACTTATGATTAACCCCCTCGCAAGCATCCGCAACTACGAGAAAAGTATTAAGATAAAATCTAACCATAGCATTAAACATTTGGATCCAAATCAGCCCCTTACGAAGTAGCGCATAAACTAGGGTTTAAGCTTCTGTCACTCTAGCAACCCATCATCTAATACCTACTCCACAATGCATTCCCTTAGGCCCATGAATGGTGAAGTGTCATGTAGTCGACGTTCACATGACCCCACTAAGGGAATCACAACATACATATCATCAAAATATCGAACACATATCAAATTCACATGATTACTTGCAACATGACTTCTCCCGTGACCTCAAGAACACAGGTAACTACTCACAAATAACAAACATGCTCAAGATCAGAGGGGTATTGAATAGCATAATGGATCTGAACATATAATCTTCCACCAAATAAACCATATAGTAATCAACTACGCAAGGTAATCAACACTACTAGTCACCCACAGGTACCAATCTGAGGTTCCGGTACAAAGATTGAACACAAGAGATAAACTAGGGTTTGAGAGGAGATGGTGTTGTTGAAGATGTTGATGAAGACTGGCCTCCCAAAGATGAGAGGGGTGTTGGTGATGACGATGGCTTCGATTTCCCCCTCCGGGAGGGAAGTTTCCCCGGCGGAATCGCTCCGCCGAAGGGTAAAAGTGCTCCTGCCCAAGTTCCGCCTCGAGGCGGCGGCGCTTCATCCCGAAAGTCCTTCTCTTATTTTTTCTAGGTTAAAAGTGAATTTATACCAGAAGATGGGCACCGGAGGTGGGCCGAGGAGGGCACAACCCACCAGGGCGCGCCCAGGGGGGGCTGGTGCGCCCTGGTGTCTTGTGCCCACCAGGGTGGGCCCCTCCGGTAGTTTTTTGCTCCAGTAATTTTTTTATTCCAAAAATAATCTCCGTAAAATTTCAGATTCATTGGAGTTGTGCATAATAGGTATCTCTGATGTGCTTTTCTTGGGTCCAGAATTCCAGCTGCCGGTATTCTCCCTCTTTGTGTAAACCTTGCATATTATGAGAGAAAAGGCATTAGAATCACTCCCCAAAGCATTATTATTCAACAAAACATAATAAATAACAGTAGGAAATCATGATGCAAAATGGATGTATCAACTCCCCCAAGCTTAGACCTCGCTTGTCCTCAAGCGAAAAACCGATATTTAAAAGCATGTCCACATGATTTGAGAGAGATGTGTCGATAAAAACAAAATACGGACATAGTAGCATCATGCTTATTATCATAACAACAACAAATTCTATCATAAAACTTATTCATACACTTTTATCATATAATTTCTCATGAACAAGTAACAATTCATCACAACATAGAAGTATGAAGCATAAACCTTATTGAAAACCAACAAACTATGTTCTCAGTCAACTTTGCAACTACAATTCATCATATTTTCAGGAAGGGTCTCATGTCGGAGCCTTTTGGCAAGTCCACATAGTCAACCATCATTTAGCCTTCTATGATTTCTAACACAAACGACATACCCATGAACAAAAAGTTTCAACCGGACACATAGGAAGATAGGGGCTTATAGTTTCGCCTCCCAACGTATTCACCTCAAGGGTGATGTCAACAATAATAACTCATGCCCACCCATATCCAACTGGATATATGTGCCTAGATCTTTCCTCACCACATGATGCTTGCAAAAGAAAAAGTGAAAAGGAATAGGGAAGAATACTTTGACTCTTGCATAAAAGTGAATACATAGAAGTAAAGGATAGTCCCTTCGTAGAGGGAAGCAGTGGTTGTCATGCGCTTTTTTAGTTGTTATGCCTAATCCCTTAATGTAAAAGAACGTCACACTATATTGCCCCCTATGATAGCAACCTTTAGTATGCAGTCCATCGCTTTTATTACTTTGCCGTCATAAGTTCATATAACGCTCAATTTTCTCTTACACTAATTGATCAAAACACTTTTAGAAGCAAATTTTATTGCCTTATTGCACCGATGACAACTTACTTGAAGGATCTTACTCGATCCATAAGTAGGTATGGTGGACTCTCAAAGAATGAGTTTGGTTTTGGGTTTTTGGATGCACAAGTAGTATCTCTACTTAGTGCGGGATGTTTTTGGCTAGCAAAGATATTGAGCAAGCACCACATGTTGAAGGATCTATGACAATATAACTTCTATGTATATATGAACAAGCATAAATCATTACGTTGTCTTGTCCAACGTCAACAATTTTGACATATAATATTTAATGGGGGCTCACAATCATAAAAGATGTCCAAGATAGTGTATTTGCATGTGGATCTTCTCTTCCCTTATTAATTCTTTCATGAATTGCATCATTGACCAATGCTATGTTTGTCAATCTCCAATAAATTTACTACATATACTTTTCCTTATGTGATGTCATTACTCACCATAAGATTAGCATATGATTCTTTTCATTTAT